>WARS01000009.1:7729459-8978994 GCA_008933995.1 Datnioides undecimradiatus
ATGATGTAAGCAACTGGAAGGCATGGAACATATTAGAACAGAGCATGGAGAGGGGCAGCCATACTTCTACTTCCCTCGGCTCGGTCCCAAATGGAAAAAAGTAAAAAAAAAAAAAAAAAAAAAAAAAGAAAAGGTTTGGAGCCTGTTTTGGAAGAGGAACAAAGGAGCTTCCTTTGGTATGGTCTAGGCAGTTTTGGTCGCTTCATGGCTTTCAATCTCCCACAGTCTTTCCTAGAGGGCCCAGGGGTGAAAAGTGAAGACAGATACATGGATGATTCATGCCAAGATTTTAGAGGATGATTGCAGTTTCTGCCATGTTTTGAATTTTAGGGGATGATTTTTTAAGAGGGCTGCATGATAAATGTTGACAGTAGATGAATAAATCCTATGACCATAAAATGCCGTTGGAAGCTGTTATTAGACGGAGCAGCTCTTTAAGGCCTCACGATTACGAAAAGAATTTGCTGTTACATCTTGGTGAGGACGAGGGACTAATATAATAATCTTTCAACCTCTGTGATTTGAGTCAGGTTTAATCATGGTTTGCCACTCTTGAAGTGATAAACGTCAGTTCAGTACGTGCAGTATCTTATTTGCTTGCTCTGCAATTTCAGGCCCCTAACAGCCTTAGTGCGTGAATTCATGTTTTGTTTTTTGTTTTTTTTTATGCTCTCCTGTACAATGCTTAAACCATCTCAGGCCCTGGACAGCTGTGCCACATTCTCAGCACAGCTGTAACTCATTTCCTGTTTCCATTTCAGATAAACTTACTCACATCTTTCACAGCTTTCACTTATAAAAACCACTGACTGTCCTTCCAAGCCGCCATCCCAAGAACTTGATATTGGTCAGACAGGAAGATTTGCGGGAGATAACAGCCCCTGTGCTCTCACCCGGCTGCACTCTGGTTCTCCCCTTTCCTCTATTATTTTAACTTGTTTATAGTCTACATTTGCTTGTTCCATTTGTGAAGCATGAAGAATGAGTTCAGAAAACTGTAGTTGGGAATGAGCTCAGAAATCAAGGGCAAGCTATGGTGTTTTTTGAGGCTACATCTGACATCCATCAGCATGGAAATGTGTTTTAATGGTCAGGCAGGCTGCAAGACATCAGTAAGCTGTTGCCTCACTTTTCCACCCAGGGACATATTGAGATAAGAAACAGTGACGGCATGTTTCATGTCCATGCTGCTGACACGTCTGTGCTGGAAAACTACAAGGAACAACCCTTCCATTTTGAGGCCAGCAATCTGTGTAGTACAGTATTCTTATTCTCTGTTTTCCCTCATAAAACACTGTCTATCCATTAGGATAAATGCATTGACTCCCATCGCAGTGGTTCCACTGTGAGCTGCCGAGTGCACCATTAGCTGACAGTATGATTATGTGAGCAACAAACCAAACAGTCCTCTGATCTTCTCTGTCTGTCCAGACATTTGGTGATGTTTAAGAGTTTCTCCCCAGTGGTAATGGTGAGATAGCTTTTGCACCGTGGGCACTGTAGAGTTTCTTTATTTTCTCCCTCTGTCTGGATCTCGGGCCCCTGGGTGCTCCAAAGCTCAGAACATGTCTGTACTCAGATGTTTCAAAACACCAAACAGCAGAGGAAGAGGAGTAGAAGGAGGAGGCAGAGGAGGAGGAGGAAGAAGAAGGGATAAAGGAAAGACGAAGGGAAATGGGAGGAGGGTAAGGAATCCTCATAGGGACGAAGTGTACATGTACAAGCAGACCAGGCAGAGAGGCCCAACAGGGTCTGTAGACTTGTGATCTGAGGGCCGTTTGTGTGTCAGTCAGATCAAAGTCTTTTGAAGAGAAGGAGAAATCCTTTTACCTTCTCTGACTATGGCAACCCTTATTGGCAGCTAGGTAAAAGGAGGGGGGAGGATAAGAGGGCTACAGTGAAATACTTCGACTTATGATGGTTTTCATTGTTTTTGTTTCACTTCAACTCAAACACACGTCTGTCCGAAGACATTTTTATTCATGCAGCTTTAGGCTTGTTGTTTTGGATAGTATAAAATATAAACGTAGGCCCTTAAATGTCAATAAAGATTACTGGTTTAATTTCAAGGTATTTTAATACATGAGTAAATATCAACTGTAAACAAACAAGACTATTGCCAAGGTGTTTATGATGCACACAAAAGAGGTGTGTTGCTGTACAGCACGATGGAATTTTGCTTCAGTATATGAAAAAAACTATTTGTTTTCATAGTTGTTGTTAAGTCTAAGTCATTCATTTTTGTTAAAGGAAATATAGGGAAAAGGATTCTCCAATGCTGAACTGAAGAGATGGTGAAGAGATTTGGGGGTAGGCCTATATACTGAGGCACCACCGCCATGCTGTATTTCACTGAGGTGACATATAGTATGTGTGTTGTCAGTCATCGTATTCAATGGCAATCGTAACAGGATACCACATACTTTGCCACAGATGTTTTCTAAATTTTAGCTCCTTTAATTTGCCCCTTTAAGCTTCGGGATTTAATCCAGCTGTAGCTCTACAGCTTTAAGATAACTATTTTTTACCTTCATTTTAGGTTTTCACACATGAAAATGTTGCTGTCTTTCTTCCTGCAAAGGAACATTTACAGCAAACAAGGTCTTCTAAAAGTCAGATCATCTTATAATATGAGGGATTTTTTTATTTCTGTATTTTAGTATTTGGGATAAAGAAAAGCCCCAGTTTAGCAGCCATGCAATGTTTTCATTCTCTTTTGTCTCTCAAGTGATGCAGTGATAGCTACACGCCACTGTTGTCTGTTGTTTTGTATTGTTTAGCTGCTGTTGGGTGTTTATGTGATTGTCCCATAGGTAAACTGCTTTATTTGTGGATAATTTTCTGCCTTGTTTGATACTCTGTTGCCTATTAATTTGGGTATTTTCTAAATCAGTACTTTTGATATTACACTAGTAGTTTAATTCCCTCATACAAGTTTCTTTCCTGTTTTGTTGCTTTTTTAATCTATTAATTAGATGACTGTGACACACAATTGTGTAGAGTTTTTAGTGGTTTTGACACAACTGCTGGCTTTGTCTGCTATTATGTTATCCTGTCTGTTGTCTTCACACAGCCTGACCAGGAACAATGTTGGTTGCTGTATTATGCAGACATTTATGGCTATCACTGAGTGCAAATTTTATCTTTATGGCATTTTGTTGTGATTTCAGAATGGAGTGAGTGTAGGAGCCTCTGCTTTTGCAGACCTTAACATATCAGCTTCCCTGCCAATCTTAATTGGCTACTGATGAACAACAACTTAGGTCATTAAACCAAGCCAAGTAGTTAAATACCTCTAATTAACACTACATATTAATCTATAGCATGAACTTTTATAGATGTGTAGTCATGCCGTGGGGGGCAACTACAAAGGTAATCATCAGAACCAAGTTGAACATAGAGTATTCCTATATATATACACACAGCTGTTCCTTTCAGGGAGTGCCAGACAGTCCGTCACTCATACTCACCCCCTCATGCTGGGAATGTGTAGTGAGTGTATCCTTCCATGGGCCCGGCTGTTTAAATTAATTATTAGTTTTATAGCGAACCCTGAGGCCTTGCACAGGCAGCTAATCCCTGTAGAGGGCTAATCCGACCCCGCGTTACAGAAAATCAATGCTGGTCTTTGGTGTTGGCATGCCATCAGGGCACAGGGACACATGTCAGACAGGCCTCCTGATTTTTTCATGAGGTGTGTTTTTGAAGTGGTAGATCCAGTGGAGGATGCTCGAGGTACCCAGAATTGAAAAGAATATCCGGAAGCGAGAAAAGGCTTGTATGACCAAATTTCTCATGGGGTGTTGGTGATGCAAGTGTGTGGTTTTATGTGCATTATTTTAATGGAAAATAGATGAGATCTTGGAGAGAGAGCCCGTGCTGTCACAAATGTGAGTTGAATATATTTGTAGTAAACGAGTGCATAAAGAGTCTTGGAATTGTATTATCCGTCATTCAGATAATAATGACAATAATAGCTGGCCCCTATAAAAAGGTCGTGTAACTGGATTGCTGGATGTTGGGTAGTCTGTTACATTAGATCCATCAGTGACCTTCTGGCAACCTCTGTGTTGATGGATGTGTGCGGTAGATGAGTGTCCTGCAGTCATCAAGGATTTAAAGGGATTTTGTTTGCAGTGACTGACTGCAGATCAAGTAGTTTGAGTTATGTCATGCTTGCTATTTTCACTGGTTTGGTGGCTGAGGATCAGTGCCAGTTGAGTCTTGCTGTAAACATCGGGCTCTGCTGTTTGCCTGCTAATTTGATGAAAGGAAGGGATTGAAACAGTCATTTTGAGAATGTCAATTTGTGTCTTTTTAGTAATACATTTTTTCTATGACCCAAGATGAGAACATCCTATTTTGTCTTGGCAATGATACAGACAGTCTGTGTTTTCAGATCAGTTTAATATCTTGTCAGATTCGATACATTGTCAAAATTGAAACCAACATCCATTTCCTTTCACTTTGCCAGGGTTTAATACCATTCAGAGGAAATATGAATATTTCTCATTCCTCAGTCTCATTTCATATTCTCAACTGTCTGTCAGTAATTGGAGGAGAGAGAAAGAGAAAGAGAGAGAGATGATCTGACCCAGTCCCCTACTTTTTTGCACCTCTCATTCTGCCTATTAGTTTTGGATTGCCAGGCTTTCTCTCTCTCTCACTGAGACTGGCGGCTGAAGATAATAGCTTTCATAATGTGTGGAGTTTTCATTCCAAGCGCTTCTGTGTTTCTCTTTATGAGAGAACAAAAATGGTGAGCGCAGTCAGTCTATTCATTTCCTCTGTTGGGAGATTAATGAGAGGAACAGTGCTGTCTCAAGCCTTTTGTGACAGGCTTCAAAGTCGCTGTACAGGAGGACTCGTGTCTGTTCGTCTGTGGAGTTCACACTGGCAGGCAGTAATTTCATTCACACTGTGGCGCGTCATTACAGAGGCGAGCACATGATCAAAAATATATGCTACAATTATCTAAACATTTGTTGCCCGTTTTGTTTAACCCTTGTGAAGTGATCAGATACGAGACTGTAGACAAGAGCTTATTCAGGCATTTAACTCACTCAGTAAGTGATTTAAGTGTTTGCAACAGCTGACCCTGAAAGCCAAATGTTGTGTGATGCGAGTTTAATGCCATAAAGTGAAACCTTTGTGGTCTAGCTGTGGCTCTCGTGGGGTTAATGCTCATAAAGAGATGACGTAGATAGAAGGATCTTGTGTCTAGTCATGAGACCTTCTGGGTTTGACCATTAGTTTCAATTCCTTATATAAAGCACAAGGAGACGTTGTCAGGAGAATTTAATATTCTGAATCCTATCAATCATGCATATACTGTCAATCTTTTTTAATGCAGCAGATCACTTTGGACTTTTCAGGATCTATTCATACTGCCTTTTGTTCTGCTTTTGCAAAAACAATATTTATCTCACAGACAGCAGGAGTTGCTGGTCTATTACAACCACGATTGGTTAATCTGCCTGTGTTATTGTGTGACTTCTGGGTTTAAAAAGGCTACTTCTCATTCACAGAAGCCACACAATAGCACACAGGCAAACCAGTCAAGACAGCGGTAGACCAGCAAGTCCTATGCTTAGCAACATGTAAATGTTATCTGTAAATCAATATATGGCTTTACTTTCCCATTGAAACCTGCCCGATAGCAAGGTAAAGTGAAAATATTATAGACTTCGGGTACACTTCAACAGATATTAATTATTTTTCAGATGGGCCTAAATATATTTTTCTGCTGTCCCAGTCTACAGCACTGCATTGCTTAGCTTTGTACACTGGTAATTCTGCTGCTTCTCCAAACTGGGGCCATGCAAACCACCATTTACTGTAGATATACTGTACTCTAACATTGGTTACGAACCTCATACAACTCTGAGACCATCCCTGGGACCATCCCTTCAACAGATTTGTCCTGCAGAAACCAGAATTATTTTCTCATGTAGAAACATCACAGCAATCAAGCCCAGGAATATAAGCAAGGAATACAGTTGCAAAATAAATTGATTTAATTCACATTGTTAATTGTATGTTGGTCCAATTCATTTTTATACATGATCCTGCTGTACATAGTGATCAGCATAAGGACTGTGTGGGTGTGAAAAAAAGAAATAAAAAGGTGACGTGTAATATGTCTCCTGAAATGGGAATGGGTGAGGATGAATAATGCAACCTCAGCAAGACCTCTATATGTTGTATGTATCAGAAAACCCCATAACTATAAATTTAACTACATATGAAATTGAACAGAACTCTGAGTTTTGCAGTTGTTCATCTGCTGCAACAACTCCATGCACTTTATTAAGTAGTAATAAAACTGGTCTTGAGACAGTAGGAACTGTGCCAGTTTCTCCTCATCATCGACCGACCCTCCAAACAAAGTAAAACAATCTCCCTAACAGATTTTCCTTTGCTGAAAGGTTTACTCTATGTATGCAGGGTTCTTCCATTAATACTCATTATTAATTTTCTCATTCTTAGACATTCTAACAGATTTTCTGATTTGATTTCCAAGTCAGATGGAAATCAGGTAATCTAAGACTATTAAGACAAGTCTAAATGTGAACTAAATATGTTTTGTTTGTAAAAGTGATAAATAGCTGCATTTTCTTCAAGAATACAAGTCGACAACAGCGTGTTACAGTAGTTTCCGGGCACATTCTCATATCTTTTTTAGAATTTCACACATTGTTCCTGACCTATGCTCTTCAATCAGAAATCAAAATGTCCCAAACAGGACGGAAGCAAATTTCCCACTGGAAAGCTTTTTGTTGGAAAAAAACAAAACAGCTGTTTTAGGACTGCACAAACTCAGAAGAACTTCTGTGAAAACTCTTCCCTTTTTCCTGTACACACACTGGAGTGGTATATTTGCTTTACATGGCTTTGATTAAAGGTTTTGAGAGAGAGGAGACATTTCTTTTGCTTTATGGCTCTCTTTGCCAGCTTGGCAGCAGCACTAGCATTTAAATGCCCATTAACAACCTTTTAACTGTCAAGATCTTTTGAAATATGGATGTTTGCTTCCCTCTCCGCTTCAGAGCCACCAAAATTACTTTTAATAGCACAAGTGTTGGTATTAATATGTTCCTTCATGAGCAGTAGGCTAGCCGCATGTCATTCTAGTGCAAAGGAGTTTGCCAATGATGTCTGATTAGGAGTGCAAGGGGAGATTAATAGATGTTTCTTCCCCTCATTTGTTATCACTCTTTCAGTGCATTGACTGACTACAGCAAGTGATAAATAGAAGGAAGCCTCTGCATTTCCTGAGTGTGACACTATCTATCTACTCGTCAGCCCAGCTCCGTGTTGATGCGATGTCTCCTCTGACAGCATATCCAAAGTCAGCTGCCTAGTCCTGTGCAATTTCAGCAGCAGAGGGGAAGGTGTTTGGGATCTGCATTTTAATCCTGGCCTGTTTAATGTTTGCCCCCTGACAATCTGGGCCAGACATCATTTTAATGGTATGTACAGTGATAAAGCCAATAAAATGTCAGAATGATTGATAATCTGAGCATTATAGCAATATGACTTTCCAGTTCTCCTCTGCGCTCCAATGATGGTTTCCAAATTGAATTCTTTGTGTGCGTGCACGTATATGTATGCGCGCACACTCACAAAGCATGCATGTGTGCGTCTTTGCTAAACCTTAGGTGAGAAGAAAACAGAAGAAATCTTGTTAGTTTCTCGTGAATCAGTTTTTAGTGCTTATGCAATACATTATTTCCAAAATAACAAACCATATCGGCTGAATAGATTATCTCAGAATTTTTGGCCTGCTTACTGTATTTGTCTGGAAAATATGGATTGGAGTGAGAACAATTATAAGGAAGATTACCATATTTCTTCTGTTAAATAAATGATGTGAAATCTTGCTTTCCTCTGGGTGTCTGAAACTGTGAATGTATGAGCCAGGCCTCTGAGGCTGGTGTGTGTTTCATATCAACGCTGGCTTATTTTCGTCTACCGGGGATGGATGGGGAGGTGGGGGAGAGGATGCCGTACATATCTCTTGACTTATGAACTCGTCCGAAGGCAGGTGGACGTTGACATGCCCCAGATGCCGGTGAGGCAATCAAATGTTAAAGTTGCATTTTGTCATCAGGTCTCTGTCTTGATTGTAAGAAATTTGACATTCTTTCATCGTTTGATAATAATATTAAAATAGTAACTTTCCCATTGGTGCTATGCTTATCCATTCAAGCATTAACCTGTCCATACATTTAGAAGTGTTCTTTAAAGCTGGAGGCTCACCTCGAGTCTTATGGATGAGATCAAATGGTTCTGGTTCACTGATTTATTACTTGCTATTTGCAAACCAATAGCAATTGGTTCGAGATTGACAACACATGTATGGCTGTAGTGCAGTCAGTGTCTCTGTGGACCTATGAAACAGTTCCTTTTATCTTTGGCAGAGTCAGAGCAGTCCTGCCTCTGACTGGCAGTCATAGAAAGCTCTTTGTTTTATGTAAATGGTGATTGATGACATGTCTGGCGCAGCCTGCAGTTTTTGACAAAAAGTATTGATGGCTGCTCTCAGTAAAGTGTTAGTCCAGGTGACAGAGCAATCCATTTTAAGATGAATGAGAGAGAGAGAGTGTGCAAGAGAGGCAGGGAGAGAGACTGAAACAGGAAAGTCATCAGCACTTTCAGGAATGAGTTACACATTTGTAACTGTAGTTCCATGATCACAGGCTTTCAAGTGAAATACACAAACTGCTGCCCCGCTTTAGGTGATGTGGGTCATGTGATAATTTTAGCACCGTTACCGAGCACCACAGTCCTGGACAAGAACAGAGTGATGTAACTAACAGTTTGGGGTTTTTTTGATGGCAATAAGAACCCATTGTGCCATATCATTTCCTACCACTTAATTCTTTCGGTCATTTCCCAAGGAGTCAGTCATTTTGGTTTTCTAGTAGTGGGAATGTAGAGTATGTGTTTACCACAATAGAGAGTTTGTCCTTATTCAGTGCACCTACTGAAAAAGATCAGAATAGAAGTTAACCTGTTACTCATAAATGATGTTCGGGAACAGAAAGGTTCAAGTTTCAATTTACACCTGCCACAACACGGTCCTGTCAGGACTCCATGTCTCACCAGGCTCACCTTGCGATACTAGACATTCAAACTAGTTGTTGAAAAAAGATTCTCGATATCGATACCACACCATTTCTTAATTGCTAATAAGGCATTACCTGGTCATCAGAGGTGAAGCCATGACACCTGAATAATCTGCACAGATGCAGATGTCAGGTTGATGTAGATATAAAAGTGCAGGAGCAGATGACTCAGTGTTCAGACTGTTCTGTGTGTTAAAACTGATCAAGTGGATGTTAAGTTGAAACATCTAGTAAAGACTAGAATAACCTGTATTTTAAAAATCGAACAACGACAGCTTTACAGGTGATGCAGTTCTTTTGCTATCCTTGCTCAGTCTTGCACATGTAAAACAAAACAAATATGTTTCAATCATGTTTTAATCTTCCTGCATTTTGCAGGGGGAAAATTTATTAAAATCGTAAATCATCTCCGGGCTTAAAAAATGAGATTTTATTTTCTTGCCTGCCCTAATACTCACTTTGTATTTTTTCCTCTTGTAAACGGTATTACTCAGTTTTAGGTTTTTAAGAATGAAGAATATAGCTTGATTTAGATGCTTTTACTGCAAAATATATTTTCTTTTTTTATGTTCTATATATTTTGAACCTATGTGTTTAATAATAGTCATAATGGAGTGACACAATTTGATTTCCCCCCAAGAGAGTTAATAGAGTAACTCTTGTTCTTATTCCTATGGTCCTTCATTCCCAAATCTGTTGCTTTTATGTTGATAACAAAAATAGGCCCCTAAAAATGTCCTCTATGAATGTAACCAGTAAATGAAAAAGCTCTCATGCCTTGTCAAAATATACCTGTCTGTCAGTTAAGGCTCATTTACTTCCTGTAGGGACTCGGAGCATTTACAGCCACTGGATTTGTTTGAGTTGGATAATGGGTCCATGATCCACAGGGGCAACTCACTCCCCTGTACTCCATCTCCTCTCTGACGTGGGGATGATGAATGTGAATTTACATTTGCTCTATATGCTTTTACACTCTACAGTAATGTAATTTCTCTAATGGAGCCGCTATCAAAGTTTACTTTTGTATCTATGTCGTGAGGAATGTTGAGAGGACGAGCCAGCCACAAACTGTGGAGAGCAGCCCAGTCTGATAAAAACAATAAGTCTGCATATGTAAAGAAAATCTCTAACCAAAATGACTCCAAAAATGGACCCGGTGCTGATGTGTGTCTGACAGAACCAGATTTAAGAGATGCTTCAAGGGGACCTTAACCCATGAAATCACGCTGTCCTGCATCCAAAGCCCCACCCTCTAACTGCTGTATAAATAGATTCTCGTGACAGGGTAATTCATCTCTGGCCATGAAAACATCAGCTTTAAAAGACAGCTCGCTGAGACCCTGCGCTTGTTAGGGGCCAGATCAGCAGCCCAGATGCCTGGGATGTAAACTCATGAAGAGAAGATTAATTTATCTGTCATCCCTGACTTTGACAGTTGTTGTAAATTTGACTCTGGCCTCAGCACACGGAAGGGAAGGGAGGGGTGAAGGGGGGGAGAAAGGAGAGACGAGTAAAGATATGGCGAGCAGTGTGAAGATGGAGGACGACATTAACGAGGGCTGGGTATGGGCAGAGTGGGGGTGAGTTTGTGTCAAAAATTTCAAACAATATTGACAAGAGAACTCACTCACTCACCGCGGGTGTGCACCTGGACTACGTCTACAGCCACCTCTTCAGATGGTGTGTTTGGAAACCAGCAGTTAGGACTGTACTTGGCAGTGATTTTGACAAACCTTCCCTGCCCTTTTCTTCGAAAAAGCCCCCTTCCTCATCACTAATTTTTTCTCCGCTGCTTTTTTCAACATGGTGGCCACATAAGGCACACTGGAAAATGAGTAGTGGTGGTGTCAGGGAAGCCATTTGGGGTCTGATTGATGGTAGCAGGCGAACCACAGCAGCCATGTTCTGTGATCTGCCTGTGTGCAAGCCATGCCTGGCACTCTCTGAGAAACAGGAGAAGTTTTTTTCAAAGTTAATGCCGCTGCCAGACACATTGCATTATATTTCTCATCATATCTGTGTCAGTGGTTCAGAAAATAGATGATTAAGTGGGATGTATGAAATGTTTATCATTTGAGACAAAGATGAGCTGGCTTTGGAAGAAAAATGGGAGAAAACAAATATTGATGTGATCATCTAAATCTTGGTTACTGTGGCACAGATAATATACTGTATGTCTAGTATTTATTTTTGACTTGAATCAATAATTGCAATCGGGATTCTGTTGGCATATGTAGATTCTGTTTCATTTTCATGTCAGGGTTTGTAGATGTAAGCCGAATGATTTACAGGATATAGCCCAAATCACATAATTGCATGTTTCACACACCATGCCATTCCACTGAATAGCAACTGTTTTAAAAGTCTTTCCACAGATCTTGATGCCAGTAAAGCTGGCCTTATTTAGGATTTATAGAGCTACAGATGTGGATGTAGTTACGGACTTTAGCGTAGATACAAGCCTGGTGCTGTCAGTAAAGAGGCCCTTTGGGCTTTGAGTCTGCATGAGAATCATGATGTCTCCTCTTGGTTTCATTTGAGCTTTCTTTCTTCCTGTTGGCCTCCCATGAACGTCCAGCAGACCTCTTTTCAACACTGATATTTTATTTTCTCCAAGCTTTTGAGGAGCCTTCAGTTTTAAATAGTCCACCTCTTGATTGGATTTGTTGTGTGTCTGAGTGCCACAAGCTTTATATACAGAGCGTAGCATTGAAGCAAATCAGTTAAATTTGGTATAAGTTATCAACACCTCCTTATATGTCTGATTGGACCTAGGGGATGTGACAAATATAGCCCAGGAGATCTTGAGCTTTTATTGTGGATTAGCATGCTAATAGGCTTTCGACTTGATTTGACAGACCTTGCTTCCCCCCGGAGAGGGACAGCCTCGAGCCAGGGAGAGGGGTTTTGTATGGGGGTAAGCAGGGAAAAGGCGGGGCAGAGGGAAGAGAAAAGGGAAAGCGGGTTAAAAAAGGGGCATATTGCGGGTTGCGTGGCGGAGGGGAGGGGGTGTGATGGAGGAGTGTGGAAGATATTGCCAATTAGCATGTGGAAGAAAAAAGGTTCTGACAGGAGAGGTAACCCAGTCATGATAAATATGGTGACTTAACAGTCTCTCCTCCTCCCCCTTTGTCTGTCAGAACCCACAGCTGTGGAGTTAAGAACTCTTTTCACCTAAAAGGAAATCAAAAAGATAATCCCAAGTTTGATGTTTGGAGAAACTTTTGAGTCGAAGGGGAAAAGGGGTCACCGGTGTATAGGGCAATGGTTTTAAGCTGTAAACCCTTCACAAAAGGTTGTGACAGAGCGAGTTCCTCCCAATCTCTCTGAATGTATTTGGGAAGTTCTGAGCACCTTCTCCGTGCATGACTAAACCTACAGAAGAATAGAGAGATAAGGGAAGTTACTGGCTTAAAAGCAGAAGTTTAATTTCCCCACGAAAACAAATATCTGGAATTAATCAAGGAGGCAGGGTTTAATCCTCTCACCTCTTCCATGTTTATTAAAATTGCCCAAGATGAAGTTAATAGCTACCTGAGTTTGACTGACATTGCTCTTTCATAGTTTTGTCAACATCGATTGTTGGTATTGTCTGGGGGGTTTAGCATCCTTTTTCTAAAGGATGATGCAATTGGCCAATGATTTGCTGGGGTATACTGTGGAAAGACTTGATTCAGCTCATTTGACTTCTTATATATACCAAGTTGTTATTCAGAGTTGGATAAGGCAGGAGTGTTTAATAAGTGAAGTGGGGCATATCAGTTTGCTGTGCTATACATTTTTATTGTCTCATTGACAAAAGATGAGGGAGACAATGGAGCCAATCATCCGTTTAAACTGTTAAGCATCTTGAGGGCTAGACAGTTTTCCATTTGTATTGTCTCTACATCTGAGAAGCTGGTCACATATTAACATTTAGGCAACACATTAGGACTCGTTTTGTTATGCTCTCTCGTACAGGTGGGCGATCTAAGGATTTTAAATTGAGCTCACACTTAGAGGCACCCACAGTCTACTTCTCAGATGAATTGTAGAGATTGTGGTATTTAACTTCCCTTTACTTATATGCCCAAACTTGTTACTAGTTGATCCATGCTGTCTGAACTAACCAATACATGAACTGACATGAACCCTGATTGGACAAATTACTTGTCTAAACACAGGTGACTTACTGTAAATGTTAGAGTGCTTAAAAACACGTTATTTTATGATTGTGTCGTCTTTTGGCTTCTCTTGACAAGTTACAGTCAGGTTTCACTGATTTCACCATTTTGAAACTTGTTTTTCAATGTAATGTTGTGTTTTAATGATACAATTGAAAATTGAGAAAAAAAGCCTATTCAGATTGTGGATTGAGATTTGAATTAAATTGGTTGTGATATCATTTTTTATTACTAATATGACCAAGTGCTTAAAACAATAATTTGCACATGTAAAAGTAATCAGTACAGTTTCATCGAAGCAAAGCAAATAAAAAATGGCTTGACCATCTCTTGACCGCCTTTAGTTTCAAGGACAAAGCTGCAGTACATTAGCTGTCTGTGTGAGGAGATAATACCTGTGCTGATGATGGCAGCTGACCTTGAGGAGCTTAGATGACAATAACCTTGCTATCATCCCTTGAACCTGGGTTCTTCCAGCTACATGCACACACACACACACACACACACACACACACACACACAAACACACACTATCTCACACAGACACACACTGTATGTGCCGTACTTTACTTGCTGAAACCCGCACAAGCAAATGACCTTTCCTCCCTTCCCTGACAGTTTCATGCAACTGGCAACTGCAGTATTGCTTTAGAGCACATTTGCTTACCATAAGAATGTAATTTTCAGTGATAAGGTCCTGGAACTTGGCAGGGGCTGTGGGGGGGATTCTGTCGTTTTGTGCCAAAGCTTCAGTCCTGGATGATCCAGGGGCTTGCCCTGGGGGACAGCTCAGGGCTGAGTGGGCCAAAGTAATGTCATCCTGCAGAAAAATGATTAATCTATCCCTGTCTATCCTTTATTCCACGAGGAAGGAGAGATGCACAACAACGTGCAGCCAGATAAGTGGCTCATTGGTGCATATTTAAATTTCACTTATATCACATTAGGCTATTGCTAAATTGCCTCATCATTATAATTTAGGCGTAATTGAAAATTAAGACAACGGAACTAAACATAGTATGTATTTAATTTTGTAAAATAATGTGAAATAAATTTATTTACAGTGTGTTTGTGAGTGTTGGACACTTTACATGTTTTTTGGACACAGTTTGGTTAGAATATCAGTCACCGTGGAAATTTTCAGTTGGGCACAGGGGACATGTGTACCCTTTGAGAGGCCGTGTGCAGTGCACATAAAGCACCCAGGGTGAATATCTGAGCCGAGAGCCTCACCATAAATACCCAGGTCAGAGCTGTCAGCCAGAACACTTCTCTTCGTGCTCTGCCTTCTCTTTTTAGTTTTAATCCACTCATCATGGGGTGAGCGAGCAAGAGAAACACATACAGGCAGAGACGGCGTAGTACAGTGCAGTAACGGATCCGAGAGAGCAAGAAAAGTAGGAGAAAAACATACTCTGAAGTGTGTGTGAATCCGTAATAGCGCCACTTAATGACACAAACTATCTTCCCTTGCTGTCGGAGAGAGGCTAGGCTTCCTCTGAGCCTCAGAGGGCCCTCTGTTACAAAACAGAAGACAGTAGGGCTTTGACAGCTCCAAGTGTCTAGGGCCAGGGAAATAATTGATAGCAGGCTGCCTGCATCCAAGGTCCTTTAGCAGTAATTGCAAGCAGAATCTGACTCTCTGATCTCACCAGTGGTATTGGCTATGCCAGAACAGCCTGGCTTTGACAGATTGCCTTCCTGCAGTAATAACTTAGGCATGTTCCCTGTTTTCTCACACAAGGCCATACAGCGCTGTCTGCACCACAGAACCAGCCCAGAATCATCAGTGATTATTTTATACGTGTATTTTTCTTTTAGCTCTTGGCAGATTTTTCTGACAGGACACTCTTCAAGTAATGGTTTTGCCTGCAGCCAACTGCCCCGTACATTGTTTTCCACTGTGATAGTTGTTTTTTGTTTTTGTTTTTTTTACTTTTTTTTTTTTTTTTTTTAGTTAAATGAAATTATTGGTACTAAAGGGAGTATTGTGCATGTTAGCATATATTTGCAAGACTGAAAGCATTCAGTGGTGCTTGTGAAAAACAAATAGATATAACAGAGTTCCTTTTATTACTAATTGCCTCATGAAATCAGACAATTTATTAGCCTTAAAAGGAATGTAATAACTGTGACCGATCAACTGTGCTCAAAAAAAAAATTCAGGTTAAAAAAAAAAAGGAATTTCCAAACACTTTCCGTTGCCATGGTTCCTCGCCCTGAATGACAGCCTGAAGGCTTTATGGCCTTTTGAGGGATAGTCCTCTTCCCCCTTCCCTCCCCTCATCTCCTTGTCTTCTCTCCCTCCTCCCCTCCTGCTCTCAGTGGCACTCTTCCATGCTCACTGTCTGCACTGTAAAGCACTCAGGGATTTATTGTCAGCTGGAGTTTCCTTGATGGGGTGTAATAATACTGTGCCTTTCTCACCCGCTAAGGTGGTAGAATCCCCTCCCTCTGCCGATGAGAGGACCCCTGCGGGCTGCCCTGTTTGCGCCTGTGTTCTGTGGCAGACTTATAAGCCTGGCAGCTCCACCCCATGGCTGTCCAAACAAGGTTTCTCAACAGGCGCCCAAATCAAAAAGAGCAGTGTATGGGGGCTGCAGGAAAGTGAAACGGCAGGATGTTGCCTTTAGTTATTTATTTATCTTGCTTTTCACAAACAGAAGAAAAGAGTTAAAAGCATGTGAACTCCTTTGGTGTGGTAAGGTTTTTTTGTTTTGTTTTGTTTAGTGTTTTGGCAGTAAAACTGTGAATTCGTGCTACTGCTAATTACAGTTGAGTAGTTTTGTGTTCAAAGTTGCCAGAAATCATTGTAGTCAGGACTGATGAGAGTAAACACTAGACTGATTTCTGAATGAAAATCATTAAAGGAATTGAAGTGTAAATAGACACGATCCCCATGACACCCCGCAGTAGGAAATGTGATACTGTGGTTAGTACTTTACTGCCAGTGTCTCCTAGTTAATCTAATTTAATCTTTAAATGACGTCTTAAATCAATGCAAATAAACATTAGTGAATGAGTCTAGGAATAACATGTGGGTAAGATATCAAACACAATATGAAGAAGGTTAAAAGTCCCCAGTGCCTCAAAGCATACTCACAGCTCAGCGGGCGAGCTGTAAAGGCAGCTGCCGGATAATATAAATAGAAACTCCCTACACAAACCCACAATTAATAAAAGATCCTTTGAGTGATCCTTGAACAGGAGAGGATATGAGCAGACAGTCAGTCAGGTCATGGTGGGATAAACTGGTCCCAGCTCCCTGTCCTCTGCGAGAGCTCGGTGGCAAGATAGATGGGCATGTCGCGCCGCTTTGAAATGTCTAAACATAGACGTTTTAGAGGTGGACGCAATGTGAAAATGTAAATAAACTTTATAGGAACTTGGGGTCAGGCTGAGGTTGGATTTATGGTTTTGGCATTCACCCCTAGGCCCATCCGTCATCCCTTTGCCCCTACCAAGCCCCTCAGTCCCAACTCCTCCTGCTTGAGCCAAGTCCCTCCCCCACCACAGATCACAAGACCCTCAGCTGAACTACAGCCGACCTGCTGGATCCAAGGCCAGCTGGGCTTCAGATGCCATAATAAGAACCATTCAGGACCTTTAATGATTGTGTGACTATTGGACAGGCGTCTCTATCAACCTCTCTTTTTATCTTTCCAGTTATCTTTTTCTGTCAATCTTTCTTCATCTCATTTACTCATAATTTCTTTGTTGTTCCCTCCTTCCTCCCTGGTCTTGTGCCTCCCGTGATGCTTTGGAGTGCTGAAGGAAGCGCCAGCGTTATTTGGGAGGTCTTGAGGGACATGTCGAGTTTAGGCTGTCTTCACGCTGGAGCGATGTCACAGCAGAGTCTGTGTTCACTTATTTACGGCACCGATGCTTGTCATGCCAATGTTCCCAAATTATCAAGACATAACAGGACTCTTGTCATCAGCTGTGATCTCATAGTAAAAACATCTGACTGTGGCTCTTTTGCTGTTCTGTTTTGGGTAAATAACAGCTGCTACAGGATTCAATTCACAATTTTTACATATTGTAATAAAGTCAAAATAATTGCAGTCTGCTTTAAAAAATGGACACCAGATTCACATTTTGCAATACAAAAATATAAATTTCAAGCTTTATGATGTTAAAATAATTTTTGATTGACTTTGTGTAATTCACTTGATAAAGAAATGAAATTATTTAATTTTACAGACACAGATTAAATGTCCTGATGATAAATGTACAAAAGATAAATGAGGGCTAAATAATGATTTGATTCAGCCTCCCGCATTTCACTTTATTCAACTTAACTTAGTAGGAACAAATCCTCAGCTGATGTGCGGCAGCGATTCCAATTATGGCAGGCAAAAAAACTCCTGTGGTACCTTTTTCAATAGCTGAGTTCGTGCACTTGTCGCAGCATTAGAATATGAGAGGACACCTGCCTTAAATGACTGAGGGTCAGCTGGGAACCGCTTTGATCTGGGTGACAGTTTGACTGCCTCGATGGGAGTGGCACTGATAATCCCTTTGCTTAACTCGTGCTTTTTGGCCCGGCCGGGGTCCTGTCCAGGGATAAAGCAGTGGGCTAAGTCTTAATCAAACAGCAGGGTTGGTGGCTGCGTGAAGGGAAGGGTCTTTGAGGGTTAGAGTGCGGAAGGGCACATTTAGGACAGGGATGAATACACACAAATGGAGGATTAGAGTGTTTTGCCTACTTGCAAATAGGAGAGGTTTAGCCGGCATTTCTACAATACTGAAAGAGTAAGTCATTGAGTTTAGGAGAACAGGGAGTCCATGCAGCCACTCTGAGAGCCATTCCTGATCCACACTGCTAACTAAAATGTGCATCTACTCAGTGCTGTCGTCTGACTTTCTGATAATTGTGGCATTCAATTTTAGTTTAACAAGTCATGCCCATCCGCAAAACACACATTACCGACTGTCAGATTGCATGCAAACAGTGCAGTTTCACATAAAACAGTCTGCTCTGCACATTCAGTCTGGTCCCATTCGTTGCCTACAGCAATCTGACACCCATCACAAGCCGTGGTAAACAAGCACAAGAAGCGCAATCGGTCAGTTATGCGATTCCTGTTTAACAGTGGGAGCATGCCAAGCAGCGTGGATGAATTGTAACAGAGCGACTGGGATGAGCTCTTTGCTCTTGTCACCTGATCTGATTCTCATTGTTCCTTAAAGTGAAGCCAAACACAGGTTGAGGTGAGTGCGTTTGTCTGCACTGTTGGATCACTGTGTTTTTATCTTAATTACGTATTTACAGAAAGCACGGGAGCACATGGGTGGCCCCAGCAGCTGTACCAGCCACATGTCAGCAGTATGTCAAGTTATATTTTTGAATATAATGCATTGACATGTACATGCACATTTATAGGAGAGTCATCACAATTATGTTTACACTTGTGAAGAATTGACGGTAAATTGCTGCTAGTGGCCAGGACAGACAAGCCATCATGCCTGTAAAAATGAGAGAAACAACTCATTTAGAATTATAAACCCTTTTCTCTGTTTGTCACTTCTATTGATTTTTCTTCTGCCCCCGTCTCTTATAGTTTATATCTAGCTATAAGATATACTCCTGAAGAGGATTTATTGCAGCCATAGGCCTTACCCGCCAGGTCTGCCATTACCAGCAGATGAAAGGCGTGGGGTGGGGAGGTAGGGGCATTACAGCAGGGCAGTATTGGATATTGTTTAAATACCGTAAAAAGAGTCTGCTCATTTACCCAGTGAGAGCCTTGAGAAGCAGGCCGATGTGATAATCCGGAGAGTAGCAGGTGGCGCTGCTTTAATGTTGGTGTAAAACAAAATTGCACTTTTCCATTTGCAGTCCACTTTTTATAATCTCTAAATGAGACGATTGATCGCCTGTTGGCAAGGAAATGGTTTCACCAGTTCTTATTCAAAGTGGACCTGAGGAGAGGATGATGGTACGCTGGCAAGAATGGGGGAAAAAGAGCCGTATTGTCTTTTTTTTTACTTTGTATCTCCCATCTTTTCCCTTCTCCCTCTCAGACTGGGCTGTCAGGTGTGAGGAAGAGGAGGAGGAGGAAGCAGGCCTTTTTTCTTCCTCCCCCACCACTTCCGAATTACCTGCTGGGTCCGAGCTCTTTTATGCTCTTGTTGTGACAGGTAGATTTATAAGGCTTGAAATTTGTACAAATCAGTTGTCATTCAGCGGCAGCTGTCAATGTGTCAAGCTGTCAGGGCCTGCTGTGAGGGAGATGCCTTAGGGGGCTGAGCGAGGGGGCAACCGCCCAGAAAAGAAAATGAGTTCAAACAGACCTGAGAAGCTCCTCTATTCCACAGGCCTCCCTGCCCCTGTGGAGACGCCATCGATTTCTCTTGATGTTGAGCAACAGCGCGCCCAAAAATGACACGCCACACCGCGCTCAACCCAGTCAGGCTGCGACACGCCAACGCGTGCTGGGCCAATCCTCTCAATCTGCAGATGCTTCTCATTCTCTACTAAATGGCTGGAAATCTGTAATCTCTCCGAGGAGGGAGAACACCAGAGTTGTGTTTAGAGATTGTCGGCGATGGCTGTCGTGTTTTTATGTGCCGCTTAAGTAGCTGAAATGGAAATCTCTCAGAGGAGAATGACAAGCGTGTTTAAAGATTGTTGTCGATTGTTGTCTTGTTTGCTTGTTTTCTCTGGCCTTGTCTCAGCATGGGCCTGCCTGTGTGTGTGATTGGCGGGCCTGCTGGGGCAGTGATGGGCATGACAGCCTCTCTCAGTCAGAGGACCCCAGGTGACACACACCTTCTCTATCCTCTATCCTTCCACACAGTCTTCACAGAGGAATGGGAAAGACAGGTGCTGCAACCAGTGTGAGGTGTGTGGAAACAAAAGACAACAGCTGACAGAGAAGCTGTGCCATTCGGCAGTGTTACACGCCGAGGTGTGGGATGACACAAATATGCTCATATTTCTCTCATACACATGTCTTTGTGGTATTATTGGTGCTGTTGTCACATTCAGTCTGCGGGAGCAGATGGAGGCAAACACGTTATTATTGATAACACATTATGAGCAAACTGTTTCAAGTACATGAACATTATCTTGGATTTTAGGGTCTGCAATATAATATAATTATATTTTTGATCTGTTTTCTGTTTTTTGTATTCATGTTCAATCCTAAATAAGCTAAATAGATTTTTTGTGTGTATCTCAATGGAAGTTGTTTTTCATTTCTTTTTTTTGCTGACTTTTCCCCTGTGAAACACGTTCAGGATGTGTCATACATCTCTTTTTTGTGTAAACATATTTTTTTCTTTCGCGCTAAACACTGAAACCATTGTATGCACAGGCTGTGTTCAGACTTAATGATGCTGTCACATTTGTTGTCAGCATTTTGCAGTTGTGAAATAGTACATGATGTTGATATTCAAGGTTTTTGTCACCTTGCCCCTCCGATTTAATGACAACAACAGTGGAAAAAAAACAAAAACAAACCTACTCTCAGTGGAACAGAACTGTTTACATCCAGGTGTGTCAGCCAAGTTTGTTTTCACACCCTTCCTGCCTGTATTTCTTGTGTATCACAGCCAAACTCCCTCCCCTGAGACGGACCAACAATGGCTCACTAAACCTGAGTCAAAGATTTGACCGAAGAACGCATTTCTGAGCACGTGGAGGCTGAGAACGAACACAAAGAAAGCGATTTGAATTCTGCCCGAGAGCTAGCTAATTTGAAAGCTGAGGACTCAATTTCTCTACATAGCATGCTCCTGCACTGCTAACCTGGCTTCAGTCCAAACCTCCACCTAAACATGTATGCACACCGGCACAGACGCAGGCATGCATCAGAGCTGCATGGCTACACTGTAATTAGCCTGATGAGGACCCCACTAACAGATTTATCATCTCTGCCTGGCAAAGCGGGGTCCCTGAAAGAAAAGGTTCCATGGGACACAGTTTGGAAGGTGACACTCGCTCAGCGGCCCTGCAACAAGGGGTGAAATATTAATCAAAGTTTTCCATGCAGCTATTAACAGCTGCTGGCCTTGGCCTCCGTGTGGGTCTGTGTATGTGTGTGTGTTTATTGTGTGGCAATGAGCAGCAAGTTAGTCCACAGAGAGATGAGTGTGACGTGTCTGAGTTTGTCTTGTAAAAATGCAGCTGTCCAGGACATGACAGCTACAGCGTTAGAGGGGCCATTACGGGGTGTAGAACATTTCCTGGGAAATGGCTTGAAAAATGACAATGCAGCCTGTGCAATATTAATTGCTACACAGTCACCATAAATAAGTCAAAAAGCTTTAAGAGAGGAACAAAGTAGAGCACTGCTGGTTATCCATTGATCATAAAACAAGAGAACAACATTAAATCTTACGCACCATTATTTTTATTATGTTCTTTTCTTAGTAATTAGATTTTAGATAAAATTTTATGTCCGTACTGTGCCATTATATTTCACTCACGCCTTACTGTGGGTTATTGTTATATTATGAAAACTGGTGGCTGTTTAAGGATTTTAGTAACATATTGACATTGATTCTGGGAATGAGTCCTTTTGTCTCCAGTGACCTTTGTGACTTTAACTTGTTAAGCGTAGGATATTTGTACTTCAAAGGCCCAGCTTTGGTTTGCAAATGGCATCTTACATGTGCTCTGGACTCCCATTTAGTTGCAAATTAACAGTTCATTGTTGGGAAGCTGTTGGCACATGTTTGGGAAACCGTTTTCACGTAATGAATAGCTTAAACGTGTCATCAGTTTTAAAGGAAAGGACATTGAAAAGAAAACCACTGGCTCTTCATTTACAGTCACAAACTTTACATGAAATAGGCCTAATACTCATTTTAATACATTACTGACTGTAAAGTTACTTGTGTATTTACTCTCTCTCTCTTTGGCTGAGTTAGTCATGTAGAGGGAGTCAATTCTTGCATCTGTAGTGGCAACAAGTTTAAAGTTGTTTCAATTATTATTTTATTATAGGTTATTAGATCTGTTGCAGTCTTATTATATTTTATAAGTACAAGCAGAGTTTTACCTTGGCAAGATATACATGACCGACACCAAATAATTCAGTTACACTCTGAATTGTTTTGGACTTAAAAAGACAGATTTTTGTTTTTCATATGGCTTTTCATTTTTGTAATTCAGCACATAAAAGGAGAGTTGAGAGGTAAACACTGCAGCACTACAGCAGGTTGTTCTACAGTTATTGTTTTCACATCTTGTTTCTCAGCGAGCTTTTGTCTGATTTAGTGAGGGGCATATGTTGTTTAATAGGAAATTAATTCTCACCCCCACCGCCTTCCCCCCAGTAAATCAGGCATGTAAACCAAAAACCTGAACACAGTGACTAATTAGAATCAAAAGGGCTGGGATCCATAATGGGCCTCCTTCACTCAAAACACTACTCTATAATTGGCCATAAATAAACCCTTGCTGTTTTTGTGTGAGCTGTAAACAGCTGAATGCTTCAATTAAGCAGAAATACACCCGCGCCATGTTAAATGCAGGGTGCTTGGGAGCTGCTGACATATGGATATGATCTGTGCTCTCCCCCCTGCTCCGATTCAGGCCTTTTTTTGTAGAGTGCGTGAGAAGCACAGATAATTTCTTTTTGCCGGTGTAATATTATAGTGACTCATAAATAGATGGTTACCCTTTCGGTACTAAAAGTTTTCATTAAAGACGCCTGAGTTTGTTATTGACACCACGGGTTGCCTATGCAGGGAAACACAGTAAAATTTATCAGTGCGCTTTTCCTCACCTAATAAATCATCTAAACAGGGCAGACCATATGGCAGATAAGACCTTGGAAATGTGGCTTCGGCATGCGAAGAGTCAAGTTGCTTGAAATCAGGAACGATCACAGACTGCTCTCTCTCCGTTTCGCCCTCTCTCTTCCTCTCTCACAGAATATCTCCCAGTTATTTTACACGCCATTTTCTTGTTCACCTTATCACCTCTTTGTCACTTGTTTTTTTCACTTTCCCGCAAGAAGAAAGAGAGAAGCAATTCCTGTGTGTAAAGGACCGGCAGTAGATAGCTCTCTCTCTCTCTTTCTTTCCTCCTTCTCTCCATTCCTCCCTCTCTCACCTCCCCTCCTCCTCCTTCTCCTCTCTCCCCCCTCTGCCGAGAGGGTCCTGGGAGGTGCACTGACTGATGGGAGAGGATGATATATGTAGCGTCTGTGTCCCGGCTCTCCTCTGGCCCTTTGTCATTAATCATAGCCATTAGCTTTTCTCACTGCAGCCTTGTCTGTGCACCGCAATGAAAAAGCAGCCTTTTCTCTCATATCCCACACCAAGAGAGCCCGCTAATACTTCTGCCTCACTGTCACACGGCTGCATTTTCAGCACACGACAGACAACCATTGTAATGTAGAAAACGGATATTATATCCAAAACCTGTGATTCTTCACCAAGCAGGACAGGGAAATATAGGAGGAATTATCGAGTGGCTGTAAGGTAGAATTGATCGTCAATATTGATTTTTGCCGATATACTTTCTGCTCCGTGAGCCTTTGTGGGTCTTTTCTTTGCCTTTGCTGTGCAGTTTTTTTTCTTCAATAAATCCACGTTGAGTAAAGAGTAAAAAAGGAAAAAAAGAAAACACTCTTCAAATGTGACTGCATCCGTTTTGGACTGGTTTGAAATGGACCACAATGGACTCGGCTTTGTGCAAGGCTGCAGAGAGTCGGGTTGGACGGCCAACGTGTGAGCTAATGAGAATAAACAGCTGGCCACTGTGGTGACCATCTAGTGTAATAGAGATGTATGGCCACCGGCTCCTGCACGCCTACTCCTCCAATCCCCAAACTGTGCCTGACAGATATACTAAAGCCTCATCAGTCTAGTCCCAGTCACACCAAACACGCGCGCACACACACACACACACACACACACACATACACACACTTAACACGGGACACATGCTTGTGTGTCATACAGGAACATGCACACGCACGCAGGGACTACGCTCTCAAGAAAAGCAGCACAGACCCGGCCCAGTCAAAGTCGACATACCCACTTGTACACCCACGTGCACACACACGTACACACACCGGCACAGAGCCAGCACTTTCCACATTAGAGCCTCAACCCTCTTTTTCTCATTTCCCTAACTGTATCATCCATACTGTACCTAATGAAATGATTGCAAGTAGTTATTGCTGACTTATTATCTAGACACACAGCTTTATCAAAATGCTGCATTGATTTAGTGGACTGTGTCGCCGAGAAAACTCCAGGGATATTTCATTTGCCCGGCTACGCCATAATAATGGGACCCATCCCAGTATGCATTATGCATAGATAGACCATAGATAATTCAAACAGGAGGAACACATGCATTACCTTGGCGCTGTAACCTCCCAGCCTCATACTGTCTATTATATTAGGTTGCGGTGTTGTTTGTTTTGCGCTGCACCGGGATCCCATTACAGTGAAATGATAAGAACCTACAGTGCAGCCAGCTACATGTACAAATTTGTGTCATAGTTTTCAGCTTTGATAAATCCCAAACACCTTATTCAGCAGGTATTTGTGCTTCCTCTCATTTGACGGTGTTTTGTCCTCACAAAGAGAGAGCTAGCTCCAGGTGGCTCTGTGCCTCCCCCCAGGGTTTGCGGAGTGAGATAAGCGTTTGTCTTTCCCATTCTAAAGTGGCTCCTGTTAAGCCCCATACCTGGAAGATGACTGATTTTGACAATGCAATTTACATCTCTGTATAAAACAATCTCACACTGCGCCTGCCGATTTACACCGGATTAAACTGTTTGTCTCCGTCACGGGGTAACCACACAATCTATCAGGGCCTCTGTGCCTTTTCCAATACCACATTCCCTCTCTTGTCCCTCGAGAGCAGAAAATTGATCCACAATGCAGAGCGGGGCGTCCCCCTTTAAAATTGCTACAACAGCTTTGCAGGACCTACAATTATTGAAACATGCAGATGTCAGTAATTTCAATAAAACTGATATGGTAGTAATGAAAACATCTGACTGAGGGGGCGACGGCTACAGGATTTATGGCTGCATTAGAGGAAAAAGGCTGAGATGACAGTTTTGCAGCATTGCTCGGCACTCCCTTGTTTCACACGCATTAAAGGCGCAGATCAATTAGCGTCCGACGCCGTTAGCTTTGCCACAGACAGTCCTTTTTACGGCGACATGAAAAATGCATGGGTTCCTAGGAGAGATTTTGGAGCCATTAGCTGTCCTCATCTTCACATGTTTTCATGTTAGTGGGCATTTGCAGTGATGTATGACTGTACGGTGGCCAAAGCTAAAATCTCACTTATAATCACACAAGAACCAGGACATTCTTTTCAGATCTTTTTTTGTGTTGGCACGGCATTTTAAAAGAATGTACATGTTCATCTTTGAATTACTAAAAGAATTTAATGACGGGTATAGGCCTTCTTTTCTTTTGCTAGACATGCTTTCGTAATAAACAGACTTAAGCAAACCTGTTATGATACACAAATCCATACTAATTCAAAGCATGTAGCTGTAGTCAACCCACTCAGATAAAATGCCTCCATCAATCCATTATTATACTCCTATGATCTCATGGTGTCTGAGTGCTGCCTCTCCATTCCCCTCAGGTGAGTCATTGCAGGGCCTGTCACCCTCTCTGCTCCATACGCCATATGTCTAATTCTAATTAAATGAACATTAAGACCCCCCTCTCTCCTTCTATCCCTTTCTCTTTCTCACCCTCCCTGATGCTATCAGAGCTAGGAGAGCTCAAATGTTAAAGTAATGAATGTGTTAGCACCGTGACAGGAGCAAGAAGAAGAGAAGGAGGAGGAGAGGAGTGTGAGGAGGAGTGACTGTGCAGTGCGACTGGGTTCTCTCCTCGGCGGCCACCGTCGCAGCGACAGGGCTTGGTCACATTCGATTTGCATAACCTGCTAAAAAGCTATCAGAGGGCTTGCAATTGATTGAATTTCACCTCAGAGAAGTGCTAATTAATAACGCTGTGGATCTGACAGGCCTTTATTATGTGCGTGGGACAGGAGATGATGTCTGTATTAGCAGGGTCTCTGGAAGCTGTGGAGGAGAATATAGAATGATGAATTAATGGAACTATGTCCTGGCTCTATCATCATATCATTAGAAGACCATTGATGGTTTCACACCACAGGTAGAAATCTATAACAGTGTAATGGTGCAGTAATATTTAGGCAGCAGCTTATATTATCTGCACTATATCATGGTCTCACAGGATGTTGTTCATATTCTCCCTGAGCATTCAAGTGCAAGTGACCTGAGTGTTTTGGGAATAAGCAAAGACATGTTTTTGCATTTTTCCTGGCACAAAACCATGGCTGAGCTGTGGACCTAATGAGTGTGTATCTGTCGCGTGGTGAGGTTTGAGGACGGAGGGAAAAATCACACCAGCAAAGGTTTATGCTGGTGTGCTAAAAATGCTAAAAAATTAACTAGACTTTTATTTTCAGTTTCTAAACAAAACAAAACAAAAATACAAAAATGAACCAAAGAAAGATTTAACAAACAAAACACTCTGCGACGCATCACCCTGCTCCACTCATTCATGTCCTGCTCTCCCTTAGTCAGTCCCCCCCCCCCCCCACTCTCTCACAGCATGCACATATATAGCTGTGGAGTCCATCTTGCCAGTTCAAACTGACCTATCAGGTCAGCTCTGTAGGAGGGAAGAATTGCCATGGTTATCAATAAATACACATTAGCTCTTTGCTTGTTCATGCCAACAAGCCTCAGTTCAGTCCTCAGGCGTCCTCCCTCTTTTATCACCGGGAAAAGATGGCCTCCACAAAGAGCCCAGACCAACAGGTTACAACTTTTATAACCCAATACCTGCAATATCAGAAGATGATAGCTAAAATATTAATGCTGAGTGCATTGTTCGATCCATGTTGAGAACATAAATTGAATTAAAAAAACAAAGAAAACAGTGTGATGATTCTGTTCATGTTTTAGCCAAAATTGAAAAGAGTTGGTGCTTCCTCACAGTATCAATGTCTCTCTTCACGTGTTGTACTTTACTGCCAGTTTTATGGACTTAATTCCTCTCCGCTATTAGCTTATTTTGCAAGCCAAATTATTCAGCAATTGCCAGTTGTGCATCTGCATCTGTTTACAATATGGACTTGACATACAGGCAGTTTGAAAAGGAGCACATTTACTAAACACCAGGTGGCTTTTTGGGACTCAGGGTTTCAGGCAACCCAGCTGGAGCCCACTGGTAACCCATATCACAAATAACAGCAGCATGAATACACGCTGGACACAGCCTAGAGGAAACAACCAGCTGTGGATGGGGAAACCTGGCAAGGAAGCTTCAAAACAAATATCAAATCGAGTTCCGCTCCCTGTTATAATGGTTGCTGACTTTTTCAGAATTATCCATGACCAACACAGTCATCACAAGATCGGCACTGACATTTGGTCTGCATGCTACAACCGGTCTTCCTGTAATCTCTCATCTGCGAACCCCTCTGTGAACATCACCCAAAACCTTGTGATGGAAAAGACCAAAACATCCCCCATCTTGTTGTTGCCATCTCTACCCTGTTTTTTCCCAAACCGCAAGTAAGTATCTCCGTTCATGAAATTGTAATACTGCACAGAAATTAGGAGAGATTTATTTTTCCGAGTTTTCCTTGTTCTGGTTTTCTCTCTGTTTCGTTAAGTGAGCTCTTCATGGAACGGCTCTGATTGGGATCTGCCAAGGGCTCTGCTCATTTTGGCCAGAATGCTCCCCCTAGCTTGGACGATAATGCTGCAAAATCACTCTTAGACGCCATCACAAACTGCCCGAGCGGTGCACTGTGTTTTTGCCAACAGCAATTACCCTGGTAGAAACAACTTAACTATGTGTAAATGACCACTGCTGCTTGGTGAATATCATATTTCCTGAATAACTTATTAGATTAAGAGGCTGCACTATGAAGAGATTGGAAATGACAGATAAAGAAATTAAGCCCAGATTGCGCTGTATATCTGACCAGAAGTTGTTTCATAACATCACTTGACTAATAAGATGAATTCCTTTTGTTTATTACCATGAACTCTATTGCAATAAAAACGAGTCTTTATTGTCAAAGCTAAGAGTGGTTTTCTGTTATGAATTGCAGTTCAGGAGTGAAACAGATACAATAATGTAAACATCTCCCTTTTTATGTCTTTTATTAAGGCGCTATATAAGCACACATATATTAGATACAGTGGTACTGTGTGAAAGAAAGATTAGAGTATTCTTCAGATAAAGAACCCCATTATGTTGGTTTACTACTTATTCAAGGTCATACTGTATACTAGTAGCGCAGTGATGCTTTCATGGTGTTCAATGCTTATTGCTCTAAATTAGCTCTCCTAAATCATAGTGGCCTTTCAGATAGGACGCCTGAGAGTCCTGCATGTGTTAATGTTGTATACACCCCACTATTCTACTTGAAGCAGAAATGCTCTTCATCATTCCATGAAACAGGGAAATGCCCGTGGGTAATGAGACTGACTGCAATTGAGAATAACTTATGGAGCTAATATTCTATATCTGCACATAACCAGGGCTCTACAGGACGTCATAAACATACACTTGGGTGTGTTTTCCAAACCTCATTCTGCCATGCATATTATTTCCCTGTCTGTCTTCTGGTGGTGGTGTAATTGTTGGGGCGACTTGATGAATTGCATTTGATATGTCAGAGCAGATTCTCTGAGGATTTCCTTTCTTCGGGGCAGTGTAAGCCATTTTCTATGGTTTGTCTGTGTGCAACGTGCATTAATGCGATCCTCTGATCTGGATCCAGGTTGTTAAGCTATCACATGAAATGAGACGTTAAGACGGCAATGCAAGGGAGCGTGTTGTCTCCTCGTAAAGGCTCTGGTGTCATATCGGGTTTAAATCCTTGCTCGGGACCTCCCAGAGAGTCATTTGTTCAAATGAGCATTAGTCATTATTCTTTAAGCCCTTATTGGAGCTCATGGATCTCACAACTAAGAGGTGGCCTGTGACAGAAATAAGGTGTAAGCATTCAATATCCCACCCCCCTGCTCTACTCTCTATTCCCTCCCTCTTTGCTCACTACCCTTTTCTCTCAGTGTAACACAAAGACATGCATAATGTGGACTGCAATCTGATAAGTGTTCCTGCATAGTAGCCCTCCTCTGCTCTATACATCACAACAGTTAGAGTGTGTATATGTGTGTGTGAGAGAGTGAGCAGATCAGAGCAGGGGGAGCTCTGGTCGGGATTGAACTGGGCTGTCTGAAGTTGATTAATCGGCCTGTGAGGGTGAGAGACTCCCGGGCCAGGCAGCAGGGTCCATCCCCGTGGCATGTGATGCTGATTGGCTTTGTCCTGTGCGTCTGCGCTGGAGGAGCGGACATTAAGATTAAGTGATGCTGTCGTGTCGGGGAGCACTGCACTGCATCATTCTGGGAAGAGACAGCTGTGCTGCTTAATCCTTCATCACCAGGGGAGAGCTGCCAGGGCCCAGATATACAGCCAAAGATAACCCTCCATAACTTCTGCTAAAGATCAGGAAACTTTGAATTCGCATCCATCTGCTTGGCTCTGTTCAGCTCAACCCCCCTCTGTCTGAGTACTAGAAATGAGCAGTCACTAAGAACGCTAAATAAAAGGGTGGAGGAGGAGGAGAAAGTGAACGATGGCTGAAGGGAGTAATCTAAGACCAGTAGTGTGCATGAGCTGTGTATGGATAACCTTTGGCACCAAGGACTCCCTTTTGTCTTTGTGAATGATAGACTCATAATGCAGATGAATTGCAAATACAGTAACCATGTTTTTAGTTCTAATCATTTATTGGAAAATCACTTGGACTACCCAATGCATTTTAAATGACCAGTGGTCTGCTATACCTTCAGTACAACTTTAATTTTATTTAAACGTATCATTGTAATACTGAAAATCAGGATCTCTGACCGTGCATTGTGTCACTGGTTTTAAAGCCTACAACTGTAGTTTTCTGATAAAGCCAAGACGTAGCCCATGAACTGCAGCCCAGATTCGTGCCTGTTTCATCAGTGGTCAAATATGTCTTGACTTCAGCCTTAATAATAATAATAATAATAATAATGATAATAATAATGATAATAATATGTTTAAAACAGTAAGCATGTATTAATTAAAAACCATCTCAAATTACAAGTTCAGTGAAAATAAGTCTACATGTCACTTGTAAAACCCAGGCAAGGTACTTTTGTTAAAATGGATCGTATTTACTCTAGGTTTGCCGGAGAGAAAAGCAAGCTGGTGTGTTGTGAGAGCAGATAAATCCTGGGCGGAGGCCGAGTGGCTGACTGATTCCTCCTGTATGCAGCGATGGGTGGCGTCAGCAGGTTTCACACTGCTGGCCTTTGCATGTTTGCAGCTGGCTTGATGCAGCTGTCAGCCCGTGATTGATGAGTATCATCATTTAAAGTGTAAAAGAAAACGTCTCTGTGAAGGGAGACATGATGAACTGCCGCCTGCTGGCGCTCTCAGAGACACGCTCGGCGCTTCCTCCTCCCTCTCCCTTTTCCCTCTCCCTCTCCTTGTTTCTACTTCACTGCTCCCCCGTCCATCCCTCTATCCCTTTTTCCCTTTATGCTTTTCTTTCTTCACCTTCTTTTCATCTTTACCGTGTCTCCGAGTCTTTAAGCACCTCCCTTGCCATCTCTTCTTCTTCTCTGTTCCTCCCACTTTTCTCCTCTTGCACTCTCTTCCTGTCCCTCTACTGCCCCCATGATTTCCACTTCTGTCCTCCCTCTTTTATTCAGGTTTATTTAACTCACTTTTGTTGTGTCACTCTTCTGTCTGTGTGATTCTCGCTCTCTTTTTCACTCTCTTGCACTCCTCCACCTCTCCTGCCCTCTATATGTCTATTTGCTCAGCAGAGATACGAGGAAGTCCTCAGAAGCAGCCATTGCTCGGCTCCATATGCAGCCCATTCTGTCTGTAATCCCTCTCAGATCATATGAAACGTCAAAATTCATATGGACCCCGGAAGGCGATATATTTAGTCCCTGCCTGCTGCATACCTTCACAGCAACCATGACAGTGACATATTAGTTATGCTGTCTTTTGCAATGTGATATCTTTAAATTTGCCACCTTGTTAAGTTTTGATTAATGCGATTCCATTTCAGCAAAGTAATTGGCTTGGCCCTGTTGTGAGCGATACACAGGCGCTGCGCCGGAACAAACGCTGCAACATGGTAATGAGGCAATGAGTTTGTTCTATGGTTGTTGGCAAGTGACAGTTATTAATGATTGTTATGATAAACAGACGAGTGCAGATCGGGGGGATGAGTCGGGCCAGACTGACAGTTTAAAAATAACGCGCACTGGAAAGTACTAACGAAGTAATACAGTGTTAGGAAAACAATCATGCAGGTTGTCAGAGGAAGAGGTGTAATTACAGAGCTGCACTGGCCTGCCTGGGAGGAGCTGGCTTCTAATAGAGCCAGAGGAATATGCACTGACAGAGGAGAGCCGAATGATATACAACTTTAATTGGATCATCTTTTTACCCCCCTTTCTTTTCTCAGAATACAAAGGAGGTCTGTGCTCACAGCTGTGTTATGATAGGTTTGGTCTCCTGTGAAGACTAGTGACCCTGTGTAAATGGCTGTATAGCACAGGGAACCTCTGTGTTTGTGTGATCTGAACATGGACTGTATTACTGTTGCTATCCCTGTCTCTGCTCAGGATCAGAGCTAGGAACATGTGTATACAGTATGTGTAAATGGTGTGAAGTGATGTAAACCCAGACCCACTTCAGCCAAACGTTTTATTCCCATCGTATATATGGAGATGAAATATTTTAAAAGAACAAAACTAACTTTTCTCATTTTTTTAATTAAATGATTTCTGAACAATGTGTTGTATATATCTTGTGTAAACAATGTATAAAGGCCTCTTATCTAACTATCTGCAGGGCCAAAACCACATATCTGCCTCTTCTTATTCGTCTTGGTCCATTTGTTTCTCTTTTTGCATCAGGGGCATGTTAAATTTGTCCATCTTCCGTTGTCATGCCTGAACTTTTGGTGACATTTAACCTGTACCAGTGCAGGGCTGTCATGAAATACTTGGTTTCGGAATGTGACGATCAGATGACTTTGCCGACCTTTGCGTGAACCTTGTCTGGTGTTGATTTAGTGAGGCACGGAGATCAAAGCGATCCCTCTCAGCTTTTGTCAGTGGGCTGTTGGTGTATTGGCCCCGGGTGTGAACAAAGCCAATCCTACACAACACTGGTGAAGTAACAGCATGCTCACTGTACAGAGGTCACCAGAGGAACACTGTATTGAATTTATACCATCCTAACATGACTTTACATTATTATGATTTCCTTTTTCTTTCTTCCTATATGTTTTTGTGCAGCAAAATGCAGTCCTTTCAAAGCACAGCCTATCCCAAGTCTTTTACTTGACTTTCATTGTTATGTTAGACTGTGGAAATTTATCTTTCTTTAATTACCATGATGACGCCAGCACGCAAGTTGGCTCAAAGACAGCATTAATCTCTAATTGTGGACAGTACTGTTTCCCTTTTAAGGTTGATTACCTATGGAAATAGCTCGGAATGGCCTCATGAATCAAATTATTAATTCAATGTCAGGGTAACCCTAAATATAGGGACATTATCTCTTATTATCTGTGCTATGGTGAAAAAGTTAAATGTGCTGGATGGAATTTTTATGGCATTGTCAACAATGGAAGGAGATTAAACCCCTTACCAAACAAGTCAATATTTCATTTTCCCTCTCATTCATATCTGGGTCCGGCTGTGGAAATTGATTGTGGTTAGATGGTCAGAGAGGCGGCGGTGATTCAGAGCAATTTTCAAATAAACTGAAAAAGAATTGTCATTCTGTAATGGTTTTAGTTGGCAGTAAGTGGCCTGGTTGGAATTTCAGGGCCCTACACTATCCATTATCCAAGTTTTCCAACACCCTGTCATTGTTGACAGGTGGATTATAATTTTTCTATAGCAGAACAATTGAAATGACAGCGGTTTAACAAACTTGGATGGGACAAAGGAGACACAGGGTTCCAACAGGAAATATGCTGCCAACATTTGTGTGCACTTTGTGTTAGGAAGTGAAAAGTCCTGCTTTCTATCTTACTCAGGAATAAGAGTTTTCCAGATTGTCTAAATATGCACTAAACAGGACTGCTCTTGATGAATGAGCGGTTAAAACTGTTTCTACATGAATTCAAACCTCCCCCTGAATCATACTGGAAAACCACAAAACTCTGACCTAGAAAGTATGACGACGAAAAAACAAAAAAACTGAAAACACAAAATCACTCATAGATACAATATATTGGCCTTGATTTTTTTTTTTTAAAATATTGAATTATTCAAGCAGTTTGATCCTCTCTGCACCCCCTATATTATAAACAGGTTTAGCACCAAATCAGTGTTGTATTGGCTGGGATCCCATTTCCATGCTGCTTGCTTCTTGGCGCTGTCATGCAGATTCTCTTCACGGTTCCATTCTTTTTCTTTTTGAAGGCTGTGATTCCTGGCCATATGGAGCCCATCCCTTTGTCTTCTGTGGTGCTATCACATCGCAGGGCCTCTGGTGGAGGCTGGGTTAGCGTGTGGAGCTGCTCGGTGACTGTCAGCCCTGGTAGTCCTCTTGTTTGTTGACATGTGAAGCCGGGCAGCATACTGTAGGCCTGATGTTGGAATTCACTTACAATTAACTTGAGAAGACGCTGACAACGGGGCCTTCTGTCCCGACAAGTATCGGGAGGAGACAGCTGCGTGTTATCCCATAGTGCATAAATCAGTTATTACTGTGCCTATTTAAGACGACATTATATGGATGTTGACCCAACTTTACAAGAATGCATGAACTTAATTTTTGTGTGTGTGGAGCAGAATACCGATGAGTAACAGGAAGTGAAGGACAGAGGCGGTGTACGAACAGCGTGGAGAATGGGAGTGTCTCTCCCAGCTGCACACTGTCTCACTGGGCATGTATCAACACTTCCCTCCACTTGGCTCCCCTTCTCCTTAGTGTCCCAGCTTCCCCACGCTCTGCTCTAACTTCTCAACAGCTACAGCCCCCGAGCCCCCGTGCCTTCATAATGAGTTTAGTCAGAGTGATTATAGCTGTACTATTCCACTGTCAGTGATTATTAGACAAGAGCTAAAGCTGAGGACCTTTGTCAGCTATTATTTTAATAGCGCTATTAGTATGAGTCCTTGGTGACCATCACAGTCATCAGTCATCATAAACCTAATTGTGTTGTGCACAAAGATAGTGTAACTATTACCAGTGTGGTGTATTTTTGCTGTTACAACACTGTAATCGGTGTAATTGTCAGTTACACACCTAAACTGACACTTTGCAAGAATGTTTCGCTGTGCCCTCGTCAAACAATAAAACTAAGATCCCACACAATCATGTCAGTGTCTGTCTGCAGTCAGTGTTGTGCAAGATGGGGACATACAAATCAGACCCGAGCTCTTTTTACAAAAGGGTTCCTGCAATACTGTTGTAAAGAAGACTGGGAATGACGGATCGGACGGTGCTTTTATTTACAGTGAAACAAATAACAGCGGCATACTGACACCTCAGTGTGATTTAAGATAGAATGGCCATGTCCAGAAGCGAAACCAGCATGATGTTGGACCACAAGAGCGTTATCATCAACTTTGTATAAAAAGGGTGAGAGGGCAGGATGGGATACACACTCAAATGTCAGTTCGGTTCAGTGACTACTTTTGCTGCTGGGTTAGTGACAGAGCAACAATGTTCTCCACGTTACATGTTTGTACACTGTCTACAGAAAAGTGAGACAGAGCAAGGGTGCAACATTCTCACCGTTAACAGGCCCTCTAAAATGGGCTCCGGAGACATCAGACAGCACAATGTACATCAGAGGTTAGCAGAAGTTAGCATTGCTTACTGTGGTGACACCTGTCTACTAGACTGCCCTAACACATGTGCACAGTATCCTTCTGTACAAGCTTGCCACATGACAGAGGACCACAGGCTGAAAGAGGTCCAGGTGTGGGCTCCAGTTTTTCTGAATACAGTTTGATTTCTCATTCAAAGCCTGTGATGCAGATCAAAATGCTATGATAATTTTTGTATGACCTGTCACTACATTTGTTTGTAGTCATTGTTGTCATCCATCAAGACATCTGGATAATAATTATGACAGCTTTGCTGTAGTGTAAGTGCAGCCTCATGTGTTGCCAATGAATACTTGCTATGTGATACATTAAGGTTGGTGTAATATGAGTAAAGGCTGGTTACAGGATGTGCTGATCTGTTCTATCTTGCAGAAGACTGTGGTGGGAGTATATTGATGTTGATTGATTTTTTTTCTGAGGCAATGGGTCATCTTAGGTTGGCTCGTCTTCATTTTCAAATGCTATTCCGAACTGCTGCAGCCATGTAATGTAACCAAGGCCTAAACTGTTTGTATGTATATGTAATGTTTGCATGCAACATGGATATAATTACTAAATATTACTTTTTCTTTTTCATGTCTGTTTTGCTGGTTCAATCCTGACTGGGACAATTTCTTCAAAATAGGTAAGCCATTAACTACTTATCTGTATCGAGTCTTGTATGAAACTGCAAAATCAAATCATACAATTACTGTTACATTTGTTCTACTTGCATAAATTCAAAGTCCATAGCTCTGCCATCTGCTTGCCTTGTTTACCGTGCGCACAGCATCAGTGTGTGCGTATTAATCATGCTTACACAAGTGTCTTAATTACTCCCAATGTAGCTGCTCCGTCTAAAACCCAGGAGATGACCTTTCTTTCCCTGTTCCTTTACACCATTAATCATCCATAATCAACACCTTCAGAGTCAAGGAGAAGGCCACTCAGTGCTGCCCAACACTGCCCACAGACCTCTGTCACATGCTCGCTCAGATCTTTATTAATGGCCCACACATGGACTAGACACAAACATAATTACACACACAAGCACTAACTTTAACACTGCCACTTAAATGGGTAAGCGTAGTTTGCCTATAGGAAACATGTCATGACGATATATTCGATGATGTATTCCTTCGCATGAAGGTCACTTTTCCATTAATATTCAGGAGTCAATTGTCTGTCATTTTGATGTTCTCTCATATCCTGCATGAAACCGGAGGAGCATACCCACAGGCCTAACAAATGGTATTTCACTTATGAATGCGATACTCTGACATTCATGGCAGACACTGATTCATAGCCGTCACATGGCTGATATGTCTAAGTGCCTGGGACGCACAAGGAAGTGAAAAACTACGGTGTGCAGGGCTTTTAACATTTCAGATCTTGTTTAGCCCTGCCAATGGCAGATTGACAAGTGGAGTTTCTGCTGTAGCAGGTAACTGACATGCCTGGCTTCTCCCCCCTGCTGACTGAAAGCTTAATATGTCATTTGTCAGTCAAGGATGGGCTTTCATTCAATCATGCCTTGGCATCCACTCAAATGCCGGCTGGGGCTTCGATTTCATGCAAAAGAGAAGTTGAATACACTTAACTGGCATGTGCTGGCTGTAGTGATGTGTTTATTTCTAAATCACTGTTCCTTATTATAATTCATTAAAGTTCTTAAAAATAGTATGTTAGTTAACTTCCTAACATTGATACCCACTGTTAGAACAACTAGTCACTGGTGATCTTTTTCAAATGAGAAGAGTTATGATATTTCTGTAACATTGGATCATCTTGCATCACTTACATGCAAAAGGACAAAACGCCACTTCAAAGTTCTATAATAGTTTTATGACTGCCCACAAATTGCTGTCATAAATTTTTCATTCTTTTTAATTTACTGTCATAAATCAAGGCTGCTGTGGGCTCGCTGCTCTAAATGGGATTGCTCCATAGTTTTGGCATGCTGCAATCTGGCTTTGGATCTCTGAAAAACAGACAGCACACGGAAGGTAGTGCATTAATTTAGGCCCATAAATTATGCACTTACTTTTATAATGTCAAACCATAAATAATGTTGATGCATTGGGAACTGCAACACATCACCCATGGAAATTATGCATTTGAGATGAATGGGGATGCTGTGATGGATAATGGATCTCAACCAATGTGATCTATTTAAGTTCGTTCCCCAGAGGAAATGATGGTGCAAAATTTAGGATATGAGTTCTAGAGGAGCCGTTTGATATTCATGAAGCGCTTTGCCTAACTTAGGCCAGTTGTAGTCTTTGTTGTTCATCCTAATGTTGTGTAATGTCTGTCCCAACTTAACGTACTTAATTCTCCTTGCTCGCATTCTATTGTCCTTTAACTTAAAGGATGTAGCTAATGCAGAGTGCCCAGTCTGTCACGACAAAAACTCATTTGATCAGTTTCCTATGTTAAAACTTCTGCTGTAACGGTGGCTACAGCTCTGTGTCTGCTCGCTCCTTACGCCTCTCTGATGAACATGTGCAGTTCTGCTGTAGCTTGGCCTCAGTGCCAACAGAAATGTTGCCTCTGGTTTTTCCAACCTACTCCCCAGAGTACCAAATGGATGATTAAGGATGGGACTTTACTAAGGCTTGTGCAAATGCTTAGGACACTGAACTCTCAAATATTGTGTATTATCTGCCATTAGGCGGGGATAATATTAGCCATTCTCCCTGTAATGGCTTAGGAGACGAATAATTGAATGTGCTCATGGGCTCAGGTTCAGTGGAGTCATCCATGAATGAGAACGCATCAACACTCGTCTGTTTTTAATATTATGCCTCTGTATTCCTCCTAGAGTGTTTGACGTTGCACCGTGACCACATCCAATCCAGCTGTGGGCTTTTTATCATCTCTTAGATGTATTAATTATCTGCAGAGAAACTTGTTTGGACAGCTCGTTCATTTTTGCTTGATTGTATTGACAAGCCTTTCTTAAGCAGTCAAGGCAAATGCCATGATCAATACTGCGGCATTATCACGATAATCCTTGTATGTATGTGAAAATGGCACGAGAGACTAAAGGGGAGGTAGATCATAGTGACTTTGTAAGGGTGAAATGTCCACTTAAAAGTCTAACAGGTAAAGATAAACCCAAAGTAAAAAAGTGCCTTGTAAATAAATAGTACCTTTGTTACTATTATTATTTATTATATAATAACAATGTACATACATATATTTTCATTCTGAGCGACTGTAGGTTTTATCTGCAACTTATGATCAGTGTTAACATAAAGACAGAGAAACTATCTCCTGTATTTGGTGAAGTTACAACCAGCGATCAATGGCTGTTTGAAACCAAACAAGCTCAGAATGACGTTTAAGTGGATGCCTATTAAAATGTGATCCCATTTTGTTATGGTTGGGGCAGCAAGCCTGTATAACGCAGGCAGAATAGTGTTATGTCTCTGGCCAAATTAAAACACTGCCTAAGCCATGAAATGGCTGCATTATAATAAATGTTCTGTCATTAAATTTGATACCAGACAGTGGCGTGCATGTCAGACAAAGTCCCTACTTCTGTATGGTGAGTATAAATCATCTTGATGTTCACATGGTGGTCTTGTGTACACTTTAAATAGAGGGAGATGCCACATCAGCTGCACATTGAAAGTTATGGACCATAGCAAAGTAATTAAACAGTGCACCATAGGCAAAATGCTGCGGCAAACAATCAGAACATCAGACGGCCTCCGTGAATTGCTCATTTATTCCTGCCCCACTAATGTTTGATGCTTCAACACTGACCTCACTGTTTGAGATCTTAGAACTCTGCTGACACAGAGGCAAGACTGCTTTTTTTCAGACAAGAGACGACACCCAGTTTTCAGCAAGTATTACTTGTTGACCCCATTTTCCTCCCTGGGATAATAAGCTCTGACACTGACAGTAAATATCTCTCTGGGTTTCATTACCCTCTGTTTGCCATCATAAATCCTTCCAAAGGAGAGCCATTCCCTTGAACTAACCATACAGGTAGATCCGTGATTGTGTGTGTGCATGTGCAAGTATGTGTGAGTTCTGTTCTGGCTGTTTGTGCTAGCCACCCTGTGTGGTGCAAGAGAAGGCCTGAAGGGTTGCTCGAACTCTCTGCGCACACACACACACACACACACACACACACTCTGATATACACGCCTCAATAAACCCTCTGTCTTAGAATTAGGACAGCCCCCTCTATGTTTGGACCAGAAGCTCCTGCAGCGGATAGATTGTACAGTTTTTAAGATATGAAGTGTTGGACAAGTATCTTAGAATAGTATATCATGGAGACTTTATGGCTGCTATGGAGGGCAGTTTATTGTAGTGGGCACTGTAAGAGTACAGTATATCCATGTCTCCAACCCTTTGCTGCCCTTGCCACAAAGTCAACAGACTGCAGGGCTGTAGTCAGCGTCCCTGCCCCCTTGATTTAAGACTGCACTTACCAGAACCCGGCGAGGCTGTTGGTCCTGTCTTTCTCTGAGAGCTGTCACTCTTGTGTGTAATTTGCCCCTGCTGAAGGGGAAAAAAAAAGCCCAACTCAAACCGTGAATAATGAGTGGTTGTTAGCTTTTGAGACAGAACAAGCAAAGCGAAACACAAAACACTCCAGCGAAAGAACTGTAATTACCCACAAGCCTGTGAGTGCACTCTTAGAGGGATTGTTATTGTGTGTGAATGACCTTTCATGTCTTTGGCATGCTGCTCTGTGGCTCTAAGTCGGACTGTTGCAGTTCCATGTAATCAGGCAGCATGTAGCAATAGGAAATAAATATGTCATCTATGAATGCTTTCACAAGAAATGGCTTGCAAAATATAACTTTACCCTTGTTTTCATACACTAACAGTTTCCTGTAGTCTGAGTGTTGAAGATTGAGACAGCTTTAAGATCCTTCTCTCAATAGCAGACAGAAATAGTGTTATCTTCATAAAGACTGTTGTGTCTTTTGCATATCAACACATTAACTGGCTAATCCTGAGTTTAACATTAGCTTTGTTTTATGAAATGCACTCTTGGAGACCACCCGTAGGAAGATAGATTGCTGGAAGATGTCTGTGTCACGAACACCCAGCCCTCCCTCGGCCTGTCCATGTCTTCAAAAGTCCCGCTCAGACAACAACAAATGGACAGATTACACAGTGACTATGGGATGACAGATAACGCAGAGCAAGCAAGAAATGTGGTGCGGGAACCTCCTGTTCCAAGCCTCACTGCCACAGACTGACTTTTTAAAAGATTTATTCCATCAGTCAAGTAATTAACATGATTTATGGTGCTGGGATGACTGTTAGTGAGACAACAAAGGGGTCGGGCGGTTCCTCCCCCAAGGAGATGCTATCAGGTGTTTTCTGCTGTGCTTGCAATGCAGTCAGCATGCAGCTGTAAATTCAGCCATTCTGCATTGAAGAGAGATGACCCCCCTCTCTTTTTCCTCTCTTCTTTTCTTTCCTCTTGTTCTCTCCCCCTTCCTACTCACTCCAGGAGGTCACAAGTTCACAGCTCGGCCTTAACTGTTAAAACCTGGGGGCTGAACTTCTGACCTCACCTAGTGTAAAAGGGAGCACACTGAAGAGTGTTTATAAGGGCTGCCATTCTAAGCGGCTAGAGGGGTTTAGTAAAGGGCAGGGTAATGCAGTGGCTGGGGCAAGACCCACTCCTCAGCCAATTTACCCCAGACACAGAGGCTTTTTAATAGGAGTGAAGTAAGTAGAGACTGCCCCTTAAGGCCAAGGAGGTGTACAGCACTGAGATCTGAGGTGGTTTGACTGATGCCTCAATCAGCACATTGCCCTCTGAGTAACACAGATCAAAATACCTGCTAAGCAAGTTCAGTCACAGTGAGTCTAATCTTTCCATTTTTTTTCAGTCTTGACTTTTTGTCTTTTGCCTTTTTTTGTCTTTTGTCTAATGAGGGTTAAATATGAGGGTTAATCTAACATTATGTCACAAAGCTTTAATCCTAATTTCAAGTTTGCAGGTTTCCTGTGGGACACTTTGATGGCAGTATAGATATTGCTTTGAAGCATTAGCATAGTAACTGTCTGAAAACAAACATTCATTTGCAATCTTCCCTTATTCATCTGTCAAGTAAAATCTGTGCAACACTCATACCTGCTTTCACAAGAGCGGCATTTCCCCGTGTTGTTGTCGCTCGCAGGCAAAAACAAATCCATAAGAAGTGCTTGGCTTAGCCCTGTTTACACACACTCTACTTTTCCTGTAACCTCTATAAAAACAAAACACGGTTTCTCTAGGCTGCCTGTTTCCCTGTTAAAACAAGAGGGGGGAAAATTAAATGCCTACAAGCAGATTTTATGATCTGATAAAAGATGGCATTTACTGTTGACTGATTTACTACCTGCCAAAGTTTGTGAGTGGAGTGTAATACAACATCAGCTCTTCTACAGCACAGCAGACTTTTGAGAGGGCTTTCATCACTGTGAACAGTTTTTGGAAATCTTCGCACAACTTCCATTAAAAGAACCTGTTTTTGAATTTTGAACAATTTCTAAACTATACATTTTTGGGGTTCATCATCTTCTCAACTGCTCTGGTTGCTGCAGTCATTACTTTGTATATGCAGTATTCTTTGTCAGGGAGGACATTAGGCCTGGCAGGCGGAGAGACATAACTGTTTCTGTTACTACTGAGTGACTAGCATGTGGTAAAACAAAGCTTGAGTGATTTATCTTAGACGTGCAAATATTAGTTCAGCTAAGCCAGTATTGCTTTGGCTCTAATCAGAAGGGGCAATCTCCCTTGTAAGTGACAGCTCAGAGATCTCATAGAATGGTGTTTACATTCGCTTCTAGGTTCCTAACATACACTTGTGTTAACAAAATAAGCCTAGCTGACTGGTGGGGAATTTGGGCCTTGCTTGCAACCGCAGCACTGTGTGACAGGAGTGTTTGTTAATGAAGGATTTATGGCTTCTTGGAGGTTTGTTAATTGCCTATTGTACTCCAGCTCTGTTGATGCATTTCTTTTAGTAATATGCTGAAAAGATATTTCCTTTGCTATGTTCTGTTCCAGGGCATATACTTAGATTGTAAGTGCCTTCTTTAATTAAAAAAGGAGATGATGAACTATCAGTTGCATTACTAAGAACTGGGACCTGAATCTGTGTAAATGCCCCGAAAGACTGCAACTGCAGTGGTTTACTTGGAAAAGCCCTGAAAGATCCTTAGAAATATCTTCTTAGGCTGTAGTGACAGCACAGATTGGAATGTCATCTTTAAAATATATTTTCACGGACTGATTTGTTTTTGCACTACTTAAACTGACTTTTGTAATGTTATTGCACCGTAGCTTTCTCGGGTTGTATTGCGTTCTTCCTGTTCTTGATCTTATTTTCGTCAACATCTTTCCACTTAAAATCCATTATGTTTGATTTCAGACTGTGTCTGAGGTTGCCTTTGGTCAATTTTGTTTGACGAGTGTTGAAAGGCTGTTATGAATATGCTGGATCTCTAGAGAAAACATGCTGTTGTTTTAAGCTGAAGCAGAGCTGCCTGGGCTTGGACTTTGTTTTGTCCACATATAGTTAGCGATGGACAGCACGGTCTCAACAACAGGACCTCTGTCTGTGCAGATCAAAGAGTATTTGTGGCAGGGGGGCAAAAACTTCCACCTCATTCTTTTGAATCTTATCCTCACCTCCTCCCATTTCAGCATCCCTAATTGGAGGAAAGCTAAAGTGAAGGAAGTCCTCCGTGTCAGTTTTACATTCTTTGTTGTTTCTCCTTTGTGCCTGTTCCACCCTCCCCTCTGTGTCCTTTGCAAGCCCAGTGAACTCTGTGTGCACTTTGACCCCACAGTGACTACTTCTCAAGCATTTTGGCCTTTACTTTTTTATTTACATCTATATGGAACCCATCCCTCACCTCTTGCCTAACCATGAAACAGTTGCTTGACCCTTTATCCATACTGCCAGAGTCCTGCTCCCTCCTGGGTCATGAAGTTTTACAACCCAGAGCAAAGCGCTAAACTTGGAGAGGGGTCAGGCATAGTTCTTGGAGTTGGGAAGTCCAGCCCACTTGACCACAACAGAGTAAATTTGTGTGAAGAATTTCATGACCATTCTTGAAAGGTAGTTAAGATGGGAGTGTGAATAAAAATTAGATACTGCAACACCACTTTTGATTTCATGCTAATTCCTAATTTTTGTAAACAAAAAGGAGCTTTTATCCTTGTATTATTGACTGCTAAACTAGAGGCTCACATGAAAAGAACACAAGGCGACAAGCATAAGAAATATATTCACTTAGTCAAAAAATGGATTGAATAAAACAATAGTGTTCATTAAAATGGGGGTGTGCATTCATTAAACTCTTGGGCCTGTTCCCAAATGCCTGAATACAATATACAGTGAACAAGAGGAACATATCATGTATGAGTCCATAGCACTGGCATTCTTGAATAATAGCCTATTTATGGACTATTAACTAGATCTGAACAGACTTAATGTCACTTAAAGTCATTAAAATGAGATACTGTATATTTTGCTTGCTAAGGAAACATATAAACCAATGATGTATTTCTGGGAAATATTGAAATGTCTTTATTCAGCCCAGTATACATAGTGAATATAATTTTCCATAATCACACCCCATTACGTTTTGTTTCTTTGCCTGTGTGTTTCTCTCTGTGTAATATGTGCACTTATGCATGTATTTTGGTGCATTCATGCATGTGTATACATGCATGCACAGATCTGTGCATGCATTGTGTGGGTTCGTTATGTGTGTTATGTGTGCATGTGTGTGTCCCTCTGTGTCTGTGGGATTAACGGTGCTTAAATGACAGTGTTTGATCAATGGTGCCAGGCTCTGCCCTTGGTTCGTTTGCTTTTTGCTCATCATTACTAACATGGGCTGAAATATCTGGGTAACAAAAATTGATATAATGACGGAGTATGCCTTATTATCTTCAAGCTACATCAGATTGGCAAACTTCTGAGGGAAAGCAAAATGTCTGGGAAATATTACGAGTCATTTATCAAGTCCCTCTCATTAGCATATTGCCTACAGAAGCACTAGCAGAAATCTAAATAAAAGTGGTCGACTGGGAGTTGGTTCCATTTTTCTTTTAGCTGAAGAAGCCTCTCTCGGAAGCTTTGCGACCTTGACTTTAATGTGGTCTCCCGCTATTGACAGTGCAAACGCTCCCACTTATAAGTCAGAAATCTTGATTTCTCTGCCGTAGGTGATAAGCAAAAATATTGCACGTGGTCGGCTAATAGAATGATTCCTCACACGTCAGTCATACTGTGTCAGCCTTTGGCTGCTGCTGATGTGCCTGTGCGTGATCGGTTGAGTACATTTATGATCAGTCCTGAATGTCCTTAGTGGTACAACAATGGTGGCAGAGCTATATTAATTAGGAGGTGACTGCATACTCCATTTTTCCTTGTCACATTGAGCTTGGTCCCAGGTGTACTGTGACAGAGAGGGAGAGGTGGTGGAGTCCAGATGAGGCGCACCCAGCCCTGCATCCAGCAAACCGAAATAATGAGTTTCCTTCCCCCTTTAGCCACTGTATGCACCGTGATATACAACTCGCAATTAAGCATGGCTTGGTGATCCAGTGATTAATGTCTCTTGTGGCGGTTGTGAAGGGACTGGGACTTAGTGTGAGACTGGGGGACTGGCTGAGACTCCCTGTTTATATTCCTATCATGGTCACACCTCTCTCTCTCCCCACTTTTTGCCACTCTCTCCCTATTTCTCTCTGTCTCACTCACTCACACACACACACACACACACACACACACACACACACACACACACACTTTCTCCCTCTTAACCAGTCTCCATTACAGGGAAGATGGAGAGGACCATTTGCAATTCAGTAACCTTTATGACAGTGCACTCTTTAATCAGAGGCCCCTATTTCCTTTGTAGAGTAGCACACACACACTTGCATACACACAGACCCACACATACACACAGCGCGGACTCTGCCAGGCTGGGTGAGCTGGTGAAAGTGACGCATCTGATTTACAATACCCCGGTGCAGTTTCATTTGTTGTTGTTGAAGGCTTTTAATTTTTATGGTGGGACAGCACTAAGTAAATTGTGTCTTGTTTAAGAGAGATGGCTTGTTTTTTAAAAGGGTAGTAGAGGGAGGTATTGAACAATCAGGCTATTCTATTCAGACTATTGTCTTTTTAGGAAAGTGTCATTTGGATGAAATTCATCATGCATATGCGGACATTTTCCAGCCCAGTGTACAATTACAATGTCTTGGAACATGCCTGTGACAAAAAAGGTGTGAATTTGTTGCATGACAATGCAGCAAACTGCTCTAAGCTTCTTATGTAAGAGTATTTTTACTCATAGTTTTATACCATACTTAGTCAGCTCTTAGTCATTCATAATAGAGCCTGTATCAAGGCCACTTGTCTGTAACAGTGTTTCCTGTTCCTTGTTGTTCTTTTTCATTGTCAGCACGTAGTTTTTAATTAAACCCTCATCTAAATTGTATGTCACAATAACAGCAACAAGATGTATCATGTGATTTGAGCTCCGAACAACTGGTGAGAATTGTAATGTGTATGGTAAGCTGTTCCAACCCTAAATGGCAAATGCTGTTTGCGGCCGCCACGCTGGTCCTGTTTAGTGATGAAGGCTTTTGATTTACTTTATCCTCCAGAGCCCTATTCAACTGAATGAGCGACACTCATCCTGCAGAGCACAAGGGCAATTCCCCCCCACCCCCCACTTCCACTTTCTCTCCCCCTCTTTACTGGATCATTTCCCTTCACACCCAGAAAGGCTTTGTAGTGGCAGCATCATTCTCCCAGCCTCGCTTTCTCTCTCCCTTCATTTTTGTCTGCCTTTCCTTTTTTCCCCCCTCTCTCTTTCACTCCAACTTTCATAAGCTCAGTAAAGCATGGCCTTCAATTCCCTTGTTCTAGTGTTTTCACTTAAGATCAGGAGTGATGAGCAAAAGGTTTCTGGCTCAATCCTTGAGCAAAGGCCTGGCGTGACAGGGATTATTATTTATTTGTCATCTTGGATGTAATAAGCTGTAGGTACAGACTGGAGAGCTGGTGATTTATTGCTCTGTCGAGCGCCAGTAGCAGTCCGGCCGCTGGGGCGTGCAGGATGAATACCGGCCTGTCACTCCCGTCCATCCGTCTCCTCGCGCCTGCCGCCCTCACAACACCGCCCCATTTCATGCCAGAATACATAAACAATCTTTCATTACTCCATAGCCTTTTTTTCATATTTGCTCTTCACAGGACACAAAGTTTGGATTTATTCACGGATTTCTCTTTTTTTCCCCCTTCTCTCTTTATCTCCGTCCGTCCATTCTACATTAGGTGTTGTTTTTGTTTTTCACACTCAGGGATTTCCTGAATGTGTAGTCTTTAACACTAAAGAAATCCCACGCCCATGCAGTTTTTCCCCATCTCCTTCGGTTTCATTGTCATTTCCGATCCTTTTGGCCATGACTTCATTTTTCTTCCCAAAACCACTTATGAGAAGAACAGCTGAACACACCCACTTCCACTTCATCTTTTCAGAATGGATTATTCCCAGTCCGGAAGATTCTTGAGCCAGGGGTGATCGGACATGAATATGTTGGTGTGCTGTCAGCACCACGTCCTTCCAATGCATTAGTGTCAGTCTCCATGCTGCACTAAAGCATGGAATGAGTGATAAAATATCAAATCCCCTAACTTCACCCCCCTTACCCTGTCTTCCAGAGCAGAAGCCATAATATCGACCCCCAGTCCATTTAGACAGGAATTTAATATTTTTCAGCTAAACCAATCACGCATGGTTAGGGCTCGGTGTAATCCAATCACATTCCATCATAAATGCCCCTATTCACAGACCTGATAAACTGGTAGAAATCAAGACGTTGAAAAACATGGCCTTAATAGATTGTCTTGGCTGCCTTAGAGGAGCTTGTCCCGCTCCTTTCTGTCGATACACATTTTCATTTCTCCGGCCCTAACTGCTCTCTCCAGGCACAGATTGGCTAAAGTGGAGCTGACTTTGTAAATAGGGCTCTCATTTATTAGGGCTGTTATCTGCAAGCTGGACTGGGAGAGGTCTCAAAGAAGCGCTTAGCCCACATCACCAAGACAGAGGAAGAAGGAGGATAATTATGAGACATTTATTTTGGTGAGCTGATTAATAGTAGGACCTTTTTTCGATGTCTGGAAAAGCGGCAAGTGTGACGGCTTTGCTTTCTGTGTCTTCTAAAAGACTTCGGACACACTATTCACAATGACACTACATTCAGGGACAGCATATTACAGCCATCCCCTGTGCATATTTGTGCATGTGTGTGTGCGCGCATGGGACCAACACCATTAACAGTACGGTGAGTAGTGAACATTTGTTAGAGGACATAGGTGGTGATGCCTCACACAGGCAGTGAACTGAGAATACTCATTTGGTTCCTGAATAAGGCCTTGACAGCCACCATTTATATCTGGCTCGTTGTATGCTGTCCAGCCGATTAATAACAGTTTATTGCTGTCTAATTAGTGTCGGCTGATTGGAAACTGCGTCAGGAGAGAGAGAGCGAGAGACTTACTTGCTTTGTTTTAGTGTGCAGCATTGGTAGGCTAAAATCAGCAGAACTGGTGGTATCTGAAAGTTAATGCCTGCAATAAAAATATATTTTTTTAACATATGAAAGCACAAGGTTAAATCCCCCAACATGTGGCACCAGCTGACCTTTTCATTTGCTGTAAATTCATTTTTGCAGACATGCTCAGTGTCACGTCTACACTCGGGATATACCTTTATCGGTATGTTGCTGGTAATCTTACCATAAACTTTGTGTTGTAACTCCCCTTTGATCACCCATTACACCATCATCAGCATCGCCAGACTCTGCCTTTGAAGATGCACACATTCAAGTTTGATCATTCCTCATGGTGCTCAGCCAGTGATGATGCTGTTTTCATTAACAGTAACAACCTGTAAACCAAAATTAGGACTAGATGTTTGTATTAATTAGAACCACATGAACTGACTCTGCTGTACGAGTTGAATCCTGAGTGAATCCATGAGAGAATTTGCCATATTCAGATCCGTAGTGAGGAAATGTGAAGCACTTCCATACTACCTCCATAATTATTAGCTGCGCTCCATTTATAGAAGGCGTATTTACTTCTAGACTTATAGCAATAGATGGTTTGACATTAAACTTCCTTTCTTTGGTTTGTTAGGAGTCAAACTCGGAAATTGGGATCCACACATCTGTATTTGTTGTGTAAAGATTAGTTTCCAGTGATTTGTTTGTTTGCGTCCTGTACTGCAGCTGTCAAATATGCCCCTTAATCATTGATACAACACAAGAACAACAACTGCGGATCATACAGCAACCAGCAATTTCAGTTAATTATACATCAGTGTGCAGTGAGAGACTAGCTTTGTAGAGTTAAAAAAAAGCAGTTTCGCCACTGTCTCAGCAGCCTTTCTCAGGTGAACTACTCAGGTGGCTTCTCTGACTGATCAAATCCTGGACAGCACCTCTTGCTCTACCTACTCTGAAGACCACGTCCATTGATATTATACAACATTTTAAGGTTTTATACACACTTTAGGTCTTCATTGAAAAAAGCAGTAAAGCACGTTACCTTTTCTTAAGTTAGCCAATCAACTGTCAGCGATTTTTACATTGTGGTGGTAATTTTAACTTAGTATATTGGCATCTATTTGGTAGACTAGAGTCACTAGTCTTTGCAATAAAGGCAATAAACATAATGAGCATGTCCTGTTTATCACATTACATTATCGTTGCAACACTGGGATTTCACAAATGTGCTGGTGGTGATGGAGTGTAAGCACCCTCTTCTCATCTGCGTCTCAGCAAGACTGAGTGGTTTGGTCAGCAAGGCCCCACAACTCTGCTCGGCCTCCAAACCACCGCTGACATGCAGCTGATCAAGCCTTAATTAAGGAGACATTTTCTCCCTGTGATTTCTATCGATGCGCAGAGAAGAAAAAATCTAACTGAGCCACTTGCCTGCTGGACTGTAGGAGAACTGAGTATACAACTCTTCTAACCTTTCTCTGCTGTTAAGTGTCTCTGCAACCACATACACAACCAAGTTTGATCACAGATTATTATATAATTTCTTTTATTTTCTTCTATTTCCCAGCCTCTGCCTCCCTGCTTTCTGCTTTTCTACTTTCCTCCTGCTGTTTATCCTCTCTACTATCCCTCTCAACTTTTTCTTTCTTCCTTCTCCTGCTACCTGTCCTCACCCCTGTCACCCATTCAGCTACTGCCACCTTCCAACTCCTCTTTGCCAGCTGCCTGTCTCAGGCTGTCTGAGCTGAGGTGAGTGGTCTAGGTTGGGTGGGGCGTGGCACGGCATTAGTGTTTCTGCTTGCCTGTGCAATAGAAGGCGACGCGTGTCAGGGCCTCTGTCAGCAGATCAGTACCGATGCAGATGGGAGGTGAAAAGCTCCCTAGTGACGAGGGCTCAGAGGCAGTGGCCAGTGGTGGAGGCAGTGCCGCCCTCCCCTCTTTCCTCCTCTGTCCCTTCTGAATCTGTCTCTTGCTTTATTGCTTACACCTTTCCTTCTCTCTCTCTCCCTCTCTCTCTCTCTCTTTCCCCCCAGCCCTCTCTCCTTTGTTATTGCAGCAGTAAGGATGGAGTGGGCTCTGACAAAGTGCTGGGATTGATAGATGGACAGAGCTGGAGACTGGATGAGAGGATGGATGAGGGCAGAGGAGGGAGTTTAACACAGGCAAACACAGAGAGACAGAGAGGAACGACCTGCTCTGCTATGCAGCCACTCACAGCCCCACAGCAATTTAGCCCTCCACTAACCCAGTGCCAGTGGACTCTGAGCCTCGCTACCTGTTTGTTCACAGTGCATATGAACAACTGTGACAGCATACAGAGGCTAGAGGAATTTAGTGCCCACAAAGAATAAACACACCTCTGCATTCATTCCAAGCATGAAAACACACTGCGCACTCATACAAATAGAGCACATTTTTATGGGTTTTACTGTCAGAACTTGATGAAAACTTGATTTACTTGACCTATTGTTTCTGAAAACATCCAAAATGAAATAGTTTAGATGCATTTTCCTTTTATTCCTAACATACCACATGTATAATTGAACAGTTCTAGAGTGTAGCTATTCAATATTTGTTCAGCTGTTTTTTTTTATTATTAAATAACACCAGGCTAAAACTTGAATTGTCTTTTCATCTGTGTATACCCAAAGACCCAAATCTCCCTGCAGTAGTGTGTGCTAGTGGTGTGTAAGAGGCTTTAGCCATTTTTCACAGCCCCTGCATACCTAACCAGCCCTGGAGGAGAAAGATGGGAGAGAGGTTCTAGTAACTGTGTTCTTATTACAAAAGCCTTCCTCTGCATCTTGGGTGGGGTAACCGGTGTAAGTGCGTCCGTGCATGTGTGCGTGCGTCCTCTCATTACGCCCCTACCTGCTCTGCATTACTTGTCAGTGGTGTTAGAGCACCCCGTTCAGATTAAGACTAATGTCGATGGCCCCAGGAACTGCGATTAGAATCACACTCATTACTCAGGGCCCAGTGACGGAAGCAATTTAAAGCCCCCGTCTTTACAGTACAAGAGGCAGGGCAAGCCCCCACTGTCAAAGGAAGGGAGACACTGCCCTCCGTGTGCACACACAGACCCACATCAACACACAGTAATACAACTGCACTGCTTCGTCTTCCTGTCTTCCAAGGACACCTGAAGGCCAGGGCCTTAGCAACTTAATTGACTGACTCTCTTTCCTTGTGACCTTAATTCATTTAACCCCTGAAAAAAGGAGAAACACAGAAGAGAGAGCACCACTTTGCATGTTACTTCAATGTCTAGGAAACAGAGGCCTGGTATTAGCAGGTGTGTCTTGGTGATGTGTTGTACAGTTGATGCTGCTGAGTAAAGAGAAATGTGTATGTGGGAGTGTGTGAGGTACTGCCACCAGCAGCACCACAGACCCCAACAAAGATTAGATGGTCAATATGTGTCAGTTGCATGTCACTGAGACTGATTGAGTGAGTGTGTGATGTGTGAGTCTGCGTTTGTGGCCTAGTGTGCGTAGCTATTTTCTATGTAGGTTTTTGTAGACTATACGTGCTAATCACATTGAACTCTGAGAGCCTGTGGGTGTGCCCATGCAAGTCTGTACATGCCTGTCTTTGATCTAGTGTCTGTTCTTATGAATATGTGTGTATGTGAGTGGTTTTTCAGTGCATGTGTGATTATTTGTGAGACACCTCTGCAGTAGGGTTACAGCTGCCTGGAGTCCCTCTGTGACAGCTGTCCACAAGAATGCCAGTCAGGGCCAGCACTAGGGTGTCTGTCACTCAATAATGAATGATAGGCCCATCAATTAGCACCTGTCACCATGGCAACTCTATCATAGTAATGACAGCACTGCTCAGCCTGGAGGAGAGGGGAGAGATGCATCCTTGTTCCTGGCTGGGAGGAGGAAATCTACTGTATAGTAAAGTGATAAAGTTGTGCAGTGCTTGTAGTTTTTGTATTTTATCACACTTCCTTTAGGGGCACAAATAAGGTAATAATGATAATAATGTCACTGCAAGGTCAAATATTTAACTAAAACATATTTTTAAGTTTCTGTTGGTTATTTTTTGGAAAGAATAGCCTTCTGAGTGTCTGTAGTCACAGAGGTGAAAATCTGTGTATCTATGAACTATTAACTATCTGCCTGGAAAAGATCTATTTCCATAGCTGTTCAGAAATTCAGTTTATCAGAAATTACTGATTTTTTTTTTTTTCCTCTGAAATGAGAATCGGTATCAGTCTGGACTTAACTTCCATTTATACAGTTACTACAATTCATTGCTGTATGCTAGTTGTTGACAGGTTAGTCAGTTTCTGGACTGAAGCTACTGCTGATTTATTCTTTCTTTTAAACTAACAATAGATTAAATAAGAACACAATTAAACATGTTGATTATTGTTTTTCATTCATAGCAAAGAGGTTCATTTTTGATAACAAATCGTATATTATTTTTTTGTGTTGCATAATCATCAGTAGAAACAGTCAAATCATTTTAATGTTGAAGCTGACTTTTTTCTTCTAAATCTGTTACAGTGGTAATTGGCAAAACACTAATTTCACATGTTCAATTTGCTGAACTTTTCTTCTATTATTTAATTTGTGAAAGAATATAAAAAAGTTGCTCATCATCACTTATTATCGTTATTCTACTGGGCAGTTTGTGTCTCTTTTTAATACTTTACTTTGTATTATCTTGCAAGGAATAGTTTTATATTACTGTTTACCATCACTTGACCATTAGTCACTGTTTTACTTGCCATAGCATTTCTCACTAACAGAGTAAGACTTTCCTATCATCCAGCATACTGAACACGAATGACACCTACTGCATGCTCTCTCCCTGTTTGAATAGAGAATGGCATTGACTGATTGATATTGTAATTCTCGCTGTGAAGTAATGTTTTACAGCATGCGTAAAGACAGATCTGTATGGCCCTCCCTACCGAGCACCTTTCTTCTGTATGGAACTGCCAAGTGCTGAGGACTGGTTAAATGCTGTCAATCATTGATTTTTCCCTCTGACAGTAGAGTGATGGCTGTGGTGATTGAAGGAGTCAGGGTTTTGTCTTTCTCCCCTGTGCTGCAAGGATTCAAGCGAGAAATCCTCACACCTTCTAAGTCAGCCCATCACTTCCCTCCACCTCTTTTCACTACTTTCCCACTCTCTCTCTCTCTCTCTCTCTCTCTCTCTCTCTCTCTCTCTCTCTTAACAAATGGCATCAACAGGCCATGAAATAATCAATGCTGATGATCCATCTTGGAGCCTGTCGATATGTTAATGAGCACGCCTCATCGTTATTGCTGCTGGGTCATAAATCACTGCCTCTTACCAGAATGCACAGCAGCTGGTGCAGCAAACCCCAGGCCAGGAATAAAACACTGTCTTTTAACGATTAATGTCCAAACATTCTGCTGCCCTGTGCCTTGATTGTTTTCAGATGCCAAAAAAGTAGGACGGATTGTAAATCAATAAAACAATAAGACAAAGTGTTTTAATAAAAGGAGAGGTTGCGAGTAAATCATTGCAGTGCTCCATTTAGCACTGCTTCCTGGGTAAGGAATAATTGGATACCTGGTACCCAGAAGTCATTTTTAAGGTTATAAATGCCCGTGTCAGCTAGTAGTGAGAAGCAGGCTAGCTTGCAGCCTTACATTTTTCAAATCTGCTTTTTTAAGGGACCTGAGCAAAGCAAAGGGAGGGTTTAGTTGCTATTTGTTTCACTATGAGAAATGAAAAGATAACATGTTTGCATGGAGTACGCAATAAATCATAATGATGATATGGCGGAAAGAGAAGCTTTATTATTCCCTTATTTCCTTCACTTGAAATTGTATACTTTATTTTAATATATCGAGTACAGCTCTCACATATAAACTCAGTGTCCATTATGTGTCCTTTATGCAGAATGTTCATCGTACAAGTCATAATTCTGTACAGACCAAATTGGCTGAAAGGGATTTTTTTCTGTACCTTACAGGCTGCTAAGTTCAAACTATGTAATGTACATTTATGATATTTAGGTTGGTGAAATGAACATTTAAAGCAATAATGTTCATTAGATTCTTGACATATGGTTCATGGCTGGATACCATGTTGATTAAATTACATACACAACAAAAACATTAAGAGATGTTGAGGCGGCTGACTGCTGTGTGCTCATTATTGCTTAGAATATAGCCAACTGGGGTTTGTTTCCACGTAATTTAAGTGCTGCAGGTTATAACAACACTGCAGTGAGCACATTTCAAGTCTCACATGAATCTGGAGACCCAGGCTGAAGATATTTGACACATCCTAGTCTAAGTGCAGTTCGGCATACCACAGGGAAGTCTCTAGGGTCCGTTTGTTTTTCTATGGCATAATGTGAACGTTGTATGGTTTAGTTGTTAGTTTTCAAGCAGACATTCCAGTATTACTGGTATCAGATTCATTTTCTTTGTACTGCAAAGAAAATGTGGAGTACTACACCAAGATAATTACTTGTTATTAATTATTAGTTGGGTTTGTTATGATAAGCCTTTAGTCTTCTTCTGTGATGAAGTTAAATATATGTAATGATAATTAAAAACATTGACATTGGAGCTTTATCTCAGAATTACTGTAGGACATGACTCTTTCTGTTCAAATCAAAGTGTATCACTTTAGAGTAACACCCTTGTTTGGTTTTAATATTGCTATTAACTGTGCTATCAGTCTTGTGACCTTGTGCTCAATGATTCAGTCAAGCTTGTAGATTGCAGTGTAACCTCCATGTATGTCTCTACTGGACCTCTCAGAGCTGAACAGTTTTTATGCTCTAGCCCTTGGACTTACTGCAGATGATGAATCATAAACCAGGCGTTTATAGCAATGTTAGCAACCGGAATACTGTCTGCATCAGAGCTTTTTCATACACGTGTCCCCACAATGTTAATATTGGTAGTTAACCAGAGTGCCACCTTTGTTACGGAAACACTGTATTTAAAGCCTTGCAATTTTAACCCAGTGAGGAACAGGCTTTTCTTTGTTGCATAGCAACAAGGTACTTGTCAATAGTTGTCAATTTAGATGTATATAAATAAGTTAGATGTCATTGCGGTGACAAGAAAGCTTGTTTCAAGGCGACTGAATTCATTTGGGGGCATGACAGGTGTTTTGTTTGACCTGCTTGTAAATCCGCTGTAGCCTCTCTTTACACATTTCCCTTTATTGTGATCTGGTACACAGGGAAAACATGGCCATATTTGCTCATGCTGTTTTCATTCTGCCTCACACACTCACTAATACACCAGAACATAACTGTAGTCAAGGATCCTCCCTTTGGTTTATAGAAGCAGATAGCATGTGCAAGCATTGGACACCCCAATTTATTTACAGGAACTGAATTTACTTCAGACTCTGACAGCTTGAATTCCTGTGGCCTCTGTAGGGCCTAAATCATGCTTGCGATATAGTGCAGCTCTGCATTTTTTCTCCCTCAGTGCTAAGTATTATAATGATGAATCTGCTACTCTGGCTTATGCCAGCTCTAGGCGGACATAACAGCAGTTGTTTAAGTTTTCCAAAATAAATAGAGAATATTTCAATGAAGACAGATAGCAAAGAGGAGCCTGGGAAATGGCATGGTTTGACTTGTGGAAGTTGCCTTTCTAAATTGTTTTTGTTACCAAGATAAGGAACATTAACTCCAGATGTCAAAGAAAGTAAATAATATATCAGGCGGCTGCAATAAATGCCATGTGCTGAAGAACCAAATGGAGATTTTTATTTCTTATAACTGCCATCTATCAATATCTGAATTCTTCCACCAATCTTCATCTTCCATATTCACATATATTTAACCAACCATCTATATCAAATATTATCTGTATTCCCCCATGGTTTTCAGATCACATCTGTGTGTCTTAGTATTTCAGAACAGATGGGCCCTCTACATCCAGTTATTAGTGTAAATTTATTGCTTTACAACATACAATTTCAACTGTTTCTCCAGATAGTGCAGCTGAAAGCCACAGAAAGAGGTAGTAATTGAACAGTGAGTTAAGAGAGAGAGAGAGAGAGAGATACAGTATATAATTTTTTTGTGTGCCAAACTGTCATTTCCAAGTTCAAGACTAATCATTCATCCTCAAAATATAGTTTCTTTTTGCTAAATTTGCAAATGCTGGTGGCGCAACTGGGAAAAAGTTAGTTCAACCAGTCTATTTAAAGATGCATTTGGACACATTTTAGATTTTTGTCTTCCTAAGGGGAAGGAGCAGCATAGTGACAATCTTAAAGAGTACAAATTACAAGGCTCTTGCTCTTGTGTGCTGGATGCTTATAGAGGATGGACTCACGTTTTTAGTAGATAATGACTAATGATACTACTAGTGTATCTCTACTAGTACACTATTGTGTTTTTTAAAGATGAAGGTTTTGTTGTTTCTCAGTCAATGGAACCATGCTATTGGTATTGCTTTACTTTACTACTACTAATAATAATAACAATCAACAACAAACAACAACAATGATAATAATTTTAATGTTGCCCTAACAAATATTTGTAGCAGCTCACTCTGGAATCTGGAGGTGAAATCGTTAAGGATTCCCACCCCTATAGCAAAGATCTTCAATGTGTGAACATCAACACCCACCAGTATTGCTTGTCCTCTGTGAAAAAACTCCACACCAGTATCCTTAGGGTCACTGGCCTAATAATTTGCTAAAGCATGTTTTGAGATTGCAGATCATTTAAGCTTTATGATATTAATGAGGATATGTGCTTATTAGGGTTCCTGGGAATAGTTGTTGATGGGAACAATCTGGAAGGAGTGAAAAATGATTTAACACACTCAGCAGGAGTGCGGGATTGGCCCATTGCAGTGTGCTGCGATTAATTCTTATTGTACAGCAAACCAGCTTGATGGTGTAACATCGAGGCAGTTTATTGCAGAATTAGTGTGATTTTGCGGCATTTGTTGTGGTGTTATACTAAATGCTAATTAGACTCTACAACTATAATTAGAACCTTTCGCTAGACAGACCAATTTAACTAGTTACCACAGTAAGAGCATCAAGAAAATTAACACACACATACACATGCTCATGCTCACACACTCACATACACATGTGATATCACACTTGCATACACAAACATCTCACCTTATAATTACACTCTTGCTAACTATCAGACACAAGACAAATGTGGGGGTTGCAGGGGCTCTTTCTCCCTAATATGTTAATCATTCCTTTGTTCTTGTAAGCTTTTGGAACATGTGTGTGGTCTTATTTGGAATTTTATTGGGTACACTTAGTTAGAAAAGTGTGTTAAACACAGATAAATACAGGTAGGAGTTGCTATGACATGGAACACTTTGTTCAGTTACTCTTGGCAGGTCTACACTTGAAAACACCTTGTTCATACAGTAAATGCTTTTCCACAATAAACTTTGGCGCTTGCATGCAAATAGGCAAAACATGCACACGGCAGCTTCACTCCCACTGAAGGTAATTGCCTGATGTTCATCACTGCTGCTGTATCCTATAATACGGAGGATCAGAGTGCAACATGCATATCATTCTGCAGCCTTGCCTGCCAGTCAGATCTGCATGTTGCCACGGCGTCAGTGGCATGGCATGCTCCTTTGGCTCGCACATAAAACCAGCGGCTGTGGGCAGCGTTCTTGCCTCGCACAGCAGACATACTTCTCAATCATTCGCTGACACACAGTTGGACAATGTTAAAACACATAGCAGAGCAAACGGTCTACAGTGGGTATTTACTGTGTTTGCTCTCACCAAAGGGGACTTTTTTGTCTTTATTAGTAGAAACGCAAAATCGCTTCATGTATAAGCAGCATTTTAAAATATGGTAGGTTTGAGGTGGAGGTAATTTAAAGGAATTTGCCGATAGTTTTTTCAGCAAAAATATAAAATTAAAAATATAATGTTTTAGCTTACCTTATTGTTTCAGTAATTTGCATCTAAAATCTGACTCAGAATTACTCAGCTATCTGAAATTTGCACTAACCTACGGTGCTAGGTAGATGTAATTGGTAACTTTCTGCCACATCTGATACTTGACGTGCAACCAGTTATACCACATGCACGTACAACTTTATACATGTACAACACTTTACACAAAATACTACATCTGATACTCCTACCAAAACACCAACACTATAGAAGAAGCAGTACAAGTATTTGTCTGCTTCTGTATACTGATGTAAGGAATACTATTCAGTCTATCTGCTAAACTATGATAACTTCCTGTTTGTTGGTCATGGACATTGTCTCAACAGTACAGAGACAACACAGTGTAGGATTTGCAGGGAATATTGTTTACTGTTTGAGCTAAAATATGTATGCAAACCTAATTCATCATAGCTTTTATACAACATTGATGTTGATGATTAATCTGGTCCAGGGGAATCATTGCATTCTTTGTTCTTTAAGCCAACAATGACTCTCCTTTAGCCAAGAGAGAAAGAGAGAGAGGTGGGGGTTGACCTGAGATGCACTTAAATATATGTAAATACATGTATTATTTATATAGGCTTTGGGTACTGCTATTGTTGTCTCAGAACACATTGAGCTTTTGGCTAAGGCCTCAGGGCCTTCTGTAAAACACTTTATCATGTTTTTAGTCCTTATGAATAATTAAAAACTTAAATTACTTGCCATGTACAAAATTCATATGCTGGAGGTTGCGGGGGGAAAAGATACATGAAAATTAATTTTCTTTTCTCTAAGAGTGTGACGGGAAATCAATTAATCTTGATGTATTATTTCATGCAGGGCAGGGTAGCAGCAGCAGCAGAGAGAGTGGCTACAGCTGTTCTCATTGGAGAGGCCATATATTATACTTGGCGGCTTTGACAGCTTCTGAAGGAAAGGGCTGAAGGATATCAGGCAGGTGAAGCAACTGTAAAAAAAAATATTAGGGAATACAAACTGTTTCCAGGGAGCGTTATAAACTGTACAGCAGGAGGAAAGCATTATCAAATTTATTTTTTAGACTCCTGCTTCTTTTCCTAAAAACTGCTGTCACTCCTAGGTGACATAATTAATGATGTTCCCTTTCGAAACATCATGTTCATTTGATTAACTAGTCATATATTTTTGTGTCTCCATCTGCAATTTATTTTCTTGTGTGTCCTCTTGCCTTTTTGGGGTGTAAGGGGAATTGAGATTTACCACCCGTCAGATAAATGTGTCCAGGTAATATAACACTGGGGATAGAGTGACAGAGCTATTTACTGCCTGCTTTAAAGTTTTATAACTTGTCACAGTTTGCAACTTGTTGTCTGTGGCTCCCCAATTTCTCAACACACTGTCTGTAAATAGAAATATCGTACACAGGAATGATTACTCTTTTAAGGAGAGAAGCAGAGAAATCAGGAACAGGGAATATCAGTTAATATAGGAATAATAAACTAGCTGACTGACTGCAAAACCTGAACTGCAATCATTTCCCAACAACTTTTTTTTTTTTTCACAAAAAGTAGGGCACTGAAATATGATGTAACAAAATAAATGTGATATTTGAAATCATTTTTCAACTTTAAAGAAAGACATGAAACAAGGTGAACAGTCTTGGCCATCCATTTGTGCCACCTTACCTTGGTGACATTTAATCACAGTTGTATGGGAACTTTTCTCCAAAGTGATGTGCAAACTGTGAGAAGTCAGTCATGTCACCTGCTTACTGAAAGATTGATCACCAGCCTGCCAGCTGTGACTGCTGATGAGTGACAAGTGAAATGTGTCATGTCGCTTTCCAGCGATGTGTTTGTCAGGAAAGTGTTTGTGGCCAAACAGTTACTTTCTCGCTGCGCTGTAATAAGCAGTAAAAAGGAAGAGAAATTAGGCTGTGGAGGAGAAAACTAATGTTTCCTGGGTGTCTGCAGATCCGTAAAGGCTTGAAATATGTTAAATCCAGCTTTTCAAAATCATTAAGATAAACCTTAATGAATTTATTAGATCTTGATTTAAGCATAAACAGTTCAGCTGAGTTTGTTTTTGGCAGACTTAAAGGTACAATAAGGAGAAACTTAGCAATCTCAGTTTATTGTCTCTCAGCTAAAAGGTTGGCATTGTATCTCTGTTTTCCAGGGGAGAGGTGCATGTTCTGCTCCGCTATAAATTCCATTCCATTTATGAACAGATTTCACTGGTCAACAAGACTGGTAATCAACAATCAGTAAACATCTGTTACTATCTATTAATAACCCAGCATTACAGATTTACGGCTGGCCCGACGGCTGCTGAAAATGTATTCCTGCCGCTGACGAGGGGCAGCTTGGAACGGGCGGCCAATGCCATTTGTAAATGTGAGACAAATTAGAGAGCGAGAGACAACTAAATTAAAAAGCCAAATGACCGAGGCCAGATGGAGCTCAATATAACAAATGGAACAAGTTGTGGAGGTGCCAGTTGTACAGACGCTGAGGGACACTGAGGGGGAATTGATTCAGGAGAGCCATTGGGTGAGCAGATGAAAAGGTTATATTAACACTTACAGGAGGCAGAAAGTAGGCCTCTGTGCCCTCCAGCTTTATGTTGCAGTCATTCACACATATGGACGCTGCTGTCCACATCATCTTTTAAATGTTGCTGTGTGAATGTCAGTGTGCGAAATAAACACCGTTAGTGTTGCTCTCAGTAGCTCTGACATAGGACATATTGTCAGCACATGACTAGAATCCCACTGTCACCTGACATGCCTTTTATTCAGATGCTGTCGGACCTTGTTTTTTCTTACACACATCCAGGGATGCTTGATCAATGAGTAATAACAATCAGCTTATATTCAGTATAAATATGTATTTAGGGAATTACTAGAATGCTCTGTGGTTGCAGATTGGCAAAAAAAAAGTTCACTAATGTGTCTTAAACATGTTGACATGGAGCTGTTTTACAATGTGTGAGATAGATGCAGCACAGGCTAGATCTATAGCACCAGATACTATAACATTACACAAAAACAGGTTGGTATTGCAGTGTATGGGCCAATTTGGTCCATAAGCAGACAGTGATTGAAGTTAAAAAATGTAAATGGGCATTTCTACTTCATACATACTGCATTACCATATGCATCACCTTATATAGAATGGCATGATATAAACCCTTTTATCTATTAAAAAAACGTATGGTGCCATGCTGCCCTGAAATAAAGTATATTATTTTACTGTAATGTTCAGCAAGACACTGCCTATTATGGCAAATGTGGCTTCATCCTGGTTGTTCGCTGGTGATGCATCACACCTGCAGCTCTCTAGGTTAAGACACACAAGCACATTTGTATCTTGTAAATGGGTATGCAACACTGGGGTGAGAACACATTTGTTTGGGTTAAAGACTGCATGTTAATGAAATAGATCATGAACATTGCCATTATGATAATGGATTACAGCACTTTCCTTGTGGTGTAATATTTTATTTATGACCTTTTTTGGATTACTTGGATGAAAGGGAAAAAGAAAATGTAGACAGTGTTCTGCTCTATGGCCCTCTTTCTTTTCAAAGACAAAACAAGCAGTATTTACTGAACACATTTTTTGCCATGGCATGTGAAGATCAGGGATTTTGAGTGGGAGATTAGCTTTGGGTTAATGAAGTCTGGAGTCAGGAGAAAGATGGTTATTACTCTGTAATGTAGAGTCTTTTAATTTCCACCGTGGCAGTCAGGCCTAATGTGTTATTTTACATTCTGTTTTAGATTGCACAAAGTGGTCACTGCTATTTGTCTTACTCATTTAAATCACCATTATTCAGATGTATTAGGAGATGATACATTAGGCTGCACTCAATGCTGCTTGCCTTCCTGGTTACTGAATAATAAAATATTCCTCGGCAGAGACAGTAACACAGCAGTAATATTCTCCTGAAAGCCTATTGCAGTCTTTTTCTTCCTCCATGACATACATAAGCTGTTAACACATAATATGCCACCATTTGTTTCTTTAATCTCTGCCTTTTATCCTTTTTTCTGCTCTTGAGGCATCATTATGGGAATCTCTGTTTTCATCACTCACTCGAAATCCCATTTTTGTTTTTCTGCACGAGATTTCCTCCCGTGCAGTTACTTACAGGGGCCCACTCCTTACCTCTTGCTTCTGATAAAGGAAGCAGCAACTGACAGGGGCTATTTGTTATGGGGATGAGACAGGGGTGACACACACTAGATTATAAAATGCAGAGACGTGCAGAGGTCAGATAAACAATTTGCCACCAAACTTGGCTACCCATGATGCTCTCTGCTCCCCGTCTGCTCAACATCAGAAGGGAGGGAAGCGGAGGGGATCCACGGTTCTAAAGGAAGGAAGGTGGGAAGGATCATGTGAGTAAGGAAGGGGGGCACAGGAGCACAAAGGAACAGTGAGAGAGCCCCCCTGGCTGATGGCAGTCAGGTTTACATTTTTTTTCTCTCCCTCTCTGGGTTAATTCACAGGATGAAAAGCTGCTCTGTGTGATGTGTCATATATCAAAGACAGGGCATCAGTAATCTTTGCTCAAGGGCACAGATAACAGACAGATAGACATGTGAATGAGATGAAAAAAAAAGCAACTCATCCTTTTCGGCTACCACCACGGAGGAGATAAAACAAGATTTATGACTCATCTCAGACCACATACCGGCTGCGCGGACCATTTTTCACATGCTCCAAAAATTGGTACTGGAAAGCAATCTGCTTGTCAGTGTGTCCATCAGGTGCTTCAGGAGGAAATTGGGTCCTTCGGGCTTTTTGCTCTGCAGTCAGCTATTTTCTTTATAGCAGTTTTGTTTTTAATGGTATCCATAAATATATGTAGGGTTATAAGTACCTTTATCACCTAAGGAGCTTTTCCACATGATGTGACTCGCTGTGCTCTGGTGGTTGTTTCTCAACTGAGGGCTTCCTCTGTGTGGACACGACAAGCCAAATAGCTGCAGAGTTGTCACCATGTTGATGGACAGTGATGAGATGGTGTGACTACTCCCTTGCTGTGTTTGATTGACAGAAATTTGCTTCGATGGGCAACCAAATCACTTTTGTCCAACCAATCACAGAGTCCTCTCAGATTGAACATGGCAAAAGTAAAACCTTAAGTAGACATCAGTGAATTGAGTGACAGCAAGATATTGGAATTCATTGTTATCTGTAAACATATCCTATTATGATACATTTTGCATGTAGCTATGAGTAAAGGATGCACCAGTCAGTTCTGGTTGGTGTCAAGCAATGTGATGGACCAAGGCATTTAAATAAACCACTCTGTCAATGGGTGTTGTATAGATCAGATGAGGATCAACTGATCCATTGGTGTGATTGACTTTATGTTCTAGTCTGAACCTGTTCACTTTGTTATATGCATAACAATACTTTGCACCTTAATGTGAATCAGCTGCTCAAAGGCCTCATCACACAATGTTAAAACATTGTAATGTACTATCAATACACAGCATGGTATAAAGACATTAACAGCAGCAGTCTCAGTGATGATGTCCACACTGTTTGCCAGTGTCTAAAAAGTATGTCTGTCCAAACCCTTTGTTCCAAAAGAAAGTTACAGACCATCACACCCTAACTCAATATATAGGAATAAGAGAAACTGTTGTATGAGCTATACTTTATCTTAGAGATTGGTTTAACTAATTTTGGTTTCAGTGTAGATGAATAAAATCCGGGGCCCTAATTCATTTAAAAATGTTGAGAAAGCGTGCCTCATCTCATCACCAGTAATAAGTGGAGGCAGGTTTTAAACAAAACTAGGACCAGGTCTGTTTTCCTTTAACTTTTTTGAGCAATATTGAAAGCATTTTTTATTACTTTTTTAGTAGGCCTTGAGAAATTGCATAATAGTACAGTGCCAATTAAGCAAGTCATGCTCTTTCACATGTCAGGCACGGACAGGTTGGACCTATAAAAGTCTCGCCTGCTAGGAAGAACTATAAAATACTGGTAAACTATTGGAGCCCTAAAAAGTCTTTTTTGCAATGTTCCTCAAAAAATGGAAAATTTGTTGACTATTCAATAGGCCAGAATTTTCCATTAATTTATTTTATGACTTAGCTTGGTAAAATTATGCAAAGCACTGGGTATTTTTTGGCTTGCAGTAAAAATCTGCACTGCTTTTACATTGAATGTTTTGCAGCTTATCAAACAAATTTCATATTACCAGAAACTTACTTTTAATATTCAAGGTAGTTTTAACTGTAGGTCAACAAGTGGTGGTACAGATACATTCACTTGATGTATACCACAGGCTTTTACTGCTTGGCTGTGGGATTTTTCAAGTGCTTCCTGGCTGCCATGTTGGAATGGGGTATTAGAGTGGCCCTGCTGGGCATGAAGTGTTGATAGCACAGGGAGCTGCATGGCTCTGTCTGTTATGGATCAGGTTGCACTTAGGGAAACATTTGAAGGCTCCTCTGGGCTTTCACAGAGCAGAAGTTTTCCTGGGGACAGAGGGATCAGCTTAAAGCAACAGGCTTGTTGACTTTGATATCCTATCTGATACCAGCACTTCCACAACTTTACACCCCTGCAAACAGGCCTGACATTACAATATCCTCATTTGTGCAAGCAAGGGGATTTGGCCCACCACAGGGGTTTGAGGTTTGTGTTTCTGCCTGTCATAGATGAGCGAAGGTTTCCATAATTTGGATGGTGTTTCCTCTCACACCAGACCAGCCTGTGGGAATGAGAAACAGGCCAAGGAGAGGGGAGGGCACAAATACCTGCCCAGCACAGCAGGCAGATGTTCTATGAGGGTCATTGTAAGTTGCAGCAAGGGGAAGAGGACAGATTGATGTAAAACATACACTTGTTTTGCACATTGTCACGTTTGCTGCTTGTCTCCTGTTGCCCCTTGAGCTCTGTCCTACCTGCTGTTCCTGTCTAGACTACTTGCCAACTGTGACATCTGTTCCAAGATGAAAGCATAGGCAAAATCTGAATGTCAATATCCTTGCCATGGACAGACAAAATGAACAAACGGAGGAGTGTCTGTCACTGTGTGGCAATCATCCTTCAAATGAAAGGTTACCGCACCACATTGTGTGCTGGAGAAATGACCATTTTTAATCAGACAGCAGGGGACACATCTGTCAGAAACTCAGTAAAGCTGCAGTTAGGAGCCAAGGAGAGTAGCGAACCGATCAGTACAAATCATTTCCCCTTTCCCCCTGCTGACAAAACAGGCCTAAATGAGAAAAGGCCACCAGGGGATTAAATATGACTTTTCTAAGGTTATCCTTAGGTTCCTAAGATGATTAAATGAGGAGGTTTACTAGAGGCTGAGGTGGCATTGGAGGTACCATTGGACATGAGTAGATGTTATTGTGAGTAGATCTTGTGTTGGATGAGGCATGTCATCTGCAGAAAATGAGCAAATATCAAAGAAAAGTGCATGAGTTAATAGGTTACTCTCTTCAGTTTTTCTTCTTCTGTTCTCTGTAATAAAAATAAAGAAAGTCCACCCCCATCTTGACTGAAGAAGCATGCTCATCACACTGTTACCAGCAGGATAATGATGGTTTATCAAGGTAACATCACAGTCACTCTTGATAACTTCTTTATGATGAGATCAGAGCTTGGTTTGTCATGCCTTTGCTATTAGATACACGATCTTGATCTGCACTTTTCATCTTACATTATGTTGGCTGGCTGGAGAGGAACATAGACTAGATCTAAAATCAAATTGCCCCATAAATGGGTGAACTATTATCCTCTCTACATTTCCTATGTTCTTCATGTTTTGTCTGATCAGAACCCCAGTAAAAATGTAAGTTAAGACCTTGGGGTTTGCCCTATCCAGAGGCCTTAGCCTTAAGATTACATCTACAGAGGGGTTGAAAATGTTCAGAGCTGGAAAAGTAATTGCAAAGCTAAGGTTAGTAATTTTGTGGTATTAAATTGCCTGTCAGAGCTAAATGAAGTAGGGCTTCTGCACTGCCAAAAGCCATACGTGCCTATGCGCGGAGTGGTGTAGCTTTACCCGAAGAAGGTAGTATTTTCCTCCACCACATCATTTTATCATTCAGCTGAGTTCGTGGTGTTGTTTTAAGAGATTTAAGTCTCATTACCCAACCTAGGCCCTTTGTGATTTATACCGTTATTACAGCACTCTCTCTCACAATAGAAATGATGCATGAATCACATTTGTACTGTAAGACAAATGTTTCTCCAAGGGAAAGAGAGACATTGTAGCTAGTTAAAGGGACCCTCATTAAGCTCTCGTTATTGGATAAGTGGCTCTCATTTTCTCTGTGAGATTCCAGGCCTGACTAACTGGTCTTTATACCTCTCTGAAGATCACAGTGTTGCATTGCTTCAGTGTTAATATGTTCTTTGTGATGTGACCAGCAGTTGTAAGTTTATTTTCAGTGTCTAAATGCTCGTCATTGACCTTCAGTTCCTGCTGAGTCCTACAAATGCTGACCCCAGCCCCAAAGTTGTCAAAGATGGATTTAAATATGTGCCCTTAGAGCTGCATTCTGTCCAGCCCAGCTCATGGTTTAGAGCTCTTTTACATTTGTTTTATACACTCTGCCAGTAGTTTTCCTTGACCTTTTCTTTTTTTGAGGCAGGCTCACAACAGTAAAAGAGGAAATGATGGAGAGATAATGGAGTAAAACAACAATATTTATCAGATCCCATGGGTTGCAACTACCAATTACTTTATCTGCTGATACTGCCTGGATTAATTCTTACATTTGTGTGAGCTTTTGATTTTGTGTGTTTTAAAAATTATTTTATCCATGTACAAGAATAATCTAATACTAATTACAATTGAATAAGATACATACATATAAAATGACATCCTGCCAAGAGGAAAATAATTAGTTTGAGAGGTTTTTAACTCAATGAGAAGAAGTTTTCATAATGAAACAAGGACTGTAGTGTGTCTCATTTAAAGAAAAAAAATCAACAGCTCTTTGCAAGTTAGTATTGTTTTCCCTATATTAATTTTACTACATTAAGTTTATGGCTGTAATGACGTCAGTCCAGACAAAAGAATGGGTTCAAATTTGATGATTAATCTGCTCTTGTTCTAACCTGAAAGAAAAAAGCCATTAAACCAAGTTGAAAAATAATCTGGAAATAAGACTTAGAAATAGACTTAAAATATAGTAAAAACGGTGGCATGGAAGTGTCTCAAATATTCTCTCCTGCAGTTTATTTGAAGGCTATCATTTTCTTGAATTCATAGCTGAAAATTGTCATTGATTTGCTGGATGACAGATGCTAAGAGCCCCTCTATTGACATTAGCATTGACAGTTTCAGTAAATTCCACATCTAATTATCATTCCTGGCCAAATGATACTCCTTTGTATTCTGTGAGAGGATGTCGATGGCAGTGGGTGCATTGTTCTAGAAAGACTTATTGAGCGCGTTGTCACTGCACTGTGATTTAGGACATAACAGAGAACATTCTTTTTTTTGTGTGGCATAATTAAACCTGGTATGGACTACTCCTCAGACTGCTAAAGACATCGCTAAAGAAAAGATCTGTGTTGTTGATGGCCTTTGTGCTGAAGGATTTTTTACTCCTTCCTCAACTAAATAACACACCATCCCTTTACTCCTTCTCTCACCTTTTCCATCTCCCTCTCACATTCCCTATTTTCAGTTTTGCTATTCATGATCTTTCTTCTTTTGCTACAGAAGCACTTTCATCAAAGGAAAATTGAGGTAATTCGGTGACATGGCATTGACCTCCTGCACAAATGATTTATAATATCAATGAATCTACGGCTCCACTATTAATAGGGACTTATGAGAAGAATGTATTATAAATAAATAATTACCTCAACCTTTCCTCGTCAGTAAATGGTTTACTAATTATAGCAGCATGTTATTATTTCAGAATATTCATTTCAATATCCATTATAGTCAAAGGAATGTCATAGAAGTGTATGACATCCATTTTTGTCACTTTGTCCTGTGAAGTTTCCACAAGAGCTTTTCCAGTTGGGATAGAGCCTTCAGTGGCAGAAATAAACTACTGCAAGTCACCCCTGCTGACCACTCAGCCACTGACAGGCTTTTTGCTGGAATGACATCTGAACCTGCCAGGGGCATGAACCTGCCAGGGCCTCCAGCAGGTGCCAGAACCTGACACCTCCTGAAGGCAGTGGGAGCAAAGTGGTGGGTGGTGATGCTGATGGTGGGGGCTTTTGGGGCTTTATGTTGGAGTAATAGTAACATGATGCTGGAGTCCCCTGCCTTTTCCCACAGTGGCCCTGAACCACCACTCTGCGGCTCCACTGGCTAACTAACGGCTCACTTGACTGTGGTTACAGGAAGCCCATTGTTGGGAAGGACAGAATTCAGGGGGGAAGTGGTGTAATCCTGGCTCTGTCCTGGATCAGTCAGTTTGGATTTCACACGGGCCCCACGATCAGACCTAGTGCAGCCAAGGGCCCCTGGACACTGTGTTCCTTAGGAAACAGACAACACCTATTTCCTCAGCAAAAGTAGACTGTTGCACCATCTTTCATCTCCACTGGTGTAACAAAATTTAAATTTAAAGATAGAGTATACTTTCCATTTAAATTGAGAAAAAAATAATTCTAATGAATCTATTTGCAGCTTTGTCATTAAATGGCTTTAGCTTGTCTGCTTAATTATCCAATAGTTTTCTTTAAAATCATTAATTCTCCGTGTTGTATTACAAAGCATTGTGTTGTTTCTTTGATACTTGTTTTATACATATTTTCCTCTTGAGATAATAAATGTCACTGCAGTAGAGACACAGATATTGTGAGTGGTGTGTCTTTATGCCCATCCACACATCTTTGTGAGTGCTAAAGCTTAACATGTGACACTTGTCATATACCACTGCTGAAAGTAGACGTTAAACACCCTTGTAACGAAATCGAGGCACTTTTTTTACAAGTCTGACTTTTGAGTACCGTTCAACAACATATGCCTCAGTTGTTTCTTCAGTCTTCCCAATGGTTTCAGCCTTCAGATTATCTGTAAAGGGAGCAATCTGCGCTCCAAATTGTGCTATTTTTCATTGTACAGTAGGTGGCTTAGAGAGGGCAATAAAGTCATGTCCATTGTGAGTCATGTTGTCTTTCATTCAATTAGACAAACTCTAGCCCACACAAATGACATTGAAATAAATTGATGTAATGACAAGAATTCACGCTTTGCAACAGTGAGAGGTGAAAATCCACCCCTGCAATTTCAGGCTTTGCACTTGGCATGCCATGTAATGTGATCTCAGTTGAGTCTGAGGAAAACAAATCCCTTTTTCTCTCTGTTTTACATACAAGTGTAAGAGTATGTCAGGCATTTGTAGTTATTTCAGGAGACACAGAGAGAGAGCTGCAGGGGTTGCTGGTTCATTCTCCACCTATGCTATGGAGAGCAGATAATTGCTCCATGGCCAGAAGGCTTTGATTGGCTGGCTAGTTAGTGATCAGAGCAGTGAGATGTCTGACTCTCTGTGGACACCAGGAACTCTGTAACATATGGCAGAGAGAAGTGGGCGGAAGGTTTTTTAAGTTGCTCTAATCCTCATTTTCTTTATGACCTCTTCCATGGGTTACAATGTCATGTAATGCCATACAATTTTAAGTTAGCCATGGGTATTTCTAGCACTTGTGAGAATTGAAAATGCAAGTATAGATTTGACCACAAGCGTGCACTGCATGTCAGACATCCAACTTAGCACTGTTTCAGATAGATTCAAGTTCTGAAAAACTTCATGACATGAAGTCTCTTCAAACAACATAATATGTGCTTCAAGGTATTATCCAGCCTTTTTTAGCACAAAGTTTAGCCTGAACACTTTGGACTGTTTGAAAAGTTAGTGGCTTTAATGCCTGGCATGAAGGATTACAGTTTCCAAGCTTACATTCCGCCTATTTTCATGTTGGTGGATGAGCTGCATGCATATGTGAATGGTCCTATGTATGTATGTTTGTATGTATGTATTTATACTGTGCCAGTCACAGTGCTGTTTGATGAGAATGGGAAGTTTTAATAATACTAATGCTAATAATATTGTTGTCCAGGAGGTGCAGAATGACAGGGCAGACACACGGCACCTATAAATATGCTGATATGGAGAAGTAGCTAGTTAATTGATTTAAATGTTAGATTTTTTTTTACTTGTTATTAGTACTGCAATGCATTTTTTAAGACAATGGTCAAGCATCAACCGTTAACTTAAAAAGTGCTTTATTTACATGTCTGAGTAAATCAGTTTTTGATTATGCTGCTCATTCATTGTAATGTTAATGTTGGAATTTAATTCATTTAAAATAAGTAATAAAAAAGTATATTACTCTTGTCAGGTTAATTAAAATGAAGGCAATAATGTTCAGCCACTCCCTGTTTTACAACAGTGGTTTACTGTTATTTCAGCTTACATCCATCCTACCTCAAAATCCATTTTAGGAGAATATAGACTTTATCAAGTCCATAAACATATGGACAGGCACATGACATGTGACATTACTGTCAATCTTTATGTGTACCATAGCCAACTGAGCTATCAGGGTATTTTGTGATATTTATTGTATACTTGAATGAAACTTATCAGGGTCAGGTGCCTTCTGTGCATCGGGTTGGTGAAAGGTGTTCAGCAGTGTTTGTATCCTTCTGTGGAGATTCAGCTCTTTGACAGAGAGAAAACTCTTCCAAAAAGCCCCAGGGGGTCTTCAGTCTCAGAGGTTGCAAAGAAGACCTCTTTAACATTACTCACACATACTAAAGCACACACATGCACATTGTTAAAACAGTATCATGTTGTTGTGCACCCCCTTTGTCTCCTCTCTTTGCCCTGTCTGTAAAGAAATTTGGGTTGATGTTTGTGATGGCAGGGATCCCTCTCAACAAACAAGGTTGAGATTGAAAAGAGGATTCTTCCTCTTTTCACTCCGGAGCCTTCTAGTCCGCGCAAGTTTACATGACCCTTCAACTCCTTTCAGCACAAGCTGTAGAGTTTTGTTCGACAGCTTCTGTTTGGGCATATAAGGAGGCATTGTTGCCTGGGTCACAGCAGAGGGATGCTAAGTTTAGGAGTTTACGTAAGAAGGCCTTTCGAACTGGCTCAGCCTTGCAGTCTCTTGACAGATCATGTGAAAGACACCAGGCCACAAAACAACACTTTATGTGGCAACATGCAGGAATATATTTTTGCCTGCCTTCTAAAAAATACAGAATACCTGCTTGAGAAAATGTGTCCTTGATGTTTGTACAACTGCACGCTTGCTTGTCATAAACAAAAAAAAAAAATAAAAAAAATTAAAAAATCTACTTTTTTCCCCAAACTTGTTTTAGGATGTTTGTAGGTAATTTATATCCTCTAAATTGTCAACACACCCTGTCCTGTCTGTCAATTTTTTACCAGAGTGATGTTGAGTTGTTTACTCAAGCACATCAACTCACTTTTCACTCTCACTTAAACTGGATGAGCTTTCTGCATCTACAATATTTCACTAAGGCTGTTTGCCAATGTTGGATGTGTCCATCACTGCATTTCTTGTTCAAGGAAGACAAGACAATGGATTTATTAGGGAGACAGATGAACTTCTTTTCAAATCCCATCATTCTGTTGAGTGTCTAAAACCTAGACAGCTGACGTGCATATGACAGCTGTCACATTCATCACAGTCTAGTCACAAACAAGCAGGAACACGTAGGCTGTTGTGTCTGAAAAATTCACAGTGCAACATAGCGTTCAGTAAAGTGTAGCCTGCCATCAGGGCTCTGTGTAGGATCATGAAACGCTTGGCATTTTGACTTGTATCTTGTGATTTATCTTGCCTTGAGACATAATTTGGTCTGAGCCCGCAGCGAAATATATACTTGGATAAATGCTATGGCTTTGAGTTGAAATAAACAAATCCCTAATGCCCTATCAATGTCCTTCCTGTTGGAAACAGAATAACTCCTTTCACTTACCAAAAGGAATATATATCATCAGATAAATGCTCCCTAGAAATAAGAAACCAGGGACACACTTAACCACTTCTAAGTCCTGCTTCCCCGTAGACTTGTGTTTATGATAAAGGGTAATGAATGGAAAGTGGGTTTTATCAGTGAAAGATGGAGGAATGGTTAGTTTGAGTGATGCTTTTTGTCCCACACGGCACAATCAAGGCCTATTTTTGAAGTATAGTCCCTCGTGTCTATGTCGACCAATTTTTGCGGATATTGGCTGTGGGATTTTGCAGGCCCTGTTGTACAGTACGGTATGAAGGGCAGTCCAGTTATCTGAAGATAGAGCAGTATGACTTATGCAAATCAAAAAGACAAGTAATCTTATGTAGTTAAAATTCAAGTAACTTTCAATCTACTGTAATAGTTATATCCTCCTATTCAGTTCACTCGGTTTGGTAGCACAGAATTCCATCTTGTTATGTCAGCAGCTTAGCTGTGGCTGTCTATTTGTATGTATTGTTATCAGCTCTTTTTCTATATAAATAGAAATTAGAAATCAGGTGTCTTTTCAAAAATGCTATAGGATCAGGCTTTTAAGACATCTGTGTTTTATATTTTGGTGCAGCCCCACTCATCACATGGTTCTGTCTCATGTCTCTTGCTTGATTTCTCCGTCTTGTCCTGTCTTTTCCTTTTAACCTGTCCTCCGTCTCCTAGCTCTTAATCACACCTGGCATTGAGTTGATTCAAATAAGGCGTTTCAATGGACATGGACACTTGTACCATCTAGATTGGATCACCAACAGGAGAGGGTTTTCCTATTGGCCTGACATATTAATGCTCAGGCTCGACCATCTCTGCAATGATTTCTTTTACATGAGCATCGGTGAAAACATTTGGTGTTCCAGAGTGAGGAGAGTACGCCGTAATGCTGGGCGTTAGTGAGCTGAACAACTCTCATCTGTTTTAATCTGGGCTTCTAATGGAGAAAACAAATAATAAAAGGTTACTGCTGATCAATAGCCTACACAAACACAGCCCATCTGTCTGAAAGATTAATAAATTATGGTTTCATTCAGAGAGAAGGACTAGACGTTCCAGTTTTGGTGATTTATTTTGCGGTTGCTTATTAACACCTTGTGTTGTCCCTGCACAGGACTGTTTTTTCATCAAGCCCTAATTGACTGTAGGATTTTGCTGAAGTGTATTATCAATCTCTATCTGTTTTGTGTGGAAGGACATTGATCAATGGAAATAGCTTTTCTTTGTTGACTGAATTGGACAGTCTTGCCGGCCACTGCTCGAGCCATGTAATGGAGCTCATGAGAAGCAAGCCACCAGATCAATAAAGCATTGAAATAAGAAGATGAAATTCCCCTTTTCTCAATGATTACAGGCTCAATGGTTGAATTTGTTAGATTTCTAAAACTTTTTATTTGCCTTTTGGTGCAGAAGTGATTTGTTGGAAAAAAGGGCCAAACAACCATCTCAGAGATTTTTCTCTCCCCTCTCAGCCTCAAGCCCATTAAAATTCCTCTGAAGTTTTTTACATATCACTACATCAAGTGCACATAAATTATGAATGTCTCATATAGCAGTCTTGCACTTGTAGCCCCCGGGTTCCCTTGAAACTGATTTGGTGTCTATGAACTTTGTTGTTACAAGGCCCAGAGAAAATTGGAGTAATATGCTCTCTCTGTGATTCATCATTCACAGCTCATAATGCAGAACATACCATAATAAACATCTCCACCTTCATGTATTACTTTGAGATTGTGTTTGTTTCACTGTTAATGAATTTACTGTCATAAATTCCGTTTTAATATTTATGCACGAGAATGACTTTGTCATAATAGGGCTGCACGTTTGGGTAACCAGCAGGAATGACACATGCTTCTTTTTGACTTCACACGCAGACTGGGCTTTTGTTTAAGATGCAGAGGGGTTGTGAGGTCAGCCTAGCCCACATGCTCTGGTTGTTTTGCAACAGTAATCATTTTCAGCATTATTACTTTAAATTGAGTGAGACCTCTAATTGGCTCAGATGTATTTGGGGAATTACACCAACCAGTGTCTGCCATCTTTGTTGTCGTGTGGAAAAGGAAACAGATGAGAGAGATGCAGTGTAAACTTATATTCACAAGTTCCCAGACCAAGATGGGCTTTTCAGGGAAAGAAGGAATAACAAAAATATTATTAAAAATGGGACACAATATTAAACAACAATCAACACTGATATTAATAGTAATTAACCTGATATCACCGACATGGATGAAAAAAATGGGCTTGGATGTATCCTGTGCTGCCAATTTTTGTTAATGTTTGTACCTGGAAAATTCAAATTTGGGAAACAATGTCGGGCTTGAAAATAGATGTGTGGATGTAATCAACCAAAAAGAGCCACCACAGCTAACATAGTCCGAAATGGCTCAAAAAACTTTTCAGAAAACCAACCACAAAAACATCCAGCAACCGTTCAGGCAAATGCTAAAGGCTTGTCTTCAAGGCTTCATATTGGTTGAAAACTGCCCCAGTGGTTTAAAAAGTAAAACAAACAATATTTGCTTCTATTAAAATTAACAGAAGGGGCCTTCTAATCTGCCATCATGACCATAACGATTTTTTTTAAATCCCCACAAAGAAAATAAAATAAAAGACATATTGACCATTTTGACTGAATTATGTTGTACAGCTCTGGCACAATTACACTCATAACATAGCAGCAAACATCAGTTTACTAGCTCCTGAAAATGGAACAGAGAGAGTAAGACTGTGGAGTAACGGGAGGTAGCAGCTGACAATTACTGGCTCGTCTGCATTTAACTGTACATTTGTCAAGAGTTTTAGCCTGGGGCTCAGCATCAAGCTGTGTCTGTTTTGGCTTCCTGGATATGATTTATCCACATCAGTCCAGCTGAGGTTCTCCAGCTGTTTGTGTGACGGATACTTTTACACTGGCCTATGCTGAATATGCTTTGCTCTTTGAAACCATTCATCTTGACTGCTACAGGACTCTTTGGCTTATCCTGATCCTTAGAAGATGCTGGCAGAAGTGCCTGTGTTTTTTTAGGTGCCTCCAACACCCCTGCCAGCTCTATGGGAGTTAATGTAACATAGTCTAACAGATACGTGATGAACATCTACTCTTGTGTATGCAAATACTAAAATCCCAAAGCATTGAAGAATCTGGAAGTAAGATTTAGATTATGTTGTCAGCTAGTATCATTTTGCTGAATGCACTATATCAGCATAGTGCAGAATACTAGACTATAAGAGTAAAATCCAGTGGTCACGGTAAATCTTTTCAAATCAGTTGCATATTGTATTAGTCAAAACCTGTAATCGGGGTTATTGTAATATGCAATCAAAGATTTGTGTCACTTTTAAGTCACCTTTTGTAAACTGTTTTCAGCACATTAGCTACTCAGGCATTGTTTTCTCCCACTGACTACAGCTGGATCCAAGGACATCTGACAGTCTGTTTTCACTCATGACCTTATTTATATCTTATTTACTACTCTCTCACGTCCCAAGAGTTTCACTGCACTTGGATTCCCAGGCTTTGAGAAAAGCAGGCGGTGTGTCCTGGTGCCTGACTCACGTCTGTTCTAACCATCCCCCCCTTTCTAAACTTGTAACCAGCTGCACATCAAAAGGAATATGATTTATTAGGGGTGCAACTCCCCAGGACTTTGAACGACCATCGACTTGTTTATCCAAGTTAACATTCTTGGCCATATCCATATATTTTCTGTTTGCCCTTTCATGTGGTTCTGCAGGGATACATCCACTGGCTGCTGGGGTTATAGTCCACCTACAGTAAAAGTATGTCGGCTGCTAATGTCACTCATGAAAGATTCGGGTTTGGGCCATGGCGGTGACATGGATCAGTTCTGTAACTGTTCCTTGAAGGCATTACATAATTGATGTATTTTCATGGTGCTGCGGTTAGTTGATGGCACACGGGGGGTGATTCTGTTAAGAGCAGGCATCATTGACTCTTTTCCCTTGAAGCTGCCCATCTTTTAGCCCTCAGAATCCCTCGACCCTTTTTTTCTCTGCCTCTCTCTGCCTCTCCCAAATGGAAAACATGTGGCAGGAGTTGTCATTTGTTAACGTATGGTAGAAAGAGTGAAACAGGCCAGGGGATGGCTCATCAGGAACACTCATTCAGGATGATGAATGTAGCCAAATACACATTTGTCCGTAAAACTTGCAGTGCGGATCAGCATCATTAGGCATGAGGAATAGGTGGAGCCCGCTGAGAAGTGAATGCAGCAAACAGATGTTGCAGATTTCCACCAGCATCTTTCATCCAGAGTACCATCATTAATAAAGTTGAAGGTGATCCTCATGTTTTCATCTAATAAGACCAAATAAAGCATGGTGGGATTCTCAGGAAATTGCTGAATAAACTGAATATCGCCATGGCTTCTTAAACAAGGTCCCAAGGTTCTCTGTCTGGTTTTGAAGTAAATCTTGGGTACATGACACTGTAGTTAGGAACCTTAGTGTAAAGTGTATTAGTCAGCGCGTGCCTATGAAGTGCTCAAAGGAGTAGATGTTAGGAGAAAAAAGCTCATACTATGACAGACTTCAAAGAAAAAGGTGTATATATTTTTGTTGTGTCCTGGGATATGAAAAGGTGCACAAATTTTAAATGCAAGGTTTACTTACAAAGCCACACTTCAATTCCAGACAACACTAAGGACGTGGAACTGGTTCTGTGATAGAAACTGACAATCGCACTTGGTGTTGTACAATACTGTGTCAGCCTCTAGCTGGACTGTGTGTTTTTCTGCAAGATGCTGAATGCTGAGTGCTTGCAGCTGATGCCATGAGTATGTCAGGTGACTGAGCCCCATGTTCAAGCAGCTTGGCCCTGTTGTAGAGGGCCTCCATCTTTGTCAGCCTTGTCTCATCTTATAAACAGGCCCAGACAGAGAAGCTTTACCATGAATAATGCCTCAGGTCTGTAGAATCCCAACACCTATAAATCTTAATAGAGGTTCCCAGATTCCAATGGGCGGCCACATCTCTTTCCCACCCTGGCCAGCTCTATTCCGCCTCCCATGCGGAGCCTCCAATTTTCTCTCCCCAAAGTAAACCCAGAGTGACTTGAATTTGCCAATGCCATGATTTACCTACAAACAGGATTACATGCATATAGTTCATGCAAATCAATAAAAAATGTCAAGAATGCTTAGCCCCCTGCCGCCTGCTAAATGCAATTCATCACTGAGGGAATCACAGGCAGGGAGTGAGCTAACAAATGGAGTCTGATCATTTGTGTTGGACCTGTTGTCAAATACTTGAGAGTGCATTTTTCATTTTCTGTACAGTAAATTGCACTTGGTTGTGTGTTTGTTTCATAGGGACCAGCAGAGTCCCTGCATAGTGAATTAAATATGGAAACCTGTGTTTGTATGAACTGCTGTGTTTTTTTTCTTGCAATTCACAATTTTTTGAACACAATATGTTGCAAAAGCTTAATTAGAGAATGCTTTTTATTTTATAATAGTAAAATATTGGAAACTAAAACTACTTTATATATTAGCCATTACCTTTGCTATGACATTAGCATTATTTTGTGCTAATGTGTTCTTTTTGAAGTGATAACAAAACATAAAGCAGTCATTCCTTTAAAGTATTCCCTCTGTGTAGTTGCTTGACCCTCAAGCTTGAGCTGCATCAGTCAGCCTGATATGAATTACATGTTGCATTTTTCATGCTTGGCAACTGAATTATATTAACTGGCTTTGATGTGAAGGAAAATATACTTATAAATCAACTGATATCATGTATATCAAGTTTCTCAGTCAGTGGACAGTCATCAAGAATGCTGCGCATCATCTTAGCCAGGACTGGGTATGTATTGGTATGATGAGCACAGATATTGACACTTTGAGAGACGTCTTGCTTTGATATGTCCATCGTAGCCTTTGGGCTGAGGCTGGTCAACATGATGCCCACTGATTTGCCAAATTGAGCCTGCTTTAGATTCATCATTCATAAATTGGGAATATGTCACCTTTGAAGTGCAATTATAGTGTATGCTGAGGAGGTGGATTTAAAAAAAAAATCACTATTTCAGTACTCCACCCAAATTTACTGAAGAATATGTGCACCAGTCAAGTTTAATAGCTAGCCCAGCAGACTATTTTACAAAGGCAAAGGTTGTCGCTGTGTTGCTGGGCCAGGTTCTCTTAAATGCAAAGCTGTTAACAGCCTCTTTTGAAAATGTTTTTGCCAAGTTAATGCATTTTTTGCATAATTTACCAATGTTAATAATTAGCCTAGTGCCTGAAAAATGTTGACTTCACTCGCAACATTATACACAATTGCCATATGCTTTCATGCTTATATAGTTTTTGATCTGTATCAGGACAGCTCTGTTTTTGCATCCAAATACCATAAATTCATACAATGAATTCATCTTTTTCATTGCTCGAGGAAACCCTCTCATCAGCTCTGGACTTTATTCCCATATGGTCAGTAACACTCATTCATACACAGTGCCCTGATCACTGAGTGTGTCTATAGAATCACTGTGGTGTATTGCAGTGAGTACTCCCACAACTATTCCTCTGGCCTGGTTCAAAGATAAATTAGAAGCTTCTAAATAATGCAGTGAACCCTAATTCTCTTTGATTAGTGGCAAGTTAGATGATAGCGACCCATTGAAATTGATCATCAGCATAAATAATGACTGAATGAACTGATAAAATGCAAAGTTGCTGGCCATCATAAATCAAATGAAAACCACTTGGTGTGGAAGTCATTGGAATTAGAAGTCCATGCTCCTATTAATTATGTTGCTTTGCCAAGGCGACAGTGTTATAAATCAGTTGTGAAAGGTACTCCAGCCGGCTGGCCTGCCCAGCAAGACTCGCTGCCTGCAAATGGCTCTGTATACCCCCCTAATTGTTTCTTAAACAAGCCACCTCTAGAGGCTGAGGCTGATGGACAGAGTTTAAGAACAGAATAGAAATTGTGGAAGAAGGTTGCACTGTATATAGCTTGGACAGTGACATTCCACAGAGTCCACAGCAAGTGTAAGTCCACAACAAGAACTCTTTTGTTTAATCAGAATAACAACAAAGTTGTTCTGGCAAGATTACGTAATGCGTCTCCAAAACAGCTTAAACCAGAATTTCTATAATCAATGTTGTGTTCTGTACAGCTGAAACGCTGCATGTTGTTGAAGAACTTGGGTGTCACAGTTATTTCGGCACTCTTTAAGAGCAAGACTGCTTGATGATGCTGTATTTTACACTGAATGATATTTTTCCAAACACTGAGAGTGAAGTTGACTACCATTATGAGCTCAAATGAGTTCTCTTGTTACAGCGTAGGTTCAAACTCATCATCTTCATCTGCAAATTATAACTCTCTTTCATTCCTCATTTGTGATAGGTTGGCAATTTTTGCCCTACATGCTTACTGTTTATTTCATTCAAACTGATTTTGAAATTGTTTACTGGAGCAGGACATTATTGCTTAGTTGGCTTTGGCCAACTAGTCCGTTTTCAGCTACAAACACTGGTTGGAGCAATTATAAAAGGTGGAGAATCTACTCGTTAACTGAGTCAGTATTAGACTGTGTGTGTAACATGAGTGTGTAATAAGTATAAAATACAGTAACAATATAAAAAGTCTCATCAATTGGTGCATGAAAATGAATTTCAGCCATGTTGTAATAAAATATATTTATTGAGATTTTCATTTCTTCTTCCTTTTTTGTATTCTCAGGTATGATTCATGCAACTCAGTACAATTCATTCTGGATTTTGATAAATGATGACAACAAACAGTCAGGGATCTGGTTCAGATATGTATTTGTTACAGGTTCAAAGAGAATCTCAAGTTCAAAGAGAATCACTGCAAAAGATTTTGTAATGCATCAGGTCAGTTCTCTGTTCTCTACATGCCTGTTTTGTCCTTTACCAAACTGATGCAAGTTGCTTTTTGACATCTTTACCACAGTGTTACATTTGACATCCAGCCAGGTCTTCAAAAATATCACATTTCTTAGAGGTTGTGACTGTGGAGAACTAGAAATGGAGGGGGGTGTGTGTGTGTGTGTATGTGTGCACGCTCCTCCATAAAGGCTCCATGATCCCACCATCAATCACACACTCCTTATTAGGTTGTCTATAACTGACTGGACTTATTTTGCTGGGGATGCTATTAGAATAATTGCATTCCTATGCAGCTCTCTGTTCTGCTGGATTTATTTGTTTTTACAACACACTGCTCTTATGAGGTCAGACAACAACTTGTGATGCTGCCTATAAATGTCTGAGTGGAGATGTCAGTAATGTAATGGAGCAGTGCTACAATAGGAAGAGAATGTAGTATGACCAGGGTCACAGACATTTTGCTTTGATGTCGCCAGGCTGAACTGCCGGCTGTACTTACGCTCACTGTGGACATGTTAACTTTCAAAACTGAAGAGTCTGCAGGGTAAATAATAGCGTTATTTAGTCTGAAGTAACTCTCACCAGGTGTAATGGGTGTGTAACCCCTGCGCCTCTATGAATACTCCTCTCTTGGTTATCTGAAATGGGCTTGTAATCTCAATCATCTCATTTTCCCCTGGATTTTCCCACTCTCTTTACATCACGAGTGAATTAGTTCCTGCACCGCTGACACCGGACGACTCTGGACTCACAATCTATTACATGGCTAGGACAAAATAGCTCTCTCTTTTTAAATGAGGCCTGCTCTGTCAATCCATTACCCATCTCTCTGTTTCTCTCCTCTCCTCTATCTCTCTCAGCTCTCTGCGTTGTGCTCCGCGTGTGTGTGTGTGTTTGTGTGTGTGCATGGGTGTAGGAAAGTCCCCAAGAAACCATTTAGGCAGTAGAAATGGAGCAGGCCCAGGCCTCAGGTGTCCGTGTCACGGTGATGAATCACATCGAACACATATTAAACCTTCCACATGTGAGAGAGGCCTGTGTTGAGCTGCACCCTTTCCCTGGCTGCCCTCTCTCCAAAAAATGAGATCCATTGACGAAAAAAAAAAAGAATTATAAATATGACTGTGTGCCTCTACACATAAAGGCCGGCCTGTCCCTGAGAAATTGATTTATTGGATTCCCTGACATTTTAGTTGTGGTCGTTATGTTATATTTATGGGGGAATTGCTGGAGCCTCTCATTATGCTCTCCTAATTTATTTTACATACTTTTATGGCCGCTTGTGCTCAGCAGGCCTTTACGGCAGCTGTTATTGAAAAAGAGAAAAAGGCAAGTACATATCGATCAAGATTTACATGTTTATTGCCAAGACTGTGATTTATTTTACTGTGTTTTCTTGTTTGGGCAGAACAGCTTTTCAGTCAGTTGTCAAAGGCACCAAGAAACCTACTGCAAATGTTTCCAAAGCTCCTATATTTTACACTGTGCACTTAATTACACTGCCTTTTCTGATGTAAGTGTATTATTGTGTTGTGTAAGCAAAGACTAGAAGTTACTATGTGGCAATTACATAAGCTTTACATTGTGTTTTTTAATCAAGATGAAGGTATTAAGACAATACCATACCAATGTTGAGAGTTGTGAAAAGTTACAAAAGAAAACATCACAGTGATTTTCAAATCTTTGATTATGTAAGTGACTTTATACATAAATTATATGGTCAACAGATGGATTGAGTCTCATTTGGCTGCATTATATTGCAGGTAAAATATCTTCTACACCAAAACATTATCACTGAGCTTCAGTGACCCTCAGTTTTCTTTTTTTTCCACACAGTTTGAAGGGCAAAATGGTTTAGGAGCAGTTCATTTTTCTCCCCTTTTCAAAACGACACTCACAGATACCTTGTTCAGGTTGTTCTCTGTCAAGTTATGTGGCCTTGGACATGATTAAGTAATAAAAACAATTAAATTAAATTACTTAAACTTTTGATGCATTAAATAGTGTCCCAAGATCATTCCTCAGCATAAAGGATTGGTAATTAACAGCTGAGATGAAGCGGTTATGAGCTGCTTCTTATTAAATTAAAGCTTAAAAAAAAGAGGGTCTTTTAGTGAAGCCCAAGAACTTGATATATGCTTATGCGGCTCCGAGCATCACCTACCATGAAATTTAGTGTTTCCAGGATATTTAACATTAAGACGTAGTTAAAATTAATTCTATGTGCAATTTCTCAAAAAGAAAGCTGACAACTAATGTCAATAAATCGTGCTCGGCCTGAAATGGGGAGATCGTAAATCTGTTGCTCAGTGCCGCCCCTCAATGTGGTAGTCAGGGGTCGAATGGGGGTGTGAAGCAGGGTATAGGAATGAGGAAGATGGATTTGTCGGCGAGGGAAGGAGAAAGGGTGATTTGAAACCCTGGACACTGATTGGTGGAGATGAGGCCTGGGTGTCCTTGTGGTGACATTCAGCCCCTGATATTTGTTTGGCTTTAAATAATACCCAGGACAGGGCCGGAGAGTGATGGCCACCAGGTCGGCTGACATTGCAGCCTGTGCCAAGGTGAGCGACTTCAGGACACTTCCTCTCTCTCGCTCTCGCTGTCTTCCCCTTCATCTTTCCATGTCACTCGCTTTCTGTCTCTGGCCTGTCAATACACATCCACTTGTCTGATGGTTCCTTCTGAGGAGCTTACAGCTGACATGCTGGTGTCTTTATTTCCACCAGCAATCCTTTTAGAGTTGGCCTCGGTGATCAGTCATGCCACTGACAAGCAGCTCAGGCCTCAGCACCTCAGCAACCCTCCATCCACTCCTCCTCATGACTCTGTCATTACAAAGGAGGAGCAGGGAGAGAGATGCTTCTGTCCAGAGTAAGAATTTAGGTTGACTCCATTTCTCAGATATAGAAAGACATGTTATTTATCTCTATGTCCCCAGGTTCTGATGCTTTGGTGCGATTAATATAAATCAACACATACGCTTTTGACACTGTTAAAACTGTGCTATTCCTAGAATTTTCATCCTGTTGATAATTATATGTTCTTTCAAAGATTTGTTCAGACAAACGTTGCCATTGTTTATACAGAAACTTTCAAAGCTGTCAGACATTCAGAATTTAGGTAGGTAACTTTGTGCACTCATGGCTATGTTTTGTACAGTTGCTCAATCATTCTTTACCTGCATATAGAAATTTGTTACTCTTGTGAAAATATTACAGACCTATATGAACTTTGATTTAATCATTTGTCGGTAGTTTACCGCTTGTAAATATACCTGGCAGAAGTTGGAAGCTTTTGATCCTGGACACAGCAGCTTGATGAAAAAACACTTAAACACGATGTCCAAATAACTAATTAAATTACATTCCAAAGCTTTCTACTTTTATAGATAGATAATACTAGTTTTTGTGGTGAAATATGAGCCAAAGTGAGACACAGCAGCTATTTTTTTTTAAATGAAACAGTTCTCAGAAGTTTTTAGTGGATGAATTAAGCAGATATTATATAAAAGGGTGCAACATGACATGGTCCAAGGATGGATTGTTTCTGTAACCCAGTACAGGCTCAGTTAATCTCTCTCTCATCAGTGTCAGAACAGTTATTGACTACATTATGTCAGATAAAGTTGCATGTCTTTTCTATGAAACACGTTAATGTATTTACACACACACTGGGTGGCTGTGTTCTCAGTCCTGGGAGAGTGTGTTGTGTTGCAGGGTGGAGTAAGTGTGAGTAGTTTTCCAGCTCGTAGCAGATGATGTGCTGTTGATTACACTGGACCACAGTAATTATGGGCGAGGGCTGGTCCTGGGTTATGGCCTCTGTGATTACCGGCTCACTGTAAATGACTTATTTACAGTGTTGTTGATGCCTCTTTAGAGAAATGACTCCACACACAAACGGGTTCTTTTACAGCTTTGGTCCTCTTTAATTAGGACGACTTTGGGTGACACTCAAATTTACAGTGGACTTGTGTGGAATTTGGATTTAGACACCCAACCGGCCCAGATGACAGATTAGTTAAAAAACATTCAGTATGTTCCTTGAGTGTGGATGGCTGCTCAGTGTGGCGGCTGTTTTACTGCCACAGCTCAAGTACTTTCCTTTCTTTTACTTGGGATCTGTTTTCTGCAGCTTCTGCAGCTACACAGAGTAGCTTTTGTAGAAACTGACATGTCAACAGCTTATTGTCCATACAGACCTAAACGGGGCAGCACAGGGCAATCTTATTATGTTCCCCATGACTTTTTTTTCCCAGATAGCTCATTATTAACATCCCTGTTTCAAGGTGAATGTTTTGGTAAGGCTTACAATAATCTACAAGCACACCTAGCTTTAATTGTAAATGTTGAATGTTATCTTAGCTCAGAAATAAGTTAAAAGTTTTAAAAGTTTACCTTTCAAAATAGTTTTTTTCATGTCCAATTCCCTTCATCAAGTAACTCATTCTTACATGAAGATACGGTGTATTATTAATATTTTGCATTGCTATTATTTTCAAATTTACCTCGTATTTCTCATGATTCCATTTCAACATTTTGACTCCCCTCTTGACGTGCTGTGAAAGCACATACATCAATCCAGTGCTGGCCTAGGGAGAAAAGCAATTATTCTTCCATCTGAAGAGAAAAAAAGATGAAAACTCATTTCTCTATCAGGCAAATAATAACAAGAATGTCATATCCTGTCTTCATAAAGGATTTTATCTGATATTGAATTACATGGCCGTGTCCAATAGTATCATGGCAGGCTTTGTCTCCCTCTGTTTTCGTCATCAGTTTGAATAACAACCACACTGGTGCTGTATTAGTTTTCATGATGCTCTGACATAGATCTTTGCTGAACAAAGACTAAGCAACAAAGGTGCTACACTAAATGCTCTTAATTTTAATTCTTATTATTTATGTCACTTTGCATGATAATTAGATTGGATTTAATGCAAGAAACTTTTTTTGTTCAAAGTGCCTAAAAAGCCAAGTTGCCAAACAATGCTTAGTTGTGAAAAGTTCACGCCGTCCATTCCCTAAGTTGAACTCTCTCATCTCTTAACTTGCATACTAAAACACAGAGAAACACCAGTTGGAATATCAGTCTGCCAAAAGTAGATTTTTCTCTTAATTCGTCTTCAGTGGGCACTTTGCCACTTCTGTCACCTTCTCACTCTGAAATTTCTCAAGCTGTCTCCTTTTCTTCCCTTTTCCCAATCTTTTATCTTCTTTGCGTGTCCCTCCTCCTCTCTAAGCTGTATCTCTTCTCCGATCTCCCCTAAGCAAATTTACAGCTTTAATTTCCCCAGAAACATTCATCGCTTGCAGGTGTGTACGACCAGCGGTGGTGCTGGGACCTGTGGGTTGGGGTCAGGGGTCACTCTGATTAACAGCCATCCTCTCCCAGGAATGACAAACTTTCCTGGCGCTGTCACCAAGAAGTATGACGTTCCCTTTGTTCCCCCCTCAGGCAGCTATGACAAGCGGGCCAATCAGAAGGCTGCAGGTTTAAATCTGCCAAATTTTTAGACAAAACAAAAGCTCCTCAGTCTAGCAAACAGACACAGGCCTGCTGCTTGACTGGCAGAGATTACACTGAAGTGCTTAGTGCATATAATTACAAGTAATTGGCAAATAGTAGGCTCTGACTAAACAGAAATTGTTTCATTATGTCTAATTAACACCTACTTGATTATGGTTAATTACTAGTGTTTGATAATGGAGGAGCAAAGTTGTCAGTCTAGAGACAAGCAGGAGCCATCTGGATCATTGATAACCATATGCTGGTGGCTTGCTTTGCTTTGCTGGGACCAGAGCTGTCAGGGCCACCGACAGTGGCAGGTGCCTGCAGTGCATTAGACTCAGCATCTGCACAAGGTGTAAACACACAGAACGCACAGCTCAAATAGACATGTCAGTCTGCACGCACACACATGTACATGCAGAAACTTCATGCATGCACAACAAATGCACGCCTACACTCTTGCAAGCATGTAATTAATTGTTTTCAGACTTTATATTTTATATAAACACCTGAAAAGTATGCTTATTGAATTCCTTTACTGGCTCAAGGTACATCTCTTTATATCAATATTGGACTTTGTTTGCTTTAACAGGTTTGAATAACAGCGTCTTATTATTGAATTTAAAAACGTAAAATTTAAATGCTGCACATTATCATTATAGAAATTTGACAGCATGGAAATTGTCAGTCCAGAATATAAGAGAAGGTTAGAATAGATTAACAGCAAAACAGGGTTCCCTAAGAGCTATGGAAATTATACGAAACAGAAGGCTCCCTGCTGTAAACAAAAGAAATTACCTTGCACTAAAATTGTCTCTCTGTCTCTATTAATTAGCAACACACGCGATGTGAAATTAGCTATGACGCACAAGGAAAAGAGAAAGATAAATAATCCCTTATAGGGAGGGAATAAAGTCAAGACTTGCCATACATAGCATTTGTCATGTTTAATTGTGGGATCAATTAAGATTTGGGGGATAATGATGATTTATAAGTGTTTATGTATAATTTGATATTCATTAAGTCAGCCAGACACACGCTGGTATCAGCTTGTTAATTGTGTTTCCTTTTTTGTTGAAGGGTGGCTTTTGAATGCAATTGGCCTAAAGTTTACAAACTCACTTGGCTGACTGATTCAGGAGTGTGGCAGCCAAGCTCCATTGTGCTGCTATAGCAATATTGTCACTTCTTATTTGTCCGTCTCCAATATTCTTTATGAAGTGCTGCCGAAATTACGCAGTCCTTTGGCCCAAACCCATTTTACTTTCATTTGGAGTGGACAACCTGTATGTTGTCACTATTAAGTGTTTAAATCACTTTCATCACAGACTTTTTTGTTCTTTTTCACCATGATTGCCTCTTCTGTCTAATGAGCTTCACAAACTAATGGCTTGCTAAATGAATTACACTGCATATGGATTAGTATTTTCATGTCTGCAACAGTAGATTGGCATTATTAGAGGAGCAATATAACTGTGTTTGATCCATATCTTGTGACATTTAAACAGCTGTTTTACTAGGGTATGTAGAATATACAGTTCGTAAGTTAAAATATTTATGGCAGGAAGCCACTGACAGTGTTTTTATTGTACTTTTGGGGCTTCTACAGCCACATCCAGTATCAACTCGCAGCATTGTATTGTTCAAATGGAGGCTTTGGTCAGATGAAGAGAACAGTCATTTGAGCTGCGCATAATGCACCCAATTCATCATGCACATGTAATGTGTGCTGTTTGAGCGCACCAGACAGCAGTGATGGGAGAGCACTTTGTTGTCATGCCCCCCTTTTTTCTACTGCAAGGCTAAGATGTAGGCCAAGTGGAAGAGCGCCAAATGATTCAACACAGGACAAGATTCCCATTCAAACGGCGCAGAGCTTTTCCTCCTTATTCATTTTCTTAGATTACCATCAAATTTGTGTCACCAGCAAGGCAGCATTATTGACTCGCAGCGATGCACTCCCTTTGCTTTCGTTGTTATTAGTTGACATGCTGACATTTTCATATGTGTCTTTGCTAATGCCTGCAAATTGCGCTGACCGAAGAACGTGAGAATTGAACAGATAATTTTAATAAGATTCAACTGCAGACGCTGCCTTACACATATAGAATACCAATTGTAACCTGTTTTTCAGAGGAGACTAAGGGAGCAAACTCTAATGGGTTTTGACAACATTGTATTAGGCACAACAACTACGCATAATGTACCGAAAAATTGGACGTGAAATTGGAAACATAGCTGAGAACAAAGTAAATTTACATGGTTTGGTAGGTTTGGTGATGTCTGATATCATACTCTCTCATGCAAGCTCTATCTGGAGGGAGAAGGCAGGAGCTGCAAAGGGGGGCTTAACAATGGATATCAGTGGAGAGTGCTTTTAAAGTTAAGGCTGATGGATGGCTTGTCAAAAAAATAATTGCACTGGTATGGAAGTGGGCTCACACGAGCTTGCCGAGGAGGGGTTGGGTGGGTATGGGGGGTGTCAGAGCAGCGGAGGAGGGAGGCGCGATCAGCAGAGAGCATGATGGGAAGTGACAGTGGTCTGTCAAGAGGCAGTGGCTGCCCAGAGAAGTGTGAAGCCAGAGCTATGAGGTGGCAGGAGAGAGCAGGCTGTCAGAGCAAGAAAGTGGCTTTAATACGGCGAAAAGCAAAGGAATCCGCCTGTCAGGCCTGCTCAGCCAAGCCAAGGCGCGGCAGGAACGGGAGAAAGGAGAGGAGATGGAGAACGGATACGGGTGAAAACAAAGGTAGAGGGAGAAGGAGTGAGGGATAGACTGAGGGAGGAGGGAGGTGGAGAACCGGGGTACGAGTAGTGAGAGGTGTGTGGCAGCAGGAGAGGCATGACGGGAAATTGTGTGGGACAGAGGAACAGGCCCAGACGTCAATTAGAAGTTCCTGAGGAAGGCTTTGGCGAGGTGATAAAACTCATCAGCTCTCCTACTCACTCTCCAGGTGGCACCGGACTAGCTCTGCACTGCCGTTAACAATCTGCAGAGCTACTTCTGCGTGTAACCATAGTCCGTATGACTCTATACCACATCTCCTACTGTGTTCTAGACTCCCAGTTTCGCTGCTTCGTCATCGTCCAACTATTTAGACGACTCTACATTCACCAGCTCATATGCAAACTGAGTGGCATACAAAAAATGATGTTTTTTCATGATTTTGAACCCTCTGATGCGACGGGAGCAAAGACAAAGGCAGGCTGATAATTACTGTAGTGGATCGTCCCCTGCCATTGACATGAAGTGGTGGAATATATTTAATAAGGCTTGTCTGCTCTGTCTTGACCTTGTGTGAAAGGCACTTTAATTCTGTGACCCATGAGAAGAAGCTGAGAGGCCCGTGTGTTGATTACTGACATGAATGTATGCTCAATGGCTTTTCACACTGGAGCAATTGCTTTTGTTTTGCAGGGCTCTTGTGATAGGGCTTCATGTATGTTACGCTGATAGTGCGCATGATTGATGCAGCATGTCAAGATTCAATAATGACAGTGTCACTTTTCTAATGCTGTCTTCATGTTACATTATGGTTTGGGCCTCATTTTATGGACACCAAATTTAATGGCATTTTCCTAACGTGCATTTATTTGTACGTAAATGGGGTGCTGTATTGTATAACGGTTCATAATATTTAGTAAATGCACTATGTGGTAAACACATAATCTACAGTAGAAACATAGTGAAACCAGCTTTTAGTTATGCGGTAGCTCTCTAGTATGTGTGGTACAGCAGGAGCCGTGATCTGTGTCTTCACATTCATAAGCAATTAGTCTTGCCATAATTTATTCATCATTAAGGGCACATAATTAAAGTTCTCTGTAGCTTCTTTGAACATTAAATTACACTCTCATTTTCTACAAATATAAACCCTGATATTTAAAGGGCCACTAACCACTGATTCACGTAATCAAAAAAGAGTTATTCTGAGAACTTATCATTATAGATCATGATATAATGACACGTTCACTTGTGAACTTTCTACTCTGTCAGGCCCGTGCAGCATTGCAAAGTAGCACTTGATTGAGCGACTGTGTATAGATTTTAATGAGGATGTTAGATGCTCATCTTGCTTGTACTGGTTAAAAATCTTCCAGAGAGTTTGAAGCATTAATGCGATCTTGGACCTAAGTTATGGCACAAGCCTTGCTTTAATTAGAAACAGATTAAGCTGACTCTGGTTAAGAACAATGTTTCACTGCCCAGTCTTCATCCAACAAACTGGTTTCACTCTCTGTTATTTGGAAGCTACATTATCCAGATGAGTTAGAATGAATAATTAAAATTCAAAAGTATATTTCTTCTATATTTGGTGCCATTACTGTAAAATTTTGGTCATATGTGCAACATTCTTTTATCCAGTCCATGAAGAATGAAAATGTGTTCATCTAGTAAATGTGTGCAAAGACACAATATAGTAATCTACAGTAACTCACCCTCTATAAGTCATAGTGCCTAAAGGAATAGTTTGACATTTTGGCAAATAAGCATATTCACTTTCTTGGTGTGAGTTAAATTAGAAGCTCCATACCACTCACATGTGTGTACAACAGCAGGCCAGCTTGCATTAGCTGGAAACAGCTAACCTAGCTCCGTCAACCTAGCAGCACCTCAGAAGCTCATGTTGTATCTCATTTGATTAATATGCACAAACCTAATGTGTAAGAATGACAAGATGCCATGCTGGGCTATTTCCATGCCTTACTTTCTGGAGTCCTAGATGGTTGCCTGGTAACCTCATGGTGATTTCTAAACTACTGTAGCTGTTTCCCATATAGCCTTAAGCTAAGCTAAGCTAAAATAACTAGTTCCTGATTGCTTCACATCAATCTTATCTAATCTTCTTCTCTGTTGGCAAGAATATGAATAAGTGAATTTACCAAAACAAACTCTTCCTTTAAAGGATGAATGTTGCTTGTGACTGATTTTATATGTAACCATACATCTTCACATATGTCCTTCCAATGACACAAAGGAAAAACTACATATTGTATATTTTTGTTAGAAAGATAATCCGTGATTGAGCAGCCAACAGTTTACCAAATCAAGAGCATAGTCTTTTTATCAACATTTAAAAACACGTTTTGTTCACATTATGGGTGGTATGTCAAATTTACAAAGAGCAGAAATGTAAAAGCTGTTTTACATATCAACAATGGGTTGCTCCCCCACATGATATTTTCAGTACCTGAAAGAGAGACACTATGTCAGTGCTGATTGGGGAAAAAAATGATAAATAGACTACCAAATTGATGAACTGACTCAAGAGGGAGAGAGAGAAAGACATAGAGAGAAAGCAGGCTGTATGGATAGAATGGATGGATGGATAGAGGGAAAGCCTCATTTAGTGAAGAAAAGGCTGTTTGGACTGCCCATACAACAGAGGGAGAGTCCAAAGCCATTGATCTCTTGCAGCCAATGACAGGCCAGAACTCAGCAATAATCATGACAAATGAGCGGAGCCTCCACCAGATGAGAAACTGCCGATAATCACACAACCCCCCCCCCAAAAAAAAAGAAACTAGCAAGGTCGCAGTGGAGAGCAGTGGAGCTCCGATACCTCTCAATACTCCAGAGGGAGATGTTCTGGGAAAAGAGACAGATGCAACTGAGAGTAAGACTTTAATGTCATTGTATTAGACAGTGGCATTAGTGAAAAATTATACAGTTTCCAGTCAATGAACACATGGAAAAATATGTAAATACTTTTCTAAATACCTACCATAACAATGTTGCTGATAACATTTTACATAAGCTAGCATAGTTTTTATGACAGGATAAAATGAAGATATGCGGAAGTATCAGTAGTGGTTTTCATGAATTACAGGGTCAGTAACCAAAAGTTAAAATCTATCTGCATTGCTTTGTTTGATGCCTTAAAACAACAAGTAACACTGGAAAATGAATGAGGCTGACGGTATGCTCGTATAAAGACATTTGTGCCTGGAGTGTTCCTCTTTGTAGATTAGAGCTAAACAATAATGATTAAATTGCCGCAGCCAATCAATCTGGGTTCTGATAAAGTATGACTGGTAGCCCATTATCCCCTTTCTCTCCCTCTGGAGGTCCCCTTGTCTCCAGCAGCAGCCCTGACTAGCAGGCATCCCCGCCTCCCTGGATGAAACATTCTCTAATCAGCTTTATCTCTCACATCTGAATTTATCTTATTCATGGAAAATGCCAATATATTAACCGGCTTGTATGATACACAAGGTGACCCTACTGACTTAATGACATAATACATTATCCTTAATGAAGTCAATATCTCGTCTTTTAGCTGTCTGTCTATTGGGCCGATTAATTGCGGTGTCATTAAAGTTAGCTCTCTTTTCATTTGAGCTTGGCAAGTGGCATAAAACTAATGTTCTTAGTTATCAAGCACTGAAATAGGATGGAGGGTAGAGGAAATTACAGGGAGGAAAAGGGGGGGTTTCCTACAGCCCACATCAGTGTTTTTTCTCAGTGACACCACACACAGATGTATGTTATTGAAGAACAGATGGAGTGATAGCATTTGTACTCATCAGATGTTATTTGAATGTTCACATAATGAACCGTTTCTTTTTCTCATAAATAAAACTGAGGAAACGTAATTGCAGATGATTTTATATTTTTAACATGTATATTCTCCTTAAAATTGAGGCATTAATAATCTACTGTACCTATTCTTGCACAATAATTGTCAGCCTGAAGGTAAAGCAGATGACACACTACTAATAAAGGATAGGTATAGACTGAGTAAGAGTTTTTAGATGTTGTCATTGTTAAAATTTGATATTTAAGTGAGGAAAGTGCATGATGCAGCAGTTTATTCATGCAGTCCATTGTGATTGACAGACTGTAAAGTGATTTTGGTAGAAATTGTGCCCCTGTGGCTGTGACTGTGTGTGTTTAAGGGGGAATTGGGGCCAGTAGCATGGTCTTTCCTAAACCCACACTGTAGCGACAAAAGTAGCCAGAGGAGTCTTAGCGACTTGCAAGCCTGTGCCAATGGCCCGAGGGCTAAAAATGACACATGCTCTACAAAACAATAGTTTTGTGAGGCTTGCTGTCACAATGATATGTACCATTGTTACTGTTTTTTTTTTTCTTACAGTGAGAAACTGTCACTCAGGTGTTCCAAGTATTTAAGTTGGAGATCATGAAAGTTATTGCTGCGGTATTAGTATTTTATTCTTATTTTCAGGTCTTATTTGTTGGATGTTAATATCACTAATTTTTCATTCTTATTCTCATAGAGAGGCTTTAATATGTGTGGGCATTTATAACTGTACAGTTCAGGCCATGGAAGAAGTCTGACAAGGACAAAACAATTTTCTGTGACAGAGATGCATCTCTGTCAGTCCAGATGCACAGACACCTGAGCCCCCTCTCGCTGCCACTGCCCCCCCTCTGTTTTCACTCTGCCCCTCCTTCCACTACTCTCCCCCAGTGCTGAAACAAGCAGACAGGATGGGGGTAATTTACAATGTGTTATCTTTGTCTATAGCTGCGAAATGATATGAAGTAAATCAAGGTAGGAGTAATGAAAGACTGAGAATTCATTCCTGTGAGCACATTTTAAGTGTAGTATCCGTTATGGTGGCAGCGCCTGAAGAGGCTGGAATGAGACGGGCTGAGGGGCCATAAAGCAGCGGCGGGGCCCATGTTAATGCTGTCTGTCTGGGGTTAGTAATTGGGTTGCACTGATGAGTTGCTTCGAAGACAAAGTGTAAATCCCCCACGCCTGCCGTAAATCTTACATTGTTGGAACAAGGTGCAATCCCAACAAATATTGATCCTGCCTAGGGGCCTGCTGTGTGTGTGAGTGTGTGTGTGTGTAGACCTCCAATTACTATAGTCAAACCAGTACACCCTGGTAGGCTTGCTCTACAGTACGATTGTATCCGTGTCGTTACCTCAGATTTGGCCCCTGTTGTTAAACTGCTGAGCTCGTTTTGGAGCGAGATTGCCGCTGCCTCACCAGCTGTGTTTTTGTGCTCCGAGACAGTTGTCGGTAGTTTGTGACTTTGAGTGTTCAGACCGAAAGGTAACTGCAGGTGCTGAAACTCAATGAACTGTGATGGATTTAGTCGCTGCATTATTCATGAATATTCCTACATCAACAAGATGAATATTTTGACTCAGCCCAGTCACACACCAAAGTGCATAATAGACCTGCCAATATACCAGAGGATAGCAGGTCAGTGTCACATTTTGCCTTGTCTAAATAGGAAAAGTGTATATGTGTGACACATACAGTACTAGTTCAAAAGTCCAAAAGGTCATATGGTAAGGGTTGACACATTGGTCAAACTCATAATTTTAATACCGAGACAGCTTTTGGTGTCCTATTTAAAACCAAGAAAGTAGTAATTTTAACGCAAATCCTGATTTATTTATTTTTTTCCTAAATCTACCCAACTTCTATAACTACTACTACTGACTTTGATAATGGTAGCAAATCATTTGAGTGATTAAATTATTAAAATTATTTTATTTTAATCAATAAGAAGTTGTTTAAGTTATTCATCAAACACAGGACTTTGAGATTGTGTGAAACCAGCTATCAATTTGATTGAAGTAATTATTAAGTGAAACTATGGTCTTGTCTAAAACCAAACCAAGATGTTTTGGTGCTTATATAATTAAAAATAAAAATATTTACTGGTTTAAGCATCTGAAGTTTTCTCAGTTTTATGTAATTCTTATTTAAAATATTTAGGGTTTGTATTGCTGGTTGGACAAAACAAGCAATCTGACAGCAACACTTTTACTTATTTCCTTAATATTTTTTTCACATTTTTTTGACTGACTGATTATTGTTAATTAAAATAATCTACAAATACAATTGTTGTGATAATGAATAAAACCATTAGCTGCAGGCCCAAACCTTTCACTATCATTAGAAATAATGAAATGTCAGTATATGTCAGCAAATTTTTGTGTAGCCCAATGCGATATTATATTCATATTCAATCTAGTTATGTTCTGTGAGTAATGGCAGTTGATATTTAGAAAACAGATGAGATCACATGTGCTCTGTTTCTTACATCTAACCTTTGAGGTTTTGAAATGTCATTGAGCTCTCCTTAAGCTGGGTAGTGGACTATTGTGTGTGTGTGTGTGTGTGTGTGTGTGTGTGTGTGTGTGTGATCCAGGCAGACAGCTTATCGTTAAACACATCCTATCTGGCTTGACAGGTCACTGTCAGGTACAGCTCCCCTCCCCTCTTACCCCTACTGATACAGGGTGTCACACACAGAAATCTACCTGCACAAGTATGCTAATTTGATCGGATGGGAAGAGCTGTTAAAGCTGCGAACCACCTTACAGTAATGCAAAGAAACCTGATTTACACCTACTTGCCTGTGTTATTTTACCTCGTTTGCACAGTGACATAGCTGGATCACACAGCTGATTTTAAAATGCCAAATTTATAAATGTTAAAAATTAAAAAAAACAACAACACATGAATGGAGACATGGATGGGAAAGGTGATACGCTGAGCAGCAGTGACATGCCAATGACTTTTATAGTGAATATGTTTGACTTACAAAAAAGGTCATGTCGTTAACAATAGAAATCAGCTTGTCGTTGCAACCTCACCTGTCAGTCTGTTACATTAATCACACTAATGTGCACGAGTATGCATTCCTCTGCCTCACCTTGGATTACAGATGTTTTTCCTGCTTACGGCAGTGATTCTGTTGCTTTTGTGTATTAGAGTTTTTTTGTTTTAGAGATTGATGTGTTGTTTAAATATTCACTCCGCAATATGAAACAGGCAGCATCACCTAATCATTTCATCATATTCAGTTGTCAACAAATGCCAGGAAGTTATAGAAGCTTAGATGCATCACTTGAGCCAAACAAAACCTTAGTTTAAGTTCTATGAATGGATTGTGTGATTGACTATGTTTATAAAAATGTTGCTGATTCAAGGGACACATTACTTAAATTGTTGCTTCTCTTTTGTGTTTTGAAAGTTTCCCAAGTAGCAGAAATATGGTGTTTGTAGTTGGAGCCTTAGTGTTGTTTTTTTGTAGCTGGGTGCCGTGTGGATAACTCATAGCCCTGGCTCTCTGTGTCCATCTGTAAAAGGGGGAAACCTGGACCTGGTGTGATGGTACAAGATAAAGCAGCACCAAGGAAAGCTCCATTAATAATTCTCTTATTTGGGAACGGGCCCTGTGCTTACAGAATACAGGGCAGTCCATCTCTTACAGCAAAGAGGGAAGGGGAGGTGTGGTGGAAAAAAAAAAAAGAAGTATAAGGTCAGCGGGGAGAGACTCCTTCTTCCATCCGCCCCTTCTCTCCTCCACCCCTCCCCTTTTAGAGTGATGGGCCCAGGTTTTCCAAGGTAGTGCATTTGTCTGTCAGGAGTCTTGGCTGGCTGGCGTGATTTAGCTGCTGTCAGTTGATGCTGGTGTCCAGAGGATGATAGCGGCTGGCTGGATGGGGGGAAATTTGTTACCTTTAGCTCTGACAGGGAGATAATTGCTGATGGTTAACAGAACGGTATGGAATCCAAAGGGTTGGAAGCAGAGAGCAAAGTAATGGGATACACAGCCAACGGGTTCAGCCCATATTTCTGCCTACATGCAGCTAATCTAACACGCACTGTCTCTGTCTCTTCCTTTGCACTTTCTCTCTGAACTATAGTTTAGGGTATTTAATCTTCTCATTAGACCTAGAATAAATGTTGACGATTACAAACCAAAGAAATACAGCCATTTATTTAAAATTTATTACGTTTGAGCAAGTTTAATAGTTTGGAAGAGCTGCGTTTTGCAGAATCTTGGGAGACTGAGCAGCAAGAGATTCCATAGGATGATGTTTGTATGGCTTTCATAGCTTGATCTTGCATATTTTGTAAAACTTAACCCTTCCATCTGGGCGTGTTTGGTTGTGTTAAATGCAGTGTTTGGCTGAACAAATAAAAAAGTCTGTGCACTTCCCCCAGTCAATAAAAAGAGGGTAAATCTCCCACACCCGGCCCTCCCCTTGCTCTCATCATTACGGTGGCAGAACCCCTATGTTGCTTTGCACATCTAATTAGGACACAACAGCAAATTTCTGGCACTCCCTCTATCCTTTAGGTCCATTCAGTTCACCCTCACACGTCCGCCCCAATCTTCCTCTCTCATGTCCGAGACGTCCACAGAGGCGCCTCCCAGTGCCAGGATCAGGACTGCCGTCAGTCAAGCCATCCAAACTGCCAGCAGCATATCACAGAGGGAGTTAAGTAGGAGGCGGACCTGCAAGTGCAAGTGTGATAGGTTGACAGGAGATGATTGGCAGGTTAAACCCCTGGTTAATTGTCTTCTCCTCCTCACATTGATGTGGAATCTGCTGGGTTGTAATGCTGTGGGTGGAGTTAAGAAGCTTACTTAGGATGGGACTGTTGCATTTAACTTCATTAGTTTTTACAAGGGAAACCCTCGCGCTTTAAACAGGATATCACAGTCGTGAAGGAGAAACCACTATGTACTAATGGAGGAACTAAGAATTCATTATTTTCAGTGTTGGCCATCTAAGATTTTAACCTATATCTCATGGTATTTTGACTTTTATAATATTTCTCAGAAAATCCTTGATTGGACATCATCAGGCATACAGCTTCTCTATTTTTGATGGGCTATCTGCATTAATAAGCAGCACTGATAGGGCCTTAATGCCTTGTCACTCCAGGATTGACCTCAACATCATATTTTTATTTTCTCTCTGACAATGAGAGTAATAGGAAATATTGATTGGCAGTGCAGTTAAGTTGTCAGCATAGTCATTTAATGTGTCAGGAGAACCAGTTAAATTGTCAAAAAAAATCACTTGAGGACTCTGCTCTTCCTTAACGGCTTTCTATAAAAGCATCTCCCTCAGACAGGAAATGCTCCCATCCTCACTGAATTACAGTGCTTTTTATTGACTTCTTGTTCTGCGTCTGGTTGGACAGGCTGTGTATAGATTCTTAATATGATAGTAATGCTGTTTTGTTTTTTTTATTGTTGACATACTAATAGTCAGAGAAGCAGAAAATGCAGCATGAAATAAAAATAGTATAGAAACAATAGGAAGTGGGGTAATAGTTAACTGTAGGATTGATAACACTCTGCCCTAGGCTTTACAATCTAACACAAAGGGTAAGAAACCAATAGCAGACGGCTAACATGCACTAAATTTTTAATTTTAGTTAGATATGGAGCAGTTTTTCTTTTTTTCTTTTTTTGAAGGATTAGGCAATTATGGAATCATAAAGGTTTGGGCTCCAGTGCAAACACATACAAGTTCCTGCAACTTTGTTTGGATCGTTTAGAAAAAAAAATATACACAATGGTATACATTTTGATACGTTTGATTTATGGGAGCTTTAAAGAAAATCCCTTCCTCAGATGTTATCTGTGCTGATGTAAGGCTTGTAAACATTCCCCATCAGTTTGATCTGTCTTGCTGGTGTTTCCTGGGCAGGCTTGCCTATCAATTAGCTGTCTCTTTAATCTCTAGCCTCCAACACGGGAGGATGTATGATGCAATAAGTGATCCGATGGTAAGATGATCATCGGGCGAATGTTGATAGCAATTGGAGATTGCTATCTTTGGTACTGTACGTTAAACATATACATATATATATATATATATATATATAAAAGATTATAACTGGTGCTACACAACAGGAGAAATGTACTGCTATTCTATATTTTATATATATATATAATATTTTTTTATTTATTTTTTTTAGTACTATATTTAGTTGTAACTTACATTTCTCTTGTGTATTTGTTCCCTGTGAGCTGTTAGCAATCTGTGCATTTCTCATATCTGATTTTTAGCTGGCAAGTGTTTTACCATAATAAAATGCCCCTTAATACTTGTTGGTCCTATTTTAATCTTTTGCCACTCCGTATGGCTTTTAATATAGTACCAAATTACATTTCAGTTTATGATTGCCTGAGTCAAAGCCAAAATGACATTTAGTGTTGCAGCTATTTAGGCTCTATCCTATTATAGACTACAAACCCTCCTCACTGTTAACTGTTCAAAGTACTTGTTATGTGGCTGTAGAGCTGGAAAACATACACTTAGTATGTACAGTACAGCTGTTAGATGTTTCTCCGGTCTCTGATGAAAGAGCTAAGCTAGCTACGATAAACACGTGGTTGGCAGCATAAAGCACAACAGCTTTTCAGATTTCTTCATGGCAATTACTGCTATGGTTCAGCACTACAGTGAAGAAAGAACTGTGCAATTACAACGTACTAACAAAGAGCCAACAATCCAACAAAGCTCCATATTACTGAATTTCTGTTTATTACTTTGGACGAGTGATACATTTTTTCATACAAGCCCTCATGATTTCATTTTGTTCGATCAGTAAAAAACGGAGAGTTTGAATACACGTAAACTGTACGCATTTGTGTTACATGGAGTTACGTGCCTTTAAACTCTCTGACTTATTATGTAGTCTTGTTCCATCTGTGGTGTTGGCCGAGCAATAATAGTGACCTAGACAACTCTCTAGATTTCAATAACAACAATGTTCACTTTCCCACAAAGCTGAAGCAATGTTATTTGAAGATGTTTAGTAAGGGACCTGATTGAATTTGTCCCTCGGTGCAGAGACAGGCTCCATTAGGCAGCAACAGGGTCTGGGGACAGACCAGTTAGAGAGATAAGAGGGGGAGCTGCCAGTGTAGTCTGGCCTCAGACCCAGAGCAGGGGTTTAGGGAATAGAGCTCCATAATAGCAGGTCCAGGGTCAGGTAGACAGCCTCCCTCTGTCCAACCCCTTTTTGGTTAAGTAACATTTGGCAGTCCAGAGCAGGGAACACAGACTGCGGATAAAGGAGAGGAAGGGAGGGAGAACAAGGGTTAATTTGGAAATGAAAAAGAGGTAACTGTTTCTGTATCATGATAGCGCAACGATTGCATCTCAAGCAAACTCTGCTTAACTGCCTCTGTGAGTTTGGCATATCTGATTCTAGTTCAATCAGTCATCGACTTGGAAATTGTTCGTGACAGTAACAAGCTGCCTAATCACTTGATTGATGGATGGGAGGAAGGCTGTTAGATTGCTAGATGGACATTTCCATGACAGTGAGATTGTTTTCAAAGTTAATCAGACTAAATTGACCAGCAGTTCCACCCCACTTGTCTGCTATATTTATATTTTTTCTTTATGATCTGTGATGTGTACTGCGGTTCTCTTTGCTGTAGAAAGTGGTTGATTGTGACAGTTGGCTGTCTCAGTGTTTTATGTACCTCAAGTCTCAGTGTGTATCTGACTATCACGGCCCTTTTCTCCAGGCCCTTTGCCCCTGGCCTCTATCTCCTGCTCTCCCTCACAGTAATGAAGCCTGCCTTTAAGGAACGGGGTGCAGGCAGCGAGGCATCACAGATTAGGTCAGTGGAACGGCTAGCGGGCTGAGCATGATGGATGAGGGCCAGAATGAGTTTCTGCCGCGGCTGTATTGTGAAATCTTTTCATTGTCACCGACGGGCCTATGAGGGCCTGATGAATGAGGGAGCAAGTGTCAGAAACGCCCTTCCACTGCTCCCCCTTCTACTCCTTTAATATCTCCCTAAGCTGCCTGGCTGCATGCCTTCCTATCCTGCCCTTTCTGACCATCCACACAGCCGTCTTTGCAGTATTGATAAAAGTTATTGCTAAAAATAGGCCAAGTCCAGTTCGGGGAAAGAGAGAGAAAGCACTAATGAGAGAAAAATGGAGAAGACAATGGAGTCATGGAAAGGCTGCCAAACGGGTTGTGGTGTGTTGGTCTTAAGTTTCATAACTGTGCAAAACAAGTCTCCTTGCTCTTTTACACTCTCTTCTCTTTCTTTCCTCCCATGCGGATGGACCTCCTGCTTTTGCAGAGCAATAGCGAGAGGCAGCGAGGGGCTGGTGAGGGTGGAGGGGGGGTGTCTTTATGGGAAACGTTTGTGACCAGCGTGACAGCTCTGCTTGATGGATGGGCCGCCTCCATCTGGTTGCAGTGCATGTAATAAATATCCATGCTCGTGTTTGACCTCTCTCACTTACCAGACACATCTTTCACTTTTGGGACATCCAGGGGGGACTCACAATTATGCTCTGCACTCTCCACTAGCCGGGGTGTGGGGGATAGCAGCTCTGTTTATGGGCCGCAGCCCAAGGGCAAAGAGTCAAAAAAATAGATAGCTGTAAACAATGCTTCCGCCGCCAGGAGAATTCTCCAGCATTCAATAACCTTTAACACCTCCTAAGCCCTCATCTCCCTGAGCTGGTTGCCTGTGCCCCAGAATGCACTGCAGCTCCGCACAAACCGCCTCCATCTTTTGACCAGTGATTTAGCTTAGTGTCTAAGCATAGGTCAAAAGATCAAATGCCAGCGCCTGTGCAAAACTTGTAAAAAATAAATAAATAAACAAATGAAAACAGCAGCAGTGACAAAAAGGAAAAAAAATCTGCCCAAATGAAATCCAATTTTGCCCTGTTGAATTCAAGCTCTGTTGAACAGATTTAATCATCTATCATATGGAGGAAGGTTATTGTTGAGGGCAACTCGATATGTGTTTGTGCTTTCGTAAGGTCACACTGGCCTGTTCACTGTTAGCTCCCACTACTGTTTGCTAATACAGATAGAAGAAAAAAAACACATTTTCAATAGCCATTACTGTTCTTCTTTTACTACTCATAAACAGCAGTTAGTGTGTTTGCCCTCAACAGTGACCTGGTGCATTAGACTGGTCAGCTCTTCAGTAATAGAAACAGATAGGCAACCATTGGATTTTAATAAACCTGGATAATAATGAGGCTGAAAAGCTGAGTGAATTGTAAAGCAGAAGGCTAATGAAGTGCCTATGAGGGCAGTATGTGAGAAATAACCTATAACCTATTAAGAAACAGCCTAACTCCCTCTGCCTGAGTCCTACCCCCTGATTGAATTAGTGCACTCTTTAATTACTGAGCATCCAAGATGGGAGCTCTGAATCTAATTGAACTTTTTCATGCTTGCTGCACCCCAGCCAAACAATTTGTTCTGTAAAAAAATTGAATTAACAGTCTCACTTTGTCTCCTTTTTTTCACATTGATTTTTATAACATTAGGACTGTCATTAGGCTGTAAAGAATCAAATCGCACAGCATTATTCACAATAACGCATATGTTATAATCGCAGGGAGAACTTACTTAAAATTCAATCCACTTTGGCATCATTATCATGTATCAACATAATAAATGAGCCCTTCAGAGCATGGTAATTATAATTTGATAAATCATCAGCAGAAAATTAACTGGATGTCAAAACATTCATTGGAAAGGGTGATGAATGGAGGATGATTGTGGTGATGAATTGTGTTAATCTGCGCAGTATGAAGCCAGCGAAATGGCTAAGCAGCCCAAGATGGATGGGCCATAGAAGCTGCAAGGTCAGGACACACAACTGCAGAACGGAGGGAAGAAAAAATAGGAGGGAATGAAATGGGGAGAAAAGGAAGAAGGACTCTCTCTCTCTCCCTCTCTCCCTCTCTCTCTTTCTCTCTCTCTACTCAGAGCATTATCTGTCTTCTCACCACAGCAGCTCTTTATGTTGGGCTTCACACATTAGAGTTGGGACAGTGAAGTTGACCCTATGTTTTTTTTTTTTAAAGATACAGTCATGATGTTGATGATTACAGTATAATAGATCACACTGTCTAAATATATTTTGTAGCCCTTTTTTTATGGTCTTAATGTTGCCGTTTTATTTCAGAATGGACTAATACCTTGCAAAGAACATTTAGATGTTAATGACTTAGTTATTACTGCTTCGTAAAATATTTATGTAAATAATTACGCTAGTTCTGATGGTGAAGGTTTTGACTCATACAGACCAGCCTATCATTGCAGTGGTGTTTGTTTTTCTCTTTCACGTCTCTATTCTCCTGTTTTTCTTATTGTATGTTTGTATGTATAAAGTAATTACTGGTGATATGCTAATAAAGTTCTTATTAAGATATTACTTAAAGATTCCACCAGGCACACCGCAGTACACTGCAGAAGTACCTCTGTGCTCTGCTCCACGGTGAATATGCACAAGCCAGGCAGGAAGTCACAGGAAAAGCAATATTTGCTTAATTTTCAAAATAAAATATCTTGTGCTGACTCTGGATCATCAAAGCAAACAAAAAAACCAAACTACTTCAACTATGCAGCATCCCTGATAATTATATAAGCACAATTATCAGGAAAAAATTACCAAAGTGAATCTAACAAAGTGTCCTAAATAGATGGTCTCAACAAAAATAGTAGGCTATGTGAGCGCCGAACAGCACCTTTGGATGGCACCCTGAACAAGATTTTAACAATGTCCACTTTCCAAGGATTTCAGTTGTGTTTGGGGATTGAGTCTAACTGTGCACAGAAGATGACGCATGCGTCTGAAAGGTTGCTGGGTCCATCTGAAGCCAAAAAGGCTCAGAGGCATCAAAGCAAAGACAAATTTATAGTACAGAAGCTAATTTCTAGTTCAGTGTAGGACTTAGGACAGTAGGTGAATATGTTGTACATCAATCTGTCATGCATCATATCTGGAGTTTTTGCTGATACTTTACTGTCTCCTTTTTTTCTCCTTTTTTTGGAGACAGCAAAACGAGAAATGTTAACTGGAAATTGGTTTTACTGGAAAGTTTACTTAAATAAAATACCTATAAAAACCCAAGTATGTTTTACACTTTTCATGATAGAGGGCAGTGATTGCTAAGAATTTTCCCTGCAAGACTTTTTCTGGATACTAAAACATCAATTTATCTACTGTTATGTATGAAAATACTTTGCTGATCTTGTCAGCAGTAACCAATCAAAGCTCTGGTCTCCATGCAGTATCTCAGAAAGTATTTCATAGACTGGATGTGTAATTATTGTAAATGTATTTACTGGAGGTGAGGCTGGGGGCTATGGAGCCTCCATATGCAGCCTATGCAGCACCCTGATGTAGATGCATAAATCTGGCCTGAGCTTAAATGGGTTTTTTTTTTACATTTGAACAACCTTAACTATATTAGTTTAATCAAGTTATGTTTACATGTATCAGCCTAAAATCAGGTTAGTTAATAACATGATTAAGAACAGAAATCCCAACGAGCCGACACAAAGCTACCAAGTATCCAGTTCTCTTCTGCACAACACAACTGTTTCTCCTACTTCATCATCCCACTCATTACTTCTCATTGAATGCTAGTTTGGGACTTTTGCTGATCTTTGTTTTTGTGTTTCATTGTTACTTAGTATTCATTTTTGTGAATTGTTTTTGAATGGGTATTGCTGCTGTGTTTCTATGCAATGAGAACACAGGTATACTTAGGATTCACCAGGATGCTGGCAAGGGGTATAATTTCCCTTTCCTCAGTTATGTAGTTATGTTGTTTTCATTTCGAGACTTAGCTTCTCTAATTGCTTGTGGTACTTTAGCCTAACCAAAAATTACTAAAACCATTTTGAAGTGGAAATCAAAATGTATTAACACAAGAAAGTAACAGTTCTATGTATCTTACACGTCCGTCACTTCTTTACCATTCAAACAAAAATGGACTGAATCATCTGACTATTTACTCCTAAATTATATTAAGAAAAACTATTCTGTAACTATTCACTATTTGTGTAATTGTACCTAACAAGAACATTTTACTTCTTACACAGGACTACAATATCATAGCATATTTCTATTAGAAGGTTCTTGAGCTTCTTTCCAGTGGTTAGAATGGAAGGGCCCCCACTGATGATAATGAAGGCTATTTCTACAAATAACAGTAATTACACGTCAGTGCTTTTGAAATGTGACAAAGCAGACAATGTTGCTTTTATTGAATTCATTATGTTGACAGGCACTTCATCCTTTCATTTATCTCCTATTCGTTATGGCCTGAGCGAACGTGTGCAAACTGACAACGACGCTTTATGTTGTTATTCTCCATTTGTGGTTTCGATACGCTACAGTGCATGTTTTTTGTGTTAATGCCTGTCCATGCACACATCTGACCTCAGTACCAAGTATGTATCTTCTGTGGTAAGTCTTGTACTGTTGTTGAAGTGGCTTCACCACACAGAGATCAAAAGTCCCCCTTCACATCCTGTGACATTTCTAGCTGGGAAGTATTAATCTCATACGGAGCTTCAGACACCTCTTATCAGGCTGGCAGGTTGACATGTAAGGGGATATTTCGTCTTGATTCCAGCAATGAATGCAGCACACAGGCTATCACTTGGCCCACGCTGCATACGGAAGAGGAGAAATCACACCTTTCTCTCTGTGACTTCCATTTTCATTTGTGCTCTCTCCACTCACTCTTTTCTGTCTCTCTTTTTCTCTCTCCTGGAAATTATCACCAGCCATGTCAGGAGCCCTGTCGGATGGAGGGGGAGAAATGTGTCACACTGCCTCTTAAGTTTCTGATTGTCTAAATGACACAGAATCTCATCATACAGCTGTCTCCCTCTCTGACACTACAATTACCCATAATTCCCTCTGTCATTCACTGTCTCAAGGTTAGTATTTTATATCTTGAACAGGGGGTGAGGACATTTACATTTGGAGGCTAGAATAAAAAGGGACTCAAGAAACAGCAAGTTTTGTGTGTGTGTTGGCGCGTGTGTGTGTGTGTGTGTGTGTGTGTGTGTGTGTTGCTGTGTATTTGAAACCTTTTCCTGATTTAAATAACTTTTCAGTGGCTTAGTGTGGTTATTTAGTTGGCTTGGTTTTCTAAAATCCTGAAAAAGCAGGATGGTATCTGGTTGAACTACAGCGTAACTTAATATACATATTGTAAATCACCTTTTCCCATTATCTTAATGACTTTGTTAGCAGATGCCACTAATCAGCGTTGGTCACCAGGATAATATTCCTTGATACTACCCTTCAGAAGGTGGGTGTAGTCGCTCCCTCTTGACAAAGTGTGCTCAGTAAAAATGGTCCATTATCATGCCACGTTTTACTCCATCATCTCTGATATTCTTATATGGTCTCTGGGTTAAACAGTACATCTTCCCATCCTTTTTACCCCATCCCTCGAGTAAAGTGTTCTTCAAAGGTATATATTTCATCGCGAGCTGACAGCCTTGACACCATAATTGACCTGAGAGCTTCCATCTTACTCTTTTGAAATTCTCCGTTGTAATGTGTGTCAACTAGATAAAATGATTCCCATCTCCACCTTTCTCTGGATTTCCATTTGCAAAGACGGCTGACTGACTGACTGACTGACTGACTGGCGCTGGCTCCATTATCATTCTGTTTGAATGTCTGTGATCAGGGTGGGTGGGGGGGCTGCGCATGGCTCCATTGTTTGAAACAGGTGCTCACACTTAAGTCCTATACATTAGTCGTGCGTGTGGAGCTTTTAGGTGGGTTAAATAGTTTGTGATAATGTTAGGATTTTATGTTCTTTGTGAATAATGCTTTGCTCTGTCTGACAGAGCGCCTTGTCTGTCTGTCAATGTGTCATGGTTTCATGGAGGCCAAATTGGTTTTAGGCTTTCATTAGATCTGCTAATGACCTCCATAATGTTCATATTATTAAACTGAAAATCATCAAGAGTGAAAATGTACATTTTAACCTTCGAGTACTGCCAGTTCTGCAGTATTCTGCATGAAGAAGAGACTTTTTTGTTTGTATCATGCGCGTATGAGTAGATCAGAGCGCATTTCACTTTATTAACTAGATCTCATATAATATACATAGAGAACAAAATGTTTTTAGGGTGCACACAGATATATATCGCAAATAAACTTTTACAAACTGGTTTGAAGCTCATTTAACTTTATTTCCACATTCATCCTGAAAATGGATGCTAGATTGTCCTGTCTTTTTATAATTGTTGCATCTGTTTCCTTCGTGTTTTTTTTAGTTCAATGTGTCACATTTATCATGTCAATTAAATCCACTATCAAAAAGAAAGACCCTGAAAACCTTTTTTTTCAGGAGGAAGACAAGCACCTTTTCCTTTTTGTTCCTTTTCTTTTATTTTTGCTTCATTTTCACATGTGGCTATAAAAAGACATGCTCTGTTTTTGTATGCCATGTCATATTATTAAGTTTCACGCTTGCTCCGTGAACCTGAGACATATTTTCTGCTTTCCCCCTGGCTAATTGGGAGATTGTTAGGACTGTCTCTATCCAGAGCCTGCTGCCCCCAAATGTGTCAATGTGCTGCTGTGCTGCTGCGAGACTACATGTCTTCTAGTCAGTTTGGAGCATGTTTTCCAAAGCAGTTTGTTATTAGATTAATTAACACTGTATTGACAAACTGTGATAGGATTGCATGATCTTTTCTCACCTTTAGAGACACTCTTTTTTTCTTGGTTTTTCAATCAAAGTGATAGCGAAGAAAGGCTCTTTTTTTAAGGTGCACAATTGGAAAGTAAGAGATACTTAAAGCGAAATCCTTTTTCTTGAAAAGGCTCTTTGAGGAACTTTTTATTAGAGCAGTGTACTATGTGTTGAACAAATGTAACCCATGTGTTTATTTTGCCTTTGTCCCAGCTTACAAAGTAGTGGGAGGCTTTATGTGCCTGAGTAAAAAGGCTTCAGGGGCAGCAGCACTTTTGGGGGGTAAAGCTGGGAGGCTAAAACAAGCTTTAAAGAGGGTCCAGTCCAACTCAGGTTCACTGGTAAGCCTGTTGGACATCCAGCTTTGTTCCTCTTATAGGACCCTTATCAGTGGCCTGATGCGGTTGTCCCCTCACATGTTCCTCTTGTACCTCAGCTGGGCCAATTCGATGGCCTAAGTGCTCAAATTGAGCCATTTTGTCTCACTTTGAAACAAACTAGGACCTATTATGCGTGTGTGTTTTTTTTTTTTTTCTTCTTATTCATACCCCTCCTCCTTGTCTCCCTTCCACGTTGGACTTGGTCTATGTAGTTTGTCAGTCCCCTCCTGCCTTTCTCTGCTCTTAAGTTTGAAGCCCTAGCCTTGTGAGGGGTCAGTGTTTCCACTCCAGCAGTGTCAACTTCAATCTGGGGCGATTTGGTGTGAAATGTGTGCCATGGTGTGGGGGCTTGCAGGTCAAAGTCCCAGTAATTGATGTTGCTTATTCATCTGCTTTTCCTTGTCTACTCTCACCGCAGCACAGCAGCCGTTTTTGTTTGTCTAAATTGTTTGAAGATTTACTGTAGGTCTTAGGGCCCTGAGAAGCATCCCCCTGCTGCACTTTGTCTGTGTTCCTACCTAGCAGGGGGTTCAGCACTGGGGACACACAATGGTGCCTGCACAAAAGAGGCTTCCCCCAACACAAGGCCTGGAGGACATCTCATAGCATGATCCTGAGCACTAGAGGACACACAATGGCGGAGGCACAAAGAAGGCTTCTCTTAAGACAGGGCTCAGAGGACATCTAGCATGACAAGCAGGGCAGCTCTCACTGTAATTAGCCATGGAGCCAGCCTGACCAATGGCCTTATGAGATCAGTGAACTATCAGTAAACAGTATTAAAAAAGAGAAAGGGAGGGAAGAAGGTTATTGGCAGAAATTTGGTCTTGTGATGCAGTAAACCAAATTTAACGATTAATTTGGGTTTAATACAAGATATGGCTCTACATGGATACGACAGCCATGTTTGAAAACCAATATCTCTGCCTCCACTTAACTGTTTGGGTCCACTGATCTTTCTTCCACTCTGTTCCTCCCAAGGAATGGTACCTGCTAGCTGAAGCGCAGGATGAAATGCTGGATCTGTTTAAGCACAAAGAGAAGCGTAATGATGGAGCCACGTTTAATCTGGCCCTCTAGCATGTCAGCCGGCTGCATGGGTGGTATGTCCTCCAGGGCCTTTGAAGAGGGGCGATTTAGAGAAGAGATTTGGATCATTACACAATAAAGAACACTTCATAAGTACTGAAGTGAGTTGGAGAAATGACGGTTAATGATGTTGACAGCAATTCACCTCTGCTGAATTACAGAAAGATTTGACTCAACTTGCCTTCTTTAATGAGCCTCACTCTGTAAAGGTAATGGGCCAGCGGTAAGACATGGAGAGGGGCGGGGAGGGGGGAGAGTTGGGGAGAAAGTGAGAGAGAGTGGGAGGGATTTTATTTTTTTTTCTCTCTTCTCAGAGAGCTGCACCATAGTTGACACTGGGCAGATAGGTTATCACATACGTCCCTTTAAACTGTCATGTCAGGAAACTCCAAAAAGGCCATCTTCAGTAAATAGAAACTGCTATTGCACAAGGTTGTCTGATTTCTGTTGTTAAAGATGTGTTTTCAAAGCTTTGTGCACATGGACCACTACATCCTAGGCTATAGCTTTGTGTCTCTATAGAGAAATCTATAGAGACTTGTTTTTGCAATATCACAAGTGTATGCTATATACAAGTAACTCTTTGAGAGCATGTAAGTTGCTTTTAAACATGTTGCAACATGATAAACACTTCCCACTGTAAAGTTTCTCATACTGTTGAGGGTGTTCTCCCAGTAAGTGTCTATCATTTACTGTGATTTTCATCCAAGTCTGACTTCTGAATTTAATTCTCTCTAGTTGGATCAAATAAGCCTATTTACACACTTCTGGAGCAAGAACAGTGATTCCAGCCTACAGCTCGTTTGCTATTTCTAATCATGCATGTTTATGTGCAAGTTTGTGACAAAAAGCTTAACTGACAGCGCGACAGTTGATTTGCAGTTCTATTTTTTTCCCACATCTGACTGTCATCCCATCAAAGTAACATATCTGTCGGTGTCTTTGAGTGTCTCTCACTGAATGATAAATATGTACATCCAGTGCCAATTATACATTGACAGAGATGTCACCGAGAATGTAACATTTAAATTAAAATGATGGCATTCAATTTCAAACTGCCTTGTGCGGTGACATGTTCTATTATTTCTTCCCGAGGTGTAAGACAAGGCAAAAACAACAGCGATGAACGACGGAACTATCCCAAAGGTCAAATCAATAACTTTGTTGTTACTCTGCTTTTTCTTGTTGCCACCACCTACGTGTCAATCATGAAGCCTATTAATAGGCTTATTAGAGCCAAAACGTACTCCCGGCTTTTACTGTCATCTCAGAAAACCTCAAAACGCAAACATTATGAAGGCCCTGAAAACCCTCTTGTTTATGTTGAACAGTCTTGTAAGCTGCACTGAAACCATATATGATGGGTCAGTGATGGTATAATGTACAGCTATACTGATATTCTTATGATGATTTTACATGACCACTACAATCGAATGATGTGGTACATGGAAGTGCAGGAATCTCTACATCACACAGTAAAAAAAATACATGGCTTGATACTTTAATTGGCAGGAATACTTGTCTAATTATCACTTTTCTGCCGGCTCTCCATGCTGAGATTATGTAATTATCTTTTTGAAACATTGTGGAACGATATTGCTTTTTCTGTGTGTGTCATTTCTGAGACGCCTCTGTACCTGACACTCAGCAAGCCACTTAATAATATGCTAGAAAGGCAGCTAATTATATCATAATAATGGCTTGATGAAAGCAATAAGGCAGGCCAGTGAATGAATGATAGCACTGTTAGGCTGCTCAAGTTATATCTTCATCACAAATTATTGGAATCACACCAAACAGGAAGTTCTTTAATCACAAAAGTGTTTATTCATTATGCCACAAGAATTTGGAGTCTTTGCATTTGTTATCATTATGCAAATCACAGGCCATACTAAAGGATAGGTTTCTCTGCAATGATATTTACAGCAAATTGAATCCCTTATCAAGTTAATTACTCCATGTTTACAAGCCCCCCCAAGCTAGGATATCCCAATTAAAGACTACACCTGTTCTATTTGTGGGATTTGTATTTGTTACATGTGTCATTACATGTTCTCCTGCAGAGCACAGGTTTGTCAGGGGGGGCAGAACCACCAGTTAGACCCCTTACTGGGCTTCCAGATTTCATCCTGCTTCCACAAACATTCTAGGCTGGCTGGTGTCGTCTAGTTATGGGAGCCTTTGCAGAAAAGAGGCAGGAACACAGCTGACACACACATCCGCAAGACCTGCGGAGGGGGTAGATGGGTGATCTGACGGAGGGCGCGCCCGAGCACCAGCAGCGGCAGCATCAACAGCAGCCGTAGACTGCTTTCGAAACTTTTTAATTAGCACTAATTACCTTTGCAGGAAAATGTTGAGGCTTGAAAGGATTTGTGTCAGCAAGTGGGAGATCAAAGATTGTGGTGCTGTGCATTTTAATCTGAACACTGAGGGGTAATAGGGAGCTGTTTGTGTGTTAGAGCGATGGAAGGAGGGAGAGAGGGTGAGAGGAGGAAAAGAGGCATCCCAGGTGGTACTTGAGCAGTCTACCTCTAGTAATGCTGTCTACCAATCACACCACAGGTCCCGTCACATTATAAAATTTTCCACTAATATGAAGAAATTAACTTTTTTATTTTTTTTATTTTTTTTTGTTTTTTGTTGAATCGACCGAGGCTTTCCCTCACTTTGTTCCTCTTCTCCTTTATCTGTGTGCTTGCATTCCTCAGCGTCAGCTTGCGCACACGCGTGTGATTTTTGTGCACGCCGCTTCATCAGACTGACAGGCATTTCATAGAGGTGGTTTTTAATGCATGCCTGGACATCACTGTGGCAGGGTCATCCATCAGACTTCAAGACAACATCGATCATTTGCCATGAAGAGAGCGCGGGGTAGTGATTATTTGCTATTAGGTGGATGCTGAGGCATACAAATGGCTGGCAGTTGACAGTTGAACTCACTCAAACGTAATGCGGGATGGCTCCCCCTCTCAGGGAAATGTTGACAAGCACTGAGCCTGAACACTGTAATGACAGAGCGTACAGGCAGACAGGGCACTGAGGGATTCTTCCTCACAGATCGCAACATCTATTATTTAATGGTTCCTTTATTTTACTGCAAGAGTACATGAGTTCATTTCCAGTAACACATTCTGTGTACATAAACTATATATTGGTGCATTTTTTTATTCATGAAAAAGTCATTGTTTAACGTGAAGCGCACTTATCGCAATATGCCTTGGCTGATTGACCCTGTCACTGTAATTCCACAGTATTACATACACTTAAAGATGTGTGAGCCAGTGTGGCATGCATGAGAGCCTGCGTGTGCTTGTTTGTGCTGCATTGATGTCCTCACCGTCTGAGATGCCATCGGTGAATTGATTTTCAGCTCCCGCTCACTAGAGAGAGGAGGGTGTTTGTCATGTGGATAGACAACTAATCTTTCAATACAAACATTCACAAGACGCATGGCCATACTGTGAGCACAGGCCAGGCACTGCAAGGAGCGAGCAAAGTGTTGTATGGCCTCTGAAGGAGCTTGGCTTCACCAGTGTACTTTTTCCCCTCCCTTGTCTGATGATATATTTCACAGTGTACAATTTAGTGTTGTACATGGGAAACAGCTGTCATTCTGTCTGGCCATATAACAAACCACAGTTGCTGGAACTTTAAAAGAGATGTCCACCTTTCTTCTGCGGTGATCTCTCCATTTCTTTGTTCAGTGGGAAAGAGGCAACTCTTTCCTACCTCTCACTCGCGTCATTGTTGGAGCTTTGACTTCATCCCAGGCCAAACCGGGGTCAAGCAAGGCTTATGAGGTTGTACCTGACAGGAATGTCTGTCAAGTCCTTATCCCTTGTCCAGGGTTGATCCAGGATCATTAATCAGATGGGGATTGCACATGCAAGGGGGAGCATGAGGCCGGGTGATGCTGACCTCAGTACAGTGGCTTTGATTTTGTCTGGCCCTGCCATGGTGTGTGTGTCTGTGTGTGAACTGACAGGATCAGTCCCTGTCTGATTCACAGTGCTCTCAGCCCCTCTGCCAGCGCTAATGACATTGAGAGAGAATATTAACCTCACACACGCAGCAGGAATATCCACAGGGGTAGTCTATAACTCAGACACTGCAGGATCCACAGTGGTATTATCACTCAAACACACAGGAGCAAGCTTTAAACGTTCGATAGACGCACCATGGTGGAGACATCTTCAACAATTTAATTTGCACTTCTCACATAATAACCTCATATAGTATGAAGTAATGAGCGGTGATGTTTAACTTCTTCATCAACAAAGAACTTTGCTAATTATATTTCACAGATTTCTTCTTGCTTGAATTTGTTTATGTTCTCCAAAAATATATTTTTGTTTTGCAAGTGATGTAACCCTGTGTAAAGTTCAATCTGACATGCCACCTCCAATTGACAGCTTTGTAGCTTGTGATGCTTTTACACATAGGCTGTCAGGAGCAAGCATAGCGCAATATTCAAAACAGATTAAGAGTGAACCCACATAAAGAGGAGATTTGCTGGCGGCGCCAAACGTACTCTAATGATTTGCATCGCCATTAATAGTAATTTGCAGCTGCCTAGGAGGAGACGTGTAATCCCCTTCCCATGTGTGAATTGACATGTATTCAGGGAGGGCTGTGTGTGTCCTGGACGTGTGATCTTTAAATGACTGCCACCTGAGGCCTGGCAACACGGAGAGAGGAGTGCCACACTGAGCAGTGACTGTCTAAATGTGAGGTGGAAAAGGGGGAGAGAAGGGGAGAGCTGTGGGGGAGATAGAGACAGATAATGACAGTCTAATTCACCATCGCCATCAGAGATGCATGTACAGAGACGCGTATAGGCCATAAAATGTAGCTGGAGGGAAGAGTGCTGGAACAGACCTGATCAGCACTGTGTGGAGGTGGTAGGAGGGATGTTGGGGGGCTTGAGGGGTTGCAGGGCATTAATTTGCTTTATAGATAATGTCATCTTATTTACCATGAGCTAATCCTGATAGTGTTTTGATGCTGTATTTTGGTATGTTTTGATGTTTATTTGTGTTTTTGTTATGGGTTAGAGTGATGAAATACAGCTAATGGAGACTTGGTGTATTAATAGGGTATATTTAATCCTCCATGTTTCCAACATTGTCACAAAACTGAATAACTTATCATACTGCACTTTTTCACTTTTCTCACCCCCACTGTATTACAGAAACAAAACACCAGTTTTATCCAGTCATTTATCACATTTAACATTTTGATTTATTATTTATTGATTTATTTTTTTTGACAGATTAAGAAAATGAAAATTGTGTGAAATAAATATACTATACAGTCAATAAATAGGACACATTACACAATATCACCAATTGCAGATATGCCATGAAATCTAGTCCAGATACTGAAATAAATTTATTTTTATTGGAGACTGTTGGATAGTATCTCAGTAGGACAATGCCTTTAATCTTTTGGACTACAACATTTGACAATATGGTTACATTTATTGAGTTACCGATTAAGATTGAGGGATAGTTTGCAGTGTACAGACTGGAAAGAGGTACAAGAATAGCTTTTGACTCTTTCAGAATGGCTCTCCAGTCCTGCGCCGCCTCTCACCTGCCCTCCTCCATTCACCTTTCTTATTAAGTTTATTAAGGAAAGTCCACATACTTTGTTTCCCAGGTCCAGTTCCTTTCACCATTCATTAGAGTACCTTATCCTGGCAGGCAATCTGAAATGTGCTCTGAATAGTCCATTATGCACATATGAGGACCATCATGGCCACAGTATTGGTCAATTCATCAAACATTTATCTGTTGCCTTCTGAACAGGACGTCATTATGACTGTCACTCTGCAGCTCTGGTCCTCCGTTTTAGGATAGCAGTGCTTTGCTTTTCTGCACCCGTGTGATCCTTGAGAGGACATCAGCCCTGTAACTGTTGGCTGCAACTGTGAATGCTCTCCAGCTTTTCAACGTGGTAGTGTGTGAGTGAGTGATTCAGAAAGTTTTTCAGTATTGCTTTGTTAGCTGCGACGATGTTGCCTCTGTGCTTTCTATCCATTTCAGTAATAGAGAAAGCTTTGAGGTTGTTTTACATTACAGCTTACAGGTTTAGTAATGCTAAACTCAGACAAATTCCACATTTGATCCGTCATCTTCAGAGTTTTTGAAAAAAATTCCAGCTATGATTCATTTAGGCGACAGTTTCAAAAGCAGCAGACGAGAGAAGGTAGACTGTGTAACACATGTAAAGAGCCAAGGCTGCCGTTCTCCATTTTTCATGCATTGCCTGAGGATATCTGACATGACACTAGTGCACACCACTGGCAGGAGTGACTGACATTTCAGCCAATAATGGTCGAGAGTTTTCTTCCCTCTGTTGTCAGCAGTGGTTTATCAATCACTATGTCTGCATTAGTATTAGTGTATTGATCTGGCAGGGCTGCTCCCTGGGTCACACTCTCCTCTCCAGTGTCCTTGTCTGGTTTCTCAGATTCTCCCTCACCTCCTGTGTTGACTTGCTAAACGTTAGTGTTTGTTCTCTGTGTGTTCAGAAGACAAGATCTTCTCACTAACGAAGATTTCAACACATAGTACATGCGAGACTTATGTAAGCCCAAAAGCACACCCACTGATGCACACAGGGGCCGTATGATGTATGATGGTGAGCTTACACAGGCTAAGTGGTAGTCAAAGCGTAAAGACAGCCCGTGTGAAGTATTAGCTCTGACAATGAGGCTGATCATAATTATCTTAACAAGGAGAGGATTCATCGCCTCACCTCGTTAAAGCTACCGCCTGTCTCCCTCTGTGTGTCTGCCCCCACCCCATAGCACTACTTTTAGAGGTTTTAGAAAATGGGTTTGATCTCATGTTGCTATAAAACTGATATTCCTCTAAATATGTATAATGATGTGATGCAGTATGATGTGAGAGTAAATTATTTTTCACACGGTTTTTTCTAAGATTACATTATTGTATATTTCACTATTACTATCATCACAATCTTTTTCTAACTTGGTGAATTACATTAACATATCTACATCCACATCCCAAAAACAGTTTTCATATATATTTCCTGTAAAATGTGTTTGTGTGTATTGCATGTGTGTTTTCTGTGCCTTTGCCATTTACCAAATCTCTATAGCATTGGGACTCAAGTCAATTATGCTCATTAGTTTTGTTAAAAGCAAAAGCTGTTTTTTTTTTGTTGTTGTTTTCAAGTGAAGTACTTTCACTGCAGCGCTTAAACTTTGTTAGTTTTCCAAGCCGCACATTAAAACAAGAAAGCTTATAAAAAGTAATGAAACCAGCTATGGAAATCTGCAGAGGGAGCACAGAAAGCTGGAGAGTATTAGAAGTTCAATCCCTGCACTGTAGTTAATGCTGGATGGGACTCTGTGGCTCTCCCCTGGCTGTGAATTTAACTGATTAAATCAGCCAGTGCACGCAGCAGTGGTGACATGAAAACAACAATTAATAAGGCTCCCTCCTGTGCCACGAGGCTCCCTTTAACCGAGCAGCTAATAACATAACCCACAGGACTGCAGCCCATCATGCACACGCGCGCGCACACACACGCACACACACACACACACACACACACACACACACACACACACACACACACACACACACAAACAGGTGGCAATAGTTAGTTATAAACCTCACAGAAAATGCAAGAAATGTGTATCCAACATAAAGATTATACTCACAGATTAATTGCATGTTGTACAAAATTCCCTGTCAATGCAAACACAATAACTGTACTAAAATATATATTATGCTTTCAGATTGCTTGTTTGGGCCAAGAGCCCTGTCATACCAATGCTACCATACTTCTACTTCTTCTAACATTTTATTATTATACTTATTTTTATTATATTTTTGTAATTTTCAGTAAACAAAACAGACACAACATTTTTCATTGTTTTGGCCAACTATTCCTTTTAATCTCAAACAACAGGAAATGGACCAAAGTGTTAAAGAAAGCAAAAATTTCATTTGTTGAGTATGTCTGAAATTCATAGCAGCTCTACAGATGAAGGCATTATCTTAATGGGCCTTTTTGCTTTCATAAATGAGAACCTCCATTGGGGGAAAAACAAGCAAATAGAGTAGGATTTCATAAAACTGGCACATCTCTCCATTCATCCATCTTGCCAATGCATTAATCAGACCTGATAAGAGGTTGTCAGCTCACGGCTTTGCCAGCAGACTGGCTAGCTGCTGTCAGCCGTTGTTGTGGGAATCAAGCGTATGTGTCTGCAAAATGTCGAAGTCAACAATGAGTTGCTGATTTATCGTATTCTACCCAAGAAGGTAGTTGCAACCTTTTGCTTTGTAGTTCAAAGTTTCTGCTGGTGTGTGTGCATTTACCTATGTGTATATTTTGATCAGGAGCTTTGCGTAAGTGCAGTACAGGCTGACTGGTCAGAAAAGTCACACAGGAAACAGCAGCTACTGTAGAGGAAGAGAACAGTTGGTATGGGTATATGGTAACTTAGCACTGGAGGTACATGAAATGAATTATTGCACACCGTGTTATATTGCAATATCATACTCATATTTTTCTAATGAATACTTCCTTCCCTTGCCTGAATGTCGCTACATTTCCACAACGAATGTGTGTCTGTACATCGTGCCCTACCCCACACTGTGAGCTGCTTCTTGCTATCCATTTACAGATTGTCATGATAAAGATGTTATATTTACATAGCTCCAAGTTGGTGTGTATTATGGCAGCCCCTGACACTAGGCAGATCCAGGGAGGAGCAATAGTTCACACTGCAGCTGTTTAGACCTCAGTGTACCTTGAGTTTGTCATGTTGAAAAGTGACACCATTCACTGGAATTTCGATTTATGTAATCTAATGTCGAGGTTATTTGTCTGCTAAAGGTAAAAATTAGTATAGTCAGATATATTTGATAATAAAAATACTGAGTTAGATTTAAAAAATGGCTGTCGTATGAACTGTGAGAAGCTGATCGTTTGTGTCAGCATCAAACTCTGGCAGATTTAAATGTCAATGAAGTCACCCAGGACCCTTTAACATGGCATGTTGACAGTGTGAAGGATTAGACAACACACACATTGCCTTTGTGCACCTCCCGCGACTTGAACTTTGCAGGGCCCTAACATTACTCCTAACACCACCCTCCATCATTTTTATGCCCGTGCGAATGTGCATGTGAGAGGGAAAGAGGCGAGCTGACCCCACACCTTTCTTTGCAATGCGTCGTAAAAAAAAAAAAAAAAGGAGCGGAAAGGAGAAGAAAAAAAAAAAAACTTCCTTTGATGTAAAAATCCCAACACTAACCCCTATCGTGGCACAGTAGCAAAAAAAAAAGTTTCCCTTCCATTCCATCTGTGATTGCGAGTGTATTCCGGTTCCTCTGTGAAAATGATGGATGACAAGTTAAATTTGTGTCTGGGGAGTGAAGGTGAACTGTGACAGAGTGATTTGTCTTGGGAATGGAGGGTTAGGGTCAGGCGAAACTGGGCGCCTCAAGGCACAAGACATTGACAAATTCATCCTGCCCGCCGCATTTCTGAAGCCTTTTGTTTTGAATCCTGGCTACTCACAAGTGACCCCCATCCCTCATCCTGCCAGCCGCTGAAGGATGCCTCGCCATGCCAGGGGAGCTCAGCACCACTAATTCTTGTCATTCACTTCCCTGACAGGCCCAGACCCATACTCTCCCGGCGTATGAAAGAGGGAGGCTGAAATATTTATTTCTGCACAAAAACGGCTGACCAGATTTAGAGCCATAACAGTTTTCCTGTTGCCTTATCATTGCAGGTCACTGGCAGGCCTCAAAATGTTCACCGAGCTGGAAGAGCTGGTCGTTGACAACAATCTGCTTGGAAATGACCTCCGGTTGCCCAGGTTACCCAACCTCCACACCCTAACACTCAATAAGAACCAAATATCCTTTCAAACTAATCCCTCAGCACTCTTTCTCATTTATATTTGCAGTCGACTATACAGACATAGATAACAGGCATCGCTTTCAGAAAGAGCTCTTTATTGTGCTTGCATCCATATGTTAATACAATCTGCTTTTGTCTCTAAGAAGCAGTTTTTAATAGTTTCATGCTTTTGCAGGATGCACTGTTTGTTAAGAAGTAGTACTTGGCTGTCACAGAGCTCCACACAGGACTAGTTTTTGAACCACAGGGACCTCTAGTGGAATCAGATTTTAGAGTCAACATAACAGATGTGTTTTCTTTTTTCTTTTCAAAGAGAATAAAAAGTGCTGGATTAAAAATGCATCCCGAGAATGAGGTATAATGTTGTGTAATGCGTTTGCTGTTTGGCAATACCAATTATTTTAAATTATGGAGAAGATTTTTTCACATTTGCATGAGTTGCATTATGCTTTATTACACAGCTTTGACTCTCTGAAATAATATGAATCTCTTATTTAATTTGTCACTAAACAAGCTAGAACATGCTCACATTTTGGCTCATTGATTCTAACGGTCCCATGTGCTCTACCACCCAAAGTAAACACATTAAAACCAGAGCTCTACACAGCCACCCTAAATTCAAGACGTAGACACATTGCAAAGCTGTTTATGATCAGTCAAAAATGTGTGAACTTCCCGTCTAAGCTTCAGAACAGGTTTAGCAATGTGTCCTGTTTTCCTCTGGTTATGCAGATCCTACTGGGTAACGATGCTCACTCTCTCTCACACACACACACACACACACACACACACACACACACACTTCCAGAGTCAACATTAAAACTGGGGCTCCTTGAAGTGCGCGTCTGGGACTGTGTGCTGAGTTTGGTTGTGAAGTGGTCGGCACATGCTAATAGGCCAATTATGTACATCCTGTCGTGGCACAGTGCCATTTTAAAGCTCGAGCACTGCATTAGTGCAGTTGTATTTTGACACTTTGGGGCTCAATTTTCCAAGTGAATGTATTAGTGATGAATGTGGCTGCTTTAGGGGCTGTTTGTTTTTTCCACGTTTCGCAAAAGTTTTCCACAGCATGGCTCTGGGAAGCACGGACTGTTTGAACCACAGGGCATCCATCATTTTGTCACTGTTCTGCACCCGGCCACCTAGGAAATGAAAGAGATCGAGAGAAAGGGAGAGAGAGCAGCAGCCAAATTGTGTCACTACTATATGCCAAAGCCTGCACCTTAAATTGCCCCTCTGTCTGCCCACTCTCACAAAGCCGGTGACTGGCTCCTTTGAGCACCTCGGTAAATTTGACAGTGACGTGTTTTAGTGCAGACAGGCCCGGGAGGGGCTGTGCGGGTAGTAAATGCTAATGTAATTAACAGCGCTAGGTCCTTGACATCCGCCCTTTGACACCTGACTGATATCGAGGCCCTGCTGGAACACTTGGCTGATGTGACCCCGTCACTGGAGTACCTAAGCCTACTGGGAAATGAGGCCTGCCCCAACCAGCTGGTCAGCCCGGATAAGGATGAGGACGACTACCAGAGATACAGGTCTGTTACTACATGAACTGTGATGATGTCATGTGTGAATAAGGAGCAGATATTACTCAGATAAGATAGCTAGATAGACAAAGTAAGAGTGTGTGTGTGTGTGTGTGTGTTCATGTTTTCTGGCAGACAGTTTTGATACTGAACTATTCAGAGTGATAGCTTTTTGTAAGTAATGGATTTGGAGATGTTTCTTTTTTTTTAACATCCAGCCCCCCTACATTTCACAAGCAGACTGTGGATTCAACCACATCACTCTAAAAGCTTTGTCAACTGGCCCCTCTACACTCCAGTTTGCAAAATGGATTTCATGTGTGACTAGTCACCACCACAAATGAGTGTTTACTACCCTGCCTTACCAGAGCAGATGATGCATTAAACATCAAGCCAGGCCTCAAGCCATGCAATATGACCACCATTTGTCAGGGTCCTTTACATGAAATGCGATAAAAGGCGAAAAGCATACTCTCTTTTGTCTGTTTTAGCCCTAAGTGCTTGTTTCTGACTCTGTGTTGCCTATTAATCATTTACCACCCATGCCTTTCTTGAATAATCTTTCTTCTCTCTTTTTGTCTCCCTCTCTCAGCCCCTCTCTCACTTTCTCTCCCCTTCTCTCTGTCTCCCCTTCACCCCCCCCCCCCCTTTCCTTGCATGCTTATCTTACTGGTGAGGAAAGCTGTTCTGTTTTGACTGACAACGTCTAGGGTCCTGTAATGTAATATTCATAATGTGTCACATAGTAAAACATCAATTTGAGCGTGATGCAGATTTCATGTCTGACAAGGTTAGGCTGTATGCAGGTCGTGACAGTACTGGCCTTGGGCAATAAATACCCAGCCCAGTGCCTCGGGAGCTCTTGGTCTCTCAAGTGAAATACCCTGGTGCGTTGCATTGGTGCCCCAATTAGTGCAATGACATAAAAACAGTATTCATTCACACAGTATTGTGTAGTCTGTGGGGAGGTTAAATGTTCTGTCATTGACCGACCTAGTGTATGCACAGTGGCCATTTGTAGTACTACAACCACAGTTCAAAGAAGTAATATTATATGCTCTGTGTCACTATGCTTACAGGACATTGTCTCCTTAGAAATACGTCTGTTTAAGAGACCCAGAAATATTATGACAATAGATGTAATATGACCTCTGTCTTTTCTTTCAGCCTCTGCGATGTGTAAAGATTAACAAATTTTTACGTGACACTTTAACCTCTTATCTTAAGAAAGTTATCACTTTGTCAGATCTCCTTTTTGTAAGGACAGATCAAAGTGTTTGTGCCTGAGGTGCCTCAACCACCAGCTGTACTTTGTGTTCACTCAAGCTTTACTTAAATTGCATAAAAGCAGCTGCATAATGATTACCTACAATATATGGATATTGTATTAATGTTCATTTTCTTTCTTGCTAGTCGTTCTTTTCTGTAATACTTGTTGTGTCATGTTTGTTTGGTAAAACCTTCTTTTTCATGCATCCCGTAGTTACCTAATATCAGCATAGAAAGGGACTGATAAATATAATGTTATTGGCAGGTTCCTGGAACATTTTACATAATTTGGTACTAAAAATGAAATTATTGTTCAATTTACATACCTTCAAATAAATCAAACAACAAAAATATAGGATCTGTCTTTCTTTTTGGATCCAAAATACAGTAAAATTCAACAAATATGAACAATAAATTTTACAGTACAGAAATGAATATTTTCTTAAAATATATTATATATTTCTGATTTTTGTCATTATTTAAGTATTACTGTCAGAGAATACAACAATTTTTAAACAAACACTTTCAATGCTATGTTCAAAACGTACATAAATGATTATCTACTCCATATGTTTAATTTATATAAACATGTAACTCCATACTATACAGTTTTTTCTGTAAAAACCTGTACAGCAAAATAAAAGAACCTGAAAAAAAGTTGGGTTTTTTCTCTTTTAAATTACTATCCATCTAGTTTTAAGATGGTTTACTCTGCAACAACCACATCCAGTGGCAAATATCATATTGTTGTTTACTCATGTTTGTAGTTGCTGTATACAAGCCTTTTCTTTTCTATCCAGTCATCTCTTCAAACCCTCTACCCCCTTGTGCTCTCTCATCCTCCCTCTCTGGTTGGGTTGAATCATTAATATCCCTACTGGCTGACAGAGCCTTGTCATCCATTCTGACCCTGTGATGGTAGGTTACCTATGGAGAATGACCTCTCCACATGTCTCCCAAGGACATCTTCACATTTCATCATGGAAATGCCCTGAACAAAGTCCTTTTACAGGGAGTGAAACACAGGATAGGATTGGGGCCTCTTGGTTTTGATTGGCGGAGGTCTTTGTAGGGGTTAGGAGCAGGTCATTTTACCATATAATATTGCTCCAATAAGAAGTCATTTAGGGCTATGCCATGTATCACTGTTTTCATTGGTTTTCTTTTTGCTTTCACTTTGTTTTATGTTTTAAGTTTATTGTAACAGACATTTTTCTCTATGAATTTTGCATGGAGACATTTTCCTTTTTCATGTCAGTCTAAATGTGATCCCTGCATCCCCTCCTTATAATCCTCAGGTGTTGAAAAGTTGACACAGGCTTTGCCATCTCCCCTCATCGCCATCGCCATCATCAATTTGTCACGGCTCTTTGCGCACAGGTCGTGTCTGTGCCCATATCCCCCGTCCTTTCTCACCCTCCACTTAGGTGCTGCATGCATGTCCTTTTTGGCTACCAGCTCAGCCCCAACATACTGGTTCCTCTATCCGTGCCTGCCTGTGAAAGGATCTGTTGTCATCTATGTATTCCAGCCATTATCTTTTGACGTTTCTCTCCCTCCCAATGAAAGACAGAGTGTGTCTGAAAGCTTAGAGAGATATCTGTGATGCTGCCAGAATGACAGCTCTGGCAGACAGGTTGTATCTCCTTTCGTGCTATTTATATGTCGTACTTATTCTTATCAGCTTTGAAGGTTATTACATACAAGAAAATATCACCATTAAATCTGCATCGCCATTAAATCTCAGTAAACACGGCCTCTTTTCAAGTTTTGTTGATGTGTGCATTTACATATTAGAATGTGTGTCAGTTTGATTAGTATATCACAGTTTACACACTTCCTTAGATTCTGTGCTTGTCTCTTTGTCAAGAACAGGCCTACAAGGAGACCTTTTAAAGCAGTACAGCAATGCACTCTGTGAGCTGAACTGTTGTTTTCTCACAGGTACTTTGTTCTGCACAAGTTACCCCAGCTGAAGTTTCTGGACACCAGGAAAGTAGCCAAAAAAGAAGTGGTGGAGGCGCAAGCAAGAGGAGCATTCATGAAAGTCGTCAAACCCAAGTCGGAAGCTGTAAGTTAAGCTCTGTTTTCTTTCTCTCTGTTTTGCTTTGTTTTGGAGGTTTTTTTTACACTGTTTTAAGTAGTAGTCCCTCTGAAGTCTTGAGTGGATTTGTCACATTCATCCATTTCTACCCTTTTCTATTCTTTTCCTTTATCCTCCCTTTCATCCTGCGCATGCTTGACTGTCAGTATCCCTTTACAGAGGTCCTAGGACTGTGGCCCTTTGAAAAGACTCTCAGCTATCGCTTCAAGTGTGCATGTGTGTGTTGTATGTGAGCACGGGTGTGTGTAAATGTGTGTGACCACGGTCTGACCTGATTCCGTATGCATGAGCCCCAGATCAAAGACGACGGGCGGCTGTCCGGTCGCAGTTGTGCTGCTGAGCGTGACATGGCTGGCGATTGGAGTGACAGCTCACGTACATGCCGCTCACAATCGCTTAATTATCCCAAGCCCATGCACTTATTCCTCCCTCTGTTGTTTTGGGCCACACAGACTAATTAGAGTTCGGGAGGTTTATAGATATACCCACTTCATCCCTTTTCACCCCCTTTATTCCCCTTCTTCTAACCCTTTGATAATGCAATATAAATGAACGGCTTTTGCCTAGATTTGATTTCATGTAATTGTAAGGTCATGAAATATTTACTGTTTGGATCAGCTAAGCTTTGTCGTTTCAAGGTCTCTGGGGCTCTGACAGTGAGCCTGGGAGGTAAAAATGGATCCAGAGTAGCAGGAGCAAAGGCATCCAATGACAAATCAGAAGCATGTGAGTCGATGTCGGGGTTTAAAAGTGCACACGGAAAACAAAATATTTATTGTTTCAGACAATCAGCTAAGATAGTGTACTCTTTTAGTGTCAGTTCATGCTATGCTTTGTTCTTGATTCTTCATGCAAGTGGCAAGCGAGAAAGCAAAACACTGAAATAATTTAACCTCAGTCTGGCATGTTTGGTAGATGGAGGAAAGTGGAATGAAAACACTGTTCATCCACTTTATATAAAAAGAAACTAAGGACCTCTACAATGCTTTTTGGCAGGGTAAAGTCACTTTATAAGATATTATTTACATAGCTTGTCAAAGAAAAAGAAATGTTTGCCTTTGTCGCCACAGCCCTAGATGAAAGGAGAGATAATCACTGATTCTAGCTGACATGATGTGTGTGTTTTTGTGTCTTTGTGTCTTTGAACCTGCTGTATATGATTATTTTTTCCCAATGCAAAGTAAAAGGTTACAGCTTTGATGAAAAGGCGTCTACCCCCCATTGCACACAGTATTTTGTGTGCCTGAATGTACTTTTGCTGTCCTATCTGCAGATCCTTACTGGCGCTCTTTGACTGAATCTACACAATGAAGAGAATTTTTGCCTGGACACATTCTGTGTCTGGGCCCCGGGATGTCGCAGCAGCATTTTGTTTTGAGTTATATGAGATGTGATGTGTCAGCTACCACAGACTTGATGAGCCATGAGTACCTCCCGGCTCTAATTGTCCACATCATCGGAGTGATTGTAAGCTGACCAATAGTGCGGGCCACCAATTAATGAAACGTCTGCAACAGAACAGGAAAGCGAGGAGAGATGATGGCATAATTAGATATTTGTGTTTGCTTTTATGTCTGGTACAGCAGGGTGTTGCTCATAACAGTAGCTCGTGGTACAGTGTCTGCCATTTGCTTCATTACAAAGGATGGTAATTAGCTGTCTCGCTGTCGCTTGCGCCACCATTTGAGTCTCAATTAGTGCAAGTATTGGAGAGGGGGAAAAAAAAGGACCGCCGATGTGTTCCAAAAGATTTATTAAAAATTATTTGACTTTGGGCACATCTCGTTTTTTCCAATTTTTTTTCTTCTGCGTACAGTTATTTTTCCTCTTTCCCTTATATGACAAATCTCCTTCCTGCTGTTTACAGTAGATAAATTGAAACCATAGAAACAGCAGCAGCTACAGCGGGGTTACAGTGATACATGCCCACTCATGACAGCATAAATCTGAAGAAAGAGCCCCTTTTCTATCAGATCATTCCCATTGCATGATGTGCATATTGGAATAGTTAATGGACTCGCTATGAAAAAGACAGCGCTGAACTTTCAGGACCTCTCTTGAGTCATATCGAAGTGGATTGTGACCACAGTTTTAACTCCTTCTCAATCATGCCATTATGGCATGGCACTGAGCGACGCCAGATGGTTCTGATAAAGCAGTTATGGTCTTTAGCACAATCTGAGCACCATAACTTTTCATACATTCCCAATGTTTTCCGTGTTGCTCAAATCACATCCAGACCGTCAGCAGCCGGTTGTTTGCAAGACAAAGCATACACACAGACACACGCTTGCACATAAGCCTGTGATGAGAATGAATGAAATGAGCTATAAATTATAGCCTGTAAAAAATAAAATAAAATAAAATTTTAAAAAAAGTAGATTTTCAGGTCACAGAGTCGACCTTCAGCTCAAAAACACAGTGACAATGAAAAATCCCATCTTGTAAAGATCCCATCTTCATACACCGAGGATAATTTTGTCTCTTCTTTAATTGTTATTGTGTTATTTCATGCACTAGTGGGCATGACACCATAAGTGGGTGACGCTGTCCCTGACTTGTCTGTATGTCTTTGTTTTTGCTTCAATCTCACTGGGGGGTTATTTTCTCTTTTGGGCTTTTGCTATATTGCATTTCTGAGTGGAAAGGGCAAGTAGTTGGACAGAAACAGATGCAAACGACAAAGAGAGAACAAGAGAGAAATGCATAAATACCTGAAGTAAACAAAACAAAACAAAAAAAACAGCACGGACGATTGAAGTGTTTTACCCGAACCACAACACTAAGCAGAGTCAGAGTGGAAAAGCCTTGAGCTGTATTTTGGGAAATTGGGCGTGTTGGAATGCTATAATGTGATAATTCTCTTTGAGGACTTAGAGGTCATGGAATGAAATGGCGTTAAACCACGTAGAGCCATTTGGACTGTGTTGGGCTGCTTTCGGAAAATACATGTGGTACTTCTTGGCTCGGTTCCTCCATCTCCCTCCAGTCCGCCATGGAGCCCACATTATGCTGTCGAACCCTTGGGTTAAACTGGCCATGTCTATCAAAACACTGTGACAGCACATTCTGTTTTCAGATCCCAAGCAGTGCTAAAAAAAAAAAAAGCGCGTAGCAAATTTAACTAGTAGAATAACATTTACTCCTTGCCACATGTTTAAGAGCGTTTCACAGTGAATGAAGTAACTCCATGGTCCCACTCACTAAGCACAGCTTGGTAGCTACGTCAGCGGGTATAAATGTTCCTCGGATGTCACTTAGATTTTGCCTGGACGAAGTATTTGACTTGATTTTCGAGCATGAGCGCAAGTTTTTCCCCCCCCCATATCCTTCTGTGTATAATGTAAAGCAGACTGCATTGCAGGGTGGCTTGAGCCAGCTCCCGTGTCCCATGAGTCTCTGCACAGAGGGTAACGGTTCTTCAAGGGAATTGACAGTGACAGAGCCAGGAAAGTCCTCAAGTGGATCTTTTCAGTTCTGTTTTTTCTTCCCCAGACACTAACCTGTTTTACTCTGCAGCAGACAGCGGTTCATTTTAAGTTTGCACTGAACGGAGCAGTCCAAATCTCAGACAGACTGCATGGTTTTAGACCCACGATTGTGCATTATGTGATGCATGATTGTGGCTTTTTTTTTTTTTTTTTTTTTTTTTGCAGTGCAACCCCTGAAAAAGAGGAGGCGTTTTGCTATAGGTTGGTTGTTTCGCTTCCTTTTCAAGTCTCAAATGTACCCTGTAAAGTATGTTGCCACGTTCATCTCTATGCTTGAGAGTTATGAGTTCCCCGAAGCTCTCAAACATAACAAACAGCATGCAATATAGCGCTTTGTGAATGTGCCCTCAGTGGGTTTGCTGAATCATTTTACTGAACAAATGTGTCCTCAGAGAAAACTCAAAGAATATGGTTCTCAACAGGGGAAGGAAATGTAACCCAACAGATTGCTGTGGAAACAAGTTTATTACCACTCTTTGCTCCCTGCTAGATTTTGTATTTGCACCAGCTACTATACATACAAAACCCTGATTTGTCACTTTCCTTTCATGGCAAATTCCTGATTCTATATGTATACAGTAGGTCGAATAAGGACAGCACTGCGGAGTGGAGTAGGAGTTATTGGCTAAATGCAACCATATTGAGTGCCTGTCTGCTTTATGTTCAGACAAATAAACCCGCTGACATATTGTGATCTGCTTGCTTTCAAATTATGCTCTTTCCCCCATCTTACATAATGTCTTGTTATCTGTTAATTGCATCACTTCAACACTGCTGTTCTCTGTCTTTTAATGACAACATATCCTAAATGTTAAAACAGCTGTTTATAATTGTTTGGACGTGTTTAGTTTGTGTGATAGACTAAATACACTGGGTGGGTATGTGAGATATTTCCAGGGAGCCACATGTTCATTCTCTCAGGTATGTGTATTTGTCTGTCAGTATCTTTGAATGGTGTACGCGTCCTTGTGTGTGTTTTTCTGTTGCTGCTTTTTGACTGCTGAAGCGAAAGTCCTGTCCAGTGTTTGGACCAGTGCGACAGGCCCAGTCCTGAGTGCTCTGGCAGCTTAAGCTGAGAGGTCATGCAGGGGTTATAAGCCGGGAAAACAACAGCAATTAGAGGGAGTGACTCACACTGTCCACATAAATCATCCAGGCCCTGCATATCATAAACACACTGTAAAACTTTAAAGCACAATTAATTGTAAGTAATAGTGCCAAGATTGATTTATTGCCTCTTTCAAAGCCTGGAGACATGGGGTGCGTGACCTAAGTGTCACGTCACTCTCGCAAGCAAAAATGATAGATGTATTATTCATTTTTGGCTAAACACAGAGCATAAAAACAAACATGTGTTTTTGTAAGGGCTTTTATGAGACACCGAAGTGGCTGCGCTGCATTAACTGATTTTCCTCTCCTTCTGCTGGCATCCAGTACAGAGAAGGAACGCCTCTGTGGTGAAGCATTTGTTGTCTCGACGTCTCTTGTGTTTAGCGGTGGAGTTTGAGGCCTGTCAGAAAACAGGCCAAGGCTGGCCAGCAATAATGAGATGTCTCCCTCTCCCATTTTGATATAAAGTTTTCATAAACTTTGACAAATCATGCGATCGTTCACGTAACTTTTCTCTTTTTTTATCTGTAAAATGTAAGTCTTTGTTAGGATTTTATTAGTGTAATAATTTTTTAGTGCTGGAGATTGGCAAGCTACAAAGCCTTTGCTTTTTACACATAGTGTTCCAACTAAAGTCTTTATATGCCATTGGGAAGGGCCAGGTTTTTATAGTAATTTTGCTATTTTCGATGTTCCTTTTAGACACAAAACTGCAGTACAGCAAAATAGCACACTTCCACACTCCAATATCACTGAACACTTATTTTTTTAGACATATGTCAGGCACATTCTGCATGTGCAGCCCTTACATCTCACAGTCATTATGTTCCTCTGTAAAACTGAGCCCACTTTTATGGCATGCCAAAACTCCACAATTCCTGCACACATACTGTAGCAACAACATGATAGCCGCTAAGGCATCTCTTCAATTACACTTCTTATCAAATGATGCTTTTAGCTATTACATAGTGCAGCGTCCCAGTGCGTTGGCCTATCAGTCCAATCAGAGCTAATCCTCCCTGTTGGTCTCTTTGGTGACAGGAAGATGCTGCTAGCCTAATGAGAGACAGCTGGCTTAGTGTTTTTCGTGCTCTAGAAAAAAAAAAAATCCATCTTTCTCTCTCACCCCTTACCCCACCGGGTGTTTCCACAGAAATGTGCCAAACTTTAAATCTCTCAAACAGATCAGTTATTTCTTTGCCTGTCTCTTTTAGTTGATGCTGACAGTACACATTAATCACTATTTCACCACTTGCATTTATAGTTTACTTTGAAGTTGATTGTCATGTGCATCCTCTCGAGGCAGCTTTGCTTTAATTCGCAGTCAGATTTTTATCAGATAATTCAAGTAAAGTTGTTGTTGTTTATGATGTGCAGATGTTGAGATGCTATTAAAAAAGTTAATGAACGTTAGAGCTTAAACTCTGTGTTAGATGAAGTGGATACAGTCTGTACAAAAGTGTCACTTTAGTTTATGATTCACCATAGGGGACCACAGTGAAAGTTTTAGTTGATCTGTGTGAAACTATAAATGTTTTTCTCCTCAAATATGCACCAAACATGGTGGCATTGGACCTTTTCCCTCCCTCAGTTTCCTGGATCATTTGAGCTTTAATCCATTATACCAGCCATGTCTGTTCCTCAGTACAGTGTTAATGGAGATGGGAGTCTTCTTTCAGCAGCGACTTTCATGAGCATGCAACAGAGGACGGAGCCAGAGCTGAAAGTCCCTCCACTGAAGTTTGTGCTTACACAGACCTTCTTTGTGGTTTTTAGAGCTTGTCAGACATGTCAGGCGCAGGCTAGAAAAAGTATATTGTTTCCAGCCACTTGGATTCCTTTCCCCCTGACATCTGCCACTCTGCCGAGATGATAAATTCTTGCCTCATTAAGCGTGGGTGTGGGATTACAGGCTGACAACACATTAATCACTGGGCTGGGTGGCAGCAGCCCTGCACCAGCTACAGGCATTGTTAACCAAACTTTTCTAATGTGTCACTCTCCTCCCTGACAGCCCATAATCAATCATCCTGATTGGCAGGGCTGATAGATTACACTATTTATACTTTGTGTAATGAAAGCTAGCGTTTCCACCTACTGTCATTGTCGAGACGATGATAGGCCACACCGTCCAGCTGAATGGGACCACATATAAAAAGAGGCAGAGAAAAGAAAGGGTAGGCAGACCTTGGCGCTGCATTGTGAACTTTAAAACAGACACTGTTGAGCTCTGTGGTGGTGGGGGGAGTATTCTGTGGGTCTGTATTGTTCCCTCTGTGCAGTATGGCTTAAAGGCAGTCTTCACACCATCACTGAGCTATTGTCATCTTTGTCGCTATCAGTGGCAGACCGTGCTCTCGCAGGTAAAACTATGCTTTGTCTGCAGTAGGATTGAGTTTCCCCCTGACCCCGTTGGTGAGGTGAGGTTTTGTTGTCAATGTCTCTTTTCTGACAGAAAGTGAATGATTTACACATGTATAACAACAAAATGACAGGACACCATACACTGTATGTGTGCACTTGTCTATGTGCAGAGGTCGACAGGATAATGGATAATGGATTTCCCTGTTTCCTAGGACTGTGCTACATCGCTTTACAACCCCCCCCCCCCCAGCAGTAATTTTTTTGCATGGGAACTTGTGGATGAAATGACACACTGCTGGTAGCCTTCAAACATAATAAGGTTATGTTTCTTTTTTGTTCATTTTCAGCCGAAATGTCTTTGTCTGGAATTAGAGATGTCCTCGGCGCACCGAGAGAGGATATTGAATATGAGCTCTTGGTTGAGAGGCTGCCAAGCATTTGGAGAAAAGAAAAGAGGGAAAAACAGTCCATCATGTTTTTGACAGGCAGTAAATCTGAGACTTTTCTTATGAGACAGCGCGCTGTCAAGAAATTAGTTAACTAGACCATATTATGGAGAGCCAGGTAATTTACCCTCAGAGATGCAATCGCAAATAACTAGCAGGAGGCCGCATCCCTGACCTGACATTGCTTTGTGTATAATGCAAAATCTAGTGACATGCTCAATGGGTTCTGTCAGCTGCAGGATTGAATTCTCTGCCTACTGCGTCTCAGTTTGGAGCGCGCTGGTCAATTATTTCTGAGGCTGTCAGTGCGTAGGGAGACACTGTTATTTAGTATGTGTTAACTTGGCATCATTAAGACACTCACCTGACAGAGAATAGCACACCTGAACGTTATTTATTTTGATTCCCCCGACAGGGGTAACCTTCAAACACGTTGACCTCACCCCATTTCGCGATTTGTGAAATCCCACTCGGTCCATTAGAAACAGGAGCTGTCGAGACAGTAGGGAATCAAATGACCGAGCTTCGTCTAATCTAACACGGTAATGTGCAAGAGAAGCTTCCATTTGTTTGGACAGATTGCTCTGATCATACGGTGGCAGTTCAGTGTCTATCTACGCTAGCAGAGTAGACATTTCTGTCCTCACAATATCTTAAAAACACACACGGAAATGTCATTTTATCACACATCCATGTTTTTTTTCCCCGCAAGCACAGCACTGAACATTCAGAAATGGATACGCCGTTTTATGCTGTGTGTTCCTTTTAAGTGGTCCCTGTTCAGAAACATGAGCTATGCAATGTTTTATCGTCACCGCGTGTAAACAGCCAGATCTACTGCATGTGCACCACATGATCTAACAATGGTATGTGAAAGGAATAGCTAATGGATATTTCAATTTTAAGATGACAGTGGTGGTGCGACGAGGACACAACATCACATAATTATGATCTTTTAAGTAGAATGTAAATCTACTCATCTTTTCACACTGTCAGTTTTGGACCTAAACAGTTTAAAATTCGAACTCTGTGGGAAAATGAGTTACCAATCTGCATTCGGTCCTCCACATCCTCTAACACCACCATCCCCGGTGATGAATGGGAAACCTGATCAAGTAAAGCCTCAGCATCACCTCTGTACAGCAGGATGACATGATTAGGAGGTGACAGCTTCTGTAACAACATCTCTGCATTTATCTTTTCCTGCTCTCTTTCCCCCCTTTTCTTTCTGTCTTCGTCATTCTCTCTCTCTCTCTCTCTCTCTCTCTCTCTCTCTCTCTCTCTCTCTGTCTCTGTCTCTTTCCTCTCAACAAGTCAGACTACTCTATAATTAATGTCCCTGAGGGCTATCCGCAGGTCAGGCAAGGGGGGTGCTGTTGAGACAGGTAGTCTTGACACCTCCAGCTTTGTAGCTTATGCATGCGGGTGGGTAGATGTCTGAGGAGGGGTGAGAGAGGCCAATGATGAGGGCTAGAGCATGTTTAGGTTGGAGGCTAAGACCGGAGAAATACTGTAGGTTGAAGGAAGACAGGCCTCGCTGTGCGACCTTTTCACCTGTGAAACAAAAAGATGGTCCTTCACAGGATTAACCAGTCAAATCTGGCGCATTAAAGGCTTAGGCTGTCAGGAGCCTCACATTTGAGTGACATGGGGCAAACATACAAGTTCAATAATATCAGAACCTTAACCATTTAGCCTAAAAAACTCACTTTAAGTTGTGAGTTAAATTGTTCAGGGATGGTTGATTGTGAGTGGGTTTTAAAGAGCACTAAACTTGAACAAAGACAAATGAAGAGTTTATTGCATCTGGTCCAAATGTTCAAGTTGTCAGAAGTTTGGACAACAGTCTTGTTGATGTGTATTCAGTCTCACGCTCTGTGGTGTGCTGCCTCTCACACTGCCATTTTGAAAGACTGTTTGATTCTTCTGTTCCTATATAAGTTTGAAGTGTGCCCTCGCACAATGCACCTCTCATATGCATGTGTCCGAAATCCACACACTCTCTCCCACTTTGCATTTCACAAACATAGCAGCCCCCTTTTCCTAACAATCACACAATGAATAGCCACTCATCCCTGTGCTTTTTACTGGTCGAGAGGCATTTTTTTCTCTTTTCTTCCCGTCTCCAGTTTTGAATAGATGGAGAAAAAAGGGATGAGAACAGCAGGGTGATGAACAGGGCGATGGGAGAATTGGACAGCGGTGAAGAGGAAATTAAGTTGGGACAGAGGAGGAGAGGGAGACATTCTTGTTTAGCAGTGGAAATATCTGAAAGAGTGAATGCTGCCCAGGGTGCACCAGAGGTCACTGTGGGGGCAGAGGGGTCAAGTGACACTCAAACAGCATTCTTCCCTCATTCATAGGGGCGTTGGAGAGGGCTGTGAAGGACTGGCGTAGGGCTACAGGGCACAGATGGGCAGTGAAGTGGGTGAACATCCTTAATGCCACAATGTCTCAGTGTCACCAAACTGAAAGAATTAACTGTCTTTGAGATCTTTGTGAAGTTACACGCCAATGTCTTCTGAAACATGCGACTGAAGTAGAATATCTGAATCCTTTACATGCTTAAACAGCAAAGTATTCATCTACTATTTTTTTTCTGTGTCAAATTATTGCCTTTTTTTTATTGGTTATCAAAGGCGTTATAACCTCTGACAGTTTCATTCGTTTTCTATTTGCAGTTGGTGTTCAGTTGCAAGCTGACAGATTCGTAATGCCTCTTCCCAGAATAGGTCTGCACTGTACCATACTTAACAAATTCAATGAGAGCCAATGAGCTGCAAAGATCTGTAATAAGATATCCTGTGAGATGTACTTTAAGTCATGATTAGTAACACATATTTCATTTCAAGCATAACTTCTCCAGGCAATGTGGAGCAAAGGTTTGTCATTTCATCAAGTCTGATTAAGTTAATACAGGAAGTGCTGTACTTTAGTGGTGGGTGTCAAACAAAACCATTCGGACAGACAATGGGTCTCAATTTCTCTTTGTCACTGTTTGGCTTTTTTCTCCCCTGTTTTCTTTTACCTGATCAGTGGTGCCAAAAATGGCCACAGTCAGACTGACAGCGTTGACCTTGTATCACCAGCCCACTCTGTCCCATTCTCCAAGATCTACCTTTTATTCAGTTAAGACCTACAACTGTAACTCATAGCCCAGACATTTAACATGATATGATAATAAGTATCCCCCGGGATCACCTGATATGCTGTTTCCATGCAGCAGGCAGATGGGTAGGGCATGACGGGCATCACTTCCCAACGTTTTGCCTGCCAACTGGCAACGTCCGTCACCAGACGTGTTCGGGGTAATCTGAGAGGCAGGCCGAGCTGCGGCGGCTCTTGACTTTCATCACACCTGTGCTAAAAGTGCAGTGAGGAGCAGCCCGTCCATCCTATCTTCTCCCGCTACCCCACTGTAAGGGAATATTGAGACAGTGGATCAGATGGGCCCACATCCTGTCAGACTCATCAGATTTCAGGACGACTGAGTGCTTTTGTCAGCTGAATTCCAGACATCTTCTTTCTTTCTCTCTTAGAAGGGTTCTCAAAGATAATGTGTCCCAGGACTTGACCCCTCCTCCCCCACCCGCTTGAAACAATAGTATCATTGATACCTCAATGGCTCTAACTAATGCTAATGGTGTATAGTACATAATTCATGAGATATCAAGGTGATCAAAATATGAAGTCCTAGCCTAGAATCTAACCAAACCAGCAGGCCAGAAAGAGGGAGACGACAAGTCTGATGCCACTTTCATGAAGACCTCCTTGTTTTCAGCTCATCCTCTCATCCCGTCCAACTTCTCTCTTAGTGCCCTCTATCACAGATGTCACTCTTTCCTGACACCTGTCTGCCCTTCCCTCTTGTCTCACTGTCCCATCTCCTTCTCTGTGGGGTGGAACTGTTTGTTTTTTGGAGGTTTGTTTATGGGGGGAAGGAATACCCTGCTGCTCCAGGCCGTCTCTAGTCTTTCAGCTCATCACACAGAACATGACAGCCCTCCTTCTCTTTGGTGCTGAGATGAGCTGTTTCTCCCGTCCCCATGGGGAGTCAAAATTTTCTGCTTCACTCTCTCCTTCTTGAACTTCACTTCAAGACAGTGGATCGATACTGTGTGCCTGCTTTGGGCCGTGTACACAAACATTGTGTAATTTTGCAGTGATGTGGTTCGAGGTTATGTACCAATTCAGTCCAAGAGGAATGAATGTTTCATTGAATGCAGTTATTTCCAAGTATGTTTTTCCACACATAAACTGTCCCTGATTGGAAATTCAGTGTTAACTAAAACAAGCTCTTTTGGAATTATCATATGGCTGCTGGGGAGGGGATTATAAACCACAGTGAAAGCAAATCAGTGGTACGAACATTCTCCAAAAATTTCAAGTTCTTTTTATTTGCTATCATTTTCATTAATGCAGTGTAATTGCCATGTACTCTATGCTGTTTGGACACTGCAGCTTGTAATTATTGCAATAAAATTAAGCCTTAATTCTGGTAAACGTGAGTGGTGAAAAGACTGTGATTGGCCTGTAAATGGGAACGATGTGAAATCAGACACTGACAACTTGTAGCTTGTAATTATGCTGTTTTGCTGACACACAGTGTAATTATGTTGCTTACTTTAGCAATGATGTGTTAAACACTCATGTGTTGCCATTTATAATATAATTGAAAAGGATTCAGTCTTCTGAAAATGCAGTTTCGGTGTATTTTTGCATGTATATCTGTCAGGGCTACACTCACAACCAAAGGCCCGGACCATGTTTTGTCTGTAGACACGGGAAACTGAGGTTCATGGAAAATTGTTAATACCCATAATCATACTGGGTGGTCTAAAACTGGCCTTCTAAGGCCTCCAAGACTCCACCCAGAAAACCAGCTCCCAGTTTCACTCTTTTTGTTGTCTATTTCAGTTCTTCAGGTTTCTCCTTCTTTCTAGCATTTAGGTTTCTCTTTGGAGTATATCAGCACATCAGATAACCCCAAGGTATAACAGTAAAACCTTGAGTTCACACACATATACTCAGGAGTTGTTTTTGTCTGCCTGGTGTGTGTAAGTTGTGTGTGTTTTTTACAGCACAGAGTTAAGACTGAATCAGCTGTTCATGCAACCTTTTCACATAGCACATACACACATGCACACACACACAGTGCTCAGACATGTACAAAAGCCCAATTGCACAGTTGCAACCACACAATTTTTTTTGCACACAAAAACACTCACACACCTAAAGAGGGGGCTGTGCCTCCGGGGGCCACGTCAGTTACCTGCTGACACACAGGCTAGTGATTGATGAGACGCCGGGGGCGCTGGAGTAGACTTTGTCAGCTGCTCATAATTTATACATCTTATCTCCATCAGAAGAAAAGACAGAGTGCCGCGTTGTGTATATGGAGATGAAAACACTGGGCTTGTTTAGGCAGCAGTGACAGGGTAGCTGCTAGCTGTTAGCCGTGGCACAGAGTGATAACTCAGATTGCTATCTGTTAGCTTTCTCACCAGGTCCCTCTGTGGCCAGAGCCTTCACTCTTTGCCTGTGACGAATCCTCTGTCTGTCAGTCATTCTCACTCACTTTCATTGCCTGCCTCTCTCTCTCTCTCTCTCTCTCTCTCTCTCTCTCTCTCTCTCTCATGTTTCCTTCTCTTTTGTGTCTCCTTTTCTCTCCTCTGTTTCACTCTCTTGTGTCTCTATTTCTGTGACCCTTTCTGTCTCTCTCTCTTTCTCTTCTCTGTCTATCTCCTGTCACATACTCAGGCCAGACAAGCCCAAGCCTCTGCTGAAAGCCGCTGGCTCTGCCTCCGTCCACTCGCAGGGCGAAGGTCAGGACAGAGGCAAGGCTTGAGTTACAGAATAATTAGCCCTGTCAGCGTCATGTTGAAATCAGTGTTCAGATGTTGTGTAAGTTGGGCTAGAGGAATTATTTTAGCACTTTACAGGCAAGATTGCTTTTGAATTAACATTGTCATAGTCTGTTTGTGTCTAATCTAATACAAAAGCACATGTACTGTGAGCAGGGTGCAAGCAAGGGTTTGCAATTGTCATGTTATACTGTATTATGCTACATTTCTGGTGTTGTTTTCAAGAAAGAATTTATTTGACAGAACTACAATAGTGTAACTTAATGGATGATTAGAAGGTCAGTGTTTCAGAAGTACAGAGGAATATCTTTCTGATAAAAACAAGTACAGCGTCTTGTTGATTTAGATTTCGTGGTCTGAACTATTGTGATTTTTATTTTTATTTTACTGTAGTTCAAGCCAAAAAACAAAGAAATGTATCACTGTTCCTGCAACGGGCTTGTCAGTGGTAAATGAATCTGACTTCTGTTGCCCTGTATACTCAGTGTTTGATATCGCCTTCCTGAATGTGAAAAGAAAGTTTATCATCCCACAGAACTTCACCTTACTCTCCTCCAATTGTCTCTTAGCATGCTTTGTTCTCTCAAATTGCGTTCAGATGTTTTTAAGAGTGTCAGTTAACTACTGCATCAGCAAAACAACTTTGATTCCATAACCCCTTCCCACTATTGATCTTGCCTCGTAGATAAAAGAGTGCTCTTTCTGAAATCATGCATTTTTCATTGTGGTATCAATGGCAGCCTTTGCATTTGGCATCCCACTTAGCTTAAAGCTATACTCACAAATGCTGTCTGTTTTGCTCTATTGATTCAGAGGGTTTGCATCTTGTATATTTGCGATATCAGTCCCTTGGTATCATTTTACTTTGTCTTTGATCACCCTGATTGCTGTAAACAACCACAAAGAATCAAGCAAATTATTCTAATTAATGTGTTTTGGTACAGATTAGCATTGTAGTTTGCATTAAATATTCAAGTTTGCACACTTTGGTATAATTAAGAATGTGTCTGTGGTAATTGAAATCCCCATGCTCATGTAATTGCAGCTGCTTTGCCTGTTTGGACAATTTTTTGGACTTGAATTTTTTTTTTTTCCAATATTACACAAAGACTGAATGCACAGGATCTTTTTTCTTGAGGATATTTCTAGACTCTTATTTTAAAATGTTCATACCGTATTCTTACCAGACATACAACTTGAAGGAAAAATTGAGAATAGAAGTCCAATATTACCTTTCTCACCAAATAGTAGTTGGCATTGTGGTGCTGCTGCTTGTCAGGTGTTAAACAACACTTTGGACCAAGGACAGACAAATGAGAGAGTCCTCCTCTCTAATAGAATCTAAAAAGATGAAAAATATAGTGCAGGAGGCAGGAAGGACTAGTCAAAGAGGTGACCATCAGCATCTCAGCAGCGTGGCTTGGCAGCCTCCAGCCTGCCATGGTGTAATTGGAGAGAAAACATATATGGGAGCAAATAACCCCCTGTCAGGGGCATTAAAAGGAGATGTTGTGACGACTGAGAGCCCTGCCAGCTGAGCACAGCAAAGTGGAGGGGAAGAATAAGGCCCATCAAATGGAAAAACCTGCTCGGAGCAACCGTACATCCAAATATTCAGGATAATTGTCGACCGGTAGAGGAATAGAGCATCCATGTTTGTTTGTGGAACTTTCCCTTGAGAGAAAAACAGATATTTGTCACTATTGTTATTGTTGTTATCCATTTGCTGTCATGCTTTGATTGATTTGACATGTCTGCTTTGATGAGTGTAATTTGAAAATGGTAAAGGGTAACATTAACAGTAGAAGTGCTCAGCCCTTATTACTGAGGAGTGACATAAAGGCAGGTTGATGGGAACAGGGAGGAAAATATGACTCACAGTCAAAACTAACATAACTGAAATGTTTAAGGGGAGCGAGCAGGCAAAATTACATCATTTAGACAGATATATGGTTTTACTTTATGGAAAGTGACATTATCAACCATTTGAGTATGAAGCAAACAACACAAACTTTTCCTTTAAGATTCTGAACAGTCTGCACATAATATTTGTGGTAAAATTAGACAGGTTGTAGTTTGGGCTCCAAGTAGCCCCTCCTAAGGATTTCTGTGTAGATCTGAGGACACTGTAAAGAGGCCCCTGTGGTGCCATTGAAACCTTGCTTAGCCAGCCTTTGTTTGGCAACTAAATATCTCTTCTAAACAAATTAGATTTTGGCACGGCAGACACAGGCAAAAAAATTCCAGCTCAAATTATTGAATTATCGGAGGCTCTCGTGCGCTTTTTCCATTTTTCTTCCATGTCTTCTTCACGATCATCACAAAAGAATTTGCCTCTCTTTCCTGAACTTCCCCTGCATTTGGAACCTGTCTGACCCCACCATTCAACTGTGAGTGTCAAAATGTTAATGAGGATCCCCCCCAAAAGCGCTCAGAGGTTAAATAAAGTCTTCATAAGCTGTCGGTCGAGATTCAATAATTTATTTACTTGGCATGTTTCCACTTTCCCTGCCACTCTGCCTCAATTCCTGTTTCTATCTGGGGACAGGGCTTGTCTTGTTGTGTTTTGTTTAATTTTTTTTTGTGTGTGCAGGCAGCTGTGCAGGCAGCCTTTGTCTGCGCGCAAGATTGCTGCTTTAGCTCGGTGGCCCCTCTCATTAATCATCCGGTCAGACTATTTATAATGCGGCAGCCAAGCCGCCACCTCGGTTGCCATTGGCTTTTGTCACCGTGGCACTCTGTTTTGTGGCAGGAGGAAGCCTAATTATTAACTGTTAAGATGACAGCCAGCACTGTTCTGTCAACGGGGCTGGCTGACAGTCAGACTGAAGTGATAGCCCACTGAGCAGCCTTACACCAACAACAAACTCTAAGGATCAATCTAATTGTCTTGATCTTAAGAGTATATTTTGACACTTTGAATTAAAGTTTGTCCTTTTTTTAATTTTTCATATTCAAACAAAACCCATTGTTTGGAAATTGCCTGATAAATGGTATGTCTTCATTGCAAACTTGCAGCTTTTTATTCATCCATTTGTCTCAAAACAACAATCAGATTTTTGCAGTAAACATACACACTTGTTTAATCAGATAATTATTTATTCCTAATTAAATTTTAAGGAAAACTGCAGGCATCATAATCTTACTTCAACATTTCCTTGACAGTGTTTTCTAATTTTGTATGAAATGGTTCTGACAGAGATTGCCAGTCATGAAGTCTGTTTTCTTATTATTAATCAGTTATGTTCATGCTGGATACAGATATCAAACTAGCATGAATAATTAAATCACTCCCTGCTTTGCTACGTAATTCCATATCTTGCAAAGTCAAGAAAGACTGAGATGGCGCTGGACTTGAAGTGTCAAAAGGATATAATATGTATCATTTTGTGGTGAAGGGGGAAAAAAAAGAATTAGTGAATGCCTCCTGGAGAATGACAGTCTTTGTTATTTGTCTTCTGACTTCTTAGCAGACAGCTATCAGGAAGAAAGAGAACTCACTGTGCACCACCGAGAGAAGAAAATATGTGAGTCAGACTTTCCCCTCCTCCCTTTTTTCCCCAAAGCTTGAGATCCCCCTTCCAAAAATGAAAAGGATCAAGTTGCTGTCACTGTCACCGAACAAACATAAACTTTTCTGGCACCTAATAAATAGGCAGTGTGGCATTGTTCTCAAAGCCAGACAGGTGTGTCTGCCTCAGTGATGATGGATTCCATTATTCTGTATGGAAAGCCTGTTGGCTTTCTTGTCATATGTTGTCACACATCTCTCTCCTGAGAGAGAAAGGTTTGAAAGATGGCCAAAAGTAATTACACAGACGCGTCCCTGATGCTGTTGCCATGTGTTTTCTCCCGCTCATCACCACTAAAGGTAGAAAAAAAATCTGTTACCCACAGCTATATTTCACAGGGAGACTAGGAGTGCAGACATGTTGGTGCTCTCCTGCTCTTCTGATTGTGTTGATTGCTAGCTCATTAACCCGTCAGGTTTATTTTTCCCAGCTATGAACTGCTAGCTTTTGGAAAGGGCCCTGGGCACTTTTACTCATCACTGAGGCGCAGCAGCAGGTCCTGATCCGGGTGTGTGGTGATGACATTATTTGCACCTGAATGGCAGGTACATCAACATCTCCTTGTAAACGTATCAAAAGAGAGACAGTGGCACCTTTGTTCTCCTCACAGCCCACTTGGGTTGCTGACAGCTTGCTGATTGATATTATCATTCTTAATGTCAGTAAATAGTGCCATGCCAGATAAAGAATCAGTTTCCTCTTGGTAGTGGAGAGCTCATTTATCTTTCCCCAGCTCGCCCTGGCATATGCCGAAATTGGAGCCGGAAGTAGTCTTCCATTTCAGTCAGAAAGCGATGTGTGTTTTTTCTTTCCTCACCATCTCCTAATCTTCCCTCCCTGTCGCGCTTTCTCTCCTTGTCTGTGTCTCTCTGGTTATTTTGATTGTGAGTGAGTGAGACTTAACTGGGAGAAAAGATAGAGCTTAAGTCAGTTGTAATATGTTAGGACAACTCTTGATTAGATTCTGTCACAGTGAGGTCTTTCTGTGTCTCTCCTGCTCCAGTCTCTCCATCCTGGAACACTAGCTTAACAATGAACAGATATCAGGCAGCTCAAGGGCCATCCATGAATTTGTTACCAAAATAAGACTCTTGTTAGAGTGATGCTTCCTGAATGGGTGAGCCACAGAATTATCTAATTGTGTCTCCCGTGCAGTATATTTCCCCGGACTGAGGGGGCATTTCATGAGTTCTTGCAGAGGACATAAAACCTGCAGACAGTAAGCCTTTCTATAACTGCACAGTGGCCACCAAAGGTCTTCGAGACATCACATTGAAAAGGTTAAACACTGACAGTGAACAAGCCTAACATGGTGGGTACACAACCTCCACTCTACAGCAACAAATGATGGCATTTGGAAAAAAAAGAAAAGGCAGAGGAGAAAAGTCAGAGTTTTTTTTTCCTTTAATTTTAGACAAGAATCAAAAGAGAATGGGTACAAAACCACACTCAGCAAAGCTGGTGCATCTTTACTCCGAAAATAAAGCATACACACGCAGACACACGACTGCGCTTGGGTCTAAGCGTGAAATTCAAAGCACCCATCTCCATGTTTTTCCATTCACCCCTCCCCTCTCCAATCCTGTTACCCCCGACCCTTTGCTATTATGTTGACAGACAGCGCTGATATCCTCTGAGCTGGTGATAGATACGTCATATCTTACGGAGAAACGGGTTTGTCCTCAGCAGGTGAATATGCGACTCCCTCATCCTCCAAGCAGACAGCCACACATGACACTTTTCGACACTCTTTCCCTGATAGCGCTTTGGCATGCAGGCAGAATCAAAGGGGGCATCTTTCACATGCAATTAGAGGGGAAAATAAAGACGATGAAGTGCGGTGTACAAAGGAAAGCTGGGGATCAGAAGGCTGTAATGAAAGGTGATTAGAAGTAGAGGCCCCAGCCAATGAACTGCAGAGAGCTGGAGAAACAAACTCATCCTGGTAGGGTTCTGTTAGACATTATCAAAGCTGATAATGACAGACGGCCACTGGCAGACAGACATGACGCAAAACTATCCCAGATTGTGTGCATGTGTTAAATTTACCCATCAACAGTAAAGGACAACCAATATTTTTTTTGATGATCTTGACAGAAGAGTTTATTTTAGAGGCAAGGATTAATTTAAGTTTGTTAAGCTTACTTCTTAAGCTATATAATGACCAATAACCAATTATAACGATGCATAGTTCAATAATGGACAGATTTGCTCTATAATGCAAAGCTTAGCAACTTTGAGAAGCTCAGCACTTATCAAGTTTAATCTTCAGTATCTGTATATAATATCAGACCTATCACAGCTTCGTTTGCTGATGGTACCAAAGACTGAAGTACTTTCTTGAATACCTTGTGCAATAAAATCACTTCAGATTTGTCTGTAATAACAACGACATCAAAATGGTATGTTGCATTTGCATGGCTGTAATACTGAGTGTGTGTCTTTATTCTTACTGCTTATGAATTCGTGCATCATCTTGTTAAATCTGTTAACTTTTCATCTTTAACGTCTGAGTTAAAGCTATGAGCTCTCAAACAGTCAGTCTAGCTCAGTACACTTCTGACACCATTTTTCCTCTGTCTCTCCATCCCTACTTGTTCGTCCTCAAAATAAAGCCAGCCGTCCTGCTGCGTACTGAGTGAGTGAGTGATGGACATTTGTTTCACTTCTCTCTGGCTAAACTGAAGAAAAGGAGACCCATTCCTCTGCCTGCCAATGCCAGCTGTGAGTGGTTGTCAGGGTTGGGGCTGGTCCAAGGCCTGCTAATGGTGCTGTCTGTCTCAGTCAAGTCCTTGAGATCTCAAGTCCCTCAAGAGAGACCTTAGATCCAAAATTTGACTGGAATTAAGCACCTGGTGAATGAACAGTGGGCAACTAAGCCGTCATGGATGAAATCATTATGACATTCCAAATACAGTGAACGTCTTAAGAGGCTGTTTTAGAGACGTTGTCATACACTCGTACAAGGCTGAACATCGGGATTAAACATTTTGTGAACCAGTGGATTTGTGAAAAGGACATTAGTATACAAAAAAAAATCCTTGTGTGCCTCATACTAGTTGGATTTGGTATTGATTATCATACCAAAAGGAACCCCCTTCCAAAAAAAGGAGAAAAACACACAAATAACATTGACACAGAGGAGGATCCCAGGGGCTTCCACAAATAAACAACACTAATTCAATGCTTCACAGACACAAAAGCACATTCAATCAAAGCACACCAAATAACATCCTTGTCAAGCATCTGGTAAATGGGTTATTTGGCACCTTAACAACAAGTTGCAGTTTGGGCCCATTCAGATTGTCAGCAGACACTACAGGCACGCTGTCTGAGAATGAGAGGCTTAGTAAAAAGGGGTCTGCAGGGGAGCGCCGGGACGGCAGGAGAGTTTAAGACCAGCACTGTAGCTATTACAGGATGTCAGAAAATATGCTTAATTGAAAATGATTAGGGCTCTCATAAAAGCCGATCAAGTCAGGGTTTGGAGAGAAAGCGCAATTGTCCTGCATAATCCTACCCGCCACTGCTCTTTCATCTGGATGAAGAGATCAAAAAAGAAGGGATTTGTAGAGGCCAGACCTCCCTGTGCCGCAGCCACTGAGCTCAGCTCCTCTCTGCAGTGCTCACTCTCCTTTTCAAATGTACTTCCTGTCCTTCTCTCACACACACACAATCCTTCGTCCACCCTATGCGTCTTGCTTTTTGTCTTTTTTGCACCAATGTTTTTCATTGGGCACAAGGTGTGCAGAGGTCAGCACGCAACCCCTTGTTATTTTTGCTGAACACGCCTGTTTCACTGTAATATCACTGTGCTTTGTGTTAAGCTGTGAATCACGATGAGGGTGACAGCATGTTTAGAGATTGCACGGTGTTGCCCTTCATTATCAGACATCAAAGAAAGACACACAAACACACTCAACCACACACAAGCTATGGGTTGTACTTCCACATCTTCCTTTATCCATCTTACAGATAGAAAAAAAAAACAAAAAGAAGAGGATAGAAAGCGGCCTGAAATGAAAGCTTGAGGGGCCTAGAGAGAGTCAAAGTGAGACACATAAACATTCACACACATAGAGGAATCAGCTGTGAGCCGAATGGATCGGAGTTGGAGGGGGAGTACACTGCCCTTATGCCCTCTCTTTGAAGTGAGGCACAGGCCGTATGTACAGGCCCCAGAGAGGGGCAAGTCTACATCCCCCCCATAGGCTGGCTGAAGGCAGCAGTCCAAGCGGAGCGCACAGCACAGAGAAAAGAATGGAGCTTCCTAACTCGGCTGCTTTCTCCTCACACACTTTCTTCACCCACACCAGAGTGATTTCGTAGAGAGAAAGACTGCTTTAGGGCAATGAAACTCGCTGTACTTGATTTAATGTTAGCAGCGTTTTAAGCATATAAGATATAGTTTGAGAGAGTGGTTCTGTGTGATTTTTATCAGTCGTATAACAAGCCCGTGGTCCTGATAAAGTTGTTTTAAAGATTTTGTGAATGCGGTGATCAGTCACTTTGAAAGTGATAACATGCAGCTCATTCAAATTGCCCTCTGAAAGATCTTTAATGGCCTTCACTATTTATCTTAAGATTGATGTAAAATAAATTCCCCCAAACAGCAACATGAGTAATGGGTGTTTAGTTCTTGTCTCAACAGTTATGTTTAAGTCAGTGGATGAAGAGGGATCGTGTCCATTTGTGTTGAGTGCAACACCATTAACCTTTAGCCCGATTAGCAGGACGGAAGAAAAACTCTGAGCAGATGATTTCTGTCACTGTAATGTCACACTGTTGTTCTGGGCTGTCGTGGCTGCGCTCATAGAGCACTCCCTGTAAACACACGCACACGCACTGTGATGGACTGTTCCCAGCTTGTGCGCCCGGCACTCGGCTCCCGGGTTGGGTGGGATACGGTGAGACGGTGTGAGGTCTTGTCTGGTCTGGTCTGGACCGCTCTTGCTCTGCTCTGGCCTCAGGGAATGTTTGGCGTGAGATAAGGCTGTGTTTGAAGAGGAGCTCCAGATGCTCGTATATTACAGGTTGTCTTGTCATGCTGCAGATAAAGCCTCAGAGAAGCTCCTGTCGCCGGGCCGCACCACACACAGACACACACTCACAGGGAAGATAAATGTTTACAGGAGGCATTCACCCTTCGACAGTGTCGTGCCGTGGACGGCAAGGCTGTCAGAGCTCTACCATTTTTAGGCTGTGGCTCATGTCTGTAGCATCTAGATTTTGACAGCATGTAATATGCTACGCATCGGTTCTTATAAACATATGATTACATTTCCCTCACTTTGAGAGACTTCCGCAGTTTCATAAAAAATATTGTCACTCTTAACAAACCCTGACAGTTAGCTACACTGGTAAAGGCCATGCAAAAAAAAAATGTTAGCATGTTATGGTTTCTGCAATTAGATTTTAAAGTCGCATAATTCTCAATGTGTGCTGCCGACTGGCTCTCCAATGTCTTCCCATGTCTCTTCACACTTGGTAAAACAAATGCATTGCTGTAATTTTAGTTCCTAAAGGTGAGATTGTGGATTTGTCAGACTGATAAAGATGTAAAGTCCTGCAGTGGTGTTCTCTCCCTGACAGTCACGCCTGCCTTAAGTTTATTAGGCCTGGAAATAGCTTTTACTGTAGGTCAGATCTTTCCTCTGTAAAACTATGGTTTCAGTTTACTCTCACAGTGTAACCTGTTGAAAAAGGGTCTGTCCGAAGACATAATTGCTTCTCGTTATTTAATTTGGCTAACCCTTGTTTAATTGTAAGTATTGCCATCTCACATCCATAAGGCGGACCCTGCTCTCCATCCAACCTTGAATTAGGTTATTCTTCACTAATAAGACAAGAGATAGAGGGTTTATGTAATGCAGGGACGGGTCTCCCTCTGTCATTAAGTCATGTGTTTGCTAAAGTGGAATGGTATATTGCTTGGCATAAAACACGGCGCGTCTTCATTTGTCAGGCTCATAGAGCTGTGAGACAAACGATGTTCAGAGTGTATGTCTGAGGGCCCTCTGAGACCACAGTTGAGCGGCTGCTCACTGGTGCGTCTCTCATGCTAATGTCATGGTCTCCCAGTCTATCTGTCACCCCATTACGCTAACATCATTATGCACAGGGGCCTGTCTCTGTCGTTGAAAAGAACAGAATCATTCCTGTCTCATTTTGAAGCAAATTGTTTGGGGAACATTTCTCTCTCTTTTTTTCCACTGGTAATGGCGGGCCAATCATTTTGCAAGGCTCCAGGTATGCAGATGAATGAATAGCTATTTGAGCGGTTTGGTGAAAGGGCTTTTTGTATTATTCATGAGAGGGATGGTGTGTCTGAAAGAGAAAGTGTGTGTGTGTGTGTGTGTGTGTGTGTGTGTGTGTGTGTGTGTGTGTGTGTGTGTGTGTGTGTGTACGCGTATACGCGTACGCGCGTGTGTGTACATATGTGTGACTGTGCACACACATTCGTGTGAAGGGGCCGATGTGTCTCTATCAAACACACATACAGTGACACAAGAGTACAGTGTACATGCATTGTGCAATCAACTGTTACACACACCCTATACAGTCATGCTTAAATCTTCAGAGGCGATGGATGTGTCACTGCTATGGTTTGCCAGTTGAGTTGACTTTTTTAAATACTCCACTAATGGCTGCTTGGCACGTTTATTATAGTTATGATGACAGATTTTTTCTTTTTATAAAAGACCCAATGTCACTGCACACCCCTGATTATCCCCACAGCATGGCAGTATTTCAGTCCCTAAGCTGCTAGGTGTTTCTGAGTGAGATCACTCCGCTGTGATCTTTTCCCCCTCTTCTCTTGGAGTCTTTTCATCTTGCCCAGCATAAGTTCAAATCCAGGTTAAAACCTTTGTCTCAATCTAAATCTCGCGATCCCGGCAAACAGCACAAATTCCAATCTGTCAGCTCAGCAAATTCCTCACGCTGGTGCGCAAGACTCCTGCATGTGTGCTCGTCTCGTTCCGTGCGGGAGGTATGCTAGCCATGCACCCACCTGCTAATTTAAAAGCTTCAATCAGCTCTGCTAACTGAGGAGACAACCCTGGGTTCCTGTAATTGCCCTGGTGACAGTGCTCCTGCAAGGGAAAAAAAGCCTCTCTGTGTCTCTGTGTCATCATTTACACAGCGTTATGAATAGGTTAATAAAATAAAATACTTTAATTATAGCTTAGTTGCCATATTGTTAATGGTACCAGTGTGGCTCAATTGAATAGTACAGTTTCTACTATTAATTATCTGAAAGTGAACTTGTTTAAATGATATTTTACAGCCCCTTGATAAAATTACCGCTAGAGGCAATGTAATGATAGACAGACAAAGGCCATGCACGAATTATCATAAACTATTAGCTTGTTTCCAAAGGGTTTTATGTTAATCTTTTAGCGCTTAAGTACCCTGCAATTAACATATCAGGAGGAGCTGCCTTCCAGCTAGGCTTGCAAATTGAAGTCCTCAGATAAAAAAGCTATTGAGATGAAACCCTGAAAGAGAAGAGGAGCTATCGCACTGAAGTGTGCTGGAATTTTTACTCGTGTGCTCTGTGTGCGTCTGTATGTGTGTGTGCGTGTGCACATTTCTGAGAGAGAGGGAGAGCGATAGAGAGACTTTAAGAGCACTGAGACAAAGAATGAGTGAAAAAGAGAGCAAGATGCCGTGAGAGTGTCTGTGATCAAGGATGTATAACAATTCCATTATCTCTCTTGGGTGATGACATGAGATGTCTCTTTCAGGCCTCTCCCCCTTTGTCTAATGCTACACAGTGTGTGAACTATATGGGGACTGAAATGGTTATCATTGGCTGTGATGGCAGCATCTGAGGGAATGTGTTTACATATCAGGCTAGTGGCTTGATATGTAAATGCAGCACGTTGAAAAGGCTACAGGCAGATATGGTTCATTGTTAGGTCTTCACAGTCTGTGTTCCCTTTTATGCTAAGCACAATTGTATCCACTGAGCGAGCATCTTGTAAACCGCCCGTTGCCTTTGGTAGGTTAAACCCACAAAGGAGACCCATGTTTTGGAAGACATGCATGTTTTATAGGATAATTGGCAGCTTTGCTTTGGTCTGCTTTCTTTGTTGTCGACACGTAGCAGCTGACATCATTTACATTTACTACAATTAAATGAAAATACCTATAACACATGTCTGTAGAGTTCATTTTTTTGTCTTTCTGTTTAATATTTATATGTAATATAAGAGGATGATTATAGTTCTAAAAAATTAAGTTCATTTTTTGTGAAGAAATTAACTACATTTCAGTGTTGACTTTGTTTCTGCTGTTGTTTTGTAATGTTGTTACATTTCTACTCATTTTTTCAGAATAATAACCAAATGCTCTTTGATTCTGAAGCTTTTCTTCTGTGTGTGTCCATCTAGTCAGCCCCACAGTAGTGAGCAATTCTCAGTGTGTAAGAGTAATGAATTGTTAGGCATTAAACATGGCATTCTGTATATTCTAGTACACATCAGTCCTGACTCAGTGAAACTGTATTGCCCATAGAGTGCTCTGATATTTTCCTCTATCACCCAAAGATAGATGACTCCACTGAGGCCTTAATCTCATGTTAAAGATTTGTTGGCCTCTAGAAGTCAGGCCTAGCATTGAGATGCCTCGTCTGATTTATATTCACTGGCATGGAAGGGGAGCCAAGTGCACTATCTGCAAAGCAGATGCTGCAGCAGTGCCCTTGTATTGGGCTTTATATTTCACCTGAAGTAAAACCTCCAAACTAGGTCATGTCCTCGAACCCCCTCTTCTCTCGCCTTCTCTTTCTCTCTCTCTGTTTTTCTTTATCTTAATTTTCGCATTGCTAACAAGTATCCTTGATAGTTTTGTAAATGATAACATATTATCATTACGCCTGGGCTCTCATCTGAAAAATAGCATTACAGTGTCCTAGCTCTTACACTGAGAGGTTTTAATTTCTGTCGTGGCTGAATATGAGAGCAGAAAGCTGAGAGAGGAATAAAGAACCTAGCTGGCCAAAATCCTGATGAACACTGCCTTTAAAACCAAATTCTTGTCTGTCAGCCCCTGTAATTTATGGGGCGGAGATTACAAAGCTACCGATACAATAAATTAAACTGATGGACAGAATTATGCCCAGTGCTTCCTGCTCTCCCCAATGACGCACACTAACTTAGCGCTGCCTGACAATGAGTGTGATTTACCACCCGGGCAGGAGTGGAGAAGGGAAAACATTCACAGGCAGAGGCACCCAGGCCTCACTTTGGCCCACAGCCTAGTGAATAAAACCCCGCTTTAATTCACCCACAAACGTGTCGCCATTAAAAGACTAAGAATAGGGATTGCAGATCATAAATACTCCCTGATTTATTAGCTAACAACAAAGAGCATAAGCCCGGCCAAGGAGAGGGAGATTGTTTGACAGAATGTTGTCAAGGAGAGAAAAAGAGAGGAAAAACACACTCATTCTCTCATCCTCACTCACAGACACTCTTAGCTAAATCTGACCAGGGATGTAGCCCAGCCCTATCTCCTGCTGCAGCGTAGGAGCAGATGTGTCTGCTCTCTTCTCAATGTGTGACAGACAGAAAAGATAAACAGAGGGAAAAGCAGAGAGAGAGGAGAGAGAGAGAGGGAAGGGAAGAGACAGAGGGAGGGAGGTAAAGAGAGCAGGAGCTGGCACGGCACTGGCTAATTTATCTCGCTGAGAGACAGATTAAAGAGAGAGGAGAGTGAAACAAAGTTCCACTGGCTTAATCAGCGGACAGCCTGCTAGCAGAAGACATGATAAATCAGAGCAGGCTGAGTCCAGGAGAAAGCCTTTGCTCTGGGAGGGAACGGGAGACATCCTGAGCCAAACGGCAGTATCTTTTACATGGACTGTTGTGAATAGCAGCTCGTGAACTCGCTATGTGTATACTTGCAATCGATACTCATTGCTATTGTTTGAACAAACACTGTTATACAGTAGCCCTCTGCTGTTACTTTGTTCCAACACTGTTATTTTTAGCAGTGTTCAGAACAATCCTGCTCGGTGGTGTTGTGTAAACAGGACAAAGGGACATGAAGGGCCTCAAGTTTCCCTTTGGTTTTTCTGCACAGCCATGTCTTTCTTTAGCTTCGTGTTTGACGGGCGACTAACCTAAGGGCCTAACCCAGGAACAGGAAAAGGGGCTTAGATATCCCTGTGTCATTAGTTCACTACGGGGTCACAGCTGGGCCACTCGGAGCATGATTACACCCCTTGATTTATCTGCTTTGGAGCCCAAACACAGATAAATCTCCGAGCTCATCCCCGCCGTGGGATCCTCACTGTCTGATAAACGGCCCAAGCTGAATAAACAACCGCCACCCCCCTCCCCCACAAACACCCAACCCCTCATACATTATGAATAATTCATTCAGATAGCGAGCTCTGTTAAATGTGTATATGTTGTATCTTAAATGGCAAAGGTGCTCCTATGATCTCTGTCCAATCCCCCGTGCACGTCTTTGATGAAGTACTGGAGAGGCAGAGGTTGGCGGACATTTTGTTTTGTAGTTGTAAACTTTATTTCCTCGCCCCGGCTGTCGTCCTCCAGCATTTTCACATAAATATACTTTATGCAAATATGTCGTGGGTTAGTCCGCACCGCAGCTCCTGTGTAGATATTGGCCTGTCTGCGACTTTATGACAAAGTTTAAAATCATTCATTACAGTGACCCCTGCGGTAAATTCACTTAGTGGAAAATTGCCCCAGCTCTCCTGTTTGGTGCGTTGATGTGATCACGAGTGCATTTTTAACTTAATTAATTGGCCGTTTCTGTTGACAAGAAATTTATGCAGTAATAATTTGCTCGAAATAGATGCAGAGCGCAGGAAATGAGATATCCATCAGGGCGCTTGTGTTCCGCCAGCTGCACCGCGGCTAATATGAAAGTATTTCAGGCTGCTCAGACCCTGCTGTTTGCGCAGTCAAGATTATATATACCCACGATCCATTGCCTGCCTCAGAGGCGCTCATGGAGGTCTATGATAACAAAGACTATGTGATTTATGGCCTGCTGTGAAAGCAGAACTTGATGAGATTAAACAATTTCATAGCACGAGTGTTTCTCAGAGGGCCCTCTGATTTGTGGCAGCAACGCCGACAGTAAATCAGGTTTATATATCTGAAAGCATGCTCAGCAAAGGAGTGCAATTACTGTTTAAGACAGCTACTTTTTATTTAATTTTTATCCCTGGTTTGTCTCTTTTATTCCTCGCCTGTCACATAGCCGCTCACCTTCATAAGTCCTTCTGAGGGAAGGCTTGAAGAAGCGAGGAGGTGGGGAAAGTCGCACCGTGGCGTGGGCCCTCTGCTATCTCTCCTCCACAGCTTTTAGGGAAACAAGAGCAACAACAACAACCAGGGGACAACGACGGCCACCGGCAGAACAACACGGGCATCCATAGAGCAGGGGGAGGCACTCCATTGCACTGCATTGTTTGCCTGCTGCTCTGTCCCTGTCTGGGTAAATGGAGTAGGCAGAGTGTAATTAGAGAGCTGGGCTTTGCTCCGTGCCATAAAGATGACATGGTGTAATGATACAGCTTACAGGCCCGCAGAGGGTTCTGTCTCGCGACGGAGGATCTGGGTCGTTTGCCTGTGACTTATGATAGGTGTGGAAGATGACAGTGTTATCATTGCACTGTGGAACTCGGAGATGTAGATGGGGCAAATTTCTTGTGAAAAGTTGTCAGGGGTTTGGAGGCAAGCAGAGATGGATAGCGAGCATATTAATTAGATATGTTTACAGGCTGTCACGTAATATTTTCAAATGGAAATAAAGGGAAATGAAATTTTCAATAGCTTAATTGTCATCATGTGTGTTTTTGGTGGTGTTTATTCATCCTGAAATATTTGCTGCTACCAGTTCAAAAGTTCAGAATTTAAAATCCCATGAGTGCGTGCTCCAAAATTAACTTAATTCGCTAAGAAATAAACAGGTGTAAAACCACAAACAAATAAGCCAAATTCAATTTTCTTTATTTCTTACCACTGAACAATTTTTACTGAGTCGAGGTCAGAGTTCTGAAATTAAAATAACTGTGGTTGTGCTGTATTTGCATCATACAAGTCTGCATCCGTACTAATCAACTAATCAGTTTGTGTTTGTGCGTGAACGCAAGTGAGCATGTAAGTACATGTGCATTAGTGTTTCATGCATCCAGATAATGTGAGTGTGTGTGTTAGCCTTTTAATGCGAGCGCATGCACACATGCAAATGCGTGTGTTTTGAAGTAGTGGTTAAATGTTCCGCGGTGCATGTGTGTGTGTCTGTGTCCTTGGGTGAAGATGTGAGTTGTGCATCTGTCTGCATCATCCCATATCTTCCCAGAAAACATCAAGAGATCTCATTATTTCGACACATCTCAGGGTTTTTTTTTTCCTCTTTTTTCTTCCCGTATGCCTTGAGTCAAAATTAGTTTTCATTCCCTCTGTGATCTTACTGACTGAAGCCAGCTCAAAGTAAAGAAAATCGCAGTCTTCGTATCTTCGTAGCGAGGCTGAGTCAAACACACACTTCACACAGCCGCAGTCTGAGTTAAGCATTGCTAAGTAACCTTCACATTTCACTCGTGTGAAGAGCTAATTTCCTTTAAGTTCACATGTCACTTTTTGTGGCTCTTTTTGTGGGTCCTCTTCAAATGTCTCTCGGCGTCTAATTGCATAGGAAACATTCTAGACAAGCCGGTGTGACAGGCCCGCTCCCAGAGTCTTCAATTATTAAACATCCTACACTCTAGAAAACAGCCCTGACGTTAGCTACAGCCCCTAATCAGAACAGAAAGCTTCATGATATGTCACACTCCTTAGCTGCTGTGGTTTTGTGTATGTGTGTGTGTTTGTGTAGTTTATAGTTTGTGTAGGAAAGATGAAAATATTCTATTTCACGCCAGTTAAATAAGGCAAAACTCTGATTTTTGTCACAGGTGGATCAGAACGTTCACATCGTCCTTTTTTCCCCTGTTTTAGAGATAAAAGAAATTGTTTGTACTTACGAAAATATATAAAACAATCAGTTGTGTTTTGTTTAAAAGTTGGAAAAAGACATTTAATCATTGTTTTAAGTAATATATTCAACATTTTGTGATTCTTTGTAACTTTGTAGCTTCTGAATCTGTACCAATGGAAAGGTCATACTAGACCAAAATAAGAAATAGCCTCCAGCTAATTGTACTGCATACCTGTAATGTAGGCTTACAGTTCCGCTTAAAATCACCTGCACTTATTCTGCAAGACACTCAAAGAAAAGGTCGAATGGCTTCTTAAATTTCAACCTAAAAACAAATACAGCCTTATTACCATCTATGAGTCATTGCTACGGATGATTAATGTCCAGCAGCACTCAACCTTTGCCTGTCTGACGCTTAGCCGTACACAAAACGGCGATGTTCATTGTTGCTGGTTCGCTCCGTGTGCCTCGTGCCTCGAGCGAAACATCTGAACAGTTGCTCTTGTGATCAGTGATCATATGATACATTTACTCAGAACAAGTTCATTGGAGTAGAACTGGTAAATCATTAAACACACGCCCAGCAGTCTTCCTGCTGAGCAAAAGACTGCTGTACTACCCAGAAGTGCAGGCACCATTACATCAAATGTTCTTATCCCTGCCATTACCTAAGAAAACAGAATTAATACTTTTCATGCACAAAACAACAGTTTAAAAGACATTTTAACATTTCCTCCAGTCCCCTAAGCCACCATCATTAAGGTCAGATATTAAAAAGAAATGAATTGAACTGATAAAATAAACATTTGCGATTATTGTTTGCAAAATTACACTGCATGCATCTCGAACAACATGAGGGATTTTTTTAGGACTACATTGAATCACTGGGTATGAGCTAGAAATATTCTCATTTCACCATTGCCATTACATGCTGTAAGCCACTGCAAGTTGCTGCTACTTAGTTGTTTTTCATTGTTTATTTCTAAAAGTGTTGTATTGTTCTTAACCCCTAACTTCAGAAGTATGAGACATGAATCATAAAAAATTCTATCTAGTGAAGAAATAAACGTGTCATGCCAGCATTAAATGTTGACTCAAATAAGTTCACAAGTTGTGTCTCCTCTGATCTGTAACATGATCAGAAGGCAGCACCAGTTTACAGAGACAAGTCGTGAAAAAAGTTCCATGCACAGACACAAAAGAAATATTTTGATATAGACCCAAAGAGAAAACATATCAAAAGACATTTTTATACATGTCTTTTGCAAGCACAAAAAGCAGAAATGGTGTCAAGAGAAAACAAAACAGAAGGCTTGTTTCTTCCAACAATTGCTTTAAGCTACAAAAATCTCCTTGAGTCCCTAGCCTCCCCTCAATGTCAGCCCCCCTCCCCCCTCCCTCCCTCTCTCTCTCTCCTCTATGTTTCTCTCTTTTCCCCTTTTCCCTCTCTAAGGCAGGACAGGGCCCTCTTTGCACCCTGATAGGTTGCGGGCTGATGCTTAGCAACAACATTCCTGTGCCCTAAGTAGCAGTAAGCCTCTGGCTGAACTCTTTGATGTGGCTGTCAGGCCACATTTATTTCCTTTTAGCACTTTGTCTACTTGTCCAGATGTATAAGGAGATAAAAAGGGCTGGTGTTTACACTGGTCTCCCTCTGTAGCGCGGCTGTAATTAGATTGTATTGCTGGTCAGTCTTAAGGAGGGAGGTGAGGTGAGGCAAAGCAGGAACCACCTGTGTCAGGATGAGCTGGTCAGGGTGAGACCTTGGAGCCAGGCAGCAAGAAAGGAAAGCAATGTGTCTAACATTGTGCAAAATAGTTACTTTATGTGCATAACTGTGGCAGCCCACATCGTAATCACATTCTAGTGAAATCTTTGGAGATCAGTTGATGTCAAAGTAATGCACCGTAATATAACACCCATCAAGATTTAAAATCGACAGCCAGGCTTGCAAAAACTTTGTAAACTTTGTTGCAGTTGCATCTGAAAAACACCTAGATACGCGTCAACCTTCCCCGACTCACTTTTTGGTATCTCATATTTTCAGGAACCCCACTGTGGAGGTGGTTATGTGCGCCGTGTGGCTCTCTTTGTGTTTTGCTTTTCTTGTCTTTCCATCCCTCCCCTGTCTTCCTGCTCCCCTCTCTCATGGTGATATGTTGGAAGTAATAATCACTATTGCCTCTGGGTTTATCAGCATTTATTCGCATAACAACACAGAAAAGGAGAAGACAGACAGCACTGGTGTGATGTATTATCCAGTACGGGAATCATCTTTCATAATGACATCCAACAGCTTCCCCTCTCTGCCACCACCCATTTCTCTCTCTCTCCCTTTCTTACACACACACACACACACACACACACACACACACACACACACACACTCACATACACACACTTTTTTCATTTCTTTCTCCCTCTTTCCACTCCCCTCTGTCCACCCTTTATTATCACCGAATCCGTGGTGCTCCCCAGCCTGTAAATTTGTGCCGCATTATCATAAGCTGTGGTGATAACTCACATTGCACAGAGACAATAATGATGTGAACACTCAGCATATGCCCCGGGCCCAGCAAATTAAAACAATGCTCAGCTTGATGAGCAGACTAATCTGGACAGCAGAGAGACTGAGAGAGAGAGAGGGAGAAAGGAAAAGGGGGCCCCAGGAGCATCTTGAATAGACAACACAGCAGCACCTCCCTCTGTTCAGTGTAGGTACAACTATAGAAAACAAGAGAGGGTTACAGGGTGGAAAAGAAAGGATATGGAAAGAGGGGTACAAAGAGACAAGGATCATAGATGAAGTGCTTGCTGTAAAAGCATGAAAGGGATATGATGTGGATATCATGAGACCATCACTAACTTTTCTTTTAATTAATATTTTTTGTCATCCTAGACCTCTGGGAGCTGAACTTACTATGAACATACAGTGTTCAGCACATATAAACGCTTTATATTCTGCAATAAATGCAGGAGAAAGTGTATTTTTGTTTTGTTGGGGGTGCAATCAATCTCCTAGTGTCCTTAAAATATTCAACTTCAGAAACAATGTGTATCCGTTAAAAAAGAGCTAATTGTCACTTAGTTCACAATTTTATTTTGGAATGAAATTAATTAACTACATTTAGGGTCAACAACATTTTATAGACCTGCCATGCATGTACTACTGGTTGTATGTAGCATTAAAAGTCAGCAAACCTTCAGGAACCCCACTGTGGCAAATACATGCTTTCATCATAAGCAGTGCTGCTTTCTTATCCTTTGGACAGGTCATTGACTTAAGTTATAGAGTGAATATGTGGAGGGGTATGAAGGAGAAAAGGAGGATCAGGACATGGGAAAGCTGGCTGATTGATGGTCTGTGGGTGGGGTAAAATGGTTGCGCTGGCTAGGACGGGAAGTGACAACCACAGATGTTGAATGGGCTGCGTGTTTGATCAGCAGGCATGATACGGAGGAGGTGAAGTGGTGGTGTCATGCATAGCACAGGGGCAGGGTAGGTGGTGATACTGAAAGCATGGTGACGGGTGTCCCACAGGACCTAAACTGGGGTGTGGAGGCAGACCAAGGCTCTATCCAGTATCCAGCAGACCCCAGCAGTCCTCCCTCTTCTTCTTATCCTACAACCCCCCCCCCACCCCCACCAACATAGTCTGTGGGTGGTGCTGTTAATAATGTGGCAACTAGGAAGATTAATTGTGAGCAAGCAGAAGGATTAGGAGGGGCTTTTTAGGGCCAAGCAGGCCAGTGAAGGCCCAGGCTTGTGATCGTTCAAGCAGGCCAGGAAATGAGGCAAGTAGGGGCGCAACTCTATGGTGGCTCAGAAGCGCATTGATGAGGATCAAATAGAGAGGGTTCACGGTTCCTTGTGTTAATGCTTGAGTTGCTGTGTTAGCTCATAATAATTGTCCTAGACAGGCTCTTTGTGGGCCCATTATGAAAGCCAATTTAAATTATTTCCCCAAAAGCAAATGGCAAAATGCAAATTTTTGGTTCAGGATCACACAATGACCCAATCCAGTATCCAGTCTGCCAGTGGAAGAGAAAATATCTTCAAATGGGATGTGTCAGTTTTTACTGAGCACAGTATGTTCTCATTTTACATTGTTTTACTTCTTTTGTTACACTTTCCATACAAGTACAGCGTACAAGCAGGGAGTGATCTGTGATATCTCTTAACAGGTTTCAGCCACTCCAGAGGCTGAAAGGAGCAGGTCAAAACAATATTTCTATTCCAAGTCGTTTCTTTCGAAAGCATGGTCCACCAGCATATATGTAGTGAGGTCTCAAAGTAGGCTTATTTTGCCATTTTTCCCTTTGGTGTAATATGAGACACATGCTGGCCAGACCTTAATGCCTTTCAGAGATGCTATCTGAAAGCACATTATGTGATCGTTTTCAATTCACAGTGCTCTCTTTGCCCATGAAGAATATGGTTCCATTTAACAGTGCAGACCATTCCATTTCTCAAGGTTATGCATGGGCATGTAGAGGAACAACAATAAAAGTGGGAAAAATGCAGCTCCAAACCATTTCTAATATGTATTTGTCAGTTGAGTCTCTTGCTATGATTAAAGGCCCAGTGAATTCCTTCCTGCAGGAAAGGAAAGTATTTCTGCAAAGGCATCAGATATCGCTGTGTCATGATAAACTGCCTGCTCCACCAGCTAAAAGGCTAAGGGAAGGAAGAGGATGTTTTGGACCTTGAAAGTGCACGAAAGAACAACAACACAAGAAACTCTTGACCTGTTTGGGAACATGCTCTGAGACTTAGGCCTCTGTTTTCTCTTTGTCTTAAAGCAACATTTGTCACACTTGTTTAGCCTGAACCTCTGGCTGTGCCTATAATCATTAACTCAGTCTACTTGCACAGCCAGGAATCTATCCAGATACGTAACTCACATTGCAGATATGGGACATTAAATAAGATAGCCAGTTTGCATTTAACATGCACATTGCATTTCCTTCCTTAAAACCAGTACATAGAGGTCATTTCATGCCATTTATCAACTACCCTCACATAACCACGCTACATTTGGCTGTTCAGTGACTGACGTCTACCCTTTAGTTGACCACTGCAGGAGGTCATGGCTGAGTGAAGGTTAAGACCTCTCCTTCTTAACCACGTCGTAGATCACATCATCAAAGCCCGGACTATAGCTCCATAACATGTGAGAAGTAATAAAACATGTCCTGCCACATTATGTCATAAAGCAGGAGGAGTGTTTCCAACATTTCCTGTACCAATCCCAAAGGATTTATGACACTCACAGTCAGCTGCAGTCATACTTGTCATTTTAAAACTTGCCAAATGTTTTTTTTCTTCTAAACACTCATTCTATTTGTATCTCTCTGCTCTCCTAGTTACCTAATGACACCGGATCTGAGAGTCACCCACTGCCCTACACTCCTCTACCCCGGGGATCCAGAGATGCCAAAAATCACAAAGGTAAGGAAAAGACCTTTGGACTCAACCTTTTCCGTCAGTTGGTTTTCTGAATGCAATGAATCTGTACAGATATTCTGCAGTATAAAGCAGAAGCAACACATATTATCGTACGTACGTTCAATCATAACCCAAGACCATGGATTATGCAAAGAGAAGTCATAACCCTAATGGCTACACAGAGTGGGAATCCATTGACCTTGAGACTGAGTTGAAGCTATGTTATCTATTCTTATTGATCTCATCCCATTTGTGTGATGTGTTCATAGTGTTAATAAATCGGAGTAATCTAGGTTAACTCTGATGCGAATGTATGCGTGGGAGAGCAGAGTATATAAACAAGATGAAACATCCTTGATCTGTTGATACTAGACATTGATTAGGCCTCATACTGACCCGTGTTGTCAGTTGATATGATTGTGCAGCAACTTTTTGACATCAAACACTCAAGTAAGAATGAACCACAGTCATTAAAAAGATACAATATTTTGAATTAATTGTGTAAAGCACCTCCTCAGCTGAGCTTGCAGTCAAATGCCCTAGAAATACACTTCAATTCACTATATCCATAAGTTAGATTATGCCAAAAAAAAAAACAATCAACATTCAAAGAATATTGTTTCCTTAAACTCAGATCCTAAAATTTACCATCAAATGTGTCAAGTCCATGTGTTATATTCACTCAGTCTGTGTTGTTGGACTACCAAAATATATATCACTCATTTTCATTTCAGAACTTATTGTAAAAGTTGCATTGTAACAATCATTTTAACAGGTGGTTAGAGACTTAGTTGACTTTACATACTTACATAAAAAACAAATAATTAAATAAAATCTCATTTATTGTGCATTTCTTGACATCTTAGGTCTGTTTTTAGAATTCTGAATGTGCAGTTTCACTCTTAAATCATGCTTCAGTTAGCCTGACTGACTCAGTTGGCTTAAGAATAAACTATTTACCTGGAGGCAGGCTTTTTACAGTAAGCCTCACTTTGCCCCCAGTTCTTATCTCTGAGACATTCATCACTGTCTTCACGATGCAAAACACTTGCAATGGGTTGACCACCACACTGGTGGCACAACAGATCTCCACCCTCCGTTTATGATGCCAAGGACAGATCTATGTCATAAAAGCCTGGATGGTGGCAGCTCTCACCGGATGTAGGGACAGGAAGAGCCCTGTGCTTTGTCAAAATCAGACCTGGCTAAGAACAGTCCATTTAAAGGTGAGGGGATCTGACACATGAAATATTTTCCCCTCCGTCTAAGATCTGAGCTGCAGTGACAGTCTCCATTTGTTATTTTTATGATGCAGCGCTGCAGTCTTAGATAACACAGCCCTCATCTTCGCCCTTCACCTCCTCTTCATGTCCCTGCCTTCAGCCTCTACCCCAGCTCTTTTGTATTGTTTTTTTTCTTTTATTTACACTTCTAAAACACACTTGAGTGTTCTTTATGTGTTGGCAATGGTCACAGTAACTCCTCTTTCGAAAGAGAACAAAGCTGTGGTAAAGCAGCACTGTAACAAAACAAGATTGTTCAGACAGTAATTCACTGTTCAATAAACAACTGAGCGTTTACTGAGTTATATTCAGGATATGAACAATAGGGGGTGAAACAATATACTGCATGATTTTATGTAGTTCAGTGCAACACTCGCATTTCCATATGCATGGTAAATTAAACAATTCACTACACAGGTTTGTTCAAAATCTGTTTCAGAAGTGAGACACTGCGGTGATACTTTATGTCCTGCTTTTGTCATCACTGCTTTGTCAAACTGTCTGTTTTTGTTTTCCTGTGAAGCGCTGCTGTTGTTTTGTACTATAATGCTGAAAAAAAATCACTCAGTATGTGAGATAAAAGGCAATTTATTGAAAACATATTGAATTATGACATCTTACAATAGTATATTGAGACTGTGATTTTAGTTAGCTGAAGTGTTTAGAAGTACAGTAAGGGACTGTGACAGTAGTTGTTTTAATGGTTAATGAAATGCCCTTTCTTAATGGGAGTATGGGGAGGCTGTAGAGTTTTATCCCAACTCCTGCAATAGCAGGCAGATCAGCAGCACTTCTGACATCCCCCTGTCGGCTGCACAGAAAGAACTTCCCTTTCCTTCTTTCAACCCTCTGCACCCTCCCCCCACCTCCACCATGTCACCTGTGTGGAAGCCCCAGAGCCTGGGTGCCAGAGGTAATTACAGCAGCTAGAAGATCCCAGAGGAGGGCAGCGCTGGCAGGTCACTGCCCAGGGAGAGAGGGGTGGAAACCAAGGACAGAACTCCAGGATAAGCTCCTGTCGTGATTGGTTGAGGAGTCAACGTGGAGGAGACAGGGCAAAAGCAGGCAGCAAGGAGAAGAGCAGGAGGAAGAGGAGGGAAAGGATGTGCCAAAGTGGTAGTGAAATCTAAATCAAGATGTCATTGAGCAGCTGTAACTTCAGATAGATAGACAGAACAAGAGGGGAAGATAAAGAAGAGAAGAGAGGACCGTGAGAGGACCAGCTTAAAACAGTAAAATACTTAAGAAGAAGAAGAAGATGTAAGAAGGCCAGACAAAAGACAAAGTGAAGGAGGATGGTGGGGGGCTCCAGTGTGTCTTGGTGAAGGCGTGACACAGAGTGGAGTATATAGTCTGGCAGAGGAGCCTGAGGATCCTCCACTACTGTCACCTTGGCTCTAACTCTCAGTGCTGGTCCAACTGTCAACTCAACTCTAAATCCAACAGTCCAGAATGGAGTCCCAGCCTAAAGTACTGCGTGTCTTCATGAAAACTAGCCTATACCATACTATTAAGCCACAGCTAGTGACATATTGTGTTCTTCTGCATTACCATAATTTATCTTTTCAACATGCAAAACAATATGCCAGGTTATTTATTACCAGCTTGTCATTTTCTTGGGATGACGCATTTTGAAGAAAGATTCACAAGTTTATTTCATAGATCTAATTATAACTGTATTTATAAGTATGTAAAAAAGAAGATGCTTCAGACTTGATTGATATCCATGTGCACAAAGGAGATTTGAATGAAATACCTTTCATTTCCGCTGTATGTTTCAATAAATAGGCCAGGCTCTAGTAACTGCTTTTTCACAGGTATCAGATTAAATTTGAGTAGGCCATCCCTCAGCACTGACAGCAGTAAATGAAAGGGATATCTTTGTACAAGAAAAGTAAACAGACAAGGAAAAATGCCTGAAATCTGCCTTACAGTATGAGCCTTGGGCCCTTTTAATCTTGTTGTTCTGGGCCTGCTTCCAGCTACTTTGTATGTATGTATCTTAAATGGTGCACAACTGTTATTAAAATCCCAGGAGGAAAGCAGCCTTCAAAGCAAAAAAAAAAAAAAAAAAAAAAACCAACTCCTTCCTGACGACACCCGTGGGGTGTCTCACATTTGTTTGGCAGTTTGCTTTCATTACATGTCGGGGTGATCTGCACCGCAACTCCTGCTACACTCCCCCCTCTAGCTCCCCCCACCCCAAAAAAATCAAGCAATGGGAAAAGATCCAAACTAAGAGTAAACTGTTTTATAGTTGCTGCACAACAAATAAACAAACATCTGGAAGCATTCAGAGCGGCCCATTAGAAGGGCTCTGGGCTTTGCCAAAAAGGGGTAAATGATGAGGAATGGGCTGTCGAAAGGCTGGCGGAGACAGGGGAGAGGCCAGATGACGGAGCTGTGGGTGCTAAGCACTGCCTTTTAGAGCTCAGCTGGGCTCAGAGAGATCTACACCTGCTGCTATCTTCTCCTCCCCTCCTCTCCTCCACCAGACATCTGGATGAGATACATGACTAATGGATGACTAAACTGCTAGTGCTGAAACTTAGCTGTTGTCAATATGAAAGGAAAGGTTGTTGCTTTGACTGATGACTTAATGTTCTTTGCACGACACACTGAATGAAAGTAGAAATGAGTGTGACAGTTTTAAGAAATGATAATGCGCGAAAACAGATATACAGTTCCCCAGTGTCTGTTTATTGTTGCTTGTATAATAACCAGAGTTGATTATAGTATTTATAACTGAATGGATCAGATGCTGTTGTGAATATAAATATTAACTTTTCGTATAGCCCTGTTATTTAAAGTGAACATGTGCTACTGGTTAGAGAATTGTTTGGTGAATTAATTGATATATTACCTCAAGCATCTGTTTCCTTGCTCCCGAGTTGTTCCTTGGACTTATCTTATGAGTGATTCTGTTGTTTGCTGTTTGATGTCAGTCTGTAGTTACAATGAAAGCTCTCATCTCTCTGCTGATAATCTTCCCATCCTGGTTTGGCCTGCCTTGACATGTTCCTTGAGTATGGAAATGTCTTCTGTGGAATGTGGTGAGAAAAGACAGAGCACCTCTGACGTTTCCCATTAGACACATGTACGTGCTCTGCAAGACATTTCACTCAGACTCGTAATGATTATACCAGCCGGATCTGTCCCCTGATAAACATCACTCTTAAACACAAAGACTTGTACTGGCCCCCACACAACTAAAATGAGGCATATGGAAAGAACAAAGTGTAAGCTTTTCCTCAACACTGTTCCAGGGCACCATTTGCAAAACTGCTTTCTATAAACGTTTTATGATAAACTAAACTATAATGTGTGCGTTCAACATTGAGAAATGACAGATGATGAAATATTGTCATGAGAATGATATATACAGATCTCACTGCCAGCTATATACCATGAGCTTATTTTGCACCAAGCTCTACGAGGTGAATTGACAAAGTAAAGACATGGCCTTCTTCCCAGGCACTGAGTACATAAAAATGTTTCCCAAGCACTCGTCACTGCATGAAGGTTTTATTTCTTTGCAGTGTTTGCCAGTTTTTAAGCTGATGAAGTACAAAAGATTACTTTCTAATGACCTTGTATAAACTTTTCCACCACATATAGTCACAAGAATTTAAACCATAAAAGATAGGCTATATAGTAATAACGGCTGTTAGTTATTGATTTAATTTGAATGCAAGACATTTACCTCTAATTATTAACTAATTTTGCTTTGAGTACATAAACTACTCAGTAAAGTAAAGTACTTCTTACAGCACTACTTTGCTATCTTTTAATATTCTGTTTTTAGATATTTGTCTACCCTCTAAGTTGTTAATGTATTATAGACATTGATCCCTGTTCCATTATTTCACCCTTAAAAAACAAAACATATACCTGCAAGTTGCACTTTACGGTTTTAAACCTTGTTGTGCTCAACAGGAGGATGCAGCTCAATTGGTCAAAAACAAACGGGTTTCAGGATTAGCAAAGCTGAGAAAAGTCATCAGCTATTTTAACTCTGTATAAAGAAGGAATGAGATCTATGGGTCGGGCTCAAAATGCTTCTGCAAACCTATTCTCAAAATGGCCTGAAGATATTAAGGATGACTGGACATCTGTTTAATGAATTGTGGCCAGGGTCATGCAAAGCTACATCCTTAGCAAAAATGTGTTTTATTGATAATGGACACATTTTGAGATCAACCTTTACAGAAATAGAAATGTGTGCTTAGTCCTGGAATTCTATATACCCAATTTTATGCTGTATCAAAATCCAAAAAAGATTTCATAGGACTGTTTATCAAATAATACAAAGCAAACAAACAAAAAAACAACAACAAAACAAACTAACTAAAAACGTCTTGGTGGACATTTATGGTCCGAGATGCTTTGTATGGAGCACTTGTAGTAGATGAACAAAAACCTGAAAATTCAGTCCCGGTCACATCAATCTCTTTTTTGGGAAAGTATCTCTTGCTGCATATCACATCACATCACAGTGGTATATACTCCCCTTGTATAAAGGGACTTAATGTGAGTCAGATGATGTGATATTATTCCTCCCGGGAGTGGATTGGCTCAGCAACATGAATATCCATTAAAGCCATCCTATGGAGATGGATGAGGGGAGAGGGGACGAGGCAAACTGGGCCTGCAATCCTTCACCGCAGCTTCACATAACACTGCACTGTCCGCATCCAAAGTGATGAGAGCTCATTTTTGGATGCAGGCCTGTCCTTGTTATTACTAGCCCTGGAAATCACCTCTACGTTTTCTCCTTCAGACGCAAGCTAGATTAAAATGCCAGGATAACCTCCTCAACTTCCATGACAGGCTTAACTGCTGAACTCTGACGTGCCAGCTCTAAACTGCTTTGAGAAAGCTGCCTTCCACCAAGTGTCATTATCTCTCCGTTATCGGATGGCACTCCTTTCACAGTGTGTGAATAATTCTGTTTGTGCTGGGTTTGGGGAAATGTCAGTGACACTATTGTTTTTACCTTCCCTTTTGATGTAGGTGAGAGAGTCTCCAGAGTGTCTTGAGTTCTTAAACTGATGTTGGATGTATACAGCAAAAACTTAAAGTGAATAGATAGGACTGTCAGCTTCTGAGCTACTGCAAGATATTTGTTTGCTACTTCTTCTTACTCATGGTATAAAAGTAAATATTTCTTTTTGTGATATTCTGCCTTAATAAGGGATGTGTCATAGTTCAAGTATGCTGGTATTGTTTTGACTGAAGCCATTAAAACAGTCTCATTGTAACGCTACAAGTAGTTTACAGATCAAAGTAGACATTTTCTAAATGCTATTAATCCTCAGTCAACATACAAATTAGTCAGACGCAGTAGCTTTTTGTGGAAAACCTACACTATTACTTTGTAATGAACATTAAACACTAAGCCTGAAAGCTTATGATCATACTTTTGAACTCTTCCGTCCATCACCACTGAAATATGATGATTACAAAGTTTAAACCATTTTCTCAGCAGCAGGAAAATATGTAGCCTCCTAAATCTTTATCGTCCGTGACCATTGCAGACAAACCTTAGTTATTTATGATGATACAAACCCAACTGGACTCACCCAGTGAAACTTGCTCAGGCACAAACAGACATAACTTTGAAGCAATATGTTGGCTTCTTCTCCAAATGTGTCAGACGGATAGACAAGGACATGAGTTTCTGCCAAGCAGGCCCAGCCCTCTTGGAAAAACATACCACTGGTGCTCTGGACCTTGGTCTACATCCCAGTTGCACTGGTCATTTTCAGGAAAGTAGAAGAACATAAATCACCCAAAGTGGATAGGTCTTCCTGCTAGAATCAGTTCTGAAATTCTGGTATTGCTAATGCAGCTCCACTATTATTCATTTTCCACCATGATTTGTAGTTGTGGTTCAGGACAACTGAGATGCAGCCTGTGCTTTCCAGCTATAATTTCAGTCAGAAGTTGAAGCAGGTTTCTGAAGCCTTCATGGTTTCCAAAGGTGGGAGTCCATCATAGTAATTTAGGATGGGGGTTAGCTGCCAGATGGTTTTGGATATTTTTACAGCAGGATGGATGTTGGGTCCACCAGTTTTCTTCTGTGTCAGTACCCTTTGAAACAAATTGCTCGGTGAGCAGGCGGAGTCTGTCTGTGTGAGGGGGCTCGCTACCCTTCATTCTGATGAATAGCTACTAACACGCTGGCAGATGCTGGACAACTTGTCATGCTAAAGGAGACAGGTTCAGACCTCAATAAGTCCTTGTAGCTTTGTGATTATTGTATATTACCGGGGTTGTTTACACAGAGATACACAACGTCTCACATTCTTGATTGCATGATGCAGCAAGTTAACCAAATTAGATGCAGTACTTGTAAAATATATTTGTCTTGTTGGTTTATGTAGGATCATATATCTTAATCAGGCTGTTTTTAATAAATTATATTTTGAGTAGACTGTAGATCGTAATTTTAGGGTAACTGATCTCACACAGTAATCATTCAAGATGAAAACACGCCTTAATGCTAGTCTGGTTAATGGCTCCAACAAATTAGATTCCAATTCACTCGGTGGCCAGTTTATCATGCTGGGTGACAACACATTCTGCATGACTTAACAGCTGTGGTACATCACTAAACCTTTCTGTCAGGCATGATCGTAACGGAACTATACGTGCCATGGATTCACTAATATGCAATGAGAAAATGGACCACTAGTGATAATTTACAGAGAAACATAAAGTGGTGTCCTGTTAAAGGACAGGCTCCAAGTGGCAATCACACACTGAAACAGCTGCCTTTCCTTGTCAGCCATGTAGTAAAGTATATATATGGACACAAACATGCAGATGAATATGTTTGTACATTATAGGCAGACATGCATCCACATTGTGCATGTGGCACTAGTATTACATCCCACACAGAATCTAGGCACTAGAGAATCCAGTGCCTAGATTGTAGATTCTGGATCAGGAATCAGGAATCAGAAATGTCCTACATTTAGGGATCAAAGACACAACTCTGTCTTGACGCTCAGGGATAATCCCAGTTTTTGTAGTTTTGGCTACATTTTTTGTTGGGTATGGAAACATTATACATACAAAACTAATTACTGGTATGTGGGAACACAAATGAGCAAAACTTTTCACTTTGGAGGCGAAACAAAAGTGAAGTTGTCTGAAATGTTGGTAATGATCTGTCATTTCATGGGAACTCTCTGCAGGAACAGACCAGTGTGGTGGATAAAAAAAAAGACATGGGAAATCTGTGATGGATGTTTACAGCAAACAGTCTGGCTTTTAATTTTACCTGATACTTTCATTTTATCCTCCAAAATATCTGCCCATTGCCCTGTCTGACTTTTTTGTATGTATAAATTGTTATAACATGAATGAATGTATTGTCTTACATTCATTTATAAGAGTGATGGACAAAAATGTAAATATAAGAGCGATTTGTCTACTCTCTAAGGTATTATATTCAAATAAGGGGTCCTAGAAATCTTCTGAGGGCCTTTATAAGCACCATGGGCATTGTGAAATAAGTTCGACATACCTATTATTAAACGAGAAGTTAAGTTCAGAGTGACAAAGCAGATGTGTGAATGTTACAAAATTAGGTCCGCCATAATGGATTTTTTTTTCCAGAAAGGTGGTGATGTTCACTAATGCATAAACATGTCAAGTGTGCTGCAGTGTCAAGTTTGTAGTGAAGTGATTTAAAGTAGGCATGACTGCTGCCACTGTTTCTCTGAAGTATTTTGGGTCTTGAAACCTCATACACACACACAGAAACACACTCATTCCCAGGAACCCTCAATGCTCCAAAGCTATTGCGGTGGAAAGAGCTGAACTCATCTGTCAATTACGGTAAGCTCCATTGGGCCATTGTCTAAACTGTTTTCTCACTCACTGGTGAATCCAGTGATTTATTGTCAACTGCCTCGGCATCAATATACAATTGGGAGACACTAAGCTGTGATGTCTGAACACAAACTATTGTCAGAGTATCAGCATAGCTCACATTAAGTGCCATTTAGATTATTCATTGCATCGGGCTGTGAGAAGGCCATTATCCCATGCGCTGGGATTCCAGTCTTATGGATTTGAGCTTCTGCTTACTTCACATTCACTATCCCACTGAAGGAGCAACATTTGAGTTGAACTAAACAGACACTGTGTTGCAAATTTTGTGAATCAGCTTGTCCATCCCTGCCTCAAAGTCCATAAGGTCAACTGGATATGAGCATCAGAAGCACTTCGTTGGACTTCTGTGCATTTCATCTCTGTTGAAATATAAAGCGGGGCTTCAGTTGCAGGAAGTAGCAGATCTTTTGTGGTTTGCACTGGCATTGACATTCCAGTTCAACCAGAATGAAAAGAGCGAGGTCACTGAAATGCTAGGAAGTCCAAAACAACCTTTTAATCTGTCACTTTGATTTGCTGATTAAGTCACTTTAAACAGACGGAGCAGGTTTCTCTGTCATGATAATGTGAGAGGACAAGTTATTTCACCATCATAATTTGATTCGAGCATAGTTTCTGGCATGCTATGTCGCTGCAGTGCAAGATGATTGGATTGACTGAGTCATTTTGGTCAAACACATGAATTTATCCCAGATTGTTGTGATTTAAAAGTCTGTCTGCTTCATTCCCCTCCCTCAGGACAAACATGCATTCAAAAGTAAACCTTCAGAATTGGTAGCCATCAAACCATATCATATCTGTTGAGAAAGATATAATTCTTCTCTGATTATGCATTTGTATGCAGTATGTGGTATTTGGTGAGCGCATGAGCTGAGTATTACGTACCACTGTGATACATGTGCTTTATGTAGAAAAGGCAGTAGAACACAAGGATTCAACAGATTAAAATTACATTTAGAAAAGATTCAAAGTCTCAAACAAATTATTTCAGCACAAATGAACAGAGAGTTTCCATTATTTTCAGTATTGGGTGCCTGGAGACTCTTGAAAGAAAGCTAAAATATGCCTCTCTATTTGACACCATTAGCAAGTGTTAACACATAACCTTTGGCAGTGCTGGCCAACTGCTTCGCACCATTTTAGGCATCTTCTGCGGCAGCAGTTCTGAGCTAAGGATTTGGACAGTAGGATGAGAGAGATGGAGGACAGAGGGCATAATATTAAATGAAGTAAAATGAACTTGTTCACGTCTGCCGGTGGGATTCTTTTGTTTGCACGCTGTGACCCTGAGTTGCAATGTCTCAGGGCTAGCCGACTGTTTGTTTTGTGCCCTCTGATCCATTGTGTTTCTGGCAAAAATAACAAGCTTGGTTATATTTTTCCTCCTTTGCATTACACCCTCATGGTAAAGAAAAATATTTTTTGAAGTGAATACACATATGTTGTAACATCACCCGTGTTATTGTTTAGCTTTATGCAGGAGTAGGCACTAGATCGTAATAGCTGAGCTGAAAGGATGATATTAAGATAACCTTGGGAAAGAGGCGATAACACAGCCATGGGCATCTGTCCTTCCTGCCATCACTAACCCAGTGTGACATTTTGGCTGAGGAACGACTCAAGCTACAGCACTAACAGCTTTTTTGGTCTTTTTGAAGGGGTAGCTTTTTTTGTTATTTTACGGTTGTAGAAATTCCCTCCTAGGTCAGCTTGTATTGTGATATGCTGTTAGCCATTAGACTATGGCGAGGTAATCCTGACAAATACAATGAACAAATCAAGGATATTACTGCTGTGATGTGCAGTCGATAATATTTGGCTTCATTAATTCCCATGCCCTGAGATGACATCCAGCCCCTATTAGGTTTGAAATCTCATCCCCTTCTCCTCTATACCTCAGCTGTGGCTCAACCAAGCAGCCAAGCAGATAATACGCTCTGAGCTCTGAAACATGTACCATTATAATTAGCTTTGTCAGGTCCTAGCCCCTACAACCCTCATGCAGATAATATGATAATATGTCTTCATAACCGGCTGACCTTACATGCTCAATATTTCTCCCCTTATGAAGATTACATGTCAATAAAGTAATTGAGTCCCGGGGTGTGTGGCAAGTGAAGATTTAGGTTATTGGACTTTTCGGGGCAGTGATGTACGAGCGTTATTATTCTACCTGTCAGGAGATGTGCAGGGGGCTGGGGACAGTCCGAGAGTGTCAGGGGGGGAAAGGATACGAGAAGAGAGGAGAGGAGAGAGGCCAAGGAGAGAAAGAGAGAGGGAGACAGAGATAAGGCAAAAGAGAAGGAGAGGGGAGGGCACAGCAAGAAATGAAGTGAGCCAAAGAGAGACACTGAAAAGAGAGAATAAGGGAGACGGAAATGAAGAGAGGAGGAGGGAGGACTGAGAAGAGCAGAAGAGGCAAGATCATTTCTCACAAGGGGGGACAGATCCACAGTTAATCATTCCCTCATACCTTCATCTCTCTGTCCCCTCCCTCACTCTCTGCATATGAACAGGGGATATGTCATATTAATTAAGAGAAGTAGATTTACAGTGGAGCCATCCGTCTGAATGGGGCAGAGGGAGGCCAGAGGGGCATAAAATATTCCACACAACACAAACCTATCATCACCTCTGCCTCACACCTGATTGGCTACTGTGGGTTAATCCCTTTAAATGCTGGCAGGAAATGACGGCATGTAAATGACACAACCATATTTTTTATCAGCAAATGGTGTCACCAAGAACATATATTTCATCTCTTCAGTCTTGCAGTATTTGTTGGTTTTACAGGTATGCTCACTTACTGCCGTGTAGATTTAAGAACCGTTTCAAATGATTTTACCAGTTATCACATAAGACTTGACTCTAGCGGTAGTAAACACTAATATTCTTTATCTTACATCTTGTCAAAAGGATTACCAAAGTAAGTGACAACTATAAGAATGAGTGATTGCACACAGACATTCTGCATGTGAAATTATATTCATATTTATGGGCAACAGTCACAAAGTTTTGATTCTGCTCATGCGTATGCAGCAATTGCAAGCGATAACTATTGTGCAGGTTGTCACTGTGGATCTCAAAGATGAGCAGAGAGCAAACCCTAAAAACTATGTCAAACTCTAGCTACATGTTGAGGATCCTCACAGCTGTCTCTGCAGTGGAAGAGCCCACACTGCAGGACAGAAGTGTCTCAGTTCGACTTTGTGTACCATGCATTTGTTACCCCACTGGCAACATCAAGTTCTACAGCATTGTTCTGAGGAGAGGAAGGACATTTGATGCAAACAACTTAAACTATGGTTTGATGGTGTTTGGATGCTCCCTGATGGCAAAAAGCCTGCTCATAGTGTGTTGAAAATAGACAAACTTTTTGGCTGCACTAACACAATCGTCGCTCCCCACCCACCCCACTTGGATATGGCTTCCTGAGAATTACTGCCATCCTCAAAATGAAATTCAAGCTCATTGTTGGACATTTTGACACAGAAGGAATAGCAGTGAAATTTAAATCAGGTACAGTTTTTGCTTGCTACAGACACAGTCTTGAAACTTGACCAATAAACATACTGTGCGAACGTGTAGCCCCACTGTAATACTTTGAAATGCTCCACCGTAAGCAAACATCGACTTAACAAAATAAAAACATTTGGGTTGAGTCTTTATTACTTTGTATTATCTACAGGTTTTATTCTGACCTTAGTTTAAAGGTTTGCAAATAATGTATTTTCAAATCATAGTTAAATTTTAATTTCATCACAGAAGACAAACATTGATTTTCATCAATACATTGTTTCACAACCAAATTTCTGATTTTGTCAGTGTAGTGATCTGTCCTTTTTCTTGCCACATATCGTGACAAATTGTTCTAAATGCCATATGTCAAAGTTCTATTTTGTCCATCATAATTTGACTGTCAGTGCTAGAGACAGAGGAAATGGGATGTGAAAATGAGTGTGGTCAATTGAGGTCCAACAATGAAGGTTACACACATTTTCAGCTGCAAGAGAGACAGGAGCAGGGGACACACAAAGGCAGGGTGGGAGAGCAATGTTAAAGGATATTTTACCATGTCCTTTTGGATTAGGCCTGGAGATTGATATCTTCCAGTCAGATGAAGCTCTGATGTGAGTGATCCAGCCCCTCCATCATTGTGACATGCAGCTCTTGGCTAACGCTCATCCGTGTTGATGGGCACACCCTACGCCACAAGGGCCCTGGCTAACATACCCACCTTCCTCTCTCCCCATCTCTGTCTGCCTCACTCTGCCATCTCTGTTCTTTTATTTCTATTGCCCTTCTCCCCTGTTTTCTGTCACCATGTCATGTCCAATCACTGTTTGGCTGGCCAGGCACTCAGTCGGGCAGGCAGGGAGCAGGAGCCCCAGGTAGAGAACTGCCTAACAGGCGTCAGGATGGGCACTGAAATGACTCTAATAATGGGGTCCCCGTGTGGCCCAGACAGGCCAGTCAGTTAGCAGGGCCAGGATGGGGAGTAATAAGTGTTTGATGTCTGCAGGGGAAGGAAGTGTGAAGGAGTACAGCCAACCCTGAGCACTCCGGTCAGGCAGGTGCAGCCAGCCAGGGTCTGAGGGGAACGACTGTGGAACAAGACGTCAGATTAGTATTGATATGTGTCATGCTGGAGGTTGCCAGGCTGTTTGTTTAAAAGAGTGTCTCAGAGTGGTAGCAGCCATGCGGTAATTGATGTCTAGCTCAAAAAGAAAAGCTAAAGGACAACCTGATGTGCTGGTGCTGAGTGAAAGGCAAGACCTTTGTGAAACAACCATTGTCAATTTCATGGTGTGATGAAGGAAGAAAATACTGCACAATGTGCACCTGTATTATCTGTGCATGTCTTTATGCATGTGTAAAACTCCAGCAGCAATTCCTCTCATGGCTAAATTTGCTGGCCATCTTTGATTTGATGGAAATTGTCACTGACAGGTAGCGAGGTGCCATTTTGTCCACTGATGCGTGAAGTCCATCATTGTCTGTGTAGCTGAGTTTAGTTAACATGGCACTTAGCAACTGACATTGCTTTGGAGCCAGAAAAACACTGTCATTGCCGTGTCATTTATCTTTTGCTAACCAATTTTTGATGTTTTCCTCACTAAATGCCTCACTGGGCACCATTTGCTTTTTAGAGTAGGCTTGTTCAGCTAGACAAGAGTTTCAGTGCCCTCTAAGTATAAACTGTATTGCAACCCTTCAACACAATTTAGGTGCTGATATCAGAGGGAATAGGTTGCCCAGCACCTTCCAGTGATAATGCCACTGCTGTCCTTTCTAGTATGACTATCTAGTAACAAGCTACTTCCCTTTGAACAGTTTTATGTGGTTGTAATTGACCTGACAATGGGGTTCATTATGCAGTCCCTTTCATGCTGTTTTGCCTGATAATTATTATTTAATGTGTTCGGATGGAGAGCATCATTAATTCATCCCTTCCTCCAATGTCAAAGAGATGAACAGTGAAGTTATCACTCTCTGGTGATTAATATTATGCTCTTTTGTTATTGAATCCTGTCCTAGTGATTAAACCTTCATTGAGTGACTCACCAGCCGCTCTTATTAACGGCACCATTACTGAACACAGCCAAACCTCTAATTGCTATTTTCACTTTTTCTTTCTATTTCGGTCAGAGGTTTGAACCACTTATCTGTGCTTTTCTTTTAATTAGAAATCCTGGGTGTAATGAAGAACACAATCGATCAGTGTCAGGCCGTGTGGTGTGCATGTGCGATGATTTGTGATCCACATGTTGACGGAGAAAATGAGCATTTATGATTACTGCCGTCATTAGTGGTTTCATGTGCCCTTAAGGGTAGACGAACCCTTCCAATAACTCCAGTCGTAAATAACCAACTTGTCATTGTGCTTACAGAAGAGGGTTTTTTTTTTACATGCAAGGTTTGCGTTGTCAGTGAGTTGGTAAGAGCATGCCTTGAGAAAGGCGCTCCAAGGGGACTAAGGACTTTGTAAACTGTCCCCCACATTTAACCACCCTCCTCTTATCTCCAAGCTCCAGAGCTACTGTAACCAGTGTTCTCTCCAGGCTCTATGTGGAATAAATGTCACTGAAATTAATTTCACCATTTTTTTTTCATTAGACCCCCCACAACGGTAATCTCTTTCTTCAGTCAAAATTTATGTGCCCCAGAATTCAATTTCCTTCTCATCCTCATAAGTTGGAAGTACAAAGACTGATAGGCCTTCATCTGGTTATAACTGTAATTCACCCATCAATGAATAATGCCATCCTCAATTTAAAGTGTTTGATTATAGCCATTTAGTGAACTGACAGTGATGGAGTGTCATTTTTCATGTGCAAACCAATGTTGCCAATAAGCTCAAAATATAAGTGATACATACACAGTATGCACTCCACTGCATTTCTAATCATTGATTTATGTTTCTACTATATATTAGTTCAATTTCTATGATTATTCTATCAATATTGACCTTAATCACACAGCTAGCCTCTTCTGTAACAGTGGCTGTCACTTCCTAAAGCATCTAAAAACATACAGAATGTGTTATTGTTGCACTTTAAGGAGAATCATGTGGCAAAATCAACCTGGTATTGATCAGATTCAGTTGAGCCATGACCCAGCAACCTTCTCCCGGCAGCCTATCAGCCTGTGGCAATGGCAAATCTTTCTATTCTCCACTCCTGCACACACACATGCACAGTCTCTCACTTTTTGTGTGTATGTGTGTTGTTTTCAATTGAGTCATGCACACAGTTCTTAAATCTCTCCTCTCTCTCTATTTCAATCTCAGTTTCGGACTCTTCCTCCCCAATAATTTAACACTCCACACCGAACCATAAGGTCAAAACAACTAATGAAAGTTTGTGCTGCAACAATTGATGAAAAGAAAGGACATCACAATGAATTAAACCACAAGAATGTCTTTCTATACATTGTGAGTTAGAATATATATACTGTGGTGGAGACACATGACATTTAGTGGGTGACAGACTAACCACTGACTGACAGAAAGTATACAACATGCCAGGCTGTCTGGTGAGAATTATTTGGAAAGTTTGACATCCAAGCCTCGTCATATGTCAACAGAGAAAGCAACAGTTATGTTGTCTTTCTCCAGTGTGATGGACAGCCATAGGTATCATTGTGGTGGCTTGTTTAGCCACGACTGTTACTGTACTTTCTAATCAGTTCAGCAACTGATAGATAATAGGTTACCTTTCTTCATAGTTCCATAAATTAGCACTATATATTGTGTATTTTTTTTAGTAATCATTAAAAGCTATTGGATGTTTTGCTGTCCTGGGTGCCTTGCTGTGGCTCATTAGAGTAGTTCTTCCGCTGTAGGCAGCATAATCCCCTCCTTCCTTTCTCTCCTGCCCTCCTTCCATCCCTCTCTCTCACTGCCTTCTCCCCAGCCTCTGCCTGGGTGAAAAATGGAGCGCATTTCCCTGATAGCCTGTGTGGATGTGGAGAGTATAAATGGCTAATGAATTACAGATGAACATTGACGCAAATTAATCTTCCTGATGTCCCAGGGTTATATGGCAGCTATTTAAAAGTTTAATCAATACGCTGAAGTTGAGAACATGCAGGCGCTGCAGTTGTTTGGCCGCAGTAAACAGCCAGGAGGGGAACAGGGAAGGCCTGAGCCCAGGGCATGCATCATAATGACAGCTATTTATGTTTAATGGACTCAACATATTTTATTGGAAGAGGACAAATGTCACTTTCGTTTTCAAAGTTACACACAGGAGTTTTGTTTGAGACCCAAGAGAGACGTGTGTCACCTCAGCCATTAAAATGGTAAAACCAATTGACAGAGGAGTCTATTAGTAGAGAAGAGATGGAGCAAGGATGGATTTAGTTTCAACATGTCATATTAAGCCTTAGCTTCTTTTGTGTGAAATGTGCATCATAAAAATTATAATAAGATGGTCCTAATGTTGGTCTCATCAATATGTTTAGCTTAAGTGACATTTGCACTTGTTCTATTTTTTTTACACTACTATTCTCTTCTTCACTCCCACACACATATATGTGTATGCAAGACATATATTCTTTGGCCTTTGTTTAATTATATGTGTGTGTGTGTGTGTGTGTGTGTGTGTGTGTATGTACTTACTGTATTTATATTGTATCTACACAACACTCTTTGCCCAACAGACACTACCAAATCAAAAAGAAATCCTAAAATTATTCAAATTATTATCGAAACAATGTGGTAACAATGACAGACCAATGTTAATTGTCATTGCTGTAAAGACAGTGAGGACTCTAGATAATTCAGCTGATCCCAGCAGAGGGAAACTACAGTAAACCGTTATTATTGTTTGCACAAAGACACTCCAAAAGTTCCAAATGTTGCTGCTTTGCCTGCTGCTGAACAAACTAAGTACAACCAGTTTATACAGTTATTTTTTATTTCCAGTACTTTTTTTTTTTACTGTAAGGACTGTGCTGCTGGATGGCGTGTGGAAATACACTTCTGGAGCAAATATGTCTTACATGAGCCTTACAGTCCATATTTTAGCCAAACTGAACCCAGCTTTGGTCACGTAATTGATTTCAGTCACAGTATGACTGGTTTCCAGTGTCAGAATTCTGTTGAATCAGGCATAGAGCAAATACATATTTCCATATTCAATAAGTTTATCTCTTTGTCTTTGGAAGTATTTAATAGGTACTGTACAATAAGAAAAAATACACCCACACTGACACACATATCAAACATACCAATACTTAAGTGAAACAATTCCATTTCTGTCCTTGGCAATATGCCGTGTGTGCCAGCCCGCCCCTCAGTAGGCTGAATCACAGTCCACTGGCTGTTGGTTTATGGGACGCAGGGGGGTTATCTATCTGCAGGCCTCCCTATAGAGAGGAGGTGGCGACTCCATCTCATGACGTTGGGCTGAACTGATAAAAGGACAGCCGGAGATGGATCGTGTCCACAATAATAGCCCTGGCTCACAGCAGCCTACGCCCCAAGCTCATAAGTCACTCTCACACCAACTCTTATGGATGCCTGCCCCCAGCTCCCTCTGACCCCATCCCCCACCTGCCCAGCAGTGTTATTTCAGCCCTTGGAGATAATACAGAAAGTGTAATTGCCTTGTTAATTGGCTTTTTTTCTCATTGCATTTTTTCCCTGATGGATGGCGGCACTGATGGAATTGTTGGCTAAGTGGCCAAACTGGAAGGTGGGACAGAAAAGCAGAGGAAGCAAAAAAAAAAATACAAGAAAGAAGAGGAGTCGGAGACTGATAGAGAGAGGAACCAAAGAGAGAAAAAAAAGAGAGTGAAGAGTGTAGAGAAGGAGAAAGACAGAGTGGAAGCAGTTGAGATGAGAGAGGAGGATAGATGTGAGAAGGAGGCAGGACAAGAAACTAGGAGTGGAGGGAGTGGATTCATGCCGAGAATAGATAACCTTGATGTTAAAAGCTACATCCGTTGGATGTGTCTTTCTGTGACATATTGATGGCCCTTGAAAAGAGTCAAGCTGATTGTATGCAGGGAACAATCATTAAACCCACTCCATCTCCCTCCTCTCTCTGACTTTCTCTCTCTTGTAAGTGTGTCTGCATGTGTATGTGTGCTGATTAAATGCAGAGTTTTTAAGCTGGCTGTGTGAGTTAATATGGTTAGGAATCGCATGAATAACCTTAAATACTCTGAATATCATAAAATGGACAAAGTATTCAGCTAATAAACAAGCTAGTTTCAGTTATTTTTAGAGCTACAGTTCATGTGTGCAAAACTGATCTTGATAATATCCAACAGTAACTTTTCTTTTGCTGACAGGTTTACAATATCTTATTGTCATTATTTGACTGGTACCCTAACACACTAACAGCAACATGATGCTTTAGGCCACTGTCCTTATTTATAGTGTTGACATCCAAGATCATACTATTATTATTATTATTTCTGCTATATTGAAGTGGATTCCTCCCTTGGCACATTCAGGTAATTGTACCTTGTCTTTCTCTCTTGTTGGTTGATGACATGTCTTCAACTGGCAAAAGGAAACATATACTAAGGTAGAAAACCAACAGTACTTGCATTATCAAGTGACTTATCAGTGAACCACTGAATCTAAAGGTGCATCCAGATTATGATAGTCATGTATTTTATTCCTGATACAGTGCGTGAGTCCTGATAGCATAGGTCTGATCATCACACTGAGCCTGTGCCTTACACTCGAAGATCAAGCCCATCAAAACTGCAGTAACACTGCAAAATCTCAAACTTGACAGTAAAGTTAATTTAAAATTTTTATTTTTAGTATTTTCCTTTATGTCAATTTCACTTTGTGTTCACTGGCTGAGATTGTGCATTGCCGTTTCTCATGGAAAATGTCTGTTGGGCATTGCAATTTAACTGGCAACATAATGTGAGCCCGTCAGATTAAGATTGGGTAGCAGAACCTCTCCTTAGTCTCACATTTTCCAATCCTAACATTTACTTTTTTAGAGATGTAGAGTATAAGGGAAGAAGGGGGGGGCATTTTTAGAAGATACAAAACTCCTAAGATACCCAGGACAGTTGAGTTTGAGGACTTTGAGGTAGTTAGACACCTTAAACCTGCTCACTACAACCACAGGAACTGTTGAGTTACTGACACAATTCTGATCAACAACTTCTAAACTTCAGTTCATACAAAAAAGCAGTTAAGTGTAAGCAAGTTGTCCTCAGTTTGTCTGCTAGGATTTTTTTAGTGGTAAATAATTTTTTAAGCTCCTCTTCTGCCACACCTATTTTATAGGATTATATGTTATAGAGAAAAATGATATATTCACAAGAAAACCTACTTTTGTTACCATATGTGTTGATTTCATGGTGGAGCACTGTACATAAGTGGCTTTGTGCAGCTGGCTTACTCACACTGTGGCAGAGTGGCCCATCAAGCCCCCGTAGAGAGGACACATGCTTTGGGTAATCAGCTCTGAAAAGACCAGACTGTTTGACGATGAACGCACACTGCAGCATTCACCAAGAGGAAGATACAAGATACAGACTGTACAGTCCTTTAATAAAGACAAGAGGGTAGGCAGCTCCCCTTAAAAACAACGAGGTGCTGCGTGACATATGCAGAACAAAGGCCTGATTGTTCCTCCACCAGGGCATGATGGAAACATTAGCCTCCACATCACTTTGTTAATCTGTCATTTTAATGGCCGCTCCCACTGTTCTCACTGTGTGCCGTGTTTGTGTGCACGAGATGAAAGTGTGCATGGGTTTGTGATAATGTGTATATGGTTGAGAGTGTGGGTGTTGATTCAAGTGTGCTCATCCGTGGCTTAGGATACACAAAGGAAATTGTAGACTACTGGGTTTGGCACTGTCCCACTCGTTATTAAGTATCAGTTCATCAGGCGGACCCCCACAGGCACGAGCATGGCCTCAGAAAAGCGTTATGTAAGAGTGAGTGTGGCTCAGTTATTCCCTTCTCTATCTCCAGCCACCCCATCTTTCTCCTGGCTTCTCTCGTAATAAGAGCATGCTCACGCTGTGAAGGGAGCGCAGCGAACTGGAATGTGTTTATGCACAAAACACACTGCGTAATGCAGGGCTGAAATGTAGCTAGAGCTCGAGCCAGGTTGCACAGAAAATTAAGAGACACATTCATGCACTTTTTCACTCACTGGGAAACAGACCTCATCCCTGCTCTTTGTTCTACTCGTTCCCTTAATTTACTCCTCTTCTCCTCCTTTGGTTTTTAAGCGCCGTTGGAGAGTTACAGGTCACACGTCGGCGGAGCTTTCTGATTGGTGCTGGTGAATCTCAGAATGTGTTCCCTCCAATCCTTCTCAGTCCCCACGGGCTAGTGACGAGCTCAGCAGAGTGTGAAGGCTTGAGGGGCCTTTAGCTTTAGTTCCTTCATCTGTGAAGGTTATCTCTGAAAGGCTTTGGTTGCAACCTACAAATATATCCCCTCTAGGTAATGTCTTATAGGAGCCTTGGCTCTGGTACCTCAGTGGGTAATCTCTTTAAGGGCTCCACTCCTGGAGAGAGTGAGTTTCTCACCGGGTAAGCTGTGAATATGTGAAAGGCCTCGGCGCCCATGTGATCAGAGCGCTGTGAGACACCCTAAGTCCTGTGGTGTCAAGCCCAGTCTCCAGCCGTGGCACCTATATCCCCAGGCAAATCACGGCAGCTGGAATTCTCCTCCCCCCTCCCCCAGCCTCCTCACTGTCAGAGTGGCACACACACATGCGCACACAAACACACACGTATATGTATCCCTCACACACCGGGGGAGCAGGCAGGCATGGAGCTGGTCCCGGATTTTATCGGAGGTGACAGCTCCTCACACTTCAGTGTTTGGATCACCTCAAGTAGCTGGGCTATGAGGGGAAATGAGCACTGCTCCACTACAAAGTCCAGATTTAGATTGACTGAGCTTGTCCTCGGGCCTGTGGGCTGCTGCTGCTGCTGCTGCTGCTGCTGCTGCTGCTGCTGTACTGCTCCTCCGCCTGACAGAACACCCACTACTGCTGCGAGGGACTGGTGTGTGTGTTTTTGTGTGTACGTTTCTGTGCTCTATATGTGTGTGTGTGACTTGGTAGAGCCTACTTTGAAGAGTCAGAGAGAGTGGGGGAACGAGAGCGATGTGTCAGGTTTGGTTAGAATTGAGGGTGGCATCAGAATATGCTTGGCACTAATATGGCACCAGTATCTCTGTCCCCGTCTCTGCTTTCTGTCACTTAGTTGCCATTCTTTCCCCGCCCTTGACAATGTCTCTTTGGATTATGTGATTGGACTTAGCGCTCGGAGCACCCCTCATCCCTCTCCGACACCGCCTCTCCCATAAGTCTCTCCTTTCCTGCCCTGTCTCTGGCCTGCACCCCCCCCCCCCATAATGCATTTGATGTCTATTTAAAAAGCCTGGCGAAAGCTGTATCTGTTCTGCTGTCAGAGGATCATCGACAGCACTAATGCCACTTGTCCTTGCCTCATTTGGCGTGAGGTGACACCTAGCTGCAGCCCACCTCATTCATCAAGTGGCAGTGGGAGCACAGTGACATCAGAGCCAGAGCAGACCAGCTACAGAGCTCTGGGCAGCCCTCTCCCTGGCCAGCAGCAACTCTCATTAGAACTGGAAAGCACTGTGGGCCATCTTGGATTCACCCTCTGAGGTACCTAGAGGGCATGTGGCCTCTTCTTCAGGAATCTGGTTAAATGATTTCTTTGAATGTAATTAACATGGCTGACCTGTACTGGTTGTACTGTTAAGTATAAACAAGACCTATATAAACCTCTTTAATATAAAAATTTGACCTATTCCTCTTAACTGTGATGAACTGTAATAGTATATGGACTCTTGTTGTAGTATATGGACTTTTGTTAACATCAGTAGTGTAAAAAGTAGCCTTAGGGTTTGAAAGGTGAAGCCAATTTCTGATGTCCATTAGGGGGCAACTGCACGGCTCATAAAAAGAAATCTGATTGTATAGAAGTCTATAAGGTGATGACCCTGATGCTCACTTGATTTTTTACCTCAGTTAACACTTTCTGACGAGCTTATGATCTCATTTGCCATTTTCAAGTCTTCTTCAATATAGCATGATGTTCATATTCTAAATTATGGTTGCATTTTTAGTAGAAGAGACCATAAACAAGGTATGATTTAGTGTGGGGCTACCTTGTGATTGTCACTGCCAAGTCATGCGCATTGTGTCGTCTGGTTCTCCATCACTTCCAGCCCTCAATCCTTCCAAGCTCCATCCTCTCACATAAATATGGTCACTGTTGACTCCAAAAATCCAAGACGTTGACCCCCATAGTGGCAAACTCAAAGCCTTTGAATGGGAGCACGACAACTACATCCACTTCTTTCTACACCATGTTTACTTCATTCATTGTATAGTTTCATCAGTTTAATCTCAGTGGAGATCATGAAAACTGAAACTCAAAGACTGAAGATATGAAGAAAAAAACACTTCCCTTAAAGCTTCATTCACTTAATTTAGTGCATCATGGCAAAGTATTGCATTAATGGTATACACTAGCAAGTTCTCAATTTAAGAATTCATCTGTGTTATTTAGTGCACTTTAATTAGCACTTGCACAAATACAAATGTTTGTGCCACACCCATGTCTGCTGAGAGCTAAATAATTGCTAGCTGTGTTCAGTGTGCGTGTGTCTATGTGAGTGTTTGTGTACTGTACGTGGGTGGCACTGAGCTTGTTACTGTCAGGACTTTGCCCTGAGGCCATACTGGTCTTCTTCTGGAACAAGACACTCATCCTTCCCAGCAACACCTCTCATCCCATACAAGGACCCTGTTCAGTCCTGCCATTTAAAGCCACCCTGTGGATTTTTTGTACTGTAGTAAACAAGCATGGGTTTATTTACAGTCAATGTTTGTTTACTGTTGTCTGTGTCCTTAATGTCTAATGAACACATTGAATGTATGTACCACCTCATAAAATATTGAACATTGTTTTCAGTGTTTTTAAATGTGCTCTGACATCGTCGGCCATTTTCTGGACTCCAGATGCAGCCATTATTAGTGACCTGGTTGTACTTGAGAATATAGGGTACATTGTAACTACTCTCAGTAATACAGTCAGTGTATCAATATATTTAAGTTTGCTTTTATGACTGTGCTACAGAAAATAAACTTGACTTAATAGAGCTGTCAAAACCATGTGTCTCACTGATCCAAACTCATATCTTTGTTTCATAAAGAAAGGCCTCATTAATAATTACACATTTACACAATATCTCTGTGTTTCAGCAGTCAAAGAGGACAGTTTCTTCAGTTATTATCACTTACCAGAGTGCTTACCAACATTTTCTGGTTTGTGACCACTTAAAAAAGTACTTTTTTGTGTGTCCTTGTCATCCCTTCTCAACCAATACCTATGTCAGTTAGCTTGTTTAATTTAAATCATTTTAAGAAGAGGCAATTTGAAAAACTGTTCTTTAAACTCTTCGCAAACCTTTCTTTATCCATTTCTGCTTTCCTATCACACTGATCACTTGGTAACCTCTCAGATTCATTTTATCCCTTGTGATGGTCTTGCCTCACAGCTTAGGAACACTGCCAGTCATCTGTAGCTTAATCTCTGCAATAATTTGTGTGAATATGACTCATATTTCTATAATGAAGAAATTATTGAATGCTAGTTAATGTGAATTACTAGTGAGCACTAAGATGGGAGTTTGTCTGTCTGTCACTGAAATGGTCAAGAGACAAATCCAGTCACTAACAGTCAGCAAATATTAATGCTGCTAATGTAAGCCCAGTCGAGTTATACTTACTTACCAGTTTAGCCTACACCTGACCTGACTTTCTCTCATTGTGTTTTCAGGAGTATTCGCCAAGTGCCGCTATGTCTACTATGGCAAACACTCAGAGGGCAACAGATTCATCCGAAATGACCAACTCTGATGGACAGCTGGTAAAGAGGGACATGATCGAAAATGGATTTAACAGAAGAAAAGAGAATCTCTTATTTATTAAAAGCACTGGTGATATTTGAGTCCCACTGGAAAAAACTAAAATATAAACTTCATCAAAAGATTTTGGTTTGGTTATGTAAGGGTTTTTTTTGTTTGTTTGGGTTTTTTTTTTTTAAGTTTTTAAAAGTTGTTTTTCCAGCCCCATAGTTACGGCCTCTTCTGCTGAGCTGGGTCTGCCTCTGCCTCCCTGCTTTCAGCTTGGAGTCAGAGTCAGAGATGACACTCCCACTGACATGATTGCCTGTAAGCATCAGCAGCTACACAACTCCAGACGCACACAACACACATACACGCAAGGACACACGCACTCTCTCTCTCTCTCGCTCTCTCTCTCTCTCTCTCACACACACACAGTCAGTGACAAACAGACCCAGCCAATTGCATCCTTTTCTTTGACAGCCATGATGGATCACTCGTCCACTACCGCCACTAATCAAGGGTGAAAGGGGTGACGGTCACACACCTGGGACCTGACATGGACTCATCTCTCTCATTCTCTCTCTCTTTTACACACACACACAGACATGTACACACACTCTCACTCACACCTAACTGCTCTTTAAAACATTAAGACATTGCAAAGAGTTTGACAGAAAAATGACCATACAGCTTTCAAAGTCAAAAACATTCCAATGCCAGCTTTGTTGAAGAACACAGTTTTACCTAATTATGCATTCCAGGTATATTGTTATGTTTGCTGTAATACTGCTTTTCATGCGTTTTAGACAATTTGCCATCAATGAGTATTTCCTTCATTATTTGCATTAAAATGTGAAGCATATGTGCAAAGTATTAGACATAATAGTAAAAAAAATCTCAGTATCAATTTATACAATATTTACCTTACCGTATAAATGCATTTTTTAATGTTTACATTTTATAATACCTTTATGATCATGATGTTTTTACAGTGTTTATGATTTTAAAGCGCCATCATCATATGTAAAGTTCTCCAGTCAGCCTTTCAGTCTTAAAATTTGACACGAGTGACTGATGTGAAATGGATGATCTGATGTGTTTGTGATTAAATGGGTTTAACTAGTGTGTCTCCTGTCAAATTGATACAGAGCTCAAGGGACTCTGGTGCTTTTGTGTGAATTCCCTCTGCCACCATAACACATACTTTTCTAATGATCAAATCTCATTCACATTAATATTTTTTCTTCTGAGCTAATCCGTTGAGCCAATCAACATTTCAATAGCCCGTTGTTACTCACTGTCATTACACTGGCAAAATAAGTTAAAAAGACGGACTGACACAGTATATGTCAAGTCTTGAGGCTTGATCACATCACCTACTTATTTATACAGGAAGAAGTTAAACAAAACTTGGTCATGCAGTGAGAGGAGATTTGCTGTATTTGGGATTTGAAAGAGACCATGTTGCTCTCCAATCCAGCGTGTCAATCATCCACCGACAGATGAAAGAAAGGTCAGAGATAGCCTCATGCAATGTTTGTCCACTATGTCAGTGTCTGTTTATTTCCTATTTGTATTAGCTTAAACATTTGTGCTAGTTTACAAGATTGCGTGCATGTGAGAGTATGCTTGCTTGCATGTGGTCACACACCACTTCCTACAGGACTGTGTGACCATATTCCAGCTGACATGCCGTTCAGGAGCCTGGTCACTAGTGCCGGCGTTTCAAAATGACAAGGTTTATTTGTCTGTGTTTTGATATGCTCAGAGGAAACTGGGACTGACAGCCGGAGGAGGCAGGAAGAGAAGAGCCACAACAAGTTCCCCCCCACACGACACAAAATGTCATCCTTCCCCTGGCTGCGGCGTGCGCCCAGCCATCCTGCTGAAAAGAGCAGACATTTAAAACTTTGTGACATGTGTCACAGGCACTGCCATTGAGCCAGTGCCACTGATGGAGCTGGAATTGACAGGCCCCGAGCCACCGGAGCTGGCTGGGGGACACACCGAGTTTGGTGTGTGTCACTTCCTATCCTCGTCAGGGACGCATCCTAAGCTGCCACACCAACACAAACTGCATTATGGGATGGGCGGGGAGTGCCGAAGCGGGTTGACATATGCTTGACATGCGCCTTTGTGCATGCAAGGGGATGAATGGGATGCCTGGCATCACGGACAGTAGATTAATTAAGGTGTGAGCCACAGATCTACCTGTAGGCGATGCCCCCTGTGACCCCGACTTTCGTTACCGCTGCTGCTCCTTGGGAACTTCCTGGCTGAACAAATGGCACGCCACTTCATCAGAGCAGATCAGTGACATTCTGCTACAGTAGCCCTGCAGGCTCCTCTACTAGCCAGCATGTGTGTGTCTGTCCGTGTGCACTCAAAAAAAATAAGTGTACCTACATATTTTCTGTGTATCCATGCTTGTGTGGCCCTCAGCTGGCTGTCTGTAGACAGAATTTTTGCTGTTGCTTTTAATTTGTTTGTCATGTCTTAGAAATGAAAGTTTACCAGTAATACCAAAAATGTGTTGTTGTTTTTTTTAAGTCTAAATTATCATTTCATTCAATGCCACACATTAAATTATAACCATTCATATTTTTAAAAGCAGTTATACTCATGGATGTTAAAAATGTATCTAGTGTGCTGTTGTTGAACACACTTGTCTGGTAAACAAAGACTGGTAAACATACTTTAAAAATAAAAATTATATATATATATATATATAGAGAGAGAGAGAGAGAGAGAGTTCTTGGAAATTGTCTAATAAAACAATTGTTTAACAATAAGTCAAAGGGTTGTTTAAATTTTTTTCGTAAAAAATGTAATGGTGCACAGAGTTCTTGCATACTTACTACAAAAAATAATATTGTGCATACTGTAATTTGTACTGCAACATTTTCAAATATTTGGCTGTTAAATTGCATTTGCAGAGCACATTATCTCTGAACTCTATATTATATTGGTGGCACAGCACCATTCACCTCCCCAAAAGGCACACTAGTGTGTGACTCACTGTCAAAAGAACTAAGGACCAATCACCCTGTCACTACGTATCAGCCCACAGCCTGATGACTGATTGGCATGAGCTAATGCAAATTTACAAGGAGGCAGGGGGAGAAAAAAAGGACTTGTCTTTATGAGTGACAACTGGCCACTGATAGCAGAGCAGCAAACAGGATGGGGTGAGATTTAGATTTAACTGTCCCCCTGGCTCTAGAAATCTCTCTCCCCCCTCCCTCCCTCTCTTTCTCTCTCTCTCTCTCTCTCTCTTTCTGTCTGACACACAGACTCTTTTCCTCCCGCACCTGAAGACATTTGGCAGCACACTGCTGTCTCACTTGATCCAGAGAAGCCAAAGGGGGGAGGACGGCCCTTATTTCCGGGCCTGGTCTTAGATGAGTAACATTTGTCATTCAGGGTTGTGCTGTAGTAATTAGCTTGTCAGTGGGCACCAGGCTGAGCTGGCTCTTTCTGCTAAGAAAGATGGACAGACTGACACAGGAGCTGACAGCCAGTCGATAATGTGGCAATTAATGTCATAAATAATTCCGCTGCCAATTATATCAAAATGGACTCTGTTCTTTCACAGGGCCTGGTACTCCCTTATCATTTCCTCTGATAAGGGGAACAACCATCTTCACCCCCCCTATAATTATGGGGCTTTTTATATGGAAATACAACGTGGCCTCACTCTCTCCACATGTTTATAGCACAGGGGTGAAATGTAGAAAGATGGAGCCTTGGACAATAAATGTAGCATGCTAATGAATCCTTGTTTTGTGCCCTTTACCTCATGTATTTCAGCGGGTCATACAGCAAGACAGAGACGCACTGCAAACGTTATTGATGTGTATAAAGGGGAAAAAAATTACTTGATTTGAAAATGAAGACAATTATGTGAGAGAGATCGATCTGAGACGATGTTCTAAAGGTTTCAAAAGCTTAACCAACAGTGAGAATATTGATCCTGACGCCCCATCACTTGCTGGGAAAAATTATATCCATTCTCTGTCTTCAAGATGCAGGTCAATCAATTGCGGCAGGTGAGAATACATGATGAGCTGGAATCAGCATGGGTTCACTGAATAGTAAATGTGCTGTATATTGGAAGGAAATAAAAAGGGAAAAGTGGGAATTTGCTTTGAAATGCTTATTATCCACCGCCTCGGCCTGTTTCCACGGGCTCATTTGTCTCGACAAGTGACTCAGTCACTGTGAATGGTCCCCATCAGCCTGACACTAAACTCTTCCTGTGAAATGTATGAGCAAATAAAGTGAGCTCAGCACATGTAAAGCCCTCCTAATGCATTGTAAAACAGCCTTAAACACATCAGATGTATCTTCGGGACTGGAAGGTCGCTCTGATGGTAATATATGGTCTGTGCTGAGAAGTCTCAAGGTCGTGTCAGATTCGCCTACATAATGCATGATTTCCCGTTACTCTTACAGACTCCAATCATGCCTCGCAAGCCTTGATATGAAAATTTTACTAAGTAAATCAGCCACCTTGCTGGCATTTCTATTACCCCTCTGTGTGCACTGACAGAGAAGATGAATAACGCTAAATAATAACACATGGTAATAAATCATATTTACTACTCAGAGAGTGAAAAGCTGCGGCGGATGTAAAACCGTTAACTGTTTTTGTTATTCTTTCATCTTGCCTGTATGGATTTTACTTCTTTTTTTTGTTTGTTGTGTGTGTGAGTGTGTGTAAATGTCTTCTTTGTACTTTATGGAGATGAGTGTGTCACTCCTCCACTTGTCACTGTCATCTTGTTAGATTGTGTGCGTAATTATTGTGTCATTTATTGCACGAGAATTGCTTGCTTTGAATAAAGCAGTTAAATGACCCTGTTAGCATAATTAATTTAACCATCCTGAGGGGCTGCAAAGTCGGAGTCTCATGAATATTAATTATTGTCAGTGTCAGTGCTAAATATTGTACAACAACAATGCAACATGTTTTTGTTTTGCTTTTGTTTTGAAGTGAAACATTGTTTGATGCAATTTTTGAGTGAAATTTTGACTCTTTGTCCCTGATTTACAATCACTCTCTGAATTTTCTTTTATTAATAATAACACATTTACTTAGACTAAACATGCAAAGTACTTCCCAATGGCTGCGTGTTATCAGATGAATATTAAAACCGACACTTTCTTTTTTTATTTCTTCATCATTAAAACAACAATTATATTCATTTGGCAGAGAACGTACAGTGATTATACAGAATGGTATGGCACAGGACACGTAGTGTTTGCATTTTAATGTTTGCACCCTGAGGCCCCACAGCTAATGCTTAACATGACACAAATCATCAGCCATTGATTTTACACGCTAGACTTGAACAATCAAACATTTCAAAGGAAATTCCTGGAAACATTGGCATTTACTTCTTTTCTCTCCCAGGTCCCGAGGGTGAAAATGCTGATTGTGTATATGTGTGTGCATGCGTGTTTATCCAACAACTGGACATGAACAAGAACCAGAAAAAGCCCTTAGGAGCGACAGATGATTTTCTCACATGGGCAATTCTGTATGACTCCATTGAGGCGCAAGAAAACACTTGAACAAACAGTGTACTGTACATTGAACCAAGTGATATCACCCTCCGATTTGGAACTGGCCGTTGTATATGTGACTCTCTCATTGTGGCTCAGCATGGGAAGTCCAGTGGAAGTGGAAATTCTGTTCCCCAGTTCAAAATGGAAGGGAATATTTCCCATGATGATGACTTCTTTGAACTGTAAACAATGTTCATACCATTCATATGAATACACAGATTATGGGCCCCACAGTAGTGTGACCTGAGGGAGGAGTGTGTTGCGTTGCGTGTCATACTCGGTGGTATTTCCTGCGGCGTTCTGATCCTATCTCTGGGGTCCCCTGGAGGGCAGCCTCCCAAACGGCTTGACTTGGCCTTGGCCAGTGACAGTGACATACAGAGGCAGTCGATTTTTGACACACGCCTGTGACTAATTGTGAGGAAACGGTGAGGGAGATTTGTTCTGGGGCCATTCTTAAAGTCATGGAGATCCAGCCCACCTCCCCTGGGTATGGCCTAGCACAAATGAAATCCTTGAATCATGAATACTCTGAAGGTGAGCTGCTATTTACTGCAGCCAATCTTGTTTTTATGGAAGTAATATCAGTGGTCAGTAGTGGGTAGCTCATGTTTTAAGTATGTTGCTCCTTTCTCAGTGGATAGCATTTAATGATAGCTTCTTGACTTACAGCTGTTCTTTAGTGGAGCTGCAAAAGGCCCCATGTAATATGGGAAAAAGATGAAAACATATCATTATCACTGGGACAAAGATATTAAGGTAGTTTCAAATAAGCAGTAAAGTTAAGGCGCTTACTGACATCAAATACTTTTTCTAATTGTTTTTGGTTATAAATCTATAAAGGTGAGTACAGACTTAAACACCCGTGACATTAAAAGTGAAGTCAGGGCTTAACTTCAGTGCTGGTAATAAATGTATAGATTATTATTTATTCTGTCATCAAATATTAAAAAATAAAAATCAGTCCTTAGAATACAACAGGACTAAATTTCATGCCAGCAGCTCTGTGAGGCTGTATTTACTAAATGCTAATGGAAACATGTTACGATTACAAGCTCGCAGTGGCAGTGTTCAATGCTTGTGTTTAGCAGGTGTTTAACTGGCTTTCTTAGTTGGTGGGCATGTTCAAATTTGCTGATTAGTTCTAAACATACAGCTGAGCCTGATGGGAATTCATTGTTTTTGCTGTTGTTAGTCATAAGTTCAAGTAATGGACAAATGTCAACCTCGTAGTGGCGCTAGAGGAAAATTCAGAGGATCACCAATCCCTGCCACAGGAATTAATCTTGTGTGTACCATCCATGTCTGTACAAAATGTAATGGTAATGATTTCAGTGACACAGTTCACATTTGCTGAGATGCATCAGTCAGGATCAAAGTGTCAGACAGTCAGTGCTGTATTAATGTAGCAGTGAACCTTTGTAGAGAATGGGATGTAAAAAAAGTTCTTTGTCTTTGTATTTGGACAATAATTTCAGTGCTGGAAGTTAAGTTAAGTTACTTCAGTCAAAGCAGAGTTGTTCTCACAATAAGCTACACAAATCATTCACCATTTCAAATATGCATATGGTGATTTAATGCCGACAGCACAAAATATTGAGCTACTCACAAGAGTCGGTTTGAATGTCCCTGAGCTAAAGGTTTATTGGTTGTTATGCTTCTTCTCCTCTATGTGTGGGTAAACTTCAGCCGTGAACCTTCACATTTGGGTATTAGCAAGGTTTTTTTTTTTCTCTCAGACAGGCTGATAGGCCTAACCTTGTCTGCCTTTCCAAACATATTGATTAGCCTGTGAGAAGAGAGAGGCTATGAGACCAAGTGCAGGGGCTAAACTTGAAGTAATTCGCTTCCTACTAATAGCATCCCATTATTTTACAATGAGGGAAAACTTTTTACACTGTATTCTTTTAGTAAACATAAGTTTGAATATGGCAGGGCTAATTTTTCCAGCTTTGACCAAATATCAAAATGATAAAACATGCAAAATGTAATTTCTGCTAAAAGGGATCACTGGAAATTAAAAAAAATAATAATAATGAAGACATAGGTTGTAGATTAATGAGTAGTGTGGGATCATGAGAGTGGTTATATTCATTGTTAAGGAGTCTAAATGAAAATCTTTCTGATGTGACTTGGGTTCAAACATTGTTGGACACATTTGGAATAAAGTAAGTTCACGGCTAAACAAAATGTGAAACATATGTCTACCTGTTTTTGCACACCCCGATGCACACGTTACATATTAAATCTTTAAACGACTGGTAATATGAAAATGACTATTTGCAACATGGCAACCAAAGCTGCCTAATTTGAGGACATAATCTTGATTTCACGATAAACCATCAGTTGTGAAGACAGGCTTGCACAAATTGAGATGCCTGCTTTTGTTTCTGTGTCAGATGGAAAATCCAACCGTCAGCGGCAGGCTGCGGGAGGAAGATTCACCAACTTTTCCAGACGAGGACAGTCGACGTAAATTTCAAATGGCAGTGGCAGCCAGAAAAAAGAGAAAAGCCAACCCCTGTGCCTTTGTTGTTCTCCTTTAATTCTGTTAATCGCCCCCAGGTAAAGATTAGCTGCTCTTGCCAATTTAATTCAGCCTCAAATGATGCTGCTACAAGGTCACTTTTTCTTTTCTTCCTCTCTTCCTCTGTCTCTTTATTCACTCCCCTCCTTGCACCCCCACCCTCCCATCCCATCACCCCCTCTCCTCCATTTCTCTTTCCGTGAGCAGGATTGAGTTGTCATGTAGTTCTAATAGGCAGCACAGGGAATCATTAGTCCACCTCGGCTCCCTGACTGATGGGTATTTCACTCCAATCATCTGAGTACTGTGCGTGTGTTTACGTAGGTGTGTGTATGTGTGCGCGAGAGGGGGAGTATGCCCGCCACCATCCTACATACACACACACACACACAAATGAATCCTCCGCTACAGACATCACCCACCCACCAACCCACCACTGCATTGTGTGCCTGCTGCTATTGACGGAGTGTCAGAGCTGAGGGGAGATGTCTTAATCAACTTGGACACACTGGGCATTGATTTGACAAGCTGCTGTAATGACCTTCTTGTTTTTGTAAAGGATCACTGTTTATCTGGGCCACAACTGATGCGCTGAGCATGCCTCATTGTCATGGAAACTATTATCACGGCTGAATTGGGATGGAGCTCAGTCTTTGGATCTCTCTTTTTCTGTGTCTGTCGCTCTCTGTCTCTGTCACACACACACAGACACACACATGCACACACACACTGTTTCTTATACCCACATGTAGCCCTGCATATTGATATTGATATGTTTGAGGTGATGCTGTGTATCCAGTGTGTGTGTGTATGTGTGTACTGTATATGTGTGCATCTGTTTGTGCTTGAATGTGATGTTTAACACCTCTGGTCGAAATCGTTGCAGGGGTCAAAGGGAAATGTGATAATTGGTGTCAACATCTTTCACATCAATGTTATGGAAATCATTACAGACTGGATGGATTGACTGAGAAGGCTTAGTAATTCCCAGGGCAGGTTTCATTTACCTGCCTCCCAGCTCTTTTAGAAAATTATTTTATACTTTGAAGCTCATTGATTTACTAAATGACCCATAATGACATCAAAAGAGGCAGCTGATTTACTAAATGACCCATAATGACATCAAAAACAGGCAGCTTACATCAAAACAGTTTACTCTCAAGTAAAATAAATTGAGTGATGATAGATAAGAAGGTCTATTTTTACATTCTGCTATTTTTTATATGATCCTTGTTATTGATCCTTGTTATCCTTATTATTGTTTATATAATATATTCTATAAGCAAGCACATGTTTAAGGATGAATGGGAAGATTATATTTCTTTGTGTTCAGACCCTGTCTCATGAGTGGTGTTGTGCTCCATCACCTGGTTCATGGCCACAGGCACACCCTGCTGCCTTGAGAAGAAGACACTCTGCTGAGTCGATTTGCAGGGATCTCAGGTTCAGGGTGCTGTCAGCTTCTGTCAGGGCAATCAGCAACACTCAGCCTCCCCTGAATAGCCCGCACAGCAGATGGTAAATATTATTGGCATTCTGACACCCTCTCGCTGCGACCAAGTGTGTAAAATTGTTAATAAGGAACATGATGGTGCCACTGCATGCTGTCGTGAGAATGGAAAAGCTTGCTCTTGTTGGCAATTATCCAAATAACAGGATGAGGCGTCTGAGGACAGGTGATTTAAGTCCTTAGCAGAGTGGTGGAGAGGTTTGTTTTGGCAGGGAGGAAGTGAAGAAAAGTCACAGAGGTCACATGGTAAACATTGTCCTTGTGCTATATCCATCAATACAACTCCTTAAAAAATGTACATGGAGACCCTCGTATGCACTGTTTGGAAAAATTGCTAAAGCCACTGTCCATAGACAAGGCACTTTAACACTTGAGGGCTATTGTACATTATGTATGATAGTCATCTCAACAATACTAAAACAGGTAAAGGTTGTTGTGTCAGCTTTAAGTATGACTGAGAACGAGCTTCTTGTTTACTGAAATCCACTGTTATTAGTTATTTCTATGACTCCCTCCTGAAAGTCTCAATGTGACACTGTGATAAGGCGAACAGCATTTCTCCCCTTGCATAGAGCACGTAAGTCATTATTTTTAAAGGCATAGTATCTCCAAGTCACAGAAGGACACGTTGATAGGAGAATAAAGTACACAATCGTAAACGTTTATGCCAGTGTTTCTCACTGTATGATTACGGTTTTATGGTTCATATTCTGATATGGCTTGTTTTTGCTGCCACCGACAAAGCAATGAGACAGGCCGAGAGGTGGCATTTCTCCTTTGCTTTATGGGGGGAGAGATGCCTGGAGGAGAGTCCTGCTCGGTTTCGTTCGGTAAACACACTGCCAAGCTAAATGGCTGATCAATCAATTTCAGTGGGATCGATCTGCATCAGTTCTGCCTGCATGCACACACCCGGAGCCACTTTATTGTAAATCAATCATTTTGAAAACAACTCACAGAGGGGCCCGTCCTCACTAACAAGCCATCAATTCCAGCTGCCTGTGCAGCACCCTTATCAGGCCACAAATCAACAGCCACACAAACATCTGCTCCATTTCCATCGCTTTCCCCCTCTGCCTCACTCCGTCTTTTACCCCCGCTCCGTCCCCGTCGCTTGTCGTGTTTTGATGGTGTGTCTGGCGAGGAGAAGAGGCTGAGAGAGGCTGCGAATCTTCACCACACCACTTAAGATAACCCAAGGGTAATAGTGTTTGCACATTTGAGAGAGAAATGAGGACAAATGCCAGGGTGGGTCATACATTCTCCTTCTGACCGGCTGTTTGACGTTGGAGTGTGAAATTGCACACTTCAGCTGAGGAGTGTGGGGGAGGTGGAGGGGGTGGAGGAGGAGGAATGGGCAGGACCCAGAGACTTATGAGATGTCCACTGATTTCTAGCTATGAGAGAGGAGTGGGTCGATGTCTGAGAAGTCATCCTGCCTCATCATAACACCTCAGAAATTGGTGCTGCTCATGATGTTTGAAGGATTCTCAGGAGATATCTCAGTACCCTTGACACAGGCGACACAGTGTTTAGTGCAGCGTATCTAGAAGCAGATTATTTCAGTTGGAAAATTGCTGCGTTACATAAAGGTTAAAAATCCTTTAACTTTGGCACTATTTAATGACATGCTTATCAACATTCAGGCTATGCTTAGACATGTTAAAGCTCCAACAGGGGAAAGAGGATTACTTTCTCAATATATCATTTGCCCGTGGAATAACTGTATCTGTAAACCCAATCCACATTAAGATGCTACACATACACATGTGATACACAAACATTCACAGCACTGACATGACAGCACAGCGAGATACCTGGTATGATGTCCTTTGCCATCCACCGTCATCGCCTCCACAGAGATATACGAGCCAATGTGGACAGAATGCGATTCGAATGCTATTCCCACCCATCACTGTGGATCCCCGTTGATTGGCAGTCTGACAGGTGAAAGTGATGGAGCAGCTAATAGCGTGTCAGTAAACGTAAATCAAGACTAATGCCAGGCTCAATGGATAACCGGATTGGCGGCGCGACTTGGACCGCGGGGTCATGACCCCTCCACAGGGAGGGGATTGGTAAAATACAACATACATTTAGCTCTGTTTTCACCTGGTGATTGTCAAGGTCAGACACTGGGGCTATTGCAATTTTATAGTACCTGTCTATCATGTATACACTATAAAGCAGTGAGGTGACGATGTGTATGCACTGATATTTATAATGACTTTTTAATATGTACTAGGTAGAATGAACTAATATCAGTGTTAATCCTAGAGAGAGAGGTGAAAGAAGTACTTAAGGTACCTTTATTTAAAGGTTAATATCAGCTCCTCATTAGAATATAGTACGTGTCAATTCAAATAAACCTTTAAATAAGCCCTCCTGCACCGTAAGTAGGCCAACCTTACAACATACATATATACAGTAACATACAGGTTAGAGACTTAGAATAGAAGAATAGAATAGAATAGTACTTTATTAATCCTTTGCAGGAAATTCTGGTATTACAGCACTCATAAATAATAGAGTACAATAACTTTAAAAGAGATGGTCTCGATAGTCCTCTTTTCCCTAGGTCATTGTTAGTTCAAAACACAAATGGACATTTATTAAGTACTCTAAACCTGTTAAAAATGAACTATGCAGTTTGCCTATCCTCATTTTGTTATGATCTGTGAAATGTTATGATTTTGTGTAGGAGACTTATATATGCTCATTTTGAGATAGATCGCAACAGATTGCCCCAGAACAGTGTGTGTCAGTAAGCACTATGCTGGAATACTATATTGGGAGAAATTACATTGTGAGTTGTGGGATGTATTCTCAATTGTTACCACATTTTCTGCTGTTTTTGTAATTTAAAATGCAATTAACTCTGCATGTACTGCTCTGTGCTGCTCTCTTTTTGACTGGTTTGAAGTGGGCAGGGCTCAAGTGGAAAAATGAAATTTCATGCAGGTCCTTGCCCCAATCAGGTTAGAGCAAAATTTTAATCAAACTCATTACAGTTGTGTGGTTGTTTGCTTATGTTGCTAGTCCATTCTCAATCAAATTTGATCAAAACACACCTGCACAGTTCTGAGCAGATGGGCTTTTGAGTGTTAATCTCTTAATAAAGATAACTTGTGCTTTTGTTCTGAACTCTACCCAAAGTTAAAAAATTAACATATTATTCAGAGCTGGCTCTTTCAAAAGTTGTTATAATTATTAATTATATATGCGAATATATCATTTTAATTGGTAAACTTTCAACAAGATCTGTATTTCAGCATGTCAGAGAGATAATCTTATAAAAAAATTAGGTAGTTGTAAATTATATTTAATGCATGAGAAAACAGTGGCCTAAAGTGGAAATGTTCAAGTATAAGTCCCTCACATTTGTATTTATGTACAGTGCTTTAGTATATACTTCATAATCACTATCCACCACTGGTTATTCCTGAGACTCAGAAGGTACAAGAGAGAAAAAACTTTTTTTGTTGCAGTTGCAATAAAAAAGAGGAGCATTTCATGGTTTAGAACACAAATACATCCATTTTAATTTGAGAAAATACAAAAAGAAACCATGTACAATCTATGTACAAACTTTTTGTACAAGACAGTATATTTATCAGCAGATTATATTTGACAGAGTCAGGTAGATCAACTCAGCACCATCAAATAATCCATTTATCCATCATATCTAGAACACATCCAAACTAATTAGACTGCTATGTCAAACTCCTGTTTGCTGCAATGACAATGTGCCGACAAATCCTATCTGTGATACACAAGAGCAATGTCCTGAATTCTTCCTGAACTGATAGGCAGCCAAAAAAATTAAAAATTGCAACTTTTCTTAAAAAAACAAAACATAAAAATTGCTGAATGCAATTTTAATGTGTTATTAAGACTTGAGACCCACCTCCCATCCCCATAAGCATTATATGTTCTATTATATCTAGTATAGTTCCCAGCAAATAAGTTATTATATCCATCCTTTACAGCAAAAAATAGAATAACAAAAATAATGCAACATACTGTAACAGTAACGCATCATAGTCTTTGATTTGATTTGTTCAGTGGACAACAACACATCTGATGTTACAGGCATGGGCCTCTATGTGCATCTTTCAGTCATCCATATCTAACTACTCTACATGACACAACCTGATAACCTGTAACCAAGCACACAGCAGAGATGATATGTGTGGTTTAAACACCAGGGATCCTTGAGGCCTCCTGAATGCCACTTGTCGCTATAGTGGGACTTATTATGGGCCCTCCTCTTGACCTCCTGCACTGCCTGGCACTATACTGGCATGGAGGCATTGATGGCTTGGATGTTCTCCATGTCAGTACAAGACACCGTTCTCACAGTGGAAAAACACTTGGACTCGGCTCCCTCAAGGTGAGCTTGTGTCCCTGAATGACTGAAGGATGCTTGCTCAACTAAACTCTTCATGGCACTTCAAAAACACTCTAAAAACTTTAGAGGTATACAATGCAAAGACCTAAAACATCTAATAGAGACATATGACAAGGTGTAGGAAGGAGAGACATCTCAGTCCAGTGTTGTAAATAATGCCAGCCTGAATGAGTCGCACAATGACGGTTCAGGTAGAAAAAGCACAGTAATCAAGTGTAATGAAAACAAATGGTGCATTACATAGTGAGTTTATGTTAATGCCAGTTTGCAGCATGTACCTTTTTTTATTTCTGAACAATGCTATGTTTAAGTACCTCAAAAAATACTCTGTAAACAAATACGAAGCAGTTGTGGCAGATTGGGACAGATGACAAGCTGACAAAATGGAATGTAAACCCTGTAATAACAAAGTAATAAAAACAGAAAAAATTAAGGATGTTCTCTCTTTTGATAACCTTTGCTGAATTGGAGCTACCGTCCATCTTTGCGATGGCTGATAAACCAGATCAAATTCCGCCTGACTTTTACCCAAATAGTCTCTACACCTCCAAAAATCCAGGATCTTTCATTTTCAAGATACACGTTTGTCTTTTTTAGTCAACATAACAATCAGTTTGTCGATTCTATGTATAATGAAACATTGCCATTATCAAATATTAATAGTTCCTTATTGTTCAGGCTATCAAGTATGCCATTAACAACCCAATTATACATACATTTTACTCACATATTTTCTGAAAAGAAATCTATTTGCTACAAAGTGTGACGATGATGTAATCACAGTTTAAAAGTTCACTTCAGGACAATGTATGAGGCTTCAGTATAGTTGCACCACACCCAATAGACGGACATTGAAGCTCAGATCATTTTATTTGAAAAAGAAATGTGGCCTATATAACGGGTTGAATTTACACAAACATATTTAGCACAATATTATCTTTGCCATATTCCAAAATTGTTTCTTTTTTCTTTTTTAGATTTACTTTTTCCTTTACAGCTTATAGAAGAGAATCACTGCACTAAACAGTCAGTGTCTCTCTGTTTTATTTGAAATCATATTTTGTGGAGAACAGCAGCACACTGTGCTGTAGTGTACGCACTCTTCTGCCACACTAGGGACCTAATTTAGGTCAAACACATCTAATGAAGGTCATTCAGTTCTGGCCTGTACACAGAGGGAGCGACTCTGTGATTTTCTCCTTATTACCACTTCTCTGATCTGCTCTCCATCTAACTACAACATTTATCCCCCAATACATAATCCCTTTACACCTATCTTTCCATCTGCATGTTTGCAGCTAGGCATACTTAGTAGTAGACACATTATTCAGTAGACATGGCTCATCTGTGCAACTAAACGAGGCTACAGATGAGCCCTAATTTATTTCTACGAGCACTCAACAGAGCTGAGCTGCCAGGCTGAAGATGGTAGTTTCACAATGCAAGCTAGTCTAAGCTTTATTGGCTCCAGAGTGATGCAGTTTGTTAAAGAGGGGGATAAAAAAATAATCCTTTGTTTTAGTATGATGTGAAATAAATGGTGATCTAGTCAAACAGAAAATGATATGTTGTTTTAATTAAAGATAATTGAATGTTTTATCTCCTCCAGTACTTTTCACTTGCTTCTTGTCTAGAAAAATAAGTACAAATTGATTATGTTTATGGATACAAAATAATTATGTTTAAATGTATAAATCCAACTACATATTTGTATGAAGTTTGCGTATCAGGAGTACAAGGCTATCACCTCAGTCCTCCATCACTCACACAGCTGGATTTGGATCTAGTCAGTGCCTAAACATGTGCAAAATATACTCGCACACAGGCTAGCGTAAAGAACACCAGTTTCTCCGCAGTGTCCTTATTAGCAGTCTGTGACATTGTTGCATTTCCACCCAACTATGTTTGAGCATTTCCCTGTGTTACAGGACCAAACACAGCAACTTAACTCCTGAGAGTTTTGAGGCGTGTGACATCTGGATTGGCAACAGAGAACATCCAAGCTCTTTACTGCCTCGTGCCAACCCTGTGCCAGGCAGTTGCTTCGATCAAAGGAGGACCCATTCATGCCCACTTTTATGCGATATGTGGCATTTCTTTCCTCAGACATGAACTTCTGTGTAACAGACAAGACATTCAAAAAAATGCACCACTCTTCTTTGTGATCCCAATTTCAGCCGCAGATATCACGGCAAAGCATCAACTGTGAACTGTGGGCACGCAGCTGCTGGTCATGTTAGCTCAATCATAGTTGGGTATTTTGGTTAAATTTCTGATGCAACATAATATTTTTGTTAGTAGATCCAAACCCTTTAGACTTTTCTACTGTGTTTCTTTCTACCATGACTTTTTATTTTTAGAGCCAAGATCCCACATGCTGTTCCTTCAAAGGTGCACCATCACATACAAGCCGATGGAGGAGATGACAGCACAACACTAGAAGGACAAGTGGCTGCAATGCGCACTCTCTCTCTCTCTCTCTCTCTCTCTCACACTCACACACACACACTCACACACACACACTCACACACACACACACACACACACACACACACACACACACACACAGCTTGTACATAATGTAAATGCTCCTGAACACATGAAGAACAGGGTATGTTCTTGTTTACATCCTTCTCATGTATTCAGGTTGATCATCCACACTGTATCCATTATAGAGGGGGCTCAGGCACATATCATGCGATAGGAGCTTAAAACAGAGTCACAGGCTTCATGATCTGATGTATCAGCAAAAGACATGTAGGTACAGGGTTCTCTTTCAGCCAGCAAACACCGACACTGCACCATTCTCTGAGTTTTAGACTACTGTTTTGCAGGATGATTTTGCTCTGCAGGACTGGAATGCTCTCACTCAACATGACAAGTCAGCAGTGAAGTAGCAAACCTTAAGCAATGACATAATGTACTACAACCTAAGAACATGATTAGTATGCCTGCAAAAGCCAAGCAGCCCTCCCTCCCTTCCTTTATGTCCTCGGCGCGTTTTACTGAAGGGGAATCTGATGGTTCCAGTTGTTCTGTCAAAAGAAACTTCAGTTTTAGTGCAAATAGAACAGAAGCAGACAGGAGATATGAAGTTGACGAACCCAGCTGGTTTGACGTGACGCATCTGGGCAGATCTTTGGGAGATGATATGATCAGTTTATCGCTGCAACCCTCATCCTCCGATAACCAGCAACCTTAGCCAGGGAGTCTGGTCACACGAAGAGGTGAACTATTGCAAAGAATTACAGGAAGTACTCTTTTTTCTGTCAACTCTTAAAATAATTCCAAAAAGTGCTAGGGGGAAGGGGCTGTACAATCCTTATTTGATTGTCATTATGTACATCACTATGGATACATTAATAAATAAAACAATGTCCAAGAGCATGGAAGTAACATTAAAGGTATACACATAAGAGGTCCCTTCCAGTTTGGGTTCCTGTCCAACCCTTGATTAGAAGAATGAGTGAAGAGAAATGCGTCAGTCTTCAACATCCCCATCATCATTATCATCATCATCACTCCTCCATGGGTGATCTCTTTCTATCTCCTTTGAAAGAGCGTACAGATGTCTGGTGAGTCAGCAAGAAAACCCTGTGTTCAGCATTCATCTTCAACTTCTCTGATTGGTGGAATCAGACTACTAGTGGATTTGTATTGGTTGACTTGGTTGGCCATGTGAGTGCTCATGGGCTTGATCTGAATGTTCCGTGGGTAGGCATTTTCTGGTTCATCTGTAAACCATTTCTTTTCTGAAGAGGACAAGGTGAGAGAGGAAGAAGAGAAGGTAGAGTTAGTTTGAAAAAGTATGCAACGTGGAACCAGTTACAACCATACTGCCTCAGTTTAAGTGATAGATTTGCATGGCATTCCTTGTGATTAGCATCAAACCGTGAGGTCCAGTTTAAGTTTTAGTATTCTGATGTACTCAGCCAATTTGAATGTCATGGTGTTCTCACGGTGGCATAGTCTAATCAAGTGCGTGTGTACGTAGATTGATACAATCTGGCAAAAATTACTGTGTAATGACGGATTTCATTTTAGAACACCAAGTATCCATTTTAGAAGACACAGTAGAACATCCTAAGGGTATTGTTCACAGTGCTAAGTCGGACATAAAAGACTTTCTCAGTTCCTCCTGCTGTCCTGTCATGCAGATAGGTTTATTTTTCCCTGGTTTTGAGAAAGATTTCTAATGTCATCTCAATACAACACTGAAAAATGGAATTTAATTTCTGGTGCTCACAACAGCAAGCTCCTGCGTTTTCAATTGTACTGCTTTCTACAAAACAAATGGTCCATATAAGGTTCTTGAGTCCACTCTGTGGTTTATTGAATCTAGATTCTCTTCGAGGTGCTAAGCAATGGAAATTTTAGAAGTGGTGCAGATGTAAATAAAGTCAATGCAACGATGCTAGTGGAGGACACAAATAGTCAAGTAGCCAAGTTCTCCTGGGACTCAACAAATAAGGTGAACAAGTGTGTCTCAGTACAGCAAAATATTTATCATGAAGCCTCATGACTCCATTTCATGTATGGAGACAGAGGAGAAAGGCTGGAGGAAAATGTTCCAAAGAACAGTACTTTCTGATGAGTTGTTCAATGACACATGTCTACCGGTACATATTTTCCTCAAAAACTAACTTTCTGTACAGTATCGGTTTGAGTTGAATAACATAGATACACATACCTTTTAAAATCATCACATTCTCACTATATTCAACACTGAAGGTAAGTGTTGACAGCAATTGCTTGCTTACTATTATTGGCATGTTTATCAACGCTGTGAGCACCACAATCAAAATTCCATTCACTTACACTATGTGGGGTTAAAGGCAGACATCTCAGGAATAAATATCTCAAAACCTGGAAAGAAATGTAACTGTTTGGACAGCTAGGTAGCACTAATGTGTATGAGAAAATATTTATTTTCTAATTTGGATGAGCTGATCCTTTAAACCTACACATTGTACTATATCGTAAACAGTCACATTTCATAGAAAGGTTTACTACCATGCTGACAGTCATTATACGAGAGAGAAGAGATTTGAAAGATTTAGATGTGTCATTTTGGAGAGAATCTCTTCATGTTAAAGTAGGCTACAAGCAGTGTTTCTGAGCACAGTTTGAGGATAGGTAAGGGTGTATGCCAGCTGTCAGAAGTTTGTAAACTCTTTCCCAGCACTTCATAGGCATCTGCAATGCCATTCAAGATGTCACTTCCTTTTGGGTGAAGTTGTAATATCAAATTTTAACTTTGCTATGTGGAGCAAACCTTGTGTGTGTGTGTGTGTGTGTGTGTGTGCGCGCGCACGCCCGTGTGCACATGCGCAAGCCTGTGTGCGTGCATCTGTGTGAATGTGTGTTCATGTACATGTGGGCTTGCATGTGTGGAGATTCATTTGTGTGGGCTTGTGTGTGCATCAGCAAGCTTAAGGCTGCAGGGCTGTGTGTTACAGCACAGGCATTTGATGTGTAGAATTGTGCCTAAGGTGAAGCAAGATGTCTGCCATCTCTCCAGAGTCTGCTGCTGATACGGTGAACTTAGTGATGTCGCCTCAAACCACCATATCAGGTGCACAGGGTTACACAGCAAACTTACAGACTCATATCCCCGTTCAATTTAGGCTTTAAATTGGTTACACCTCCCACTTTCTTGGTGTGACCAATGGCACAGGGCTGGACACACTTTCTTAAAGTTCTGTTAAGAAGTAAGCAATTGGCTGCATCAGGGGGATTTGAATCAGCCTGACCTACATGTGAGTTATGATCTAGGTTTGTACAGTTGGGAAACATATTTATATTCTGTGCTTTATGCTGATACCAGCACAATAATTACCTACTGTTCTCAATAAGAGCATAAATATGAAAGTCTGCTACAGTCATCTAATAGCATTCAATAGGAGGAAAGATGCGCAAACACACAGACCTCTCACACAATGCAAACCATCTCAAGTTGAAATAAATCATAAAAAAGGCATGATAAATGATGGAAAGTAACAATGTGAAAAAGGATTTGTCTGGAGGAAAAGAAAACTCATATCATCAAGTGAATAACTGAGGTAAAGGCACAAAGAAACGGAGGGGGGTTTCGTCTCAACCTCATGCAATGTGGAGATGGTCCTGATCATGGCAGGGAGGAGGCAGGAGCTGCAGCAGACATTTTGCTTTCCAGATGAAAGCAAAACTTAAACTGAGGCATGGTTTACTTAACATCTGAAGAACATAATAAATAAAACAAACTCCCCTCTCATAACAATATCCACAGAGGACATAGTTATGATCAGAACCCCAGGTAAAAGTTGCTAAGTCATGCAGAATCGTTAACTTGCATACCTTGGCCCATTCTATTCATCCTTGTTGCACTTCAGAAAGAGAGGTAAGTAATCTACTGTAAGTGAGTAGTATTTACAGTCAATACACAACTGACAAATGACTACCAGTCCATTTAAGGCTTATATATTGCTACTACAGTATTTAGGCTAGATCATACATCTTAATTTTAAGATGTATTGAGGGCTTATCATCTACCATTAATACTTCTCAGTACAATCATAACAAATCTGCATGCTTTTCAAATATGTCACGATATCAAAGTTCAGTTACTTTATTCTCCCAGATGAAAGTTATATTTATACTATATATTTTTGGGGGGAGGGGAGAATAAGGAGTATTTAACATGTAGGTCAAAATGTTTCACCAAATTTGAAAAGATCTTATAATAAACCGAACAGGAAATAAGAGCCTGCTATAGAGGGCTACCAACATGGACATGCAATAAAGCAGTACAGATGCACCATGAATAACAAAATATCAACACCGCTAATGAGGGATGAGGTTACAGTGTATCAATATGTTAGGCAAATGTGCTCTATAATCAACATCAGCTACAGTACGTCCACAATACACAATACATCCATGATCGAGGCTAACTGATCATGAGCGCTAAATGTGCACAACAAATCCAACAAACAACAGTTATTTACCACACAAATATTCAGAGTTAAGACACAAAACAACTAAATACCAAAACAGATACAACAGGTAGACTGAACAACATACTAAGTGTGTGTTGTGTGGCATTGTGTCATTTTTTTGTGATTGAGGCTTTTACTGTAAGTCTGTTTCCAACCACAATGACTGTGCCATCCAAACAAGTGGTTTTACTGTTTACACCACCACAGACTTCATTTGTGAGAAAAGAGTCTCCACAGTCTTTGAATATAATAAAAGAGGCCAGCTTTCCATAAAGTGAGTTTACCAATTTAATGTCATGTTATGATTGCTGTGATGTGAGAGTGAAGACCACATGCAGATGATTATGAAGGAAACACCGGGCATGGACGCAGAGCACAAATCACACAAACAAACTACAAACGCACAGTACACAGTGTTTCGGTGCATGTGTTCACCACAGTCTGCACACAAACACACACACACACCTATAAAATATAAGTAAGGTTTTAAAACAATAAACATGCAGGCAATAACTCCACAGGATGTGTGAGTGTACGTACTTCTGTTTGTCGCGGGCCTCCCGGGTCTTACTGCTGCGGTTCTGCCGGTTTGAGGGCGGGATGGAGTGGACCGAGGAGCTCTTTTTGCTGGAGGAATGGGAGGAGTGGGAAGAGTGGGACAAGCTTGTCCGGGACTGGCCTGCATTGTGGTCAAACTGCATGAGGCAGAAGATCAGGTCTGTGGGCACGAGCTCAAACTCATACGGTGGGTTCGTGATCACATACCTGCCAAGAAAACAAATGTTTGAATATTTTAAAGTTTCATGAAGATGCAAATAGCAAAGTATAGATCAAAGAAGAAAGGAAGGAAGGTGAAGGAAAAAAGGAGTTGAGAAAAGAAAAAGAAAATTGTAACTATGAAAATCTATGTATGAATAGAACCACATTTACAAATGCATCATAATGGAAATTAACTTAATTAACTAGCAGCAATGTCATGTATATTATGTGAGGACTGTGCTTAGGTGGAGACATTAAACATTGTCTATTTAACAGAATAATTACTTTGTTTCATAATCGAGAGTAATCCTGCACTGTAGTTTATAGCTTTGAGCAATTTCTTCTTGACTTGCACAAATGCACATTTTATATCCCAATATATGATAGTGCTGTATAATGCGAATACTATAATTAATGTTAGAGTCCTGACTTTAGTCTCTATTGTCAGTTTTGTATTTTACATTTTCTTATTTAATTTAGTTTGTTTAGTGATGTTATATAATTTGGCAATTCAACTGTTTCTCACCTTTATTTAAACTCATGTGAACTAGCTGCTCTAACAAAGCATAATTTATCAGAATATTAATTTTGACAGAGAGTGAAGGCAGTAATTGTACCGTTTTGTACACTGGCTTGGTGTACTGAGATGAGCATCTCTTAATCTGTAGATTCCAAAACACAGCATGTTGTACGTCTTAAGTGCCTTGCAGAATAAGTCCCCGTAGCAGCCGCCATCCTGATGAACAACAGAACAAAGACTCCATCAGTGAGTGGTACAGTAGGTCAGCCTGATGATCTGGATCAGTGAAGGTAAATGTAAATAAATGTTCTGCATTGCTTTATTTTGCTTGCAAGAGAATACCAACTGTTGGCAATGAAGACTGTAACAATCTGCAATGCTTTAAAATGTTGCCATAATTCATCCAAGAAAAAAAACAAAATCACTTCAGTATTGAAAGTTCTGTACAACAATACCAGAAACCTGTAAAAACAAGGTTGGAACCAATTAAGTTTGGAATTTCCTTGGTGGTGTTCATTGTTCTCTGTAAAGCGTGCTTCCTTCTCCACCCACCAAGGCCTGCTTTGCGTGATCACTGTTCTTCACATCGGATTAAGGACCGCGAGGAGCGGAGGCGGCCAGATGTGTGCTGCCGGGTAGTGCCAAAACGTGTCATCTCTGCTTAAATATCCACTTACCCCCAAGTCAGCAAATGGCCCATCGTAGAGGGCTAGCTGGGCGACGCGACACCTGTCTCTGTTGGCCAGTGTCTGCGGTGTGCTGTAGCCTCCTCTGAGAGCATTCTCTTCAGCTAGCAGGGCCTCCAGCTCTGGTGTGGCTCCCCCTGTGACCAGCGTCCGAATCAGTGTCAGGATGTTATCATTGAAGTATGTCTGGGGAGAAGAGAGAGAGAGGATATCTGTAAGCAGATGCCATTAGAGTCACAAGTAGGGAGGCGACTGATGTGAGAAGAAAACACAGTCCCAATCATGTCCACCCTCAGCCTCAGTCTCTTCACATGAAGCTGACTGGGAGGAGAGAAGAAGAAGGTCATGGAAGATTACAAATGACAAATGTCATTTGCACTATGACAACATATTTTTAGTAGTTTTAAGATTCTGTTCAGCAAAACTTAAAAAAAAGTACCACTAGTATACAAATAAGTATTTTTTTGTGTTTGTGGTGTTTACAGCATTGATAAATTACAACAGAAATATGCCTAGTTATGAGAAAAAAGTGTTTTCTATGGATTATCCATTAATCTGCATTTGTCATTTGCATTTTATGTGGTTAAAACAGAGCTGTTTAACTTGAAGATGACTGAAGTAGTGATGAACTTGACAGTCTTCATTGATATTTTCTCTGTGCTGCTGCTCAGGATGCTCTAGCACCACCCTGATGGCAGCAAGACCCATCATCTCCGTGGCTGGTTTCTCTGACAATGTCCCCCACTTCTGTGTTTCTGGTGTACATTGTTTTCTCAAGATAATGCTCTTTCAAACAAGCAAGCCCACTGCCTCTTCTAGATGCTGTTCCCAGACCAGTTCATAATGTGACAAAACACGTTTTTCTGAAAAGAGATACTGCTCTTGATTTTTTAAATGTCCATTCCCAGAACTATTTTGGGGATGGGGGCAGCCATACGGATCTCCTCAGAAATCGGAGTCAATTTAGCTATATGCACAACTACATACCTCTATATAAATGAGAAATGTATTTTATAGCAAATTGGGTGAAGGACCTTTTAGTTATTTCCTGTAAAAACTGTATAAAGAGACAATTTGATAATAATATGTGGACGTATCGTTTAAGATAAAACAGCTGCTTCTATACAGCACCATCCTATCCTGTAGGAACACTGTTCTACACACTGTATGATGTCCGCTTCCCTTCTGAAACAACGATTTGACTGCGCTCTGCGGGTGTCAGGTTCTCTTGTCCTTCAAGCCGATCAGGACCTGCTTTTGCCGCATGTGAAGACAGCCGATGTCACTCGGCAGTCGAGCCAGAGTGGCAGCTCCTCTCCCCGGGCCCCTGACAGGCCTGCAGAGCCTCATGATGGATGAGCACTGTCCATTAGCCGGCTTCACCTCTGACCAGTGCCAGACTACAGCTGACGCCTGCTCTACTCCCTGCTCAGCTCTGCTCTGCACGCCCCTCTAACCCCTCACTCACCGAGAGGGCTGCTGGAATTAAGCCATCACAGCACCAAAGGGAAAACCACAGTTGGTCATGAGAAGGGAGAGAGGAAAAATGAGGTGTAGAGGAGAATTCTTTTTTCCAGCCCCCTCCTTTATCTTATCTCCAGTGCAGCAATGACAATGTCAAAAGATGAAAGAGTGTTTCTTTAGCCTGTTACAGCCAAGCGTGTGTCATCGCCATTACGCTAACCTTCTACACTTACTTCCTTATAAAATCTAATAAGGCTCTTGAAAGTTGAATTCATTATACTTAATATGAAGCATGATGCCAACAATTTTCCTTTTGATGTCAGTCGAGCTGGCAGGCATGTGTGATGAATGTACTGTGCCATTTCATTTACCAACTTCTGCCTACTTGAAACGCCAAAATGTGCATCCACTAATTATCGATAAATTTACCCCAATTTTTCACCTGGGTATCATTCATTTTTGGTTTAAACCTGTTGCAAATTCTTCAAGGATTTGTAGATAATCACACAGTCTTAGATGATCTTAGGCTGATATGTGTAAAAATGGTTGCTGAATTATAGTCATGACCACCAAAGAAGAAAAAAGAAAAAAAAACAACAGAAAAATGTACTACATTCTGGGATTTAATCCATTTAAAGTTTGTCAGGTCCATCTTTCGACACTGACTCACTTCGAAGTTGCTCACCTCTTTCCTTCATCCAGAAGTTTCTACCAGTGCAACAACATGCAATTGTTACCCAGTGGAAACATTTCCATTGTAAAACTTCTCTTCTCTACTTTCTTTTTTTGAAATTCTTAATATTACTCTACTGTAGAGGCCAAACATAAACTAATCAGGAAGTCAAAGTTATAAAATGGGTGCGTATAAACGTATGATTTTGACATGTGATTCTGAGGTTTTAAAAACACTTGAACAACAGCAAGTGTGCAGCATGTTTGAGAACTCACTGCGCTCATCAGGGAGTCGAGTACACTGACAGCGAAGGCGGTGCCGCAGGCGAAGGGCTGAGTGAGGTACAGCTCTGTGTCTGGGTCGTCATCATCATCTTGGTCCAGGAACTGAACATTTGAGTCGTTCACTGGGAGACGGAAGGAGAGGGAGTTAGAGACGGCACTGTAAAGAAGATGAGCAGAAAAACACACACACACACACACAAACCAATATACCTGAGAGTTTAGAAATATAGAATTCGTTGTTAATGTTAAGTTATATTGGGAAAGATTTGAATGTATGCGGCAATGCCACAGAAACATCTCAGGTATATTGGTTTTGTTCCAGGATTTGAGTTTACAATATAATGTAACATTTGATGCACATTATATTTTTCTTTGACACACTGCAATTTTTATATTTACAAATATTTTCAATATAAAATCAAACAGGAACTTGATTTCTTCTCCAAACAACTGACATGTTTTTGGCTGACCCTAAAACACAACTGACAGAATACACATTCAGTCATTTTAAAATAAACTAAACCTGTTTTCTGGAGTTTGTTCTTCTTCTGTTCATGTACTATATAATTGTTTGGAAGGTGAAAATAGTATTTTAGAATTTTTAGGAAATTATTCAACATTCAATATTAAATCTACCGTCTATCACATGCAGGGTGCATTTCATACATTTAGACAAACCACAACTTTAGGAGAAAATATTAAAGCATATAATGCATACACAGTGATAACCATTGTAGAAGTCCCCAATTATCAATTACTTGTACATTATACTTTTATTCTGCATCAGCACCTTAGTAGTCACTGTAACTTGATCAGTTTTATAACACAAACACACACACACACACATACACACACACACATATATATAGAGAGAGAGACCGACAGACAGAATGAGAGGATATCTGTAAGAGAGTATACTATGTTTATGAAGACACATTCTCAGTCAAGAGACAGTGACCATTCTGTAGACAGGATAAAGAATTAAATCGGATTATTTAAGCAGAAAACAGCATACAGGTCTCGCTTGATGTATCCAGAAGATATGATAAAAAAGTGAGACTTCAACAATGGCTACGGTGTCACATGAAAAAACATGCAATTTGAAATTCATGCTATGTCTTTCAGAGTTTTCCTCGATGAATGTGTTTGTCACATCATCACCTTTAGGGAAATACATCCCAAATATTTACCTGCGCCCTGAAAGTCAAATTCAAGCCAGGTAACAACACATTTTTTTAAATCTTATGATTAATAATAGGTCAGGTCTGCTAAATGAACTAAATGGCACAGTGGGACTGAAAATAACCCTAAAGTGATATAATAATATGGATTGTCTTTTGTCTCCAGGGTATGGCATAATTGGTAGAATAAATACCACAAAGTTCTCCCTATAGTGTCTTTTTCTTGTTTTGCAGACTCGTAGCAGCAGCAGGCAGTGACGGGTCTCTGAACCAGCATTACTTGAAAAATGAGTATCACACAAGTTTTTGTTTGCCTCCTCAAATATCTGAGCTTCAGAGATATGGTCTGGAGGAGAAAAAAAACTGGAAAATAAATTTTAAAAATAAATAAACAGCCTAAAAGTTGGTTTGATCTTGAGTTTTTTGTTTTTGATATCTGATTTCTTCCCAGGCTTCCTGTGCGCTGTGGAACAGAAATGTCAGTCAAGGAGACAAGGGGTGATGCAAACGGGCTTGGGCCAAAGGAGTGAACTGGGGGGGGGGTGTGCATGAGCGTGTGTTTGGAGTGGGAAGGAGGAGGGGTGAGGGGCAGGGGTGGTGTTGCTATGAAAACAGCCACAAGGACAGACTGAGCATGATCAAAAGCCTAGTGATGCTCAGCAAACGCAACTGGAGGAAAAAAAAATACCCCAAAAAGGGAAAAAAAAAAATCATTAAAAAGGGGCCAAAACAAGACAGTCAATTTCAACCAGAACGAAGAATAAAAATGTGTTCAAAGTGAAGCCATGGGAGCAGCGAGGGCCTTGACTGCAGCCAGATAAATCAAGACAAGCTTATGAGGAGCAGAGCGGCGGAGCGAGGGGAGCGAACGGCAGCAGAGGACAAAGGCTCAGCTTACCCAGCTCTGTTATCATTTGTATGTTGGTTCCACTTTTTTTTTCCTGACTGAGTGAAACCAATGGCAGCAGTTTGCCAGGTTTAGCTAATGGTGATGAGACAGTGCAGGGGAAGGGGAAAAATGGTGTCATTATTGAAACAGTTTCAAAGACTGCAAGAAAGGCATTTTGCTGTCTTCGACTACTTTTGTCAGGTCCGGAATTACTCTGAGACATTCATGGTTGTCCGGTTTCTAAAAGTAATGCGGCCTGGATTAGAGTGCACAGCGGTACAAAGCCAGAGCTGCCACAGTGTTATACCACTACAACAACAATAAATTATTTCATGGTAAGACAGTGAAAAGGATATACATGGTCTTATCCACAAACACACCTACTGTACACGCCACGCAAACAAAATTGATCATGCAACTCAGATGAGACGCGTTTTTATGTTTCAACTTGACTTTAATCTCCTCCTGGCACTGTAAACTGGACATATGACAAAGTAATTACAGTGTATGGTTCGAGTGAGACATGCAGCCAGTCACTCCTCTGCATGCTCTTACTTCTTCCTCTCCAGAAGGACAATGTTATCACATCAAGTGTTGCTGTAGCTGTGAAACTCGTTAGCTATGGGCAAGCAGCGGCACAGCACTGGAGCTTCTAGTGTTTAGTCCAGGACAGCAAACGATGACTCCTACATGGATAGCATCTAGTTGTGATGATTACGTATGCGGCCAGCAGTCTAATGGGAGAACCTCTCTGCAGGTAATGGCTGGCCCGGTTACAAGTAACATTAGGTAGCTCCTTTCTCTTTCTGGCCTTTTCTTAGCTGGCCTCATGCTCCATTGCTCCCTAATTGGGTCAGGGGAGACAGAGTAGCCAGTCTCTGCTGCTTTAGAAGGCCCCTCAGAGATCTGAAAGTTTCATGAGTCCCCACCACCAGTGGGAATACAGCCACTGCCATTGTTATTAATAAATGGACCCATTTTGCAACCAAGGCAGTTTTTTTTTTTTTTTTACCCCTCTACCTTTTCACTCTGTTTCCTTTTCTCCCGCTCTCACCCTCTCCATCAGGCTGAGTTTCTCTTGTGCATTAGTGGACAAATTGCAGGAGATGTAGCTACAGCCCTAAAAATGCCCGCCTGACATCTTCAAGTTACGGTGGTCCACATTGTCCTCAGAGCAAAAGGTATTTTCCATTCCTTGCAGCTAACATTATCACCACTTGACAAAAGCTAACTAGATCAAATAATTCACATGTGAATATGAACTTGAGTTGGGCAAAGCTTTCGACACCATGAGAGGGAGCAAAAATTCCACAACAAGCATTCCTAAGTCCATGTGACCTTGAATGAGTTGGAAATTTTGGTAGCAGCATGACTTAAGTCTTGTAATTTATGTCTATGCCTGCATATGAATGATGAGTTGATCTGAGGTTATTGGGTCATGGCATGCAACATTTGCTTTTTGAGGTTGGAGATTGAGGTGGGTTTACCTAGTTCTGTGATGATGGGGATGTTGGATCCGGTGGTGACGGAAGCCTGACGCACAAAGCCATGTACTGGACTGCTGTCTGGAGATGACCTGTCCATTCCAGGAGGCGTGAAACCTAAACAATACAAACAGTTTTATAGAAATCAGAAAATAACCTCACCGGTAAAATAACTGCAGAAGCAAAGGGTTTTATGTTTTCAGATTGTACACAAACTGAAGAACAGACAGAAAGTTTGTAATGCCTTCCTTTGCCTTTGTGGATTGATTAATTTGTACCCCAAATCACTGCTACATAACCCACTAATACTTAAAAACACAGAAGCTGCACAATACCTTTGACTAATCTATGAGAAGACGAACACAGTATCCACCAACAAAATGTATCCTTTCAATTTATTATATCCATTTAACTGGTTTACTGTCTATAAAAATAAACTTCAGGATGACAGTTTTTAAATATATTTTTTAAAGATAACAGCTAGGGAGGACTGATTTGATTATCAGGCAGTTTCACCTCACTGGTCTACCTTAGCTATTGCACAAGCTAGATTTAACTTGCTCTCTTGTTATTTTAGCTATCCAGCTGAGAGTGCAGAGCTCACATGTTGAACAGTTACTATATAGTTCACAGCTAATCTCTGATTGAGGACCATCCGTCTTCTTATGGTTTTGTGGGGTAGGACTGTGTATAGCATTGCAAAGAAAAAAGACAAAAGCAGTCCAAGAAAAAAACCTGCATGTCTCATAAGTGTGTTTTACTACAGATGTATCGTAAGCACGAGGCCTTGACCTGGAACTCTGTATCAATACCATTATACATAGTGCATGTCAGCTCACTCAGCATGAAGTGCTTGATGTGTGCTTTCTGTGTCATAAATGTGTGGATTGACAGAAAAAAAAGAAAAAGGAAGAGGCACCTGTCTAAAAACTGCAGTACAGATACTGTGCTTTTAAGGGTCAGCTAAGACATATTTAGCATTCACGTCCCTCCATCAACGGGCAGACATAAATTTTATATGTTGTTCATTTTGTTACAATAAAATTGGTGAAGTGGATCCTGAAAACCTTTTATCGCAAGTGGCGTGGCTGAGAACCATGAAATACAAGTGCAAGTGACAGGAGTATGAATTCACATGACTTCACATTTTTGCATTTCCTCAAAGTGACAAGTAAACACCTTAAATCTGTAATGCTATATGCATAATGCATCAACTGTGTTTTGACATCCATCATTTAGTGCTGACTACAGCAAAATGCCAGCTTATAGTGCCACCACCAAGGAAACATAATGCAGGGAATATATTCAGGTCACAAAGTTTTAAAAGGATTGCAAATTCTCTATGTATGTGTGTGTGAGTGTGCCTTTCCTGTCAAGAAACTCAATGAGCTGCTTACATTACAAAAGAGATCTCCCAGCCCTTTGCAACAGAAAAGACACCAAATAGTTTAGTACACAGCAGAAAGCACACACTGAACTGAAGCATGGATAATCATAACTCTTGTTATACCAATTATTGAACTTGGAAATAGCAGAGGTTTGACACTTTGAGTCAACCAGGGAGCACAAGCTCAGACAGTGTGAACATCATTTTGTCGATGTCCATAAAGGATGATCTTTACTCCACCAGAGAGTGACAGCAACTTTTTGGATTCTGCCTCTAAAACGCTGCTCTTTTAGTATGATAGCAAACATGAAGACAGTACAGAGCTGTAGAAGAACACTCTCTGCACTGCGCTGTGTGTACAGCAGAAGGATACATGAGGCCTGCTGCTGAGCAGCTTTCAAAAGCCGTTAGGTTACAAACAGCTCAAAAGTTGCAATGGTGAGCTCCAAAACAGAGAGCTGTATGTCTTCCCAAGACAGAGCCAAAGTGCTACAAAACCAGAAGAGCTAAAATGTGTTTATCTCCCTGATCATAGTGGACTTCTAAAATAGTCCACTGTGAAACATTTACATCTTTGACACATTAAATATTCCTGAATCTTGCTATTTAATAAAAAAACATAATTTCCTTATTTCCTCAAATAGAGAAGCCATACTTTGAAAGCCAGCCTGAACACAGACAATGGGTGTTCTTCCACTGCGAAGCTGTAACCTCGTCTGTTCGACTACAACATACAATAGACAAGTGAGATCTGGGTTACATACCCCCTTATCCCTGTACCCCCCCAGGCACAGCTATGCTCTGTGGTTGACTACATGCTACAGCAGCCGTGAGAAGCTCTCCCCCAGGAAAGAACATGTTTACTTATTCATTTGCACCTTCTTGTTTTAAATTCCACAGACAGCGTCTGAATGGGAGCACCGCTAGGCGGAAGGAATCCCCAAAGCAATACCTATGATACAATAGCAGCGTCGGGGAATGAGCGTGTGTTTCCCTGTGTATGCATGATTGCACATCACTTTGGTGTGTGTGTGTGTGTGTGTGTGTGTGTTTTCTAAAGTGAAGTATTTATCACTGAAACGGGTGGTTGATGTAAGACCCAATTATTGATGACAATAGGCTCCATCCATCGACCCTGGGAGAGCATATAAGCTAGTGGGCTTCCATATCGAGGTGGCTTTCTGTGAATACTGCTCCCCAGAGCGGCGTGCTCGAAGATTTACCCCCGCTTATTGTTCCTCGGTGGCACCACTATCGACAGCACATCACTCACTCAAGGCTGGAGAAATAACTGCATTGGCATTCTCCTAAAACATGTGGAAGTGCTCTGCACTAAAAAATAATGGCCTCTTGGACCTTCAACTTTGATTTGTATTTACAACAGTCACTGTGGTGGCACTAAATAGTACTGAGCTCAAGGCATGTCATGCCTTTCAGGCTAATCATAAACTGTGGATTACCTGTTGTGGATGTCCGTGGTTAGATTGCATTGGCATGATTGTCTGAGTGTGTGTATGTGTTTGTTATGTGTGCAAACATCTGTGCACACGCATTGAAACACAAAGGTGTGTGTGCGCGCATGTGTCGCTGTTTTGTTATGACTAATGAGGAGCAGCTGAATTGGCTTGCCTGGTGATTTGTACTAGCTGCTTAATGATGATGAGGCCTGATGGGATGCCAGGTTCGTGTGTTTGTCTGCAAACATCAACAATCTGTTCCAGACGATCTGCCAGACACCAGATCAGGGGGAACAACATCAAATGACACAGTCATGTTGATTACATCATTAAAAATATTATCAAGGAGGTTTAGCAGCATGTAATTACCAGGAACAAGACTGAAATGATCAGAAAATTATGTGGAGTAAACACTCTTCAAAGTCTTGATGGAGCAATCAACACAATGTTTGTGTGCACTTCTTCAGGAGTTACAGTACAATCCCTTTATGCTGTAGATGTGGTAGATGCCACTTACAACATACTTGCAGAGTATTTCAATTAAGAGCGCTTAGCGGACTTTGTGCTCAGCAAACGATATTCATCTCTACTGTGTGGCCCTCCCACCCCCTGCCCCTAGATCTTTTCTTCACTTCTTTTTCCTTCTCTGACTGCTGTCTTTCCTCCCTGCCACAACTGTCCCCTTTGGGCAGCAGTGCACATGGAGTCTAATAGGTCGCTCCTTACCTTGGGAATTAGCCTGTAAGACCCCGATGCTGTCATCAAACTGCATAGATTTGATGTTGAGTGATGCCAAGATGCATTCCTTATCCTGCAGTGAGGCATCTTCGATATTGTTCTGATTGGCTGACAGTATTACGCACATGTCGCAGAGGTTGATGTTGACAGCCCTTAAATCTGCCCGACTTAATGGTGTACCCTTCAGGGTGAGGAGAACAGAGGGAAGGAGCAAGACAGAGAGAAAGAGAGAGCAAAATGCAGAGAACAGACAGACATAGGGGAGAGAAAAACAAATTTAAGAAGGGAGCGAATTGGAGCTTTGGGAAATTAGTTAACAAGTATTCTTGTTTTGAGGCGATGACATTCCACTGATCTAACTGGGCATCGGAGAATCAGAGACATGGACTAATCTAAAGGCTAGCATGCGCTGAAGGGTATGTTTGGGATTCTCCTCTGATCATCAGTCAAGCCAGGCCTAACAAGCTCTAAGGCAGCAAGCCACGCCATCTGTGATGGGCACTGCAGCTGCAATACACATAACTCTATTTTGGATACGTATAATGTGTCACTGTTCTGACTGGGGCGGGGGGGGGGGGGGGGGTCCATTCAATCGAGTAATGTGTGATCAAATCAAACTGACAATTACTCTCAGGATTTCAATGTGCATGTAGCTTCAAATGTCAATGCTCTGTTTGCTGAATAAAGAGCCTGGATTGATTATGTCTTTCATAGCAGTGAACTGGTGTACTCACAGGTAATATGGAGACCTTGGGGAAGTTGTGTAATGTTTCCCACTCTCTCCTAAGGTAATCAAGCGAGCCCACAAAGACTATAGGCTTTAGCTCGTGGTAATGGAAGTTGCTGGCTCTTAAAGGCATCACCAAGTTTCGCAGCCCCACTAAAGCGGACGTGACATCCCCAAATATACAGACCACCACATGGCCGCTCAGCACTGTCATGGAGGCTTCACTCCGTGTCTGCAGGGAACAGAGGGATACAGGGAAGGGGGAGAAGAGCAGAGAGAAAGGGATGAGGATGGAGTGCAGACAGAGGAAGGAAGGAAGGAAGAGACACAGAATGACAAACAAACATTTAGAGAAGTGAAGTTAGTGCTGTTAACAGGAAACTGGTCAACACACATAAGGGTAACTAATTCTGGCTTAAAAAGTGTTAATGAGTCTCTTATAAACTCTTATAAACGCATATTAAATAGTTTGTTAACCAAGTATCTATTCCATTAAAAAAGCAGTCTACATACAGGCCTTACTATATACACACACACAAAAGTTTGGTTAACTACTATTCTGTTTATAAGCAGTTTATTGGATAATCAGAAATAGGAGTCCTACAGAACAAAAACAAGACGAGAAACATGGTGTTTTTATAAAATGGCAGCTGATTCAATCACGTTGAAAAACGCAGTTTGTAAGATTTTAGGCACACACAGTGTGCGTGATGAGGACCCTGTCATAAATCAGAGAGGTATAAATAAACAAAGCTCCTCTATTGATTGAAGTTAAGGTTGAGAAAGAACAATACAGTAGCCAGCTTTCAAGATCTGTCACCTGTCACACCAGCGTGATGTGCATTTCAGCTACGCGAAGTAAACTAAACACTGCTATGATACCAGTGAAATTATAAATGCATCTTTTGTAATTGGAAATATTAGGACAAGCAACACTGCTGCAAATTGTCTAATGCTATTCATGGATTATCTACATGTCCGCATGATTTTTTTGCTGACTCAGCTCAGGCAGGAACATCCTTCATCTGTCCTTCAACAAAGTCAGAGAAATTCAAGAAATATGTTTAAACTTCAACTATATTGATGACTGTGCTTTCTACATTACATTTTATTTGGACAGGGTTAACCCTGCCCAAACACATTATTCACAAACCTAAATGCTTACAAACTGCTTTGTTAAAGCACCCGAGCAAACTCGTGCGTGAATTGTTGTTCACAAATCCTTGGTGAATACATATATATATATAAACAAACAATACACTCACCTTGAAACAACAGAGAGGCAGTGAGAGAAATTTCAATAGATATTAGTATGGGATTGTGTTGCTACAATATTGAGGGGAAACTCTTGCTCCTGAGCATACTTAATTTAACACATTTTTTGGTATATTGTACTATATTTTAGAAGATTGTTGTTACCCATTGTTTTTCCCTGCACTCACCAGGATGACTTTTTCGATGTCCTTTGATGGGCACCAGTGAAACATCCCTGTAGAGTCATACCTCTTCACGTTCATGTCCATGTTCTCAATTTGCTCATTCCCAGGGATTAGCAGGGGGTCGTGTCGACTGAGAAATCAGAACGATACATTTGTTATTAGACCATTTGCTAAAATGGCTGCAGCCTTGTGGATGAATTGATAACATAAAAGAGGAAAAAAAAAGACCACCTGAGGTTCCTCAGATCTACACTGTGTATTCATACAGCATATTAAAAGTCTATCCCATTCACAAAGTGTTAAACTTTCTGCTGCACTGCATACTGTAGGTCCCATAACTACCATATCACTACAGCATTCCTTCTTGTCCTTGATGTCAAGTCATCAGAAAACTCAAAGACCCAGCGTGCTTGCAGTGGTGCGGAGTACAGCAAGACTTGAGTGCTACTGACTGAATGGCATGACAACACAAGGCCAATTACCAGCTTTTACCCTCTCTTCCACTTCCTGACGCCATGCGGCGCAAATAGTAAAAGCTCCAACAGGCTCACACTTTAAATATTTCAGGAATTTGCCCAATCACATTTTGCTTTCCCTACTGATGGCCATTAATGTTTCAACAGCATGTCACAACCAAACAGGCTAATCCACAGCAGTGGGCTGCTGAGTTTTATCCGGTGTAACACTGACCATGAAAGGGCTCCTGTCAGTCTTGTTATACTGCCTCTCTTGTTCTTGCACTTATTCTACAAGACGTGTTCTCGCAGTTCCTCTAAAGGCAATCCAGAAAATTTCACCCAGAACACTGAGTCAGGACAAAAATGCAAACATTTAGTGCTCCTCCTCACTAAAAATTGAACAGTGATACAAATGTAATTTATTTACAATTCAACCCGAATAACACCATCTTCAGTTAAAACAGCACTGTACTGACTGCAAAAATGGGGAACTGCAGGGAGACATTTGAGTAATATGGGAGAAAACATCTCAAGAATTTGACATACATCTCTCTCAGTATCACTCTCTCTATCCCCTATCAACACTGTCATTCACTGACAAGGCTTTGATGTTGCCTCTTCCTTCCGCCTGCATTTGGGTTGCATACCGTCGCAGGAAAAGTAAAAGTTAAAAAAAAAGCTGTCAATTAGTCACCCTCTCTCTCCACCTCTCTTCCCTCTATCAGTTAGTGCAGGTGATAATAACACTGACAGCATTTAGTGTTTTTACACTCAGCCTGAATCTTTCATCCAGAGGCGCGTGTTGCGCCAATCAACTCCACAGAGCCCCCGTCACTTCAATCTGCTCAGCTCTGCTCGCCTCCACACAGGGGCTGACTGGCGCATGCAGGCGGGCTGCCGCTCCAGCTCTCTCTGCCAAGACAGCTATCTTTCACAGAGCTGTCAGCGGTGTGACTGGCAGCCTGTCACAGGCTCCACACACCTCCTTCTCCCTCTGCCTTCTCTCTGCCTCAGGTTGAACCTACCACAACACTCGGGGAGAGCAGACATGACGTGTGAGCCACAGTGCCACGCCCAAGGGATATCGGTTGCTGATGATACTGTGACATCTTAAGCGATTGGATGCATGTCGTCAGTCATGACCCGTCAAGACGGTTCGTGGGGATGGTGTAAATGCCAACAACAAAACCATGCTAAGGATAGGTCAGCTTAGGATGCAAACTGTGACTAAATGTGTTAAAAGATATTGATTTCTAAATAAAACATATATTTATATTTGTTCTCTGTATTTAATTTGCATTTATTGCTTGGAAAGTATGTAATTTATAAGGAGCTATCCCAACAAAATACATTCACAGATTTCCAAATTTAATATATATACTATGCATCTGATTGCAAAGCAAATATTTCCCTGGGTGAGATACAACATTTTATCAGATGCACTTTTATATAGGACAAATATTTCTCTTACAGCATGTCTCACTCCAGTGTCTCACCCCCTCGCTTTCTTCCTCCCTCCCTCCCTCAGTATATATTTCAAACAGAGTTGAGTTATTCCAGCGTATCACTCTGCAGTCACAGGCTGGGGATGGGCGTGCTCCCCCAATCCCTCTCTGCCAGACTACGAAGGCAGCCTCTTGCTTTGAAAATTTTCCCCATCATGCAAACTGACAAAGGCATGCTTTTCAAAAGCCCACAGCCAATCTGTTGATCATTATTTATTTACAAAGGCCTTCAGGCTGCAAGTCCTGTAAAAACCATACTTGATACGTATGCTCACTCTCTTGCTAGCTCTCTACTGTGTTTTCCCCCTCCTAGCTTGTAGAATAAAGTATCCCTAAGGCTACCTCAAACAATCACTTTTCATTGTGCATAAAATCCACCTTGTAAAGCACAACTGTTTAATATATATGGTGTTATATGTTGACGCGGGCAGCTGTTAAAGGGGGGCTGTGGACTGTGATGGGTAATTTGATGTTTTGCTGAGGGCTAAGACTTGGAAAAAAAAATCTACACCTATAACAGAGGACCTGTCATCCCAGTACCCAAGAGCCAGCAGAATACAGAAGCACCCCTAAAGCAGAGAAAACTTTGACATTGCTTTGAAGCGTTTTCAAAACTGAGTAAATAACTCGCAAGAATTATTATCACTGCGAGATCAAAGCACAGATGCATATATTACATGGCAAACAGGGACCATCTCCTAAGCAAAAAAGGAAGAGAAGAAAAGGTTTTGTGCTTTAAGTTAGGCAAACTAAACAGCCTTTTAAACAAGCAGTTAGCTGGAAATGTGCCAGCGTCTGGTTGTTTTTGTAGCAGTTTTCTCCCTCTGAGCGAGGGCATCTAAACTGATGCTCTGTTACAAACTAGACTGAAGGGTATGACTCTGTGTTGGGTTGATCGTTCGGCAAGTGTGAAGGCTTATTAAGTGATTGTTTTCTGGAGAACTGAGGGGGAGGCCGACAAATATTCTGGACAAAATCACACAGGCATGTCAGCATAGTAGGAGGAACGCTGCCTAGGGGAAGTAAACAGGACCAACATACAAAGAACTCTACAAGAATGTAAGGACTGAGCAATAATACCCAAAAGCAATGTATACCGAATGAAAACCAAGATCAAAAAGTTAAGTGACATAAATTTAAACTATTAAATTTTAGTTACATATTACTCCAGATATTAAACAATGTTTTGTGTTCTTCCTTAAGGGGTTTTAATCCCTCACAGAAAATTTGTAGTCTTTATTTAGACACAGGAGTTTCTGCTGCAGTGCAGCTTCACTGCGTAAATACTTGCAGTGACAAGTGTGTGAGTGTGGGACAAAAACCACACAGCTCTCTCTTTAGATTTTTCTACTGTAAAGTCATAAAGATGACGGCCGTAACACTTAGTCTCATTAGGAGTAGGGCAGCATAGTTATGAGTGTTCCTGTCCTGTTAGATCTTCCCCACCATGCGTTTATGCTGCCGTCCCAATCCACACAGCTCGGCCTCCCTGTATTTTCCACGCTGCCATGTTGCTAACCCCGCCTCACAGCCAGAGGAGCACAAAAACCTACCCCTTTTATCTTTCAAAATCAATTAACAGCAATTTAATTCCACAGGACAGGATAAAAGGAAGGTAATATTTGAATTCATATTTGATTGTGATGATACATCTCACATATGGCCTTAAGTACCAGAAACAGTACTCACAGGGGTTCCCACAATAGAGGAGTAGCCTCAGGGCAAAGTAACCATGCAGGTCCCTCTGATTGGTTGCTGGTGTCATTAGTGCCAGCATTGTTTAAGGAGCACATGTGGACCAGACCGGAGGAGGTGACAGCTGGGACTTTAAAGCCAGAGGAGTTTTCAAACGGCTCCTTGCAGCCGCTTTTCATGACAGAAATATTATTTCAGCTCTGTCATTAACAGCTGACAGCATGCCATCCTAAACAGCCAGAGCCTAACAGGGCACTTCTCCTCTCTCTTTCTCTCACAGAGTTTCTTACCTCCTTCTTCTGCCACCCCTAATTTGCCCCCTCCCATCCATCCAAACTCCCACCATCTCACCATCAGCAGCATCCGCCTCTGAAGTATCTCTCACACACATCCTTCCATCCCTTCCTCCCTCCCTTCTCTTCTTCCCCGTATCTGACTTCTTCTCACTCCTCGTTTGAAGGCTGGAAGGAGAATAAAATCAGTGTCTCTTACCTCATCATTTTGGGCGAGCAGTTGGGTGAGTTTCGCATCCCTCCGTTGCGCTGCTTTTTTTTGGGCGAGAGAGTTGATGGATGCTCGTCTTCAACTGCAAACACATGCACAGAATGTCAGAATAGAGACAGATAGTTGGGAATGTGTGCTGGACCTGACATGAAAAAAAAACACAGCCAACAATCAATCAATCATTGCAAACAAAAAAAACACTGAACAGAAGAAAAGGAAAATTAATAATTCAGTGTCAAAATTGAAAAAATATAGAGAAAGCATTAGTAACGGATGGTAAATTTGAGAAAGGCAGGAGAAAACCACGGAGAAAAAAGCAATTTACGATCTCAAAATGTTACAGAAGGCTCACATCCCAGAGTCCCCTTATTTTGGCTCTTTTAAGGTGCACTTTAACAGGGCCCTCAGTAAAACACGCCTGCATCTGTTCAGTACACCCTCTAAATTGTGCAGGTGGTTGGACCTCTAGCAGTCTGCATCAGAGTGACCATGCTTACCTATACCATTAATTGCCATGTGATGGTACAGACTGTCATTGTCAGTGGCGACAGGCAAAAGCAATGACAATGAGATAAATAAGGGTTATGGAGATGGATCTTGAGTGGGTTGCTTATACTTTTGATCAAACTATCTGAAACCCAGCCCATCGCTGCAGTTCTATCTAAAGCACACAGTGGCTATTCTACAGGTTTATCTACATGCCGAGAGAACACGTAGCAATCAACACACATCATGAAGGGCAGGGCACGCGTATGCTAAGGTATGACTAAGTGGACAATGAATAGAGAAAGCAGCTGGTAAATATGCATGATCCTTCAGTAGAAAAAGGTCAGGACTAGTCTAAAAGTTTAAATGAAAAAATAAATGATTTTAAGAGTAAGATTAGATTGTGTTTGACACTTTGGTGTGAAGGATTTGCAGGACACTGAGCCATAGACATCTTTTTTTTTTTAGATTATTTTGATCAGATTTGAGTTCAGCTTCTTGTCAAATGTGCTTTTCTGTGCTGGGAAATGGGGACAAAAAAAACACTATTTTTCAAACTTTGCTTGAGTCCCAGTCAGACACAAAGGACGACAAAGAGCAGCCAGAGTGAGGCCAGGCCCAGTCGTCTGAAGATTTCAGTCAAGCTAACAGTAGTCTGATCTCCACTACTGTCTGTGAGTTTCAAGAGCTTTCAGACAGGCACCCTGATACTCTTATCCACTCTGCACTCTCCCAGCGCAAATGCCAAGTGCACCGTCACTTCAAACCCATATTAGTCCTTTGGTTAGAAATCAATAACACAGCATGATATTAGTGCAAATCAATGTGCACGCTGCAAGCCGTGACTATTCCAAGCATGTGGAAATTCATTATTGTCTGAGCACCCATCCTAGGCTGTCACCTAATTCTGCTAATAAAAGATAAGAAATATGCCTTCTAATAAAATGTCATTCTCTGACATTTCCTTTATGCAAGTGGGCATTGGGAATAGCTAATATCACAAGCGCTATCCACTTTACAAATAATTCTCCCTCTAATGTACTTTGAAAATACCACATCAGAAAATATGCATTGCTTGCCATACATATTGTTTGACAGACTCCTCCTGGTTTAAACTTAATTTAACAGTTAAAGTATAACACCTCTCACCACAACAATAAAATTAAATGCTTTCCAGTCACTGGGTAATAAAAGCTTTCACACTGAATGATTAAAAACTTAAATTTCCATTTCAGCTCCCAAAGGCCAGTATCCTCAGGGCTCACAACTCCTGCAACACTTCTAAAAATAAATACTGACAAGCAACTCTTTCGGGTCAATACTAAATTCACGTTACAGCACTGCTCATTTTGGAAGTCCCACAATGTAGACACCAGCAGCTACTGCACTAGCAGGCAAATCCGTGCAAAGCAGCAGGAGCAACAACAGCAACAGCTCCAGCAGAGTGAACCGTCATGCAGCAAACAAGACAAAATGAAAGGACGGGACAGGCGGGGTTACTGGCTGATGCATCCCGCTAAGGGGGCAACCTACAGTGCCTACTGTGACTGAGCAGCATGGCATTACTGGGGTGGTAGCGGTATTTCACCGGCAGACTGCGGGCCCGGTTCAGCCGACTCTCAGCCAGGGATCTGGCCGCCACGTCTCCCGGACCTGACATACTGAGGCGCAGTTTCGAAGGGTCAGCCCCAGGCCCTGGCCCCATGGGGAGCAGACTTCCTTTACGGTTATTAACAAGGGGGATGTTGATTGTGCCCGGGTTGACCAGGGGGTCCTGGTTGGGGTGCAGGGTGTTGGGAAGGAACGCATTTGAGGTGATGGAAGTGGAGGTGCAGCCGGTGGTTTTAACCGATTGGTTTTGAAAAGACGGTCTAACTTCATCCATTACTGTCAAACAATGGAGAATGAAAAGTGTGAGCAAGCCTGTATTTATGCTCATAAATAAGTTAGTAATTGAAGTTATTTTTTTTTACAATATTTGTTTTAAATTAATATAATTATTTTAAGATAAGGCATAGCTAAATTCATCATCTTACTGCAAAACATTAACAAGCTGAAAGGTAAATAAAAAATAAATTTGTGGCAATTAATTAATAAACTGTATCAGTACTAAAGAATCAAACAGAAACTATAGCAGTTTTTCCTCATCTCAGTTTAGACTAGGTAATTTCTGCAAGCCAAAAATTCATGCCATAAAAGCAGGGATCATTTACCCTTTTTCTAAAACTGGTGTTGAAACATAACATCTCTTAATCTGCTTGGCACACGCTTCAACTAAAACCTTCACAGCGACATTTACTTTGCATTTGTGACAAACATGAATTAATAAGAAGTCTCTTGTGTTATTTCTCAGTTGCGCACACTTTCTGGTAGAACAAAGCAGAGACACGGCTTGGCTAAAGCCAGTCAAATCCAATCAGATAGTGTGTTATTTCAAGCATAATGTGTAGCACACTACTTTCCTTTCAACAAATGTAAAACTATAACTAATAATTTATAATATTACTAATTCAAAAACTTTTATCATTAAACATTTAAAGGACTCATGTTGGATTGTGTATAGAAATGTGGTTTCATTCCAAAATGCAGTCATTCTGTTCTCAAACAAAATTGACATGCTGATGTTCACTGTAACAGTGACAGTATGTCCAGTGACATCCTGCTATGTCTGGTATGAGAGTAAATAGTCTGTCCATGTAGAAATGCACATACACCTGATGTTCACCCACCAAACACACACACACAGTCCGAATGACGACGGTGGCTGCAGAGTCAACCCATATGTTTGTATGCATTAAAGGGGCTGTAAAGTTGAATTGGAGAGGAGGAGCCATTTCCCTCTTGTTGGTAGAAGGGTGGTTGGTTGGTTGTTTGGAGGAGAGAGCATGCTTGGGTGGCCCCGGGCGATAAACAGACGTTTATCCCTGCCGTCAGCTGCCTCCTTGATTTACGGGGCGCCACCGATAGCTCCTGGATTCATCTGGCCCTTGTCAAACACGTGCAGCGTTAGAGAGCGCTCACTCGCCCTGGCAGGTCCACTGTGCATCCTGAACAACCCAGACGGCAACTGTCCCTTCCTGAAATGCTAATCACATGATGGTACTGTCCTGCATGCAAGCCTTATCAGATCGCCGTGACCCAAAGTAAACTGGATGATGAGGCAGAGGAATAAGAAGTAAAAATGTTTACTTTTGTATGTGAGCTAAGCTGGCTTTGCCTTTACAGCGTTTGCTGCATGAGCAAGCTTTGTTCTTCATCTGCATTGCAACTGCATGAAAAAGCTTTGTATGCCATGCATTGTTGTTTTGCTTCTGTTAAATATAAGAATAAAACTGGTGATGACTGCTGCAATTCCTTGTTGTTCTGCAAAGAGGCAGTAACTATTTTCAAAGGGAAAAAGGGCTTCAATGACAATATCCTTAATAAGAACAAATACATTAAATAAAAAATATACATATAAACGGTTAGGTGACAAATAGCATTGCAAAACTAAAATTTATTCTTAACCAGTAGAATAAAATGTAATGCATTTAACAATTATTTACCATAGATTTACCTAAATTGCAATCAGCTTTGAATCGAACGCCAGCCTCTTTTTGACTCCCACTGTTCCCTGGTGTTGTAGCGCCATCTGCTGCTACATGCGCCACAATACAAAAAGAATATTTCAAGGAACTACATGGTATTATCAAACACAAAATAATTTACTTTCAATCGCTATTAATATCAGGAACTAATTACTTAAATTTCTGATTTATTTATGATGATGATGTTAGAATAAACAGTCTGTCTGAGTTCAATATAACATTTAACACTGGTTTTACTGTGAGTTTACTTTGTAGTATAAGACACAAGACAACATTAATATATTCTAAAGGAATTAGAGACAACAAAGCAAATACTAAAGCAAAGCATCAGTGCTTATTATGTTACATGACACAGTGAGGGGTCTACAGTCTAAAGACAGCTGGAGCAGAATGGAGAAGGACAGAGAAACACACTTACGTGATCTGACATATCCATTATACTTATATTTGGCTGAGGAGAATGCAAAGACAAGTGGCAGGTCACACAGAGGGAGAAAGGATGTAATGAAACAGGCACATTAGGAAAGAGAGACATCCACATAAGAGTGGTGGATGGAAATTAAATCACTATGATGAAGTACTATCAGTGAATGACATGAGGGTATAAACCAAAAATAAAAAGGTATAAAGGTACAAATAATTAAAATCATTAATAACCTTAATGTAATGATGATGAAAGTATGGTACGATGGAACAAAAAAGGTCAGACAGGTGAATGAAATGATCTGTCCATTCTCAGAGTGAGACATGCTGTCAGAAAAGTGTAAACCTCTAATGAGATATACTGACTGGTCTAATGTCTGATTCTTGATTTATTTTTTCACAGGTTTAATTTAAGGTCACATAGTTTGAGTAGTGGACCAAACGATGCAATGTTTCTAACTGTAAAAAAAACCCAAAAACATTAAACGCTTTGACTTTTTACACTTAGGTTTAAATGTGATGAACATTGTGAGGTCTGTAGACAGAACAAATAAAGCCACCATGGGAAACAAAGACAGCTACATACTTGAGCATATGTAGGTGTCCACAACACAGACAGCAGCCACTCACTACCCAAAACAGCCACGCTAACAGAGCACAAATGTAAAGACAATTGGTCTATACATGCAGTCCAGATCTCTTTCTTGCACAAATGCAAATTTCAGTTTCAAACATGGGTTCAGTGCTACACTTTGAAAATCTTGGGTTGCTTGTTCTTTAAAAAAGGGCTGACCACAGTCACCATCTATGCCAGTAATATTAATTATCTGGGAATAACAGTTTAAGACCATGAGTTACTGCAGACTGGTACAGAGAGAAGTACTGGTACAGTGGGCACTTGAACTGAGCTCTGAGCTGCTGACACTCCCCACTCTTTCCTAGAGTCTCTTCCAGCAGTAAAGGTCACAGTGAGGGCCCAGGGCTGGCCTATGACACAGATCCTCAAACAGGGACCCACAGTGGCCCTGGCATCTGTCTCTAGCAATCTGCCCGCAACACAGAGGCAGCAGACTAACTGGCTAGCATCTGGGGCGTAGAGAGGCGGCATAGGACAGAGGGTAGGGAGGGGGGACCAAGCCTGCCTGGTGGACAGGAGCTGTCAGGGCAAGTTTGGTGACGGACCAGCAGGGCTGGGAAAATGAAAATGCAAACATAATTTCCGTGTCAAGATAGATAAGGTCCCCGGCAATGAGATGCAGATGCACACACATGCACAGACATAGAGATACAAGTGCATGTAGTTACACACACAAAGATGCGCACATGCACGCACACACAGCCCAGAAGGCCACGGACTAGCCAAAAGCATCTCACGAGCCCAGGGTCCCCAACCCTTGTCCATATAGCAGAGCTCTATAGTAGCTTCAGCCTCTCCATTATATAAAAGCTGTCACATCTCTCACTTTTCTCACACAAGGAGACGGGCTGACTGTGATAGTCATTTCATGAGGACCACAGGAAACTCTTGTACATATCAAAAAATAAAGTTCTGAATCAGCTGAACTACACAGAATAACTTCAGAGGATACAGTTTTAAACTTGGACAAGAATCAGCATGCACAACCACACAACTGGATTTTTGTACCCTTCCACATCTACATATATAATTTATGAAGTGAACTATATTTTCGATGAATCACAAGAAGTAGAAACTGCGACTTTGCTCTCCTCCGTCTAATTTTTCCACATCTTTCTATGCAAAAGTTTCTCCCACTAACTCAAGACACATATTTCTCATCTTATTTTCATCCCAATAATTGATTGCCCAATCAAACCACAGAATTTCTATGATATCTAGTAACAAAACAATGCATTGATTTAATCAGCTAATTCGTCGAAGAGATGTGAAACCCCTTGAAAGAGTGCATATGAAAAATGGCTATAAATTCAATATTATATCAATTAAGTCCATACAGCCATTGATATTTACATACCAATAAAGAGGTGTCTCTGTCTGTATTTGTGTGGTCTGAATTTAACTTGCATCAGAACACAGGGTACATTAAATTAAAGCATGCCATCCAAAGAATCAATTATCCGAGTACTCGACCTAGAAAAACTTGGTTCAGATACACAAGAGCATGAAGTCATCATGGATAAAGATGTCTTATCCTCTCAGTCTGGTGGAAAAAAGGATGGGGAATAGGGAGAGGAAATCCAACAATCCCTGACTGACAAAGCCCAATGCACTCCTTCACTAAACTCACTTTGTTCAGACAAAGTCAGAGTTAAAAAGGGAAAGAAATCTAAGACAGAGGAGGCTTTCCTGAAATCCTACAGGGGGTTGTGGGAGAAGTGAGATCAGTAACCATGTAATGGCCAGTAATTGGTACCGAGGGATATCAGCGCGGGCCGAAACTACAAGAGGCCAAGCCAAACTCATCATGGCATGTTTGACACTAATCTAGGCTGAGTCGGCAGACGGTGGGAGAATGTTGAGAAGGAAATCAGATCTGTATGTCTGAACCCAGTGCTTTGATAGCTAGTCCTACTGCTGCCATGTCTAATTGACAGACAATTTAGTATTTCCCATCCACTCAAAAGGAAAACTGAAAGGAAGGGGATCTTCCAGGAGCTTTTATCTGCCTACCTTTTCTTTATCAAGCCACTAGTCACTAGTTTGTAGTTCTTATTTTGATTTTTTTTCACATCCATTTCCTTCACCATTTTCTTGTCCTCTTTCCTGCTTTACAAAACCAAAGAATGCAGGAGATACACTGCCTAAGAAATTTGTGATTGGAGTGGGTTCATAGAATAAAATATAAAAGTAAAGATATTCTGCCCAGAAAAAAGCCCTAATTGTGAATAGACTGTATGTTCTTTTATTTAATAATTGCTTTAAAGACCGAAAGGGCATTTCAGTTGTTTGAGGTATTAATAGTTACTTTCTTAGACTAGTGTCACCAGTATCTGTGCTCAGCTCCTCATTTATCAGGCTGGCAAGACTGTTGGAACTCTTCAAAACACCATTTTAGATGTGATTTTCTCTTATCTTCAGCATTAAAGTGAACCTGAAATCTCTGCACAGTTGCTCAGTAAGGTTAAGTCAAAGGTAAAGAAAAAAAGTGAAACAAAGGCAAAGCTGCTTCAACTGAAAAACGTACAAACTGAAAACAGTATTAACTCAGAGGTTTGTAAGGGCCATCAAAGTAAAGATGTAAGACACAATTTAACAAACATCATCAATAAATTGCAGCATAAAACCTTATGAATTATTAATTTTTTGTATGTTACAGACATCTTACCTTTAACAGCTCAAAACACATAAAATCCAATCGATAAATTATCTGCATGACTGATGCAGCATGCGGTAGCCACATGTGTAACACCTATAGTACTGTACAGTACAGCAGCACCACAGAGCCACACCACCACTTACCCACCACACATATTACACTCATGAAATAATAACTAATAGAGTCAAATAATGAATTTAAAAAAACAAGAATTAAAAATACTAATGAGAATTCAATTAAGAACAGATACAAAATGAAAATGTGGAGATCGATAGATCGATAGATAGATAGATAGAAACATCAATAAATAACAGAATAAAAAAACTAAATAAATAAAGTCACAGAAGCCACAACTACGCAAACTATGGAGTCACATTAAACAGATCACACCACATGGACAACATTACAGACACACACGTACACGTACAGTACCTCTGCATGGTACAATACACGGAGCACACACCACAGACACATAACAGCATGTGTTGGGCGGTGTAACTTACAGGCACGTAAAGTGGTTGCGCAATCATGAACAGAGACAGAGGAAAGTGGGTAGGCCCTCTGAAGGGTGTCCATGTTACTATGTACACTGCCTGACATGCAAGAGCAGTCTTGCTCTGAACGGCCGCAATCAAAACAACATGCCAGTTTCATTCGTTTGTAGACGGACATCTTGGCTACAGTCATGTTTTGGGATGAGAGGAGAGGAAAAGCAGCAGGTTAATGGCAAAAGGAGAAATATTCATCCAGGGGGAAGTCGGAAGGTAACTTCATCAGAAAGTGCAAGCCTTAGACACCTGCTGTCACAGACTTGAGCCCCAAGATCGAATAAACAAACTCGAAATGCCGAGATTGATTTAAAAATTCCATAACTTTTCCTCAACATGTAGTCCAATTGGTCCTTTTTTAATTTTTTTTTGTCTGAGCAAACATAAGTAAAATTTGGACACAATGTTAAGAATAGTGTTTAATGATAATAAGTTATATACCAGCGCAATCGTTTTAGTCCTAAGAGGTCAAGCTGTGTGCTAAGGCTGTAACAGATCAAAAGGCAAAACTATAACAGTGGGAAAGAAGGTTGAGGAGAAAGGGAAGAGGGAGGGAGGCATTCAGGGAAGAGAGGCATGAGCAATGTCTTCAGCAGCAAACGTCATACAATGTTTCATATATTTGTACATCCTCTATCCATTTGGCTAAAGGAGTGGATCACGTACCTGTATCCCATCATGCAGCTGTAGCGCCTCTGTCCATGGCATCACACTATTTAACTAGTCTAGACTGGCCAATTCATGCTACTGTGTATTCAAACCTGCAGTTTCACTGCTCCACTCCCCAAGGGAAGCTTCAATCTTAAGTACATGTGTGCCCGATCAAAGGATGTACATGGTTGCCTGAGATTCTGTGTGAATTTAAAATGGAGACTATGTAACTTTTGAAAGAGGAAATAAAACTCTTAATAATAGACTAAATGTGAATTTATAATGATTGTGGCATTTTTCCACACTCTGGGGTCTGCCTCATGTGGCTTATGTAGTGGATGTTAGCAAGGGCTGACAAACTTCAAACTGATACTTGATGAAACCTTTCTCTACTTGTGCTACAGCTAACATTACTCTGTTAACAGTTATCTAAATATAAGGTGTATGTGCTGCTTAGGGTCATTAAGGTCAAATTCCCCCTATGCTTGAAATTTAAGAGGTAAAAAATACTGACCGGGCCATTAGATATACAGGATATACAGTAACAAAAACTAGAAAAAGTCATATGACAAACAGTTTTTCACATGTAATGTCCAAAACATGGATTGCACATCACAATGGCATTTGTTACACAGTGTATTTCACAAATGTTTATTTTCCATATTTGGCCTTGTTTAAAAAAATAGTGATTTGGAGATTATACACTCTTGTTCAGGTAGGACTTGAACATGAAAGTAATAGTACCCGACAAGAAACTTCTTATCTACTTGTCAGCCTGCAGCCAAAATACTGTAAGCAGCCACTTTCTGTCCATGTGCTGTGCGTGTGTGTGCGTGCAAGTGTGTGTGGCAGTGGCTGTGTGTATGAAGCTTTAAACCCTGAGGGAAGCGGGAGTGAAAGTCCCCAGAGTAGCACATCTAGATTGCTGTGACTCTGGGCAGAAACAGTCCCTGGTCCCCATTCCCTCATTGCCAAGGTGCAAACAGACAGCAGACTAATACTGTCTGGCACCTTTACAAAGACACGTTCAGCATCTTTGACTCTGAGTCACATTGGAAAATAAGATCTTGAATGAACTAATGTGTTTCAGCTTCTAGCCGAGGAAAAAATGGACAACACAGATCATAACCCATGGGGTAAAGGCACCAGGTACTGTTGTTTCCTGTAGCATGCACATGTACCTTATGAGCATGTAATAAGCATGCAGAAAATGTAGTTTTGGTCTCAGCAACAAGGGGAGGTACAGAGATAACTGTTCACAGCATTGAAACAGTTTTGGGGGCATGGCAGACAAGTGCAGCGAGGCTATCACTTCATGCTGGTCTTGCTTTACTTCAGAGTTTTCGCTTGGACACAATATGTGTATGTTACATTGTCGATTGTTGACACATGGAAGGGGAGTAATGGAAAACACAAGACACACGCACACACACACACACTGACAATGTCTTTGACTTCTGACTTCACAAATACCCAGATTCTGGCCTAGGATTATAAGGTGTCCATTTCAGGGCATTCCTGATTGAAGATTCAACATGTTATCTGCCCTGATAAACTGTCTGCATGGGTTTGATCAGTCACCACCTCCTTTAATCCACCAAGGCACAACATACTCAAACAGAAGCTATCAGGGCACTATGTTGAATAGGAAGGATGTCCCAAAAGAAAGCACCATTTTGATATATCCCCATAAATATTCCTAATTCAGCAAGAGTGCAAGAGCGCTGTGGCAGAATTGTATAAGTTGAACTTTCCAGTACATACACAATAGAATGTATCATGTAAAAATAAACCATTAAGGACCTGAAGTTGATGAATCATTCTCAGGATGATGAATTTGTAAAACTGTGATCAGATTAAATTTATCATCTCAACACAGAAAATCACACACATTTGGTCCTTGCATTTTTGCTGAGCAGGTTTCAGGGGATTTAAGTTTCCTCTACAGACATCACCATTTAAAATGTTGTACTATTGGACATGACTCTGGCACGGCACCGCCATCTAGTGGCAATCTAATGCTACAACAACTAACTGTGTATTGTAAAAGGACTTTTTTTCTTTCTTTTTCATCCAGTGCAGCAAGTAAAAATAACAAAAACAGGGCCCAACGACTGTCCAGATTTGAAATGCACAAGACTGGTGTAGTGACATTTCAATTCTGAGAGGAACTGATAGTCTCTGAAACCTCAGCCCAAGCAAGGCGAGGACCCAGAGTTTAGAAAGGGGCTGAGATCATAGAGATGTGGGGCAAAGGAGAGACCAGATTGTTTTGATTGTGTTTTGGCAGCCTAGCTCTTTAGGATTTACAGAACTTCCCACAAGGACATTTTCTGCTCTCTGAAAGCAAAGCCATACACAAAACTTCCTTTGACAGAAAGCAGATCAATTTAAATCTCAGTGGTTCTTGTTAATTTTCTTCCCCTTGTGTTAGCTCTTCTAAATCTATGATTACTGTATGACATGTCAGATTTTTGTAACGTTACTTCTGAACTTCCGTGGATCTTGACACCGTAAGGAGGTTAATCATGGATAATGACATAAGACTTGCAGCAGATTGGCTTCCAAATGCCAAATATGAGTTTGGTTTGATGATCAAACATTGAGGGAAAACTGCAGAGCTCATAGGCCACATGTGATTAAGTCACACTCTTTGTAATTGTCATTTCTAACTAGTAAGAGCATCAGCTGAATGGGCCAGTGATGAAAAGGTCTGATGCTGGTGTGGGTTTGATTTCAGCTCTTTTGGGTTTGGTCTGAGCACAGTATAGAAATGAGAGGCGAGGAGAGGGATGCAGAAGCTACACTGGTACATGCAACATATATACAGTATACTATTTGCTGAAGAGGATAAAAAAACACTTGCACTGCACTCTGGGTAATACTACACCCATTTTCTTTTTACTCACAATAAATCACTACCAGTGAGTAGTTAAAATAAAGTGGTGTTTTCCAATGGCAGCAGGGAAGGAAATACATCAAAAGTGTGTCACTGGTCATAAAGAAACATGGGAAAAACAACAGAAGAGAACAAAACATGATAGAACAGAACATACTATATAGACACAGACTTCCATTGCAGTAATGGAACTGTCATCTTTCTAAATGCAGCTCTCTTGTTGGCAAACAACTGTAATAGGATAAAACATAACGCCGTGTCCATCACCAGAGTCTGAGACATGAAGACATTAAGAGAGCAAAGAGAGGTAAACAGTTTATCGAAATGAAACTAGAGTGTGAAAGATCTGTTGATTCTATTGAGCCGGGAGAGAAAAAAACATGTCTGAATAATTGAAATGACACAGACAAAAGAAGGAAATGGTAGGTTTCTATTTTAAAACCACGCTTTGTCTGTATCAGGCTGCTTACTGTAATTGTCTGTGACCTTTTGTGGAAATATGGGATATTCACCTGAATTATTTATCCAGTGGCTAACATGTCCTGACAGGTGACTACTGTACATAGGTCAGGTTATATTCATGTGCCGTTACTGCCTTAATGGTAATGTTATGTCTGCACAAAAAAGAAAGAAAACTATCAATTTGACGGGGGCATTTATGTTGAGTAAAAAGTCATAAATTTAACAGTTTACAGCACATTATGATTATGACTATTCCTAGAATTTGTGAGTGACCTTAAAAGATCTGAGGAGACTAACTGAGTTCAATACTATAAATTGTTCTCTGAGCATTTACATATAAAATTAATATGATATAGTAGGTTTTATTGACTTTAGTATTTTACATGCAGAAAAAATGCAAACCTCAGTATCTTATATTGTATTCTGTGTGTAATTTTAGCTTCTCATACAGAAGTGGGATAAGAGAGAGACCATACGGTTATGTATTATAGTAAGTCATGTTTTCATAGTGACATTTACAGTATGTAAAATCTCTCATCTCACACACTATTTTGCCAGCATAGCTGTCAATGAACACAATTTAAATTCTGTCCACTGAACCTCACTCCTGTGAGTGTCATTCCCTACTATATATTTCAGTTTGTGTGGATAAAGTAGTGATTCAATGGTCAAACCAAAAGGAAGGCACACTAAAAGATGGTAACACCTACAATTTGACTATAAGAGAACACAAATCAGATCACTGACTGATGATACAATGTTATGGAAGTTCAAATGGGACCCACTTTTCGAAGGGTATAATGGTGTGACAACACATATTACCTTTAAAACACAGTGCCACAGTACAGAAGAACATGTCACAATGCAAGGTATAAGATTAGTGTACAAACTAGTAAAACCTTAAGTATAATGGGACAGACAGAACCACACGTAGGATTTGGAGTGAGAGGAAGGGAAGGAGGGGTGTTGATGGGGCAAAATAATGGCGCAGCTACTCACGTCGTTTGCAGCCACACTTCTTGATCCGCTTAGGGTCTGTGATGTCATCATGACAAGCTTTGCAGTAGAAAAATGCTCTAAAAGAGACACAGTAACTATGTTTAGCATTAATCAAACTACATAATCGGTGATAGTTTCTCCATGTTGGAAGGCCAGATTACCTCTTTACTTCTTTGGCATCACTGGCGATAAAGAATCCCAGTGTTCCCTCCTGCATCTTGACATGGTTGCCCGGGTTGATGAGTATGCTGGGTAGTCAGAAAAATAGACAAATCTTGCTCATTAACTTTTGGACAACACTCAGCTCATGCACACAACATGCTAATCAAGAGGAATGGTACACACACTTGTTGAAGCTGTTAATCAGACCTGCACTGGGCTTATCTCAACTGCTTTTTTCCTTCTTTTGCATCAACATTCCTGGTAATGTTTTGAGAGCATGGTTTGTTCTGCTGTGCTGTATCTTATATGATATAAAAACAAATGTACTCCTCTGTTTTTGGGCAATTTGCTGGTGAGATACTCACATGGATGGACAGAATGTACAACAGCATGATCGCACATTGAATTTTAATTCTTTTCTTAACAGAATGGTATAGGTTTGCCCCAGGGTGAGAAGGGGGACAGAGAGGTACAAGTAAAGGGACAAGGGAAAGAATTAAAATCATGGCCATGGAGTGGTTTTTAGTCTCAGCATTCAAATCCAGTCATCTAGTCGAAACAAATGTCATGATGGCCACTGAGACATGGCTGTAGTACAGAGAACGTACAGCAAGTGTCGTTATTTTGGTTAGTATTTGACAGTGGGATGCAAGGGAATGAACAGCTCTTTTTCTAGTCGATATCATGCTGATTCTACTCAGTGACTTAAGTATTGCTTATAGACTTCCTCTAGGACAAAATATATTGGTAGAGGAAAGTTCATAAAAGGATTAAATTAGCAACTATTTGTTAACTTACACAAAAACAATACTGTCCAGCAAGTACAAAATTGCTTAAAATGTTACCTAATTGTATTTATATTTTAACTATAAAATGTACAATAATGGTATGTTGAACAACAGCTACACAAAAAGAAATAAAGGGATATTTTATTCAAACAATTTAAAAAAATTACAATTATGAGTGCAACTCATACCCTTCAAGCACCTTAAGCTATTGGCTGTATCATTCCCCATTAATTAGACTGAGACAAAGAGTTGACACCACACAAACATACTGTACACTCACACACACACACACACACACACACACACACACACACCCTGGTCATTAATGGTCACCTGTGGGCAACAATCATCAATGATGTGAGTGTGAACTAAGAAATCAAAACACTGAAACCACAAACCTTTAAAGGGTCACACTCCTTCAAAATACGAGCCCAGATGAAGGATGCTGAACTTTTGATTGTCCTTTACTTAATTATTTCATTTTAAACTTTTATCATCATCATATGGGGCAATTATATTTCATATGGCCGATATAAACTACCACCAGTGTTTGGGTAAAGAGTTTCTTGAAAACGCGACTCAATTTTTTATTTTAAATAATTATTTTGTGACATTTCAGGATCTAATATTATGTGTGTATTATGTGTAGACAGAAGTAAGTAGTAGAACTAAGAAAACATCTATCTCACTACATCTTTCTTCTGGACTCTTGAAAAGGCTACATTGGAGAAAATAAACAAAAATATTAAGGGAGCAATTGAATCCATATATACATATCAGGCTGTGATCAAATTGCACCAGTCATGCAGATCAGATTGTTCTTTCCACGTTTTCCATTGCAAGACGTAAAATAGCATCTAACATTCACTCAGATTGAATGGCCCCCAGAGAAGTAAACAGGCATCTCGCCTGGCATGCTCTTTAGTGAAAAATAAATGAAAGAAAACAGATCAAATCAAGACAGTTCCACAAACATTGCTGCCCAAATCTGAGATTTTACAGGTGTATCTATCCAAGACATTTTTCTTCAGTCGGGTGCAAACTGGTGAATAGAAGCTTAAAAGCATCAAAACCTCATATTGTGAGCAACAAGGCAGGCATCAAACACCTTGTGTGAGAGTGTCATAGCATGCAGTTACCAAACAGCATGAAGAGGACAATAATCAAACAGAAAGGCATAGCCACTGCAGTACAGGTATAGGGACAGGTACGTAGATGCAGACGGTTGCAGTAACTTCTGTGCAGTTGGATTGTTTCTCAAACACCAAACTGACAGGAAGTGACCTCACTTAAAAACATCTACTCGAGAGACGCACGAGCATGATTGTACATAAGGGTTGAGACGCACAAAAATGCACACGCACACACACACATATTCACACATAAACTCTCCTTCTCAACATAACTGCACACGTACGCAGACGCACATACATGCACAGATGGATATACATTAAGCACTGAGAACATGAGAGTGTGATGGAATGCAAAAGTGAAATGTGGGGCACTTGTGAACATCATAGCCTGTGGTCATTAAATTTCAGTTTAAACAAACTTAGTGCAATAATGTCTGTACTGCTTAACCCCATTCATCACCATTTCCCCATTCAACACCAATGTCAATATCATCAACTGAGTCAGTTATCTCATCCCCTGATCAAACAGGATAAAAATATAAAAACATGTTTTGTTTTTGTTGTTTATTCTGTGAATTAAAACAAACTAAAACACACCAATAGCACCAATCATGATTAAAAACCTAACAAAATATCAAACTCCACTAAGGCACTCAATAAGAATGTCCACCCTCACCTTCACTGTAGCAGCAATATGGCAAAATAACATTAGTGCAGGCCTCTACACCATGAATGTATCAGATCTATCTATATAAGATCATATACAAGATACATAAAATGATCTTATATACAGATGGTGTAGTCCTATTCCCATGTAGTCCAAATAACTTAATCAAAGAACATTATTAATTGTACAATAAGATTTAATATATCACTTTCTACCAAAAGGATAGGATATCTCTCCTACCACATCACAAATATCCCACTAACATCTTACTACTGGCAACATCACATATTTGGTACATATCTAACACAACATATCTAATTACTTGAAATAACACAAGATGATTTAATTCAATGGATGACATTTTCACTATTTTACTGTAGGATGCATTGCTTCAATAAAGATAATGGTATTACCAAAAATCATTTACTTATTTGCAATGGTCCCAACTAAATCCACAGGGAAATGGTAAAACACATTTAAGACTGTGATAATAACGCTTTAAATAAAGTGAAAACACTGACTTCATCAGGGTATTTGCCAGATCAGATATATGTGCTTATTGTACACCCAACACAACTGGCGACTACATGCACACACTATACATCTGTCCCCTGGGAAGAATTAACCACCACACTCTATTCCTTTGGTCCAAACCTAAACAGATCACAACTTAGTTAGCCATGCTGTCCCGTTACTAATCTGTGCCCTTTTATGTTTTGTACATCATATGTTGCTGCCTTTGTATGTCCATATTTGTATGCTCTAAATGGTGAAAAATGGTGTGTGTGAGAAATGATGGGGAATAAACAAAGATTGGTGAGGTGCTGCTGGTGTGATAAAACCATGAAGGAAAAGACATGCTGTTATATCAGCCTCTGCCTACAACAATGGGAGATAATCATTCATTTTATTTCAAGGTATAATCCAAAATGAAAAACAAGAGATTGTCAGTGCCTATTAACACTATATCTGAGATCTAAAATATGTGTATACAAACTCTTGACTGACTTCAATTCAAAGAACCATGAAGTACTGTTCTGGCAATGATTTGAAACACCATGAGTGGAATAATCAGCTTGGCAAAGCTCACATACAGTAGAATAACAACTGAGTAACACTGAAAAAGAACTGAAAGTGAGAGAAATAAACTAAGCAAAAGACTGGTAAAGGACAAAACTGAAAAGATCAAAAAAGAGGTAGATATGAGGGTGAGTGTTTGGCCTTGGTACACCGACAACAGCAAAGACAAAGAAACAGCACTTCTACAAACATGTCCAATTTATCTATCGTCTCTCTGCCTGCAAAGAAGTTAGTGCATTAAGCACAAGGGACACCATAAAAAAGAGTTAGAAAAAGAGGCCTGCGAGATAGGGTTTGGAAAAATATCCTTGGGGGAAACTCCCAAAGTCAGAAGCTTTAAAGTGGTGGAGATTGGGTGGAACTTTGGAAGTAAGATAAGGTAGAGGGCATACCGCTTTCGGCTTCTGCAAACAACAAGAAAAAATCTCAAATCAACAATTATCATCAACATAAAAGAAGAAGAGAATATGACTGTTACTAATGCTTCTCAGCCTATTTAGTAGGAACGGCTTATACGGTATCACCTGGCACAACTCTGCACAGATACACAATTCAGTTATTTCATGCTTGTCCGAAGATGAGGTCCTTGCACCTAAAAATGGTTATTTACTAAATCCTGTTTAACTTAAACGGTGGTCATAATTTGACAAGGACACAATTAATTCAAATGACAATTGTGGCTAAAAAAGAGCTCTAGGCATAAGAAATCTCTGTCAACAAACATAAAAAAGTACGCTCAAAAAAGTATATTAGTAACGTCACTCATTTGAAAGATTTTATATCACAGACCAAAATTAGCGCAGTGGGATAAATTTGGGACAAACTTCATCACGCTGAGATAACGTTTAGCTTGTAATGTGAAAATGACAATCATTTGTCATGCAACCTTGCCAGTACACAAAAACATTTGACACAGGTGAATGAGGGAGGGTGGGTGGGATTTGGCAATTTGAGATTACTGAAAAATAGTACTTCATGTTATTATTGATGAAAAGACTGACACCCAAGTAGAGTTAGTGGTTTCTCATACAGACCGAACAGATACATAGAATCAAGTTAAGGAAACACATGATATGAAATTTGAATGTACAGCAAATGGATTAAATAGGTCGGAAAGTAAAGGCAATAAAGTCATAACACCAAAAAGTGCAGTAAATGTATTATCGCTATCAAATACTTGTCTGAAACCCAGTTCAATTTTTCTTCCTGAAGGTTTGGTTAAAGAATTGACTCAAGGCCATGCATTTACCTTCACAAGGATATACAGTCAGTATTATCAATCCCATTTATTTGTTTGCCAAATAGCAGGATATCTCAAAAAGTCTTTTTTTATCAGAATTAAATCAAATTTTGTAAAACATTAGGCCATGAGGCAAGCATTTCCTAAGATAAGCAAGATGGAAAAATCTTTTTACTACTTTATTCGAATTGTGCATTTACTGTTTTATAAACAAGTTGAAACTTGTAAGCATAACCTTGAAAAGGTAACTCATATTGGAATGCCCTCATTCAAATATCATCCATCAACTTCAGTGCATCAAATGATTGAATATCAACTGTGATTAAAGCTGCAAAGAGGATTTGGGGAAAAAAATACAAGGTATTTTATTAGAAAATCAGCTTTAAGCAAGTCACACAGCAGTTCACTTTTACCACCTGTACCTGATGTTACTGGAGGAAAGATCCAAAATACAAACCTGCTCTCTCTCTGCTCAGACTTGTATTCGATGGCAATAAGCAACAGCTTCAGCTTCACGTAACACAGCCTGTAAAACATGTGCACTCATTAGAGGAGAGCAGTACACAAGAAAATGACTGATGTCCGCACACACCGTTGAAATTCACATCCTTACATCTCCACAGTCCCCTTTTTGTCTTTTTTTTCTCACTTCAGAATTGTTACCTACCACTGACAGTGGGCTTGCTGAGTGTGGAAAGGGTGATACTTACTCACAGACAGTGGGGAAGGAGAGGCCCACAAAGGCACTGGACAAATACTCTGTGTACATCTCATTAGCCACTCCTTCTAGGTAATACTTCTGCCATGTGTCCTCCTCAATCTGACAAAAAACAAGCACGGAAATGTCACATATGAAGATTAAAGAAAAGAAGAAGAAGAAAAAAGCAACACTATTTTCCTTCCAAGAGCAGCCCAATGTGGTCTGCAGATGTTCCGCCACACAACATCAGCCTGGTCATTATAAGCTGATCCATCATCTTTGTGACATGAGAATAGTTCTTTGATAGAAACGAGCACCTCTTCAAATTTTAGCCACAGAAACGCTGAACGGATTCCATATGACATGTCACAGTAAAATATGACGTGCCAGGATGACTGAAAACACGCTAATGGAAGTCTTTCTCTGGACAAAGATGTCAAAATGTACTGAGTTCGATAGATCTAGTCCATCTGTCAGCAGTGAACCTACTGTATCCACATACTCCAACTTCACCTTCAATCTCCAAATAAATCATCCAGTTCACAAAAATGCAATGTGAGAATTCATTCATCCATATTACTTCAGCCTGTTCAGAGGGACTGACTCAGACAAGGCAAGTTAATTCTGTCCTCTGTGTTACCTCAATGAAGGACCTCATAGAGAAGAGGTTGGCAAGCATGGTGGACAGGCCCTGGGCCAGACAGCTCTGGGCAATAAAGCCTGCCTTCAGCTCGGCCAGGCAGATAGCATCGTCACCCTCCTTCCAGTTCCAGCTTGGAATGTTCAGCAGATGGGCCTTCATCACACGACAGCAACAAGACACAAATAACTAAGCAAATGGTTCATATTTCTTAACGGAATAATTTGACATTTTGGAAAATATGCCTATTCTCTTTATGGCAGAAAGTTAGCATTAGATAACAAAATTGATACAGCTCTTATGCCTGGATAGTAAATGTAGAGCTACAGCCAGGAGCCAGTTTGCTTAGCTTTGCTTAGCACAAAGACTGGAAATACACGTTGACAGCTAGCAGGGGACATAATCACTTATAAAATGGCAAATTGTTGTTTTCTTGCCTATTTCCCAAGATGTTAAACTGAAGCATTTTTTAATCTGCTTAGCGGGCTGTAATTTGATAATTACTCAAAAATTTGGCATCAAATATTACAATTGCATTTCATTTTTTGCCAACACTTCAACAGTTTAGGTATTTATCAGTCATTTACAGAAACAAATCATGCTCCAATGCAACCGTTAATTGTGCAAAAATAAATAATATTAAAAATATCTTTAAATGCCGGCTAACTTTGATTAAAAAACACAAAGTAACTTAACTTTAATGACAGCAGTCAATGTAGCAACATAATTTTTGCGTGAATTTTATCTTACATTTAATTAAGCATATCCATTGGCAGGTTTTTCTAAAGCAGCATACATCCTTCATTAGATCAACGGAATGAGCGATTGCTTGTATGGCGCATGTTGTAAATCCTAATAAATAACAACTGATAAAATGCAGCATGCAGCCAATTACCCCTTTTAATAACTTTGTGCCCTGTAAGGAACAAAGGAACAGCTTATGTATCACAGGGAACCAAAACATCTTACCTTATTGTGATATTGTAGCATTTGTGTGATTATTCTGATCTTAGGATGGTAGTTCTTGATCGAAATAACCCTATTGGATGAAAGACTATGGTCATTACTAAGGTAACTGAGCAATGACATTGTAACCCCCCATCCAGTCAGTTTCCACTGAATTCAAAGTCCAGAGGATATAGTACCTCATGATGTTGGAGGCATCTTCAGCATCAGGATCTGCACAGTATTTGTTGGCTAAGATTAAACAGGCATCTGCTGACTCGATCTATGCAAAAAGAACCGAAAACAGAGACATGTTGACAATACAGTGCATTTCATTATTTATTAACCAATACAGAGTGTTTCTGTCTGTTTCAAATAAAATAAAAAACAAATGAGTCTGGCCAGTACTCCCTTTTCACCTATCTAAGACTTTTTTTAAAAAATTAAATAAATATACTGTCAAAATGAACCAAATTACTGAATGCAATTTTGCTCTATAAATTTAGTGAATCTCTCCTAGAGACCTGTCACCAACTGTACCTTCACTCTGGCCAGATCGTGAGGGTTGAGAACAGATCCCTGGTAGAATTCTACTTGGGTAAAGTGACGTTTGAACAAGGCTTCCAGCTCAAGATTAGGGGAAATACTAGCACACAGAGAAAAGAGGAGAAGTGTCAGTGCATGTATAGGTTCTGCATCCATATACAGGCTGACTGTGCAATGTTTCAAGCAATGTGCTCGGCTTAACCTACACGTGGCGAGGAAGAAAAAAATGAACTTACTTATGGAGAAAAACAATTTCTACATTGACATCATCCCTGTCCTTGTGTAGGAAGTCTTTGAGGAAGTTGGAGACACTTTCGAGGGTAATATGACCACAGACCACAATATGCCTGGAAGGGGGGAAGAAATCATCTTGAGTGGGCAACATAAATCACTGCAGACACTGGCATGTCTCCCAAAGATAATCAGTCAGACCAAAGCGCTCTAACATCTAACTCAAATATAGACTGAAAAAAATCTATATACATGTCAAAAAATGTCTTTTCAAAGCAAACAAGTAACTGAATTATATCTTTTTTGCCATAAAAGTGAATATTTTCCCCCATGTAATGAAAGTGGTTAAATTCTGCACGACAAGTGCAATCAAACACTCAACTCTGAACCACTTTAGAAAATCTAAGATATAATCACACAGCCCACAGTGGTTGGATTGTCATCCGTTCTCAATATAAAAACTGTCCCTTCAGCCAAACCACCCCTTTGTGAGCTGAATGGATGTTGACAAAGACATGTACATCAATATGCCTGTGCTTTTATACAGAACATTATGAAAAACTTTCAAAGTGATTCAGAGGCCTGTGGTTGACACAAATTCTAAACAGGACCTCAGAGTATCTGACGGGTCCCCTGGCAAAACATGAGGTGCATTACAGCAGAGGGATCTGTCAGACGGTGAGCAGGGCTGATTACAGCAGTAAAGAAGTAGGACGTAAGATTGGAACGATTTTTGAGTTGAGGTTGTGTCCCTGTTTGTCCTCTGACTGCACTGTAGGCCAGCTTGAGCAAAGGTCAGTAATAGCAGCTAGGATATCAGAGTCATGTGGGCTGTATGGATTAATGTCTTTTTAAACTATCAACTGTCACAACAATTAAACTTGTGGTGCTTCTGTAAAAAATAAGTTTAAGTGTCCCAGAATTAGGAGAAATCATTTCAGTTCCAGTCAATTGTTATTTTCTTTGCTCAATTTATTTCCTTTAAATTTCACTTTTAAGTTTGATAAGACCTCCCTCCTTTAATGTTACTCTAATATTGTTATAGGTGCTTTAATAAAGTATGAGAAGTTATTATAAAAAAAAATTAAGTATTGCTGATAAGAAATTAGGACTCAAATGTGATACGGCTATGATTTAATCATACTAATCTATTGGATTTAATACCTTTTATATGCTTCATTTTCGTTTGGAAGCTGCCCTTCTGGAGTAAAAGCTAAATGTCACCAAGTCTTGATGCCAAACCCCTAAATGAGAAATCCAAACACGCTCTGTAGAACCAAGCCCTTATATATTGACATGGATTAGTGTGGACACACGGCAGACACCCTAATTAGCCTATAGAGACCTGTAAGGCAATCTGTGTAATGACAATGGCTTTATCCACTACTTAGCAGGACGTGCCAAGAGACAAATGAACCACTTTAGTTTGGAGTGCCTGGGCACTGGACAGCTTTGCATTTAATGCTTTGAGTATTATGTTACTCTTTCCTAAAATAAAAAAAACAGTGTGGTCATATTTGCTCACTGTTCAAGTTCTTATCATCAAACTAAATTTGTTTTCTTCAGTCCTTCATTATAATGCTCTTACACACGAAAGAAGCTCTGGCTAACACATTAACCTTGACATCTAAAACTGTACAGAACATTATTGAAATCTGACTCGGTTTGGCAGGTTTAAAGGAAACTGAGATTTATTGATGTTAGATGAGAACCATAGTCCAGATCACTGAGTTCTCCTATCCTGTACCAGATGGACTGGGTAGGGCTCAACTGAAGTGGACTTGGCAAAGTAATGTGACAGACATATTGAGAGAATGGCAGTTTGTGGATGTTGCGGGGCATAATGGTCTTCACAGATGTCGCCTCTGTCCTTTAAGAGAATCTAATGAGCAGCCGTGATTGCATGGTTGGCCAGAGCTGAGCAAAGGGCCGTGTGGTCTTACGAGCTGATGAGCTGAGATGTCTGTGGGCAGCCAGCAGTATTTGGCACAAGATGTCTCTCATTTCAAGAGACAAAAAACATTGGTCATGTTTTCCTATTCCCGCAATCCAGATGCCCTTCTCCAAGGGTAGAGAGAATATACAGATTTATATGCTGTATTATCTGGTTTGTGTGGTCTTAACATTAGGTTATGCGTGAGCACACACACTAAAGCTAACTCAAATGTGTGAATGCACATACACAGGAAAACACATGTGCACACACACTCACAGAAGTGCATGTAGTGCCTGTCTTTCACTCTTAGTATGTGAGATATCAGCAAAGCAAACTCTGTTTTGTCCCTTCATACAGTCACTCATTTGAGTCTCACTACTTAAGGTGGGAATATTTTTGGGATATTAAACTTGACTTGATAGACAACATTAAGTTGTTATGCCTCTTCTGAGTTTTCCTCCTGTCCATGTGCAACCTGTCCCCCCTTCCTGTCCAACTTTGGCATCAAATTGAACTGAGATCATTGAATCATTAAATAAGACATCAGAAAGATCCTAGATAATTCAACCATTTTTATCCTGATTGTACAGTACAACTTTAACTTTAGACAAAGTTTAAAAAATAAAATAAAAACAAATAAATATAACACTTTTTTCAAGAAAACAAAACACATCAACCCAGAAACTGAAAAAAGTGTGGCAAACAATCACATTAAATGCAAAAGGGTATTACAGAGCATGCACACAAAACATGCAGTCAGGAAACATCCCAGAATGTCACTGGGGATGCACTGAGTACAAATGAACAAACAGAGCTCAAACATCAGCAACAGAGGTCACTCACTTGATACTGCTCTAATCCTTAGATCAGTGATGCAAAGTGCTCCAAGAATCATCATCACAATACTGCGATTTATATGACTTAGTTCTTAGCTTATGACCTTTCAAGGAATTTAAAGGCAGTAACATTCACTGAAATTGCATTTCCTGTAACCGGTCAGAAGAATCAACAAGAGCATGTGTCATCATTAACGTGCTACATAAGGGCAGATATATACAGTGCAATTGGACTTCACGCTGCAGTCATACACAGACCTTTTATGTTAACATGTGCATTTCAGGCCTAATAGTAAAGGGCTTGCACGCCTCTAGTTGCTAGCCCTTACAGAGGACTTTCAAAGGTGTGTGTCAGAGTTCAGCCAGGGTTGAACCCAGTTTCCGTGCCAATCCCACTGTTGAAGTTGGGGCTAATGGAAACCATAAAGTCATAATGGAAACCACAGAACCTTGAGTACAGTGGGCGCCAACTGAATGCAACACTTGTCATTATTATATCAGCATCTACAGGCTGAGCGCTGTCACTGGGCTCATGGGTGTATGCTACACTGCACAGAGTACTATAAGCAACACCAGCATGAAACAGAAATTCAGCATGGCTCCAGTGTGAGACCCTCTCACTTCCAAATAACCTTCAAGGCCTGTTTCAAATGACAGCATCCAGACGAGATCAAATAAGGGTTGCATTTAATATAGTTCACAATGTATGATGACCTCATTGTTTGTGAGTTCTGTAATCAGTCAGATACTTGTAATCTCCTAATCTCATGTCCATGATAGACTTTTTCTGTGCTGACAGCTGCTAAATGACTGAACCACCAATGGCAACTTTAAACCCACATGACAAACCGGTTTTGTCTATGTGTCAGGTCCCATATATGTAAACACCAAACACATATATATCTAAATAATTATGCAAAGAGACTGGTGCCACTCTAAGGCTGCGTGTTTGGTGCGTGTCTTCTAATTGTTACCACATGTTTGCACTGTATGTCTGAGCAGAAAGAGAAATGGAGGGCGGTGTGGAAGAAGAAAATAAAGTGTGTGGGAGAAACTGTCCTCAGTTTTGACAAGGGCTTCTCTCAACACCCATCTGCGAGTCTGAGCTGAGGTCACTGGCCAAACATAACATTTCATCAATCTTCTCTTAATGACAGGCAAACATTATCGAACAAAGGCATTTTTTTCAAAAGCCTCGTTCTACTGCTGACTCCCTAGAATCCACCCTGTTGAACTGAGTGACTAAAACCAATGGGAGTAGGATTGGAAAAGAGAAGCAGTGTGAGACAGACAAGACAGCATCGTAGGAGACTTTGAGTGCCATAGAAGAAAAGAAGAAGAAAAGAGAAGAGGTGAAAAGAAGAAGTCTACCCTCCCTGTTCTGGACACACCACATTTGGATTAAAATCAGTCTGTGTGCTGAATATCAGTAAGGTTTGAGCCACGAGGGGGGGAAACAGTACTGCACGATATGAACTGTGGTAATCCTGTGCAAACAGTACAATGACCACAGTGTCACACATACTTCACAGTGCACTGGAACCTCTGCTGCGAGAGGTTAATTTCACATATACATAAGTAACAAGAGCATTTGGAGACAAACTCCACCACCACACAAACACGAGAACCAGGCTAGCACCAAGACCCAAGCAGGCAAAGCAAGCCAAAAGCAATTGAGAGCCTCCAATGGGAGCCGAGGCATCCAGCATTCAGGGTGTGGGAGCTGACTGAAGATCAGGGCCAGAGTTATGTCAAGCATTAATGATGCGATGGGCTAGCGATGACAGACAATGGGAAGATGGCTTTTTCATGGAATTCTTGATCAATGAAAAAGCCACAAGACTGCAGGTCACAGAAAACATGCCAGAAATGATGCATTTAAAGAAAACTAATTCCATAAAACATGCAAAACAAACTCAAGCAAAATGAAACAAGAAAAGAAATCGTATCCTGCAATAGTCATTGAGATTGATGATGCTTAAAAAGACCACCAATAATAATGCATTTGCAGATGTTTATATCTTTCTATTTTCTTGTGGAAAAAAATCCTTTTGGAGCGGATAGTAGGGGTTTCATGACTATTTTCTTTCATTGTTATGGATTATGTACTAATTCATCCCTATAGGCAAAACTGTATTAATGAGGGACTGGATCTAAATCGAATAAAGGAATGGGACAACACATAGTGCAAACATCTATTGCATAGAAGCACCACAGGTTAGTACTCTGCAAGTCCAAAGTGTGGTAGTCATGAAAGCTCTATTTTCCAAATTAAATTAAAGCGCAACACAGGATGTTTCAAGGAGGACAAAGAAAGAAAATGAACAGCACACAAATGACTTCAGGAAAGCTCTGAGAGAAGGACAGATAGAGGCAGATGTAGAACAAGGTAGGCAGAGAAGAAAGAAGTGGGACAGACAGAGAGAGACAGAGAAAGAGAGAGTAAAGGGGCATGGACGTGTGTCCTAATGGCCAAGGTCTCCAGTCACGCAGTGTGACTTGACATCATAAACTAACTTTACTGTTCTAAATAAATTCAAGTTAACTAACCCCCAGTAACTATAAACTTTAGGGGGGTGCACTTGAGTCACACAACCACACCTTGTCTGGATTTCAACTTACTTTCTGCCTCGTGTCGAGTTATAACTCCCTCCGTATTTCTTCCGATTAAGGATGAGAGCAGCAATTTCTGGCACGTAGCGAGCAAACATGGCCTACATGCATGGAACAGAAAAAAGAAAAAGGCATGCAGAGAGGGTTCTACCGCACACAGAAAAACAGCAGAACCATCTGGAATACTTACTTTCTCCCATTAACCGCACTATAGGAACCACCATATTTCTTGCGGTTTCCTATTAACTCTATGATTTCAGGGACGTAGCTGGCAAACATGGCCTAAGGAGAAGATAGAAGACAGAAGAAGAGACTAAAAAAGAGACTACTACGCCGCAGAGTGGGTGGTGGGGAAACTGGTGCATGAATCCAGATTTCTGAGGGGAGAAAAATATTACTTTGCAATGAAAGTCAAGTAAAAAAAAAAACTCTCTCTTTATTTATAGAGGTTTACTAAACATCACAAAAATAAGAGAGAGTATCATATACCAAAAAATATCTTGTTTTTGCTGTTGAGGAAAAAAAACAGCCCCAGTTTTTTTAAGGTAACATTTTAGGAACAGGTTTACTTAGTGGGCAAGAATTTCGTCACAGCTGATGAATGGTCAGTCTGTGATAGCACCCGGAACCTCTCTGGATAGCAGAATTTTCAAAGCTGAAGGAGAGTAAAAACCTATGTGCCATGTTTTGTCCAACAAACACAGATGATCTGGCAGGTTGATTTGAATAGGCCCACCTGATGGTCCACAGCTGCAAAACACATTAAGACTCATTTGTTGGGCTGGAAAATGAGCTGGATGCATTTTGCAGAGTTTCACAGCCTGTTGTCCTAACACAGGGTTGTGTTTACATTCACTAACTAACAATGGGGTACTCACTACTCATCTGGGCTTACAACTACAATAAGAAACAAAGGGGTGCCTTTGCCCTTGTAAATACAAACTTTAATCATGCTTGGAAAGCGTACCTATACATTACCAGGAATAATGTGAAATGACGTGAGTTTTATGTGATCCCTGGCTTTAAAATGTCTCCAGCCTGAAGTCATTATTTAGCCACTGCCGCTGATAGGAAGCAGGCTGAAGTACTAGCCTAAAGACTTCCAGAGCTCTCAGCACTGAGAAAAACACAACCTATCACCATGGCCACAACACGGTACACATCCACACAGCTGCAGGTCATCAGTGCATAGCGATAGATGTCCAAATACAGAACACAGTAACTGTGATTTGGCTAAATCCTCCATTTTTTGTAACAGAAGATGGAGGAGGCAGGGTCTTCAGCATGTGAGTGCTCACAGGTGTGTGCACTCATGCATGCTTATGTGTTAAGTTACTGTACTAGTGGCAGCCCAACAGGACGCTAGATCCCAGGAAGGTGAGAGGGAGGAGTGGGAGGCTGCTGTTGCTATGGTAACAGTCAGGCTGGCCTAAGCTTCATCTCCCTGCCCCTGTGTTTGTTGGAATTGTGGGAAGAGACACGGGAGGAGGGGTGTCCTGAAACCGCAACTGCTTTTTAAGAGAACAGTAACAACATTATCAGACAAGAACTTATACTCTAATCAAATACAGGAACGACACAAAAGGGGAGGAGACAAAGGAGCACATAGTACTGTAACTACAGTAGACAAGATACAATAGGCTAAACAAAAGGATACAGCTACACTATGACAAAGAAATAACATGTGCTGGTACAGGCAACATAGTTCTAACATGTTAAATAGAGCATTATGGTGAAATATTATAAAACATACACAACAATTAAAGAATTTATATTCATTTTCATTAATTTATCATTTCAACAGTCTATTGAAGGGGGCAGGCAGGATGTACGAAGGATAAGGGGAGTAAGGGAGAAAGAAAAGCCTGATTTTACCAAACCACCAAGGATGAAGAAGACCATAAACAGGCGCCCCAGGGTGGTTTTTGCATAGACATCCCCGTAGCCCACTGTAGACATCGTCACCATCAGCAAATAGACACATTCCCAATAGGATAGTGACTGGGAATTCTGGAAGTTTTCCCAAGGATCCCCTGAGTTTTCCACCTAAAATGCAGATGGGAGAGGGAGGGAAGGACAATTAGACACGACTCTAACCAACAATTTGTAAACAGGGAGCGCATAGAGAAACACTTTAATCAAGTTTAATTAAATCCAGCCATAAGCGGTTTTGCATCTATATCTACTTTCTATAATGAGCCGAGACTACCATCTAGTGGTCAAACAGTTTGATGCTGGACTGAAAGGGTGAGCACAGCTACAGGCTATATGTAACATGAGGTCCATCTACAAATACCAGTCATTGTCTTTTTTATATACAGTTATTTGCCTTAACTGGGCAATCTGACATAAGATAAGCTAACAGGAAACATGGGAAGCAAAAAGGCATACAGTGAATGCTTTTGAAGAAAGCTGTAGAAATCACAGTTGCAATTTATGTATCCTGTGTCACCAAGATACCCAACCTGGATTTTCATTGCTTATAACGTCTCTGTCTTATAGAATAAATCTTTAATTGTAAGTCACAGGATGGTTCACAGTTAGAAGGTGGATTGGGATTTTCTTAAGACAGACATTGTCTTTCTGAAAACGTAATTTATTTTGATTTGACAGCTATTGTCTCTCCTTCATTTGGCCATAATTTACCCTCTTGCCTCTGGATGCCCTTCATCAATATCATAATTAAATTCAGTGTATTCACTATGAGTCATTCAGTCATTGTGAACAGTATGCAAATCTTTACTGCACAGGAAACTGCTTAGGACCAGTAAAAATTGGGAAATACCTTGACCTCAGTTGCTGGGAGAGAAAAATATCATTACAACACCCTTTCTTGCAATTCTTTAGTCAGCTCATTCTTGGACAATAATACATTAGACTATTTGATATTGAAAAGTGCTGTGTGTCACTTATGTATTGTACCAGTTAGTTAGTCAGGTACATTCCTTAGTGGCTCATTAATCACTGAACCCCACTGGCTCCCACGTCTGTTCACTTACCAAATGTATGAATCCAGCGGCTGTGAGCCATGTGCTTATGAAGATGGAACACAGGTTCACCAGCTTGATGGAATTGCTGGGTAGAAAAAGTAGAACCATAAAAACTGTCAAAGACCACAATGGCAGAGGAGCGGGGAGTCATGAGCTCATGAAAGTAAAAGCAGCATCTAGCCTGTGACTCACAATAACCTTTACAGCCAGGAGAGCTGAGGTGGGACTTTAAGAGTTTGTGAGCATATCAATAAACACAAAACAGGGAAAATGGCCTATAAAAATGATGAAAGAGAACATAAAAGCCCATTGACGTAGAGAATAGGACTAAACGCTCAAACCACACACATTAAGCACATCATTATTAATTTAAACATAGAATTATGAAACCTCATAAAATATGCTTAGGCGTGTAGGTTACTATCAAATTAAGTGACTGCTGAATGGTAAATGAATGAATGAGGAAAGTTTTATTCTCACCTTGTTTTCAAGATATTTAAAAACTGTAAGATTTCTGAGAACTGTATCAATCTGAGTGCTCTCAGGAATCTCAGACCTGTAAGAGAAAGAGGAAAACAGAGACACAGAAAAAAGAAAAATTAGCATTAGTCTCTCATTAGTTTCATATCCACACATATGTCCATATGTTGTTATGGTCATGTGTTTTGCACAGTATCTTGACAGGGGCAGCAAGGAAATTTAGGAGCAGCTGTGAAGAAAGACAACATTAAGTCACAAAGTATGTTCCAAATGTTTTTCTGCAGCACTTAAACACAGCACCATACCATGCAAAATTTAGTCTGTGAGACACAAGAAGATGATACGGAGACACTTTATTCTAGATGATGTGTTGGAATTATTTATGCATTCAAACAAGTTAGGAGGAACATTACGTGGCCTACTTTACCCGAGCCTCAGTTTGCATCCAAGAGTAGCTCGCATGGGGATTAGAGAACAATGCGACACCTGCCTCATTGTCTTTTTACATAACACAACTGATCCCTGAATGTGTGTGTGCTCAAGTCTGTGCATGTGTGTGGGTGTCAGTTTTTGTGGGAGAAAGTGACAGGAATGCGCTACAAACAGTTTACCTGCAAATCGAAACACAATGGCCACATACTTCTCCACAATCTCGCTTAAAAGCCAAAACAAGACTAATCAAGAACCAGTTTCCAGTTCTGGGTTAAGAAAGTCAGTTTACCCACAGCTTCAGATAATGCATGTATGTACACAGAGACTAACAGCCTTACCCCAGTTGGAGAGGATGCGTAAACAGGAGCACACTGAATGATACAGCCCTGTCTGTCTTTCTTTCTCCTCCTGTCCATGATGGCTCTGCCTCACCCTGTACCCATTCTGAAAAAGATCACCGCAGGACTTCTTTCGCCTCCACGTCTCTCGGAGGGTCTCCAAATTTGCATCACTGTGTGTACGTCTGTAGACAAGCAGCTTAGGAGGAATCATTGTTTTAGATTAAATCCCATCAAAGGAATCTCTTCGTTCCGAGGTGGGAATTAAAAATTGGTGAGTCAAAAATATTTAGGGCCCAAAATTTCAAAAGGCAGCTCCAGAAAATGACAGGAGATAAATCCTGGTGAAGGTGAAAAAAGGAAGATTTTTACTTTTCTGTAAAAAGCGAGTCTTTTCCTTGGTACTTCACCGCCAATGTCAAAAGTTCCATGCAAAAGCAAACGCCTCTCAGTACTGTTAAATCGATGGTCTCTGCTGCAGATAGATGTGACAGCTAGAATGTATTGTTTGTCTAATCATGTCAGTCTTGCCAGGCACTGTGTCTCTGAGCAAAATGTCAGCTTTAATAAAGGTGTTTTGTTTTTTTTCATTTTGTTACAGTGCCTTTAATCCTCACAACCCAAACAGATTTACCTTTCTCATGCCCCTTTTAGTGCTTTATTATTAACCCTTGTGAAGCTTTGTCTCCATCTACAGACTGACGCTGTGTTGAACCTATTTTCTAAAAGAGTCTGAACCCTGCGGGGGATTAGTAGAGATGAAGATAAAATGAAAATAATACAGAACAAAAACAATAATCCTGACTTGAAAATGAGTGTCCCTTTTCCATGGGGAAAATTCAAACAACTCCATGACAGTAAGCTGCTGGCAACAATTACTGCACAATTCAGGGCTTCCTGTGGTCATTTAAGCCACAGAAAATCCTGTCAGATTATGGATTCATTCTTTAAGAAAAACCTGCAAATTAAATGTGTATTTTAAGATGACCACCAAATTAAAAAACACGTTTTGGTGCGCTCACACTGTACAAGTTAGGAACACACTATTATTGAGCCGCAGCGTAAAAAGTAGAGGCATCAATATGCTTTTGAATTTTGCATGCTTGAGTATTGAGTGTTTGTGACACTGGCCAGATGTGAGAAACTGGCAGGTTTTTACTATGCTCTTAGGTTCTATTTTCTCATCACTGTCACTTTATAGGTATAACACATTATGCAATGTCATGGATGCCCTTGAAGAGAGATGTTTGCACTGTTGTTAAACCTGTTTGCATAAACATAGTTATAAATGACTTCACTACTGTATGTAAAGTAAATATATTTAGTTGAATAGTTACAATAAATGGTGGAAAGTCATGAAAAATATTGTAATGCAGTTCACATATTTATAACGAAGTATTTTTACATATTGATTTTTCTTTTACTTTGCTACTTCTAGCTATCTAACGTTTTCTTATGCAAGACAGCTCCAAGAACGTCTTACATTACTGTCTACAACAGTGGTGTGACAAAATATTACGGTACTACATTAAAGTAGTTGTGGATTTCAGTGTGTAAAGCCAGATTTGGTAAATCATGTAACAAATGTTATTTTTTAAAAATGTAGGATAAGACAATATAAACAATATTATGCTTAGCAGAAATTTTGTGTTCTCATATTTTGAAGCAAAAAGCACTGGCAGGCAAACAGCAGGAATTTTCTGGGCCTTTTTTGTTTCGTGTGAGACTTTGTGTTGGATATTAATACAGAAATGAGTAATATTTCAAAAGTAGCATCAACAACTGCTCTGCAAATTTGGCATTTGCGGCACAAACATGAGACATTCAACCAAAACACCAGTGATGCTGCGATGGAGCCCCCACTAAGGACTGCATTTTTCTCAATTAGTGTGAAGCATCTGTGTTTGTGTTATCCTGTACATCTGTGTTTGTGTGTGTGTGTGTGTGTGTGTGTCTGTGTGTGTGTTCACACCATCACATCTGAGGGCTCAACTCCCTACCAAGGACAAAAAACAATTGTCAAAAGAGAAGGAATGTACAGTATGTCAGTATAATGTCCTAACAAGTGTAGCAACCCAAATCTGATTCTGTTTGTGTGTGCAAGTGATGAAAAACTCTCAATGAAATTCTGCTCCCTTGAACACGTGTTTCATGTATGAGAAAATCTCTTTCCCACACATGCCAAAGCCTCTTGCACACACAAGTGTCAGCCGGCCAGATGCTCATTCAAAAAGGGTTTTTTCTGGTCCGTGCCCACTCTTACTTCATTGAGGCTTTGCGAGCCAGAGCACGGCCTCAGTCACATGTTCTGGCAGGGCAGCCTACTGGGACCTTTTATCAATCAGCAGTCTGGGATGGTTCATCTGGGATAATACTGACAGTCAACCCAGGCCAGGATTAGATTATAGGATACCATGCAGCACTGAACACACACACACACACACACACACACACACACACACACACACGCTCCTAGCATACAGAGCACTGTTTTTTAGCTGGACATTTTTGCAGAATAAACATGCACATATTAATGTATAAACTGACCACCATCCATACATTTCTGTTGTGACTGTAACTACAACACTATATGTAACTATAGTGCAAACAAGCGATACAATGACACGTGAGGAGGCCGGCTACAGCAAAGAGGCTTAAACTTCCCTCAAATTAGTTCCCCTCCCCTGAATGTACATGGAGGCTTTCTGCCAGCAACTGAAGGGCCATATAAGGCAGATGCACTTATGCCCATGTCAGGTACTGTAAGCCGCTTTCAGCAGGAAAACATAAGGGATCAACAAAAGGTATACTAAAGCACCACTAGGAGGCAGTAGCAGGTTGGAATCAAAGCTATGCCTGAAGGCCATAACAGTACTGTACATTCTCTGAATCACTGCAGCTTAACATCAACAAAAACATTTTGGTTGCAACCAAAAAAATCAGAAAACACACATAAATGAAATATGGCACTTTTTACTTTAGATTATACTTTCAAAAAGCTCCTGATGCCTCTTACTGTTACAAATTGTTCTATTCTGTAAATAATCCAAATAAACATTGCAGTGGTTCCCTGTGGTATTTGAATGATTTAAGAGGAAAGCATAAAGTGAAGCGTGAAGTTGAGTTGGGGCTCGGTAGCAATGAGAGCTACTAGCATCATATGCTAATCCTACACTGCCTGGACTCTCTTGGGAGCAGTGCTCAGTTCAGGTGGTTAAAGGAGATTAATTCCTTTTTCCAAGGAAGAACTCTACAAGCCCTCTTACATTAGCTGCACATCATTCTCCTCCTCTTAATCAATGTCCAATTTGCAGAGGCAGAGAGAACATAACTTGCAATGCATACAGCATATACTTCCTCGGGTGCAGAGTGGGCGAGTGCACTACCACACAGCACAGGGCAGAACCCCTATTAGTGGTCTTTTTATAATCTGAGTACACCTCCACTGGATCTCCAATAGTCTTCTCATGCAGGACCACAGCTGAAAGAGTGAAACCAGAGGTACAGTAATTATGATGTATTACACTGGCTGTGGTGTGCATTCCCCAGCAGTGAATGGAAAGAAAAGATGAACTATTCCACTGGGAATGAAAAGCACAATACACATCTTTAACAACCACCCTGGCTTTTTATAACAAAGCCTGTTAAGGGGCAGCATATACACTTAACTAAATGAAAGTAGCACCAATTATGGATTTGTCTATCGATTATCAGGGAAACCATTATGGCCCTGTCAAGCTTCCTAGTGGAAGTGCATGAAGACCTTTATAGCAGGAAATAGTCTTTGGGCAAGCAACAGTGTCATTTATTTATCAGTTACTGTCTGAAAGCAGATCAAGAACGAGGCCCTATACCATGTCATTTTCTGAGACTCTTGTACTGATTAATTGAATGTATTTTCCTGCCACAACATGGTGCTGTATGTCCTAATTTCCATATTAATACAGGATATAAGCAGCTAATCATGATTCCTGTCCTACCTCCTCAGAGCCTGAATATTAACAGACACTTTCAGCACCCCATTAGTATTCTGGAAGCTATTGCCAGCCTGTTAGGGTACACCATATCCTACTGCAGATCTACACACTGTTAATTTTATATCTGAGGCTTTGCAACACTTTATGTACCCTTTAACACATGGACACGCACACCACTGGTAAATATGCACTTCAGTTATACAAGTGGGAGATCTGTTACTAGAATACATGGTTAAATACGTCCAACACTGCAAAAATAAATATGCTCTTGTGTTTGAAGGAGATGTCACCTGATATATCATCCAGGTAAAAATAGCCCTCAAGATAATTTCCATGTTGAAAACAATAGTAATAAAAGAAATAAATGCATATTAATAGCTCTGGAATCTAGGGCATCTCTCAAAGACATAAATTCACACCCTTAGCTGCTGTTTATACACAACGACTCACACTGCAGCTGTATTGTATATAAAAGGCATCTTTGCTTTCTACATCAGCCCCAGATGAGGGTTCTTTAATGATCACAGGTGATTATTCACTGCAGAGTGTCAGACACCAGCCAGACCACCATTTCACAGTCTTTCATCATCCTCATCAAGGCACTAACACCATTGGTTTTCTGGGAATGAGATGTGGACACCTTGCATCATGAATACCAAAAACAGGATTATTTGACTTGGGCATATTAAGTTCATTACACAGCTTGAGAAAACTTTATCACTTCAGTGATCAGACTTTCATAGTTTTATGTTACTTAACAGATCAAGTGACTCCAGTGTGTATGTTAAACCAACAAGAACGTACACTGCCATGTAGTACACCCAAAATGTGTGTACATGAAACTACAGTGTATGGTAGGTCAAAGCTAAACTAGAAAGCATTTAAGTATTGATGGATGTTTAAAATAAACTTTTGCTGGGTAAGGACCTTAACAGTGAGGCAGTTTAAGGAAACTCAGCCATCATTATGTTATTTATTTATGTTTTTGCAGCTTTTCCTCTTATGTTAAACCTATAAGGCTGATACAAAAATAAGCCCCCTGATGAAAAAATAAATAAAACAGGATTATCAATTAAACACTGCTAAAGGGTAAGTAACATTAGTTCAGTTCAGTTTTCTGTTCATTGTTCAGTGTTTATGCAATTTATTTTGTAAAGTCCTTCTACTATATACTGTTTAAAAACATTTAATACATATGTATAATAGCCCCTTGTTCCAAATTAGCAGTCTTGGTGGTCAGTTGTCTGGTACAGACAAACATTGGATTAGCATTCAGCTGCACTTCTGTAATGAAGTATGGCAATGATGTATTGTATACGGTTTTAAAAGTAGAGTGGGAGTGCAACCGAAAAAGAATACAGCAACAAAGAAACTCTTTTTACTGCAGTGTAATTTAGGCCACAATACTCTGAACGCACTGAGAAAAGTAGGTCGTTACATAATGCAGGTTAGGGTGTTTTCCAGTCTGCTCATGCAAGAGTGTGTATGTGTGTGTGTGTTGGTGCAACACATGATTTTGCGTGTGCATTTTTTTGTAAGCGAGAATGAGCCCATTAGATGGCAGTTACGGACCGCTGTGAGGTATTCCAGGTGCAACGCCTCAACAGGGCAATTACCAATGAGTCTGAAGCACAAACGCACACACACACATACACGCAAACATACACGCACAACCGCAGCCTGATTCTGAGTCACTCTCACGCCCATTAGCCCATCCACTCTGCTGTGTCTGTGTTCCCTGAAACATCAGAGGAACCCAGCCCTGTCACTTTCAATGATGAGGGAACGTTGACTGCAGCCCAGAGCAAGAGGCCCTCAGAGACACTCTCCCAGTAATGGGGAGACAGAAGGGGGATTGGGAGGCAGAGGGAGAGATAGGCAGTGATAAAAGGAGGGGTGACATGTGAAGATAAAGGGCAAAAAAAGAAATGGAGAAAGAGGAGTGGTAGGACAGAGGAGTTGAGAAAAAAGTATGAAAAATGGTGAAAGAAAACAAGAAAAGACACGGCTATAGAGAGACAACGGGTTTATGAAACATAGAACAGCAAAGCGAAATTGAAAGAATCAGCTAACATAGATATGCAGACTTACCAAGCCAGCTTCTGTTTAAGTAGACAGAGACAAACACAGGAGGAACGGTGAAGAAGTCGACCACTGAGTTGACCTCCAGCCAGAACCACAGCTTATCGTTGGCTGCTATAAACTGTCAAAAGAAATTAAACGTTAAATATGGCATTCAGAGTCACAACTGAATTTTCATGTTATTCAAAACCACCACAGCCCACCATTCAAACTACATGCTGTATCTTTATCTGGCATCGCTGACATACTGTATAGAATGACAAAAGCTTCACCCCACTTGCTGAGTCATGCGAATGGTTGGTGGGGTAAGCAGCTTATGAGTTTATTTATTCATTCATTCAGGATGTCAGGCTTGAGTTTGCACCACTGGAATGCTGCTCTGGCATGACAGCCATGCTTGCAACCTTATTGCAACAATGTCAGTTTAATCTAAAAGGCATGCTGTGTGAGTGTTCGCAGGTGACTTTGGTGGTGTCTGCTCGTTTGCGGACACTGATGGTAAAAATTAAAATTATTCAGCGAAAAAAGATGAGAGCATGAAGGAACTTTAGGGTGCTGAGGATTTCAATGTTTGTAAAACAATGCCCACATTTAAGGCTGCGTGCATATTGTTTGTGCCAGTGTGTTTAACAGTGTGGTACGTAAATGTACGCCAGAAGTATAAACATGAATGAGTTGTGAGCCCATGCTCGTGTGCATGTGTGAGTATGCGTACATGCGCATGTGCCAACTTACCCGCAGGCCAAAGTAAAGAAGGAAGAAGACGTTGAAGGCCATATCGATCTGTAACGTGAAATCTTTGTAGAAGTTCTGGCAGGACTCTATAGGACTAGAAAACAGAAAGAGAGACAGAGACAGAGAGAGAGAGAGAGAATAAATGTAATTACAAGGTAAAACACAATGAGCTGAGTATCATTGTGTTCTACATAGTCACTGTCATAAATACACACAGCTAGAAAACACAAATGACCTTGAATTAGGTCCATGATTGGAACATCATTTTTAAGGCTTCTGACTTGATTAAGCCAACAAGATATGATTCATCAAAACGTAATTCCTCAAAAAGACAAGGACTTATCACCGCTACATACCAGAATAATAATTTTATGCTGTAACTTCTCTTTTTTTTTTTTCTACAGTCATGCATATCTTGCATGATCCTGATCATAATTGCTCAGTTCCGCTCCTTTGGTAAAAACTAGCAGCTTGAAGTTGTCAAGGTCAAACGATGCCGTCTTGTGTTTAACGTTTAAGGCAAGATAGTACAGATGAAAAGAGTGAAAATCTTAAGTGAGATATTCTAATAAACTATCCTGATATTGCAGTTTTCAGTAAGGAAAGATCTAACTAATGTGCTTTTGGGAAGGAATCTGAATTAAAATAAACTAAACTGAGTAAAGAAATGTTATGGAGGCACAATAGTCCAAAATCTCTAAATAAACCATTGCATGAAAAAGAGGTTTTGTGTTAAATGGACCAATCCTTGTCAGCAAATATTTTTACACCAGCTAAATACCTGTGAGTGAAGATTAATTAGTTCAAATATTGTCTTAAAAATGCTTTTACTTGATTTGTTTTATTAATACCAATTTAGTGATTCTCTGTTGAGTTTCACTGACACCCTACATCTTCCTCTGAGCTCTAAGCAGTCACAGACCAAGATAAAAGACCCTGCTGTGGAGTCAAACTCACACAGATGAAACAGCTAAAAAATAAACTGGAATTGGTAGTTAAGAACGGTTGCTTTGATGTGACAGTACATTCAGCATGTATAAAACATTCAGCATCTGTCAAACAAAAAAATATTCCAAAAGATCTTCCCTCATATGACAGAAAGAGACCGCATAGCTCTCTCAATTTAACAGAGTGCCATAGCTGGGCGGCTGTTGCTTAGTAAAAGGCGGATGATGATAAATGAGTCGTGATCTGTCTGGTCTGTCATATAATCCATCTTCATGTTTACCTTGTGATGATTAACCATTAGCTGATGGGTGCTTTCGACAAAAGCAATAATAAACAGCGTGCCCAGCCCATTCTTCACTTGGTCATGGGCCTATAGCATTTTGCTCCTAAGTAATGAGGAAATCCCACTGTGGGAAAAACATGAATATGCAATATGGCTGAGCTGGCTATAGGGGACCTTTGGGAATGTATAGAATGGCAAGGGAACACACACAAGGATCATTACAAGAGTACATAGTTTCAAGCCCCACATGTTGAAATTAAGCATTTAAGTATACATTTGTATGCAAAGGGCCCATAGGGGCACAGTGTGAGATCCAGAATAGACTTTAATGCATAATAAGAACCTCCAGAGGAAAAGAGGAGTGAGGCTTAATCATCTTCCAGTTAACATCAAACATTTTCTCACACAGCGATCCATTATAATGGATGATTGAGCATAGACATGGCAGAGAAGACACATCCAACCTCTAATTCATGAGCGTGTGTGGTCCTTTTTCGAGCATATCCTGAGGACTGATTTGATCTTTAAGATGATGTAAAACCCTGGCCCATGTCCAAGATGATTAGAATGAGTATGGTTTATGCAGTAGTTGTTTTTTGTTTGGTTTTTTTGAGTAACTTTATTTGGTTGAAAGGCATTCTTTCGTACTGTGCCCTTAGACTTCGGACAGAGGTTAACGCACTTCTGACCTCTCAAAGGAATGACATTGATCTGGCTTAAATACTCAATTATTTACTCTCCGCCGGCATCTTCGTGTGATTCTCCAGGCATCAAACTAAACAAGGGTGTTAAAACAAACCTGTCATGAATCATACATACAGCTTGAGTATATGCAATTTGTGTTCACTGATTAAATGTCGTTTTCTATCAACACAGTCTGCCAAGTTAAGAGAGAAGTCAGCAGCTTTTACACACTATAAACTGAAGCTCATGTGACTACACTCTCAAAACTGAACAGAAACTACATCCTTAGTCAACCTCTATAGACCTTTCTGCAAGCGAATACACACAAATAAATGCAAAGACAAATACAAATACTCTTACAAGCACATATGAGCACACACACACAGATGGTGCACAGAGAAGACACCATTTGGAGTGGTCACTGTGGCATTTCCCCTTGGGTCCAACTCTGGCCTAATTCTGAATAAATGCTCATCCACAGTCACATGACCAAAAGCATTCTCAATAACACAGAGAGAGCATGGCAGCTCACAGCAGGGGCTGAGTGGTGCATTAAATTTGTCTTGATTTTGCATTATAAGATACCACAATGACTACATTACAAGAGCTTTAATTTAGCCATTCTTTATAATCATTATTTGATGGTAAAGCTTATCACTAACTAATGTAGTGGGAAGAGACATCCTATGGTTTCTCTCTTAAGCACAATAGGAAATTAAGAGTTCATCAGTAGCGGGTGGGAGAGGTTCACAGTCTATTATTGTGGAGCTGCTGTTTTTCCAACACCATAAAATGTGAATGTGGACTGAAAAAGTAAGAATGAACTAGTTTCTTTATATACAACAGGACATAATGCGGACATAATGCGTACCTGTAACATTATGTCAATATAATTTTTTCTAAACCACCACAAGTCAGTCAGGAAATCGCCCAACCATTTTCGTATCTTCTAGCCTCACTGTTTTGGTTATACAGCCAAATGGTTTATTTCAGTCTCACTGCTCTCATCAGTCTTGTTTCTAGCCACAGCAGGCAGCTGCCCAGCACCAATTCACAGACAAAGTACCTGGTGTACATAGTGAAGCATTTAGCAGGTAAATACCCACGTGTTTTTCTTAGGGCTTGGTGAAGACATTCAAAGGGAAAAAAATTTACAAAAATTGACATACATTCATCAGGTAGCCAGAAACACTAGACCCAATACATGTCAATGTTGCTTCATAGTTTTTGAATCTATATAGCTGATAATACTGTATGTCAAGGTTGTTTACAGCTTCATATGCTGCCGCCAAGAGGCATAAAGTGACAAAAAGATCAATTAATGCAGGTTTAAATTTGATAATATGTATAATAATAATATTATATAGCCAAAAATTATTTTTTAACATAATTAGTATTAATGCAATGCATCAAAAACAACAAATATTGCCTATAAAATTGAGTCCTTTTTGGGTTCATATTGGATGATTCACCAGCACTTGTCCACTGTCAGTATGTGTGTGTTTGTTTTGTGTAGATGTCTGTGTATGGCATATTTAACTATACAGCCAGAGTTTGTGTTCAATCTTTGATCACAGTGTTTACTCATCACCTCACTAGCATTGTCTAAACAAACCCTGAAGGTAATAAGCTTCTCAAATATGGTATGTATTGCAGTGCAGTTGTGTTGGATTTAATTATTGTGTCCCACTATCTGTGTCTCTTTTCTGCACAAAGAGCATGTAAGACAAGACACAATCCTGCTTTCAATGTCACTTCACACTCCACAACCACAAGGGATTCCTGGTCACACACTGCCAGTGTCCCGCAGAAAATAGAACTGCCCACCACAGTTCTTATTACTCCTTAAGCCCTGGCACAGCCTGGGGTTACACCATCCTGTCTGACAGGAAGGAGAGAGAAGAGAGAGAGAGAGAGAGAGAGAGAGAGAGAGAGAGAGAGAGAGAGAGAGAGGAGCAGTGACAGTCGGAGGGAGAGGAAGAGTGGATGATGTGAAAGTGACAAGTGAAAAGGGAGGGGAGATCAGGCTCCCAAAGGTGCTGAAGACAATTTGTCTCATGTATATATATAGCACATAATGCCAGTTTTGGGCCGCATGGAAATTGCCCTGAGATTCCTGAGTGTCTGTAATAAAATCCAGTGTTCTTATGTTTGACTTAGTATATCCCTGCACCAAACTAGTCTCAAAAGCTAGCCCTAACATACACACATGAGAATAATGGTTGCCTGAGGGGAGGCTGCAGAGCATGCATGTCTATTTCAGGACATAAAATGTTTCCCCACATTAACCTCCTCAGCCCAGGATCTCTGCCACTGAAAAACGCTAGCAGAGAGGTAAAACTCATTTGTTCGCAAGGGCAAGGGAGCATGTTGATGATGATCTAAAAATAGCACCTAAACACCTTCAGTCAGTCAGGAGGAGCCAGCCATTCGTTAGCCTGCACATGACCTTGGCTAGCTGCAGGAGCAACAGCAAGGTTGCCCCCTGAGAAAACAATAACAACAACACACTGCTGCCTGCTTGACTAATGCTCACAATGACACCAAACTGAGTCATTCTTCATATCTCAAAAATGTCTTCCTGCTCTAGTGAGCTCATAAGCATCTGGGCACACAGTTACATATTCATAGTCTCATTTGTTAGCATTCAAGTCAGACCATACAATCAATGTACAACCTAAAACGAAGGTGTGAATGCATTTAGAATGGGATTTGAGCACAGTAACTGAATGCCTGGTGTACATGCAGTATTTCTCCTGAGGGTGGTGCATGAATGTGTAGGGGACACAGAAGGGAGGGGTGTGTGAAGCTGAAAGAAGGCCAGGTTTGGACTTAAATGACTGATTTAGGTCAAGGCACCATTACTAAAATAAGATATACTTACACTTACTTACACCTGCAAGGGCAATGGACAAATAAAACCTCCGCAGGGAGGCTAAAAATAGGCAGCTCAAATTTTTCATCCAAATGCAAATGACTTGTATCCCGCTTCAAGCATTTCCCTCTACAAAGGTGTTATTTATTTTAGAGTCTAAAGAAGAGCTCTGTGGCTGAAAATATAGTTTCAGTATCAGAAAACTCGGCTCAATAATGCAATAAAACTGAATTTAGAAAGTAAAAGTAAGAACAGTATGTACAAAAACGGAGCTAGATCTTTGCAGGAGAGAAATGACACTTTACACAACAACAATAGTTGAACGACACACATCACATCACTCCACTTTTGAACACCAACCAATTAAGAGATAAAAGCTGTGGTTGTGTGCCATTTGCAAAAAGAGCAAGTCCTTATCAGCACACTGATTAATGTTGTCAACCAAAGCAACTTGGTGGTGCTGAAATCAATGTATTTAGACCTCCTTATGTAAAAAGAAAAAACAAAACAAGAACCTTCAATGTAAGCAAAAACAGACAATGTATCAATGTAGTAATTACAACAAACTCTTCAAGCTAACTTTAGGGTTCAATGATTTAAAATGAGAAATGGAAAATAGTACGTAATAATAGGTCCACTATGTGTACACATAAACAGGGTTGGCTAAAAAAAAACAAACAAAGAAAACAGGATCCGTTTGTTTTAACTGGTGTGAAAGCTGTAATATGGACTCTATAGTGGGTCTTGGTCTGCTCTAAGTGCAGTGTGATTTGTTTCTGGTTCAACTGGAAACTCAACCCACGGAAAGACTGTGTGATAGTATGGTATTACAGTGCAATTTCCAATCAGTATATTGTGCAAAATCATTTGGTAACCACAGAGGAGGTTACAAAAAATGATGAACCCTCGTTAGCTGCAATATCGCACAAACTGTGTGGAAGCCGAAAGAGTTAACTGAAATGACACTGGCCACAAAGGCACTTAAGTCGCTTCAGTTTCATCTGGGGTCTATTAAGTTAACTGAATGTTTTGAGAGTGGCTCATGCTGTGTTCACGCTGTGGTCTAAAAATAGCCCTTCCACTCAACATTGAGGGATATCAGGCAACTGCAACAGTGAATGGCCTTTATATTGCCATGGTGACTTTGATAAACAAAGAGGTTGGACCATTCAGGGTGCACTGATAGTAGATAAAATATCAAATTGTAGAGCAACTTGGCTAATCTCTCCAGTAATTTCTTTCATGAGCCTTCAGTGTTTCATGCACTGAATCTGCATTTCCCAGACAGAGCGACAGCCAGGGTAATTTCACCCTTATTAGGGTAATACATTAGGGCTAACGTGTTATACCATCGCACTAATGTTCATCTTCACCACATGTGAACTCCAAAGGCTGTTGCTGGAATCATCCTGAGCTCATGCTCAGATATCAAAAGCAATTAGGAAGCTTTACTTTTGCAGTCTACAGGGAGAGGATCCATAATCATAAAAGTGAGCTGTGATGTTCCATAACACTCACAAAAACTCATCTATTAGTGTGATGCTGACATTTCATATTCTCTCTTTTTCAGAGTAAATGTTGATGGTTCTGCAGAAAATCTTCCTAAAATTTTTGAGAGAAGTAATAACATGGAGGGATTTTTGAAAAATTGCTGGATTTCTTTTTTAAATGAGTCATTTCTTGCTCTTAAAGTTTGCCAATTTAAACATGAAGCTTCCTGGGAATGCTGTCAACTATGAATTAGGTCCTCTCATAGTTCCCCAGACTCAGGACTCCATCAAGACCTCACACCCAAAGAGGCAAAGGTCCTTATATAGGCTGACCGTCATCGCCAGAATGTCTGCCAAGCTTGTCTCACTGCTCAGCCATATTTCTCACCTTACCCTATTAATTAGTCATTAGGCACTGCTTCTTTTTTCAGTGCTGACATTGATCGCACACTAATGATAGAGTTACAGGCACAGGCCACTGCTTATGAGGTTGCCCAGACAGAGACAAAACCATGTTTGTGTGTGTCCATACATGTGTGCGCCTCTGCAGGTTAACGTGACTATGCAAGTGTGTGCATGCGATAGTCTGTACATGTGGCAAGGAGGGATCGAGAGAGAAGAGAAATAGAAACAGAAGTGGAGCAGGAACAAGGGCATCCCTTTAAGAGCAGCCTGCAGAGACTTTGTCCTACATTCCTCTCTATTTGTTTCATGGGAGCATAGAGGAGGGAAAAGAAGGGATGAAGGATGAGGGATGAGCCAAGGTATTAAAGCAGATTCAGATGTGGGCGGGAGAGGACGCAGTGTCCTCCCATTGAAAATATCACCAAAATAGCATCAGTTTGGCAAGTGAAGTATGCTGCAGAGGAACAGAAAAGGCAGTGTCTTATCATACATTATTATGTGTTGCACTGAACTGTGGTAAACAACCGCTTTGTCAAAACAAACAGATGGACGGTCATTCTCAGAGAAGAAACATATCCATCCCCATTCATTCAAAATGAAAAAAACAGGGCTCTTAACAACAACACGGTTGCCAAGTCAATGACTAGTAATCTCTGTACTCAACTGGGAGGGCAGCCAATTAACAATTCCCTCCTTTCAAACTCTACCTGCTTCCACAGAAGGCTTTGCAGTGTTTTTTTCCTGTGGATCTTTGCTGTAGGATATTGGCCAGCAGAGCTCCTGCTAGGAAAGCCCCACCTGTCAAAAGGTAGAAACAAAACAGCTCCTGGGAGACTGGTGCCTGGCCACCAGAAAGGTACAGTTTCTCCAGCATTTTACCCAGTGTGTGTGTGTGTGTGTGTGTGTGTGTTTGTGTGTGCGTGCGTGTCTGTGCCCCAGGGGGCTACCCTGCTTCACTGAAGTAGACATAAAAGCCCATCGTGCAGCTCCAGCCTCCCAAGGTCCAACCCACATGCACTTATTCCACCACATGTCTCTTTTTCGCCGTTACCACAGGGACTCAACCATAATCCTTCCCATTACTGTTGCCTTTTTCACAGACAATTTCAGAATGATGTTCACTTCATCCAATGGCCAAAATGGAAGTTCAAAAGAGGTGGGGGGGAAACAAACCAGTGAGCCTAAAAGAGTCTACACCCCCAATGTTTGGTGGAGTAATTACTACCATTAAAAGGGTGACCTATAAATCTGCGCTCATCAATTTCAAAAGTTATTAACATTTAGTGGCACGGAAGCTGTACGGAGAGAAGGTCATCTTTAGAGCATTTTGAGCATTTGAGTATGGGGGTTAAATGTGAGTCAGATCATTTATACAATGATGATCTCACACATGAGGTGACAATCAGAGGAAGAGTACATGTCAGTATTTTTGTCCTTGAGCAAAATGTTCTTGGAGAGAATGAACTTTACAAATGCAAGTAAACTTTTTAGTTTAAGATTTATTTATCCTTGTTGTGAGAGTGCAGCACTATTTCATTGTGACAGCTAACGTCGACAGGACATATCATTCTCCTAATTAGAATCAGAAACCATTTGTCCTTGAATGACCCTATGATGCATCTGGAATTATTTTCAGGTTGTCAACTTCAGACATTCTTGGCTATTAGATATTATGTCAAACATATTGCAGCAGAGACAAAAATAGGCCTTTCTGAGTCAACAGTTGCAGCAGATTTGGTGTCAGGTTGGCTCTGTGACTTGTAACAATGGCTGCAGAGCACATAACAGGCTCCAGCTGCTGTGGTGAAAGTATGGCTAAAACAAAAGTCTGGTAGGATGTCAAAGTCCCCAGAGTCGGGTGAACCTGTTCTTGGTTGATCAGTAGTTCCCCTGAGAGGATGTGCTCTAGTGACAAGCTTGAGCTAATCACGATGATGAGGGTAGAGAGGGCCTTAGCTTAATGGGAGCAAAGAAAGATCAGGGAAATGCCTAAGGGAAGCTGACTCACATGGAAATACACTCAAAGTGCTCTGGAACATAGATGATACAATTGGGAAATACTACTGTGAGAGAAGGTACTGCATCAAATCAAAAACAGTGCTTTAACTACTTCCTTGTTTGATGTTATGGAGTGGTATATCTGTGCAGATCTTGGTCCTTCAACCTTGCTCCCAAATAGTCATCAGCATTTGCATATCTGTCAAGGAAACATGCTCGAGTGTCAGGTAAGCCTGTTGATCATGCCAAACGTATTCTAGATCTCATTAGCAGGAATTATAAACTTCCAATCTGTGAAACACAAGATGCAGTGGAACATAATATAAATATACAAAAATATGGCTATGTGGTACAATATGCCTTCAATTTTTGCATTACTGACAGGAACTTTACAATTCTAACAGCATGCAAGGTACAAGCTGTCGTTAACCTTGATGACATATTGAAGGTTTAATTTCACCCTACTTGCAATAGTTACCAGTTGTATGGCTATTACTTTCATACGATTTGAATGAATTATTGATTATTGATTAGTTAAACAGCCAGTGACTAACTGAGGAGATAAATTAGCACCCCTAATAGTTCACTGTTATAAGATGAACATTTGAAACTTGACCTGCTCCCATTCATAAAAAAATAACAACAAGTGTGTCACTCTCCCCTTTCCCCATTTTTCTCTTAGAACAGATACAGACGTAGCAAATGAAATAAAGGGTTTTTTTCCTGAGGTACAAATGAGAAACTAGATTCATGCCAGGAACAATTACCGACTGCTGTTGGATTGCATTTAGATTTACTTATTATGAGAATTTCACAGCTCTAACTATTTTTTGATACTCCCAGTTCCCTCAGGATGATTTCAGTTTCAAAGTGCACAGATATTGTATCAAAGTAAAACAAACTACAGGGAGCTAGGCATTGGTTTAAGATAACATGCTGTACAACAGCCAACAGAGGAATAAGTATGATGAAAAGTACCATGCAGTATCATGGTCAATTTGCTATGGTCCCTTTGCAATCAACATTTCACAACTGCAGGCACTGTGGCAAATATTTGAAGTTTCATTTTGGTAAATCAGTGGTGCATGAAATACTGTAAACTGCAGTCAAAAGCACACAAAGTCAGTGTGTAGTGCACAGCGACACATCTTTGATTATATCACTGCCAGAGGCACATGCAACAACTTCTACGTACTTGGAAACAATATTGCCTCTTTTGCTTTAATTAAAATCAGCGCTCTGTGAGCCACTACACCCTACACGAACCATCTACACCAGAGGCCTCTGCTTCTTGGTGTCAAGAGGTGCAGGATTGCCTTCAGCAAACACACAGTATAAAGTAGGATCAGCCAGGGAAAAATAACACATTTGACTGTTCTGATCTGCTGTTTCTTGCATTTTTGTTGTATTTGAACTGTGTGTGGATGTGTTTAATGCAATAATTATTTTGTTTAATGAATACAGAGTGGATTATTACGACTGTACACTTGTACCCATTCCCATTTTACCAATCAAAGTGTTTAGGATGAGGGAAATGTTTTTAGCTACTGCTGCTAGCTGCTGTTCATTTTTACCTGATAATGCAGCATCTTGCCATTGTGGTTCGAACCATGGGACTTGCTGCCAAAGCTAATAGTCAATATCTATCAGAGACTAACTCTTGAGACTTTCAAAAAATGTTAAAAAAAAAATCCCAAGCTATCCATTTAAAGGTACAGTCTGGATGGTGTGAAAAGTAGCTGCAGTGGTTATCGGAGAGATGCCAGGCCTGCAATCTGTCTCTGGGTGACTGCCAGCTAGGGATACGCATAAACTGACAATGCACACACACACATAGAACAAGCTCCTCAACACATACTGTACGGTATTTGCCTGTTTCTGTTACCATGGAAACTGTCAGGCCTCCCATTGAAAAATCCTCAGATGTGTGTGCGCGTACTGTATGTGTGTGTGTACTGTATGTGTGTGCATCACTGCCTGTGAGTGTGGGGGTGTGAATATGTGCATTTGCATTTCAGAGGTTGCAGTGTGTGGAGATGAGTAAGGACACATGTGCACCTATCATTCAGATACAGTAAGTAGTCCAATCCAAATGCATTCAAAGTTGGTTTTATCTATATTTCATCGTTGTTGCAAAAACTGGAGCATGTGTGAAATTTCAAGTTATCACAGATGATATGTCATGAAATTCATACTTACTCTGAGGAGTCTATAAAGTATATTCCAAGAGCCCCGATGCTGAGTGCAAAGACTAGCACCACCTGAGGAGAGAGAGAGAGACAGATAAAAGGCAAATTACTTTCATGCACAGAGCGGCAAAAGTCTTCTAACTCTGCTCATTAAAGCACTCTTTAGTCTTGTATTCAGTTGGCGGGAGGGGGCATAGACAACACCTCTTACACCATCTGTAATTAAAACAGCGACTCGCTTCCTGTAGGTTGCAGAACAGTGGACATTTTCAAAAAGCATGCGCTGAATAATGAATGCTCACCCTCATGTCAGCAAATACAGCCTATTGAATACAGGCAGAGTGAAGTCAGGCCAGCACAATTATAGGAAGCAAAGAAAGGACACACATTTGTATGCTCAACTGTACTGAAGAGCGGCAACAATGTGTGCAGGGAGTGTTGAAAGGAAGTGCTTAAAGAGGACCACAGTTATCAAGTGTTGACATGTATTCCTCAAGTACAACACTGAGTCACTGCTTGCATTGTGATTGAGACTGTGACCCTGCTGGACTGCGGTCTGTATAATGTTTCAATGACTATACATAACTGGTAAAGTAAGGTAAGTTACAGCACTAGCAGCAACATCTGATCCGAGCATATAAACAAGTTATTCAATCTTGTAAATAGTCTTAAAACATAGTTTTGTTTAATGGTTTAAAAAAAAAAAAACAGCTCATCAACAAGCAGTTTAAATTAATTTTAATCAGACAAGGTTATCAATGCAACTTGAGTTAAGCAAACTGAATACAAAATGTGGAAGTTTTACTCATATTTAGGAAAATATCTTAAAAGTTGAACATTCAGTAAATTATTATTCACTCTATCCAACTTAAGTACAGCAAAATTACTTGATCAATTCAGCAGTATCACAAAATGCAAATGTTATAGTTGTATAGAATGTATCACAACATCACAATAATTATATACTATACAGGGTAGGATAGTATAATGTAGTCAAACACAGAAACTATTCAAATTTAGTGGTTTTGATGTGACTAAATGAGGACCTGTTTGGATATTAGTCTTTAAAAGTAAATGTCAGCTTATTCTTGTTGCACACCCTCGGGAAAAAACGGTGACATGTGCCACAATAATCTTTTCCAGCAAACTGCACTTGTAAACGTTAGCGTTCACATCACCATCATCATCACCACTGTCATCATAATCATCATCTTTGCAACAGCTGACCAGTGTAGTGATGCACAATACTTCCTCCCCTGCGATCTTTTCTCCCATTCAGCCATCTCACAATAGGGGCCCACTGTCCCTGCTGATTGTGCCATTCATTATTGATGGTGGGAGCTTGATTACTTTCATGTGATGGTCCTTTGGATTGATCCAGTGCATTGTGACTGAGGTATTAAGTAAACACCCCCATCCTCTTGCATTTTTAATAGTTTTGCTGCTTGAATGGAGGACGATGGCAATCCTGGCCACAGAGTTGTCCCGAGCCAGTATAACCATACAAGCCAGAGACATCAATGATGCGCTACACAAAGGAGATTGGGAGAAGGCTCAAGCTGAAACTCTACGATAACATCAGGCTTTCTGAATGAAAAGCTCTCCACTGGTCAGATCAGGAAGGGAGGCACTTGACTGGAGGGGTATAATCTGATCCAAATACTGCCTTGTTGTCTAAACAGAAGGTAAAATTTCTCCCACAAGATGGCATGGTATGCTTATAGTGAGCGAGTATTTTCCTAGAACAAGGCGAGCAGCAAAGCTAAACTAAGTAAACACACCCAGAGCAGTTGAAGGTCTTACAGGGTTTCACACATCACACTTGTTAACAGTTTTCGTGGAGTCCTACTGCCTGATATTCTTTTGTGGCTGCAGAGGGAGACCACAGAGAAATCTGGAGGCATGGAATAAGAAAGAAGGGACATTACAAGATGCCCATAGCCCCTCCTCACCTCTCCCTACAGCGAGGCTAACTGCTGGAGGGTACATTACCATGACGCACCTAAATGCCCCACTGTGGGTAATTAAGGCACCAGGTTTTGACAAGTAGAATACCGACTGGAATAAAAAAGACCATATTTCTAGTTCATCTGTATCAACGATGATGTGTTGCCTTTTGTCTATCACGAGCCCTACAATTTTGGTGGAGTGCAATGCTGGAGTATCATTTTAATACTGCAGAGAGAGTACAATATAGTTTTCAACATAACCAAATTCAACTAGCTTAGTAAACATCAGCAAATCTAATTTGACTATGGATAGCTAGCCATCTTTTTCTGAGAAACTTGACACAGTCAGCCTCCATGACATGGAGAAGCACCATTATAAGCATGGCCCTAAAAATCACATGTGTTTGCATTGATACATATATACACATACAGTACATATACATGCATGTACACTGACATTTCCTTGGAGCTTGTTTGTACTTCTCTATACCAGGGTCAAAGGGGCTAAGAAAGAGAAAGAGAGGAAGTGGTAAAGAGGAGGATGGCTGAAAAGCTGAGCAGTGAACAGTGAACACCCAGTGATGAACTGAGGAGATAAGAAGCGTCATCATCTCAAACTGACCCAGTTATTCAACTGTGAATGCCGGTCCACCCCTCCACCCCAACCCCCCCACCTTTTCTCCCTCTCTCCACACAACGTCTACGAGGGCTGGCCGTCGACCTCAAACCCACAATCTACCAAAGACAACCAACCGAGCAACCGCCACTGCAAATCAAGACCCATGTAATAACACTCAGGGGAAACCTACAAGAATGGTACTGGCAGAGGGGCAATCCCTGCAAAAAGAAAGTGATAAATTGAATTAAGAAACTCAGCAGCAACAAAACTACATTGCTAAATATAGCTGTCGCTACATGTAATTGTTGTAAATGAATTAATGAGGCTGTTCATATTCCCATTTCATGATTCACATGTGATGGCATGAGTGAGTCACATCTGTTAGCAACAAACTGGAATATGTCGGCATCATGTCAGAGGAGCAGCATCCGGACGTGATGTCTGTGTTTTCTCTTTAATAGCCGTGTAGGTTTTCATTGGTGTATCTCTTTCTATATTTAAAGTGCAAAGCTAAATCTGTCAGATGTTTTCCGAGGTACACTTTAACAGACCCAGCGGAAGACTGGAAGTGTAAAAGAGGGCAGCGAGAAATGATGTGTGTGTGTGTGCGTGTGTGTGTTGGTGTGTGTGTGCACACATCACTATGTATGTGTGGGTTTCAGGTTCCAGCACTGCAAGTGGGCTAGAGGTAGCAGCACTCACATGACACCATCAGAACTGTTAACACATAATAACACTAACTTACATGTATAAACACACGTGTGGGTCCGACACTCTCAGTTTATTTGGCAGTCTAAAGCATTTTGAGAGCTAATTGCCACTTGCCTATGGAAGAAGTATGAAGTGTCTCAGAAAAACTAAGTCTTCCCTTCTCCAGCAGGGATCCTATCTAATGATTTCCTCTGTCCCTTAAGTGCACCCTGTGACAGGCAGAGAGCAGAGTCTTACAGACAGGTGACGTGGGCTGACAACGCACAGAATAATCGCTTCACATTAAGGCCAACTACCCAGGTCAAAAGAGAGGTGAGTCAAAGCCCCCTGTCTCCTCCACTTTTCAGTTCAAAGAAATCAAGACAGAAAAGTTGAGATAGCGCTGCGGATGTCCCTTGCTGAATACATACCTGGAAACAGTGGTTACGATTGGTAAATCATGACTGTAAAATTGACATAATATCTTAATATTGATACTATTATTACGGACATTTAATAGAAGCTCATTTCAAGAAAACTGTTAAATCTATGTCTATAATCGCAGGCTACAAAAAACAGCATAAGCCACTTCAGTAAATGTTCAAAACATTTCTTTAAGTAGTCTAACAGCTATTGCCCTTCAGGTCAAAGGAGAAGGTCAGGTGATACTGCTAGTTGCTAGTTCAGTTTCACCTGGCAGTTTCCCTTGATTCCCTGTATGTATCTTTACCTAGTCAAAAAAAAATTATAAAATATAATCCTGAAAAAAGTGTATTTCTTTTTTGTCCATTTTGTTTTTCATATAAACCCTTGCAGGTTTAAAATCAATTCATCCAAGCCTCTGGGAGCCCCACTGTTCACATATCAACTCAAGGAAAGTCTGAACCTTTAATCTAAAGACATTTAAATTCATTTATAGAACAAAAAAAAATACTTGTGCAAAGCATTAAAAAAATCCAAACCCTGGGGCTAATGAGGCAGCTCAACTTGTGAGCGGTTTTGCATTCTATTATTACAGAGCTTCCAGAGGTTGACATCAAAGGCAGGAAAACAAATATCCTTCCGGGTAATGTAGTTAGGTGAGAAATTACAGGAAATCTGAACTAGAATATTTCTGTTTTTCTTTCTGTCAAACACTAAAATAAACACTTTCTAAGAATCCTAATGGGTTCCCCAAGATTACACGAGTGGGAATCCTCAGTGGGGAGTCAAGAATGCCCCTCAGTACTGTGTGGCATCAGGATAAGCTTGTTCATTAATCCGGCCTGGCTCGCTGGGCTAGCCAGAAAGAGGAGCTCCAAAATGTCCGATTGATGCCGCAGCCAGAAAGGATTTCAGAGGTCCACAGCCAACAAAAGCTGTGGCCAAAGCAGTGTACTGTTTCTGTTTTCCTTTGGCTTTAATCCATATATATCTATATTCACATAATCATATTCAACTGCCTTTTATAGCAGGTCTCAAACAGATGATAAGAGCTGCAGTCAGTATATATTCATTCATATTCCATTCAGATTTCTCAGAATGATTCACATGTTAGTGGAACAGAAAACAGATGCAGCTCTATAGCATTCCCTCACTAATCAAATTGTCAATGTTTGCACTGCAGAGCAAACATTTGCATCCATTGCAAGTGTTTGCTCTCATAACAAATACTCCTACATTATCAGATATGTGTCTAGCATCCATACAGATGTAGATGCAAAAGGAAAAGGAATCACATGTCAGTGCACGAGGTGAGAGTGTGAGCCTCTCACCGGGGGAGTGTCAACAAATGAAACCTCCATTAAACTTTGATGGCATACATCCATACATCAGCACACATTGTGATTTCCCCTTTCCCTTCTCATCAGTTGGCAGGGGGCTCTAGACAGCTACACAGGTGTAGGTATGATCTGACATTCTGTCAGAAAAACACTCTGTATTCCAGTCACACACTGCATAACTCGACCCGGACTACTGATTCCCAACTGTGTGACTGAACAGATGTAGCACAGACATACCGATTCACAGCAGCGCATTCTTGCCAGTTGGACAAGAATTACCAAACATGGACAGCTTTGTAAAGGCAATGGTGATTAATAATAAAAGGAGCCACACAAACATGAACAAAGGACTAGCAAGTATTTTTCACATATGAACAAGTATAACAAGTGTTTTTCATTCTATTTAACAATCTTTTGCCCAAATTCAAATTTAAAAAATGTACTGCGTGAAAATGTAAAAACATTTTCTTGTTCTGAGGCAACCTTGACTAAAGACAATCCAGTCCCAGGCTATCAGAGTACTGGAAAGTCCACTTCAGACTGTCTGAGTCTCAGTCTGCTGATAGCTAGCCTCTCAAGAGACTTTCCAATGACACGAATGCTAATTGCCACCTCCATTACATCTGCACTCTCCTAATTAAGAGTAGCATCAAAATAGTCCCTATATTTGGTAAATAAAATGAACAAGCAAAAGACAATAATTATTATAATAATTCAAATGCAATCGATAAAATATGAGATGAGCAAATGACAAAAATAGGCAGGATACAAGCTGAAGCCTGAGTGAATTGTGCACTGGTGTGTGTCTTAGTGGTTTTCATCATCCAGCAGACTCCCAGTCACAGTAAATTTTAGTTAAGTCTAATAAGGAAGAGTGTTACAACAAAAAATGAGAAGGAATAAGATGTAAAATATATTAATGAACTAGTTTTATTTATGAAATGTCGACAATCAACACCAGCACAGCCCTGTCTCTCTTCTCTCTGTTCAGATCTTCCCCTCCCACAGCCAGCTCCTGTGTTACCATCCAAGGTCATGTGGCAACTGGTCTCTGGAGCATGGAGCAGCTGAATAGAGGATGGTTGGAAAGACATTAGCTTGTCCTTCAAGAATCATCTTTGTCATTCTTCCACATTTCTGTCTATTTAGTGTGCGGTTATGGGCTCTGCTTTAAAAACAAATTTATCTGTGCCTCCTGATGTTACTGAATCAAAACAAATAAAAACATATTTAAGAAAGATATTTAGATTTTTAAGGGTGTCTTTTTCTTCTCCAGTTACTGATAATATCATATATTATGATGACCATCACACACAGAAAACAGCCTTGAGTTTGGAAAAGTGCAAATGTGAAATTGCCTTTATTCTGGAACAACACTAGCAAATCTGGCAGACAATGGACTGATTAGTGAAATTACAAATTTTCACTGTCAATACTGTTGCTGATTTGATGACCAATGATTGTTTTGAGCACTACAGGAGCTTCTTCCCACGCTCCTTATGTGCCTTCACTCCAGCAACTTCACTAACTTCCTGTCGCTCTCTTCATGCTCTTGTCGGCCACGACGCCGATGGCAGGTATCATCTAGCAAGCAAAGACTTTCCTCTCTTAGGCAAGCTGGCTTCATTCAGCTGCAAAGAATTATACACGACTTCAAACTGTTTGGCATGGTGCTTGGATGGAAAGAGACTGACAGAGGGAGACTGCATGGAGACGATCGTGATGCACTCAACAGATCTTTAAAGTGGAAAACTCGACTTTCTGGATTTGTTTGTGGCGTTAAAGTTTCTCATTTATTTGAATCAAACATTGCAAAACTTGAAAGGTGATACTACTGGGACTATGCCTGAATCTGATGTGTGAAAATACAAACGTGGTGTGAAATGTAACACATTCAGAGCGCTGACTCAGATTAAAATGAACTTTGGCATCGGGAACAGGACAGGTGCAAACCAACAAGCTACAATAAGCAGAGCTAAATTTTATGGACGGCCATAGTTAATGTGCTGGACTGCAGATTTTGTGAAACCCGACCACTCAGAGAACAATGAGGCAGCAATGACAACGTGATTAACTGACTAGTCCGAACCTTTTTTCTATTAAGTGCCAAAATTGTCTGGCTCCAGCTTTTGAATATTTTCTGTTCTTAGGCTTAAGAATACACTAAATATTTGTGGGGTTTGGACAACACAGTTGGCTTTGGGATATTGTGAATTTGTCACTCAATTGATTACTTGAGGAAATAACTGGCAGCTTAATCAGATTAATGAAAATTATTGTCATTTGTAACCAGCCATTTGTGTTGAATTGAACTGAACCATTTGAGCTAAAATATTTGAAGGATATGAAATAGAAACCAAGTGTAGTGTCTGACCAATCTCGCTGATAGGCAAATAAGGCACAGCTGCTGCTATGAAATCAATAAAACCCAACTTGTATAGCCTTCAGTATATGATGGCAGTAACAGTGGAAATGTGTGTCACAGATAATCTTTTTGTTTCTTTGAGGTAATAAATGAACTGGGACTTAGAATAAAAACAGTGATCTTTGCAATGGCTAATTCTTTGAATTGCCTATTTGAAAACATGACTTAATTAGTGATTATACATTATCGCCAACACTGGTTGTAACCTAGTATAATGCCCATACATGTAAATAATTTTATAAAATGACATATAAAGCTTTGGGACACACAGCTAATTATGTTTGCATAGCTAACAAGTGCGAAGTCTTTAACAACCTAACTTAAATGAAAAACTTACAATCTTAACAGTTTTACTGAACAGGATGAATGAAGTGCATTATTTCATCTTATATAACGCCAAGAAATGGTTGTAAATAAACTGACCTGTTCACCAACAACGTTGGGGTTTTTTTTTTAATCACTGAAAAGAAATGCAGTCTCATAAATCAAAAAACAACCAGTGATGCACCATTAGAATTGGCTCTATTTAACCCCGGTGGCCTTTAAAAGACAGATGCACACACATTGTCGTACCTAGGCAACAGAAACAGTGATTGACGGGGGAGATGGTGGGGAGGGGGTCGGCATGACGGAAAGCCTCTCAGGTCTGACAGGATGACAGCTCCTAAAATGAGCATCTGTCAGTGAGAGATGAAGAGGAGGCCCGTGGGGATCTGTTACAGACGGACACGACAACCTGTCTGAAAAATCTCCTCTAAAAGTTTTTCTGTGGCATCATTAATTCATGAAAATTTTTTTGGTTACTTGTGCACTATGAGAGATGTGTCACTGCTGAATTAAACCATTCCAACAGAGGTGAACTTAAAGAGTGAGATGTAGAGTGCGCTCTAGATACTAAAAGGGTAGGTCGCTCCTCGACAGCATCCCGTGTCTAATGGTAGCCTTCCCAAGGGACCAACAGTGTGACCGTGACCTTGAATGTTTGCAGAGGACTCTAAAAGGACATGAGAGGAGAGGAGGAGACAAAGGGGGCGGAGAAAAAAGATGGAGGTGATGATGACAGAAGATGGAGGGATGAGAGAAAATTAGAGATAGTCCCCCCTGTGGGACATGAGGAGCATTAAGAGGTGGCAGAAAATGGCTTGTGGCAGAGACAGAATGAGAGCGAGTGAGAGAGCAGCTGAAGAGAAAGAGGAGTGGAGGGATGGAGAATATTAGAGCATGTCCTCAAGGCGCAGCAAGAGCTTAAATGCCACAGCGTGTGCGGGTCTGTGCACGTGCCTTCACCTCTTTGTGTGCAAGTGTGCACACAGATCGTGTGTGTGTGTGTGTGTGTGTGTGTGTGTGTGTGTGTGTGTGTGTCTTCAACCTGTACATGTATTCAACCGCGTGTGCGTTTGTCCGTGAGACAGAAGGGAGGACCCCCTACTGGGATTATGCCAGTGCAGAGAAGATGAGGCATTGCATGTGACCAGCCTGCAAAAGAAATGCTGACAGCATTGGAAGGGGAAATTCTTCAGCTCAACCATCATATCCATCCTCCACCCAACAGTCACCACATGAAATTATCAATGTTTCCTTTAGAAAACTGGAGTTTATCTGCAGAATATTGAACAAGGCTTTATAGGAAGCTGCTGCCACTGCACTGAGTTACCATAATGTCCATTGTGCAAATGTAAGGTAGCTAGAGGGTAAAATTATTTTTAGTGATATGGGACTGCTCAGCTGTTGTAGTGATGCTCTCGGTGCTTAGTTAGCCATGTATGAAAAATTTAATGTGGGAGTTCAGTGGAGGCCCTCTGTGATATAACACCACAGACTCATGAACTCTTGGAAGAGTGTGGCTTTTCACTGCAGGATATCACAGGTCCACAAACTTGTTCCCATGCCTCAGGGTTTCTAGAGTGTCAGTATGTTTGCCACTGCCTACGACGAAGCCACAGACGCATGAATGGAGGAATATGACAAGGACAGCATCCAACACCCAGCCCCTTTTTTTGTTTTGTTGCTGAAGAGAAATTATATATATATAAAATTATATTTTAAAAAAACAAGATTCAACACTTTTGCTACGTAATTTTGCAGGCAGTCAGTCTGCTAGTCCCTTATCTCTGCTGACTGTCTTAGCAGGAAGTCACTGAAATAAGCAGTGTTTTATCAAAGCCAACCAAAAACTGTAATGAAAAGATACGCAGCAGCGGTCATAAAATAAAAATATTATGATCATGACTGCTCGTGCTGCCATTGTGATAAATTTCCAAATATAGATTTGCCCTTGTGGCAGTTATTGTATTTGAATCGTCATGCGAAAGTAGTGTAAAATAAAATCTGGCAGACAAATTGTGAGACTCATTGTCACCCCATTGATCCACCTTTATAAAACACTAATCATCCTGATAAGAGGTTACGTATGCACCGTTTTTCTGACACAGATCATGCTGTGGGCAGTAAATGTGCTGTCACAGTTAGTGTTTTGAACCAGCTTGATCTGCTTTTCTCAGATATTGCCAAAATCACCACAAACTGAACACCGTTGGTTGATCATTTTCCAACCGAGCAGACTGTTACTTCCTAGGTAAGTTATACAGGCTATTTCTTTTCATCTAACAATTTTCAGTACCCACCACTAAGTTCCCTTTGCTCTAATTTGCCAGAAGTGCTGCTATTTTTGGAAGAAAGTAGCTACTTGCCAGATTAGGTCATACATGAATTTGCATATTATTTTTGCAGAACTTTCTATTCAAGTCGAGGAAGGGGACTTCAGTTGTTTTAGATTAGAAGTGTTATGATTTAAATTTTTTGGGGGGTAAATCAGCCATACCAATGTGTCAAGTACTGCTGAGTACAACAAAAACAGAAATCTGTCCAGTTACTGGAAACTGGAAACTGGTTTCTTTACTTTGCAACAGAAGTAACCATGACTCAGGTAAGGCCCAGTATGAATTATTACAACACAATCGAATAGTTCAGAGAACCTACAGGCACTAGTAATATATTTTCACCCTGCCGGTGAGAAATGCCAAGACCGTAGACCTTTTTCTGAGGCAACAACACATTTGAACCATTGCCTGACCAATCAACTGGCCAGGGTTAATCTGACTGTTCAAAGAACAAACGTTCTTAGTTCAGAAAAATATAAGGAATAACTTAAGTGAATGGAAATAATTACTTATAAGCATAAAGACAAAAATGTCAACATTAAGTTAAAATAAGGAGTTAGTCTTAAATACTTCAAATATGGACAGTGAAGTAATGCATTGAAGATAACTGAACAGAAACTTACTGATAGAATTTAGTAAAATCTAGTCTTATGAATGGCCACTGAATAAGGCCCCTCTGTGTAATTCATGCACTCCTGCTGGCCTGAACTTGAATCCCATCAAAAACTCCTGTTCTTCCCACCCCTGTATCGCATCAATATAAATACTTGATCTTCCACAAGACCTCTCTGCAGACTGCCACACAGTGAACCCCTTTAACCTGATATCATGGCACTGAGTGGGGTTAATCCTCTCAGGTTTGTTCACAAATGAGCCCATGAATGAAACGCGTATAGGTGGGGAATTTTTCCCTGTTTTGCAAGGAGGAGCACTGTGACTTGTCACCGCCACCCACGCTACTATTGATTTATGTCTTCAGCACTGTTTTATTCGAACTCAGACAGAGTGGCTGCATTAATGTAGTTTAATAGTAGATGTAGTGCTTACTAGACAGTAAAAGAAAGAAAAGGTCTGCATTTAAAGAAACAAGTGGGTGGTCTGAAAGAATAGACAGAACAATAAAGGATTAATACACATATACTTCTAGTCAATCTTTTAATTTAATAGGATTTGTAAACACCAATGTCAAATTTATTTTGTGCCTTGTTGTTTGCTAGGAATGTAACTGTGCAATGTATTAACCAATAGCCAGCTTGGCATTTACATAACTGGTACAATCATCCCATCAGAACAATGAAAAATGACCACTCTATCTACAGTAAGAAAATGAGGAGGAAGCAGAGTCCGCTGTGTGAATACTAAAAGGTTGTCTTTAAGTGGCATATTCTCCATCTGGTCTGCAGGTCATAATGTATTCAGGTCACTACACTGTTGTCCAGCCACTGGTTACTGCCACACAATTCCATTATGTGCCTTTAATCATAGCATAAATCATCCCTGCCATAGTTAATAATATCAAAACTTGATCACACCAATGCTGTTTCTATTACAATGCCTGCAGAGCAATTACTTTGTCTGATGCATATATTGCAGAATTCAGCAAAACCTTTCATCCTTCTCTAAAAAATGTCATACTGCATTTGGCTGCAAGAAGAGCAGCCAGTCCCTGCCAAATATGGAATTAAAAACTTCAGCTTCCCTCGCAATAAGGCAAATGGATCGACTACCATCTGAATAAGAAAACAATATAGCTGCAATAAACCCTGTTTTCGCTTTCCAACCGCCCTTCTTCCTATCGCCAGGAGATCCCCCCACAGGCGCATAGGTTTCATCTCACAGGAGACGGAGAGATGACATGATCTTTATCTAATTAAATCACGGTTTCGTTTAATTTCCTGAAGGTTAATGAGAAGTTTATCATCGGCGTCAGAGCCCACTTTTGCTCACTAACAATCTAGTGGGTTCTGATAAGGGAGAAAGCTCGCTCCCAGCAAGGTGAGTGATGAGACTAGGCTACGTGGAGAAGGGAAAAGCTGAATTAGTATTCTATGTTTGTTGGCAGCCTATGTGTAAAGCAGAGAGCAGCAGCGGCAGCAGCGGCAGCAGCAGCAGCAGCATCTCAGTGTATCTCTCCCCTGTTTGCTCTCTGCCACATTAGATCAAGCCCTCCCAACACACACACAGACACACACACACAGCTGTCCAGTCAATAAGGTGGGTGGATGCCCGGAACCTGCCATGAATGACCTTAACACGTCTTTAATGCCTTCACCCATCAGCAGGAGGGATGAAGGTGTCACACTGAAACAATGAAAGCAGTTCTGTGAAGAGTCTCTCATATAATATGAAAACAAAGCCGACATATTTTCCATTCAATTTCATTACTACTTACTGAGCCCTCAGTATGCTTGTGTAATTTGGAGATATAGTGGAGGAGAGGAACAGAAGGGTAATTTGCTAATGGGTTCTGTTCCTTTGTCTATTGGGGTATACGGTATTTTGTTAATTCAGCTTTAGTCATATAGTTATTCATTCAATAGATAATTAATAGTCTCTCTAGCAACAAGATAGCTAATCCAGCTCCAACAGAGACAAAAAGTAAAGGATTTTACTCTCTCAGTTAAAGAAAGTCCATCTTAAATACTATTACACATGTTCAACATCTGTGTCCTGAGGACCTTTGCATGTTTTCTTCAATCACAAGAAACTAACAAACAAATTGACAAACGTATTTCCATAAATACTTCTACAGAAGAGGTCAAGTCAATAAACCTTTGGTGTGGTTTCTCACAGAGCCCTGACCCTTATCGAGAAGACATTGAGCCAAACTCCACTTCAGTTCCACCTCTCACCTTTTGTCTGATGATAGTCTGTTGGTTTGATTGATTGTTGACGAGCACCGACACCAGTATCAATATTCAATATCACGCTTGTCAGTGAAAAGTTCAGCTGCCTGCTGCCTGGAAGGCAGTTTGTTCCCCTGGGACTGAGGATTTCGTGGGTTTAATATCAGACGCAAGCCTTTTACAAACCATCTCTCTATTCTGATGCAGGATTCAAGGTGTCACATTAAAGCTGCTGTACACACTCATATCTCAAGCACCTGCATATATACATTCCTTCAAGTGGGGCTTGCACCAGGGCTGTTGCAAGTGTCTATTAATTCAGAAAGGAACTAAGACTGCCGCACCAAGTCTTTGCTTCTCTTTTTTTCTGGCCTAAACAAGAAACAGCCTGAGTGCAGACAAGGGAGGGGCTTTGTTACCTTAATTTGGTGGCGGCATCTGGTTGAAACCTTGACAAACTCTACATAATTTAGTAGCAAAAACCTCATGAATATTTCTTTGTAAATCATTTGTAAGATCTCAGTATTACTGCGACAACAGCGGCCAATTCTATGACAGACACAGCATGCAAATAATAATATAGTAACGATGTATGATAATACTTCACATTTTCCTCTAGCATGGACCATGTTATTTTAGATCATTCAGAGTTTTTAATGATAAATCCCAAAGAGTTACCTTTCTGTACAGAAAAGAACCATGACTGTAATCAGAGTAGTTGTTCAAGAAAAGTGAAGTTGAGTCCTAAAGCTTTCAAACAAATTATTGACTCAACATGACTATTAGCTGTTGGTCCATGCCCCTCAGAACAACACCTCTGTGACCGCATACCCCCTCCCTAACTCAGTCAGAAGGGGGGTATGCACATAGTTTTGGTTTTACTTGAAACTTGAGATGATTTGTCACTGGGATATTTACAATCATCCCAATACGCAACCAAAACTACTGTCATTAATAATTTTGGGTGAACTGGCCTTTCAGCTCATTGAGAAAGTGGATAGGAAGAATGGAAGCACCCAGTGATGATGGAGACAGAGAGAAATAGAAAAAAACAGAGACAGACAGAGGGCACAAAGCTCATTCCTGTGAATAAGAGATGTGATGTTGCCACGGTGATGTGCCACTTGTGGGAATAACTGTGAATGCAATGTGCCAGAGAGGCATATACAGCTACAGCAAAGTAATAAAAGGGGATCACAAAGCCAAGACATCATTCAGTCTTTAGAGGCAATGATGGTCTGGCCTTTTAACCCCTCTGTTAAAGGGACCTTTATGATTTTCTTATGTCATCTAAGTAGCAACATGATGGAGCTCTCCCCATATTCTGGTCGACAGTCTAACAATGGACTCATTTCATAAGACACTAAAGTGGAATGGAAGAAACATAAAATATCATTTTGAATAAAAAATAATATTATCTTGCAGTGCAGAACTGATCCATTCCTTGGAAAGTAAGGAGAATGTCTGCATTTGCTACATGAGCTCAGATGTGACAGATCTAAGCATGTGGCATTCAACGGCTTGGTTAAAGCTGTTATTCCAGTCAATGTATTTTAGATTAATTAGTATTGATTTAACCTGAAGGGTAATTTGTCCATACCTTCACTTTGACCGTGCCTGACTCTAGTGTTGAGTGAAGCCATGCACATATGCCATAATTACCACACTGAACACACAAGCGCTCATATAAGTCTACATACAGTACACATTATTCATGCAAGCACATGCTTCTGTGCAGGCAATCAAATGCAGCTGTGTCCTTCCACACAGAATGATATGGGAGAAGGACTTCATAATATGTTTAACTGGTGTCAGAGGAGAGGAGAGGGAGAAGGAAGTGAGCAAAGTCGTACTGCTTCTGGTCCTTCTTTGATGCATTGAGGCTTTGAAGTCAATACTGATGCAATTTAGGGCCGGAGGCAAAGACAGACCTACAAACCATTTAATTAGCACCTTGCCATGGCTCCTAATATAAAACAGCCTCAGTAACAAAGCCAAAAATGTCTCCCCTTCTCTGATTTACTCACAAGCAAGACTTTGTTAGAATATTCGCCTGGCAAAGCCTAAAAGAAATGTCTAAATATATTTGGCCCCTAGGAAAAAAAAACTTAAGAGGATGCTTGAACCAAATAAAGCATATTGAAACTGAAAAAGCTGCAAATATGCATTTCAAGATCTATATCTGGATCCATCCTTGTATAAAGTTTCCTTTTACTTTTATTTCTTCTCTTTACCTTTCCCTCCATTTCTGCCTTTTACCTGCCCACTCATATAATAATCTCTCTCCCTCCCTGGCTTCCTGTGCCTGTTACATCACCTGCGATCGTCCCCAAATGATCTCATGGAAACTGTGAGCAGTGAGCGGCGATCTGGTGGAGGTGATGCGTTTTAGGGACACTGTGTGGCCGTCCCATCCCAGGAAACAGAATCCCAGTGGGGGTAAACGGATCTGAAACCTGGCTTAGCAGATGGTCCCCACGGTGCTGACTCCTCTGATAAGCAATTAGAAGCGCAAACATGACACGAGTGACAACAGCATATTCAGAACGAACCTGAGACCATATCTACGACCAGGTCTGATACTGTCACAGGAGTCATAGGACGGTCAAAAACAGATTGAAATATGAGGCATATAATACAGCAATGCCTACACAGGGAGAGCTGGCACTCAATCATTCTCCTTTTGAGGCTCTGCACAGCACAGTAGGGAGGTGTTTCCCATCAATATGAAACATTATGTGACAGTTGCTTTTTGTTGCCTCTTAGGTCAATTTTAGGAGGAGTAGAACCATATCATCTATCTTCCACCGCTGATGCTGCTGCAATAATAACCTGTCCACCCTATAAAGCACAGGTAGGGATACAATAAGCCCCATCTCCAATGATCCTTTCACTCCTACACTATCTCTCTTTGTGAGTCAGACCTGCTGATGTATAGATGGTGAGACAGACTGAGCAGTGGAGGCAGCTCTTGCTTCACAGAGCAATTGACATGCAGCATATAAAGCTGGCACCAAGAAAACATTCAATGTTAATAACTTGATACTTCTGGGAAATTCTCTTAATGCTTAGCCCACACCAGGGAGTTCAGAGTAGAAAGTGAGTTACAGAGCAGGACCTGCTGGGAGGTATTCAATTTCCTCCTCCAGGAACCTCCAGGTCAGTTTAACATCATTTAGGAGCAGACGCTGATTTATCTTTTACTTGTACTAAAGAAACCACCACGGAAAGCACAATTTGTCTTTCATGTTTTGCTGTCAAACATCATGTTAAAGAGGAAAACAGATGCTCCTTTAGCCTTCTAATATAAATTAAATGTGAACCAATGAATAACTTTTTGCTGACAAATGAATAAGCAATGACTCTGGCAAAAAAAATGTGAACCAAACTTGCACTAGTAGCTTGTTTACAAGCCATGCACAGACAGCATTTTGTTGGCAGTTATTGTAGAATAAGGACCACTCAAAATAAGGTATAAAACTGAGGTTTTCCCTCTATTTGCTTCACAATATTACACTCCTGCGTGAATGGGAAAATAAAAGAAACCACTTGTTTAATCAGCAATATTGCATCCAAAAGGATTTTGTCATTCTTTGCTAATCTTGTCCCTAATCCTGTTTTTGGATAGCTTTGAAGAAATAATGTGCCTGGCAGTGACAGCGGTGTTAGATGCGCTTGGATCTATGTGATGCTGCAAGTTCTGATCCATTAGGTGTGCGTCATCCCAGAGGCACTGAGTCACTCAGCACCCCGAGACCATACCAGGCAGCCATGACAAAGATGAGACAGGGAGAGCGCTGTCTTTGGTGGTGACAGGGGGCTCCGAATGACAAACATGAGAATGTCTGCATCCTCTGTGACTGTCTGCTTAGGTCTCTCTCTGTCTGCACGCAATTTTCTGTCCATCCATGTGCCTATTTGCCCGTCGACTGTTTGCTCTGTGACTGTGTGTCTGTCAAACTGTCTGTTTGTCTCTAGCCTGCAGTCTAATGTGCTTGTGACTCTAAATGTAATCTCATTTCTGACTACCCTGTCATTCCTCAGCCTGAGGTCTCAGCAGAGCATAAATAATCATATTGTAAAAAGTAAACAGAATATCATTACTTCAGTTGCTTGCAGAGACTCGAGGACAGCAATATTTTAATTATCTAATAGCATGGACCACTTGTTTAAAAGCTATGGTGAACTTGTTGTAATTAGCTAAGTGATTTTGGATTTCCTTACGACACACTCCAAGGGCAATGGCACCAGAGCGGTTCCCACACACAATAGCCATGTGAAACAAATTAGTAAACACAACAGTTGCTTCACACATTTCAGTTACAGTGGCATGATTTGATTTGTGAATATTTTTAGAATAAATGTGCTGAGTCGTTCCCTCCAGGTCCAGACTAAAGGAAACAAATGAACATGTACTGTCGCCACCCTGTCTCAGACGCATTGCCTTGTAAGTCACAGGTGACTTTGATCTAATAAGGAGAAGGCTGGGGAGCCAGTTAAGCGAAACATCACTCCTGTGTCTGCTCTCTTGACCTTTTTGGGAGGGATTTTGAGGGAGGGTGGGACAGACAAAGGGCATGGGGGCTGCAGAGAGAGAAGATCGGTGTAGGTCATTGGCTCTTTAGCAATAGAGGCCCAGGTGCCAAATGGATGGGTTAATAGATAGGGGAGAGAAAGAACAAGCAATGATGAGTCATCCCGCTGGCTCAGAGTTATGATGGGCCTTAGGGGGGTGGGGGGGCTGCAGGGAAAATCATTCATGGGGACAAAGTGAGACCAACCATTTCAGAGCAGTAAAACTCTCCCTAGTGTGCTGCAAATTTAAAACCAGTGTAATGCTTATCAATTAAATGGAACAAAATAAGAAATCAACACCTAAGACTACACTATTGTGTGAATACTGTGAAACAGACTATGCTATTTTTAGCCCTGGTGTATATTTGGATTTCAATTCATTTACTCTTTCATCTCTGGTTTATCTTACAGTTAAGGAACTCAAGCTGTAACTCTAGTTGTTTCACACACTCTAAGGTCTTCTACTCCTACTTGACAGAATGTGAAATAGATTTTTTTCTGGATAATATAATCCACAGCACACTGTGCCTGTATTTATATATGCATGCTCAGATGTGCAGCACTATGTCTGCTTGCTAGGTGAGAAAGCAGTGTGTGAATTTCTACCATCTGAAACGATGCAGCGTGACGGCAGGGCTCCCTGTTGCTTTTCTTTCCTCCTATGACATCCTGCTTTCCCTCTCATCCCCACCTCCTCCTCCCACTACTCCTCCACCTCTCGGTGCATGACTTATGTTTCTTATGTGGCAGCAGCCCAGAAAAACTGAGCCAACAGGGCTGCCTTCACACAGCTGACCTGTGGCAGTGGTATGAGAATACATTCTGAACCACAATTAAATCCAGTGACATGTAGCACTAAATCAAAGTGTGAACCCAATAAAAACATGAAAGAAAAAAGAAAAGAAAAGAAAACATTTTTATTCCATTAAGTGGGATTACAAATAAACACATACACATGTATTCACATCGACTTATACAACTATATTATTTCAAAAAATACCTGGGAAAATATTTTTAAATATTATGTAATCTATATTTTGAAGTACTCAGCTGTAGAATATCTGAATGTGTCTTTATGTCTTCCTGCCTCAGACACATTAATATGTTTTTCTACTTTGCACTACCCATCAGAATTAAGCAAAAATCAAAACAAAGCAAAAATTAAAACTAGAATACTGCTAGAGAAAGACGTACTGCTGTACACAGGCACAGTGTGGCTTTCAGCTGATGACAACTTTGGCTTGCTAACATGCTCACAATGACATAGCCAATGTTAAGCAGGAATAACCTTTACTATGATACATGCATATTATCATGCTCACATTTGCAAGTTAGCACTAATCACAATTACAGCTAAGGCTGATGGGGATGTCAGAGAGTAGAGAGGGGAAAGAAAAAAATCTGTTAAAACAAGAGAAGTCAGGGAATCCCCATAGTCATTAGATTTATCTTCTAGTTGATTTATGAATATCTGTATAACGTTTTATAGCAAAAATACCAATAGCATGGCTAAAACTGACTAAATTATTGCCAAGAAGTATTTATGTGGAAGGCCACACCTATCATTCACAGTCAGAAGCCTAGCTCTTGTCATCCTGATAAGATTCTTTTATATTATAAAATAAATCATTTATGCTCGCTACAAAGCATTTTTTAACCAATGTTCTATCCTAAAATTGCCTTGCTCTTGTACATTATTGTATTCCTGCATGTACATGTGTATTAGAGACTTTGGCTGGGACCACACCCATATCTCCTCCTCTGCTCCCTCCACCTCTCCCTCTCTGCTGCAGTGCTTGTCCCCCATGGTCCCTCCAGCATAAACAGCCATTCATCACCGTTCAGAGGATTTAAGTCAATGCCAATTGGATTGCCATTGACTGAACTGATAAATTATGGCAAACGACAAAATGAATAAGCTGTGCAGCTAGCTAAACTCAACAACTGGGGAAAATGGGAGGGAAGCAAGGAAATAGCCTCGAGGTTCCAGAGGGCACCGAGTTTGAGTTAAGGGAATAGGAGCCCACCGGCTCAGAAATTGAGTTTCATTATGGAGGAGCACACTGCTGGAGCGAAGTGTCATGTCACCAAATGCTGAACTGAGAGGTGAAAAATTGATACATTTGTCCGTGTCCACTGCTATTAATTTACAGAGAAATTGGGTTGTGAAGCGTGTGTGACGAGTTCTGGAGAAATGGTCTCTGCAGCTATTGATTGTTTATTTCTCACATCAACATGACAGACGCTTCCTTAGACGGATACTTTTGACAGACGCGATGGGAATTGAGTGTGCTTGTTGTCCAAGAATGTACATGTACATCTGTGCCTGTGTCCAGAGTGTGTCCCGGTGATAATTCAATATTATTATTTATAAGTTTCTGCAGAATTATATCATTACTTATCATTATTTAATCATATTATTTCTACAGATATTGATAGTTTTGCTAAATATATAAACAGTGTAATAAATTTTTTTTATATTTATTCACATTTTGGTCTAATATATTTTTATTTTTATATGATTTTGCAAGCCTGTCTTGTTATTGTAAATTGATATATAATAATATCATTAATATTGCTGGAACAATTTCAGCGCTGTTAGTTCAGGGTGTACTTATATGTGGCTGTATGTGTGGGTGGATGTGTTTGCTGTAGCAAGCCGATCAGTAAAGCATACTGCTCCCCATGGGTAGATGAAACATCACCTAGTAAAATCTTTATTCTTGCAATCATGTAATATAATGTGTGAGACACTTTATCCTACTGACTGCATATGAAGACACATATGCTGCCTGTTACTTTTATGCAGAGGTATGAGGCTATTGTCACAGAGGAGCATGATGCAAGAGATGGTGCTGTGCTGACAGCTGTATCCATGCTGAGGAGTTTACTGACAGCAATAAATTAGTTCCCCACACTCAACGGGAAAGCATAATTAGTCAGCCCAAACAGACACACACAGACGTGCATTTACACATTCATGCATGCACAGGAGAACACTCCCACTTGCACAAGCACACACACACAAACAGCATTCAGAAAAAAATAATGTATCCACTCAGGCAAACACGCATCAGACACACACACATACGTGCACGGGTTAATTCAGGGATGCAAACAGACTCTGGCTGTACCCAATGGCTGTTGTATAAAAAAGAGAAAATCTGCTTATTTAAGCCCAAAGGACTGTTGGTACAAAAATGTACTTATACTCCTACATAGGGGTGTACACACACTGCACAAACGTAAAAATTACTGAAAAGTAGAACACTGTGAATGACAGCTGTTCTCCGTGCAGGCAGCAAGGCAATCACGGAGGGTGCGAGAGAACACATTCACACTTATTTTCTGCACAACAGGATGTTTCAGGACACATGGAAACACACCCACAGTGGAACATACCCACAGTGTCCTTACACACTTTGCACAATCTCACCTCATTTCCTGCCAAGCCACACACACTGTAAGCAACTGTTCTCATAAATAAGATGCTAGAGAAAGGAGAAAATGTGAGAGGAGGGGGTAATCACAGGTAATGATATACAAAAGGGGAAGTGTGACAAAGTAAAGTGTGCTTCCAGTCAGAGGTTCCACTGCAAAATCTGTTTCTAAAAAAAGGAAGTGTGCTGGATTCGTTACAATTGCAGTTAGAATTCATGTGCTGTCACTCTCCTGCAAAGAGAGACAGATGTGTTGTATTTGCAGATGACAGGGGTCAATATGCAGAGTGCCATGCAGTGTGTGGGTGGATGGGTAAGCAGAGGGATGACCATAGGGTTTAGGGAGCGGGCCATGTGAACAGATGGTCCCTGGTTGCCACCCAAGATCCCATTAAGAAAGATGGCAGGGCTGACCTATTTCTGGACCCACCATGCCGTGCAAATCTACTGCAGAGAGATAGGGCGAATATCTACATTCATGGGTTATAATCCTCGCCGTTTTTGTTGAACATTATGGGATTACATACGTTGTTACTGTACTGGTAACGCAGGAATCAATTAGATGAGATGCTGCGGTAATGCAGCTCAAGAATTCAACCTACTCATATTTCCAGCTGTCCAACTAGTCATTTCCTCGGACACTGTGCCCTTGAGTGCTTAATGAGGTCTTTCTACAAAGCAACTGGGGTGATACGGTTGTCAAGAGACCGATGAGCCATACACTGTCGGACCAGAGGTGATTTGCCTTTCACCTATGTTCCACACGCAGTGCCTTTGTGTGGACAGCTGTCTCACGGGGCTCAGAGAGATACTTCCTCCTTAAGCTGCAGCTGGCACTTAGTCGCTTAGTCCCATCCTGCTCTGCATGAGTCCCCATGGACTGGCTTTTACACCTATCAATCATCTTCCAAACAGTTCTTTCAAAACCATTATCTAATATTTGTAATTGATTATTGATATTACAGATATAAAATGTGTTTTTATTCATCTTTTTGCTGACTGCATTACCAGCAGAGTATCATGTTCAATTATGTTCAAGTTCATTACCCCTCATGTTTTTCTCTTTGACCTCGAGCTTAGTGTCAACTGAAAACTACACTAGAGGCAGATCATGTGTGAATGAGGTGGTAAATATTTGATAAGGTGATATTGTAAAGGTGATGGGTGATACAAAAAGCTAAGGACCCACACAGAGGAGCAACACCAGCTCACGCACGCATCAATCATTTCCCCCGGTATTTTATAAGGCACATAAGGTGACACGGAGCCTAATCGAAATTGGATCTATGGCCCTGTGTGTGTGTGTGTAAGGGTGGTTGGGAGGGGCTCATGCATGTAGGTTATAGAGGCTATGAAAACACAAAGACAGGGGACTTGACATACAACCAGGCTAAAGAAACCACATATTATCAGCACCTTTGTCTCTTGAATCCACATAAGGCTCAAAGATGCACACATAAATTCTCACACGCATTCCCACAAGTGCCTATGTGGACCTGCTGCTCTTTGTTAGCTGTTATTACATGATCGGAGCAAGATCATGTGTCTTAATAGCTTTCTGCTCTTGTAGCCTATGGCTCAGCGATGTAACTTCCTTACAAACAGGGCTACTAATGACCAGAATGATTCTCCTGCAGAACATGTCTGGTCTTAATGGTTGTGTAGTGTGGGAGGATATGTGTCCATTTAATTCCTTTCTCATCAGAGAAAAGTAGATTGGCAAAGTCACATTAGGCACCAATAACAAAAGAGGCCTTGTTCTTCGCACGCTGGTAATTCAGCCCAGCATGGGGAAACAATATGGGGGACTCCTGGGCCAAGCTGCTGCCATGGGTGGATTTAGATTTGTCTGGTAATTCAATAAGCCTGGGGGTATACTTGATCTTTCACTAGCAGTGAAGTCATCATGGCAAATAAATGAACGGGGAAGGAGGGCTGCCTACCAGAGGCTATCTGTCTCAATCTGCTTTGGCTTCGGCTCTTCCACCTGGGTAGAATGGAGCCTGCATCAAGCTTTAATCCCACCTGTGTGTGTATGTGTGTCTGTGCGTGCGTGCATGTGCGTTTGCGTGCGTGTGTTATTTCTGCTCTGCTCTGCCCAGGCAGACACCCCCCTAATGTCAGATGACTGAGCGCCACTACACAGCAGTTGCTATGGTTACCAGCCAGGTTCCGTGTACGCGGATACTCACTGTAATTTTGATCTGCAGTGAAGCACCGATGGGAGAGCAAGAGTCCCACAAAATCACCCACCCACATATACACGTACACACACACGCACACACACACACAGAAGCACCTAGATACACAAGCTATGATGTACAGTATATGCGGAAAAATGCCAGCACACATGTTTCCACAAAGGTACACATTCCACCCACGTGAGGAAATACTCATTCACTTGCATGGAGTGCTCATCAGTACATATTGTGGTACATATCATTAGACTGAGCACGTAAGCAAACACAGCCTGCTGGGCAGAATTATCAGCCCCACCAGAAGTGGCACAAATCACAGTAGGTGATACACCGGGATATCTCTATGCCTAGAGACCCCTTATTTCATTCCTGCACTGCCTTATTTCTTAAAAACTCTCACAACCATGCACTCTTTCCTCTCCATCTGCCTGTCTTTGTCAATGTTTCTTTGCTCTCCCTGTCCCTCTGTCTCTTCCTGTCTTTCTGCACATACATGCATACATATAGACTGGGTAGACTGGAAGAGCTCAGTCAGAGCAGAAGATGAAAGCAAGAGGGAGCTGTGTCCATGCCAGCAGAGCTGTGTGAGTGGGGAAGTGATGAAAGAGAGCCTCATTTAGTAAATTGACAGCTCCCTTCAGGATTCTTCATCTTCTACACCATGAAAGGCCTGAATCCTTCTCAACTCCCAGCTATTCTCACCAGGCGTGAAGAAACTGTCACATTCCAGCAAACATTAACAATGACAGTGTTAGTATTTTAGTTTGGATCCATCTCTCTCTTGACTCCCACTGCTGCCTTATTCAGTCCACACATGCACAGTGGATGTCTGTGCAAGACAGACATACCGGTGTTAATACTCTGATGCAAGTTAGGTAAGATGTGCTAAGAATAGATGAAAAAAGAATGTTTTTATTATCAATTTAGTATCTCCAAACTCTCTCTCCAAACTGACTAATACAAAATACAATGTGATCATTGATATCCACACTCTGTGCACCTACTAACACAAACACCCTAAATATCTTGGGGAGCATCAGACTATTTTCAAAGTAAAAAGCTGCTATTGAGGATGTAGAAATGTTCAATATACTATCTCTGTGGAAACAGAGATTCTAAAAGACACTGTGAAATCTTTTCATGATCAAGGTACCTAATAGTATAGGTTTAGCCATTACAGGCAGCATGCTGCTCATAGCTAACTGTCTGCCACTCACTGGAGCTAAGTGGCAGACATCTTGCTAAGCTGAGGGGAGGAGCACATGTGAGAGGTGCTGCTGGTGGAAAGGCAGTTTTTAATTTTAATAATGAAACAGCACTGGACAGAGGAGGCGGTGTGGCAGAAGCATCAGGAATCTGCAAAGAGCTGTCGAGTGCACGAGAGATTCTGCAGGCAGAGTGAGGGATGAAGTTAAAGAAAGGAAGGTCAGCAGGGGAGAAGGACTGTAATTCATACCAAGAGAAAAGCCACAGTGACAGCCTCTTACCTACTGCACAAACAGCACATATGCTACCTCTAGTACGTGACAAATAAATCTCCTCGCATACACACAAGCACGTGCATGTACACCCACACACAGGAGCACACCCACACTCATCGGTTCAGCTGGCACAGGCACAGCAGAGTGAGTTACAACGTGCCGCACATAGACCATTGCAGCAGAAAGAAGGCTGGACAGTGCCAGCCAAGTAGCCAACTGAGATTCAGCAAGGACTGAGTATCCAGTACCATCTATGAGGATCAAATTAATTGCCCTGCAGTATGTCTCCAGTGGGACCTTTATAAAACAGGTGAGTAAATGTGTACATGGAAGTGGATTATACAGTGGATTAATCTGGAAGCCAACTTGGGTGTGAAAACAAGTTGCAGTCTGTTTGCCTGAGGAAGGCCCAAACTGCTACACTTATCAAGATTGTGGGTTGGGCAACAGATTTGTGTCCAAAAAAGTGCTAATGGATAAGTCTGAATTTGGGGTTGGAGATATTTATATCCCTGTGAAGAAGGAAAACCTACCAGAACTCTGCCAGTGAGTGTCTGTGCGGAGATCATGACACCGGCCCAGTCTTTGACCGAAGTCATCCATCCCACTTCGCTGGCTGGAGCCTCCTCTTTCTCATCTGCACCCTTCGGTCTGTCTGCTGCCTGATTGTTGGCTGGGTTGTTCACCTTCTGAGCCTCCTGGAAGAAAAAAAATCATAATCTGTGTGAGTAAATGACACATATTAAGATAAAAACATATTACATAACAGAATATTATAGAACACACCACGCTTTAGGGATAAGGACAAGCTACAGTGGAGAATTAAAACGCCCAAATTTGATGTGGCATTTAACAGTGAGGACTGAAAGACATTGTTAGCTATTGGCAAATCAATACAACATGAAACAACGTGCAGAGATCAAGACCCCTAAGAGAGACCAAGTGAAATTACAAATTAATAATTTCAGTCCATGTTCTAAAACAATATCCCGTAAAGTGGAAGGTTGAGGCTTCTGTATCCCTGGGCCCATGCATGTCCACATTCATGACAAGCTACAACCTCTCAGGGCAAAAAAGGGTCTGCGAGTGCAGCCATCACGCCAAGATGGGGTCCATCTGCTATATGTTAAATATGCGTGCTTAAATACATTTGAGTGCACGTATGTGTTAGGTAACAACAGAATGCATGTGTAGTTACTCTTGCCGTTTTGCAGTCTCGTTTCAACTGAGTGAGCAGAGTTGCATGGCAGTTCATTGACATGCTTTGCTTGGCACAGTCACCGCATGCAGCTGTTCCTCTCCAGCCATTCACTCATTCCTGATTTGACACAAGCAGGCACTCAGCTTGACTATCCTTCTGGCAGAAAAGGGGAATGAGTAGATTTCCCTGTGTTTTACAGCCTTTGAGGCAACAAAATCATAAATTTTTATGCATTACACACACACGCACTAAAAGGCAGAGTAAAGTTTGTGTGTGTCACCCTCAGCCTCGTAAAAACCACAGGGTTAGGCCCTGAAAATGGCATCCACAGAGAATCCCTGGAATTGCAATAACTTTCAATCCTCTTGATGGCATTGCTCCTTTCCAAGGAGCCAGGCTCGTATTACCACTGTGTACACATGCAGCACTTTACAGTGTCCCTCCTCACAGTGACATCTGACAAGTAGCCATCAAAACAGATTATGTGCTATGTCAACAGAGTGAAACTTGTTTCCCAGTACTGTACATGTCACATTGCTACAGTTTGTTTGGATGACCCCATAACATCCAAAACGATGACGTTAACAAAAAAGAAGAAGATTTGCTTTACAGTGACTTTGTTTTTGCTTATCTACCCAGCGCATTTCTTTCCAGGAGGAGTACACGACAATGAAAAGATGCAACCAAGCGCCAGGCAACCACCGGGGTGACCAATATTGTACATGCCCACATTCAACACAAAAACAAACCAGACTGTAACTTGAGTATTTCTGCAGGGCTAAAGAGGAGTGCTATTACAGATGGACCCAAGAGAGTGCTCTGTCCATTTCAAGAGGATTGTCTAGTCAAATTGGATTACATTTCATAATGATATGGCATGGACACAGCTGCCATTTTCCTAATTTGATTCCAACCTCTAACAATACCAATAAACTGGTCCTAAAAAAGCCTGACTTAGTCATACGATCATTATCTGCTCTTGCTGTTGGGTCTCTCAGTACTGCAGTGTATAATTCAGTTACTTGTACTTTATATACTCATTAAATAGCTTAGTGTTTGGAGACTCACAAACTTTTACTGTGCCCATCATGAGTGTGATTTTGAAGCATCTTGTGTTGTCTGAAAGTCACACTAAATCAGTGCCTGATTATAAAGGAAAAGCTCCCATTACTGGAAGCAAGTTAAAACTTTTTTATAGTTCAAGCTTATTTCACAAAACTTAAGGGATATTAAGAGTTTTAACAACTTAGAGTCCACAGCATGCCTAACTAAATGCTTGCAGAAAGATTAAGATTATGTCTTCTCTCAAATTCCCACCACCCACGGTCCATACATCTTTAGTGCACACTTGACTACGTAGCCAGCATGCGTCCTGCCTGTCACATGCTGCAAACACTCAGCAAAGTGTGTGTTTGCAAGCGGATCACCGTGCGCAGGGATGTCTAAGGTTTCACTGTGATTGGCTGTGTGCCTGCTCAATAGCATTTCAGGCATGTTGTGGTGGCACAGTGTATGCTCGCCTTTGCTCAGCAGTTACTTCTTAGCCAGAGGGCCCCACCAAACTCACACTCCACACACATATACCACAGCAGGAGGACACCACGTTGCACTAGGACTACTGTATGTCAAGCAGGTCATGTCTCTCAGTAGTAGTACCTGTGCCTCGGTCTACCTGCTACTGTTTCTGCTAGATTTGTTTTCGAGGATGCCGTGAATGCCTTCAGTCATAAATCCTGTCACAGCAATTATGTGGTAAATACCGCTAACTGACAGGTTTGCCTGCACCACATCATGAAAACACCAAACATAGCTAGACATGGATTGCAGAGGGACTTAAAATACAGACTAAAATGTGTTTTCAGATGAGTGTGTGTACCTCAATGGATGCCAGGTTGATCTGGGAATAGCAACTCTCACTGGTACACACCTGAACATGGAGGCTATAAGAACACATTCAGCAGCAGTGATGTTTTACTGTGTGCGCATGTGAGCATGTGTGTGGCGGAGGGGAACACATGAATAATGGATGCAGTCATAAACTGATGGTTGGGCAGATCAGAAGAGACAATGTAAACAAGGCATTGCTTCTAGTTCATCTGAGTGGCCGGCGGTGGGCCTAAGCCGAGGGAGGGAGAGCCACTGAAGCAGCCCGTCATGGGAGAATCCATCTGCTGACTATATATACACACCTGTGATGTCAAACAGAGAGACAGACAGGCGGACAGTGAGACAGGCAGAGAGAGGACGAGTGAGGGAGCAGCAGAAGTCGGTGAATGTGTTTACAACCAAACACAAAAGGGGAAAAAAATACAGTGTATGTAAATATAATATCAAAGTGAATGGGGAGCTAATGCACACCCGGTAGACAGGTACATTGGAGAATAAAGTCAGCGGCAGGGGCACCATGTCAGCACTAAATTTATTTTAAAAAAACATGTTTTAAATTTTATGTTTAAAGTTACAATCCTCAACATATTCTGAAAATAAATCCCCAGTTTTTATACTACTTATGTGAATTTTTCCAGCACGTTTCCACTTTTCTGGGACCACATCGGGGAATCACAGCAAACACTGTATGTACATAATTTAGTGTTACTGTGCTTTTGTTTTATCACATCAATATTAGAGTAAATGAAAACTCTTGAGTCACAACCACATTCACTTACTATCAGTGCAAGCATTTCCTACTGCTGCTAGTTCATGTTAAGAGTGTCTGGCAAAACACAGGGTTGTAAGGAAAGCCAATGTATTTGTCAATGAGATTAGCACTGATGGGAGATTGTTGGTCATTTTCAGGGTTATTTTGTCGGCAGATCTGTTTTCAATAGTTCAGGAAGTAAACAAACAAGAGGGAGCAGCCACAGTGAGCTGTTAGATGAAGAGCCGTGGGTGACAGACTGCACCCCTCCAACTTCTCAGCGAGGTAAACAACTTTGCTGTGTCCTGCTGTTGTGTGAAAAACTCCTTGTGATGTGCACAGCATGAAATGGGATCGCAACTAGAATTATTGACAGACTTCTTAATTAAAAAAAGTAAATCTGTGTGGTTTTACTGTAAACAGATACACCTGATGATCAGTTCACTCTGTTTTTCTGACAGGAGTGCCAGCTGTAGTATTAAACTGCATTTCTGTTACCACCAGTCAGAACCACTAGCATAGACAAGCCTACAACGACTGAAATGTGAAGAATAACTTTAAGATGTATTGTATTTCTGTATCATTTTGATCAACAAACGTCCTGCTTTTCAATGTTTTTTCTTGTTTGTTTGTGAGTTGTTTTGCATTTGCAGATATCTATTATTGTCTTTGGATGTTGACTATTTCAGCACCAGGTGATTGGACTCATTTTTTTTATTACTGTTTCATATTTTAAATATAATGCCTAATGAATGTCTGCAGCAGTGCTGCCCACACTTTTTTGGCTTCCAAACAACTTTTATAATGGCCAAGTCAAAATGGTCTATCTATCTATCTAAATCTTTATCTATATCTACATATATTTCATTTATGGTCACTTAGTTGACATAAATTGGAAGGCTAACTACTTAACTCGTTAGAGTTTTGCTGCAGCTTGCGCGTTTGACTGCATGGGGACCCGGATGTTAGACGAGAAGAGATCTCAGAATGGCCACACGTCAATCCGCCATTGTTTTGTACATCAACCAAGGGTCAAATACCACAGCAAGGACAGATGATAGACTCACATCTAAAACATTTTTTTGGGATGGCTCGCGACCTGCCCGCGTTACCTTAGCAATCTACAGGTTGATCGTGTTTGACATAGTGGGTACCCCTGGTCTACAGAAACATTGTTGCTTTTTCCGTAAGCAAATATATTAAAGCGGACTGCATGCCAGTGTCCACTTTCTTCAACGTAAATATAAAGCACTGGATTTCACATTGTAGTTGGTAACCTACATTAAATAAAGTATAGACACTTTATAGTATGGAACCATTATTATAAAAAGTGTTGATGTGACACCTGCTAAAATTTCTATTTAAAAATGTATGTAGTTCATCTTCCTACTTCAAGAAATCTTTTTATAACAAGATAGATGAACACTGTTAATATTAGGACTGTACCAATTAACAGAGTACACATGGGAGGCCTGGCAATAATGAGCAAGAAAAAGACAGATAAAACATGACACAGGGAAAAAAAAGACAAAGAGGGGGACTGACAGTGTGAATACAGGACAGGGACAAAGGGACAGAGGCTATGGGAGGTGAAGAGAGACAGCCGGTCAAACAAAGTCAGAGTGGGGAAAGAAAAAAGAATGACACAGGGGGCAGAGATAATGACAGAGATGCAAATTATGAAACATCAAGAGAGAAAGAAAACTGAGCAAACACAGGACAGACAGAGGAGGAAGACACTGACAGAGAGAGACGAAGATACTGCAAGACAGCGAGATGCACAAGTAGGTGAGAGACAGACAGCAGGACAGATTAGGACATAGAAGCAAGAGAAATGGGAAGTGAGGGCGAGGAACCAGAGACAAGAGAGAGAGACAGAAAGAAAAGACAGGAGAGAGAGACAGAAACATGCCCATGTGACTCCGCTGATCTAACAGGACTTGGCTTAAGCGCAGCTGTTCCTCTGGCTTTCGTCCGCATCGCTGGGGAAAACTCTATTCCAGTGTGAGAGGCTATTTATAGCCTAACCCAGGGAGACGTGAAACTAGTGAATCTCATAACATGCTCCGTTCCCCCTGTTTGCTATTTTAATGCCAGTACAGTTACCCTGTGTCCCTGGGTTACAGACCGACACTGGGTCACTGCAAAAGTGAAAAGGGAAGAAGAATAAGGAACTCCCTCACACACTAATATGCATACACATGTACACAGGTGCAAAGCTGAACACAACACCATGCGTAGGAAAGCTGTTATTTCTGTGCATGGGTCATGCCCAGTGAACCATATAGAACTAAGGGGGGCCAAATCGCAGGGGCTAATAGCAATCAGGGCATAGGACTTGACATGAGCGATGTATCTCAGCAGCAAAGAAATCCCAACATCTAGTGTCCCAAATATCTAATTATGTTATATACTTAGAACTTGTGTTCCTTAATAAATTACTGTATAACATCAAGATTAAAGTGCAAAACTGAAGAGAAGTATTCTGAGTGGATATGATGGGACTCTGCTGACCAAAGCCTGTTGATCCTGAGGTTAAGGGCTTACCTAGACTGCCATGTGTTTGATTTAGGGATTACACAGGTGCCGCCTCGAATGCAATCTGCTCAGAATGGCACCCATACCTGTCATCACTATCAACGCGAATTTCATATCACCACTCGAATGTGATTTCAGAAAGGCTGGATAACTGCAGGGCAAATCTGCGGCAAATCTAATGTGGTACAGTAGGTCCTGTACTGTGTCCATAAGTCCTTTTGCAACATTTTTTTTAAAGAAACAGCGATGAAATATTGAGTAATATAAGAAGCTATGAGGCAGTTTTTATGTTGTGAGGTTTATGCTCAGGTGTGCAAAATAATAAGAGTAGAAAATCACAATTTCCATCATTGCACACAAAGAAACTATAAAGACCGGGGTCAGGCCAGTCCAAACTATCCAACAACTGACAAATGACAGTGCAGTTTGATCACTGGTCTCACCAAGGATACCAAAGCTATCAGTGTCACAGAAAGGTTGTCCATCTTCAGAATCACATTAGCCCTGTGCTGCCCCTCTCTGCTGGGCCTATTGAGCACTGCAGGCCAGAGTAGGATTAGACGATTTGTGGACACTGAACTAAATAGATGACATCCACAATGTCGTCAAACACAAGTACAAAGTGTTTATGTCTTGCTACTGGACAGAACATATCCTCACAACAGGACAGGAACTTGTTCCTCAAAATGGCTGCACTCCAAGTAAGCATTTTGTCCCAGTTGTTACGTTTCTTAAGCTTGCGGAAAGAAACAATAAGACAGTGATACGAAAAAGTGTAACGTAGGCCTGGCAGTGCATGCTGTCTTGGACATACATTCTTTCGCGTCCCTCTGCTCAAACAAAGGAGGACAGAATAAAGACACATCCACATTAATGTTACTTCCTTTCGACTGGAGGGAAAATGATAGAGGGGGAAAAACTGAATGTACTGTCCTGTTGATTCATAATGCTGTACTGCACCTCTTCCATTGATACAACATTTCAAGCCCCAGTGGTCCAGGATAAAAATAGACGACGCAGTGAATTGTGGGAGATTGAAAGGTCAGCACTTGTCATCCGTAACGTCTTTGAGTTTTATCATCTTAATGTCAGCAGATAATAGAAGGCCAGTGGCTTATATGAGGGCATGCTTAAGATGTAGGCTATATAATAAAAGAACTCAAATGAAAGTTTTTCATTAGAACATTTGTGGTGTAAAAAGGCTGGCTAAAGAGCAGAGCAAATGAGCTAATGCAGGGCTGTATCTCTATTCCCTCTAGACACAGCTGTTTGGCAGCTGAAAGCTTTAGGAGCTTTAACAGCCAGGAGAACAAACCAACTCACGCAAAGTGCGGGTTTCACTTAGTTCACTACATGCCTGAGCAATAAATGGCACCAGAGCAGTTGCAGCCCTCAAAAATCAATATCATAATTTTCGTTACACTTTCCATTACACTAAGGAACCCAGAGAATGGCTGACACCACATCATGGGATTTACACCAACAATCACCTGTGCTTCTCTCCGCGAAGCCTAATAATTCACCCTGAACAAGGTAAGCAGCCGTCAGTCAGGCTCAGATAATTGCACCTGTAATCACCACGGAAACCGGACATTAGAAAGATTTATTGCCTCAGACAAACAAATAAGAGGCAACATAATTACTTTAATGTAGATGGAGGAGTGCAAATTTAACAAATGACTCATTTACATACGACACAGACAGATCACATTCTCCTCCACATGTGCGCATGCAATAATTGGTCATTTCATTCTTGACAGGTGTAATTTATAAATCTTTTTTTTTTTTTTTTACCAATCAAGAGATGGCTTGTTACCATGGTGATACACATGGGTTTATGCCTTTGTTTTCTAAGCATGCGAGGGCTGACTTAAAGGAAAACAAACTGGTCAATCTAATAAACCAGACAAATGCCCTTCAGTGTGATTTCTGACATGAGAAGAATTTAGAGGCAGTGGTTGGAAATCACAGTTTACATGCATCATCCACACAACATCTATACATACAGTACAGTAAATAATGACGATGTGTTCTGACCCGGACTATAGCCTACAATATTTATTCCTGAGGGGGTTACATACCAATTCAACCTATCAGAAAATAGGGGGAATGGAGAAAAGCAACACGCTTGAATGACAGCAGATACACACATCTATAGGTCCAATCACCAGAGGCTAATTTCCACCATTTTGTACTACAGTACAATGTGCATGTGAATGGGCTTTACTAGCTACATATAGCTAGTAAAATATCAAACAGAAGCACCCTCAAAATGGCCACACAGGGTCCTAAAGCAATAAAATGTCATAAAAAATCCAACATATTTGGAAAACAAGCCTTGTACCTTGGAGAACACTGTTCTTTGACTATTTTTAAGTAATTGTGTGTCATCCTTGCACTAAATGCTTTTGTGACATTTCTTGAAATGACATTGTTGCCCTTGTGATGTTCTTGCTTCTTAGAACCACCGACCTCTATCTGTTCAGCTATACCCTGAAGGTTGACTCTATTTTCTATTATTGCTCTAACAAAAAGGCCTTTCATTCATTCAAGGGCGCCAGAGAATGTGTGTGTGTGTGTGTGTGTGTGTGTGTGTGTGTGTGTGTGTGGTGTGTACAGTATGTGTGTGTTAAGGGCAATGATTGATTTCGATTTCATCTGGGGCTCGGTTTGTGTCGGCATAAACACCACACCTATGAATCAGGAGGTAATGGTGTGCCTCAAGCTACATCTGTCTGGACCTCCTAACCATGGAGCCTGTGGCCAGGAACTCATATTTCAGCTAACAGAGCTCGCTCAGCAGCAGGACACTCTCAGCTGCACACAGCCCTACAGAACCAAGAACTAAGGTCATTTTTTTAATACAGCCTGTGTTTAACCACAGCGCACCATGGTAGGCGGTTTTATTATAGAGATTCTTTGATACATTCTCATAAAAGTGCATATTAAATACAGTAGCATGAACACATGTACCTGGCCAAGTATTACTAACCTTTCTAAATTTTGACAAATCTTTTATTCAGTCCGCTGGTATTGATCTATAACCTGTTTGTTTTTATCACAGACAAATGACATAAAAAGGCCATGCAGTCACTCTTGGAATCAACTTTCTGGGTTAGGCTACAACACATTTTCATTAATCCACAACTTGTAATCCTTCAAAAAGCCTTCTTATCACTTTTTGTATCAATAATTCATATACTTTTAATATCTCAACACACAAAGGAGATATTATGACAAAACCTTACTGGTGATTTAATTACTGACAAAAATGCTATTTGTATCTATTTTTAAAAAACTGAATTAGTTAAAGATAGACAGATTTTCATTTTAGGTGATCATCTATGGAGGACCTGACATTACATATTTTAATAATTCTGAATTAATTCAATACCTCCTGTTTAAGTGATGCCAGAACCAAATTATTTCATTCAAGTGTTTATTTCATTAGGTCTCTCTTTTTAATGCACCATTTTTAATGTCAATAGGTATGTTTTTCTATTAATGAACTGAAGGCTGGGCCTTTCCCTCCCATAGTCTTGTTTGTTCCATGCCCTCTGTGAATTTAAAGGCGTGGCACAGAGAACAACAACACAGAGAACAACAGCAAAATTCTGACAACCGTCTTATCAAACAACCACCTGTCTTAGCCCTGATCCTTATTGCCCTCAGAACACTTTTAATGAGCTTTTTCTCCCCATCTAGACAAGTGAGGAGGGTTCTCTGTCAGCAAGGCAAGCATACAACAGACAGACGAAATCGGGGGCCCATTACCTTCTGCAGAACAGGCCGTTTAGGTGTTTTCTGAGAGCGGAAAACAACCAAGATGGTAGCTATTGCCCTAATTGGCTCCCTGCTGTCTGACCTGCACTGATCAATGAGCTCCACTCTATAAAGAGCAACATCCAGACATGACTGGCAGATAAATTTTTTAGCAGCAAACCGGTAGGTGCTGAAGTCTTGAAAGCAAACCACAGCAAAAAGACCACAACAGGGCAAATTAATTTGAAATATGTGATTTATGATTTTATATGTATCCATCAGTTCAAAGATGCTGCAGTTTGTTTGCAAGCTTGGAATCAGCCAACAACAAAAAAAAAGAAAAACAACTCTATTATTTAATGAATCAGTCGCTCCAGAAAATGTGTAACCACAGAACAACAGATGAGTGGGAGATGTTGCATGATGGAACACAGTTTCTGAGCATAGCAGTCCATGCATAAGATATGAATGACTAACTATGAGCACAGTCTTTCAACACGCCAAGCTAGCAGATGTGCACTATGCAACCACTGTTCAAATTGTGTTTTTAAGGAGCTTTTTTTTCACAAAGATACAAAATCAAGCACAAGTGTGGAAACTAAATCTTGTGATAGTGTGCTGCATCCTGATTAATTGGTTACACATAATGGGCTTTGTTCGGGGTAGCATATGTAAGGCTGAGTCATTACTAAACTGACCCAGGTTTGACTTCACACTGGGCTCTTTGCTGCATCTTATCCTCTCTCACTCTCCCTTGCCTTTCCTGTCCCTCTCCAGCTATCACTACCTAGAGAAATAAAAGGTTATGGGCTTTCATCTTCCACCGCTACCTTCAAAGCTCTCACATTGGTTAACCTCTCTTTATGATCTCTTTTGATTTGTACTCTCCTCCCTGACCATCATCCAATCAAACAACTATTATGCACAGTCACAGTTGGCTGACCATGAATCAACCCCTGAGGTACAGTGTGAGGTAAACTGGAATAACCACATATCCCACTATTTTCCCAGTCTCCTTTTCTTCTCCTCTACCTCCATTGTCATCTCCTTTACTATCTCTCCAGTTGCTCTGTTTCTTTTTGCTCACTCCTCTCTGCTCTTTCCCACTTCACTCCACTCCTCCGGCTTAAGAGAAGCCTGAAGAGACCAAGGAGATTAGGCTCTCTCTGCTTGAGAGACAGGTCTCATTACCTTTATCTTCTCCTGATGCAATAATATCCTCAAAACTCTCGCTATTGCCAGCCGGTGAACAGTACTATGTGAATTTATTCAGACAACCTAAAGCCACACATTTGATGAAGAATAATCGCAGAAGAGATATGGGTTTGAATTTTAATCAATAGTTTCCCTGGTTAATTGTTTGGTATTTGTCCAAGAACAGTTTGCATGCAAGGAAGAGGGCAATTTGGCTCGTGGAGAATTAAACAAAGCTGGATTTAAATTCTTCCAATTTCTGAGAATGTGTTGATTGGATCCACAAACTGTATTGCACAATATAGGGGTCAACAGTGTTTTTTGGGAAATGTTCTTGTTAAAGGCTGTAAAAAAGGCAGTCATCTGAGCCTAATGATTCAGAGACTTGCCCTTGATTTGAGAACAGCTCAGAGGCTAACAAATGGAAGTGCAAATGATTTTCTAACTCTAGGCTCATTTAATCATTTTAAATTTAGATCTCACGCCTCCCACTGGGGAAAATAAATCAGCTTCCTTCATACAGAATTTGCATGTTTTAACCCTGGAGTTAGGAAGAGGAAATGGGAAGAGGACACGCAGTGGATTGTTATGGCTTATGTTCTCCTATCAGCCAACACCAAGGCCCCCAATGTGTTCCACAGGGAAGGTTGTGTTTCTTTATTGTGACCCTACACAGAGAGGACTTTGACCTCAGCTAACAAGATCCATTAAGAGGAACTGGAGTCTGGATGAAACATTGCAGTAAGTGTGTATACACGTTCTCAAGCCTACAGAGAATCAGTGTAATTATGCAAGATGGCAGCACAGCAAACCAATCTGTGTGTTTATAGGAAAGGTCATTGCCTTCGGAGGAACAGTGGACCGTATTGCACAGTATTAAGCCTCTATGTGATGTCAAGTGTAAAGTGGGCTGCTGGGGAGGACTCAGGCATCCTCCCTCTGTCTTTATCTGTCTGTGTGGTGTTCAACGTAACCAAATCAAAGGATTTTCACTGTAGAATAAAACATCCACAGACAAGGCACACAGAGCTCAAAGGAAGCACTCTGTATCCAAGTCGAACCATGTTTGTTTGTGCTCAGTGTAAGATGAGCGTCAGCTCTGGTTTCCACTGTGATCTGCCTATTCCTGTTAGCGGCGGCGTTGTTGTGTTTGGAGCAGGTTTGGGATTTGAGGAGCTGACAGGAAGTATTGCGGGATTGCCTTTTGCCTGAGGTCGAGGGAAGCATTCCCTGTGATGGCGTTGCGATGTCGGGGTGGTTTGTGTGGGTAAGGGTGGAGAAAACCACCTCCCCAGAGTCAGCAATGTGACCCTACAGGCCGCACTGTTGAGTGCAAAGAAACAACACTGAAAATTCAGCACAAAAATAAAAAAAAGTGTTGTCAGGGTGCGTTAGAGAGAGAGTTGGCAACAGCTTTCACATGGGATGATGTGAAGACTGAATCAGCTCTCCTCTACTGTCCACACAGTGGAGTGTGTGCTTGATCACTGCAGCACTGTACAGACAAGGACAAGTCACTGTGGGTGACACGCAGAATGTGTTATTGCTGCATTTGCATGAGAATGGGATTCACTTTATGAAATTATACTGAAACAACAATGCAGGCAACAAGGGAGGAGAATATCTTTTGTGTGTGAGAGTGAGTGATTAATCATGAGGCAGCCAGATCTCTTCATAGCTCTTCATTTAAACATGATCACTTGCTGTCCTTGCAGATGACACCTACAATGATGTACTCCTCTGCTCTGTTTTGATGTGTGTGGACAAGGAAGGGCAGTCATTTCAGGCTTGATATCCCTACACAGAGCTCAACCTACACACAGCGGTTGGAAATATCAATTGTATTTCCTCTTTTCTGTAAAGTGAACATCTATGCAAAGGTTTTATGTGAATGACACAATGTCTGTTACGTCATTATGAGGACCGTTTACTTTACAACTTCATCTAGGTTCTGAGACTGCTAAGAGAGAGCCTCAGTAATCCACTCATCGAGGTGCATTATGCCAGTAACCTCCAGCTCATGAGCTTCACTTCAACTGCAGTGGTGAGGAAATCCACATCGCTAATCCCCAGCCTTAGTGCATTTATTTAACAGGCTCCGGATGACCAGAGAAGGTTTACTGTAAGAATGTCTTCCTCTCCTCCTCACTAGCTAATAGCCACTGTTAATCAATACTGTTGTAAGTGCTTTTTAGTGCTCAGCACCAGGCTCATTTGTCAAAATAAAAGCCGTGAGAGCCCAAGGGACTAATCAAAAGGGATGAAGCAACAGGGAAATTTGCAGCTTGGTAACATGAGAAGGAGTCAGGGAGGGATGGGGAGGGGCGCAGCAGCAGTTCAAGCATGTTCAGCAGCAGCTTCAGATTACAGCACTCTGTGCAATTTGGATATTAGTACAGTTTCTGTGCACAAGTTGGACTCCCTCTAAGAAAGAAATTTTCTGTTTTGCAGTAAAAATGAACTAGGAACAAAATGGAAATAAATACTACAGGTTAACAACTGAAGCTACTGAAATTTTATACCACGACACTTTATACCAAATTAGATATCATGGAAAAAACCTTCTCGAAAAATAATATTAGGGGCATAATTGCACACAATTTTAAACTTCACACACTGGCTCTAATTGCAGTGCGATTCTATGTTTGATTCAATGATTGTTCCAGGAAGTCATTGCAACCATTTCAAAATAAATGCTTGCAAACTGAATCAATGAAATTTTGAAATTCAAGTTGTGTTATTCATAGGTTCAACACAAGCATCAAAAATACAAACATATGCAATTTTAATGCACAAATGGCACTAATTTCTCTCCATAGAGATCTGCTACAACTCCATCAAGAGAAATTCAGTGTATGTGCATAGGGCACAGGCAAGTATGAGATCATGATGGACAAACGTCGCTCTCACAAGAGCAGTCCATCGCTCATTGCTTGTCGCTTAGCAACAGAGACCTGGCGGGCAGACAGTAGGTGTGTGAGACAGAGTGTGTGGGAGGGGAGGTTTGGAGGACGGGGGTAGAGAGAGGGACAGAAGCAGAGCAACAGGGAGAAAAAGACACAGAGGCAGGCAGAGAGAAAGACAGAGAAGAGATGTAGTCAGTCAACACATGAGTGTGTGGAGTGACGAGTGAAGTGATAATTTAACGGTTTGAAAAGTAGAAAATGTAAAAACGTGTTTTTTCTTAATTACATGAAATTTAAAAATGCATAAATAAACCACAAAAAATCATCAGCCAGTTCATTTGAGTTCATTTGGCCTTAACAACAAATTAAATGGATTTGTCTCAATTCGTCTCTTAGCTCCCAATAACTGGACAGTGAATTAAGCTCCAATCAGTAACTTTCCATGGTTTACATTGACTGCGTTTAATCATCAAAAGGGCACATGTACACACGTTTTTGATGTATCTGCAGATCACCTGAACACAAGATCGTTGACCGTTGTTTTTTTTTCTCCACTGTTGGTCATGCTGCTGTTTACTTATTTACTCAGTGTGAGTTTCCTGGTGCGTGCACAGAATCAAAGCACTGAGAGAAATAATAGCAACATAGAACACGACAGTACTGTCATTCAAAACACTGATAAGTAGCACACCGCAGGTCTGTTGATCAGATTATGCTTGGTCCAATTTCAACCTAAAAATAATCTGGTTAAAGAGTCGACATGACAGCTGCAACCGTCAGAGAATAGCTTTAATCTTGTTATTATCAAATCATAGTGTGCACGTAAATGCGCAGTGTGTGACGTATGGTCAGCCTCTGCAGTGTTTCACCATTTCCCACCCAGTAATCCAGTCTCTATCTTTATGACCCGGAATTCCTAAAAAATAAGCAGGTACAGAAATTTAGTGAACATCTCAAATGTGTAAACGTGAGTGAAATGGTACAGTATGACATTTAAAGACTTCCACCTCTGCATGAGGCCCTGCATAGCTAACACCTGATCCATTTTTCTGCCAGTCTGACCCTTTATATTATTTTTTCTGCTGTTTCAGAAAGAGCTGATGGACATAAAACACATATAATACATAAATAAAACTAAGAAATGTCTGTGGGGACCTGGACATAAAATTTTGCCTCTGAAACTACAAAACCTAATGTCTTTATAATTCTGGATTTCAAGTGTGTGTTCTAATATTTGCACCAATACATGAAAAGACAAGCGAGTTATGTGCATGCGTGCCACAATTTGAAAACACGAATACACCAGTTCACTGTCTAAACATGCATGTATATTGGATTAGTAGTTAGAAATTCAGCTATACTGTAACTCATTTCTTATTTTGTTAAATAAATGACTGACATATTTGTTACTTCAAATTTAGCTGAATTACCAATAATTGACAATGATGATGAACCCTGTTTAATAAGGTTTAAACCATAGTTTGTGCTAATTACCTTACATAACACAAATATTCCTCTAAGATGATCATCAACTGAAAATAAAGAGCAATTTTGTCAATGTTTTCAATAAATTAAGCAGAGTAGCGCAAAGTAGCTTCACAGTTGGCATCAAAGTACAACAAGTGCAAAATCTGGGCTGAAAGTGATGGACACTGACTTAGGCACAGGAAATAAACTAGGCTAATGACATATGTCAGATACACATTAACAGTACACTTTCAGCTCCAGATATACATTTTTAGTACAAATAAAATATCATTTCTTTTAAATGCGCCTGAAAATGTCAAGGTTACACACTTCTAATCTTTTATTTCCATATTAAAGGTGCTGTGGCTGGGCAAGGAAGGGTGTTCTAATAATGCAGGTGGCAAAATACCAAAATACCATCACGTTATTTTTAGTTCGTTGGAGGGCAAAAAATAGTCCAAGTGCAACCTTGGTACACACTCAATCCTTGCAGCCTGGGCTTTACAAGACATATATTCTCCAGCATTGGTCTAATGTCACCAACAGCAGCCAAGTCTCAAGGAAACCTCAATGACAAGGATAGAGCCGTGCGAGGGTAACTTAAGAATGCCACAATTCATAGTGAGCTTTAACGTGATCATACTTGAGGAGACCACAGTGAGTGGCCAGTGTGTGCTACACCTCTTGAGCCAATATAGACCCATCACATGCTTCACATGCTGTGTCATTCATTCTTAGGGCCCTTCAGTTGTTGATCTTTTAAACTTGCTGTCAGTCAAAGTTTAGTTCTGAGCTTTTCACAAAGTATGATCTTCCAAATGAATAATATTGTGCACACTCTCCATCTGACTTAAAATAATTGTGGTTTCCTGTTGAATTCATCAAACCCATTACTGGAGGGTTTTATTTCAAAAAGCATGCTTTAGTAAATTGTGAGGTTGCTTCTGCCAATCGATCAGCATAGCGTAGCTCCAAGAAAAACAGCGTAACAGGAGACACTCTCCTGACCAACTTGCTGATGGAAAATATCCAAGGGATCTCTATAATGGACGCAACTGACAGCACTCTAATTCAATCACGTGTGTTGCAGTTGCAACTAAGCTGCCTCCAAATACCCCCGTCTATTTAAAACCCGGTTCAACAATGACAGGCCGAGAAGACTCCAGTATGCCTGAAAAAACATTACGCAAAAGGAACGAAACCAAACACCCCTGGCTCACTCTGTTTAGCATGTGTAAATGTGTATTTGTGTGTGTGTGTGTGTGTGTGTGTGGGGGGGGTACACACACCTCTGCATAGCCTCAGAGTGCCATAAAGATGCTTTTTTTTCTTGATGCTTTTCCTATTACATATAGCTGTGTTCAGTGTATAACATAGTCTATCAGAGAGAGTAATAGGCTCACCAGAATGAGATGCTATACAAAGATTGATCATATAATGTAGTTCCAGTCAACATGGTTCATTACCTAGCGTGCCGTATGCACTGTAGATCAAAAACAGCCAAGCTGCAGCCAGACGCTAGGGTTTTTTTCTATTTTTACACAATTCAATCAACTAGAGGACAGAATTATCTCACTGTATATTTTTATCTTTCCCCACCAGCAAACATGTAATGAAAAAGCAGGGGACAAATGTGAATGAGTGTACAGCACAGGGGTAAGAAGTAACACTGGGGTTATTTCTTTCCCTTCTTAATCAGAGCATGCTGGTGCCCTACAGCTGTTGTTTACTATTAAAGCAGGATTAGGGCCAAGTTTTGCTGGGTAGTTCCAGGAGACAGCACTGATCGCATGGTTGTTCCCAGAACGCCCGGTTTTTAAAATCATTTCCTGCAGAGTGGCGAGCACAGTGGCGAGAGAGGCCATCTCCTCCTCTGCTGTCTAGCCATGAGACTAGAAAGGCAGTTAGTCGCATGACAAGAAAAGACAGGCCGGGTTATTTCCCGCAGCCAATCTAATTCCCCCAAAACATTTTTGTGGCCATAAACAAATGACCAGGCTCAGAAACAACCAAGAGTAAATATTGTAGCCCTGGGATCAAGAGCGCTGTAAATGTGTAATGCTCTGCATATTGTGAAAAACAGCTTGAGGTATTTTTCGTTATTGATTTATGAATATCAGGGTAAAGAATGCCACCTCCCAGCTAAGTCTTGGTCCCATCAATAATGCAGCTACAGTATCCGTGTCCACACAACAAATGAACAACACACTGTGGCGCCTCCATTATTCATGAGGGATTCCACCTGTAGCACCTCAGCTGTATTATATATGTCCCATAGGAAGATTTGTAGGAGCCCTGTGACGCCATTAAATTCTGTATTTGTAGAGGCACCACACTGATATCATGATGTTCTACCGATGGGGCTGCCGCATTTTAGCACTGCAGTACAGATAAGACGTTTGCTCAATATAATTGGGAGGAGAAAATCATCACAGTCCATAACTAATGGGAAATGTCTGTGTAAAGACTTTATGATTACCATTCATGCAGCATAATGACACACATAAATATATCATTACGTAATTAGCACAGCACAAAAAGTGTAACAGTATTTCAATAAAATGAAAAAGTGTTGATGAAGAATGTAATTTTCAGCCGTTTCCTGGTTTAACAATATCTGGTACAAACAAGAGTAGAGTCACCTTTAAAACCAGAGGGAGCTTCCAGCTGTTGTCTCTTGTTTTGTTTTCCCAGAGCAGACATGAGGACAGAAAGCATCCATACCCGGCAGTAATTGGAATGGCAAAACAAAAAATGCAATTTGCCTCCGAACACTGTTGACATGGGCAGGGATGACTTCTGAGGACCAAACCCTTTGGTTGGAAAAATTTAATTGCTTTGTTTTTTCTTTTTTCATGCAGAATTTGCATATAGATTTCTAATGCTCTTCCGCATGTAATAACAGTACTTTGGAAATATGGATTCAAAACATTTCACATCAAAAAGCAGTTTGATTATCAGACGCCAAAAAAAACTCTCCTTCTCCTGAGTAAGCCCTCTAAACATGGCAGGGCTGTTACTTTCACTGTGTCATAATAAATGATCTCTGCCCGTTTGAACAGGCAACCATAAGGTCATGGCCACTTTACGACAAAAAGAGGTCACAAGCCAGAGGAAGATACAGACTAATTTTATATTGTGTATTTACGCAGAACATTATATGAACATGGAGGTAAGCTTGTAGTCCATTAGTGGCACTATGCCATGTGAACTGAGGCTGCTGTGACCAGTGATATTGTGTTTATGTTAAAGTCATTTCAAAACCAGTACCCTCCTGGTGTCTCTGCTGGTTGCTGGGCAACTGGTCCAGGCCAAGAAATAGCCAGCAATGTGTTTTTTGCACTTTGCTTTTTGTATAGTAAGCATTAAAAAACTGCAATAAGGCTTAATTGGTAAGCTTTAGAGGTGCCTGTAGACAGATTTTCTCACCTTTGGAAAAAGACAAATAAACTGTTCCCGCTCTTTAGTCAACTGTTGGTGACAGCCTTATATTTATCTCATATAATTTCCTTAAAAACTTGCCCTCTGACTATTTTCTGGAGACCCAGTTTGCTTGTTTCCAGCACCAGTTCTTTTCAAACATAATGCGACACAGAGGTTGCACAGAAAAGCAAACCACCACCTGTGTGCCATGCACAGCCTAAATGTCAGACTCCTGATGCACACTATCAGATTTTGTGTGTGTGTGTGTGTGTGTGTGTGTGTGTGTGTGTGTGTGTGTGTGTGTGCGGGCTGGATGTGTGAATAAAAACAGCAGGGCCAAGGCTGGCCCTGAGACAGCAGTAAATCACATTATGCATTGCAATCTCTATATATCACAGCCACTGCCATTCTGCCCACTGGCTTCCCACTGCTGTTCCAAGTCTCCACTCTGTATTTCACTCCTCTAAAAAGGCAGAAGAAAAGTCAAGACATCACAGAATAACACTGATGAATTCACGATGTTTGTGATAATTAAATGCTTTTGTATGCAAAATGCCCTTATCGAAAGTTGCTGCAGCGTAACTAAGAAGCCGTCTTTCTTTGTGTTATTGGACCGGAGTGTGGAAATGAACGTAATGACTAGACTCTGGAAGGCTGAACAAGGCTAAGAACGATCCTCTTTATCTATTTATAACAAGGAGATGTATTTCCCGACTTGTGTGTCTTTGTTCTTATCGCCTAGCATGCATTTTTAAATCGCATAAACCCTGTATTTCTCACACCCACACGCACGCTTCGCCAAGAATGGGCTGCTTTGATCGACAGGGAGCGTGGCAGTGATGGTCAGAGGCTGCGTGTCGGAGTAATTACAGAGCAGCCATGTTAGCAGGCCAGGGCTAATCCCACAGGAAGAGGAAACAGCAGCAGTGCAGCCTGCATAGGTAGGGTTTCACCTCAAAAAACACCCCGCCTTTGTTTTGTTCACTGGGCTGTCATGTGAGAACATGCAGACGGCTAATTTCTCCTGCAACCCCTGTCAACTTTGACCCTGACCCCGTTTGAGACAGGTGAAAGGCTGCTTCTTGGGTCAGGCTCAAATCGCAGTTTTCCATTTCTGATCTCCTAGGCAGGGTCCAGTTTCCTGAAGGAGAGGGGTAAATCACCATGAAATAAAGAGAGAAATGAATGTCCTCATAAATTGTCAAAACCAGACAGGCGTGGATTGCATCTGGTTGCTCCCTTCCTGCTGTCCATATTTCTCCCCTTCAACCCTTTCTTGTCATGCTCTCTAATTCTGAGTGACTGGTGAAGGCCAGTCTTTTCCAGTGTTTTAACCATGCTACATTTCCACATGTCATCTGTGATATCACTTGTGATCTGTCCCTCTGTGTTTATATCCCTGAGGGTAGAGGGGCTAAATGAACAACAAGGGGTTCCCAGCAGAGACCAGTCTTGCCTGGCCACCGAATTCTCAGACCGTGGCTCCTCTGGGGGAACACAAGGGAGACCTGAAGGACAATGACAGATGAAGATGCTTTGGGAAAGGAGAACGGGAGGGAGAAGTATGAAGCGTGCAATAGGCGGGCTGAGGAAGTGGAAAAGAGGGATGCAGAGGGGAAAATACCAAGATTTGGAAACTAAGACAGGAACAAAGGATATTAAGCTAACCAAAGATGGAAAAAGATGACTTGCCAGCATACCTCTGTTGTTCATACTGAAACAATGTGCACTAAAGTAGCTGCTGAGCTCTACTATCATAAACCTTTGCAAAGACCAAAACACAGGGCAGCAAAACTATGTCCATCAGTTCTGGCCATTACAATCACTTATTGAATCTTATTATTTATCATCATAAGTTCTCAAGTACTTTGGCAAACCAAACTGCTTCCGATTACAACTGTTTGACTGGATGTTTCTTTATCACATAGAGTACCGGGCGTTTGTCGCTGAGGTTAGGGATGACAACCATAGCTCATCAAACTTATGCGTACAAAACAACAGGGAAACTTTTTTGTCTTTTTTTTTTAGTTTTTAAACATTTTAGGTAATAATGAAACAAGACGGAATTGTCAGAGTGCTGTTATATAAGTGCATGGATTTGGACGTAGGTAAGCAACTCATATTGTGAGGGGAAAAAGGCAAAATCAATACAGCTGCTCAAACTCATTGCTTGCATTTAGTTTACAAACCTGTCACTCTTTAACCTGTAACAATTACATTCAGAGAGCAGAAACTTTCAAACTTTCCCAAAGTTCTTACTATCTTTATTGCAAAATCCAACCATGTCATGTCAGATTTGTTATTGGCATTCACGATTTCTTCACAGCACTGACTGAGAAGGTTAAAGTGTTTTCTCACTTTTGTCAAAACATAACAAATGACTGCACTCTTAAAGCCACTTTAAAGTCTCAATTAAAAGGTCTGTGTGGGACAGTTCTTTCAATCCCACACTCGCCCACTCCCTCAAGACTTTAAACCATTACTGCCCATTCTGGCAGATGTGCCAAAGCACTCCTGTGTCTAAAATTCTGACCATGCACATTAGCAAAAATGTTTTTATTCAAAGTCTTTAAGACCCATCCCACAGGGGAAGTAACAAACATCAGCACTTACCTTTTTACTGTGTTACTATGTTACTCAACTGTTTATCAAGCCACCTTTAGGGAACATAAACTGTAAGAAATCCTCACTGCCAGGCTTCACTCATAACTGTGTAATCATTTACAAAACAGATTAATAAATATTTCTAAATTCTACTTATTGCTTATAGGTAATCAGTGACTATAATTATTCTATTTTGATCCAAATATTGGATGATCAATATTAGAAGTCCTTGTGTGAAAGTGCAGGTTTTGGAAGAACAGAACATTAATTGTCTTTTAGCATAATCAAAAATGAAAGTAAAAAAATAAAAGTAATAAAAGACAAAGATATCAATGGCAATAATCAGTCCAGTGGATGCAGCTGCTTTGTGGTTTGCCTTCTTTCACAGCAGAAAATGTGACTTGTCATAGCAGGAAAAGCACAGGTGGAACAAATACATTAATTATCAGTCCCAGGAAGCCAACAGTGAGCCAGCATGAACAATACAAAAGATCTGGAACTGGTAAATTTAAATGGAAAGCAACCATTACTAATGACGTTAATCACACCTGTGCTTTTCCTGATATGACATACCAAAGTGTGTGCCATGAAGAAGGCCTTTTGCCAAAGCTTTCAGCTGACCATTCAGGACTGGCTCCGTGTGTTACTGAGCAGCAGTGGTTAGAGTAGCCTCTAGATCCAAAATTCATTGAGCTTATATTAAAGTCCGATATCGACCTATCAAGAGCGCACTGTGTTGGCAAACAATATAACTAATAAAATCCATCAAGTATGTGTTATAATTTACATCACATTACAGTATCATACTTCACAACTCCAAAATATCATTCAATATGTGGTCTTTTCCTGCTATTCATTGTAAATTCAACAAAGACACATTTGCCAAACTCCTCAGTCCAAATCATTGGAGAATGTAAATCTTAAAACATATGTAAATTTCACCTTCGTGCAGCTTGTCCAGGATTTCTAGTGGGACTTGAGGAATTCATTGTTTTTAAGCCACGTGTTCAAACAAGACGGAAAGAACTCGATTTCTGTGTGAGCAAAACTTTCTAGTGACACATGAAATTTTATATCCATGACATTTACTGAGTGCCTTTACGCTCCCCAAAGGATGAACCCTGTCGATTCCTGAACACTCATGAGCCTCCTCCCAGCGGCACCCCAGCGGCCAAAATGTCAACTTTGCACATAATGTAATCTAATATGCATAATCTAATAAGCAGTTTGCCATGAAATTTGCTGAGCAAATGCTCCCAAGGGGATAAACCCATTCCTTTATCCCCACTCGTGTGACAAACTTTACATTTTTAGCCCCACAGCTGGTGAGTCTCTACGAACAGCATTATAGTCAGTGTGTTTGTTACATCCAACACATGTATTTGCAGTTTTGTCTGACAGTTTATGTTAAAAGAGAATTTTTTTAAACGTGCATACATTTCTGTATCAGTATAATTATATTCTAGTCATGTAAAGTGGATTTCAAGGAAAATACAGGGGCGAGTTGTTTTAGGCCATGACGATAGACTGAGGGTGCAAGGCATGAAGGCAAACCTTACTTTGATCTTCACCCAGTTTTAAACCAGATGCTGCACTCCTTATCACTGTCTGTGCAACACTTACTAAGTCAAAGGATATTCAGATAGTCTTGCCATGCATCACCACCACTCCACTGTAGTTATATCAGCAACCTGTTCACATCGCTGTTCAGTTTCAATGCAGCCAATTAAAGCCTGCTTTCGAGACGCGATGACTCCGACTCCATTGTTCGTTTGCCTGAGCATTAGTTAAAGAGCCAGGAGCAATAAGAACAGTCCGTGCCGTGTCAAGTCAAATATTTAATCAAAGTCTACAGAATGACTCATGTCTAAAAAAGTGAAGAAATATCCTAAGTGGTGCACACAATCAGATGACTTTTCTTTCTTTTCTATTCATTTGATGACACGATTCGAACAAAAATGCTCTAAATTGTTTAAACAAAGATATGAAATGTCTAACAACCACTTTTTAAGTCTTTTAACTCAACAGCACAAACATAGCCACCCGTACTGTTCCTGAGCATGAGAAGCGTTGCTCAGTCTCCTTCCCTGAGCTCTCCATGGTGCTGAAAATCTCCACTTGTGCAGAATAGCTGAGGCCTATAGCCATTATGTTTAATACTTCCTGCCAAAACACAGAGATGGAGCACAACTGCTGTTTGTAACTGTGGCCAATGGATTCCATGTCTCAGATGAACACCATACACAGCATTACATTGTCTGAATATTAGAACTAATCCCTGCTGCCGCCCTGGTCAACATCATAATTGAACCACACATTTCAACACAAACCACAAACTATCCCACGACACCCATGGTGTGGATCCTGAGTGACAACAGTACCCAAAACAGCACAGTGCGTAGTAATGGCCATCAGTACTGAAACAACATTACAAATTACTTTCTTATCATACACAAGTACATCTGCCTGCCATTCAGAATCAATTGTGTTCTCACATTTGACATATTTCTGAGCTGGGTGTCAACAATGCTGCAATCTATTTTGCAGTCTACTGTTTCAAAAATTACCATGGAGCCACATTCCTGCAACTTGACCTCCAGTGAATTGATTTTGCCACACTGTTACCATTGTAACACAGGAAGACAGTCAGGAAAACACTTCTATACAGATTGATCCACAACTCAAAAGCTATGAAAAGGAAAAGGAGGAATGTGCTAACAGGCAACATGTACCCTTTAAAGCATTATCCAAGTCCATGTAACAAAATAAGACCAAAGAATGAGACATCGCATCTGTCAATAGAGCCATAGCAAGCAGCTTCATCACACACGCCTTTTGCAAATACATGATGTGTGAGCTCAGCCCCTGTGATGCTAACCATAATGATAGACTTAGTAAGTCAACAGAGAAAATGTACATTCTGACTGAAATTAGAAGCAGCCCAATTACTTCAAAAATGCATACATGTATATATTTTATGTCTCTGTAAGACTGCATGAATGGACATGTGTGCAGTCAAGTGTATTCATTTACATATGAGCCTTATACACAGGAATATACAACCATCTATGATAGTCCCTGACATAAACACTCAAAGCACATCATCGGTGGAGAGGATCATGAGTTAGTATCGTATCTACATTGTTTGTCATTGGTGTATCATCTGTTGCACTCAAAATGGTTTCATTTCACTCATCAATGCAGACTGTAAATATCTCTTGTCCCAACGGTCCCCAGGATGGCAGCAACACAACTTAATAGCCATACAACTACTGACCAATTAAAGTGTTGCTTAATCTCAATGGCATGGGCTGTCAGAGAGCAGCAAGGCAGCTCTACATTATCATCTATCTTTAATGAAGCATCCAGCAATGAACCGATGCACTCTGTGCATCATCTGTACATGATGTCTACACATGCTGTCATTTGGGGCTCAACACTAGGCGCATCATCTTACAAAGCTCATGTCACTCTTAAATTGGTCTTGCTTGCCTCACTTGCTTCACGTCTAGATACATTTCACAGCTTTCAGAGCGATGCCGGGCAGCAGACGGAACCTGAGTGAGACAGCACCTTCTGGGATTTCACTTTTGCAAGCATCAAACAAGGCCGTAATTGACAGCTGGGCTATTCATTCTGTGCAGCCACTCTGGAAAATGTCAGAAGAAGTCAAGAGGTAAAATCATTGTGTAGCAGACCCGCTCACTTTGGCTGAACAGGGTTCAGCTTGTAGGTTGCCCTTCACTGTCAGCTGGACTTGTATTTCCCCATAAAAAACATTCCATTTTATTAGTGTCTAGTGCTCACTTAACTAATAGACACTGACTGGGCCGCTGCCAAATGGGGTGCAAGCTTAGCATTGTAGCATGGTGGCTATAAAGGCACATTGCTGGCACACAGAGTGAAACCTGAGCCTGCTGTTAGCCTGCTAGGAGAATGACAATTAGCATATTAGCCTAGCCCCCTTGGAGGTTAATTGAGACAGGTTGCTGAGGGCAGTGGCTGTGGTGGCAGTGGCGTGTAATCCTAACACTTTCCTATCTTTCTTGGTTTGTGTTTGTATGTCCACCCACAGGGTTGGTCTCGCCGAGCCATGTATGTAGCTGAGAGAGAGAGACAGAGCTGATCTCTAAATAGGCAGCAGAAACACCGCCTGCTGAGATCTTTGAAGGTCACTGCCGTGTCCTCTACACACATCCCTCTCTCTCTTTGTCGCCATCTCCCTCTCTGAGCATCAGTGCACACAGCTCAAAGCACCAATTATAACGTTAACCATGTCTTGATGTCCACATATCAGTGCCTCACTGGCTTCCCTGATTTCTAAGGGTGGGAGGTTGGGTAATGGGAGTGGAGCAAATATGAGGGGGAGAGCTGGAGATGGCTGGCTCTGCCTGATAATCAGCACCAGAAAAGACTAGTCCCAGGGCTGTGCACGAGCTGGCCTGGGTGGTTGCTGTGATTCCATGCAATGACATGGAAGGATAGGACATTTCTAGTATTTTAACACATTCCGCATGACAAACCTAAAAATGAATTCTGGCTATGCTTAATATGAACACTGGGTTACATGTCTAAAATGATGAGAAAATCTCAACAGTCTAAATCCATATGTATGCATTGCATGAGCATGTAGACTCTATACTATATTGAACAATTCAATCATGTCTCTCTCTCATTCTCATGTTCAAAAACACAAGCAATTGCAAGGACAAGGAATATAAATGGGCATGAAAATGAATCCGTAAAAGACAATGTAAGCCTATATAGACTACAGAGCAGTACGCAATGGAAACATTAACAGTTCTATGTTGCTGTTCCTCTTAAACTACAGCTCAAATACCAGTGAAATACCAGACATACAAAACCACCACCTATCCACATGTGTTTATAATGAAATCTTAACTCATTACAACTGAAATAACATCAAATCTGATTTCTATGGCCTGACTATGGACACAGCATCACACATTCACACACTCACACAAATACGCGCACACTCATACACACACACACATCCATTCAGTGAAGTTAAGCAGTTTAAGGACAACAACAGCTGAGGAAGAAAGCTGGTAGACTCGAAACCATAAGCCATGATCCCGCTGGCTAGCCAGGCACTAGCTAGCTATCTCCCTCCTGCAGGCCTCTCTTGCCAGCTTAGCCTAGCCGGTCTCAACCAGCAGATCTATATGCAAATGATTTTCCACTGCCAGTTTGACTAGGCAAGGATCAGGTGGCTTAGACCTTCTCACACATTTCCAATGATGGGAATGCCAGTCTAGCACTCTTCCCCCATGTGGAGCCAGGTATACCCTTCCCCTCTAACCTTTAACCTCTAAATAGTTCCTGGGGCGTGGATGTCCTTTTAATAGTCCGGTGACTGGCCAAAGAAGACATAACAGCATGACAGCAGGGCAGCACAGTTTGGGTACAGGGGGGTTGACCTCTGCGTCTGCCTCATGATATACATAGTCTGGCCTGATATATGGCCTCTACTTGTCTGTGGATTACCATACATCAGTGTGGCACACTACAGTTGTCCCTAGATGGCCATCAAATCAGGCCTGGAGAATTAGGGATTAGGGCCTAGAAAAAGGGAGGATCTCCACTGTAGAATAACTTGTGAGTCACTCGTTCCATATTTGAGGATGTGGGAGTACAAGAGAAGAAAGTTAATCAGTGATGCTGGACAGAGAGACTTCTATCTACTGTATAGTATAATATCCATTTTTCATTCAATTTTAGACCGTTGTTGGAAGGTGTCACAATGTGCTCTTGGAATTTTTCAAAAAGAATTCAGACATTTTATAGACGCCACAGAAAATCAATTCACTTAATAATAGCAATTTTAATGATTAGTTGCAGGCTTTCTCTTTAGCAGAGGGGCTGGGGACTGGCATGCGTGCTGCGGTGGAAACTGGTCACGCTTTGCCCTAGGACAGCTGTGAGGCACGCTCACTCCTAGCAAGTGTCAACAACACATGACAAGACACATGCAAGTCAACCACTGGCCACAAAAACATAGTAGTCCGCCTACATAAAAATTCAGTGTCTTGTCAAAGTGTTTTTTGTGCAAACCAGTAGTAATCATGCACATGAGGTCCTTCCTTCACTCTTTGTTTCTTCAATTAGCTCCAGATTTCACTAAGCTACTGGGCAAGTTGGGCCAAGTTAGGCTGAGGTTAGTGAGAGCGACAGCTGATGTCAGGGTGTGTGCTCTATGCTACTCTGGCGAAATGCAGCTGGTCCGTTGCCAAGCACAAAGGAATACACAGGCTCACAACAGTTCCTCTCCGCAGGCACCTCCGCAATCCATTCCACTTAAAAGGTAAGCGCACTGAAGAGTGTCCCAGCATACCTCATTCACTCTGCCATAGATTTGGATTTTCCTTGTCACATCGTGGGACACAAATGTAGACACAGACTCAGTGAACACAGTGAAAGCAAGCCTTAGAGCACAAAAATCAATAACAATCTTCAATTATGGAAATGCATTGGGATGATTTAAAATTCACCGAGGCTGCCATATCTCATTAGATGGCAGATCATAAGATGGATTTCTCCTTGTGGTTTAAAAAACAGGTTTGAATAACTCAGATTTTCCACCTTTAATGTTAACGCTGTTAAGTGTTAAGTGATAATACATTTGCTTTATCATGAACTCTGTAACTGCAGACTGACAAGGGTCAGGGAAAATGAAGCCCGGGCACCAGATGTGTCCTCACCCCACCTCTTTATTAGTCACATCACAGGAGCAGAGTCTGGCCTTCGGTGAGGAGCACCAGCACACAGCACATCAAACTCTCATTAGATAAGATGAAACTTTAATGATCCCATGATTGCCACGGGGACGCTGGGCGGGTGGGGCAGCAAACAAACATGAGAAACCACATAAGCAAAATGTAAATTATATATATGGGATAATTGGAAAAATCGCAATTTCAGGGTGAATATGTGTTAAATGGACAAAGCTATACGGAAAAGCACTATATCCACATCAGGACAAAAGACAAAATTCACGAAAAATATGTACAATATAGAGGCTCAAAACCTCTATGAAACGTTTGAATGGAGAGAAATATGGAATGAGCTAAAAATTTACATTGAGCAAAATTTGCACAGAGAGAGATGTGACAGTTGTGCTAAAGGCAATACAAACACATAAAGTGTCTCAGTGTGAGCAGAAACTGCTCATCTCATAAATTTAAAAGTGCAAATATGAAACAGTCATCTTATAGATAAACAAAGGTGTGTTTTACTGTATGTGATGTTTGAACAGAGGGACTTTATGTACACAAAAGATGTCAGGGTGTGTGCACTGAGTCACATGAAGAGAACATACAGGTGTAAGTACCAAACAGGAAAATGCAATGCAATGCATTTAGAGGCTCTGGAAATGTCAAAAGTATCTTGTTTGCGTTCACAATGCTCCATCATCCCTGTTGTTCAGCTGTTTGGACATAAAAAAAAATTGTACAATCCTGACGGCTGTTGGCTCTAAAATGCACATAAAACACTCCACATTGCACCTTAGGGGGATGAGGGGGAGGCTGTTGTACTGAGGTGAGGTGGGAGGTGTGTTTTGTGTATATCTCACCAAAACACAGTGATACAATGTGTAGTTTGCTGCTCGGGTTGAAATACATGACAGTCCACTCTGACATGGCTTGCGCAGTATTGTCAGTTCAGACCAGTTTGCAGCTGATGTGTAACCACTCCAGTTACTGTTAAGAGTGAACCATCTCCCTCCTTACTACTTTATGACAGGTGCCAGAGGCTTACCGCTCCACTACCGGCTCCTCCTCTTACTGGTGCAGAGCTGCAGACTCCTTCTCCTTTACACCTCAAGATGAAGCTGTCTTCTAAATACCCGTAAATGCCCTTGTAACTCAAACTCTGGCAGCCATGGTGTATGCTTTCAGCTAGTGCGACAGTTTAGGTTAAGAGATGAGTTAGTGAGCAAATTAGGGCAATAGATCAATCATCATCATCATTGATCATCCAACAGAGCACTACATAAGTTATTGTTGATAAGCATTAGCTGACAGCCAACTAACCAATTCTGTACTCCTTAAATTAGGCTGGCAGCAAAAGATAAGTAGTAATGTTGAGCAATATTGATTAATTTGGTGAAAAACATGTCATTTAATCATTTGATTTGTAAAATACCAAAAACATGTGAAAAATACAAATTTGTCTAGATCATAATTCCCATAATATATCATCAAATTGCAAGAAATATCATGTACAGAACTGACAAGAGACCAAGAAAACCTTAAATTCCACCCTGTCAAACTTGCAACTTTAGCAGAATTACTGACACAAAAACAAACTAGGATAAATGAACCAAAATTTCTCAACCAAATAAATTATTTACCACATTATTCTCTGATAAATCATCTTTGTCCCATTTAATCACGATATTTTGTGTGTGAGATACTGGGCCATTGGCCGATTGCTTTGTTGAACTTCTGGGTTAGATTTCACCTATTGTGGTTGCTGTAAAAACATGGATTGGAAACTGCAGTACAAGTGACTTTAGTTTGATAAGAGACTCATGATGTCAGTCATTTGAATAATTCAAAATAATAATTAATTAATTACATTTTTTCCCTGGCCCTACAACAGACTACAGCAGGCACCTCTAATTTTTAAGTAAAGCCATTTTCTCCTGAGGATGATGCTGCCATTCATGTTTGAATAGAGATCGGTGCCACAGACGCAAAGCTGCTATACTCCTCTTCCCCACGCATCCCAAATAACAGAGGCGTCATATAAGAACTCCTGGAGGTGGCATGACGCAGAGCAGATAACTAGACCATTAGATAACCATACAGCAGTGAAGCAGCAAAGCAGAGAAAATAGCACAAACTCTACAATTTCAGCAAGACTACAAGACCATAGGGAAGAGAAACTAGAGCAGGCTTATATTATAACGAGCCTCACAACATGGCAGTGGTTTCCTTCACTTCAGTACTGAGTGCTTCTGCTTATATTCCTGTCAGTCATGCATATGCATTAGCATTGTCTTGAGTGAGTCTTTCCCTTAGTGGGAAACTCCTCATTTAGCATGTGTGAAGTCTCGAACTGCACTGCAAATGAAACAGTGAAGCTCATCGAGGCAGCCGGAGGGGTGGTGTTTGCAGGGGGACCTCGAAATCGAATTACCAATGTGGTTGATATGTGGTTTAAAAATGGCCGAAACACCCAGCAGATAAATGGTGCCATAGTGTTAGAAAAATCAATATGGGTTGTTTCTTTTGTTTTTTTTATTTTATGTTGCTTTCTTTGGTTCAGCTGGGAGACAACACAAGAGCCATAAAACATTGCTTCGTTGTCCACAATACAACGGTCTTGTCTTGTTTTAAAGAGATAGAAGAAAAATGTGATTTTACCTGGTTTCTAGGGCTTATTGGCTCTGCGGTAATAAGAACAGTACAATACAGGTCACCAGCCGGCCCTAACTCCATGTTTGATGACACTGTGTTTGAAGAGTCATGATCCATAAGACTCAAAAAAAAACTTTTTCTTTGCTTATCTCTTCCCTGTCATGACCCATGACCTCTCTATTATAATCCTGACAGAGAAGAAGGCCATTTAAAAGAATTAGGACACAGCTGTGTGTCAGCAGCAGAGCACAGGAGAACACTATGCAATGCAACACCCCTGCCCCCCAAAACTCTTCGTCACCCTCGCACCCCGTTTCCACTTCCTCCTGTGTCTCTCTCAGAGTTTCCACCTCTGTTTCCCTGCTTCTGATTCCAGGTTCCCAGTACTGCCAGAGAAAGCCTACCTACCCCCCGACGCCAACTATGCATCCTGTTTCTGACACATGCCAACTTAGCCGGCCGCTCTAGTCAGCTGAACACAGATCCAGTTTCCCCTTCTTAATACTCCTAACAAGCCTTTTCCCTCTGCAGCCAAGTGACAAGCCAACCAAAGTCACCTAACGGGATGGCTCTACCCTTCAGACATACGGCAACACAACAACATAGAGAGGGGGCAACAACAGGAACATGCTTTCATTTCCACCGTTTCTCCTCACTGACAAGAGATGAGATGCAACCAGATACCCACTAGCAGTCACAAGATGGATACCTCATTATATTTGCATGGTTTATTTTCATCACTTTCCAAGCTAGACGATGAGAAGTATGAAGGATGACATATGGTTTGGTGCCATTTTTGATACTGGGATTCATGGGCAGTGGAAAATGACAGGAGGCTGACAGCCAAGTAATAGCCTAAACAGCATACTGGGCAGAATTATCTCTCAGTGTAAATAAGAGCTGTTTAGATAGGACAGTTTTTTGCTGGCAGACTTGAAAAATACTCTAAATTCCGGAGACCTGACAGCATTTTAACTGCGATATCACGTAAACATCTTTCAATATGACCAGCAGCATGGCTGAACAATTCACAGGTAATAAAGCCTTCAATTAAAATGATCTGTGTAATTTCACCTTGAATATAGGTGAACTTATTATTTCAGGTATCTGCCATGGCATAAATATATGTTACTGTTTCACTCTCTTCATGTGGGCAGTTTTTAACAATTTAAAAGAAGTGATTATATCATCACATTATGACTTTAGTGAGCACCACACAGAAAAGACACAAAACAAACAGCAACAGAACACGAGATAAAAATTCACTGAGAACAAAAACAAACCAAACAGTACGGCAAAGTACTAAAGGCTATTTTGTGCAGTTATTGTCAGTTAAGCATGATGACTCAATGCCCTGTATCCCACCTGTCATAATACCAAACAGAGATGGGCAGGAAAGGGGCAAGGCCACCAAAAGGACATGACAATAGAGCAGCAGGGGAGACACAGCTCATCCATTTGAATTGGACACAACCCAAACATATCAAGGACAAAGAAGATCATCCTCTCTCTCTCTTATTTCCGTCCATCATTGTCACTAGATCCTCTTTTCAATCCCTTTGCACTTCGCGACACTAAACACAGATCACCAATGTCACAGCAACACTTGTCATTACCTGATTTTTTTTTTTTCAAAACATCAAAAATATTCTCAATCCAAACAGGCTTTATGAAATAAATCATAGTAGGCCATGTTTTGCACACTCTAAGCAACATTACCTTTTCACTGCCCCTCTCTTCAGCCAGGGGACCACTTGCACAAGTGTGTGAGTCACGTATGAAGCAGGCTTTAATGCACATGTGAATCACCCATGATTCACACTTAATGCAGGCCACCCCAAGCAAAGTAATGGGCAGTCACCTTTTTTATCCAATTTCTACATTAGTTCTGCAGACCGGTTAGCTTCCTCGCTCCACAAAGACATTAAATGTGCAGCTCAAACACAGCACAGCCACCACAGAAGGAAAACACTTAGGAATATACAAAACAGGGATGTTTAAAGGGACTTAATATTGCAGAGTCCCAGCACACTGAAAAAAGAGGCAGCCTTGATGTCATTAGGTCTACATGAGAAGTCCCCACAGACTTCATTAGGTCTCACTTGTGGAATGTGCAGGATCATATGTTTGGATACATGAAACTAGCCTTATGGCCCCCCTGAAACGTTTACTTTCACCCTACCAGCGATGAGCTGATGATGCATGGGGATACTCATCTATGTTAAAGCAAACTAAAATCAAAGAATTGCTCTCCTCTCATCCCACCCATATCTGTCATGCAACGCCACCCCCTTCATTCAAGAGTGGGCGCTGGTAAACACAGCCAACAAGATGATAACAATCATTTTTAACGGATGCATTCATTACAAGAACATTGCAATTCACTCCCGATATCTGTTTAGTGGATGCAGATGATGAAGAAACACACCAGATTAATCTAAGTGGCATGTCACTTGCTGGAGGCCATTCCAGTACAGTTTAGGCCAGTGCCACATTGAAAAACACAGAAATATTTACAGTATGTAAATTTGTGATTATGTGTGTGGAGAGCTTTTACAGCTACAGGCTGGTGGTGGATTCAGCAGCAGCCATACCTTGTTTTTGATGTTGCAATGGCAGCAAACAGTCCACAGATATTTGAGGGTCCTCCATAGCAGGATGATGAAGAGACCCCCAAAAAACGTCACCATGGAGGAGGCGAGGAATGCCCACCACATGCGCTGTCCATTATTGTCGCAGGGCACCTCAGACGAGAACGGGATGACAACGTCTTCCATCTTGGATATTAAGATTGAAGAGTCCGGATTTATATTATTATTGATATTGCTTGTCCTCATAGAGCTGTCGCTGCCATGGGGAACGGTGCCATCTGCCTCAGCTAGCATTGAGGAGCCTTGGAGAGCCTGTGCCAGCGTCCCCAGCCCCACTCACCAGCCATATTGCTTGGAAAAAAAAATCCCCCTCTTCGCTGTAGATTATGTTCACCCACCCGATGGAGTCTGTTTCTGTATTATTCTAGCAGCCTATGACTTGTTTATTCGTGACGGCGTGAGACACCGCACACGCGAACCTGACCAAAATAGTGGGTCGGTGGCCCTTGGAGAGAGGCATTTAAATCCGCAATTATGACGAATCTTCAGGCGCTTCTCAATCTGAGGGCTTTTCTGGCTCTTTCACGCCAAATGCCATGGTAAAGACGGCGCCGTTTGCAGCCGCCGAGGCTGCCAATGATATTTCGGAAGGCGGTAAACACAACGACAGTGAAAAATGTTACAGCATGTTCTCGGCGAGGCGACCTCTCTCAGCCGTCTTCCATTCAGGGATCCCGTCGATTAGCAGGCGGAGAATCGATTTCACTTTCCTCGTCAATCGACTGTGAACGGCTTGCAAAAAAACGAAACACAAATACACACGGATGTAATGTAATGTAATTCTACAATTGGTTTAGCTGTTGGTTTTAGCTGTCACCGCAGAGCCGGAGACTACATATTCTTGCGGGCATTTTCGTTGTCAATTCTGCGTAAAAGGACGAGCGCTCGGGTGGATGTCACTGTCTCCATTCGGTCCCCCTGCAGCCCTGGCACGGAGCGGCCAGCTGAGAGCGCCTGTCAGATCCGCTCCAGAGGAGAGCGGGGAGATTTACAGGTAGGAGGGCGGAGCGAAGCGCTAATAATAAAGATGGACAGAGGGCAGTAATACCGCGACGATGTTTATTCCAAGTGCCGACCGGTCTCCACTGCTTGGGTGTATAAAAGAGGTAGGCTACAATTGCGCCTTTGCGTCTCTAATGCGCGCCAATGACGCACGTCGCAAAAAACGACGGGGCTTTGAAAAGCAAGCATATCGACCAGTGATAAATTTAAGGATTATAGATGAGTATATAAACATCACAGCGAATGATATGAGTCCCCATGGGAACATTGTACTGATACTAGCGGATATAAAGCGACAGTAAAGTGAGGTTACTTATCATGGACTACAACACTGACAGTCCCTGTAGGGATGTTACTGCCCTGAATTTTCATTAAGGATAGTGCTCCCCCTTTTCAATTAGTCTGAGTCTCTGGCTTTTCATCCATGCATGATGGGCGTCCCTGTTTTCATTTTGGAGAAATAAACTTGATAAAAGCCCCTCCACACATACACTCACACCCAGGCACATACACGCACACACAGAGAATGTTATGAATGCCCTTCCCGGTCAATTACATTACTGTAATATGCTTACAGTTTTAGCTCACATATTAGGTCAAAAACAGGTGTGGATTGGTGATGACGGTGAGGCATGACTAGCAGTAGTTTATGGCTGTACATAGATGGCCCTCAAGAAGCCAGCCGGACCAAAGGATATGGAGAAACAGCTGGTTCGGGGCCCTGAATAACCACTGACCCCTGAGCACCAGACCAGGCAGGTGCATACAGCCACCTGTGTCACAAGGCTCCAGACTTCTTGGAGGTTGTTTGCAATAAACTCTCAATAATCTGTCCTACAAGTTGCTCTGAATGCCTTGAGTAAGAGACAAGCAATTAATGGTTCCTATCCCTTCCTATCCCCTCTGCACTATGTGTGATATAAAGCATAGGCAGCATTAAGAAACACCAGAGCCCACTTGCATATCATCTGCGCAATTATGACACTCGATCTCAGGCACATATCGTTTGAAATGTAAACTCCCCTTAGTTAGATGTGAGAAAGATGTATGATGTGTATTCCTATGAGGGTAATTTATTGTCTGGGAAATATTAGTGCTTCTACAGAAATAGCTGGTGTAACAGAATCTTTTAACCTGGGAGGGGGTTGAGCTATAAAACACTAAAGACAAGGCAATCGGTAAATTATAGCACTTCAGAGTTATGAATGTCTATGCAAGCATTTTGACTTCACATAAAATAGAGGCAGTGCAGGCCAGCCCCTTGAGCAGCAGCGCAGAGATTGTCCTCCTGCTGGTAAAATAGTGAACTGTCACGTTAAATGCAAATGATGCTGCTCTGCAAGAGCTCACTGGGTGGATCCCCCAATGATTTTCCCCCCAATGTTAAACTATTTTTATACATTAAAAAAAAGAGCCAGAATGAGCCAAAGTGACACTGGAGTGATATGGGTCAGGAAGTAATAAAAAAAAAAACAAGGAAACAAGTCAGGTGTAAATCAAACCTAAGTCGAGTCAATGGAGGCTTTCTATTGAGAGCAATAATCTTTAATTATGTTGTGGATACACAGAATTATAAACCTGTCTGTGTATAATTTAAGTTGCAATTTAGTATTCCCTGACAAACAGGATATCTTTCTTAATACAGCACAAATCTAATGTCTATGAGTTTATTGAAATCTCAATTCCAAAGCAACAATAAGCCCCCAAAGGGGTCACAAAGTGAGAGCGTCAGCAGCATATGCTTCATACATTATGTGACATAGTAAATCTTGCTGGGACCTAAATTGATCATGCCCCATGAAGGGCCAGCTGTCGGGCGAGTGGTTCCTGTGGGCCAGCAGAACTTTAGCTGTAGGGTCTCAGTGCTGACAGATGAGGAGATTAACATGAAAGCAGTCAGGTGGCAATCCTGCAGGACATTTGGAAATGCTAGCATTAACATGCTGGAGAACCAGCAGAAGGCTAAACCGGACCAATTCACCCCATCATATGCAGCTCTACTCTGTGCACTGAGATGAAGGAAAGGCCACAGCCTGCCAGGGTGGACTACAAAGATCCTTCACTGTCAGACTTAAGACTTCTCAAGTTCATTTGAGCTGTCAGCAGCTGTCTTGAAACAGACACCCCAGCAGGAGGGCTGGAGACCCTACCCCTTTCTAAAACAGGCAGGAGGGTACTTGTAGGACATTAAGAATTGTGGCACAGCATAGCAAACGCACACTTACATGTATATCAGATGTAGTGTGAAGTAATTAGTAGCTGAAAACTTGAGAAACATTCTTTGGACAGCATTAAATATCGTCACAGTGGCTTTTTCAACACTGAGTGTTCTCACTGATGTACGACTGTATGGTAGAGTGTATGGAGTGGCTGGCAGTTTGAGGCATTAGACATGGTGGATGTTATGGAGGCACTGGGTGCTCTCTTGCCCCAGTGAACTTGACAGGGAGCTGGAGGGTAGTCATTCACTGTGACATCACTGGCCAGAGGAACATTTGACCGTGGATGTGGAGCTCGGAGGCATCAACCTCGAGCGAGATGCACCCAATCAACCAGCAAGATCTGGTATGACTACAGGCTGTCCAAATGCATGGAAAACAACTCTAACAGAATGCTGCAGAACTATAGACATAAATATAGACATTTATACATAATAAAGTTTTTATTGGAGCTCATGCTCCTATGTTTGAGCCAAAACTTTTCTCCCTACATCTGTCACATTGCTCATTCTTTAGAGTGACAGGTTCTAGGCAATATGATGTGTGTTTAATTTTAATGTATTTATTTGTGTAAATTCCAGAGTATCTCCTGTGGTTACTAAAATGTGGAATTAACAAGAATCAACTATTTCTAGTACATAAACTATGATTAAATAGTAGGAAATTGGCTGTAATTGAAACAAAAAGGAAATTAAACTGTGGCAGGAAGGAAATTTGACATTATGACTCAATGACATATGACGAGGAGAATTTAGAGCCACATTGACAAGTGCAGACCTTGAAAAATGAATAAAATCCAATAAAATAAATGTTAGCTTTATTTGTGTTATAAATCTTGCTTTGAGAGTTTTTCATCACCAAAATATTTTGTTGAGTGACTTCACAACATATCTCATAAGACTGGAGCTCATCTCTGTCTCTGTACTACAGATTGAAGCTCTTCTCTTAACCAACTGTCACAAATTTGATAAATAGCTTTTGTTCTTAAATTTGTGGCTAGGAGTTATTTATTATTATTATTATTATAATATTATTATTATTATCTTAATTCATGTCTGATAAATGTTGGCCTTGATACTGGTGGTTGGTGGTTACATGGTTATACAATTCAGTCTGTCTTCAATATTTGATTTTGATTTCAGTAAAAATGCATGATCATATAAAGTTAGTTAAGCGACTCATACATGCTGTATGCCTACTTTTTATGATAATGAACAAATTCTTTATCTTTTTCATAAAAACATGTGTATTGGGTATGATGGACTCTGTTCTGGTGTGACACAAATTGACCTGTTACAATGAAGCTGCATAACTTGATGTATGACTACAGTGCAGCTGTGCAACAGTTAGAGCCACAGTGTCTTTAAGTGTGAATAAACTCAAGTGTGTAGCTGACTCCTCAACGCTGAAGCAAGACCACATCTTTATCGCTCTCGTCGAGATCCTGGCAGATATTGTCACGCTAGCTTATCTCAGCTGAGAAATTGATGGCCATTTCATCTGCCACGTTTTCATTTGCTGCTGCTTTCAGCAAAATGGATTCACTTTCATCCTTACCCGTCTCTGAAGGACATGGTCACATTTCAGCAAGACATTAAAAGAAAATTTGCTTTCAGCTCTGCTCTCATCCGCTTCTTTAAAGCAACTTAAAACAATACAGGAGACGAAGAATCATCTCACCTCACTTATCTTTTTTCAGTTTTCTTAAGGGCTGCCTAAACCGTCCAAATGGGTTATCAAACACATTGTGAGGGAAAAATGTGAAAGTACGTCAAGCATTACTGTCAGTATTAAAATAAAAAAAGATTAAAAAATCCCTTGAGTCCTTGTTGTGATACAGAAAATGAGTTTTATTCTCATGTTAATGTCTCAACATACAAATCACATTCTTTTTAATAAAAGAAAAGTTCAATCAGTACCTGGCATCTAGACCCTTTCTAAATATACAACCATGTCATGTTGTATCCCGCTCTCTCTAACACATGCTATCTACTCAGAAAAATAGTAACATTACAGTTTGCTTCTGCTTACTCTTTTAGCCCAATAGTCAAACTTGTGGACCAATTTTCCTTTGAAAAAACTGTGCAAGAATAGATCCCTTTTTAATAATTCAAATAAGAAGTGATCCTTTTTTTCTAATTAAGAATTAAAAAGGCCATCAATGAAATGTAAAAGGAACTGATGTGAGATAAAAACGTGTATTAGTTACAGTAGAAATTATAGTACCTATTCATCGTCTACTGGAAACCTAGGAACAGTTACATGTTTAAGGTTAACAGGTAAACAAGTGCAAAACAGAAATAAAAGGATAAAGTTGCCTTAGTGGATTTTGGCACAATAAGATACAGGATATGGTTTTTCAAGGAAGGGCAGAATATTTGTGTCAATATTTTTTGCCTCCTGAATAAAAAATACAATTAAATAACAATGAAAAGTCACTAACATTTAAACAGATCAGAGGAAAATCCTTTAAAAGATATTACCCTGCAAATTTTGCTTCATAGTGTCTCTTTTAATGAGTACATCAATAAGTGACTGACAACCAACCACGAAAAAACAAAAATAAAAACTCTTAAAAAAAAAAACATGCTAATACCTGCTAAGACATGACTTGACCGCCAGACGTTCCTAGGCTTATGACCTAGTGAAAATACATGTAATATATATTTATATATATTTGTTTTTTTCTCAGATGTATCTGCATACTGTATATGTTATACTCTATATTGTTGTTAAATATATGTTAAAGAGATAGAATGATAGTTACACAGTGGTCTGTCTAGCCCTGGAGTGCATTCTGAGGAGTTAACCCGTTGGCCGCCTCTTCGGCCTACCCTCAAAACCTCACCATTGTCATGCGCTCTACACAATACTGGTCTCAAATAAGCCCCTAAGAATCACTAAGCCCGCCATGGGTGAAATGATGCATTGGATATTTTGAGGAGACACTTTCAAGAATTCTCCAAACGTTCTAGCTAAGTGATCAGGGGCTGGTTTCAGATCAGGCATCTTCTCCGAAGGCACTTCCGAAAGGCCCATAAACTGTCCACACACCCAGCTACTATAGAAACACAATGCATAGAGCAAACATCGATGTGTTTTGAGTTTTCATGGCCGTTGCTGCTGGCAGTCGGGTCCAGTAAGACCACAGCTACATACTTCAAAGAGGTTTGATACTATTTGCACATTTTTGTGATGAAACACCACAAGGAATGTGATGTCTGATCCTGGCATTCCATTTCTATAGCACTGTATTCATGCTAACAAACAACCATGATTCGACTCAACTGAAATTGTCATTACAATTGCAAAAACAGTCTAAATGTTTTCTCTCACTCTCTCTCATACACACACGCACACACATGAACAAGCACACTATTAGTTGTCAGTCATCGTCAGTTGGGTGCATAATTGTAGGAAAACCACGAATGTCACTTGGTACACGGGTGGGCCGGGGGGGCTGAACTTCATTAGTGTTGAGGTTTGTGTACACTGGGGGGAGGGACACGCTTTCAAGCAAATATTGAACACCAATAGTCAGACTTGTCTTTTGACTGTAAACGGATGCTTACAATGCAGCATTACAAATACACCACCAGAAACCCTTAGGGAAGACTGAATGAACTTTAACGTCGAGATCCAGTGCTACTAACCTGCTCCGGAGTACATCAGAAATAAAAAGGAGGCTCTTATTATAAATCATAGCGTAAGACAAAATAAAAAAATATCAAATAATTTACATAACTATCTCACTGTAGTGTACCTATTGGTAGAGTGTGAAAGGGTTAATTAGTGTTTGGGGAATGGAGCTGAAAGCCGCAGCTTGCTGTAGTGGCAGCTGGTCTCCTCTAGGGGCAGCCGAGTGGAGTCCACAGGACTTTACTTTGTTCTTGATCAACTATCGTCATGATCTGAGTGCAAATGTAAGGGAGGGTGCCGCCTTGGACAATACCTGCACAGAGAAGGAAGGTGATCGATTGGAATCAGAGGGAACGTTAACCACAGTGCAAAAAAATGTGTGCTTGTGCTGTTAACACATCAACCAAACCATGTTGGTTTGATTGCATACAGACCTGTGAAGAATTTGCTGTACTCTTGCTCGATCTTCTGTGCACTTTCAAATTGCTCCTTGGAATGTTTTTGAGATACTTTGTCCCGCAGATAAACTGGATCTTTCTGCTCCCTGTGAAACAAATGGAGACAGTCAATCAGATCAGAGCCTTCGAGGTATGACTCCTGCACCTGTGACCCCTTATCTTTCTTACAGTTTGATTGTGTATGATTACACTTTCTATCACCCTGGGGGGGAAGGCAAATTAGACAAACTATTACTGTGTTTCTGGGTGTATTTTTACGTGCATCTGCTCTGGGAAAAGAAGCTGTTTATTCAGATTAGAACAGTCTCCTCATAGTTCCACACAGATCTGATGTAACCATTGTCACATTAAAACATGAAACATACAGCAATGTTGTGTTTCCATCATGTTTTTGTCACATTTTCACCATCTGAAATTCAGCTGCTGCTTTTTATTACCTACTGAACCCTCCTAGTGCTTATGGTGAAGAGCTAACTCTGAATAACTGCACAGCAAAACCTATTTTGTGTACATCCTTCCAAGCATTCATTCGTAAATGTAATTGTTTGGTTTTAATTTGTGATAAATCTGGATGAAAATCCAGTGCTTGCTTTTTTTTTTTTTTTTTTATCAACTGAGGTATTGTCAGGTTTTAATATGCGACAGCATCTGAGGACCCCTGGCAAACATGTCATAACAAATACTAGGCAAGTAGGGATGCAGCACTGAGAGACTTTATTTTAAAAAGAATGAAAGAACGGGCATGTTTCACCAGCTGTTTGGGATTATGTAAGAGTGTGTGGTGGGGTGGGGAGCTCTGACAGACGCGCCAAAGGGTTCACGGTGGATGAGGAGTGGGAAGGTTTATCCCGCTCCATCCTCCATTCATCCAACCAAACACACACACTCAAATGGGCTGGGTATGCCACTGTATCGAGACAGTGTGTGTGGTTGGGAGAAAGAAACACTGAAGGAGATCTTTATGCGCCCTCACGTGTATGAGGAAACAGGCTACTTACTTGATCTGCTTGGCGTTTTTGTAGCGGACAAAGACCACAATTGGATAAATGTGAACGCTGTGGAGCCTTTCGATGGCGTGAGGGGCAATGTCGAGCAAACAGTGACAACCCTGCATCACACAAAACAAATAAAAAAACAGAACTTCACTTCAGCCAGTTCAATAAATACTTTCAAAAGACTGGACGACTATAGACATTTGTTGTTCTGTGCAGGAATCTTCATTCATCAATATCTAAGATTAAAGCGCTGCACGAGTGACAGCTTATCTAGAGCAAAAGCAGAGATAAAAAGGCAAATTGAAGCCACTTTATCTTTCTAGATAAAATCTGATGAGACGGAAAGGCACTGACTAAGTACCTTATCTGTTATTTCCTTTATAGAAGCAACAGTGGTCACATCAAAATGGCCACTCCTGCGCTTATAGTCGATGAAGAGGCAGTCTTTGACTCCCCGCTCAATGGCTTGCTGGGATGCCTTCATCACCTCTGCAGACATGACAGAAAGAGCAACAGGAATAAAGACAATTGCCTATAGGTTATATATTCCTCCAAACTGTGCTGTGATGAAATTCAAACAAACCCTTTTTTGACCCTCAACTCTTATTCTGAACTATTAAAAATATAGATTCATCATCAATTTCCATGATTTATGAGACTGACAGACATCTGGATGAGGTGAACTTACCCAGCACACATCTGCAGAACTTCCCCGGAGACTCTTTGACCAGCATCTCTTTGACGGGGTCAGTGAGTGGCCCGATGATGAGTACCGGTCGGGGAGAGGTGCACTCCACCTTCTGGACTCGCTGGTATGCCAGGCTCACACAGTCTGACACAGATGAACACAAAGATTATCAAATCAGCAAAGGTTTCCCTGCTCCTGTTTGGATGCTTGCAGCCATTTTCAGCCTAAAACCTTTTCCTCACCATCAAGGAAGGGGATGGAGTCTGTGCTGATGGCGTCCAGAGCCACCATCTCTTTGCTGTCTTTGGAGCTGCTGCGCTTGTGTTTCTGTTTCCTCCTGAAGAAGGACCTGCGGGCTGCTGCAGACAGAGTCTTACTGGAGTCTTCCTTCATTTCTGTCACACTGTGTCTTCGATAAAACTCTTGGTCCATCCTACACATACATACAAACAAAACAGATATAACCGGAGAGGACACACACAGGAAAAAAAGACATCAGTGTACAAAAGTAGAATTAAAGTTTAAAATGATGAAGTTTTAAAGTTACAGCAAATGTTTATGTTGGATGTGTAGTTCTGAGCATGCCTGGTTGGACACAATAACAAATAATAAACTCCACTATTAGAAAGAAATGTGTGATTTTAGAAGTGTTGTTAGTTGCTTTTGGCTGGTCAGATGGTGTTGATTTTGTATAGATACAAATCATAGCATAGAAAGTGGAGTCTCCGGGGAATTTGTATAGATACAAAATCAACACCACAATCACTGCATTAGCATAGAAAGTAACAGACACTTAAAAATAAATTCTGTTCAGTTACATTAATGCAGGACAGTGAAGACACACCATAAGAGGACAACAGGACCTTGTATTGAGAGCAAAAGGACAGCCCACAGCATATGGAAGAGAAGTGACATTACATAGGACGCCTACATTGTAGCAGCATGGTGTACATTGTTGTCACAGCTGTTACAAACTGTCCACCAGCTCCAAAATGTATGTGTGTAAGTGTGCATTGCATTCTCCACCCACATGTACTTGCTGGGGATCTGCCCCCTCTGGATCTGCTGTGCGTTCTCATCTAGCTGCCAGGCCATCCAGGTCCCAAAGCTGCCCTTTGGTAAAGACTCATCCACGTACAGGATGTCATCCTTCTTAAAACTGAGGTCCCCCTCGGCCTCCCCCACCCGGTCGTAAAGTGCTCTGGTGGCAGGGAAAGACAAAGATAAATGGGGAGTTACGTAGAGTAGGGCAGGACGCGGGAGCGGGAAGCATAAAGTTGATAAAGTGAGAGAGGAGTTGAGGTATCAAACAGGAAAGGTGTGAAGAGAACAAGATAAAAGATCAGGGAGATAGAAGGAGGATAAGAAAGAAGGTGTGTAGAAATCTATTGACAGAGTAGGCCTTGCTTGCCTCCTGTTGGAGCCTCATAAGTCATAGAGTAGCCTATCTGTGACAGCCAGCCAGGCTGAGTGTATTTACTGCGGATGACATCACAAGCCCACTTGCCTATATGACAAGTGACTGCGGCAGCTGTGGCAGCTGCGGCAGCATGGCCCGACAGACTCCCAACAATAAAACGTGACTATTTTAGAGCCTCATTTTCCATCCATATACAATGTATTCCTAGTGGTCTGGAAAACCCAGAGCGCTAAAATGGACACGGTGTTGGATCCGATGCGTAGTTGCAGAAGAGATTAGATAACCTAAATCTGTGGTGTGATTAGCATCATTGCAGTCACACAGTGGATCGGGCACATAATTGGTTAGATGAGAAAGTTTCCAGATTGTCCAAAGGGTGCTCCAGTGGTGGTTCTAAATATAGCAGCATGGACAGAGAGAGAGCTGCTTGGGGAAAATTAGTGTGGTCCTTTTACAGAGCTGTAACACATTAACACCCAACAGCATGATCTGTGTGTATGTGTATGGATGGGTGTACCTAATATAAAAGCCATCTCCTGGGACATCTTTGAGCATGCTGAAGTCATCGGGCCGATGCTGCACCTTAAACGTGACTGTCTCCGCAGGCTTCAGCATCTCGACGTACACCTCTTCTGCCGTCTTATTCTTCATATTCACCGAGTTGTACTGAAAGACAAAACGTCATAAGGAAAGGGAAAAAGCACAGAGAGCAAGTGAACCTCACATCATGAAAAATACGACAAATCAGGGTGAGGAGCGGAGAAATTTGGGTGAGTGTTTACACTCATCTGTGAAATCATTCGCCATGCCGGTGAAGGTTCCACTAGGCTACGTTTCCTCTGAGCTTTCAGCTGTATTAAAGTGTCGCAGTATTGATTTGTGCCATGTGTGGGGGAAGAAAAACAAACAGGATGGGAGACTGAAGGACAGACTGATGCTGTGCTGCCTGATGACAAAGCTGCGCGGCAATTCAGATAGCGGGCCCTTTGTGGCGGAGGGCTAAATGGGAGCATGCCAGGAATTGTCTATTATGAGTTTTCGGTGCTCTGGATAGATCAGCAACGTGGAGTGAGAGAGAACACAGATGGGCAGAAGATCAATGAAGAACAGTGACAGGAAGCAAAGAAATACCAGCACCTTCTGGCCGTGCTCAAGTCTACAGTACCGAATGCACATAAAGCTTTGCGACATTGTAAGACTCCAGACAGTAAAGACTCTGGATCACTTAAAAATGATTTTACACTTCAACTTTTTACTGCTTCACAAAAATCAACAGCTATTCCATTTACGAACTTAAAGGTCAGCCTCTACAGTTACACCCCTGCCTTAATATATGACAAACAAAAACCTACAAAAATCTGTATTTTTGCATTGTATATCAGGCAATTGCTGCAGTGTCTATACATTAAGTGCAAAGCTCATTTACATACACCATATTACATCACGTATGAAATTCCCAGGCAACAGGCTGTGTGTCTATAATGTGTGTCTTGAGCACTCACCTCCAGAATGAGGTCCCCAGCAAGCAGCCCATCAGGGCCTCTGGCAGGACTGTCTTCATCCAGGCTCTCTATGTAGACGCCCCGTAGGTTCCCTCCACACAGCGTAACTCCTACCTCCACCCCAGGCCTGCGCACTGTCACAAGCCGTGGCTCACCTGCTTTCCTGCTGCCCTCAGACGGCATTCTAGAGGAAACCAAGTAAGTTAGAGAGTTACTGAAGTGTGATGAAACAAATAAACCTATAACATTATGATGGCGGTTTTTATGTTAGTTTGTGCAAATGTTTACCTGATGAAATTGCGGGGACTGGTAGTGGGTGTGGTCTGCTTGGAGGAGGGGGTAAGCGTGCCCTCGTCCTGTTCGCTGAGTGTATCAATGGTGGAGTGATTGTCAGGGGTGGCAGCTCCGCTCCCCTGGGGAGTCGACTGAGTGCTGACTGGCTCCAGACGGGAGCTGCAACAAAAAAGTCAAAACCAGGAAAGATTTGGATGCATCAAGAAAATTACGTTACATAATTTACCCCAATGACTTCCTGTACTGTCTGGGCAGCTTCCTTAATAATATCTTTTTGACTCAAAAGTGACATTTGCTGTCTTGTTTTGTATTTTATCAAAGTGATGTGAAGTTTATCTTGCACAAACTCCAAATCTAGAGATATCTAGATCGAATCTTACAGAGTGCAGAGCTGTACAGAGTTGGTGTCAAAACTAAAGCCTGCTGCATGCCTGTTTCCACTGTGTATTATTTATCTAGAGTTGAAATGACAGTTGTGGTATTACGGGTGCAAAGTAGCAGTTAAGCTAATCCCAGGACATTACACCGGTGCAGTTATATGTAAATATTAATTAATGTGCACTACACCCTTTAAATAAACAAGTTAAAAAAAACAGTCAGTAAAACAATGATGGCTTTTTAGGTCATAACCTTTTTAACAGTCTGTCCAGCAAAGAGCACACATATATATGAACAATTACAAAAGTAAATATAAGTTGATATTTTAGCTCTTTAATATCTGTATCTCACTTCAGATTCTAGCATCAGCTAGACTCATGCATATTGTGAATATTTAAAGACGAACAGCTACGCAGTTAATTACATCTTCACACTAGGCACCTGAGTAAACAACTGCTGTTTCAGAGATTCTTTTATGTCCATTCAGCTAAAAAAAAAATTGTAAATGCAGTCACAGAGTATCATCTTGGATCACTGTTTATATAAAAGAACAACCTACGAATGCATTTAGAGAACACCTGGCCATATAAAACAATATAAATATCCAAGTCATTCTTAAACTGAAACTTTTACTGGAAATGACTCAGGCTTTAGGAGAGCAGCACACCTGGGAAACTAATCCCCCACTGAAGCCTCTGTATTCTGGAAGAAACATCATGTTACCTGGAGCGAGAGTGGTTGCCCAGCTGGTACATGTGTGGGTTGTACTGGGCCATAATGGTGATGGTGTCGCACTGCTGGCCGATGATGAGACGAGCTTGCTGCTCAGTAGCGTTCCGCAAGTTGATGCCGTTATACTAATAAAAGAAAGAAAAGTGTAGGGAGGGAACTTTAGTAGAGACTGGACAGCTAAAGGAACAAAAAGGGATATGAACACAGTAAGTGTCCAGTCCATTAAGGGTTTCTAAGGTTATTAGTAGTAATTGGTGGAGAAGATACTCAGGAGGGTTGACGGAGGATTCATTTTACAACCATAAAAAAATGTTCTATGTTCTGTAAGGAGACCAGACAGTCACTGCTTGCCATCCAACATTTGTAGTCCTATTTGCAATCCATACATGCTAAAGCAAAGCATTCTTGCTGTGATTATGTAAAGTCACTAATTCATATTTACATGTTTAATCTGCATGATGCAGTGTCTAAAAACAGCTGCTAATTTCATTTCTCTGAGCTTTAACTACTAATGAGGGAAAAGAAATCAGTCATAATAAAATTCCCTTTAATGTCTTTGGTAACCACATTTTTAGAAGCTCCTTTTTTAACTCATTTACACTGTTTTATATTTTGTTCACTGTAAAAATGTGAAAGGAGCCCATTGTTGAGCCAGTTAAAGGGGTTAAAGGGTCCAAAACCTAATGCGATAGTAAAGCAAATCAGAACTCTGTAACTACCAACTGAGTTCCGAGTTTTATATGTACGAAAGAAAAATGGCAACAGACGTATATTGTCAGTATTTAGCAGACTGCTCCCCAACAGGCATATGTCTAGAAGGTCTTATTTCTGTAGCCTGTTGATAAAATATATCATAAGCTTTTTACCACACAGTAACTTGCTCATACCTCCAGTAACTGATCTCCGTACTCCAGTCCTGCCTGGTGGGCGATGCTACCTCCAGTAACTTTTGACACAAAGATCCCTCCATTCTCCCCACTGACGATGGAGATGCCCAGAGGCTCGGCACCTTTGTGCACGATGACATTGCGGGGTTCCTCTAAGTACGGCCTGGTGGAAAAGGAGAATGTGTATAAATGAATAACGTTCCAGAAAAACAGCTACAGGACACGACGCAGGAGCAGCTTCAGAGGGTGAGGTGATGGACTGACCAACTTATTTACAGCTCTGGAGAGTTTCTTGCCACACAGGATTTTTCTATAGCTATTCAAAATGAAATCTGATTCAAAATTTGAAACATTATCAAAAGAAAGATAAAGTCGTGTTTAATGTTTGAGCCTAAGCTTACACCCCCTCCCTCCCACCAGGCCTATAATCATCATCATTGATCATCACCCCAGAGTGCAACTTTACACCCGGCTTACAGGAAACACTGGACAGCTTTAGAATACAGAAAAACTGTTTGCAGCATCATAAAACCACAGGCAAGTGAAATCCTGTCACATGAAGGAGATTTGCATGAACTTTGTGTGTCTTGTGTGGGCTTTGGACATGGCATACAATTCTATGAAGGCAGATAAGAGGAATGGATTAGCAGCCAGAGACACGGGTAAACAGAGTGGTGGTGTACAAACAAGACCATGACCCAGAAGCTCCAGGCTGAATAATAATACCATTGCATAACATACATTCTGCACACTAAAGGGTGACTTGGCTTAAAGCCAAAATACACACATGCATGTTGACCATGTCGTCGTCATAGGGCATGGACACTGCATGCAATATCTGAGATTCATGTGGGTTTTCTGACATGGAGGGAGACAAGTGCAGACATAAAAACATAACACTGAACCTTTGAAGTTTACCAAGTGAAGCTAATCGTGTCAGGTCTGTACTTTTGTTTCCTAAGGCCCTGATACTCTGGCATGCAATTAACTGGCAACCTAAAAAAAAATAAATAAATAAACCCGCGCTCTTGTGGAGGGTGAAAAACATCACAAATTCTCCTGTTGCATTCCATATGGTGCATGTAGACCGCACAAGATTATTCTGATCCCCCGTGTTATCTACCCAACTGCACTGAAGCATGTGGACGACGTGAACTCGGGAGGGGTGAGGGGTGGGGGGCATTCCCTTGATTTCAGCACTGTGAGGATAAACGAACCTGAGGCTCCTGAGAGAGGAGAACCTCGGCCTTGCAGCCAGAGGAATCCTTAGAAAAGATCGGTTACGGTAAAGAGATCTGGAAGCGGAAGGTTGCAGAGAGGCGGGAGGAAGATAAAGAGGAGAATGGAGGACAGATATCATACACAGACAGCAACAGCGTAAAAGACTGAGAGGTGTTGGAGATACAAAATGGGACAGAGACGTTGAAGGAAAGACTAAAATAAATTCCAACATACTGGCACATCACTGCTTCTTTCTTTCTCTTTTTTTAGAAACAGCAAGAGGATTCCATAAAATTATTAAAAGGAGTTTTTTAATAGGATTTCAATCTGAATTTCAATGAGGGATTGCACAGCTTTGACCGTGATAGACCTGTTGCCTGGCAACGCCTTTTGAAATAGCCTAGGAGGATCCCTGAGGGCAGAGGTAGGAGATATCATACCCGCTACCAAAGTGATTCTCATAATCATAATCTCCATCATTCACCCAACATGTATACCATTTTCAGAAACAATTTCTCAGTATCTCAGTTCAAAAAGACACCAAAACAATCATGTGATTAATACTCAGGTCAGCTGTGGTAGGCGACTTCCAGTCTGCCAATGAAAATTTTTAAATAACAGAACATCAGAAAAGATTTGGTCAAGAATATGTTAAGCTAATTTGCGGTCAGCAAAATTACAATAGTGAAGACATCAGCTGACTAGGTTAATAATCGGGTATCTATTACATTGTTTATCTGTGAGCATTCATTACCTGTCTTTCCTGCGCTCCCCTATTGGCACAGGACTGACTGAGATCCGAGGTAAAGTGGAAATGGAGCCTTGTGATTGGCTACTGGCGAATGAGGAGGTCTCCAGATTGAGTGGCGACTGTGGAGGTGTGATGAGACTGGGGCTGCTACACTCTGAGTGCGAGAGGGAGCCTGGGTTTAGGGGAAGAGGAGCAGAAATGAACAGAATAAAGGTTTAAGATACTGAAATCGACTGCCATTCACACGCTTCTGTAACACATCAGGCTTCTACAAAGGCCAGCAAACCGCTCATATCACTTTGTTCACAGCCACAAATATTCTGACAAGGACTTTGTTACCAGAGCTGCATGTTGGGTTTTTATACGTGTGTATGGAATCTGAGTTTAATTAAAGAAGCTTGGTAACAAACTGTTTTCACAGTTAATGTCAAGAAAAATGATTCCAACTATGTGAGAAGGAGGTCTAGGTGATCAGATCATATACTGAAAATATTTACCGTATGACACATGATTTGTTGGACTGAATACTTTAACATCTTGTGCAGAGGAAATAAAAACATCAAAACTGGATAATGGACTAATTTTTATTAAAATAAGATTTCCACATCTGAGAATGAACTGTGAGGTGGCTCCTGTTTTCCTTCTGCCTTTTAAAATTTGATCTTACAACTCACTGAGTACAAAAAAAGTAAAATTGGGTCTGAAGGTTGGGAAACGACTCAAAAAAAGGAAAGATTGCTTGACCTTAAGCTGCCGCTTTGCAGTTTGATCCAAGGGGCTTTTGATTATTTTAATTCTCGTATGATGAGTGGGAGCAGTACCTCTGTCTGACCCCAGCATGGAGCGGGGGTAGCGGGGAGTGGAGGGGATTTTGATCCTCTCTGTGCGGTACTGGACATTGCTGGAAGAACCTGCCAGAGGGGTGAGATGATACAGGAATGAATGCCGTGACATAATATCCGAAAAGAGAAAGGGACATCGAGTCGATGACCTTTTTGTGTGTGTGCTTGCGTGCGTGCGTGTCAGACTGACCGAGCCGTGCGCTGGAGGGCAGTGAGTTTGTACCGTGTGAAGCTCTGCTGCTGCGCGATGATGAGGATTCAGAGTAGTCGCTCGTGCGCTTCTGCTGGCTCAGGTCCAGGCTCAGACGACCCTGGTGTTGTGGGCTAGAAAGATTTTTTTTTTATTTTTTTTTTAAAAGCCTTAGGAAACACGGATATAATTATGCATACAATGCTTACACAATTTGAACATGGAAGATATTTCACAGATCAGGGTTAATTAAATTGATGGGCTGAGCAAAGTCAACTGCACAATACAAAGGCGAACCAACAGTAGGAAATTATATTCATCCAAACCCCAAATTTAATTACACAATCTCGCCTTTGGGAAACAAGCTAATTAAAATATATTAGTCATCATAACAGGCCCCGTCAGAAACACTTAACCGACAATTAAGGAGGCCTTGACATAAAGCACTGGGTCCTAATTCGTGGGGTCAAGAAAATCGTGACTGTGTAAAAAGAGGTAACCTGGTGTGGGTGTGCTGGTGACATATCTGGGAGGCGACGGATGGACAGTTGCTGGTGTGAACGCGGTGGCTGCGCACGGTGTACACTGGATTTCTCATCACGGCCGTCACAGCAGGGCAAGGAGCTAGACCCCGGTGGGCTGAATCTGACAGAGCAGAGACACACCGCCATGTTAGAGTCTGTGATTGTGGTGACAGCGTGCGTGTTTATGTAAACACTTGAGAAACTGACTAGGAGGTAGGGTGCCGTTGTAGACTGTGGGGACGAAGCCGACACTGTGCCTGTGGGAGCGGCTCGGGGAGGAACGCAGCATGTCCCTGGGCTCTGGTGAGTGCTCGTCATTAGAGTAGCTCTGTGATGAATGACAGACACAGAAACCGTTACTATTTCCCCCCGCAGGGTAACAAAACACTATTATGTCTTGGGAGGAATCCTCTACCCCTTTGCCGGAGACAAGTACCATATGAGAAAAATGACAGAATGAACATCCCACAACAGTAAAATGAACATTTATCCCCCCCTACCACTGTGCCTGCCTGTGCGCTTCGGGGGCCTGAAGAGGTAGCCAGGCATGGCTGTCTGAGCCCCAGGCACTGACTCAGCTCCTAGGTTGCGTGGCTGTACCAGTGCAGAGGCATCAATCACTCCGACACGCTGGCTAAGAGGCAAGTCCCAGAGGCATAGCTCTGACGGGGCTTTAAATTCTATTACAAAATGGATGCTTTGGCCCACTGGGATGATTTGAAATGTCGGTCCCAAGCTCAAATGCATCATGTTCTTAACTCTTTATTAGAGAAACTTTGAATCAAGCTGCCTTGAATTGGTGCAGGGACCAAAATAATATTAAAAGACTTGAGACTACAACTCAAAGACTTGAGATCCTTAAGTGGACTCACTTGGAAAGTGGGAAGAGTGATGGTCTGGGGGGTCATCCTACGTCGGAGGGCGGGGGCAGATTTAGGACGTGGTCTCTTCACCTCTGGCTCCTCCCCTCTGGTCCGGCCAATATCCTCGTCACACGACTTCCTCGAGGTCAGGACCTTGCCGTCCAAAAAATAGTGGTTTCCATTCCTGTCTCTCTCTCTCTCAGTCCTCTCTCTGCTCTCTCCTGCCGCCATGGAGATGGCAGCCTCTCCCTTGCCATCTGAGGTGATTGTGCAGTCGGAGGCAGAGCTGCTTTGATGCTTGTGTTTGAACTTAAAGGAGTCACTGCGAGTGGGTGGGGTTGGAGGGGTTGGGGTAGGGGTGGATGAGGAGGAGAGGGATTCGGTCTTTGAAGGCTGGGGGGAGTGGGAAGCTGCGGCAGCTACCGCTGCAATCTGATTGGCTGCTATGTACTCCATCTTAGAGGAAGGTGTTTCAGGCCGTTTGAAAGTGTCTGGGTCAAAGATGGACTTTCTCTGCTTGGGTGATTTGTAGATGGAGAGCTGGGCTGCCGCTGTGACTGGACTGGTGTTATCTGGTGCAACCGACATACCTCCCACCATCATCTTGGGCCACGTGCCGCCACTGTGCTTCTTCTCCAGGGTTGTCTCCATCGTGATGCAGTCTGAAGGAGAGACAGGGTCAAAGGGCAAGGAGGAGGGCGCCTTTGTGTAGGGGCAGCACTCTTGGAAAGCACTGGGCCCATAGCGACCAGTGCCCAGGTCAGAGGCCGGCCGAAGGCTAGTGGCATGGAGGGAGCCCGTGGAGAACGGCTTGCTGATGTCGCCGTACACCTCATCCGATTCACCTCTGACCTTCCTCCTCTCCCCAGAGATGCTACTTGTGCTGCTGCTCCCGACATCAGGGCAGAAGATGTCAGTCTGTGTTGAGCTGTTGTGTTTGAGGTTGCGGCTGTTCCGTGAGTGAATCTCAGACAAGTGAATGCGCCCGTTGGACTTCTCCGATGACTCACGCAGACTCTCAAAGATGTTCTGGCCTGATGTGCTGTGAGGGAAGAACTGTGGGGAAGACAGAGGAAGGAATTAACCACATTAAATGTTAAAAAGCCCCGTGTATTCAACAATAAACTTGCAGATGAAGTGACAAAGTTACAGATAATTTTAAAAAGTTGCAAAAGTGCTATGTAGGGCAAACGCAGATAGAAAGAAAGCTCATGAAGGTTTTTGGCATAGGTGAAGTAGAAAAAAAGCTCAGAAAGTGTAAATGGCCCACCTTCATGAGAGAGAGGCTAAGAGAGTCCCTGCAGCTCCTTAACAGAGCCTCACACTCTGTCACAGATTTGTTATCCAGAGCAATGCCATTTATCTGGGGAGTAGAGAAAGACATTGGAAATAAGGACAGGTCCTTCAACACTAAAGCAATGCACGTTCGTCTTTTTAATATTCCTCAGAGTCGTGTGTGTGCGCGCGCGTGTGTGTATGTCTTGGGTGGCAGTGTTATTAAAATAGATGTACATCTACAAACACATATAGGTGTTATATTTCCCAAATATGAGTGTGCCTAGGGCCTGAGACGTGTCTCACTCAACCGCAGTGTGGAAACCACGAGAAATCTAGGCCAGCACATTTCAGTCTGTAGAACCCTCATGCTGCGATCCGCACATTTCCGTCACAATGGGCTCGACTTGAGAGGAACTTTTTCTTAAAACGGTCAGGGGTATTAAATAACAAAGTCAATAAAAAGTTACAGTGGAGATTTAACATAAAATACCCTGGGAAAAGAACTTCCTGCTTTAACCTGGAACAAGTCTGATACATTACGAGCATCTCTGAACTCACCTTTGACCCACGGAGTTCAGCTACCGACATTCAATTGCACCTCATGCATATTTCATTGCAGATTCAGCACTCTGAACTCTTTTTTGCAATTAAGCATTTAATAAGTTGTATATAACCTGATACACTAATGTGATTAACGTCCACAAGGGCATGATAAAATACGATACTCTCCCATGATTGCGATCTCTTAACACATCATCTGTGCTTACCATTGCTAATCGTGGTTGCAGCTGAGCTATCATCTGGCATATCGGTTCCCTGGTTGCATGGAGGAGACGGCTATGCTGCTAAATGGTGAGCAGAGATATCCAAGTGCTCTGGGATTTAAAAGCTAATGCACAGGTTTCATGCTTCATCTTAAACTAACAGGGGAGTTAAGGTTTCTGCTGCTACTGGCATAGATTAGCATAAGAGACAGGGTCACTTTGCAGAAGATAGAGATGCATAGTTCCATTTCTGACATTTGCCTTTTCTCTTCCTTTGCCTCATGTGGGAGTATATTAGCACTGTGTACGTGTGTGTGCGTGTGTGTGCGTGTGTGTGCGTGTGTGTGTGTGAAGACAGCTCCACCTAGCCCTCTAGAGCCGCAAGTATTTGGAGGATTTAATCAGAGCAGGAGACTTTCCTATTTCTACTTCACACACTCAACCAAATCCCACTTTATCTGGGGTTTGGAGAGTGGATACTGGAATGGAACAAGGCCTGGATTAGGACGCAAAAGGAACCCGTGTGAGCTATAGTGTGGAGGATGTGGACGTAGTGTAAAAAAATAAAAAATAAAAAAAATAAAAGAGGATTGCAGAGAAGCTAACAGAGACTCACAGCGATCAGTCTGTCTCCAACTGTGAGAGAACCTTCCCTGGCTGCTGGACTGCCCTGGACAATGGCAGTGATGAACACACCGCTCTCCAGACCGATCCCACTGTCTGAGACACAGAAGAAAAAAAAAAAAGAAAAAAAAAGAAACACAATGAAATAAAACAAAAGCATCAAATAGCCATCAGGCATTTGAATCTATTTATAGGTAAGCTAAGTAATTTGGTTCTCTGATGCACCTTTGTGTCCCACGAGGTTGATGTGAACGGGAGTGACGAGCCTTCCGCCCAGAGACTTCCTCCTTCGTACCACCATGTTAATCAATCCTCCTCCGTTAAGGACAGCCTTCACAACCTGCTTCCTGTCCTTATTGGTCAGGTCAATGTCATTAATCTTCAACAACCAATCATTCACCCTGGAGGCACAAAGAGGACGGATGATGAGGAATTTAATGAACCGTCCAGAGAAAAAGACAGTGGAGGGATTTCTTGAGGCTCATACCTTAACCTTCCATCAGCGATACTTCCTTTGTCCACCCTTGTAACAAATATTCCACAATCTCCCGGTAAATACGGATCATTTACCCCCTCAGCGATATCAAACCCAAGTGCCTTCAAATCCATGTCATCCTGTGAAAGGCAATAATATAGCCGATTCATTCTTATTTCAATATCATCAAGTTTTGGCAGTCTTTGGAGCTCGACTGGCATGTCACCAAATCACTCTCAGTAATAAGAGCTGAGCACTGCTCTTACCCTGTCTTTCTCAAACTCCACCACCTCTGTCTCCCACTCCAGGGAGTCCGTGTCGATGGCTGAGTCGTGAGAGCTGTGGGCCATTAGCTGACAGAACCGGGCCTCCTTCTCCAGCTGGCTCTCCATCTTCTCCCTTAACAAAGGAGGACGTTGCACACAGAGTCAAAAGGTCAGTCGCTTGAGGATGGATGGGCAGAGACAGAGACAACAGGAAGAGCGAGTCACACACAACCAGTCTGCGTACTGGAAATAACAGTTTGCATCGTTATGGAAGCAGAATCCAGCCTGAAGTAAAGGAGGTTGCGTGCATATGGATTAAATAACATTCAGAAATTTACAAAGTATGTTTTGACCTCCTTCTGTCAAACTTTTCTTTATCTTTTCAACATTTCTTACGTCCTTTCTCACACAGGCAAACGCCTTCTGTTTTGTGGTTCAGGGAATCAATTTTATATTTACTCATAAGAAATCTAAAAGTAGAATGCACACAATGCCCTGCTGTCAGTAAGACATATGGTGTCCTACTGAGGCATGCCTGTAGGGTAGCTGTGACATTAAAACCCCAATCTTACATTGTTCTTTACAGAGGATAGAGGATGAAACTCCCAAAGTCACAGCATCCTGCCAACTCCATACAGGGCTCTGACTCAGAAACAGTTGTCATATACACTTCAGCCAGCAGAGGGCACCTACACATGCAATATAGACATATGCAGGGAGGTCGAGACAGTGAGAAACCAAATGTGTATGCGTGTCCAAAACACTGCTGCTTTTTCAGGATTACACTTTTAATCTGGCCATGAGGAAACGGCGCCAGAGAAACAACTAAGCTCCATGATGTCTCCAAAGGCAGAATATCACAGCTTACGCCCTGCCACACACTGAGTACAACAGCTTATGGAGACAAAGGCAGTGCGGCACACGAAGTAGGACGAGCAGAGGCAACTTTGTTCTGTGTTCAAATGAACAGGGATTTTCCTTGGATGGTGTTTATGAGACGTTCCTGTAGTTTCATGGCTGAGGCTTCAGCACCACGATGAAGACTCACTTTAGCTCTTTAAGTTCTCGCAGTGCATCGTTCTTCTGTTTCCTCATGTCGTCCAGATTTCGCAGGGCATCGGCGAGATCGCTGACAGCCCGGTCCCGTTCCCGACGAAGGTTATCACACAGAGTTCTGAGGAGAGAGGTGGCGAGACGATATGAGGGGTGTTACTGAAAGGAGCGGGTATTAGACAATGATTCTCTAAGGTCATCAACTTTGGATTTGCCCTCCAGCTCTGTCAGGACTCTTTAACAAACCCATTCACAGACTGACCTTATGCTCTCCCTCTCCGCCACTATTTTGTCCCTCTCTTGAAAGGCCCAGTCCCGTCGACACTTGGCCACCTCAGCCTCCTGTGTGGCCTCCTTCAGTTCCTGGGACATGGCCTCATACTGCTTTCTCAGCATCTCAATCTCCTTATTGGCTCGTTCCATGTCCAGGGTGGCCGAGTCTTGTTTCTGAAAACATCGAGAATGCATGAGCAGGATTGTCGATTTTCTTTTATTCTTTTCTTTTATTCACGGCAAAGTCAAAAGTGTCCAGTGGAATATAATAGTGACATATTAAAAATACTAATGGTAGAAACAATCAACAACAGCAACAGTTTATTTTCAAGTATTAAGGTTCAAGTACACGTAACCTACAAAAGAACTGATATGAGGGCCATCTAGTGGTCAAACAAAGGTGTACCTGAAATCTACTTGAGGGTCAGTATACGGATGTACTGTTATCCACCAACTGGATGCACTAAGCTCTCGATCATGTGCCTAACCTTTGACTTTATACTGTCAAATCTAAGGTGCACTGTGTTTGCTACCTGTCTGGCCTGATAGTACTCTCGGAGCAACTGATCCCTTTGAATGATGGCCTCCGTCCTCTCCTTGCGGGCCACGTCCCTCTCCTCCCGAACCATCTCAATATCCTTGCATGCCTGACTCAGCTCCTTCTGAGCCTCAGCCTTGTCCTTCACCTCGTGGCAGTACTTCTCCAGCAGCTCATTCCTCTCGCAGATGGCCCTGTCACGGTCCACCAGTGACGAGTTCAACTCCTGTCACAGAACAAAGGGCGGCACAATGGAATGAGGGCATCTCAACACTGTGAGTCATTAATGCAATGTGAAAAAAGTATTTGAGGGCCAATGCAGAGTGATCCAACACTAGTTATGAATCTCCTTTGTCTGTCAACCACAGTGTTCAGAAATGGTCTTCAAAAAGCAGCTGACCTATTTTTGTGCCGTATCCTGGGTGAAGATGGACTTTGATCCACTGACTGAGCACTAAATGCCTGGACCAAGTCATGAACAGCTGTACTAAAAGAGGGAGGCTGATATTAAACTCTTTAATTAAAACACTTCCTGTCTTACTGACAGTAACTTTCTCTTTGGGAAGATGTGATGGATGAGTTATGATAAGGACAGTTTGACTCCATATAGCTTTATATTCAACTCTTGAAGATAAAAGAAATACTTTAAAGAAATAGTCTGAAATTTTGAGAAATTCAATTATTCACTTTCCTTTCAAGAGTTTGTCGAGAAGATTGATACACTTCACTTGTTACCACAGTAAGAATGTAACTTCAAAAACAGCAGCAGCAGCAGGTTGGCTTAGCCTAGCATAAAGACTGGAAATAAGAGAAACAGCTAGCTGAGCTCTGTACATAGACAACAGAAAAAATAATAGAATCAAATCACCTCCAAACCTTTTTGTGTGTTTAATCCATGCAACAACTGAGGTGTACAAACAATTCAGGGTGTCATGGGATGTCATATGCTGGACCATTTGGTCCATCCTGGCGTCTCCATGGGATCACTTGCAACTAGTTATGGACAAGAAATAGCAATTTCCCCCCGTTTCCAGTCTTATTGCCAAGCTAAGCTAACAGACTACTAGCTCCAGCTGCATATTTACTATAGCATGGGTAGTCAGTTATATTTTATAGATGAACTAAACTTGTAGACATTAATTACACTCTTCTGCCTGATACCTGTCTGAGTGCTTCCAACTCTTCACTGGCCACAACCCTCTCTGAAGAAGTGTTTTTCAGTCGGGCCTCGGCTGCCTCCAGTTCCGTCTGCAGCTTGTCCAGCTCCTTGATCACCTGATCCCTCTCGCTCATGATGAGGCGGTACTCGTTGAACACAGAGTCTCTCTCCTCCTTGTACTTCTCGCAGTCCTTGGATGCCTTCAGCTGCAGGTTCTTGTAACGCGTCACTTCAGACTGCAGCCGCTCCATCTCTCTCTGCAGCTCCTTGTTCTGAGCTGAGGACTTGTTCAGCTCCTGCTGCACTGAATCAAACCTGGGAGGGCGGAGGAAGATTTTAGTGTAAAATTTTATAAGATGCCCGTATAAAATGATGTTGTGCTGGCTCCAGCTTGAGTGTAGCTCATACCAGCACTTGCTCCTGTATATTTGTGTGAGTGTGTGTATATACAGGTGCTGGATCATAACCTCATCTGTTTGACGGATTCAAGACCATGAAATAAGAACAGGCCCAAACCGCAATTTGTAACAGGTCTGATAACATGATAACATGACTTCCCTACGATATTTAAGTGCTCAATTTCATCTCATGTATTTTTGTTTTCGGCTTTTGTGCAGATGATAAATGCATCACCTTCTCATCGAGGTGGAGTACTGCTGTTGGTAGTGCATGGCCGAGTCTCGCTGTTTGAGCAACGCGTCCATCTGCTTCTGCAGCCTTCGGTTCTCCTCCTCGGCCTGCTCCAGGCGGCTCAGGTCTGTGTTGTGGTTGGCCACCTTCTCGCTGTAGCGTTTACTCAGGGCGTCATACTCCTTCTTTACGCCCTCCAGCTTGTCCATAGCAGTGTCATACAGTTTGTTTAACACCTCTGATGAGCCCTTCTCTCTCATTACCTGATGAGGACAACAAAAGTTATATGATATGTCATTCTGAGACTAATGATGGTGTGTGCAATGTTGATGCCACAAGGTGAAATTGAACTAAGCCTGTATTTGTTGTGCCACACCTTAGCAGCAGATGGCATCCATGTGTAGGCAGGATCCTATTTTTACAACACAAGCAGATCCTGTGCCAGCTTAAACAATAAGTCTAAGTGCATTTAGGCATGGAGGTAAAACCAAATGGCTGGCCTGCGAAATTAACTGTTTTATGTGTGTGTCCTTCAGACTGCATTATTCATCCCCTCTGAGACTGAATGTCTCATTATTGCAGGTCTTGCTGCTGATATAGTCCCTCCTGATTCCTGACAGAGCTGCTCTGACCTGAGGGCTGTATTGACCTCATCTACACAGCATACACTGCGTATGCACTGATCTTGTAGCTACATGGTTTAGGTCAGTGTGCCCTTTGCCCAAGCCAAAGCCCTTTTCTTCTGCGCTTGCCCTTTTCAGAAGTGCTCTGTGTGCATTTCCCTCTGCTCTGCTGCCCTGTGCTCTTAGCCACTGCAGTGCTCCCACGGGTGCTGTGTGAGACATTACTGCACAGTAGACCAATTCGGGTCACAGCACCCTTGTGCAGTTTAGAACAAAGTACTCAGTGCATAAAAGACAACAAGTAATACTGTTTGATGTCCAAAATATGTGACTTTGAATTATCAAGAGGTGAAACCCCCTCAGCACTGCTAAAGTCTGTGATGTTGTTGCAAACGGAACAAGCACTTTGATTTTGCATCATGCCTTGAGCATCTGCTTCGTATCAGTAAATCTCTGAAGGCTATCCATGCCCTTGTAACATCTGGGCAGCTACAGCAGACACCCACATACAGACATGTAGCTGTGCCAGTGGATCGTACCTGCTGTTGCTGCAGCCGAAGGTCTGCCAACTCTTTCTGGTCTTGACCGTGCAGTCGCTTGAGCTCCTCGCAGTTCTGTTTTAGGTGGTTGTGCTCTCGGACAAGTTGGGCGTTGTCCCTCCTGAGTGTCTCCATCTCCTCCTTCAGCTGTGTCTGTTCGCCCAAGACACGGCTGTGCAGCATGCTGAGAAAACAATGGGCGCATGTGTGTAAAAGAGGATACGTTGCAGTGGCAAATATAAGCAACAGAAAGCAAGCTTTGATGAGATCACCTTAAACACAGCCTTTAAACCCAGAAGGAGCATTTTGTTGTTGTTATGCAGCATGTAAAATAATTCATAATTCTGATAATTCAGTTACAGCAACTCAGTTATTTAATTTCAATTTTTTAATTGAAGTGCCGTCCGCATCCGATGATAAATGCAGCAGAACACAAGCTAACTTAACACACACTGCTTTACATTCCCAAAGAAGTTTTATGTTTGGAATATCTTTAGTTTAAAAAGCTTTATCTTACCAATATACTGCACAATATGTCTACCTAATTAGCAAGTGACATCTTAATTTGACAACTTCTTGCATCTTTTGCTTCCATTCTGTTGGAAAATATTCTAACTTACAACACTCTTTCACAGCTAATATGCCGTATGATCAGTTTCTATGCTCCAGAAATTTTGCCTCGGCTTATGAGCTGTTAGGCTGAATTATTCAATCACATAAATGCCTCTATTTCCAAGCTTTTAAAACCATGCATGTTTTTTTTTTTTCAAGCGCCAATTCCCTTTTAATGTGAAAGCCAGCTGTAGCTGTGAGGGATGTTCTTTCAATTAGGTTAATTGCAACACCATGCCAGCATTTGCTACAATTCCAGTAAAACAATGCAATAAAACGTAATTATTTCTACACTGAAAAGCAGCAGGTGGCAGGTGACAGGATGCTCAACCTACGCTTTCCAACATTTGCACTTCAATAACGAGTCCCCGACACACATTTGCCACTGCTTTCCTGTGGAAATCTGAGCAACGAGGTGCATTGCATTTAGACTACATAATGCAGAGTCCTGAGAGTCCTTCATTAGCAATGAGAAAGGGAAATTAGGTACCACAGCACTAAGCAGGAGATATACTTACTGGTAGAAGTCTGCCTCTTTCACAGCCTCCTCGCACCTCTTGAGTGTTTTGGTGTGCTGGTTCTGGAGAGACTGAAGATCTGCCATGGCCCTCATGCACTGACTTTTCAGACGCTCATAATCATGGCTAGCTTTGGAATTTGGCCTTAAGGAGAAAAGCAGCAAGGAATCAAAGACTGACTCTACCCGGCAGCCTTGTACGATAATGTGGCCAAGCACAGATCAGACAGAAGGATGGAGAAGACGGAGCTGACCTTCCCCTTGTATGAGAATTCATAAGATAGGAATGAAATGTTTGATTAAACATAAACAGCATTTAAAAAGTATGCACTGATGTAAGCAAAGGAGTCTTTGTGTCATCTGTTGCACAAGAAACATCTGGTAAGTAGAGTACATAAAACTTAATTAAGCAGCTAGTGTCAGTGCCCTCTGTCTGCAAGGTAGAGTCAACATTACTCCAGACAGCAGAGAATTAGGAGATGAAAACATGGCAGCCAGGGTACTGACATCATGACTTTAACAATCTAGAGAGAATAAACATTATCAATCAGAGACTCAGCTCGGAGAGCTATGAATCACAGGTCAGAGGCAATAGCCGGAGCTGATGCATTTCACTTAGGGCAAAAAAAAGCATCTAAAATCACAGTCGACAGATTCATAGGCACCAGCCAAATAAAAGTGTTACTAGAGGGGGAAAAAAACAGTAACAACAAAAACTTGGCAGCAGGACAGGATTTGCACCTGCAGTCGTCGAAGGTGGTCCCAGGCGATGCCAGCGCCAGGCGCTTACGGAGCTCGTCCCTCTCCCTGGTCACCTGGCGGAGCTGGAACAAGATGGTGTCCAGGTTGTCGCCGGATGGCCGGTTGTCATTGATGGCTGGGGGTGGGGAGGACGCTTCACCGTTAACGGGCGAACCTGCGACAGTGAGCACATTACCGGAGGCTAGGACTATTGATCAGCACACGCTGGAAAAGTTTCCCCTCGCAATACACGTCATCATTCAGAGGCTGCGTAATACACCTTAGTTTCACACTCAATTGAAATGATCTTCTTCATGTAAGCATTATAATCTGAGACAACCATTGCGACACAGACAATCCATGTCTGGATGGAGGAAGAGTACCTTTGTGACCAATTTTACCATTAGTAGGCACAAGAGTTTAGTCATGACCTGCCCAGCAGGGCAGGGCAGCAGCTGCCTGCTGTTAAATGCCTCTTTGTGCCCGGGAAGATCCAAGGGTTTTTCCATTAAAGTTAATGTGAATTTGCTGTTATTGTAAAGTTACTGTAAATTTGTGGAAAATGATCTTGGATTTACAAGACTACACCATCTGTAATCTCTATATGATACGATTTTGACTGGATGATGTTCTGGATACCTTCTGTCTTATTACAACGAATGCCTCCATATATTCTTTGATTAAATGGAGGTGTTTGGAAAGCCAGTGAATCTGAGGTCCCTGTCAAGAAACAATAACTGCACACTGAAATACTTGACTTATACTTGACTTGTTTTCCAGAAGAGCCCTTTACCCTGGTCTTGTGTATCTATTACAAAATCTGGTGGTTTCATTCTACCTGTCAGGACTGAGATTAAAAAACAGAGGAGGATTTGTCATTGAAATAGCAAGGTCATTCACTTTCATTGGGTGACAATAAAATGGATTCTGACAAAACAAAAATGATATAAATGTAAAGAGTCTTTTTAGGGTTATTTTCTCCATTCTCCAAGGAATATGCATGGCTGGAAATCGGAGGATTATAACCATCTTTGGCTCAACATTTGGCCCTTTTGGAGGTTTATGTAACACAGCTGAGTCATTTGGACCTTTGTCAAAACTAGGAAAAGGCAAGCGTGGCTTCCTTGGGGAAAGAGAAAGACACTGGGATGGTGTTTTTGCCCCAACATGGGGTATAAAAGAAAAAAAAAAAAAAAGTAAACTCAGTAACCTGTCAGATAATCTGAACTTGTACTAAAATCAGCATTAACAAAATGCCACAATGCAGCCTTGCAGATTTTAAGTCTGCATTATTGTTGTGCTGTGTTTGGAGATAGTATATAACCTGTCTGACTTGGCACGACCCACGCACGTCATTAACAGGCACCACGGTTGTTATACATACCAACACTACTGAGGGAGCTGCTGCTTTCCGAGTCGGAGGGCATAGTAGAGAGAACGCTGTAGGTGGAACCTGCCAAGAGACAAAGGCCAAGAGAACAGAAGAGATGCATTCTGATATAAAGCAGTGATAGACTGATTAACCAATTACGCACAAGCCTGAATTAATTGCATCTGCAAGTTGGAAAGTGAGTATTACACAGTCAGCTTCATTTTCCCGGCAGAGTTGCATGATAAATTTGGTGCAAGGTTTAAACTTGGAATAATAACTTCAACAATCTCTCTTAGTGGCTCTATTTTATCACTCCACACCGCCGTCGCCATTAAACCTCCTCTCTCTCTCACTGTGCTCTCTGCCTTGCTTTGATGTATAGTCCCTGTATGTTTCTGCTACACAGGCAGAATGTCACGGCTGAAATGGGATTTTCTCTTTTTATGTCAAGCACATGGAGAGAGAGAGAGAGAGAGAGAGAGAGAGAGAGAGAGAGAGAGAGAGAGGAAATGATTCTCTATCTGAATGGCTGTACACACTGTTAAGCTGGGGGATATTTCACACAGGCAACCACAATCCTTAGCAGAGAATATGCAGATCCCCATTATAATGCAGCCCCTGCTCCAAAGGGCAACATAAGCATGGTGGAAAACACAGACAAATTTTTTTTTCGAACTCACATCTTACACTTCGGTTTAATGTTGAAGTAATGGTCTATTCTTTATTTTCACCAACTATCCAAAGAAGCCGATGGATTTGAACTGACTTCCACGCAGATTTTATTACCCCACATATCCAAAGTTGCTGTGTTAGCTACTGCAAGATGACACCAATCACCATAATTTATAGTGAAAATGGTCTTTGTGGGCTCAGCACACATGCTAATTGAAAAGATAAATGGATAAACTGACTCTCGGTGAGTAAAAATGTAGTGCTAGCACTGCATACGGTATTTTTAAGACAATTTTCACACCAATCATTTTGTTTAATTTGGTTTTTAGAAACGCACATTCATAAATTCAGCGCTGTAACTTACAATTATTTTCATTATTAATAAACAGGCTGATTTTTCAAGGCGATGTCTAAGTTTGGTTTTTTGTCTTGTCCTCTGTCCAGAATAGTAATTTCATCACTAGAGACTGACATCATAGTCTCATTGGAAAAGTAGAGACCAGATAATGTTTGACATTTTTACTTGAAATATAACAAGAAAATTAACTGATTATCAAAGTGGGTGCGGAGTTTCTGTCCATTGGCTACAGATCAGTTGACCAGTTATTTCAGCTCCAAATAGATCCCATGAAGTCATTATACACTGATAAATAAATACTCGTGAACCTGCCTAAAAACAGCACAGCAAGGCACAGATAAAACTAATGAACATGGTAAATTCACACCAAACACATGGACAAAGTCGTTTCTGTGTGCAGGGTTTAAGAGTGCAAGGGAAGGGTGCCTGGCTTTGTCAGCGGCAGGCAATAGATTGACGCCAACTGTTCTAGATCTCCATCTCTGTCCTTGCCTCCCCACCGGGTTTAGCTACAACTCTGGCTCCAGCCCTCAATGTGTGACAAGGCCAAGCCTAATTAACTATGAGCTCTGCGCGACTGAGCCACTCCATCTTAGGCCCTGCAGACAGAGGCAAGGAGAAGGGGCCAAGAGGGGAAGCAAGGGGAAGGCATGGAGCAGAGGAGAGCAGATGAAAGGAGATAGCCTAACTAAGTCGCAAAAGAGATAAGGAGGGAGGGTGTTTGAGAGACAAAGACGGAGAAAGTAAGTGGAGAGACTGTGGAAAAAAAGAGAACAGGGAGCAGGGCGGAAAGGCTTTTAATCTGTTCTGACACTCCCTGATGCTCAACAATTTCACTCCGCGAAGTGCTCGGAGCACACAGCTTTGATTTCATATTGTTCCATCAGACATGATGAGAACCACTCTGGGGCTGCACAGCATTAGTCCTCTACAATCAACACGCAGTTATGCAAAAAGGCTCCTGCTCATTTCCATTGCCACACTGAAAAGCAGCAACTGACTTCTTGAACCCAGGATGTGACTGACGAGGCACCGTTGTAAAAGACGTGAGCCACTGAGAGGTATTATGCCATCTCAGCCAGAGGATTAAGTCTCTTTTAAAATACTGTGCAGCGCCAGTAAAGCTCTGTGAAAGAAAAAAAGCTGTAACGTGTAGCTTCTTAAATGTTGTATTTCGTGCTTTGGAAACCAAAACACTCAAATAAATTAAAATCCCAGTAATCTCGGCCTCTGAGGACATGTGCAAACAGCTATATACTCCCACAGACGAGGCAGTTCTGGGACAATCCTCGCTATCTCACAATCTGATTTGGCTGCAAGGACAAATTTGTGCGCCAAAATTCCCATTTTTAGATCAGTCATGGGCTGATTAGTTAACCCTGTGAGCACACCAACGGATGCAGTATGGATTGCATGTCAGATACAAGCCCGCTTTATCTGGTGGTCGATGGGTCAGCGGCATTAGCCTTTTTCCAACAGGCTTTTAATCATCGATAGCAATTAGCACCGTCCATAGCCCGTGAGGCTGATCATTTGTAAACAGGTTCGCCGCGTCAATAAAGCAGGGATCCATTAGGGTAGCATAGATCTGATGAGCTACCGAGCCTGTCTATCCTGAGAAAAGAAATGAGTACGAATCAAACCTCAGAAATCGTCTCCAACATTCAGGTTAATTTCCACCAGAGAGACACATCATGGCGGATTTGATCTGAAGCTATTATGTATGTTAATATGGAGTCAGCATCTGCTACTGAATTCCATCAAGGGATGCACTCTAAGGTGAGAGATATTCCACTGGAGAGACCTGAGGCGACAGTAACAAAGGCCTTTCGCTGTGATCTAAATAGGTCAGGGGAGTGCTCGCCCTACCTAAGGGGTTCCACTTCCCCCCACCCTTCTTTTCTCTGCCCTCCCCTCCTCTTTGCCTTACAATCAAGCGACGTGCTCAGCGACCAACAGTTGCTTCAGACAACCAGATTATGTTCTCCGGCACATAAAGCAAGATGACACATGTTGCCATGGTGAACCTGGATGAGAGGAATAGTAAATTCTGCAGCGTGGTGAAAAAGAGAGCATGAGAGTTGGAGGCTTGTGGAGGAGAGCCTCTTTCAAAGATAGATGCAAAGTCTGGCTTCCACCGTCGGGTGAGACTAAATTATTCATCAGCTCCAGAAATTCTCTCATCTGACAATGAAAGCGTCTCCCAAAACATAAAACACATATGATTGGGCTCTGCTGCTGCTGCTTCAAACTTTCTCTTTATCAGAATATGTTGACAAGCTTTGAAACTATGGATGAATTCTGTTCTGCCTCCAAAAAATACGAAATACTAAAGTTCTTCAGGGTCACTTAGTAAAAGAACAGCATTAGCATTCCAAAAATAATACTGTGTGTTATTCTTTATTAGCCGCTGTCAGCTCTTCTCAGTGTCACAGAGCAACAGTGATTATTATTTTTTTTTAAAAATAAAAAAAGTCACGCACCAAGAGGCGAGCAGACCCAACATAGTCTTTGTGGTCTTTCTCCTTTTGTGCCCTCGGCTTCATGGCCATTAAAACTACAGAGGCGCAAATAATAGCAACACTAATAATACGGTTGAAAACTACCCACTCGTTTCACAGTGTGCTTAACTGAGGCTGAGGGATGTGTCAGCATTACGCCAGAGAGCAGAAGGCATCTCTTTTACTCTGCCATCCCAGACCACTAAATCCTGACTGTGGCCCTGCTTACAGTATGGAGGATGGAGGTTGACTTAGTGATGCACACATCCCACCTACTGTCTCAATAATGGTCAGACATGGAACGCTGACAGTGGTGACAGGGAATGTGGGGAGAGGGGGAGAATGTCATGCAACAAAGGTCTGACTGCAGTTGGCACTGAACCCAGGATGTTGTCATTGCAACATCTGATTTTGTTTCCCCCTTAATTATAAAGGAGGAAGAAGAAATCCCGTACGTAAATGTAGCTGCACCAAAATGTAAAAACAATTCATCACAAGTGAACGCATTCAAAGGGTAAAAGCACTCATTATGCAGGCTGCTGTCAGCGTAATATTAAAACTTTAATAATATTGGACTACCACATATAACACTGACGCATCAACATGTAATCAGTACTTGTTGTAGCTGGTCAAAGTGGGGCTGGATTTAACTGCTTTATAGACTGTCAGACAGTTTAATCAATAACAAAGTGAGCATATCATATGAACACGTAGTATGTTTTGAGTGAACATTAGCATGTCAAGTATAGTTATGAAATATATATATATACTAATAATACTTATCATAATTATTAAACCTTTACTTACTTAGGTGTGGAAGCTTTATAAAGTTATCTTGTTTCCTATTGTGTTATACCAAGGAACAACATTTAAGGTGGATTGGTCTTGTCAGTATCACTGCATTACAAGTGTCACCAAAATCATATATGAACTGTGGTCACTGCAGGTGTGCAAAGAAACATACCACATATTGCCTCATCTATTTCCCTCCGTCACTCAGAGTCTTGCAGTAAGCCATGCAGTGGGCCCAACTTCTAGGGAGGCAATGACACCACAGACAGGCCAAGATTCTGGGCAGTGTGCCAGAGAAAGCCTTGCTGCTGGGGTAAAGGATTGATCATCTGATTTAAGGAGTCTACACTAAGCATAAACATGAAGACATCTAACATGATGACTCCATGAGCCTTGATTACTCCACCGCACGCACATTGCCTGACTCACAGCTTCATGTTCTGCTAGGGCTATGGTCAAACCCACACACCCTTTACACTCATAGGTCCAAGCCTACCCTGTCGCATGTCTTAGAATAAGATCTGCTTCACTGTTGATTGAAATGCAAGATCATCCTCCTCAGGCTACAGGCTTAGAGTCATTCTGGATCTGTGTAAACACTCTGCGACATGGGAGGAGATGCAGGGATAACTGAAAAGATCTTTACACTTCAGCCCAGCGGACCTGTCAGAACTGCTGAGCAGCACCGAAGTCCAAAACAGCCCCTGAGTGCAATCCAGCCAGGCCGATTATCAGCAAGCCATAATGGGCTTTCTCCCTGCAAAGGGCCCTAGCTCAGCATAAATGCGACATAATTTCTTTTTGAACAGCTTGCCTGTGCCAAGGGTTGGGTCAAAAACAAAAAAAAAAACGTGAAAGATGTCTGAAGAATGTCCTCCAAATACTCTGCTATACACTGTAGCCAGTACAAATACAAGCCAAAACACTGCCAAAAAGCCTGTCTGTGCGGAATAAACCCACTACTGGAATTTGGGAAATCTTTGTGACATTCCTTTCATGTTTAATCACAGAGGAGACTGCGCTGAATCAGAAAGCATTTTCATAGTGTTTGAGAGATAATTCAGTGATTAAACTGCACTATAATTTTTACAAAAGGTCACCAAAAGATAGGGGAAGTCTAGTGTAGAAAGAAAGTGCACATAATCATTAGCCACTGTGAACACTGCAGATGTGGCGGGTAGGCCTTTTCTATTACATACAGCAATTATCAGCCACACCAATTGTGTTGCACTGCAGTCCCCTATATCCCTCTGTGTAAAGCATATAATCGTAAAGCCCTCTGACACTGAGTGATTCCAGTTCTTCTATATAAGTAAATAATTGTACATGTTTTAATGTGGTAGTAGAAAGGTCCTCTTGGCGTCAATGTGATCGCCTAATTTTTGACAAGTGAACTACCCCCACACTCCAAAACAACCGCGCACACAAAAAATTAAGAATCCTAGTCTGCCTCGTTTCTCATGCCATTACCACTTCCTGGTTTAGTTGGTAAAAAGCTGCAGACTATGTAACACACAAATAATTAACCTTGACTGTGACCTTTGTTGCATGTCATTTCTTGTCCATGTTCTCACCAACACCATCATTTGCTTGTGATTACATGTCAAATTTTAGCTGGAGTTGGGTGCCAAACACTGGAGGACAAATGACTGCAGGTGTAGGCAGGACAGCTAAAGAGGTAGAGAATGAAACAGATGGAGAGATGAGGCAAGTTGAGAGTGGTAGAAAAAGCTGGGACGCCGTGATGGGAGGAGAGGAGAGGTGGGACAGACAGAAAAGGCAGCAGAACAAAGCACAGTACAGCACAAAAAGAGTGGAGTGAGTAGAGGTGGGTGGGGGTGGTAAGACAAGGAGAGAAGCTGTTTATTTCCATGACTTCATAGTCCTGGTAAACATTTAGATGCTGGCATTTCCTCTACCTTGTGGGGTAATTAGGATGTGGAGGAACATGTGTAAAATGGTAATGAAGTCCTGTTCCACAGTACAGCCTCCTGGCTGTGGTTCACACACTCAGAGTGTAGATAAAACTGCCATCATATATTAATACTAAAGTGGAAAAATATACAATTTTTACACTAAAAAGATGAACAACAGTGTGCAAGTGGAACAACACAGATGACCCAGTGCAGGTACTGCTTCAGGTACTGATGCGATGGATTTATTGGACATCACTGACACAAAACTCTATACCTTTAAAACAGCTCATTACAACTCAAGTAAAGGCTGATAGATTATTTTGTCAATACAGATTTCAGATTTTCAGCATTTAGTCAATAAAATGTCATGGCGACGTCTTCAAATTTCTTGTTTTGTCCGACAACAGTCTTAAATTCAAGTATACAATTACAAAAACAGAAAAAACAGCAAACTCTCATGTTTAAGCCTGTGACATATTAGCATTTTCTATTTGATGAATTCCCTAATGACTGAACGGTAATGAATTTTACTGTTGATCAACTTGTAATTGACTAAAATGTACTAAACTCAAAGCAGCACTGTGCAGCAGTGGCTTCCTTGTTCACTGCGCAGGGATAACTTGGCCAATTTCAACTGAAGCCCGCATGGCTGCTTGCAGACGGAGACACTGCAATGTAATAAAATTCACAGCGTCAACTCGTATAAAACGTGATCTACTCAAATGTCATCAATCACACCTAAGCGGAAACATCGGTTAACAGTAGATGAATTGATGGCTTCCTCTGCACGCCGAGAACACAGCAAGGAGGGAATGAAGCCGAGTCGAGGCGCAAAGAGCGGTGAGGGGAAGGAGAGAGGTGACTGGCGGTGAGTGACAGACATTGACAGACTGAGAGTTAGGGAGGGAGAGAAAGCGAGAGAGAGGAAGGAGGGCGAGGTCCAGCTCATGGGAGATATTTAAGAGCGGCAGTCGTGACAAGAGCGTCAGGGTCATAACTCATTCTGTCTGTCCACTGTGGTTTATGGAGTGGGACAGAAACTGGTTGACAGAGAGGAGAGCAACCCCCCCCAGACACACACCACACACACATACACACAGGCCTATGTCCTAGGCTGCTGTACACAGAGCAAGCTGCTGACTGGGCACTTTGGGCCTGCTCAACTTCTCAACAAAAGGCCTGTTGTCTCCCTCTCTCTTGCTCCCCTCTTTCTATCACCCTCCTCTGTCTCTCTGGCGTGTCCCTCCATTTAAGTGTGTGGAGAAAAGAAACCACTCAAAGTAAGGGGAGTGGGAGTATAATGAGTGAACAAAGTTTTACAAAGGGGATGGACGGTGAGTCAAAGCAAATGACAGTAAAACACAGGAGCAAGAAACCAAGAGGATGAGAAAAATGAAGTCGAACAGACAGCAGAAGAAGAGGGTTGTGGACGTTGCATCCTGTCAGGGAGAATTGTGTGGTCCTCCTCTCAGAGTGAGTTTAAATCACTGTAACGGTCCCTAGAATCTGAAAAGAGCTGGGGGCGGTGGTGGTGGGGGAGGTGCAGGTACATCTCTTACACAGCTCTATTCCTTCAGGTTGCCCATGCACCGTGTGGCAGGGGATGACCTGACCGGGCCATGTAATCAACTTGATTGCAGTCGCTTGGATTCATGAAATGAGTTCAGTTCTGTTTGGGAATGCAGAAATGCGCGAGCGCTCGCTCTGTAACAAAACTTCATAGCCAGTATTCTGAGTGAATTTTCTGCTCTGCAGTTTAATCAAGAATTAGACAATTTGTTCAGAAGGAAAAAAATAAGAGTGCACCACAGTCCCCGAGCATGCTGATGCACAAGACAGGCTGAATAATAAATGATTTGTTTGTATGTTCTCTACAGTGAACGTGTCAGTGTTTGCCAGCAAAACACTAATAATTTAGAGAGCCTGGGCATTAAACAACTGAGCATTTGTGTGCGTGTGCATCTGCGTGTTTTTTCCTTTGGTGTGAGGATGAGTCTTTGGAGTTCGGATGATTTCATAAGTGTGCGTGCACCGAGGCTCAGCTGGCAAAGGATGCATCTGAGAACAAGGCAGGCAGCACAAGAGGATGATGACTTGAGAGCAGGTTGCTATCAGCAAGACTTATCACGCCGCTCATATTGCCTCTCTTCACACACCCTGTGTTCTTCACAGTTTGTCACAGACACACCGGGGCTCTGTAGATTTCATCCCTATGTGCCACTTCTATCAGCCTCTTTGCCCGGAGGAACACTGCAAGTGGCTTGTCTTCGGTCTCTCACAAGTGTGGTTAAAATGTGGTAATCGCATCAGCCGAATCGCTACACTAAAGATAATAAAAAGCACATTAAAAAAACAAGTTGAGTAAAAACAGAAGAAGCCAGAAGCATGGCTCCTGATACAGAAGACCATGGAGGCATGATAAAGTGTGTCTCACAGAGAGACTTTACACCAGAGAGAGGAGAGTATGGCCTAATCCTCTGTTGAATAACCACGGGTTGACTAGCCAGACTCACAACTGGGACTCACTCTTGCCTAGTACAAGGCAGGTCCACTCTGAGGCCCCAGTGCTGCAGCCTATAAAAAGGTGTGCAAAGAAAAGCCCAAGTCCACATTGTCAAGTCCAGCCAGAGTCAAGGGGCTAACAGGGGGACCAATTTTGCAGCCGCTCACAGGTAAACAACTGTCAACGTGTTTCAGAGTAGCTCAGGATGAGTGTTACTCTGCAGCAGCAACACTCAATACAAGGAAGTAATAAAGCTTAAGGAAGCATTAGCGATCCAGTCCACAGAACAGCAAGACACCAGCTCAGCATTACCTGCTACAGTCTGCTTGATAGCAGTATACTGAGACATGCTACAGCTTGGCAGCCTGTAAACTGTGGATCACATTGTGTATTTAAAAAGGACAGAGCATAGTTTGTTTGAAATAAAGCGCCAGCTATGTCAAAATGATCTGCAAGATTGCCTGCATGGTTGTTTTACATGTGGAATATGTCAAAAGAGAAGCAGCACTCTGCATCTCCTCCCCACTTTTGGATCTCAAGGCTCATCCTGCATTCAGGACCCCAGGGCATGACGCTGGTTGTGAGTAAGCCACTGGCTTCAGTCATTCAGACAAAGCAAAACAGGCAAAACTAGACAAGGCTTTTACACTTGGTTGGCCTTTGTCTCTCTGCAACAACAACCAAAACCCGCTGAAGTGGAGGCAGTTGCCGTGAGGACACAAGTGCAAATCAAGTGACTACAGCAAATGAAGTGTAATTAAAACTGGAGCGTGAATGAACTGTTGGGGGGCAAATCAGCTTCAGTCTGTTATTGTTAGGGATATTAATGTGGTTTTCTCGCTACATGGGAAGGTGGACTGCTGCTTTAGGTCTGTAAGCGTGCATGGATAGGCTGCACACACACACACCCACATTCAGGTCGATATGGACCAGCATGTCAGCGGTGCACCCGTTGTCATGGAAACAAATCAGACTACCTAATGTACCATTACTCTATCAGGCCACTGATAACAAACTGGGGTTGGCGTTGGATATCAGTGAATCGATCTTTTTTTTTTGCTCTTAACAAAGCACAAATATCAGACTACATTTAGCAGAAATCACCACACATACTAGTGACTGGGGGAGAGCCTGTTAGGGCAGTAATGACTGAATAGTCCTTGGATGAATTAAGCACAAGCTGTGCATTAGATCTGCAGGGCACATTTGAATATTTAGTTTAAAGACGCAGGCTAGTGCAGTGTGTTCTTCGCATTATGTTGCACTCAGGCAGTTCTGATTACAAATGTGTGACCACGTTGTGCAGGAAACCATCGCCTTGCCCTTGCAACGTTCACTCGAACCTTTATTATGACTTTACTCAGATTTTGGGTTAATAATAAATTTGCTGCTGTTGCTTGCTGATGTGTAGCTATCAACACACGGTCGTGTTGCGCCAGACCACCCAGACTGTACTAACAACATGGGTCATGCAGTGGCTGATCCAATCTTTTTTTTATTTTTGCATTCAAGTGAAAGCCTGTTCATGAGTGTCTGGGTGCTGCAGCTCTTACCGGTGGAGTGGTCCACAGGTCCACCGCCGTTGTTGCTGAACAGGGCAGCATACAGGTCAGGGTATGCCTTCTCCAGGGCCACACACAGGTCGAGGAAATGGTCGCTCTCCTTGTTCATCAGCATCTTCAAAAGGTGGTCTACTTTCTCGGCGCTGGACGAGCAGTTCTGGTCCAGCTCGAACCTATCGAGCTGACTCAAGGTACCAGAAACTATCAGCAGCTCGATCACTCGGTCCGCATCTGTTATGGACTCTAGTAAGTTCTGGTGGCACTGGTCTAGCAACTCTTTGTGCTTTGGCTCCATTGCTATCCGCTGTAGTTCCGTAGCTTCCCAGCTAACCCAGACGGCCAAGTGGATGTAATATCCTCACCGATCAAAAGTACCGAGCGACTATTGAACTTAACTTATCGCGGCTTGCAGAAGTTAGCCGGAGCCACCACGGCATTAGCTTGCACGGGAGATCAATTTTTATAGCATATTGAAAAAGGCACAAGAAGCCATGTTTGTTGGCCAAGGCTGTTGACTGCACTAAACAGCGATACATTTTTCCATCTTACTCGTGTGAGGCAGTTCAGGTCGTATTTTGCTTCCCCTCAGTGTACGCTGTAGCCGAGCACATTGTCCTCTTCCTCTGTATCATTTAATGCGCCCTTTGACGACTCAACTGCTGGGAAAACTCACGTAACTCCGCCGCTGAACCCCAGTTACACTGTATCCTCCGCCATGTCTGAGCAACTCAGCAGCTGCTGCCCGCTGTCAATCAACGATCCGTTCAATGACCGTATAAGGCGAAATGGGGCGGGGCTTCGAGGAAACACGCCCCTTTCTTCAATGGGCGTACACATCGGCCCCGTAGTACGTCGAAAATCCCAGGCGGAAAAAAAAGATGAGAATGGAGAGAATTTACATGAAAATCTGGAAATGTATTAAAACATCCAAAAGGTGGGTAAACAGTGACCTCATCCTCGGCGTAAGCGACCATGTGTACTTAGGAAATGCATGTTTCTGTTGTCTGTACTGGTGAAATGTGGCTGCACATCAAGCCCACTCATGTAACACTCATTTGAGATACTTCAGATACTACAAATCATTTATTTGTATGCTGCCTGATACTCCACAACAATTAAAATGGAATTTTAACAGTGATTTACTTACTTAATATAAAATACTAATATATGAAAAATTTAGCCTACAGGTTGTTGGTATAATTAACAGTTCATAAATATAAATTCTATAATTACAGTTTAAAATACACATATTTTTAAAATCTACACACCATTCATAATTGTCATCATAAATCCTGCATGTATGTACATACATACACATACTGCACATAACCACCCACTCTGAGGTGGCCACTTAATATTGGTATCTTTGCACTATTTGTATTGTTTGCAATTTACAGAAACATTTGACTTATGCGTACATTGTTTAATATACACCTGTGTTTTTACCTACTTGTATGTGTTTAAAACTTTATTTTGACCATTGTGCAGTTTTGTTGTCCTTGTTTTTAGCTGTATTTCAATTTCTGTCTTCCTGTAAATTGTTTTTTAGAATTGTGTGTAAATAAATCTAGAGCAACTTAAAACTAGAGTCAACTTACTTGTATGTACACACATACTTGGCCAGACAAGCCAATTCAACATAGGATATACTTTCAAAACATAATGATTAAACTACCTGGCAGAATATAAAAAAAAAGAAGATACATCACTAAACAGTACACCACTACTTGCAGAGCACTGCAACTAATAATTATCCAATAATACAGCATAGTATATAACAGCAGTAGAGAGCATAGGAGCCATCTTTTGCTTTATGAGTACTTTTACTTTACTACAGTTGCATTGCATGGTTTTTCTTGTAATAATGTATTTTTAGTTTACAATATTGCTGCTTTTACTAAAGGATCTGAATACTTCTTCGATTTCTATCTTGTGTATCTTTGTGTAAATTCCATCAGCCTGATGCAACTCACTGTATCACCGCAGCACATTAGATGGTTTTCTGACATTAAAAAACCCCTCATTTCATCAAATCAGCAGAACCCTAAACAATGGTTATCCTCGCTGACTACACTGAGTATGTTATTTAGGAAAAGCACTAAGGCAGTGACAAAAATATAAGGTTTTATTCAATCCTTGCATAATACCGTTGGTGTAGCCGCAGGCTTCCATGACTCTAAATCCAAGCCGCACTGCAACCAATTTCAACATGTCCTGAATCTGTGAGTTGAATAAGATAGAAGAGTCATATGGAAAATGCAAGCAATACACGTTAGGGCTACAAATGAAATGTGTATTTGGATTTGTGAAATACAATATGATGATGATGAATGCATCCCGCTCTCAGTCTGCAGCTGAATAAAGATTGTTGGCACAGGGGCAGGCGTCTGCAGGCATACCTCTCAAACCGTGACCTTATTCATGCATGCACTGAATCTCATTGTGACATCTACAACTCTCTCCCTCTCTCTGTTTTCCTTCCATGCTGGCTCCATTGCTTGTGCAACCATGTGCTCGCCCCTTTAGATGAAAAATTAATTACAATTCATTCATATCAAAGGGAAGCAAGTCCCTACTGCTGACAGAGATTGGGCGGTTGTGTCTGTACCCTACTTCTGAGGACATGCATTTGAATAGAGAAGACAGCCTGATGCTTTTTATCTTGGGGGTATGAACAAGTTTATTATTTAGACAACAGGGGTGGTGTTTCGAGCTGTCTGATAATTTACTGAAATATTATTAAACAGATTTGTTTATCAGACAACCCGGATCAGGGAAGATAATAGCTCTATCTTTTATTGAAGAGACTGTCAGCAAGCGTATCCATCATTCATCCTGGCCAAACAGTCTGAAACAGAAAATGTTTTGGATTTTTTATTTCATTGCCAGTTTTAATAGTGATCTAGTTAATGCAACGCTGTCTGTGCGAAGGGTGGCAAAACAATTACTTTATTATCCACTCCCTTTTGAGACATTTTTATTTACCCTATACATTATTTATTGCATCTATTTCATCTGCATCTCTGTGAGAACCCACAGGAATAATAGTGTTCCCATGTTGCTGAGTGAATACAAGAGGATAAGTCTATTACTGTCCATCAACATCATGCTGACAGTTTTTCTGACATTTTAATGTAAAGCCATCATTTCACCACAATACCTCAGACCTTAAGGCAGTGTGCAAGGACTCCCAAATGATTAGAGTCATAATAGACATTAAATTAGGCAATTCCTGGTTTTTAATTATAATTACACAGCCGTCAGCTGGATGTCTGCAACAGGTGGCAGGTTTCTGATCATAATGATATCAAGACCACAGTGTTGGCTGGGCCATGCATAAACACTTTGACATTACCTTCAAGAACTCATATAATACTGTCTAATTTATCTCCTCAAAAACAATATAATGGCTTTCAGTCTTGATTAAAATTAGTGGTTATTGTAATCTAAGCATCTATCTAACACCCTAAAGCCTTTTCTGTCATTTTTAGTCAGTTTTAACAGCATGTGATCAAAAATGATTCCTCCAGCATGGCTGCTACACAAGGGTCCACCTCTCCGACAGCACTGCAGACATGCTAGACTTGTTTAATGTGGCCAAGGCAGTTTTATGGATGCCATCAATTCCACGACCGCCCCCTCCCTCATGTAGTTATTGATCGTAGTGCAGTTAACTCACACATACTACTGTAGCCAGCGGAGCGCAGAGCCATGTCTCTACAGTCAAGTGTGTTCAACAGCATTTTAAGTGAAGCCAACAGGACATAATAAGGCATGAGAGCTCCATGTGCAGCCATGCATGTTGGCCCTGGACCCCTCAAGGAAAGAGAAATTATGTCTCAATATTGACTGAGTAAAATGCTGTGTATTTACCAATTGGTTTTTGACACTGTCTGAGCCTTTCAACATGTTCAGTGTTAGAGAATGAAGACACTTGTCTACATTGCTTGTGCAAATTTTAACTCAATTGTGCTCATGGTTATTGATCAAATGCCATCATATAATGATCCATATTCCTCACAGCTGAGCATTTGTGAGGAGGTGCTCTGCTACTTAAAAGTCCCAGTTCTGGTGTTGTCAGGGTTGATTTCACTGCCCTCTACTGGAAAACTGAGTATGCTACAAAGTACTGTCAGAATAAGAGCTGTCAAGAGAAGGGCATGGCCGTTTTGGAAGATATTATGGTTAGATAATATGCCAATGGACGAAAACCATTTGTATCTCACAAAGGGACTAATTTGTGAAACAATGAAGCGATATAAAACATTACATTACATTTTAAAAGGGACATCTCATCTATAAATGAGGCCTGTTCATATGTTGTTTGTTGTACTTCGCAGATAATTTTAATATATTTTTATGCAATTAATGTCAAATACATTTAGTGTGGGTTCTCAATATTTATTTTTTGAGAAGAAAAAAATCACAAACTATGAAATGTGATGCCAGTACATGCTACAGGTACAGGTATATGATTCTGAAAATAAAGCGTGTGCTGCACTTATAGCACATAATGAAAAAAAAGTAGTAACATGGACAAAATATGGGAGTGATTATACAATTGCAAACATTAACAGACAACTTTGGTACTTAGCTGCTATGTATTCTACATATCATACTTTATTCAGCATTGCTGAACATTAGAAAATTGGCTGATAAACATGCCAGATATAATTAGATATCTGATCATATCTATAACAGTTGAAATAAAATATCTTAAAAATATATAGCTCTAAAAATTCAAATATCTGTTGCAAATCGATTGTATGGCCACGTATATTCAACTCAAATATCCAGCAAAGATGTCACAGAAGAACAAATATAAAACTTTTTGCGCAAGTTGCATATAGAAAATAAACAATATGTAGCAATATTGATGTTTCTAAAACTAGGTAAACATTGCATTGAGTGCACTGGCATGGCATGCAGGCTTGCATTTTGTGTATAGTGCATTTAGATAAGGCAGAAAACTGATATTTGTAGATAATATTTCTATAATGTAGCAGATACTGTTTCCTTTTCAGTCACTGCCCCCACAGAACTTCAGTAGGAGTTTCTTGTAGTCTCCAGATGTGTCTCCCTGTCAATAAAACAACAAATTATTTAGACTGTTGTCTCACAAATCGTTTGTACCTGTTTCTTTAAATAATTCATGGGGCTGTAGGATTATTTGTATTACATACAACATATGACAAAGATACTTACAGAGATGTGTGTGTACAGTGACTTGCCGTAGTTTTTAACATACTCCTGGCGGATATCCAGCATGTCAACCTCAGAACGTGAAACCATGATCCGGATCAGGGTTGTGTCTTTGGTGCCAGCTCCCTGAACACGTGTAAACACACACAAATACACACAATGAAGGTGACATAAAATTAAAAATTACAAGATACTTCTTTAGCCATGTATAGAAAATGACTATCAGAAAAAGAGTGTCTTACCTTCATGGCCTTGTAAAGCCTCTCAGCAAAATAGGCAGGTGTGTTTTTAATGCACTTCACTACAAACAGAGAAAAAAAATTAACAACACAGCTCATTATTTCAAACGGTCTCTTGTTTTAAACAAGAGCACTAATGTAGTAATTAGTGCATTGTGAAAAAGACATTCTGACACTTATCACTGCAAGATTAGGATGATGAAAACATCAGTACTTTACTTATGTGCTATCTGAAACACAAACATTAAAAAAAAAAAAATCAAGACATGCATACACCAAGAAATTATGAAAGCACGGCTAACAAAAATAAAACTGCATTAATCAACATTTGAAGAGTTGTTCCTAATGAAATCCCTTTGTAGACTATGAAGACAAACCTATCTGCAGCTATGCTGAGCTTTTAAGCCTGTTTCAGGGCAACGCATTTACAATCTGATTGAGTCTACTCATCTTCATCAACATAATAACCACACTGCCAGCAACAGGCAGGAACTGTTTTAAGCAAACAAGATTTGATAAACTCACTGCACACTACCTGTGCAGCACCAAAAGTCAGACAGAACCTGTTAGCATCTAGCCGACAAATGTCTAGCCCCAGATACGTTTCTCCAGAATTGGGAAACACAACAGAGGTAAGAGAGAAGTGAATATTAGATTTGTATTCACTTGCAACACAAAACGTGACCCCAGTTACATAATGATGTTGCATAATGTGTGAAGTCGATTATACATTAGGTACATTAGGTATTAAAAGTTCAAACAAGTCACTAAGTCAGTGCTGTGTTTTTGGTGAAAACATTGATTATTGCAGCTTTAAAACAAACAAAAAAATAAATTAACAAAAACACAGAACACAGGAGAGTGAAATGAATTACAAAGTCAAAAACAATGCCAAACATTTAACACTGCAGTGCACACCACTCACAATGAAAACGTATAAACTGGAAGTGCTATGCGCTATAAAATGATTTAAATAAAACACATCTAAAAACAGGTACTGTACCATAACCCTGAGAAATGTTGGCAAAAAATGGAAAAAAGATTATACATTTATCAGCGCTCCTTCCTCCAGTAAAACATTTACTTTCAAAAGTATACTAGGGTAGCTGTGATACAGTTTGCCTTTGATGAGAAGCATGGAAAATGTTACGTCAAACGTTACGTCAAACTCCACGTGTCATTAACTAATTATGCGGTGCAGATTCTAGCTTGCACAATACATGGGTGTGGCCCCTCTAAGAATAGACTTCAGTATGTGCATGTGTATTCTTACCCACTGCCAACATGCCACTCTCAAGGTCTCCGGACATCTCTCTGCTGATGCTCTTCTCGATATCTCTGCCGCACATGTGCTGGTACTCAAGAAACACTAAAACACACAAACACCAACACTTATATAGTTGACAACAGCTAAACATTTGAAAAACTACATTTGCACTTCTGTCCTGATTCTCAGCTCTCCTTTCATATGTTTGTTTTTTTAAGATGAACTTTATATTAGATCAGGATTATGAACATGTCTTCATATAGACTACCTGCTCTGAGATGGGGCTTGCTCCTGGCACACAAAATGGCATTAAATTTGGACTCATCTGTTCCCAGCTTGTTTTCTCCAGCAGCATACAGGGCCTACAAAGAGGACAGGAAGTTTATTAAATACAAACTACTAAGCTTTAAACATTAATTGGTAATGGGAACAAAGCAAAACTTACCTGAGCATCTTGTTTTGCCAGAGAGATGTCAACAGTTTCTCGTTCATCACGACTACCCTAAAAATTACAGGAAAGTATTTAACTAAATACATCAGAAAGTAGTTACAAAGGGATGTCAGGTATAGAGGTAGTTAATGTGTGTCACGTCTGTACCTGTGCGAGAGATATCAGGAGCCTGCGGAAGTGGCCTGAGGTATCCCCACTGATGGCATCCTCCAGTGACTTCTTGTATTCTGAAACCAAAAAAAAAGTATTTGCCTGAACAAACAAACTAAAAAAAACAGGCCACACACCAATACATAGGTTTATGCAACAGTGCAGCACCCTTTAATAAGAAAACCTTTATTTGTCCCACAACGGGGAAATTGCATTGTTGCAGCAGCAAGTAAAAGGCATAAAGGCATACAGCATACTGGAGGTGGGGTGACAACAACCCTATCGAGAAAAACTAAGGAAACTATGGATTACGGCAAGATTGTAAAACTAAATTCATTAAAAATTGTATAACACCTTTCTGCTTTGATTTCAGTTTATTTTTAATGGCTAAAAAAGAAGTATGTATATTACGTGCATCAGACCCTTAAATATAACATCTGAATTTACATATGCCATGACTGCATCCAAATCTAGACTATACACTGAGCTTATCTCCTAATGCAATAAAACTCTTTCCACACTGTGTTGTGTTGCTGTGTGATAAAGGAGAAGAGAACAGTGGGGAAAGCATTAGCCACCCTGAGGCATCTCACCTTGTTTGTAAATGCGGCTTATTTCCTTGATTTCAGCATTGGAGCGGGAAGCCAGGATCTCTATCAGACAGGCTTCATCGGTTCCAGCTCCCTATTAGGAAGACAGAACAATTATAATCTGACAACCTCATTGTCATAGTCAAGTAAAGCTGTCATGTTTCGTTTTAGTTTCTGTCTTATCTCGTGACTTCCTGTTTTATTTTGAAATCTAACTTCCCTCTTGTTTCAGGTGGCTTGCCCTTTCTCTTGTGTTTCCCACCGGTCTAATTGTCCTCCCCGCCCTGATTGTCTTCACCCGTGCACCCTACCCTCCTGTGTATATAAGTCCGCGTCTCCCCATCTTGTGCCAGTTTGTCCCGTTGTCAACTAGCCTCAAGTCCATGTCTATGCTTCCTCGCCTTGTGATAAGTATCGTCATTGTGCCTATTTCCTTATTTGAGTTTTTGTATTAATTTGTTACTTTGTGCCTAGTGCTAATTGTTACTTCCTCGTCAGAGTGATTTTGAGTTTTGCCTTTTTCCTCGAAAGAGTGATTTTCATTTTTGTATCTCTGAACTTCCTCAAAAGAGTGTTTTTATGTTTATTTTGCTTCCTCTAGTAGAGTGTCTTTTGGTTGTTACTTTGTGTGGTAATAAACTTGTGTAATTGTGTAAAAAAAAAAAAAAAAAAAGATGGTAAACACAGAGAAAATGGTCATTTGTTCCTAAACATTTACCTTTATGGCACTGTTGAGCTCAGAGGCATCAAACTCAGTTGGGGATTTCAAACAGGCCATGACCAGCTTCCTGAAGTCTCCAGACAGTTCTGAATGCAGATCCTTAATCAGATCCTGAAAATGGAAACATGCTTGGAATAACTCAAAGCCATCATTAATTTCTGCTGTGAAAAACGTGGTGCAAGGAGCTCCACGGCTTAGCTATAATGCTCTGAGGACATCCAATCCCCTCTCCATTTTACAGGCAGCACTAGCAGCTGTTCTCTGCTTGTCACCATTATACACTGCTAGGTAATGCACACTGAGTCCTGTATGACTCTATATTGAGTGTTTTGTAAACAATATTTTTTTTCAAAGTCGATACTCTCCTAATAGAAAAAAGGAATCAGGTGTCACATTAACAAAACACAAGCTTAATTACAAGCTTAAACAGGACTGTTACCTTCCCATAGGAGGTCTTGTAGGCTCGGAGCAAAGGCACACGCTGCTTGTTGGAGCGACTCCCCAGTAAGTCGATGATGGCCTGCTCATCAGTTCCTGCACAGACAAGCCCAACATGTCAAGTAAAACTGTTATAGACAAAGAATCATGTCTCAGTATCCAATTAAAAGCATTTTGTTTATACTGGCAGAAATAGAAGAAAAGAAATATCATATACAGATAGAACACAAATGGACAACATCCTGTATGTTGTTTAAGCACAGAAACTGTCATGGTTTTTGAGTTGAGTTCCTTGTCTTGTTATTTCCTGCCTTATTTTGAAAAGTTTTTCCCTTGTGTATTTCTGTCTACTTGTTTCCTGTCTTGATTAGATGATTGATCTCACCTGTGTCTCGTTTTGCTGCCCTCCCCTGTCTATTTAAATTATGCCATTGCCTTTGTTCTGTTGGTGCATTTGCTCTGTTAGCGTCCATGTCCCTACCTTGATTCCTTGTGCTTGTTCATAGAGATTTTGGATTTCTGGTTTTTGGGATTTTTTTTCTTTCTTACCATGTCCATGGATTTTGACCCTGCCTGCCTTGACCATCCGTAAGCCTAGCCCATAAAATAAACTGTTAAAAGATCTTTTGTGTCCTTGTCCGTGCCTGCATCTGGGTCTTGCTCTCACCTCGTATCCTAGCCCTGACAGAAACAGATAAAAAAAATGGCAAAATAACAAGTAGGATACTTTGACTATGGTCTCTTTCTATAGCACTCACCAAAACCCTTCATGGCCTTTCTCAGGACCTCCACATCTTTGAGTGGGTCAGCTCCAGGAAAGTCCCTGATTGTTCCCCTGAATCCTCTCTGATAATATAAACAATGCAACAATTTGCAATAAGTATTATTCAACAAAATGTTAATTAGGTTTTAAACATTACATTGTAAATGTGTTATAAGTGTGCGTATTAAATGTGTCACAACAGCTATTTGAGCTTTTAACCAATATGGTCAAAAAGTCTCATAGTATGGGACAATATTAGAGTACATCATTACATTAACAGGTGGAGCTATTGGCATGGCTCCTCCTCCTCCGTAGGCTGGCATGGGTGCTGGTGCTCCTCCGTAACCAGGCATAGATGGGTTGGGTGCTGGTGCTCCTCCATAACCAGGCATAGATGGGTTGGGTGCTGGTGCTCCTCCATAACCAGCCATGGGTGGGTTGGGTGATGGTGCACGGGGGTATCCAGCCATTGGCTGGCCTGGTTGGCCAGGGTAGCCCATCCCTGGACCTTGAGGTTGGGGCATGGTCCCTCCTGGCTGTGGGTACAGGCCATATGACTGTTGATTAGGGAAGGGTACACCATGCCCACTAGCATGAGGGGCAGCTGGGTAACCCCCCAGGGCTTGGGAGAACATGGACAGGTTTGGAGGATACCCCCCCACGCCTGCAGGGATCTGACTGGCCTGTGATTTGGAAAGATTGGTGTCCCATAATTTGTGCACAGATCCTTAAACATATTTTATGCAAAGCACAGGTAGCTGGTCACACCTTTTTTGGATTTAGGTTTATTATTATTTAATGCTGTTAATAAATGTCAGACAAGTTTCAATTAAGTCCTTGTTATCCTAGATCTAACTTCAGGGGATAAACTGAAGTTAATGTTACACTTATCCAAATAAAGTGTGGCCGTGCCATATAATAAGATGGAAATACATATATCTGGTAACACAAATGAGAATATAACATAGACATGACAAGGACAAAGAAAAGTAAAAGGGGTAAAAATGTTGCATCAGATTGATAGATATTAGAAGCATGGATAAGAATGAAGTATATGACAGTTTTTCTCATGCAAGAGGCCTAAAGGGAGAAAGACAATGGCAATGATGGCGATTTTAAGATGCAGACTTTGGAAAAGTCTTACCGTAAAGTGAAAGGGTCTGATAGTCCATGAATGGCTGTGTAATTAATTCTAACTGCAATATTCAACGCAATATTCTGATGATGTTGCATTACATATATTACAAATTTTCTGGGTAGAGGTAATTTTTCGAGGGGCAAAACTTACCATGCCAGCATTGTATCCAGGGTTGGATAAGCTGTCAAGACCAATGGAAGGATATCCACCAGTAGGGCCACCGCCCCAGCTGCCTGCAGCAGACAACAAAGATAAAACTGTTTAGGAATGTTGAGGATGCATTGCTACTAAATGCCTGACAAAAATAAACATATTGGACTGACACAGTAATGATCCATCTTACTGGAACTTCCTTTTTCTCACGTCCCAACTAGTTAACATGTAGGTGTAAGAGTGCTGGACAAAGAATGGGAGTACTATGTAAAAGATGGACTCTGGGACATTGCGGGACTTTGCTTCTCTTAGCAACAGCAGACGGAAGAAAATTCCAATCTTAACTACAAGTCTCATGGTCGTGGTTGCCAGCAAACACAACACAAGTGACTCGTCTCCTCAGAAACAGGCACCAGAATACCATGACAATAATGCTCTTTATTAACTCTGCATATTTTTCTACAATTATGTTTAAATCACGCTTAAGTTGCTCCATATGTGCTAGATGACAAAGTAGCCGTCTTACTTATGTGTTAAAACTTAACAGCTTGATCAGGTGGCATCAGTTTATTCTTCTGAAGTGTTTTATGTGTACCAGTGATGACAAGACTCTGGGAGGTTAGTGAGTCCGGCAATGAAAGTTCAACATGTGTGTTACCTGGTGGTGGTGCCTGTGGGTAGCCTCCAGGCTGTGGTGGATAGCCTCCAGGCTGTGGTGGATAGCCACCAGCCTGTGGCGGATAGCCACCGGGTTGAGGAGGGTAGGCACTTGGCTGCTGTGGGTAGCCTCCAGCCTGAGGAGGGTAAGCTCCAGGCTGAGGGGGGTAAGCACCAGGTTGTGGCGGGTAAGCCCCAGGCTGTGGAGGGTATCCACCTCCCTGAGGGGGGTATCCAGGGTAGCTCATGGCTTTAAAACATAAAACAAAACTGTCAGTCCAAGGCCTGCCAAACATGGCATATTACTAAAAAAATGAAGAATCATCATATGAAGCTACTTTGACAAAAATGCACATTATCCACTGCTGGGGGACAATTAAAAGAAGCAACACTTCATTGTAAATGGCACCCTTAAAACATACTGAATGCACTGACATAGCAACAGGAGCATTTAAAACACACCCAGTTGAAAACCTGCTCTTCCTCATCTTTCCCACTGGGCAGAAGTCTTTGATGACTAAGACTTGAACATTCTGCTTTTTTATGAACTGTGGCATTGTGCGCCTGCATCGAAATATGCAGACAAAAGCTATATGGTTATTTGTTATATTGTACATACAACACTAGACACTTGCCTCAGTGTAGTGCTTTTTAAATTAGCGCTGTCAGTGTCACTGCAATCTAATGAAGGGCACACTCTTCATTCCAGGGCTGTTGGGTCAGACATGTTTTTAGCTGAGTGGTGGAGTGATGAGGAAACTTTCATTTTGGTTAAGCTTAGTATGAAAAGCCTGTGTTCCAGCAGGCCTTTTTGTTCCATGGTAAAACTGACTTCAGCAGCATGTGAATGGAACAGCCCTCTCTGCTTTGCATTTTATGGACTCTGCAATGTTTGAATAAGCACACAGGGCATTGAGGCTACCTTTGAAGTAATTGTTTTCTAATCTTATTTCAGATTTTTGTGAGCAAAGGTCACCCACAGGTCAAACATTTAAGTTAATACTTTTTAAGTAGCAAACATTTCTTCCTCATGACCTGCTGTTTGTGTCCACCACAGCAACACTAGTTAGATGCTGACTCAAAGTGACCTTGTGCAATACTTATTACGTCTTATCACAACTTGCACAGTTCAAACTGAGAACTGTAGCCTAACAAATAGTGATGTTACCACCGATACCACCGATTTCCTTTCCGATCCGATACTGATCGGAAATCAAATGACCGAAGTATCAAAAGTATCGATATTTTGATTTGAGAATCGATTTTAGAGCATAAAGATCTGGTATCGGAGGTATCGATCCACATATCAAAACCTGATACCTCTGTGTATTCACATTTGCTTCGGGACATGTCGGGGTCAAAAGTCTTTCTTTTGCTGTCACCGCGAAGTAATAACAGCCTCCCGTGGTGTTTACGATATAGTGACGGTTAGCCGATTAGCTAATCCTGACATCCTGTGGACATCGTGTCTTCATGTTGATCCATTTAGTTTTAAAGCTAGGTGTGTCGGTTCACATACTTTTTTAAACTAACGAGCGTCTCAGGTTCGGCCAAACACAGGGCATTAATAATTAATATAACTTGGCGAGTGACTGCACTGCACTGATAGTATGTAAGTGAGTGGAAAACAGACATTTAGCTTATAACACGAACATTTTGTCCATGACAGAGAGCTGGCTAACACAGCGCAGCTTCAGGCCCGCACAAGCCTCCTATTGAAAACTAGCAAACGTTAAGTTACCTCCCAACCCAATTTACATAATGTTGCCTTATCACCCGTGTCAGCTACACTCTGCAACTTAGCTAGTTGGCTAAAAATAACTAAACGGACACACTTACAGCAGCAAAATGAAGCTACAACCATAGGCGAGCGTTTTGTAAGGTTAGCTTAACACTGTCTGAGCTAAAAGCGCTGGAAAATCGAGTCAATGTTGGCAGGCAAACAGCAGCGCCGAGGACAGCAGAGTAACCTCAGACGAAAAAAATACAAAAATATTTGCCACTTAAACAAACACAACTTATGCCGTATTGCTAACATATTACACTTAATATTCTATCTCGGTTTGTTTGATATGGTACTTACTTTAGTCTGCTTTGAGTCTCTTCCTTGAAATTTCTTTGACCAGTCACAGTATTGACTGGATATAAGGAGTGTGGGTGGGACTCATACTTTCCATTTAAGGAACCCACCCATTTGTATGTCAGTCGTAGCAGTGACAGGACAGCCGTCCTCAGATCATGTGATCATGACAACAGCCCTAAACAAACGTGTTCTCAAAGAGATGTAGACATACATGTTTATCATTGACATTGTGGAAAGTGTGACGGGCCGACGTCACCAAATATTTCACAATAGGTTTATTATATGGTAGGTGTGCTACCTAAAATAAACCGTAAACTGCCGAGGTGAACCTATTTACATATAAAAGTAAGAAAACCCTTATTAATGTTGTGTTTACTGAAATATGACAAATCGTTGTTTAAGATCAGATCGGATAATATGGTGTAGTAATTACATAAGCCAATAAGTAGTAGTGTATTACTGTGTAATTAATACTTGGGCTGTAAGTAATAATAATAATGAAATAGAATAAAGCAGTGTAAGTGTTATTTCAACGCACTGTATACCTGGTTATTGTAAGTACAGGTGGTTGTGATGTGATGGTAGTCACCAACAGGGAAGTGGTATTTTACCCAGTTACCTCCACGTCACTGTTCCAATCTTTTCAAGAGGGATACACTCAGTGATTGTGTTAGAAATAACTATACCACACACGTGAGTGTGTGTGTTTGTGTGTGAGTTAGATAGATAGATAGATAGATAGATAGATAGATAGATAGATAGAGAGAAAGAGAGAAAGAGAGAGCGAGAGAGAGAGAGAGAAGGACATTTACCACAAGAGGGAGCTCTTTTTAAAGCTTTCTACATATCATACCATGGCCGGCCTGCCATCCTCTGGTTAGTTTGGAGGCAGGGATTTGCTCATGAGTGACCCTTACAGAGGTCTGGGGCCGGCGTTGAGATGTTGATTTTATTGATTGATTATCAGATTCTGTTGATTGGGCTTTGGTATTGATGCTTAATCGCGAGTTGTCTTGTTGCACACACGAAACAGTTTTGCAGACGGCTGAATGACATCAGTGGCATTTATAACACAATTTAGTGTTTAGGTAGCTATAGGCTGTACAAACCACTGTTGAGCAGAAAGGCCTTTACTGTGTTATGTGGACACTCCAACGATCAGTGCAACCACTTACATCTGACTCCGAATAAACGAAACAATATCTAAAAACACTTTTCAACACAAAACAAAAAATATTAAATGACATAATATCTATAATGACAACATATCTTCATACGGCTCAGAGATATTATGTTACATTGGCCATTTCAATATTTAAGTTGGGGGAATAATTATCAGCTTGGTGGTAAAGCTGACCTGTTAGAGTGGGCAGATGAACCATTTGTCTCATTCAGTAGGCTTTTAGTGAATATTCATACAGCCGGACGCTGATTGGTCTGCGTCCTCGGTGACGCAGCGTCGTCCTTATTGCATATTCAAAGCGCCTCTCTCTGCCCCGCTGCAATAAAGGCAGATAGCGGACCATGGGGAGCAGGGGGAAAACTTTTTGTACTGACATGTTAGCGCAATGACTTCTGAGTAGCATTTAACAGGGACGAGGCTCCCGGCGTGAGGAGGACAGGACTCTTTACGGGAAGGAAAAAAAGGAGCACTTGCCATCCGCCGGGTTACTGGAACGAAAAGCAAGACGGCAAAAGAGTTGAGACCAGTCCAAGAATCAGCGGTGGAAAATCCAGTTTAGCCATTTTAATTGAAAGATGAGCTTGTTGTCTGCCATAGACACGAGTGCCTCCGTGTACCAGCCTGCGCAACTTCTCAACTGGGTCTATCTCTCCTTACAAGACCCCCACCAGACCAGCGCTTTTGACGCGTTCAGACCCGAGCCCAACTCTTCCCACCCGGATCTCAATTTCAGCAAGACTCCCGCAACGGCGGACTTGAGCTCTTCCCTGAACTCCAACTATCTCAACAACTTCTTTCAGCTGCAGCGGAATGAGGTGAAATATAGCATGCCGCACACATTTGGGGTATTTCAGATTGTGGTTGAAGTAACTACAGGAAGAAACAGGGTTGGTTGTTGATTGTTGCACGTCTGTGCAGCAAATGTTTCAGCATGTACAGCATGGGCTATTCTGGTAGGTTATCAACCACCATGCGATTTCTCACTTCAAGTCTCACTGAGTCAACATGTTAGATTATTTGCTTTTTGAAGGTTGTTGAAAAAACACCCAACACTTCATCTGAACATTTAATAGGGGAAGTATCCTTTATGTAACTCAAAAAGTGCTGTAAATATTATTTCAAGTGTCTAGCTAAAGCAATACTGCACGAACATCATGTTTAGACAAGAGATATTCAGTACACTAGCAGTAAGTAATGGCGCAGTGTCACTATAAAGTCACTTAAGGATAACTTTTAAAACCAGACATAGATAGATATGTTTTATTGATCACAAATTGGCAAATTGTCATAGCAGAAGACAATCCAGACATTGCTGTATATACGTATTAATACTAGAAGAGAAAAAAAGTATATCCACAGATAAATTAAACCAAACATATAAAATAGATTAAGCTTAATGAAGCAAGTAAAGATCTTAGTAGATCTACACAGCAAAATGTGACCAACATTTTTTTTATGTATAGCCAATCAAATTCCTTCTTACATGTCATGTCATAATTTGACATAAGTAAGTCTGCATCCTGGTAAGTTATGGTTTAGTTAACTAAAATAAGACTGCAAAAGTATATTTTACGAGACATGTCTCTGATGAGGTAAAGCGGGACAGATTGAAATAGATTCCCCTGCATGTCCGGTGGGTGCAGGCCACTGCAGCCCCCTGCTAAGGTCCTGCTGTCTCTGACTTCTTCAAATAGACCAGGTTGTGCAAACAAAATCAATCCTTGTTTACATATTGTCTATTTTTGTAACTCTGTGTAATTTTAGGGGCAAACATGCTGATAATGTATGCAGGGTGCAAACCTGATACTGCAAACCATACAGTGCAAAGAGGGACCCTGCCACCACACCCCTCAGCCTCACACACACTGAAAAATAATCACATGCTGTGGGAAGAAATGGTAGTATAAAGAACATACAACAAGGTTTCCAGTGTGTTGATTACACCACAGTTGAGTGCATTAGATCTATGTCACCATAGGTGTTTGAAACTCAAGGAAACACAAGCATTGGATGGATGGTGTACTCACCATCTAGAGCCGGTGTCCGTTATTGTAGTGGTAACCATAGTAGCCTTTTGAAGCCATTTAACATGAAACAGTCCTCTGAAATCTGGGTGTGCATATTATACATTACACGCAATTGTGTAATGCCATTCAATCCACATGAGTATAAAGTGTTTCAAACTGAGCACGTACAGTCTGGAAACGGTTTAAGGGGTGGGGTGGGGAGGGGATTTTGCAACTCAGTGTATCGTCTAAGCCAAGTAAAATAAACCACTGCAGAGATTTGATGATGAGATGAGTAACAGCAAAATGTGGTTGTTATTGCACCGAAGAATCACAACGCTCCACTTGGAGTGAAATTGTAATAAATGCATGAATTTGTTGATTGGAAACTCATAATGTGGCTTTAGTCCCAAATGCTCAAAAAGTATCATCTGCTGACAGCTTAATGTAAATTTTTGTTACTTTCTGTCCCTAATTATCTCATACAAGGCTAAAAAGACGAATAATATGAGTTTTGAACATTTATATACTATGTAGATTTATTTAACCCTTTAGTTTCCTGTGGAATTTAGTCTACCTTAAATCAGTCACCTATATTTTTGTTGTGTAATTGGCCCCTGCTTTGTGACACCTCATCCCTCATCCTGTGAACACAGTCACAGGTCAGATCACTTGGACACACAGTGACTGGTAATGATACCAGTTTAGTCCTTATGGTGTTGGCATAAGCTCAAATGCACACTCTCCTGCTGAGTCACTCACTCACTTGCTCACTCACTCACTCACTCACTCTCACAGACACACAAAATAAACAAACAGTCTCACCCCGCCATTAGCAGATGTGTGTGAAATCGGTTTTCTTTTGGGCTGACAGTGGGAGGTTTCAGGCCAAACAGACGAATTGCGTGGAGCATCAACTGTGCAAAGTTTCCTGTTTTATATTTGTTAAAATAATTTCACAATCTGCCCTAAGACTTAAGTTTAGCCAGTGCACAAACATGTACATTTCCACAAGGAGTGGTAATACAAAACACAGTTAAACACTGAGCTAAAACACTTGGCAGATGGAAAACTTGAGAAACTACAGAGCTGTAATGCTTGATTTACGACGACTACATGTAATAAATGAACATGAGTCTTAAAGCTGGAGCTGGTTAGCAAGACAATCTCACAGCCTGCAGATAAAGATTTGGCTTGAACCCCCAGCCAGTTTGCCAAGTCTAAGGTTTCTGCGTTGTGCATCATTAAACATCAAGAGTAACATCATTTCCCAGATGCAGACCTGTGCACCGAAAAGAGACGTGACCGTCAGTGACGAGGATGAGTTTGCCTGTGGATTTTATCATGCCTCTGATGTTTGTTCTCGAGAGTAGTGTCTCAAACCTCTGTTATCAGATGTTTTTTTAACACCTTGTCCACATGGATTAATTGTCTTACTGTCTGAGAGTACAAATGTGAGGACCAGCATCAGCATAATTTCACCCAGAGGTCAATTCCTGTCTGTCCTTTCTCGATTGCATTTGAACAGAGGAAGGCATGAATGAGAATGGAAATAAGAGACTGCAGGCAATGTTTTCACTGTTATTAATATTCAGACAGCATCTTCCATGAATTCACTGGGCCTACTGTGGCATGCAACACTGCGTTCTGTGGCTCCAAGCAGACTACAAACACTGACCATGGCTAGTTTAGTGCCAACAGTGCATGGTGACATTGCTGATGTTCCACAGGCTGGCGAGGGAACATGCCTCCCATCTTGTTTACAATGAGTCATCCTCTGTAAAGTCCTGTCTTTCTCTGTGGACATGCTCAGTACTTTTCCAGCTCATGAGCACAGCTGGGCCTCCCGCCAGATGTTCTGAATTTAATGAGAGAAATGATCTTGGACGGATTTTTTTTCTACTTCTTTTTTGCGCAATAGAAAATGGGACAGAATGCTCTCAAAGGAAATTGGTGATTAATCTCAACACTCCAAAACCAGAAATGCAATCTTTTATGTGATTATCTTGTATGTGGTAATGTTGTCCAGCATACTCTGTGTCAACAAGTGACACTTTATGGACCTCTGAGGGTTGGGAATAGTGTGAATTGGGTGTGAAGGCGGCACAGGATTGTTGTATATCTTATGTACAAACTTGACATATTTAGGGAAGGCATCTGGAGAACTGTGGTAAAATTGAACCTTGTGTGATGTTATTATTGTTTTGTAGGCCTTAAACAACAACGTGTATAAGAATGTGTCACCCTATGGCTCCCTGAACAACATTGTGGATGGACTCAACTCCCTGACGGACCATTTCTCAGACCTTTCCCTTTCTTCAGAGCCAAGGAAACCTAACAAAAGACCCCCACCCAACTACCTGTGCCACCTGTGCTTCAACAAGGGCCATTATATCAAAGACTGCCCTCAGGTGAGTCATAACACACATATGTTACATAATCTAGATTTCAAATGACACAAACACCCTATACTGGTCTGTATAGATAACTTCCAGTTGTTTGGTTTCCGGTTGTTCTCCCACACAGTAACTAAGTGACTTTATTCTTCTTCAGTGTCTTTTCAGTTGGTTCATACAAGCCAGTGATGGCACTAAAAGCTGTGCTTGCTCCAGCCAAAGCCTGTCTCTCTGTCTTTCTCTCACTCTCTCTCTCTCTCTTTGGCTCTGGTCTGACCTACTTGTTAAACAGGCTGGCCTCTGTCTTCTGTAGTCATGTGTGTGAGTGTGTGTATCTGTGTGCCTGTGTGCATCTTAACTGCTGCAGCCCAGCACTACAAGAAACCACCCGTTATAACCATACTAGATAAACTTGTTGGCTGGTTTAAGAGTCAAAGGTTAAACTGTATGTCTTTGCATTTGATCGACATGTTAGCTGTGCTAGCATGTTAGCATGATATCACTATATATCTTTAACAGCACACTCTCACATGTTAGCTAAAAATATCTTATTAGTTCACAAAGTCACAGTCACATTCCTCTGCCTTCGGTCTGTTATGATGCACAGTCTTTTTTGCAAGGCACCATGGTAAATCCACTCTGAGATCTAGTATAGAGGTTATGAGCACACTAATGTGCAACTAATTGGGTGTCAGCTGCTGTCATCTCCCAGAAACTAAACTCATCTGGGTAAGCTCCAGGAGAATTTTAGGTTCCAAACAATCCCAGCCAGTTTATATGATGAGGTCATGGCAGAAATGTCTTTCTGAAGAATATGGCCCCAGCTGGTAGCCTGACGTGATGCTAAAGGTTGATGCAGGTGTGCAATCACTTGACATCGGCATGCAAATGAGAGAAAAACTTGCACAGATATTGTGTTCACGTTCGCTGACGATAGCAAAAGTGAAGTGATAGCTTGTGGAGTTGTTCAGTAAGGAATGGACTATGAAATTGCTGTGGTGGATCTGTCATTGTGGTGTTATATAGAGTCTTGTAAAATCCATTGCTGGGACTGTGGCCTGGAAGTGATCTGATTTCAATGAGAACGCAATGGCACTTTCCCTCAGAGTTGAGGAATTTTTACACCAAGTCTGTTTTTTTGTTGGACTCATGGTGCCTAATAATCTCTCTTCTGTCTATGTCTCTCTTTTGCCTCTCCCCTATTTCTTCTCCCTTTTCCCTGGGTGAGGTGCAATAGCCTAACCCCAGCCCTGGGTTTCTTTTGCATGGAATGGTAATGAGGAGCAGATGTGAGATTAAAATGCTTTGACTCACTTTATGACATATGATGACTGGTCTCGGGAGGTCTGTAAAAGACCTGTATGCTGATGAAATATCTCCTGGACAGATCCAAACTGCAACGTGTGGGAATTAGATCATCGATTGACAACTCTAACGGGAATTTTGGGACGTAGTATATCATACAACATGTAACTTTTGCCTTTGCTTTTCCTTTAAGTAATGCTATAGTCGTTGATGTGAGCATTGATACTGATACTCAGCACTGGAGCAGGTGTACATTAAATAAGACACTGTGTAGTACGTTTATCACAGAAAAACCACATGCTGTGTTCATTTGAACTGATCATCTTCACTAACCATTTCTGAATGAAAAGCTTAAAATGCTGTTTTATTAAACAAACCTTGGCAGTTGAAGCTGTGAAATTGCTCTCGCTATAGATGTGAGCATTCAGGCGTGGACCTCAAAATCACACTCAGCCGTCTTCTGGTTTATATTTCAGCTGTTCGTTAAACTGCCAACAGTAAGTCAACAAGCAGCAAAGTCTCAGAACGTCGCCTGCACCCACACAGTTCAACACCATCACAGTTATTTAGGTCTCCTCTGGGTATTTTTCCCCATAAATTCACCTTCCATTTGTGCTACATCACTTACACTATGGCCCAGTCACCTGTCATTGCGGGCCTAGCCAAGGATAGCTGAGCCTTACTTAACCAGCTAAGGACCCAAATAACAGATGTGACACACATCTTGCAACAGCAACATGAGTTTTTAATGGCAAGAGAGTTCAACCTACCTATTAGCCAAGACTTGTGTCATTTTCCAAACAATATTTTCTTGTCCTCCATCATTGTGTTTCACAAGGTGCAGTGATTAATTGTGTGCCCATGGAGTTTCTGGTATCCGCTGCCACTGGAATGCATTAGGGGATGAATGTGTCCCTACTAATAGTTTGTCCTGTCCAGAGGTGCTTTGCCAATAAAAACAGAGCGCTGTTAAGTATATCATCTTGGTCCCCCACAGAGAGTCAAATGCTGATGACATGTACAGTGCTCCTCCTCTACTTCACCTTGTTTTATTGTGTTGTTTGGTGATGTTCTTTTATCATTTCATTTAGGTATTGGCACATTGATGAGGCTCATATGTGTTAAATGTCAAATTATTGCTGACTGAATCAGGCTATTTTTTAACAATATGCACTTGAATTTTATTTATTTATTTTATTTATTATATTTATACATTTTATTATGAAGATGTTTTATTACATGCATTAGCCTCTGTTAAAGAGATAAACATGAGGCTTTAGTGGTGGATCTATCACCTGAGTCTCTTCAGCTGACGGTTTCCCTATCCTCTCCATTCTTCTGAGAAAGTTAGGCAATTAAATAGTTGAGGTCGCAGAAGTGTTTATGCATTACTTGAAATTTAAGACAATTTTTGTCATAACATGTTAATATTGGAAACACAGAGGACTCTTGCGGCTGTGCTGAGAGAATTATTTTTCATGGAACTCTTGGTAGCTGAGTGAAAGCCACAGGCCTGGCAGCAGCTGCCCAGTGCTCCCTGTCATGGGGACAGAGGTGTTATGTAAACTGGCTTTTATTCGGAAAATGAGGTCGCTCCCCTAGTTATGAGTAGAATGCCCCTCGCTGCCACTCTTTGGCCCCCTTCCAAGATGTCTTCCACTTGCACTCATGATTTGGTTCTGTTCATTGGACTAATCCTCTCAACAGTTGGCCCCCCACCTCTGATTTGAGTGATCAAAATGATGCACTGAATGATATCTTCTTGCTATGTCTCCCTGTAGAAAGATTAACTCATGGAAAATGTCTTTGCCGGAATGCAGGTTTGTGGGTATGTGGGGGTGGCTGCTGTTGCTGCTGTGTGTGCTGGTGTGTGTGTTTTATATGTCTCTGAGCTACAGTGGACTCCTGAGTTACTGTGCCGCACTCCTGCTTGCATTTCCCTTTAGAATTATAGTTTCCTGGGCATGTTTTTGTAGTCTTCTGAGAAATGTCTGATATTTTGAAGCCGTTAGTATACTTATTTTTATAAAAGCTTAAAAGCCAAAAATAACTAACATGACATTCATCATACTTCTGCTTTCAGCCTTTTGCCTATTTCTGCTGTTGTGCTACCCAAGTTGCATACTATGTTAAATACTAAGTACTAAGATAATCTGTAGTTTGTCTGGATGCCTCTACATCTGTCATATAATTTCAGTTCTAATGCTGCTAAATTCAGAGTTGAGGAAAGTAATGTGTGAAGTCTGATTTTACACAGTGCATCTCTGTCACATCAAACCAGTGAGAGAATCAGATGAAACAAAAAAAGTTACAAATCTCTCGTGTAAAATAAACAAACCTATTCAAACTCTGGTTGGAAATATTCATGCAGGAGCTTATTGTTCATAGTAAGAAGCTGACTAAGAAAATATATTTTCAGGGCCTTTTAGACAACATTTAGAAATAAGCTTACCTCTTTGTTCTCTTGACATGAGTTCGATGAGAAGACTTCTTAGGTTTTTTTTTTTATGGCTTAAACAAGGACAGAGCCAGGCTAGCTGCTTCCCCTGTTTCCAGTTTCTGTGCAAAGCTAAACTAACTAGCTGCCGTCTGTAACCTCATACTTATCAGACAGACATGAATACCCAAGAGTGGTATCAATCTTCTTGTTTAATTCTCAGCCAGAAAGCTACTGAATATATTTTCCAAAATACTAAACATTTGCTTGAGGAACCACTGTAGCAATGAAAAACCTACTTATATAAAGCTGCTGCGACAGCATATTTCACATAAAAAACAGTGATGACATACAGGTTAACCTTTTTTGGTCATCTGTGAGCCAAATGAAATAAATTACACATTAATCCAGTGACTACCCTGGAATGTTCTGTATGTATCCTCTTCTGTAAATAAAGAGCACGGCAGAGAGAATAGAAACATCACAGTTTTCGTGTTGATCAGAAACACATGCAGCTCATTGATCCACATACAGAGTGTTCTTTATTGCGCCAGGATAATGTGTTGACTTAGTTATGGTGTCTGTTGAATGTGTGTATGTATGGCATAAAACTGAACTTCATGTTTTTGTTTGTTTCAGTCGTGATATCTGATTGTCATAATGTTTGCTGTGATTTGACACAAAATGAGTCCCACGTGCTGAGAAGTTGCTGTACCCTGAATGGATAAGAATGAACTTCAATAGGATCTCCTCTCGGAATGCAAGTTCCCCTCATCGTAGCCAGTGCCTGTCAGTCACTAAAGCCTGTGTTTTGGCCCTGGCTCTATCTCCTCCAGCATGAGTCCAATCTGTATCTGACCATATGCTAATCACTGTGGTAGAGCTCACACCTCACACGATGGTAATTTCAGCAGCAGTCTGTCCTTTGTGACAAATGGTCACCATAATCTCCCATAGCAGTGTCAACATGGAGACCTGAGGCGAGCTGTGAAGTGAGGGCCTCTTCACACCAGAGGAAAATCACACTTTGAATGATGTGTGACTTGCCAAAATGCGTGCTTTTCCTTTGGTCGTGGTGATAAACTTAATGACTTGTCATTACTGCAGCCCACTTTGTCTTCAACAAACATCGTCGGCCGTTGTTTTGACAAAACATATTTGGTTTAAATCTTCCAGTGTTTGCCTCTGCAACAGAGCAGTGATGCTTTTCCGAATTGGTTGGCAGTCTTGCTGGGATAATTGTGCAACCACTTTGTTTTAATGTTTCAGTTTGTTGTTGTACCAGGCGATGGGGGGATAATATGTCAAATACACACTGCTAGTTTATAATTTACCAGTGTTATATCTCTGCAGAGGCTAGTGCTGTCTGTGTGCTGTGTTCACTCTTGGAAAACAAGTATTTTAGACCTGTGTGGGCACACCCAATTTCCTGCTGTTTATAACTCTAATATTAAAGTCTTAATTGAATCATTTTGAGGCCATTAGATGAGTTCAACGTGTGTTTAGCATGCACTTTCCCTATGTTTTCTCTTTTAAATTTACTCTTTCATTAAGGATAATAAGGAAAAAAGAAAAAATGTAAAAGCTGGTACAAGTAAAAAAAAAAATATATATATATATACTTTTTTATTTCACATAATAGTCTCAGGTGAAAATTTGCAAAAGGAGGGCAGGATACCACAGTCACATCTGGTTGGTGTTCCCATGGTGTTATACATTCGGCGTTTCAGCTGTAACAGTTAATCAGAAACAGTTTTGGTGACTTGCTTGTGGGTAGCTCTGAGCAGAAAGCTGTCTCATTCACTTCACCCAGGTCATTTTAAACCAACATTTTGATTCACAACCTAGCCTGTAGCTTCCTGAAAAATCCACAATTTCCAGTCAACAAAAAATTCCTCCATCCAAAGTCCAGTTTAATATTCCTGTGTGTGTGTGTGTAGGTGTGTGTGTGTGCGCTCCTATCCCATGTTCAGCCTCTGGCAAAACATTTGTCAACTCTTGTATTGGAAACATGCTGTTAAACTGTCTAAAATAACTTTCTAGCCCTCTTTGATAATTATAATTATGATGATTATTCAGTAGTTCACCAGATTATCTGGGCTTAATGTGGCCTAAGACGTTAGCTGTCCCCTGAGGCTAATGTTCCTAGGAGGAGAAAGAACATAGACCTTACATCTGTCCTTTAGCTTTTCTAATCTTTATTTAACCAACCTCACTGAAAGATATCTTTGGGGAAATCAAGTATTTACATTTTCCTTTGCCTCCACCAGCTGTTTTCTGTCTTCTCATCTTTGTCTCACTCTCTCTCACTTTATGCGTCCCACAGTTTGTTAACCCTGTCGATAAACAGTCTTTCAACACCACAGTCACACTTCAGCATTTGTCATTAGAGAATGCTTCAGATTTTACCCCCATGATCTATGTCCCCTGGGGCCAGTTCTGACATGGCTGCAGTTATTTGCCGTGGCAGGCAGGCAGTTTGGATGTGTCACCGTCATTGTACGGAGCATTACAGAGTTTATCTGTGTCACACACAGAGGCGGTATGGCTGGAAGGCCTGAGAAGAGCACAAGAGCTGAGAGACAGCGAAGCAGTGAAAGGGGAGTGAGGGCACTTCCCCTGAAAGGAAATCAAAGTTAAAAGAATGATAAAAGTGTGGTTTCCTGCCAGCTGGTTTGTGTTCTGTACAGAAATCCCATTCTTCCTCTGATTTTGCTGAGACAACAATCACACCACTTCCTGTTTTGGTAACCATGACACCTCTAACCTCCATCTCTGGAAGCACACTGTTAAATATAAAGCTAGGTAGACGTATAACTGCTTTTGGATCCAGTGTTGAAATAAAGTCAAACTATAATGTAAGTTTCAAACTGCATCATCAGCAGGAAGCTGAGCATATGAAGATACATTATACTGTCAGCAGACTTAGTGTCAGCTTATCCTAAAACAAAATATATAATTAAGCTTCTTTTAGGTGAAGCTAAGCTGACAGTAAGTGCATCAGTTGTCTCATCTCAAATGGATTTTAGACCTCCTTATCATCTGATAAACCCTTCCTCTTACACTCAGGCTGAGGATGTGTTGTTTGGCTAGATGATTCTGTTAGCTTATTTTGGAGAGTTTCATTTATAATCCCACTATATGAGCCCTTCTCCTGTCACAAAGCTGAGCCAGCAGTGTCAAATAAAGGCTGGAGTTCCCAAAAGAAAACAAACAATAACGTGTTTGGAGCAGTTGCTTGTCACTTTGCTCTGTGTGAGCTTGTCTTTGACGTGGGCGAGAAACCAGGTCACCGCTCATTTTAAAATCAAGTCTCTTTACATTCTACCCTTTATTTCCTTTATGTGTTAGGGTACCTGAGCATAGATCCCTCTTAAAAATGTTACCTTTTTACTGAATACCATCTGACTTCTCAAGCCAAAACATCCACAGTATATCAGGATATTAGAAAACTGTTCATGGTAAAGAATGATGGCAACAACCCCAACAGTCACTTGTACAGTAACAACACTATGGCTTGTGTTTTTGTGTTGCTATGAGGGTCAGCAGCCACACATTGGGACCTTGGGAACTAGAACAGGATGGTTTGCCTTTCACCTTTCCTTTGAGGAAGGAGGGAGAGATCAGAGGGTCAAAGGTCAGGTTTTCACTACAGCATGATCTCCTGTTAGCACACCAGGCCCAGAGGGTTTGGGTAGCTCATGCGAAATGCTAATGTTCACTCACGCAACCTCCCATGTCCTTCATATACACTGAACAATACATAGTTTATCAGTTTATTCCCCTTATTGTATGATTATTTTAGAGAATGTTCTAGTTTACAAACAAATTGATTTTGCACTGTTTTTGATTGTTGCAACTAGATACAGTGTCAAGATGATTTTCACAATGGACTGTTTCGTTCATTTTCAAGCAAAATTTAAAATTCTCTTATGTAAGACTTTGCTGCATCTTATATTTTTACTTTAAAGTAAATGGTATATCTCTGGGATCTTGTTTTCTATCTCATGGCATTGTTTTAAACTTAGCTAAACATCTTTTACAGCTGACGAATCCAGCTAATTGGAATTTAATCTGATTTAGCCTTTTAACAGACTTACTGGCTTCACACTTTACATGAAGGTGTGTATATTATTTCCACACTCTGACTGTTACCAAAACCTAATCTCTTTTAGCTGTAACTCATTAGTGAGCTGACAAAGGTAGAGGACTTCAGACGCAAACGACCAAAGTTTCGTGCTTATCTCCACTGGTTGATCGGTATGTGGTCGAACTAATTGCTCCTCGCAGCAACAGCACCGATTCTTGTCACATGTGAATAACAGCGATTCTTCCGTGATATGAGACAGACGGACAGAGAGGATGGACAACCAGACGGACAGGCAGAGACGCTGTGAGGCTGCGAGTGCTGGCACACAGAACTGGATTTGGTGTCAAGAGATCAGGCACTGACACTGCTGGCTTTGTGTTGTGCTTGAATGGGCACCTTAGGGAGAGACTGCGGTTCTGAATGGGCACCAGTGGGGAAAGCCCAAGTGGTGGGAATGGAGGCTGGTAATTAAGGCAGTCATTGTATGTCTGTAGGATCTGTTAGACAGAGAGGTCAGGAAGGCAGGCCTGTATTGTTCCCCCAGCAGGGCCCTCACTGCATCACAGTGGTGCGTCAGACTCAAGTATGTTTGGACAGAGCCTTGGATCTTACAGAGAAAAGAATTACAACAACAAACCACACAGGCGGTCCTATATAGTCTTCTTGTCTGTATGTCAACATACAGACTATAGGGCTCTCTTCTGTGGTTTTCATTTTGCAACTGTTTTTTTCTCTTTCTCTCTTTATGTTTGAAGTGTCTTGAAGTACTTCTCTGGGAGACCTACCCAGGAATCAAGACTGTTTTAACCATAGATCAAGACAAAGTTGTGGTCAATAGGTGATGTCACAGGGGTGTGTGTTAGTATAAGCAAGCTCAAATAAGCAAACAACGGTATTTTGCAGCGGTGGTGACTTCCACTGAGATTTCTTTATCGTGCATGAGTCAAAAAACCTACCAGTTGCTTATTCATTGTCAGTTTAATTCTACCAAAACATTATTCACAATATCAAAGATATGCTGTACGTGGATTATGCAAAAAGAGGAAATTTGACCTAAGCATGTAAGATTGTTTGGGAAGGTGAAGATCAGATGACTATACCCCTTCCGCCCCCTCCCCCCATTTCCTGTTTGCCTCTTTTCTAATGGACTCCAGAGTGGCAAAAGATAAATTCATCCCGTCGCCACCTGTTTCACTTGCAAGATCCTAGCTGTATGTATTATTGGACTGCTAGCACTATGAAAAGTTACATTAACACGCATATGCAATATGTCTTACCAGAGTTTTGTCTAAGGAGGTATAGTTAAAGAATAATGGAATAAAGGATGTGAACTCAGGGTTGTTTGCTGAAACCCACTAGCAGAAGAAATAAAGCAAAGCCGCTGTATTGGGATTATTTTGTGCTTTCTGAGTGCGGCTCATAATTCTTGAAATATACTATTAGATATACTAACTGTTCTAACTTGTGTTCTCTCTAAATGACTTCTAATTTTTCACAAAACTCATATTGTGCTTTGGTAATTTTCAACTGAAAATAGATTTTGACAACTTCACTCACTGTAAAACATAACCTGCATTTCACTTTTCTCTGTCCCTCCTCTCATTCTGCCCCGCAGTATGTCGGGAAGTTTCTGGCAGGGCTGAGGGCTGGGGGGAGGTGCACCATGGGAATGTTTTTACTGGGTGACCCCTGATCTTCCTTCCAGTCACTGCAAAGGCTCTGAAGGCCCTGCGCCTGTCTCTGCTCCAACACTCATACTGTCAGGTTACCAAAGAGAGAGAGTGAGTGAGTAGAGACTTGTCCTGTGAAGAGATAAGGCTTATCAAGGATGCTGGAGACATGCTGTATCAGACAGACAACCATCCTCTCTGTGCAAAAACAGCTGACACTGCCTGTCAACATATTTTATTTTTGAGGAGTTATACAGAGAAAGAGCGTTTATAGCGAGAGCATTGAGAAACCATATAGGGCCATAGGTCCAATATAGCATTGATGCCGAGCGACACTGAGTTTAGTAACACACGTGTACGGTATATCCAGCAGAGGGACTTACAGAAATATACAGACACACTCACACACTCATAAATACATCCGCCCACATACACACAATTACAGGCGTCACATGCAAACATAGACAGCAGTAGTATGATCTTCCTGTGGCAAGATGTTTTGTGCACCTCTGTATGCTCCAGTCTGTCATCCAACCTGCTCTTGTCATTCACTGGCCTGGTAACCCAATGCTGCTGTGCAGCTGCACAGCTCATTGGGCAGAGGGGGACCGGGGCTAAGTCCAAGGCTAGGAGAGGGCAGGGGGGAAATTCACACCCACGGTCCCACTTAGCATTAGCCCTTAACACCCTGTAAATATGGCAAATCTAGGAGTATGTAGGAGTAACTTAGGTCTGTGAAAAGAGGCAACTTCCATGTCAAGCTGGGGCATTGATGGAATTGATCTTCCTGGTTTGACCAGGACTGATTCCACAAGTACAGGCCCAGTTGGCCCACACTTGTGTTTTCTATGAATGAAGCATGAAGAGAGAGAGAAAGGTTTCTGTCAAAAACATCGGCTTTAAAACAAGGGAGTATTATTGGAATGAAGCAAAACACCCACACGCTTGACTCTCAGGGGTATCCATCAGTCATCCAAGAACATGACACTGAGATCCGTGGCCGATTAGGGAAGCTGGGTTGTGGAAATCTAGGAATCTGGGAATAAGGTTTTGGCAAAGAGCACGCTGGCATGGTGATACGCCGCTGCAGCTGTCTTGGACACGAATGACGTGGGTCTGTTACTGAGGAGAAAAACTTTGACGTGCACACGCATACACGTATGCACATGTGCATGTGTGGCTATGCCTGTATTGCCAGCATTGAAAAGAACTGGGGCACTGGTCTGCTGTGGCAAAATCAGTATATTCTCTCATTATTTGCTTGGGCAAAACTCATCATAAGTGTATTAATTGTCATAACATTGAAATCAGCTGCTTACTTCAACTCATAATACAAGACCTCCGCCTGCAGTTTATCAAAACAACCAGAAATTGCAGGTCACCAAATTTCATTTGTAAGCAACAACATCATTAAAGATGACTTAGTTGAGATTTGCATTAATCTAAATCAACAGATCAGCATAAATCTATCATAAAATCTATTGTCAAAAGTCAGAAACACATGGATGTTATTGGGTAGTTAAAAAAACAGTGAATCTTATTCAGCTGATAAAAAATGCTCCTCTGGGGTATCTCTACTGTGTTTGAAGGAAGTTCACAATCTTGTGTTTTACTTCTGCAATATGTCATTGTTTTTATTACAGCAGAAGTTCAGCAGTCCTGCCTGTACTTCCTTGCTTGTCGTTTTATTTAAAAGGGATCAATGCAAATAGAATTGAAACCATAATGATTGTATGAGCCAATATTCTGTTCTTGTAAATACGTCTTCAGTATCTCTCACCAGGCACTGATGACATTTAAAAGCACAGAATACCTTTTTTGAGTTTTTGGCATAGCCTCTCCACCTATCTCCATGACTGACAGCTGTGGGATGTTTTATCTTTGGAACAGCTGTCTTGATTTACCTTTTCCCTGTGTGATATCTCAGCGTGTCAAAGAACAGACTAAACACAATTGATATGCCCAGTACTGTTACGGGAGTTCACTTCAATCTGAGAAATTGTTAAACCTAGACACGAGTTCTGTTTCATGATCATTACTGGCAGTATTTTTTTTCATTTGTGTGTGCTGTGGCATCAGTCTTTTCCAATCGAAATGCACAGATACAGCACATAGACACACACACACACACACACACACACACAGTGCACTTACTCTGCCAAGCTGAGGCCATTTCCTAGAATGAACTATTTTGGCGTCTCCATGGAGCTGGAAATGGACTTGTGGTTATTCTTTAAAACAGTTGGAGTGGTTGTCCTCTTGAAATCCTCCCCTCTGTATCACGGTGAGATAACAAACCCATTTATAAAGACTTGTGAGCACAGTGGTAAAACCCAGAAACCCAGAAGGGAAAAACTTGTAACCCTGACTGCTCACTTCAAAATATTTAGCTTCAGGTCATTTTAAATACACTGCTGTCCACCCTACAAGGACTGCAACGTTGATAACTGTAGCACAGGTTCAGGTTTTGTAGAGGTCGCTGTGGATTGTTAAGGTTTCTTTTAACTTAACACATTGTTTTACTTTTCTCTGTCTGCCCACCTGAGAGAGAACAAATGTAGCAAAAGCCTTTGCGACAGCAACAAATGCCTCATAGGCATATTTAGACTTGGAAACAACTGGGATGTGCTATTGTAAGTAAACTGCTTTTTATAGAGTAATGAAATGTCAAGCACACATGAATAGCTCAAATAAAGAGCTTCTAGAATATGAGACCTTTTTTAAGAATAGGACGCTGACCCACAAGGGTGCAGAGCAGGTTCAGACGAGTGACTGACAGACTAGTGATTGCACTCTGAGAGGGGAAGACATAGCTAGTGCCCTCACATACTAGGGGCTAACTAATTTTAAAAAGTAATATTTTCTCTGTAGGTTTATTTTATCAGTACTTATGGATAAATATTAGATATTTCCAATGAACGTTTACATGTGAAAGTGTTTTGAAGAGTGATATATAAGTGCATTTATATACTTTGCAACAGCTGTTATGCCAACTCATTATGCTTTTACAATGCACTTAAAATGAATGTGGTAAATGAACTCTTAAATAGCTTTAATATGTACTTCTCTCAATGTAGTACAACTATTTTGAGGTCAGTGGACATTGATGACAGAATATATGACATACACACCCAGTTTTAGAGAAATCAGAAAAATAACAAAATAAGCAACAGAGTTAGACTGAGATGTGTTGGTGCAGTTGGCCTTTTTGACTGTTGGAAGACATAAACAAGATGTTCAATGTCATATTGGGCTTTAAGGAAGTCTAATGGACACGTTTCCCCGTATTCTGACTGTTTGTAAGTTCTGATCATGAAAATAACTAATTAATCATCAATGAAAATAAGTGTTTGTTTTAGCCCTCACGAATGAAACTTTTTAAGACGTTATTGTTTTAATACTCATTTTGTTATGTTGTATGACTTAGATGGGTCATTTCTTCGGTATGTGAAATCTAAACAATTACACTGTTTGTGTATCCGTGTAAGAGAAAGTTTAGATTAATCTTATGTGTGTAGCATAAATTTGTGCATACATTTGTGTACTTGGTAGTGCAAACGTAAACCTTCACACAAACAAAAGTGTTTAAGTGATTGCGTTTATGTGCAGCACATGATTGTGTAATGCTGTGGTTTATATTTAGAATCAACTGTACAAGATAAGAATGCTTATCTCAGCAGTTATAGATGTGGAGCTGTGTAGCAACGGAAGGAACACAAAGCTGTGATGAGCCACAGGGATTCCACTGTTGTGGCTAACATACACATGAAGTCACTATTATGTTGAGCAAACTGATAATATTGTAAGCTGGGTTAGTAAGAATTATGCTAAGTGTTAAATTAAATGGATGAAAGCTAAATTCATGGTGGAAACAGTCATTTTCATATAACAGGGTTTCTTTTCTGCTGCAACAGGTTGGAGACACAGCTGCAAAACCCTGCTTCCTTTTTGTGGTGTGTGTTTACAAGCATCATAGAGCTTGCTTAAGTGTAAGGTTCGGTGTTTCAGAGCTCCACGAACCACATGTTGGAGGTTTCAGTTCTACTGAAAAAGACCAAACCACATGATTAATAGATATATGGTTACTGAAACACTATTATGAAAAGTTCAGGAAATATTTCCCTGTCGTGTCTCAAAGAAGGATCAGGCATGATTGATGCTTTGATCTTTTTTGATGTTTCACAGAGGAGAGCCAGTTCTCAGGTCGAAACCACATCCAGGTTCCTGTCGTTTCCCCCTTGCAGCATTCATCAGACCGCTAGGGCAAGCATGCTAACTGAAACCACATTAAAGCAATTAGAACTCTTATCAGAAATGCTACGGTTAATGAGCAAACAAAACAAAAACTCCAAAAGACTCAAAGCTTACATTGTGGACTGAACCCCATCCACTGTATCTGTAAATCTATCTCTTATTGAACTGCAGCCAAACAAAACAGAGATTCTGAGATGAGGACACGAGAGCAGACGTAGATATTTGCATGGACATGGACGCGGAAATGCAATACACACAGGTTTTGGTGCCGGTTTGGTGTTCTTGTGTTGCTCTCTGAGTGATGTCCTGGGGGATGTGGAGAGGCAGAGCGGGGCCTGAGCTCCTCTGCTGCTCCTTTGTTTACTCTGATGGTTTCCAGATGCTAGCTAGTGATCGGAGCGCTACGGAACGCTGGGGAGCAGCCCAGCAGTTTGGGGCTTGAGCCAGCAGGCCAGGATTAAGGCAGTTCTATCTTGGATACTTGAAAAACATGGCTTTTCTTTGTAATAACTTTGCAATTGTTTCCAAAGGCTGCGACAAAAGCGATTATGACCACTTTGCACGAGGTGATCTTCAATATAAAAGTGTCACAAACATTGTCCTCATTAATTGGGTTGACACATGCAATGCACAATGACGTCTTAGGTCATTAAGTGTAATTATTAGTCGCAAAGTGTAGACTTGGATTAATTGCATCTGACTGTAATTAACATATTTGTTTTACTCAGTAATTTAATTGTACGTTTCTTTAAACAGGCTCCAGCCTGTGGCAGCATGAGTACATTGTCTGTCTCTTCTGTGCAGCTACACGTTTGGGGGAGATTGTTTTTGTGAACTGAGGTGCATTGTGCTCGAGCGAGGGCAGATTTACCAGTTAAACAGCACACCTGTTCCTCCCGTCACTTTCAGGCTCAGCCACTTTTCTTTACAGGCATTAGAAAGCGACAGCTGCACCAGCAAAGGAGCCGTCCAGAGCGAGAGAGAGAGGTGAGAAAGATGGCAGCGAAAAAGAGAGACGCAGAAGAAAACAGTGGCTGTATTTAGAGCTTGTAGTGCATGGTGGGATTGATAAATAGTCCCCATAATGCACCTGGCTGTGGTTCTGGCACGGGTTCGGAGCTGTTTAGTCCAACAGCGGAAACAGCCAATAAAAAAATGCTTGTTCTGTGTGCAGTGAGACACAGCTGAGGTGGTGACAGTGTCATTCTTGTGAGAGGCTTGAAGCAGTGGCCATCTGCACGCCCTCACTTGGCCCTCAGTTCTGACTAACAGGCTGAGGACTGCATCCTCAGATCTTTATTCTTCACTTGCTGTGATGTCAGATAAAGCGGCTAGTCAATGTTACAATGACTTAACTAAGAAACAATTTAGACAAAATGCACATCTCTTCAAAATGAGTAGGGTCAAAGCGTGCTTTTTTTCTCCTTTTCTTTTAGGTGCCATGTGAAAAGGAATACCGCATAAAATAATGTGATGTGTGTTGGGTGAAAATTCGTGACCATTTTAATGCATAGTTTTCATGTTTCACATCTGAAATGTTTTGATGTGGTCAGCCCAAACCAAACTGTACACTGAGAATTGTTGTGCAAGTATTATTTGCCCTGGATGACCCGACAAACATTTCTTCTCCTTCTGGTGTGGTCTGACAAAACAGCCTCAGGCAATTCCTTTTACAGTGTACCTCTCCCTGTTGAATGGGAGGCTTATGCTGTGACTCACTGACCTGTCTGGGTCTCAGTGATCATGTAACTTTACGGTGTGGTGATGGGAACGTCAAGTCATGCTGCAGAGCCCTCCATTATCATGAAGAACGTGGAGTCTGCTCGGTTGCATCTCATCACTTCTTTTTTGAAAGCTTTAGGTTTATTTGCTGATTTTTCAAACAATAAAACATTCTGCATTATTCATGTATAGCTGGGCTGCATTTGCCAACAAAGACCCTGCTCTCCAAGTCCAGACCAGAAATGTGGTTGCATACAATTACTACCAACCATTTTCCAAAGCCTCAACATTGTTTTACCCACCAAATCCCCAGTTTTCACAGAGAAGCGGACAGACCACTGAGTAGCATGTGACATTTGCATAAAAAACCCAGGTCTAACTGTCCACACTGTCTCCTCGTATTTGTTGTCTGTGGACTGACTGTGGGCAACATGTGGAGCCCAGAACAACCGTAGGTAGATGTCTCCTCTAATATGTCGAGAAAAGTATGAAATCCCATATCCAAAACCTTGAAAGTAGGTTTGGCTTGGAAGCGAGATCTAATATTAAAACCAAGGCTAACCTATCCTGTTGCTGGAGACAGAGGATTAAGGGTTTAGGTTTTCGGGGGTGGGTGTCTGAGAGTACACAGTCTGGTGTCTGTCCACTGGTCATTACTCTTAGTCTGGAATGTGAGATCAACACAAATGCGAGATCACCTTTAGCCCCCAGACAGTGGTCTGGACCACATTTTCCCAGTGGTCAGTAATAGGCATCTTTTTTTATGATTTTCACTGGAGCAGAATTCCAAGATGGTTTTGTGGGAAAATGATATTCAAATTGCAATGTCAGAGTCAGATGCCTGGGCTGCATACCTTTTAATCAATTTCACGGTATTAACTGAATTACCCTGAAATTGAAAGACATCACAGTGGGTGTTGTCTAGACCAGAATTGCTCACTTAAACACACCTCTTCAAATCCAGTAATCTACCTGCAATCGAGCACGTGCTTCACATTCCTCATATTGCTCTGTTTGTACAACATATGTGTCTTTTAAATCGACCCCCCAGAGAATTGTCTACACATTCCTCCACATGATAATGAGTCTAATCCACTGTAGTTGTGGCCAGAGCTACAGCGGTTAGTTAGCACTGTTTTACCCCCCCCCCCCCCCGAAATGTATGGCCTAATTGAAAGCAGAGCTGCGATTTTACGACAGCTCTCAGTGTTTCTCGTGTTCTGCCCCTATGGAGGCCATCTGCTTTGGATTTAGATTTCCTCCTCCTTGTCTCTCTTTCTCTCAGTTTCTCCTTTCCTTTCTCCACCCTCCTGAGAGGGGCTGATTGGAGGGTCTCTCCACGGTTGGCTCAGGCAACTGCAGGACTTTTGGTATTTGTCTACTTTTCTTCTTCTGTGTTTTTGTGATTCCAGAGCAGCAGGTTTTTAGACCCCCTTCGTCACAGAATCCTCAAAGAACAGGAGACTGCAAAGAGTTAATTCCTTCTCAGTTGTAATGAGCTTTCTACTGTTTCTGTTCATGTTGTTCTCTTGTGTCTCATTTTTGTCTCCATTTTTGTTTTACTGTCTCTCTCACAGCTCTGTTTTTTCTATTGAAGGCAGTTTGTGAGCTCATTAATCCTGTGCTATAAGCCAAAAAATGATCTGTGTCCTTCTAGCAGGGCTAAACTGAGTGGGAGTAGTGCAGGAAACCGTGTGTCGAGACTTTCCAGTTGTGTCTCAAGAGTGTATGAAAACCTGTGGATGTGGAATTTGTTGTGAGTGTGTGTTTGTGTGTGTGTCTGTGTCTTAGTGTTGAAGGGGACAAGAGGAGAGAGAGAAGCATTGTGTGTGGCCGTGTTTTGTGTAGAGATTGCATCAGTGAATGTCTGCGTCACATGTGTGTGTATATGCCTCATCTAACAGTTCACTGACCCTCAGTGTGTGTGCATGCGTGCATGATATGATGAGTCCCTGCTGTGATCTGGACCAAAAGGATGCGGTCAACTAGTTTTGGTTACGGCCCTACACTGTCCATTCTGTGGAGAATGTCCACTAGACACACACACACACACACACACACACACACACACACACACTGACCCTTATCTCAACATGCTGGGCTCTAGCCTCTGGGACATAAACAAACACTGACTTGACGCAAGCCGGCACTGTCAAAGTGATATGACAAACACTACTCGTCCTCTCATGTCATGGACACCATCAACCAGGTCATTGTTTCAGCGCTTTGCGCCCACTTTACAGACACCTAGAATGCTATAAATGACCCAGATATTTAGCTTTTAGCCTGGCACAAGCTTGAATGCCTTTGTTAGTAGAGAGCAAAGGAAAACAAAACGCATCCTCCTGTGCAGACTCATCTCCAAAGTGTTGTGCAGCGTGACGACGTAGTTCCATTAAATTAGTCATTGTACTGAATGTTTTGTAAATGTTTTAACGGCAGCAAAGCGTGGTTATTTTCCTGGAAATCAAACCTCACTAAAACATTTACTCAGGTCATTCTTGTGTTTACAGCTGAGGGTTGTGATTTGTCATCCAGTGTACCAGTGTGAAAGCAAAACCAGTCCTTGTATGTATGTACGTGAAAAAACCCAAAGCTTCCTTCATTTGCCACTGCCCTGCAACCAGCTTATGTTTTTCTCAGCTCTGCCTCTTTTGGCAGTGGTGGCACAGCTGTCCAGATGTTGTTGTGACATTCGTTCCCACGTGTTTGACTGTCCATTGGAATGTGCAATACTGTGGCCGTAAAGTTTATGACTCCAGAACCAAAACTTGCTCTTCATTTAAGACCTCCATGAGAGGCAGTGTGTTGCAATGGCCTCAACACAATGTGAGTATAATTCTCAAATTAAAAAAAAAAAAGTTCCGAGTTACTTTGCAGCTGTGCAAGCTAGATTAGCACGGGCGCTATGTAATGCAGATATATTTAAGGTGCATTCATTTGATGTTATATAGCAGTAGCAATTGGATCTACAATCTACACGGCTACAGGTGACTGATTATTTTGATTACCAATTCTTTGGCTCATTATCACTATCACATCAATTAATGGTTATTTTTTTTTAAATGTTGCATAATGAAAAATGCCAATTATAATTTCCCAGACCCTAAAGTTAGATATTCATATAGCTTGCTTTATCTGACTATCAGTCCTCAACCCAAAGCCATTTGATTTACTATCATAAATGAAAATGGGGAGATGGAACAAGTGAAAATATGACATTTTTGATTCACAAAATGACTGTTACAATTGATTAGTCATCAAAATAATTTACATTTTTTGATGTTTGACTAATTGACCAATCAGCTCATCCTTTTAACTCTACCTTTACATACAGCCCTGTATTTGAAAACTCTCGTAACCCTGCACAGGACACAGCCGACAGACCAATTCGTCAACACTGCATCTGCTTTTTCGTCTGGATTAGACAGATAATCCATTTGCCGTGTGCATGTTGGGGGCATCTTCAAATTGATTGCAAAGGGTGGTTGTATCGAATCTGAAAGCACTCAGCTGCAGACAGAGCATGACATGCAGCCAAAGGCCAAGGCTGGACCCTGGAAACAGCATGAAGTGGGAGAGGAATGGTCATGAGGAGACAGAGTGCTGTTTCTGTCCTGCTGAGTCCTGGCTGCAGTATCAGGGAGAGATTTTTTTACATGTGAACAAACAGCTGTAACGGGAAATTTGACTATGTTCATTTCCAAATGAATAACGAGGGTTAAGGTCAGACCCCCCTGGTAGTACACCTGGCTGTATCATCATGGTTTTATTTTGCAGCTTCCAAATAGTCAGATTTATCTAACTATATAAAACAGAGGTTAGTCTCACTGCAGAAGAAAAAGGGCTGTATTTGGTGTTTTGAATTGTGAGAATGGCAGCCGTTTCTAGTTACATCATATTATCTAGTCTATTTGTGGAAGAGAATCCAACAAAATGTTGCCATGGCATTGTCTCTGAGATAGCCCGCTGATTGCAAGACAACTCTTTTAGTGTGTATAGATTGGCATGCTGCAGGCCAGCAGAAGTCAGATTTTCCAGCCTGCATGCTGTCACAGTGGGAGATGCGAAGCTGACAGTGGGGTTGAGGTCATGCTGTTGAGGTCCCAGATTGAAGCACAGCCGCTCATACTTAGGGTTGGCTTGCTGGTGCTGATGCAAAGTGCTGACGTCTATAAGGGCAGCGCCAGATGCTGCAGATTAAAGTTCCTATTACTCACACACTGGGCTGGGACACAGACCAGGGACGCAGATTGTACCCCTCCTCTCTCACCGTCCCATACCCCCTACATCATACCCCGAAATCTGCAGCCAGCGTTAAAGTGATTGTGCAAACAATCTAAAGTCTTGCTGGGGAGTCATGAGTGGACTGGACAGGTCTGATTTCACTTTGAACAGAGAGCCTTTCCCAACCTTCTGGAAAGCTGCCACTGGGTGCATGCTGGGCATCAAGATTATTTCTTTCTGTCATATCAGATTTGCATCTCTGCATGACAACATTTTTCAAAATTTAAAATAAAATAACATAATTCCTCACAGCTCAATTGTAAGTGTTTATCTTCTAAATGGAAAGTTTTTTGGTTTTTTTTTACCAGCATACCCTCTCCCAGGCTGATAATGCCTGTCACTGGGCAGATGCAAGCTCTGGGTTGATTTCTCTGCCTTTGATGATGGAGTTTCAAATTGCTAATGACAAGCTCTGACAAACTTACTAATCAGTTCACATTTTGGTTTCTTTTGGCAAGATGGAGGACAGTTTCTGATTCATCCTTTTGATGACATCAGCAGTTCGTTTGTTTGTGACATGCTTTTAAGGGAAAAATGAGTCTTTTCCCCAATGCTGTTATAGTGGCCTAAATAAAGTTGCCAACATGAAGTCATTGGAGCAGCTCCTCCCAACAATATTGCCCTCAGGCTAGTGCTTTTTCATGGCTGGCTGACTGTTCGTAATCATCTCCCTCATGAGAATCAGAGAAGTAATTTAACACAGCTGTAATGGAAGTAAATGTCAATTACACAACCACATATTGTGCCAAAATCATGTGTAGGAGTGTGCTGTATGATGAAGTTGGATATATTAGAACGACAAGAATGGACACACCCTGCTGTTAGAGCCCCTCATCCAATACTGTCCGGCTAAATGCACAAGGTTCTCTTAAAAATGCCGTTCTGAGACCAAGGCACTGAATAAAAGAAAAACTCTGTGCACTCAGAAAATTGTATTTATCCGGCAAGAATGTAAAAGCAATGATTTTTCCCACATGTGCATACATTTTATTCTCCTCACTTTGTTCTTCACAGGCAAGACCCAAAGGTGAAGGGTTGACACCCTATCAGGGGAAGAAGAGATGCTTTGGAGAGTACAAGTGCCCCAAGTGTAAGAGGAAGTGGATGAGTGGCAACTCCTGGGCCAACATGGGACAAGAATGTATCAAATGCCACATCAACGTTTATCCACACAAACAGGTACTAAGACCTGCAGTATGATCTTCTCTTTCAGACAATGCAGTAATGTCTTTAAATTAAAAAAAAACATCACTGCACTTTATTTAAGTGGATTGGATCATCTCATCCAAAGTCCAGACTCTGGTGTGCATCACTGCTTATTGTCTTGAAGGTATTCCAGATCATTAAAGTAAAATAAAAATCATACCACTAACAATTGCTTTTGCCTCTTTGGTAATAAACCAACAGTGAATAAACTAATTACATTTCCTGACTGATAAAAGTTTGGGATTATTTCCTGAATGTCATCAAATCTTAAAACAAATAGTTCTTTATTAATGGCTCACAGACGTAAACTAACGCTGTAATTGAGGCTTACAGCTGTAGAAATTCCTCTTACATGTAATAATACGAAAAAGTGAAATCATATTAACCAAAATGCTGTGGAGTGTTTTTCCGAACAGCAAACACTCAAAGGGGATTAAAGTGCTGGTGAGCTGTCTGTTCGGCTTAACCTCGAACATTTTCCTCGCAGCCTGTTGACTACAGAGATGGATCGACTGAGAAGGAATCCACACTGTTTTCTTCAGCTTAGAGATATATTTATCCTCAACACTTCATCTTTTGATATTTATACGTTTCCACATTCTTCCAATTCCACTTCCTGAAATAAATTAGGATTACTGTTTGAGGCCCTGTTCGTTCTCTGAATACCACTGCTGACCATTCCCCTCTCTGTTAACACTTATATGCACTTATAAAATGAAGCAGGAAGGGTACACAGGCCAACAACTCTACCCAAACACTCAGGCATGGAGTCTTAACATTCCTTAACAATGGGAAGTTAATGCATCAATTATTTCAAATGTTTGTTTATTAATTTATATCTTCATCAGTGTGCAATCTTAATAACATTAACTTTACCCTTAAAAAGGCATGGGTGGAAAACTGCATTGAAATGCCAGCATTCTAGTATCAAAACCATTTTGTTCCATGGAGTTCATGGGTGAGAAACCCCACTCTTCTCTTCCACTGTGTCCTGTAGCAAAGCTGCACACAGGCAAGCAAATTCCCTGCGTTTGCAATGTCACCCACTTAACATATTTCCCCCCTGTCAGCGTTTGAAATGGACCACTAACCTCTGTGTCCTCGAGTATCAAAGAGCTCAGCCTCTCAGCACGGCTCCCTCCTTCCCTGCGGATTCCCATAAATAACCTGAATATGTATTTTCCAGTCCCATCCACATGCATAAAATATTTGTCCCTCTTAGATGGGAAATATTATTTCTTGTGTTTGGTGCATTTGGTTTAAATCAGAGGCACGATTTCCATTGGGTATGATGGGAATATGTGCCCTGTACTTTTCAAATTGTACTCAGATTTTTCCTTCCTACCAACCACTACTACCATGTGCTCGCAGCAGTATTAAGGCCTGGTCACACATGGATTCGACCACAGTACCAAGTAAATTTGCACACCTTCTCAGTACATTGTGACAGTGTTGACCTTGAAGAAGCTAATAGAAAGTAATGTAAAAACACCTATATCAGCTGAATGAATACTTTTTTGGAGAAACTATGCAACTCATTTCCACTTTAGCTAATAAACACACTAACTGGCAGTTGAAGCTAGTTAAGTGATAGTTGGGTTTTATGGCCACTTCCATAACTATTTATTAAATAAACTGATGTACGCTCCTGAGAGTAAATGTCACAGCACAGAGAGGAGAGAGAGAAGCTCTGAAAGCCAACAGCATTACTTTACTCACAGTTCTTTATCATTGGAACAAGACATATTTCTAGGGTCAGTGCATTATAAACATTAACACTTAGGTCAATTTTTCCAATTACTCTCTTAGACCACACAATTTACCAAGACCAATATTTTGGTTGTTTTTGTCTGCTTGAAAAATTTTAAATGTTATCCCCAGCACCACAGGAACTAGAGCCTGGATTCAAACAATAGTTTCTGGCACAAGGGCAGTTCAACAGCGAAGATGCAGGCAGCACAGGGTCTTGAACCCAGTTCCTTCAAACTACTGAAGGAACCCTATAAAATATACATCAGATTTTCCAGCTTTCTACAAGGACCTAATGTCTTTGACGCACCGATAGTAAAGTCTCAATACTTCCTGGCAGCCTCATTAGCAGACGACTGAAATATCTACTTGTAGTGAACCATGGTAACCTGGTTTCCCTTAGTTAGACCTTTTGGAATAAATAGCGGTTTTGTTAAAAGCGCTAACAAGAGGAGAACAATAGATGAGAAATAAAATTTTCCAGACGGATTGTTAAAATAACCTCCAAACGTGCTGGCCCAGATAGATTCCCTTTGTCCCCGATAACGATTCCAAGAAAGCCATTGCCGTGGCAGTTTGTGGATATTTCCATACAGGTCATCATGATCGAATGCATACTGGATCTTTTTCTCTAATACCAGGTTGTTAAAGTGTGCTGCAAATTTCCAGAGCTGATGGTATGCTGCCATATCTCTGCAACTAATTGTCTTTAGTACACGTCTGGTCTGTGAAGAATATGGGAGTAATGCAGGAGGCCAAAGTAGTTAGGAGTATAGCTAAGATTAAGCTTCTTCCAAATAAACTGCTTGCAAAACTCAGAGGATAATGCTGTGTGGATGTGTTTGCTGCTTAGGCTGGTGTCTTCAATGTTTAATCTGACTCATTATTTGTCCCGTTTGAACCCTCAGCGCCCTTTGGAGAAGCCGGATGGCCTGGATGTGTCTGACCAGAGTAAGGAGCATCCACAGCACCTGTGCGAGAAATGTAAAGTCCTGGGCTACTACTGCCGCCGTGTGCAATAATCACCTGTATTCATTGTCAGCGAGCAACTTCTGTGTCCCAAGTCCTATTGATCATCCTCCATAAAGGCTATTACCTTCCTCGCTTCCCAGGTTCCCACATCCCCACCCTGCACACAACCACAATGTCCTTTCCTCCTCACGTCTTCCCCTCCATTCCTCGGAAGCCTCACATGTAGACGGTGGCTCTAAGCCTCCCCTCTTTCTGTCCCTCTTCTCAGCCACCCTTGGAACACAGATTTTAGTCCTTTTGCTTCTTTTTTCAGTGACAGTATTGAAGATTACATCCAGGAGTGAGAGCAACATGTTAACTTAGGATCAGTATCAATCTCTCAAAGTGATCTTCATCAAAGCAAAAACTTGCCAAAATCAGTGATTTTTTTCTTTTTTTTTACGCCTCATGCATCAGAAACCACACAACCCCATTGATCCAGACTCAATGTTTAACTACAGCTAATCGTTACATTGATGAATTAGCACCAGGCTTGTATTTCATTGGTGTCACTGACAGTATTGGTCTCAATAGATTACCTCGCCTTGGGGTTTGTTGGCTTTGTGTTTACAGAGATCTGCCTTCCATTTCCCTGCCAAGTGAAGTGTATGGTAATGTGATGAACGTTTAACCCAGGCCTCTCATGATGGTATAATGTATATGAGGCCTTTGATGTCTTGCCGTATTAGGGTCAGCAACACATCTAATTAACTGTGAATTAACTGAGGGACAATGTGCCATACATCCCTAGCTTACATTTGGCCTATTTATTTTCTTGTTGTCTAGTGTGCAATTTGAATATTAACTGGGACATAAAGAAATGTTTTTGTTTGTATGTTTGTATATCACATTATTGTGTAACTGCTTCCACGTGTCTTTAGAAACTACTGTAGGTTCAGTTGCATAGTCGCTCCTCGTTCAGATTTGCTGCGTTGCTAACTAATAAGGTTTCGTTCACCATCCCGAGAGTGTATTTATAGCCACACAAATCTTAATTATCTATAGATGTTACATAGGAAGAGATGTTAGAGATGGGCATGTTATGTTAATTTTTATTGCAAGAAGGTCAACTGAGAAGGAGCTGTAGGAAAACAGCAGCAGTTTTAGGAACAATCCTGCCATCCACAGTTTCTTGCCAGTGTTTAATACTCATTTTTTCAAAGCAATTGATAGAATGAACTGCTTGCCACAATTTTGATTACCATTGTGAAACATGATTGTGCTGTTCACATCTAAAGCCTGATTAGATTTGAACCACAAATTAGTAAAATACAATCAAGATGTTTGAGAGACATTCAGAAAGGTATTTGAGTTCACGCATAGTGCCAATTGATGCCTGGCAGCCCTAGTGAAGCTAAATGGAAAATTTTCCAAGGCTTCGCACCCTTTAAAACTATGTCCAATGGCTGATTTGCAGCGAATAGGAGTGTCTAGAGGGAGGTGAAGCTTTGGAGAACTGCGATTTTGAGGGTTGGTTGAGAGAAACAATAAGTATAATTATAGGAGAGCTGATTTGTGATGTGGTGATGCTGGATATATTGAAAGTGATGATGAATTAAATTTATACTTATATTCATTGTAATGAGCATAAGTGCCTACTTTTAAAAGACAATGTCTTCAAAGGAGAAGAAGTACACATCCTGTTTACATATATCACCGTGCAGACCTAAAGCACTACAGAGGAAATAATTTTAGTTTTGACTTTTAGAAATCTGCCTTTCAAGGAACTTTGTTATAGGAATTGTGAACTATTTTATATGTACTGTATTTCTAGCCTTATAAAAGCTGGTTGACTATATTTTATACTGTAACATACTGTATGTGCCTTAAAAAGATTTAAATCATTCTAAAGTATCAGGACTTGGAGGCCAATAGAAATTGGGAAAAGATGTGGGGATAGGCTTAGAGTTGGAGCAGAATATGTGCATGTGGTAACTGTGATGCATCGTAAGTTAATGCAGGTTCAAGATGTGACAAAGGACAAGAAAATGATACAGTTCCTCTATTAGCAGTTTGAACTGGCATGGTGGGTGTTCGCTTCAACGCAGTTCACTGGGTTGTAGGCACAGGCTGAAACAGCATTTCCAGCTGGCAATAACAATCCTACTGTGGTCTGTTGTCATGGAATATCAACAAAGATGTTATTTCTTAGTCGATCTTCACAACAGAAAGGAGTCGCACATGAAACTGTGGACCTCACGCTTTGTTTTTTTAATCTATTGTAGTTGTGTTTATCCAAGGAACCGTGGGTTTTGTCAAAAAATATACATGGTCACTTGCCTTAGTGGGAGAGATTGCAGTGGCTGATAATGGTACCTTATAGTTTTGGGAAATTTAGCTAAATTCCATCTGCGTAGCTAAAGGGGCACTCCACTGAGTTAGTATTGCTGTTCCGCATGTTGGAAGTCCTGCAGGAGACACAAAAATGATAGCTGATGCAGCAGAGGTGGAGATATCTTATTTTTTGTGACTTGGATCAAGCTCCAAAAATCTGTAAATCTACATTTCCTACAATGCAAAACAATGCATGTTTGTAAACCTGATGACATAATTATGACACAGTCACGGTTATTTTCCCAGACTTGACAAAGCTCCTCCAGAGCTGTTTTCACAGGCCAAGACCAGACTCTCTCATTTCATGAGTCCAATTGGTGGAGTGCCTCTTTAAAAGAAGGAATAAGCAGTTGTGCATCTAGGTAACTGAAAGTTAAAGACCTAATCAGAATGACAGATTCTCCTTTCAGGCCATCACTGTTGGGAACAATCCATTTTTCTTACTGTTAACATCGTCTTCATTTTGCTCTGTGTGATGACACTAACCTAACAGGTCTTCACAACCTGAACCTTATTGTCCATGTGTGAGTGAGAGGAACAGATACCAATGATGCCTTAAGAACTAACCTCATAAACAGGTAACAATGTTATTGTGATTCATAGAGTTCTGGCAGAATAGAAATGAGAAATCCTGTTTGATTCCGCCCAGAGACATGTTATGAAGAGGCCATTTTCAATGGCTAACTAAGAGCCAATGGAAGCAGTTGATACAACACATTTGCAAAAAAATAAAAAAAAAAGAAATCCCTGCTTCCAGACGTAATGTCTTGAATTACATATACTTGACTTTTCTAATAACTTTTCAGTTCAAATTTGTTATTTTCTATGAACGAGATGTGTATTTTGGAACACTTAATAGATGTTGAAAATTTTAAAGCAATTTGCAAAAAACTCAAGAGTTATTTCCCTGACAAAGATAGACTGTTTTATGTATATATTTGATGGCCATCATTTTCAAGGATAGTAGCTCTTTTAAAGTGTTATGCAATATTGAAGCTTTTTTTGTGTGAAGAAGGGCCTAATGCTGAGAAATAAACAAAGCTGGGAGTTTTTTTTTTCTTTATGTTTTACAATAATCTGAGGAGTTATCCTGCAGAAATATTTATGGAAAGATTTTTTACAACACTTTTTGTATAGAATATGCAACAAAGTTACACTAAGAAGAAAATATTGATGTCTACATAGAATATTATTAAAAAAAAGCTGGTACATAATTAATACCCTTTCTCAATTATAAGCCATTGTATTTTTTTGTGTTTTGTTTTATGATGTTATCAGTGTTGAATAACCCACGTTATTCAGTTGCTCTATGTAACTAATTATGAGCTGCCATTTACATCCATAGTCAGTCGCATGTATTCATTTTGTAAACAATATTATGAAGAAATATTGTGTTAACATGCAGAAATCTTTTTTTTTTCCTTAATTAGTGACGGATACTCACCACTGTATAAGCACGTTAAACTGTGAGATGTAGTTTGCTTAAAGCAGCAATGACAAGAAACTATTATAAAATGTTACGGTGTTACTAGTAGTTTAGGGAGTGTATACTTTTGTCAAGAAAGCGTGTGTGACAAAGAACTATTTTAGAGTTTGCATGTGCATGTGTTTGGTTTTGAATGAACTATTATTTTGTGCAATGTATTACTTATTTAAGAACTTTACAGTAGTTTGCTACAGTACATATTGTTTTTAACATTATCAGCAACTTCTGATTGTTATTAGTCCTGAAGTATTTCATTTAACGCTATTGTAGCCTTTTACAAATAATACATATTTACTGAATGTAATGTGTTAACACTTATGTGGTCAATTTGGAAAGATGTGTTTGTATTCTTTACTGTCTGTATCACTTGAGATGTTTGTAATATTGCAATAATGTAATATTTGAATTGGACAGAACACAGGCGTGAGGTAGGGAAGACAATGATTTTGGGAAACAAGGACAGTCATGGTTTCGAGAGTAGACCGCAGGTCTGTTTTTCATGTCCATGAAATGGCATTCCAAAATGTGCCTTATTTGTTAGTTGGGAAAACATTTTAGTGCTTTAGTGCTGTCGAGAGTTTGATGAATAAAAGTCATATTGAATTAGAACTGCTTGGATTATGTGGTTTTCATTTGTTTGGGTCCTTTGCTGAATTGTTGTTACCAGTAACTGGGAGGTGTTCACTCTGGGTTTGAATTCAGCCAAAAGCAGCTCATTGTTTTCGGAGAGCTGCTGTCTGAATAATATTCACAGAAAGTATATCTTTGTGTGCAAGCCTGAAGCCTTACTCAAGACTGAAGTGTATAGATTATGATAAAGAGGTTTTTAAAAATTGATTATTCATGGTGGTTGTGTAACACTGACTTGTAAAACTTTTGTTTCACTGTCTGTGAAAGTGCTGAAAGATAACAGACACACCAAGCTGACAGGATTTGATTTCAACACTTAGAAGCAAACTGTGGACAGGAAAACCAAAACACACAAAAAAAGACACCGGCTGACATGGGTGCTGTGTGATAACTGTAGACATTTACAGCAGAAGAACCAGCTCGTACCAGTTGTAAAGTTGTCATTGTTTTGCATGTGTATTAAACGCTGGCCACAGCACCGCCAGCTTTCGAGCCAAGTTTCCATGCACAATATTGGACGTGCATTCCAAATAACTAAAACTAAACCAGAGGGTGGGGACCCAAATTATATCAAGTTTGTTACAACATCTCTAGCTCAAACAGAGAGGGAGCTGAAAAGTCTCTATAGCAACAATGTAATCTGAGAATTCAAACAAACGTCAGGAAGGTCAGTGCGCATATGGTTTCATTTAGGGGCAAGAGTTGCTTTTTCTCGTCGCTTCATTATTTACTTTCATAAAGTATTAGCTCGATAAGCAGCACCACCCAGTCTCTGGCTTTCAGACATGTCCTGGCCTCCTTGTCTCCTCCAGACACTCTGTGTTTTGAATAAAGAGGCAGCAAAAGGAAGAGCAGCCCACATGCAAGCTGAAGACATTTTCAGGTTCCTTTATGGTTCCAGCTGATTAAATCATCTGCATTCACAGTGTCCAGTGAAGCTATAGCCCACAGGTCTATCATCTGTCAACTGCATTCATGTGATATTTCAGTTCCACTGTAGGTGGATGTCACATGATGTCACATCCTGCACTGATGGACAGGAAGTCAGTTATGCTGGAGAGCCGGCGTCTAAAAAAAGCATCTGGATCATTTCCAGGAAGCTTTAAAACCAGCGGGGCTGTTGGCACATGAGAGCAAATGTCCTGTGTTTCAAGCAGAGCAAGCAAAATCTGAAAATGGTCATTTATTTGGCAGGAACTTGAGAGTAAGTGAACCAGAGGAACATTTGTACAGTGTATGATTTAGGTTGTGTGTACAAAGTAGATGAGTCGAGTTTAACCATAGACAAACAGGTTATCTGTAGTAACTTAGTTAATAATATACCAGCATGACTCCCAGTCTTTCTACTATGAGAATCAGAATATCAGAATATATAAAACAGAATATAATCATTTGATACCTGACTTTGAGAACTTAATAATAAATAATTAACAGTAAAAACATTAGATCTTAATGAACAAAAGAGTATCATGAACAGTATGAGAGACAAAAAATCGTTACATCCTAAGTCAGTTCATAGAAGTCAAGGTGTGATCTTAAGAGTTATTTGATCTCTCCACAGTCAGTGATGACAATTTTCTTGATCACACCGCCATCATGTAAACCAAAGGATTCTATCTTGGTGACAACATCCATACCTTCCTTCACCTGCCCAAACACCACGTGTTTACCATCAAGCCTGTCAAAAAAGCACCAAAGGTGACTTCAGTAATTTGTGAGGGGGTAAGTGGCAAAGCTGAGACATCAAATCTGAAATGTACTAGAGAGCATTTACCATTCAGTTTTAGTTGTGCTGATGAAGAACTGGGAGCCGTTGGTGTTTGGCCCTGAATTTGCCATTGAAAGTGTGCCTGCAGAGATGGAAAAGCCAACAAACAAATCAATTCAATGTGATGTAGTCAAGTAAGATCTTGACCTAATTTTACCACTGAGCCAATAACTTTAAGGCCTGACTGTGGCAAAAGAGAAGCATGACACAAATCAAAAACTGTGTTAGGTGAAGGCCTGTTTATCTTTACTGAAATTGACGCAGACTGTGATTAGGCAACACTTTTAAATGAAGCACCAAATAATCAGCATGTGGACGAAGTTTATTCAAGAAAGGAGTTATTTTGATTAGCGCATGTTGACTCACTAAAGAAAGTAGGTCATTCACCTGGGGATTGCAAAATCCATATAGGAGGCGGTTTTAGAGCGGCATGAAATTAGGCACTGCCATCTAGTGGAGACGCAGCTATTTTGGGATACAGAGTGAAAACCTGACAAATTATACTGGGAGCGAGGATGGAAAGAGGCATATATGTCATAATATTCAGAATGCAATAGTTCTCATTTAAATTTAATTTCTCATCTACTCATTTGTTGATTAATGTTTTGACTAGCAAATGGTTTAGTCTTAAAAATGTCAGAAAATAGTAGGAGTGTCAAAAAAAAGTTGACATCCATGGTACCAGAAAATATTTGGCATTTTATTGTTGGTAAATAACTTTATTTATTTATTTGCTTTAATTAGCTTTTGTTTTGAAGCCTGGCACTGAAAACACTTTCATTAGCCTTCAGATATGACTAGCAAAACTGTATAAGATGATGATATGCATAATGAATGGATAAAGAATAGTAGGAAAGGTGGATGTACCTGGTCCAGTGTGTTTTAATTTGAAGTTTTCATCTTTGAAGGTTTTTCCGTATATAGATTTTCCTCCTGTGCCGTTGTGGTTGGTGAAATCTCCCCCCTGTAACAGTTAACACGGGAACAGACAGCATTGCCTAACATTCCCAGTAACACTTTGCCTCTAATGTGCACCATCTTTATCATAAATCTTACCTGACACATGAACTCAGGTATGACCCTGTGAAACACTGATCCCTTGTATCCAAAGCCAAGCTCCCCAGTGCATAGCGCTTTAAAGTTTTCTGTGAAATAAGTTTTTAATAATTATACAAACAACTAGTGCAAATATTTGCTAAAGTTGTGAATAGAACGATGATATGGATATTCAGCAACTATGTTAACTGAGAAGCACGATTCCACATACCTGCAGTCTTTGGCACAACATCTGCATTCAACTGCAAGGCAACACAAATCACATATAAATACCTGAATGAATCTTAACGCTGAGGAGTGCCCTTGAGTACTGTAAGACATGCTGCAGGTGAAACCAATGTCTTCTGCAGAGGCTAACGCTAGCTAGCTACCTCAACGATTATTCTTCCCAGAGGCTCACCGTCCGCCTCGATGTCCAGGAACACGACGGGGTTCTTGGTGGGACTGGAGGAAAACAGCCTGGCAGCGGCGATGCCCGGGGAGCTGTATCTGACGCGTTTTTTAATATGCAACATCGCTGCTCAGCTGACGGGAGGACCTGCAGGCCATGGGTGCTGCTGGTGTTTACATGTGACGTCACAGAGACCCACAGCGACGCCCCGTGGGAGGTTTGCGAAGCGAAACAACTTTATTTGGTTTCAAGAAAGAGCATACGCATGGCCGACTTTGTATTAGAAGTTTCTTCGTCTTTTTTGGAAATGTATGATGTTTATACTTTGACAACAGCTATAAAAAATTCCATGGCAACCGAGCAACTCCATCCAGGAAGTGGTTAGTATGCGAACTCTGCACAAGGTTTTTTGTTATTCCTGTTTCTAAGATCAGTATTGAATTTCTAAACCCCAACTTTATGGGATTAGTTTTTTATTATTTATTGTTATTTTATTTTAATGTGTATGAAAAGTGCAAAGAATGCAAAATTCCCTACTAGAAATGAAATGATGATGAAGAAATGCAGACTACTTGGAAGGAATGGTAATGGGCAAATTTTACAGTGCTTCTTCCTATTTACATTTTCAAGGAGTATCACCATAAAGGAGCTTTTTCATTTGGATAGTATTTGCATTTGTGCATTTTGACTTGCTTTATACCATCGACTGCGAAAGAAAGAAAGAGAAAGAAAGAGCTTAATTTATAAGCAAATATTATTTTGAACAAAAGGGCAACACTAAGCCCTCCCACATTCATATGTTTAGGTACTAAATTGTCACAGTTTGTCATAAGTTTTTTTTAAACTTTATTATTCACTATAGAATAATAAAACTAGATATCACTACAGAAACAGCCTGATAAAAAACCCAAATTATACAATTTTGACAGACAGTGACGCCTTTAGAAATGCAAATACATCACTCTTTTTAATATTTATAGACTATTGAGAGGTCTTTAGTGATGTGACCAAAAGTTAAATTTATCATCAGCATCATGAATGTCAGCACTGTGATCTGAGGTGCAATGAACCGATGTTTGTATTGAGGAGACTATATAAGCTTCTGTTTAGTTTGCCTTGAACATTTAAAGCTGAAGCTGTTTTTATAGCTCCAACCTGTTTGCTCAGGGAAAAAGGCTGAGGATTATTTGCTACCATTATAGAATCAATGTACTTTATGTCAGTGTGGATTCAGCTTTCACAACATCAGACACCTTGTTGTTCACTACATTCAACAAACCCTTTCCCCCCAATTGCCTATAAATGAACTAATTATAAAAAGTGAAATAGGATCTTTTCACGGCAGCTATTTTGACCCATCGTCGTAGGAAAAGCACAGGTGTTACTAATGATATTAATTATGGCACCGTGCACAATACCAGGACCTTGAAACCAGAGCAGCAGAATAGAAGATCATTCATTTTATCATTTACACCTGTGCTTTTCTGGCGGTGACATGTCAGAACGGGAAAAAGGATCTAATGGTTCTTCTGTGCTAGTCCAGCTTGTAAAAAAGCACTAGTAACATGTAACGAGTTTTAAATTATTATAATTGCAAATTCAGCGTGTATTCAGTTTAGTAACTTAAGTTATTTTGTAACTTTGTTTCACAAAGTTACCGCCCTTTTCATATTTCTTTGGGATTCTGTAATGGTTTAATCCATGCTGGTTGCACTTTGTGTGTCAAAAGACGCAGAGGCCATTAATCGTGTTTCATCTGAATACATATTTATTAGATAAATATTAGGATGTCACGTCATCTAACTACATACAGATTTGCAAGACTAAAAATCACAATGTTTTTCTGACCAGTTTAGAATATGAAATGATTGTACATAGAATGTACAAAACCAAAGAGACAACTGCCACTTGTTGTGCCAATCACTTCAGATTGTACCTTTATAGTATATTTTGCCAAATTCCATAAAAATTATAAATTTGACAAACATTTTTTACAAACTGTAAATTTGGAAACAATCCTTAAGAGCCACTCTAAGCTCAATGTCTCCAAGTCCCAATTATACCTCAAAAGGTTTTTATAATTTTGTAGCACCTTTATAAAGTACACAGGTAATAGAGAAATACACAGAGGTTTAATATTACACAAAGGAAAAAAATGTCTTTTTTTCTTTGAAACCCCGCGTGGAGGGGTACATAAAGTAATTTACATAAATGAACAGGCGTGGTTAGAGAGGTCTGCACAGACGCAATCAAACACAGACTCATTTTGCCAATTCAATGTCTGACAGGAGGATGGAAGCTTTACAAATTCTAAATACACTATGCACACTCCTCCTGGAGAAAATGAATACATTTCTGTTAATGTGTCTCTATCTGTCATTTACATTATATACATATGTATCCCTTACAACCCCCGACCCCACCCCCAACCGTCTCTCCCAACAACCTCCCCTTGTAATGCAAATAGGAAGGGGGCCATCCCCAACAATTTCATTTTACAATATTAATTGCATTCTCTTTTAAATCCTCAACTTAATTTCCGACGTCTGCAATGAGACAGTACAATTTGTGTCGCTCAAATTACTAGACATGATTTTGTGAAAGGTTACACTTACAGTTACACACTGTGTAGGGAAATAAAACATCCCAATGCGGCAGTGCATTGTCCTAAACAAACATATAGACAAACACAAACAACATCTGATCCTTCAACTGTGTTATATGCAGGTGGTGATCAATTCTGAAGATCAGTGAAAACCATATGGTTCTTCAAACAGATTTCAAATCTCAGATGGGGAAACTTTTATCCAACAACATACAGTATACTTTAAATTCATTGACTGTACTGCATAAAACTGTGTAAACCAAATTTTACCTGTCGTAAAAACATGGGACAAAAATAATAACTTAAAATATTGAAACAATATAAAACTTGACGAAAATACAGAAAATCATATTCACGCATTATTATTATTTTTTGCAAAATATGGTTATCAAAAGCTCATTATTAGGCCTCAGAACAATCCAGAGGACACTTACTTTGCACATTCTCACTAAATTAAGAAGACGAGGTCACTTGTTCCAAGAATATTAAAACTCATTTTTCTGGTGTGGGGGGTTGACCTCTAAGCTGCATCTTTGAGACAGAACAGAACAGCTCCTTTAAAGCTGACCGATTTTATATGAAAAAAGAAAAATAAAATCTCTCAAAACTTGCCTGCAGAGCATTTGAAATATTCATTTCCACTGACGCATTGCCACAGGGTAATGGAAAAAACTGTACACAATACACAGCTACTCAATACAAGGCCAGTGAGAGTGCATTTGGATCATTTCATTACAATATTGGACTGGTTATAAGGGATTCTGTGTGTGTGTGTGAGTGTGTGTAGTCCTTGACAGACATACAGTACCATGTAGTTGCCAGTAATAGATAGGTACAGTACTGTACAGTCACAAAGTATTCACAAAGGGTATATACAACAGCTCTGGAAACACTGTTGGATCATGCAGGATGTTTTTTTCCCAAAAAAGATGCAGTTCAACAGTAACAAACGACAAAAGGAAAGATCAGTACAATCACACAGACGTTTCTATAAAATACAGTGATTGAAAAAACTTCTGTAGACGTCTGTAAGATGTTGAAATCCCACTCTTACACCAACCATAATATCCAGGCCCGAACCCCTTAGAAAAAGCATAGGACAACTTTGGTGTTGTGTATCTGATTCATTTCAATGTGGGACAAAGATAAAACACATAAAAAAGGACAACATTAATAAAAACTGATGGATTTGAAATAAAATAATAAATATAAAGACGAGAGAAGAAAACTATTTGATCAAGCACATTTAGGCTGGACAAAGACAACAGGAGCCATTGGCACACATGCACTTGTGAACAGAATGGTGCTTAATTTGATGAGGAAGAGCGAAACGTTACAATAAATACACAAGAACAAGACTGCAGACTGGCTGGAGAAGAAGAACTGAAACAGCTCTTAAAGTGGATTGTTTTATGATTTGACCAATATTTTTCAATATTTTTCATTCTTCCTCTGCATCAAACTTTCTCTCCCCACTGTCTTTGACATATGCTCTCAGGCAAAGAGGCCACGTAAACACACACAAGCGCGCGCACACACACATTGCACAATGTGCATTCATTTCCACTGTTGACACTGGAGGACATTTTAGCTAGTCTTTTCAGTGCTGTGATTCTGATGAGTTCCAGTTATTCAACTGTCTCTCTCTCACACACACACACACACGCACAGATTCACACGCACATACACACTCTGAGAAGTCTGTGGGTTGAAGAGCATGGCATGTGCCAAAGTTTTGGAAGAACACATTTGAAATAGGTTAAAAACACTCTCACAAGACAATGTTTTTTTCACAAACGGAAAATTATAATAAAAAAAACAAACAAAAACAAAGCTACAACACTTTTCTGTCTCTGCTCTGTGTTGTTTACACATGATGATTATAGCTGCACAGTTTTCAGTTGAAAAGTCACAAATATCATATATGTATATATTTATAATATCACTTTAGTGCCCGCCAACATGGCTGTAAATGGTGTGTTTCGAGTCAGGCGGTGGAACTGGTGCGTGGAATCTTTACACGAGGAAAAAAACAAAAGGGAGTGCGGGCGATGAACGGCGATCCTGCTTTCTCCCTTGGAGTTCCCGAACAGGCGCCTCTTTTCAGGCGCGCTCCTATGCCACACATTGTCAGTTGAGAGACTGTGTATGTGTGTGCGTGCGTGAGCAAAGGAAGCAGCTTGAAGTGTCGATAGGAGGTCGGTGAAGTGTCTGTGGACGGACAGTCAAACACATCACCACATCCGTAGGTGCAGGAGAGTTTCTAGGGGAGATGAGGGGCTAGTTGTTCTCGAAGAGGGACAGAAGGTCATCGTTGCTGTTGGCGGGAAGGTCAGGTGGGTCCAGGTATGACAGCAACTCATCTGGGTTGGCTAGCTCTGGAAGCAACTGTGGATATAAGGAAGGAAGAGATGATGAGTGGGAAGGCTAAAAAACCTAAAAAAAGGTATTTATCTTACTGACGCCAGACGACTTTGAGTCATGCTCAAGTGCCTCATCGAAGCCATTGTACACACAAACACAAATACGACTGCTCAGAAGCAATCTGAGAGTCAAAGACAAACAGAGGACACAGCAGAGAGATGAAAGCAGCTGTAGCAGACAATGTTAGCTGTAACAGGTAGCTTATGGTGCCCAAAAGCAGGCACACTTACATCCAGAGAGGGTTCAGGCATATCCTGGGCTCCCTGAGCCATCTGCCCGTCTGAGGAGGGGTTAAAGTTCAGATCGCTGTGGGGGTGACTGTTCTGCCCAGGCTGCTGAGGCTGCGGCTGAGGCTGCGACTGGCGAGGCGGCTGCGATGATTGGCCACTGTGATGCAAGGGCTGCCCTGTTTGGCTGCCAGGGTGGGGAGACGCATGCAAAATCTGCTGCATGGAGTTATGGGACTGATCAGGATGGGACATCTGCAGGTGCGAGACGGAGACAGAAAGCAAGAGAAGGAGGAAGGTACAGTGAAAGAGAGAGAAAGAGAGAGTGGGAGACGAAGAGAGTGTTAGGGAGGGGAAGGGAGGGGGGATGCGTGGGAAGAAAGAGGAAAAGCGAAATGAGTTCCAGCGTGGATAATATGGAACAGGCCTTCTAAATGGAAGCTGTGATCAGCAGACATGTACAGCTGCAACATTATACGGTGACATGAGCATGTGAGCATGACTGAGCACACATGCTGGCTAGAGGCACAGGCTGCACCTTGTCCAGATAACAAATCTCTTATTTCAGCATTGCAAATGTTGTCTGTCCTCTGCAATACAAGGTACTAAAGTATGCTACAAATAACATGGACAAAATAACTTAAAAGTAGATTAGTAAGAGACATGAGAAGTCTACTTTCCATTCCCATTAAAAATACTTTATTCTTTGTCACTGACATGAGAAAGAAAGCGGCCCCAGAAGTGGACCATACTTACTGCATCATTCATGCCGTGGTTAAGGGGCTTGTCCTGGGAGAGGAGACCACCAGGTCCATCCGGTGGGTGTGAGAGCTGGGGGCCATGGATGAAGTCATTCATAGGGGCACCTCCTCCACCACCTCCTCCACCCCCCCCTCCTCCAACTCCACCACCAGACGGGTTCCCGTGAGGGAAGTCAAAGTTCCCCTGGCTGTGGTAACTGTTGCCTTGTAGGTTAAAAGAAACACATTTCCCGTCAGGAGGGTAACTGCAGTGTGGCCTTGCTGACTTGGCTGATGAATCCTGACTGCTGCTTTCTTTTACATGATGGGAAGGAGATCTCTTTTTTACTGTTATCTAACATTTATCAGAGCAATGAGCTTACAGCATTTTAAAACATCTTCAGCATAAAACTCTCCTTGGGGCTGTTGCTTTGTTTAATGCACTGAAGACACATCAGTAGTTTATGATCTAAAATGCTAAATAGTTTCACTTTTCAAATAAATGCACTGACTATCATGTTACATGGAAAGATCCAGCTTGCTTCTCTTTACCTGCTCCAGGATAATCTCCCCCGTTGCCACTACCATGTTGACCAGGGTGTGGTGGGTAGGGGCTTGGGCCTGGCCCATGGCCAGGTCCGGGTCCGGGTCCTGGGCCAGGGCCTGGCCCCAGCTGTGCTATCATCTCCATTACATTGGGCATGGTCATCTGACTGGGGCTCATGGTCTTAAAGCGCTTGGCAAGTGGTCCATCGGGGTCCTCTTTGATGTGTAGCTCAGACTTAATGGGGACAGGTCTCCAGCTACACGTAGGGTCTATAGTCACCTCCTCAAACTCAGAACTATTAAGAAAAGGGAGGTTTGTAAATCACTGATAAGACTCAAGTTATGGATGCATTTAGCAGGACAAAGAGAAGAAACCTACTTTTGGATGGCATTGAGGATTCCCCACATGTACTGGTCCACCTCCAGACCTTCTAATAATGCTGTTTTACTAAAAAAAAAGGGCAAAAAAAGCATTAGATTCTACCTGTTAGATGCATTCCTTATCGATGGACTGATCTTTACATCCCACAAAAAGAGCAACTTTTTACTTACTTGCACACAGGACACCTCCATGTCCCCCTCTCACAGTTGAGCTGCAGGTAGGACTCCAGATCAAAGCACTGTAGGGAACACCATTAGAATTCATTAGAATTATTTTCTCTCATTTGCAGCAACATGTGACAGCACTTTTCATGAGTAATTAACTCTAACCGCCTCTTTATTTCTGAACAAACCTGGACATGTTTGCAGTCATGCCCTCGTGCGGGTAGCTGGATGCGCCGGAAGGTAATGGGACATTTCAGCGACACTTTAATGGCCGTCTGCTCCACGCCGTCTTCCCCGTTGAGAGTGGTGTTGCCTGCTGAGGCCGCCACGCTGCTGAAGTTCCTCTTAACTAGAAAGATAAAGTGTTTCAGAGGGAGGGTATTGCTTTGTGAGCAGTTGCAGGTGTACTTCAAGACCCATTTCAAAGCAAACCATAAGGAGAAACAGGTGTAAGCTTGTGTAATTAAGATGTACTTGTGCATATTAACAACACTAATAGACAAAACGAGCCATACTCTTGGTGATGCAGTGTTCTGCAGGAAGGAGTCTTTTCTTCAGGAGCCCCTGGAGGACGGATCGCACAGATGGCCTGTGGACCAGCTGCAGCACAAACAGGTGGGACTGCGCAGCAACACAAAAACAAGAAAACAAACAGAAAATCAAAGTCTGTTTAACACAACACATATACTAAGTTAAATCAGCTGTGTGATAATCATTCCAGCTGATCTCTCTGTTGAAGGAAATATTTATATTTCTCAACTGTTTGCAGTTATGAATTGTTCCAAGTAGTGTGTACTTACACAACAGCAGGCGGTGACTGTAATCTGGATGGTGTTTCTCCCAGGTTGGCACACATGCTTCAGGTGCAGGGGTTTGTGGGAGGTCTTGTTGTCCCCCCTCTCAATGGTGAGGGGCGTGGCATTGACGCTGACCTGGACGGAGGCTGGCCAGTTGGTGTTCATCTGCCTGTCTTCATGGTGGTAACACTTAAACTGCAGCTCAAGGTCTGACCTGTGGGAGTTATTGGACGAGGGAGTTCCGAAAATGTCAATAAAACAAGCGCAGGTACAGGATGTGTGTGACTGTGTGGATTTAAGTTTAAGTGTTAAACTTAAACTCTCCAACTGTTGCACAGTTAATGAATGCATAACACAACAAGGACATGTAATTTCTAAATACATATCAAACAAACAGACAGACGTGTTTTCCCTCCATATGATCCCTCCATTCATCATTAGAGTAAAATTTCATGTCATTTCATGTGGCATCTATTTTATAAAGTGGGAATGAAATCAAACAACTTCAACAACAATACTCAGAACTTAAGCACATATTATCAGGATGTATGTCAAGTTATAACCTTTAGTCAAGTTAAAAAGCTAAAAAACAAATAGTTGCTCTATTGCAAGAATTTCATGCAAATGCCATGAGACTGTGGCGCAGAATGTGCACAGATTTGAGCAAACGTGCAATTAAACAGAAGTGGAGGCATGTGCGATGGGCCTACCTCCACATGAGGGTCTGGTGGACGGAGGGTCGTAGGTGGAAGACATGGTTACTGACAGCCAGGTTGTGTTCCAAGCGGAATGGCTCCAGCACCACTCCATCCCGAACTGGGAATGTCAGCCGTAGCTCCTCGTTGGGATTAGCTGGAAAGAAAGAAAAACAATGGTTGTGTTAACAATCAGTCTTACAGTGGTAAAGGTGCACAAAGAGTCAGATGAAATAAAAGAGCATATGGACAGAAACAAAAAAACCTCCATATTTAACCACTTGTTTCAGATCTGGTGGAACACTCACTTGGAGGGGGCGGTAGTGCTGTCATATTTGGTTTCATGTCAGGTGGGAATGGGGGCTTCACATCCTGGTTTGGCGACAGGTACGGAGGAATACCACTTCCTGGGGTCATAGGGGGTGTGGGGTTTCCAGGGACTGGGGAGTGGGGGTAGTTACCAGGCCTGGGCTGTAAAAGTCAGGAAAGAACAATAATGAAAACATCTGTGTAACTCATTTCACATTCATGACTGGGTCAAATATGGCCCAAAGCTCTTGAAGGAAACATACCCCGTTGCCTTGGCCGTAGGAGTATCCACCTCCAGAGAAGTTGGTGTTCTGACCATTGAAGGGCTCTTGCTGTTGAGAAAATGAAAAGCAAGAATTATTTCCTGATGAGACCAGGCATGTGGGTTGCTCCAAAATGTGCTATTGTGGTAATCTGCCTTCCCTAATGTTCCGCACAGTGCATGCTGGTGCGGAAAATGAATAGATGGATGAACGGTGTGGCTTAACAGACCTTGTAGTACTGGCCCATAGGCATGCCGGGTGGGTACTGCCCCTGACCCTGATGCCCTGGCATCCTCTGGCCAGGGTAGTTGGGAGATGGCAGTGGCCTGGAGGTGTTTGATGCCGGGTACTGCCCCTGCTGTGGTGGGAACTGACTGTTTGGCCCGTACTGCTGACCTCCGTAATTTGCCTGGAAGAAGACAGTTAAACCAAAAGGACATTAAAAAATGCGATTTAGTTGCTAAACAAAAGACATAGGGCTCTTCTTTCCACAAATAGGACCCCAGTAAGAGTAGCAGCAGGGGAAATGGAGGGAGAGGCTGACAGAGAAAAAGAAACTTTAGGTCCATGAAGAACCTGAAGTTCCATAGTAAATAAATATTCAACAGCTCAACTATGAGCATATAGCACAACAAATATGTTGTCAATGGTAGAACGAACAGGCTGCTGTTATTGGAGCAGCTGCTGTATGCTTTACACACAAATATTTGTAAACATGCCTCCAAGTGGCAAAACAGAAAACTGTAATAATCCTCTTGACACGTTAATTAACCTTATATTCCTTTCACCTTGTCAGGAGATTTCGATAATTAATGAAGTTGCACAGCCCCTCTCTGAAATCAGAGATGAAACACACGTATCACTCCTGCTGCTGTGTGATGACTGCAGGTGTTTAATCAACTGCACGGAAAAGATCCGACAGCCTAGAAGTTGTTGTGGAAAACTCGCTCATTAAACACAACATCAGTTTTACGGAACTCCGGCTCATGTGCGGATTATATTACCCACGTGAATCTTCCTCAATCACATCAAACCATTTTATTTTGATGCACGAATCAATCCGCAGTAGATGAAAAACAGGTGAGAAGTAAGAGAGATAAGAGGAGGTGGTTTCAAAATGAGCACCAAATCTGTGCTGCACCACTTTATTAGTATGAACAGAGCATCAGCTGCACCCCTCCGCCTACCTGGGCACCAAATGGCCACTTGACACCAGGAAAACAGGCATAGATGCAGAAAAACAGACTGGTGTCCAAGAAAAAAAAATCAATAAAAAGCAAAAGACCTGGCTTTGTGCCTGCAGGAGGACAGAAACTATAATCTCCAAATTTTTTTAATTGTCAGATCTTTCCACTCACCTCTCCAGGATATGGCCTCTTCATCCCCTGCATGGGCATGCCCTGTCTGGGTCCGCCGGGATACCCTTGCTGAGGCATCCGTTGTCCGTGAGCTCCAAAAGGCCCCATGCCTGGAGTCCGGGCCTGGTTTATGCCCATGGGAGGCCCACTCATATTAGGGTTGTTCATGGCTGATCCCATGCTGGCTGGATTCATACCTCCAGGGGGGCCTCGTGGGCCTGGCTGGTTCATAAACTGGCTGTTGTAGGCCTGAGCAGGGCCCATTTGGAACGATGAACACATCTGGAGGCAAAACAGAAGGGTTCAGCGTTTAATATTGTTATTTTGGATCCAGCAGGTGGTTGGATAATAGGTTTCTGTGTGTGTTTGTATTTTACAATCTTTTTTAGTGAGTAGCTTTAAACATCCGCTACAGGTGTGTATTGTACCTGTCCATACTGGTTCATATCTTTATTCTGGGTTTCCTGCAGAGCTGCCACCGTGGCTGTTGCTGTGGCTGTTGCCGTAGCAGCAGCGGCAGCGACGGCAGCAGCTGCAGCAGCGGCGGCTGGCTGAGTGAAATCACCAGGAGGACGAGTGTGGGAGGTCATTCCCATACCACCTGGAGGGGCGTTTGGTCCTCCAGAATAACTGTAAAAACACAGAATGCATGTTGTCATCATTATGGTAAATTTTAATGCTTAATTTGTTGTTTTGTTTTTTTTTAAGAGAGTCATATCCAGTCTCTTACCTCCCACTGTATCCCCCAGGACCTCCAGGGTAGCCAGGCCTGCCGTACATGCCCTGTTGCATGTAAGGCTGATTGGAGCCTCCTTTGTTTGGAAACTGTTGCTGCTGAGCGTTGAACTGTGGTGAGTTGAGCCCTGCTGCGCTGGCAGATATACTTGATCCCATGGGGTTACCTCCAGGATTCATGGGGTTATTGCTATTTGCCATTGGGTTACCTAGCACCTGGATTTAACGAGGTATGACACAGAAAGATATAATATCCATTAGGTTGGTAAAAAAGGTAAAATAAACCTTCCCGAGTCAAGCACTGAATGTTTGCTAGAACTTATATATGGACAGAGTGGATGCTGTTCATGAGTGGACATACCTGACTCTGTGACGTATTGGTCACGCCCCAAACTGTTGTAACCACAGACAATGACCCAGGGGGCTGGTTGGTGTTTTGTTGCCAGGGGACAGAGTCATAAGGAAAGGATCCATCACTGGAAAGAAGATCAAAACAAAAACATGTGCCTGATGTCACTTGAAGTTTCAACTGGGCGAGTAAAGAGCCAATGGAAAGCCAAATGACTCGCACATCCATCCAAAAATGTGAATAATTTGGGAATTCCTCTTGCCAAAATGTTAGGCAATCTGAAATGTTTGGCGTTGAATTTCAAAACACATTTCCAGCCAGGATATGTGCTAATGGCTGCACAGCGAGATGACTCAAAAGCTCCAAATGAGCCGATAAGGAGTTGCATGGCCACACACGCCAGTAAAAACGAAATATGATTTCATTATTTCTCTGTTGAAAAGCCTTTGGATATAGATAGGTAGAGAGCAGCTGGAATGTTTAGCATTCAGATTTAAAACAAATATCAGGGCAAAATATGAAACTCTGTTACATATAACAAACAAGCTAAATCCTCATGGGGAGAGGCAAGTGGCCAATGGAGTGGGAAGGAACTGCTGTTTTTGGAGAGCAGCTTGTTTTCGCTCAGAGGTTAGCTTTTGGAATGGACGTCATGTTCAATATTTCCTCATAGAGGCACAACATTATCCCAAGATCCTTAGCAGAGGCAAACAGGACTCCTGGCTAACTCCAGACTTTCTTCGAGAGTGAGAGGGAAGCATGAGCACATAGTGTTCTCCAAAGACATTACTTCACAGCTCTCTTCTCCGCCGGTTTGTCGCTCCACCCTAAATCACCTCAGCTCTGCTCAAAGTAATTCTGGCTCTCTTCCAAACAGTGGAAGTCCTGTGTGTCTTGGCATGTGTGTATTACATAAGCATCAAACTCAAGACAATAGCTTAATAAAGACCAGAGCTGCTACAGCTCGCTGTCTTTTTAAGACAGCGAGCCTTAGTAAGCTGCAATGAATTTATTTGGGACAATCTGAGAGAACGGACCATCTGAAAATCTCATTGGAAAAACAGCGAAATTGGACAACAAAGGCTACATGGAAAAGTTGTGGGCGCATATTGGCATGTAACAATTTCTCAGCTTTTGCTGACACATACACTCACTAACAGCACGTATATGAACTCACAGCACCACAACACAACACATGCTTACGTGTTGTTTCTGACTGCTGTGTTGTTTTAACATGTTTATGATTCATCCATTTTAACAATCAGACAAAGAACGCAGTGAAACATCTCTTTAATAACACCATATATGTATACATGTGCATGCATTTATATGAGTTTTGAATGAGGTTTGTGTTGCTGAAGAGATGGTGTCTATTGAAGGGTTTAAGTCAGACTAAGTATTAACCTCATCTCACCTCTGGTGGCCTGTTCCAAATTACTGTCTGCAGTCACAGACAGCTGCCAGAGGGGGCAGACACCCATGTATCACTACGTATCTATGGCTGGTGGTGAAAAATCAACTAGTGCAATGTCGCTGTGTTCTCCATTTGATGTGTATATGTGCATTACATTCAATGGAGAATAACTAGAAGCAATAGGTACAAGCTGCTGTATTGACCTAACATTCAAATGTAAGTGACTCACATCTGACAGTTCACAGCTGTGCTTTATTTAATTTTATGCTGTACAGTTTTTACATTATTGGAAAAAGCTTAATTTCATTGATAAGCTGGAAAAACAGTTACCTTGAACTGAATTCAAACTGCAGGGTTTACTGTAAGATAAGTACAGTCTTTATTCATGTGACAAGAGATGTGTTAGAGACTCCCCACTGACCTGTGTGTGAGGCCAGGCTTCATGCTGTTCATGCTGGGCTGCATGGGGACTTTTCCCTGCGGTTCGTTCTGCCTGTTCTTCTGGTGACGCAGCAGGAGGAGGCGACCGAGCTCCTCGCACCACGACGACAGCAGGGCTGCAAGGAAAAAACACACAGACATGCACACGTGCGTTAGTCTCCCCTCAACACACACACACACACACACACACTCAAACATGTTTGCCTGCACAAACATGGGTCTGCACTTGTAACTGTTTCAGGTTCTACATGTGAAGGATCTCATAGAAAACAACCGGATTCTTGTTTTCACCTTCAGTCATAAAAGTCTTTTAAATGCCGACTCCAAATAAATAGAGTTACCCTGTCAGGTCTCTTAACAGTGCAGCACACTGAAAACATGTTTCCGGAGCCATTCAGCCCAAAGTTATTGCTAAATCCTCCAGGGGGCAGCCTAACTCAATAAACCTACATTGATTATTTGCCTTTGTGGATTTCACAACACTTACATCACACCATTTCTACCTGCAGAGTAAAATATACAATTGAAATTGTTCAACAGCAAAAAGGACCTCCCAGGTTTTCTTCCACAGAGGGAGAGTCTGAAATGGAGCGTGAGAGGCAGACAGAGACAGAGTGATCGGGGTTACAGACATGATCGATGAAGGTAGTAAGAAAGTTGGATATCTTCACTCTCCTCCACTTTCTTAACCCGTCACCACCACTTCATTCCTCTCATATTTCTGAGGACTAATCACGCTGCGCAGCCCTCTCATCCTGTTCATGAAACCAAGATGCTAAGATACTTTATTTTATTTATTTCTTATTTCTCCAACGCCAATCAGCTTCTTTTTCTTGGATCAACCAGTGAGTTATCTTGACAAACAAACAAAAAAAAGATTGCTGTGTTCAGTAGCTGATTAAATAATTTACCATGCTATTTTTAGCCTTGTAGACCCAGATACAGCTGCTTTCAGGATGTGCTTTTACCAGGTTTGGGGGTTTCAAGATGATTTCTATTTTCTTTAAAATGCCCATGTCTTCAGATTTAACCAGACTGTGTCATTGCCATTTCATTGTGAAGATTTACAAGGCCACAATCACACAATGTCTGTCAAAATGCCTCTTAAATGAAATGAAAATGACATGCTTGTAAATGGAAAAAAGAGAGCAAACTGTGAGTTTTGAAATTAAAACCTTACTTGAAATACAGCAGTCCAGAGTGAGCTGCGCAATCTCTAACCTGTTCATGATGGTGGACCAAATCCTAATTGCTTCAGCTAATGATGTATTATAATATCTGATCTGACAAGAGGCTGTTTATAAATGCAGACAAAAAAGGAGAGGAGAGAGGGGATAAAAAAACGTGAGGAAAGGAATGAAGAACAAAGCAAAGGAGCAGTAACATTTTCTTCTGGAGGGTGGAGAGAGCCAAGCCTCCTAGTTAAAGAGGAATTATTCCACCCTGCCATTACAGAGAGCTTATCTCCCCACTAAATCACCACCTCCACACCGAGGGACTGTCTCTTCAACTGGCAACCCACCATTTAGACCTAAAGATCAGCTTCAAGCACATGTGATGGAGTCGATCTGAGAGAGAGAGAGAGAGAGAGAGGAGCAGAGGAGAAAAGAGAGTGGCGGTGACTTATCATATCAGTGTGGCTACGAGCGACCAAACCTAACAAGCGGCCAAGGCCAGAAGTCATTCATAATCAAGTGAGGGTCTGCTCGGGGCAACGTGCATATTTTAGCAAGCCTGGTGCACTGTACATGACCTTGTTTTCACCTCACAGTCCTCTGTGTTAAAACCCCTGCCAACACCATCACACACCCACAACTACGCTACCACTTTATCTCTTCACTCAGCATTTAATGCCCCTTCTCACATACCATACACACCCACATTCCTCTCAGCCTTTTTTTTTTTTTTTTTACAATTTCTGATGCGTCCATCTAAGCTATTATTACTTTGTTAACTTCACAAATGGAGAAGAAAAGGATCAGATGCAGAGAGAAACAGCCAATGAAAACCAGAGAAAATAAAAGGCATTCATTATTTCATTTATGCCCATTTAATTTATACTAAAGCCTTCACACACTTTCTACTGAGGGCTCTAACAGCTACCTGGTGGAGACGAGCCAAGGCCAACTACTTAAAAGCTTTTTGTTAAAACCTTATTCACTCCATACCGTCTTTACATCAGCAGCTACCACAGTCATAGAAAAGGTCCAGAGTGTTTATAAAACCTGTGCAGAATGTAAAAAGCAGATGGACTACTGGTTACAGGATACTCAATGCTAAGCTGAATCACTGTGAACTAAAATCCAGTGGGTTTCTGGCACAAAATTGATTTACAACATCATAAAATAGTAACTTTCATCCGTGATGAGCAAATTCTGTAACAGGCGAGATCAAAGAGATTGCTCAGTTTCAGGGGGAAAGCAGAGTGAACTCAGGGATGTTTTTCTTATGTCTCCGCATGCAGTTTGAATGTTAAATGGCGAGCTTAGCCTAGCTTTGCCCAAACACAGGATATCTAGAGGATCAAGTAGCAGCTCTGCAGAATGTCAGTGCTATTTGATAATGTGTTGACATGACAGTTAACAGTTGGACAAGAAAGCAGAGAGTGTAGCTACAGTATGTAATGTCAGGTTTATCAGGAGCTGGCAGTGTTGCCTGGAGGCACCTTCTCCAGCGCTGAGGGTTTTGTAGTTGTTGGTCTAATATTAACAATGTTTTCACCTAGATTACATACAAAATAACAGCTAGAATAACACTGTAGCTTGAAACCTGCCTGTAAGAGCATGTAGAGGGGAGTGAGTTGGCTACATGTAAGACTTTGTTTCTTCGTTAATGAAAACAGTTGTCAGTTTAAATATGTAAATTACATCATAGTTTACTTAGACATGTCATCCCTCGTTGGAAATGTTTAAAAGCGTATTTCCCTGCCTTTGAGCAAAGTTACTGCTGATTCCAGTAATTGAGTTTATCTAGGCTAATCTCACTATGCATACCTTCAAACTGCGAGCAGAGATGTCCAAATGCAAGAATGCGTTTCAAATTATTGCGTTTCAAAGCAGGGCTACACCTCTGGCTGACTAATGTGATGCTGCCTTGGTGTTTTCATTTGGATCCTCTGTTACGGTGACACAGGAACCTGGTCCTTAACAAGTGACCCGTTCTGTCGCGACCAGCAGTGAGAGCAGAGCATAAGCTGATTTTTCAGGAAACTCTCCTGAACCCTCTGCGAACGGCTCCATTTCTTAGAAGCTGCAGCTTTTAATTGAGTAATGCCTGGGACATATGGGCCCTCCTCACTCAGGCCGTATTTAATGCCGTATGGGTGACTGATAGCAGGAGGCCCAGCTCATTCTCACTTCACCTCAGCCCCTCGGGGAGCACCAGGGAGGGAGAGTAAGCCCTGGTAACAGGCTGCAAGGCCCATTAACTAATGACAGAGTGTGTGTACAAGTCCTCTTTTACAAGGAAACCCCAATGCTAATTACTACGAACTCTGATCGTGACGTGTGTGTGTGTGTGTGTGTGTGCGCGCACAAGCATTTGTGTGTGGTAAAAGCCTTCGAGCAGATCATTTTGCCTGGTAAATCACGACAGATTGCTAACCACCAGATTCTAGGAGACTTTAAATGTGCACACAGCAACATAATTCAGTTAGCTGCACAATGGTGTCACCACTTTGTTGATGAACAACTAACATGATTAAAATGTGAAACTGCCACATGGATGAAATGATGCACATCAGGGTTGGGAAAGTGCATGAGACACCCTCACCTACATCATGTAGAGTTAATTCTTCCAATGGAGAGGTGCAGCCAGCAACAGGGAAGTTTCATTGTGCTGGAAGGTTCCAGCAAGGTGTGAATCAAATTGAACAAAATGTGTGTTGCAGAGGAAAGTGTAATTTTAGTTTAGCCCGTAAAATCAAGAACAACGTGCTTAATTTTGTGCCACTGCATGCCAGCAATGAAGTGAACTTCCACTGACTGGAATGGCAATTTCAGTGGGTGCAAACAGATTTTACTCTCTCCTACACCGAATCAGTAATTTTGTGGTCTCAAGTCTGAGTGTAAATACTGGTGTTACAGCCAATTTTCATTACTGACTGGTAGCTCAACAACATTTTTATCGTCTTCAACCACAGTGTGACATAAAATCACTTAAAAGCAACAAAATGTGGGAAAGCACCATTATTATATCTAAAATAAAATATTTTAATGAACTACAAAATTAGATTTTATATAAGGGGATTTGTGTTGTATTTATATGTGGGTGACAATTAAGCAAGCAAAGATGGTGATTACTGTTCTGTTGGGCAACATTGTCTCACTTCAACTGGTATTTGTACCGTGCCATCCAGCAAAGTGAAGTATCACCAGCACTGGTGTCATCCAAAAGACATTTTCAATACTACATTACGAAGAGAGTCCGTTTGATGGCAAATGTGTATTGCTACAACTCCTCTACTGCTTCTACATGACTTTCTCAAATTCACTTACTGCCTTTTGTTTATTTCTAAAAAGCAAAATACAATGAAAAGGCGACTCTCGAGTGGTAATAAAATAAAAAGAATCAGCTTATGATTTGATCTTCATAGTGTATTTTACTTACAGTTATTTGACAGGAAAACTGCTGATGAGGTTTGGTGTCAAGATTTCGAAGCCTTAATCAGAGTGCCACTTTTTTTTTTTTTACATAAATTTGTTTCATGGTAACAAATCTAACTTGTTTCAGGGTTTGTTTTTTTGTTCCTGACTGAGATTCATCACAGAAAAAGTGCAGATCAGAATGCTGATATGGTGTCAGTGATGTGTTACTGATATGGTCTCATCTCTATACGGCTTAGCTCTTCTGCTACATTCTTAAATAGAAGGGTCTACATGTTATTGTTGAGATGATAATACAAAGCACTGAAGAAGTTTGGTAAGAGGAGAAAGAAGACCTATCTTGAACATACATAAGATACTATATATATTATATATTTACCATGGTGCTCCTGAGCATGCTTGCAACTATGAAGTAGGGGTCTCAGTTATAAAGCTATGGTTGGTTTGGCCCAAAGGATGACATTATATAGTATTCTGCAAGAGCATTGTGCTAATTGTGCATTATTTATTCAGTGTAATGACATCAGATAAATATTGAGATGAAATGCATACCCCTGCCCTCAGACTGCACGTTCTTACACCAATTCTGGTCTTAAAATTACCCAAAATTCAATCACCAGTTATAGTCGCGCCGGACTTTCAGACATGTAACACCCTGCAAGCAGCTCTGCTATAGTTTTGTTAATAACAACATCGACAAAGGAGAAAATACTACATGAAAGAATTACACTTTCTGAGCATGAACACTGCAGCAGTACACATAGAAGCCTTCTGAGACAATGTGTGGGATGATAAAAAGAAGCAATTTATAATTGATATGATAGGCAGAAGTGTGTAAAACACTGGCAGGTAGGTCTATGCTGTGTGGGTACAAAATATTATGCAAAAGACAAACATGGAGGGGATATAAAATCCTGCAAAATAAAAAAAAGTCATGCTTTTTGCAGAAGTGTAATGGAAGCCATTTAAGCAGTCAATGATATCCCCCATTCTGCCCCCTCTCTGTTCAGCCAACTTCTTCCAAGAGAAGAGCATATCAAATGGGCTTTAGTCTCAACAGCTTGAAGGCAGAAGAACTCAAACATGCCCTGCAGAGAGACAGCTCTGTGCAGAAATCACACTCAACCAAAACCAGGCCTTTAATGTAACTAACTGTTCGCACATATCAGAATATTCCAAATCTGAAACAGCCTCTAACTTAAAATGTGTAATTTTCAGTCATTTTCTGCTTAATTGACTTTTATTCCTTTTTTGCTTGTTTGCATTGGTATACAATTGTCTTATCTGGCTGGTTTTACAGAATTTTGTCCAAGACCTCTGGCAGTGCACCAGACATGGGGACAGAGGGGGGAGAGGATGGATGGAAGGATGCTAGACAGAGGACAGGTGGAGATGGAGGGAGTGGGCAGATCCCCTCCTCCCCAGGATATGTGTGGGTCACAAGCCAAAGAGATGCTGCAGCCCAGAAGGGAGGGTAGCTCTACCTGAGTCACTCTGACATCTCCTGCAGGTGCTGGTTTCTGTGGGGTTCAAATTACACATTTTTAAATGGGGCAGAGTCATTAGAATCAGCATGAACACCAAACATAATGCAGTATATGACGGCTGGATCTGACTAAAGGCGCAAAATGTCAGAGCTTGGGTGGGAAATGTGGGATCCCCATGTCCCGTGTGGCCTCAAAATGCAACAAACATTTAATGTACAGGGGGGGTGAGTCGAGCTAAACTGAGCTTGACTAAGTCTCTTTTTATTGCATTATTATTTGTAGTATTAATATCAGCTTTAAATGGTCAAATCCTCTCAATATGTGTGCTGTTATACAAGGAGTCAGGAACCAAGGGACAAGCACTGCAATGCAAATCTCACATGTCTGCATAAACGTAATGTTCATTTCTAAATTTATGTAGAAAAGAAATGAGTGGACTTTAAGTTTTAAGCACACGTACAACCTAACATAATGTCTCTGTGAATAACAACAAAATAAAGATAATAAAATGTGAAAAATAAAGCAAACGTCTTGCCATGCCAACTCTCTTGAGATTTGGTCTGCAACTAACAAATAATATCATCAGTTGCACCTCATGATGTAAGTAAACCCACAGTCTTACTTACATCGACTAGTGTTCCAAAGAAAGAAACTGTCAACATGTTCATCAACTTGAACTGAATTTACACCTGAGAAATTACTTCATTAATCCATTATCATAGTTAAACTAATATCATAAGAGTTGCTGATTAATTTTTAGATGAATTCAGTCAACTGGTTGCAGCTCTGTTGGATGTGGCATTTTTGTTTTTGTTATATATCCTGTGACTTCAGTGCCCCGAGTGACATAACAGACCACATCAGTTACACAGCACTGCAGGTTTTCTTCAGGTACATTTGTTATGACAGGGGTTACAGCACTGACCTATGGATTTGACCTACATCCTCGCTGGGCTATGAAATTCAGGTGGCCGGCATATCTGCGTCACATGCTTGGTGAGTCAGCGCGTCCTGCTTACAGTACTAAGCCTGGGAGTCACGACCTTCCACATCTGTATCAGAGAACTGTCACAACACTCCCAATGATCCTACATGGACATGATCACCCAATATCCACATCTGAGTCACACAGTAAATATGCACAGTTGCACTCATAGGCATGTAAAGTTAAACAGGGAAGTACAATGCACATACACACAGTGCAGGTATGTGGACACAAGCATTGGAGAAAACAGAGTATGGTAAACATGGAAACTGAGGTCTGTGTTGGTGTGTAAACAAACGCAGTTAGTGTCTGGGCTTTGTGGAGATGTGCTTATACAGGAAAGCGCCTAACACGGCTAGGAAGAGCATCAGAGAACAGCAAGCTGTGAATGAACCGCTCTTATCAGCCACGCACAGCTCCCCACCACTGGAGGGGAACTAGTAAATATCACATGCCTAATTATAACCAGACACGCTCCTTGTCTCAACTTCCACAATGTGTCTTTCATCTCACACTGTTGTTCCTCCAATGAAATCATGAGGGTGAAAAACACAATCAAGAATTATGAGATTTCCTGCAGCTGCTGTTTCATAATATAAGATTAAAAAGTGATGAGATTCCAGCTGTGGCACTTTTACAGGTGAATTAGTGAAGGAAGATGTGGCCAGGGGAAGATGCCAACACACCTTGACTGAAGCACCTAATAGATATGGAAGTAATTAACAAGGCTGAAGAATTTTACAAGTATTTCCTGAAACACATCCTGCAAGAGTTGCCTGGGGTGCCGAGAGCTCCACTCTCACTGCTATCAATACTTGGCATCAGTTTGTCCTACCAGAAATTCCTCTCTCAATTCTCAAGCAACGAATCTGACACAACTTTTCTTGGCTACTTGCTTTCAGTGGAAGGAGGGAAGGATGTCGAGCAATGATTCACAGAAAAAAAAGAAAAAAAGCAGAAACAGGCTGCAAAAACAAAACGTGGGCTGCACACATTTCAGTTCAAAGTCAAATGTCATGAATGAGTCACTAAACTGCCTGATGGGAAGTACTCAGAGTGCAGTCACAGGAGGTCAACAAAGTGTGTGTAGAGTAAGTGATACACACAGAGCTTCGGAGAGAAAGGAGGAAGGCGAGATGGGGGAAGAGCGGCTGCATGTGGCTGTGAGGTTGAGGATGCAGACGGTTTCAGCAGTTTAAACAGTGCTCGGGCTAACAGGAAGTGCTGCAGCTCCATGACGGCTAGTCAGGAAGTCATGTTGTGTTACAGTATTTTTTTTAACATAGGTCAGAGGAAGATTATGTTATTGTTTGCTAATTAAGTTGTCAGTTTTGAGGTTAGATCAAATGCTGACTGAATAACCTGAGGCATTGTGTCGCTTTTACTGCCTGACTGCCCTTTGCTCACACACGTGAAGGAAGTGTTGTTTGCCTTGCTGAGACATTTGACAATGAGAGGTACAGTAAATACTCATGGACACCACTGAAACCAAAAGCAGGCCTTTCTATGCAGTGATCTAACTGCATTGTCCTCCCATGACTACACTCCCCCTCCTCCCTCTGCCTCCCCCCTCCCTCTCTCCTAATGAGTGGACAGGCAGACAAGCTCTGGCTCCGAGCACAGGTCAACAACTTAAAAAAAGAATCCACAGTGGAAAAGTGGGTCATCTTCTCCTGACATGGAAACACATAAGCTAACACATATATACTAGCTCTCTTCACACCAACATGGATATGTGATAGGCCATAAAAGGTAGGAAATAGTTGTACACATGATGCTGCTTAGTGTCACGGGTACAATCTTTACTTTTTACATCAATGACAAGAATGGAAATGAGTCATTGTGGCATTTGCATGTGTTTATTGTCAAATAAACAAAATGCAAATAGTTTTATTTGCACATATGTTTGTTCTTCCTTCTTGGTAAAAGCACAAATCCAACCCTAAGCATTAACTACAAGGCTCTGAATGACCCAAATGTGATCACACCTTAAACCAAACTTTCCTCATGTAATGTCCAGCTGTGACACAAGACATTAAGACCATAAACTCAGCTGTAAACCTCACCAACAAAACCCAGAAATAAAACTAGCCAACGCATCGTACTGTCAACTGTATACTTGAATACAGCCCACACAGAAAAAACCCCACTCAGAATAACCCCATGACAGAACAGCATGTAGGTCAACCTGTGGTCAGCTGATCTGTCCTGATCCTGTCTTGTGTGAGAGGCCAGTGCTTTAGACTACAGTAACTCTGGCACACCAGATATGATAGAAGTCCATATCATGCATGGCCTAACAGTTGCTGACAGTTCCAACAAAAACAATATAAAAGCACAGTTGAAATGAACAGTTCTGCATTTAGTCCATTTAGGAGAGCGTCGTTAAAACAGGAAACTGCACCAATTCTGATTTAATTACTGCAATTGTGTTAATTATTAATGAATTTACATTATCTTACCTAAATCTAAATAGACCTAAATCAGCTACTCAATTGGCCTCTGTTAACCCTTGAACCCGCCACACACATTTGAATAGTATATCAAATAGTTTTGCACACACAGACACACACACAAGCACATACACACACACACACACACACACACACACTTACCCAGAGCCAAGCAAAGTCCCCGCACATCTCATCTCATTCCCTTCATAGCGCAGAGAAAAGACTCAAGTGTCACAAATGCTCCTGTTCCCGCAGAGGCCAGTGGCAACTCTCAAAGCTTTTGCTGCTTCCAAGCCTCCTGCCTGTGCCTTATCACTCTCACTCTCTGCACATATCCCTTACTCTGCTCACTCTTTCTTTCTTACTTCCTCTCTCCTCTCCTGTCTTCCTCTCTCTTTTTTTCTTTTGCTCACTCTCTTTCTCCCTCCCTTGCTCTCTGATCTGTCTTTTTCTCTTGTCCAGCGTCTGCACAATGCACATCAATTATTCAGAGGCAGTCTCCCGGTTTCTCCAGCTTATCCAATCAGAGCAGGGCTCTGCACTAATGGGCTCCTGCTGTACCTGCTACCGGCTCCAACACACTCTCGAGACAGCAGGGGGGAGGGAGGGAAGGAGAGAAATAGACAGAGGGAGCAGAGGAGACAGCTGAGGAGGAGGGCGGATGAGAGGAGGAGATAAAGACAGCGAGCCGACGCAGACAAACAGGACTACAGATAGAGAGGGCAAGATATTCCAGTGCTTCTCACCTCTGCCGTGAGGTGCTGTTATTGACGTGCTCAGCCTAGTCTGTCTAGTGCTCCATTGCCCTGTTTCTCTAAGCTGCCACCACACACTTAGACTGTGCTCACAGAAACACACATGCACACATGCATAATCCATCAGTGTGTCTGGCATTTGTCAGGAGAGGAAAAAAAAAAGAAACAAAAGATAAAAAATATAAAAACAAAAACAAAACAAAAAACCCTTGCAAGCTCAGATTGCAAACTTGCACACAAGGAGGGAGGAGCTTAATTTGCTGCGTGGGCTGGCTGGAAGCCAGTGCATGAGAGAGGAAGTGGGAGAAGAAGACAGTGTGAGACGTACAGATCAATCAATTCAAAGGCAGACAAATAGTAAGTTATCAGCCTCATTAGAGAATGGACAATCCAACAACATCCCCCTGTCTTCATCAGAGACCAGTTTCTAAATCCAACAAGACACAACAGAGACTTGCAGAATATCTGAGTGCAACTGAATCAAAGCAGGAGGCAGGTTGAGGGTAAATCAGAGTTCATCTTCTCTTTGGCTGCCCCCAACATAACCCAACATGGCCAGGAAAATAAAAAATAATCAGGATGAATGAACAGGAAAGACCTAAGCTGTCATTCTTCTTTCTCTCCTTACCACAAATGTTGAGATGTGCTGCACAGCCAAAGAGCGGGAAAGCCCACTGGCCTTGTGACAGCAAAGGGAAGTCGTCTTTCGTGTGGCTTTTGTGCGACAGACTCACTCAGTCATCAACAGTTTCGCAAATATCCCACGCAGACTTGTAACGTGCACAACGGAGTCATTGTTGGACAGAAATATAACTTGAAAAGGGTGTGTCAAAAGCCCCTGGGGGATGATGGGTGGATGTGGGGTGGGGGTGACGGGGGTTGAGTTCTGAGGTGTGGGTGCCAGATCAGTCAACCCTGAACAAAAGGAGGATTTAAATCATTTGCTCATCCGGTTTTGACAAGAACAAAGTCTTCTGTGTACAGACTACGACAGCACTGCCGGCTCAGCTGGGATATTACCAGAATGAATTTACTTGCAACTGTGTAAACCAAACCAATTAAGCAGCAAGTGATAGAGGAACCAATCAGCCAGAGGCAGCAAATGCAGCTACCCTAATAAGTATTTCCCCATGAGCTTTATTTCTATAAACTTAATAGTGAAGTTCTGAAGGTAGTTTTGGGTTGCAAAGGGGTTTCATCATCTAAGGCGAACCACTGGAGAGTGTCAGAGGAGAGGCCCGCCTGCTAAAAATAAACCCCATTTCCTGTTAATAATTCAGCGTGCTGCTCTTACTCAGCAGTAATTAAATATAAAAGTCTGTAAGGTTGATTGGGTCAGTAACAAAGGATGCCTACACCTTCCTCTAGTTCTACACACACAGCTCAAAGATGGAACGAAAGACGGGGTGAGAAAATCAATCAAGTGAAAGTAAATTGAGACAGATAAGTGGAAGACATGTCAGACTGTTGTAGGCCAATGGTAGACAGAGAGACACAAAAAGAAAGAGAGAGAGAGTGTGAGAGAGAGAGAGTGTACAGGCACTCACACTGTGCAATGAGTCTACACAAAGTCTAATGGGAACACTTATTTTCAGTTGTTCATTCTCCTGCACTGCTGGCTGAATCATGGGAGTTAAGAGCTGTTTTTTAGCACGTTCTGTGTGTGTGCCTGTGTGCGTGTGTTTCACAGGACACAGAGTGAGTTACAGCCACACCCTGGAAGTTTTCTGTCATTGTTGACACAGCAGAGTGGCTGTTTTCCTGATGTGAAACACCAGATCACCCTGTGAGCGCGCTCTGTTGACTGACTGAGCACTGACAATTCAGCACTTCTGCTGTGACAGTTTTCTGTTTTTTTTTTAATGTCAAGTGTGAGTGGGTGGGATGGGGGGGGGGGGGGACTTTACCAACCAACCCACACAGAGCTAAGCTCTATTCAGCATATTTTTTTCCTTTCAAACACTCAATCTTAATCAGCACCAGAAGAGAAACTTGTCCATAAAAACATCAAAGACAACTATCACTCATGTAGATAAAAGGGAGCTTTAAAATCACCTGCTCTTTACTCACAACAGTAACTGTTCACCACCGGAGCTTCACCTTCCCTGAATTATAATAAAATGTGATGTCAACAAGTTATTGAACCATTAGTTTTGGGCAACACAGAGGAACAACAAGCAGCAACCTGCATCTGACTTAAACATTAGACGGAGGGTTTTTAAAGAGCATAGTGATCATTCCAGGGAGCAACTACCTTTAACCCAGAGCGTGTCACGTCATGTTGGAAACATTAAACATACACAGACTGAGTCACGCTTAAGATTTACTTTCATCTTGAAACTTAACATGAGGGAACGTTTTCAAGTAGGAGAGGCAAGAAAGTTGGCATAAAAGTGGCTAACTCGTCATAATGATAATTTTGTGGGTTTATTATTGGCGCTTATGCTTCATAAAGAGAGAGAATAAACTGCTATGAGTGTGGTGACAAATTCACTGAGGGAGGAAACAGTAAAACCCTTGATAGATTATGTGGCTAATCTGATTTGTTGTCTGCTGAACTTCACAGGAGCCCAGCAGCTCAGAGTCTATTAGGGCAGTGTGTGTTTGTAGGGCAGCAGCACACCTATTATCTAATGAACCTCTCAGTTGGACGTCTGCGTGTAGCAGACTACAGATTATTACGAGGGGAAACATAAACAACTCTAAGAAGATTTGAAAATGGACTGCGGATTTTAAAGGATTTGAAAAAGACGCAGTGTCCATCAAAATATGATAATACTGTATAAGAAAACCTGGAAGTCGCACTTTTCAAGAGTCAACAAAATGAAACAATGCTAACTGCTAAGGTCGTATGCTAACAGCAGTAAAGCTGTGTATCCTCGCTGGCTCTGAGAGTTAACAGTGCTAATGCTAACAGCAGATAAGTCTCTTCACTGGCTGATTCCAGATTAGAGCAACACACTAATCCCCCAGGCCTCACTGCAGGGTCACAATCTGCAGACAGCTCATCGGCAGCAGTCTGCTGTTGCTGAAAATCTCTCCACAGGTCTCACAGGGCAGCAGTTTGTACTCTTATATCAGGAGGAGTGCAAATTTCAGGCATCTGACGTTTCTTCATGAGTATTCTTGCTTCGAGTGACAGACAAATGCACGCAAAAAGAAAACTATAAAACAGAGAAAAAAGTTTTTTGGAAGTCGAAAGGTGCCAAAATTATTTTAAAAAAGGACTGCTAGTTAAAAATAACTTACATGAAGTCCCATATCATTTATTACATTTATTATTATTTTGCAAATTGTCATTGTGATCACCAAGTATATGTATGCACTCTGCAGAAGTGACATCAACTTCATTTTGCAACAACTCAAGTTGTCAACCTGTTTAAAAAAAAGCAGAGCAGCAATAATTGCTTTATCAATTTCCTCTTTAACTGATGCTCTAAACGAAAAGCATCAGTGTGATTGATCTGTGCTCTTAGGGAGTCTGCCTCTTCCCCGGAGGAGCCTACACAAAGCATCCCTGACTCCTTGGCCCTCAGTCTGGCCTCTCAGGTGTCAGTGCAGCGGCCCTGTGTCGCCATGCAGGCTGTCAGAAGATTGTGCTGGGGCTGCACAATAAGACACACAGTCACACAGATACACACTCACACAAACAGAAAAAGTACACAAATGAGATCATGCAGACAAAGCTGACAGAGCAGTCGAAGCCAGAACGCTTCTCTGCATCTTTGTTGATGCATTTCTAGGGGAACATGCATGCTTCTCTGAGTTCAAGTGTGCATCACGTCTCCTCTGTCGCCCTCCCGTCTGCTTTCTCAGACAGACGTCCTTGTGAGGGAGGTAAGACGGATGCTAAGTGAGTAAGATCTGCCCTGAGTCACATCTGCCTCCCACCCCGACAGCCTGCCTGCCTCGTTTGATGACTGGCCGCATCATATCTCCCACCCCTCCACCACCACCACCCTGCATAATTACACTACAGCTCCCATTTGTCCACTTGCATAAACAGCTTTTCCTGAAACCCAGTGCTGTCTTCTATTAGATCCCAGAACCATCAGTGGGCCTGAGGATGATTCTGACTGTCAGTCGGGCCCAGACAGGCAGCCAGTCCGAGCCATGCCTGGACAGCAATCACATTATCCCAACACAGGAACACAGACAGAGAGAGAAACACAGCAATCAATATCGTACACTGACGTCTGTCTGACCACTTATGTTCCTCCCAACAAGACGCTTCCCACCACAACTGAAAGAGGATATTATAGCTTGTGCAAATGTTCATATCATAGGACCACGTGACCAAAAAACAGCAGAAACTGATACATTTCTGCATAATCAGTTGCAACACACTGCAGATCATATGAAGAATTACGGGATAAGATTTCAGAGCATTACTGTCGGTTATCTTGCTGCAGTTCCTGTTATGAAACAGTGACATATTCGCTCTGTCAGAAAAACAAAGAAATCAGACAGTTTAATCAAAATATTTGACTCTCACTACTCCCACTTACGTAACTGCCGAACAAAGGTTTATCTGTGTTCTGACTGGCTGGCTACGGCTTTGTCAGGTCTCTGTCAGGCAGAGTGAGTGGTCCAGCACACATCAGCGACACCTCCCTTGTCATCCATCTTTCTCTCTCTTTCTCTCTCTCTCCCGCCTCTGCACATTTCACTTTGACAAATGTACAAGAACAGGCCGCTCCTGCAGGACTGTGGGAGGCGGGGAGGGGATGTATGGATCAGGGAGGGGAGGAATTGGATTTGATAGATGTCTGAGGGTAGCGTTACTGCTCTCTCCTCGTGTGTGCGCGTGTAGACTGCACATACGAGCGCGGGGTTTGTGCGCAAAGACTGTTGAGTTGACTGTTTTTGTGAGGCCACCACCCGGACAGCTCATCTCAATAGCACATTAATGTTTAATGGGGACTAAAAATATCTGACATTATAATGCTCTATGGGCTTTTTGTATGATGTCTGTGGTCGCAGATGTTCGTAGAAATCAAACCTGAATGAATCAGACCACAGATTCACGGTAACTTTAACAGACATTAATTTGTTTTTATGTTTTGAAAGGAACAAAGTAATTTGCAAATTGCACAGTCTGTTAGAGTAATTATGAGATTCTGTGTGTCTTGCTAACAAAACATCCTAATAACCTTTATATAGTGCTCAAAACACAATAAGCAGCTATGATGTGCATTCATGTCCTGAGCAGAATAATGAAACACTTCTGACTAGATCACGACTTGAAGCCATTCAGCAATTTGTTTAAATTGTTTAGTTTCATGAAGAAGTGGATAATTGTAGCATGAAGAACAATGAGCACTGCACCGTCCACTGTCTTGCAAGTCAACAGCAGTAAATGGGATGATGTATGAGCATGCATCTGCTGGCATTTCAGTAAAGTGGTGGGTCTTACCTGCAGACTTGGGAGTGAATTTGTCCCTGTTGGCAGCACACACAGCCAGCAACCTGTAGCCCAGGTCCAAGTCAAACCCCTGCTGAGCAGCAACACGACTCACCACCTGGAAGAAGAGCAATGGATCGTGAGCATAGCTGCTGTCCTTCCATTACGTCATTTTATTACATCACTATAATAAATTGGGTAAATTGCACTTTCACATGCAGCACCATAAGATTTTGATCTCCACTGGGTAATGAATGCTAAAAACAATAAGCCATAACTAAGGCATCTTAATTCTTTTACTTTTTTAAATGACTTAATATTTTGAGCCTCTGCTATCATTTAACTTAATTTGTCTTGAGACGGACACACACACACACACACACACAGAGACACATAAACAAACAATCTCGCACACACAGACACAGTGGGATTAATGTGGAGTCTGCAGTCTGGATTGCTCCACTGATCCACAGTCCGGACGAGTCTGATGATTGCATCAACCTCCAAGAGAGGTGAGAGAGCCAAACCACAGTCGCTCTGCAGAACGAGCCGTCTCTATGAAAGGTTATCCCCAAACAAGCCTGTTCTGGCCCTAAAGTGAACGCTTTGTCTTCTCACTAAAGGCTGCCCATTCAATTACCCAAACATGACGTGAGCAAAGGTTAAAAATCCTCCTTTAACCTACCAATTCTGAGAAACACCAGTAGATTGGAAGATTTAAATTATCCTTTTGTATTAATGACTTCAAAAAAAGGTTGAACATTTATGGGACAGGGAGCGGGGGCCTCCCAGACTCTAATATGACGTTAAAGGGGGGATGCTGAGTGACGTTAAACAGGACTCGGGAGACAGGGGTAAACCATTATTAGAAGGGAAACCCCTATGCTTTTATCTGCTAACAGATGACTCCTCCTCTGCTCCCTCTGACCTCCAAACACAAATTATCGTTAACAAGGTCAGATGGGGCGCCTTTAAGAAAGCTAATATAACAGCTAGCAGTGATCATAAAGTGCTTGTCACAGGTAATATGGCTGCTTGAGCACCAAATGAAAAACTATGTAAATGATATCAATAAATAAGGTTTGTTTGATTGTTTTAATGAAGGTAATTCATAATACAGCTGCAGTCAATCATGTTGCATTTATTTGTTTAGGACACATGAAAATGTCATTCCAGGGATAAACACATCACAACACAATCTATCCTTCCTCACCGCATCACGCAAACGATGGCGATTCTGACAAACGGTTGAATCGCGGCGTTGTCAATCGCTTAATTTCCTGCCTGAGTGAGTCTGCCCTTCAGTTTGGTGCAAGGCAGGCAGCCAGCTACAGAGGCTAGCATAGATTCAACATGGATTTAACAGTGTTTCACCTCATAAGCCTTTTTCAGCTTAATCTCCCTTTGAGGATGTACATCCAGGCCCATATTCCTGTCAATATGAAAACAGCTCTGTAAGAGGTGCTGAAGGGTTACTGGGCCACACACATCCTTGTTTATCTGTTTGCTGTTTTGTAGTTTATTTCCACTTGAAATCGTTGCATGTGAAGTTTCTGGTGAACTAAGTGGGCGATTTCAGGAAACTGTGGGACTATAGCAGAGGCAGAAATAATACAGATGTCTGCATTCACTGGCATGCTCCACACTCGGTACAGTATGCATAAAGAAAACCAAAAAACAAGCAGAGAGAGCTAACAGTGCAGCACTGACAGCTCAGTTGTGTCATCTTTTATTGGCTCTGGAGCCAATACTCCACCAGAGATCAGAAGGATGACCTCCACATGTACAACATGCCGGAGGGAAAAGGCGTCTCCACACGAGGCAGACGTTCAGTTTCACTCAGGGACGACATATCTCAAGGGCCATGACTGAAGCAGATGCACAGCAATCTTTAAATTTCAATTTAGCGCTCTGAAACATACCAAGAGAGGTAGCGTTGTGAAGGCAAAATCCCTGAAAGAATGCATGGACTTGTTGCGCGCTGTAATTCTCCAGATAAGAAGCCGTTTGCTCTCCGAGTCTGATGAAACAATTTAGCTGATGGAAGCAGCCTCATGCTGTGAGGGATCTCAGTGGTGGGCTCCATTGTATAGCTCTTTATCAGCCTTTAAGAGGCTTTTATTGTGATTTACACATTAATGAGCATTTATCTGTTTGCTCACGCTACCACTTCAGCTAGGGACAATGTTCCTTCAGTCTTTCAAAGACTGATCTTAGCGATAAACGTGTGAAACGTTCAATTCTCTGCTCCAAAGCCTCTTTCACACATGTGACTGCATGTAAGTGTGTGTGTGTGTGTGTGTGTGTGTGTGTGTGTGTGTGTGTGTGTTTGTCAGTGTTTTCACACACACCTGGTGCAGGGCAGCACTCTGGCCCTGTGCCCAGATCAATGAATGGTAGATGGTGAACTGAAAGGCGATAGCCAGAGGTGACTGGCTACCCACAGTCCTGTTCAAGCCTCTTTTTTGTTGTGTGTGTGTGTGTGCGTGTGTGTGTGTAAAGCACAAAGTGGAGAGAAGCAGTGGGTGACAAGGACTTTAACCTGTGTCACTGGCCCTTGACGGCTTGAGCAGGTGCCTCGGATAACTGCTGGATACAAACCACTGTAGCGTGCTGCTAACTGTTTTTAGCTAAAATCTACAGAAAACATGGGATACGAGGCAAAAAAAACTCAGAAAGTGGAAACATCAGCCCATGTTTGTTTCCATACTATCCAAAATCTAATTATTGTTTTGCTCACGTCTCATGAAAAGTACCTGAAAAACACAACGAAAACCATAATTAGTGTTTGCATACCGTCAGACATCCCATGAGACTTTGCTCGAAAGGTCGCTGGAAGGCCCGGGGATCTCCACACCAGTCGAGCAGCTCTGTGGCTGCCGAGTGGAAGTTGGCCGGGTTCTGTAAGTGCTGTGCAAACACAGAGAAAAGAAGACGGCCATTAGAAACAATGGGAAATAATGAACGTTATTTTTTTTTCAGATTAAGTACAAATTGGAAAAACACTGAAACTAAATCGTTTTGCAGCCTCGTGCTCTACCCCCAAACTGCCTTGATTTAACGTCTTGTGTTTCTGCACAACCCTGTAAGGACCTTGACTCTTTCCAATGTACGCCCACTCAGGGTTTTGCTGCATTGTGGGAAGAAGATCACACCCATATCAACAATGATGCCAGTGTTTCCTGTTAATCTCTCTTGGCAACACCCAGCCCTCACCCCCATGACCCACACAGCAACCAAATCTTCCCTCCAATCCTCCTTCTCTCTCTTCCCCTCATTCATTGCCTGTTTTCAGAATGTAACAGAGCCTCGGCACCAAAAGTCCACTGGCTGGCTTGGCTGTTCACAAAGAAAACAACCTTGGTCCTGGCAGCTATGTGTGCAGACTCAATACGCGCCGTTGGTGTGTTGTCTAATCTCTTTCAGTCTCTGTCTGTCTCTCTTGCCTGTTCACTGAGGCCTGAAACAGTTGAGTCTTTTCTTCCCAGTGTCTGAAGGCTACTCAGGCTGGCAGGACACAATAAGCGGTTTTAAAATTGGGCTCCCTTTCTTCACGGCTCAGGAGGTTAATAGCTCTGAAATGGCGCAGAGCTGCAGCTTGTTCAGTCGGCGAGATTGAGCCCACTTGAAAGCGTTTATTATTCTCATCTGGAGCTGAAGCGTTTTGTTTTGTGTGTTCTTGCAGAGAAGGTAGAACTATTGTCTTTAGGGGGCAGCAGAGGTGAGCGTTTTTTGAAAGGGCAGCTTTTCTGCGGTGATGACAAAGGGGTTCTTCGGCGCGAACGAGGCCTAACATGTCAGGCTTGGTACCCGCCTGCAGAGGAAATCTCCGAGAGCCTCCAATGATATCATGAGCTTCAAGAGAGGCCTTGAGTGACTCATCTTTTTTGATGTGAAGATTAGCCATTGTGGAGTTGGCTGTGGACTCTCACAGGGGTTTGACTGATGATGAAGAGAAAGCAGGGAGAGTGAGAGAAAGTGAGAGATGCTCTTGTTGAGTGAGAGGGAGGAGAAGAGCCTGTTCTAGATGAGTGATATAATCTGGCATTATTGCTGCTTGATGGGAGGCGTATCAGCCTCCAGCGCGAGAGGAATCAGAACTAGCACAGCAGGGGCTGTCTGTCTGGATCTAAATTCACAGCTCCTCCTGCTGCAGAGCTCGCCACCGACTCTGCCTGACAACCTCGACTCTGGTGTGAGGGGGAGGACAGCGGAGTGAAATAGCTGCACTGAGTTTTGGGAGGAGGATGGGGCCAGAGCTGTTCTTGTTGTTGTTGCTATTCAGGGTTGGATGAGGACAAGAACAGGGAGGTGTGTGGAGGGGGGGAGCTGAGCAGCAGCAGCAGCAGCAGTGATGGGGTTTCAGCAGACAAAGAGCCAGACGTTTGACAGACTGTCCTCTGTGGGATGATGGACTGACTTACCCCTTTTCAGGCCAGCCAAGGATCAGGGTGTTCAGATGCCTACCTGGCTGCATGAAAAACAGCATAACACCTGGCACTCGGCCAGCGGCTTTCCCCAAACCAAAACAACACCCTGCTAGCAGAGCCGCCACAAGCTCAGAGCTCACGGACTAACTGGCTGCCTTTGAAGTCTGGTTTACAACGAGCTCTATTACAGCCAGAGCTGAGGAGTATATAAACCGAACTACAATCAGTGCATTTATTAAGCTAGACATGTTAACTCAGGCTATTTAGGGCTTATCAGTGACGCCTGAGAAAATAATTCAGGAGGCTTTGTGAAGTGAGTGGTGTCAATTTCCAGCAAATTTGACTCATTTGAGAAACGCTGACATTTTGGAAATAAGGCTTTTTCCAAGATTTTGACGTCAAACACATCACTACATTGTAACGTACATTTAGATAAAGGTTATCATAGAGGGCGCTTAGGAATTTAGGTGTGGGGTGGGACAGAGGGGTGTTTAACAGCAGGCACAGAGAAAAGGGATGTCATCTCATAATCGCGAGCTCAAAGGCCTATCATTTACTGATTCACTGTAAGGCATGGTGTCATATGGATGTTGGGAGATATAAAGGATCACACCCACATAGCATAAACAAATAAGCCCACAGCCTGCCAGCCAGCCAGTCAGCCAGCCAGCCTGCCAGTGACTTCTTGAAGACTATTAATCACAGGCAGAGGCGGTAGCCCTGGGTTATGTCTGTCTGTCTGACTGTCTTTCTATCTGCATCTGTGTGCGAGGAGTCTCCTGAAAGCTGGCAGTCAGGGAAGCATTTAAGCAAAACCACAACAAGGACCAGTATACGTCAAGAGTCAGGAACGTGATGTAAGGGGCGCACAGGACCAAGAAGGGGTGTGTGTGTGTGTGTGTGTGTGTGTGTGTGAGTCTGTTATGTTGCTCTCCTCTTTGAAGTCTCTTCATGTGTTCACTGCCAGATTTGCCTCCCTCCCTCTCTCCCTCTCTTTCTATGACCCTGTGCAACATGATCTGTGTGACTGGAGCTAATGGCCAGAAAAACTGATGCCCATATAAGGCGCTGAAAGGGGAAAGAAGTGCAGCAAAGGAGAGGAAATGCAGATTCTTCTGTCTTTCCCTCTAGAATCCCTGCCTGCATCGAGCAGAAAGAGGACTAACAGGCTGCTACACGTGGCTCTTCACACGCACCTGTTTGATGCACTGCAGCCTGTCATTGGTCTGCTGGATGTGCCGGTCCATTGATGGTAACGTGTTCATCTTGATGCCTCTACCGGGACGCCATTAAAAGTTCTTTACTCTGTAAAAGAAGAAGGCAAGAGGGAGGAGAGGTACATCTGTTAGTACAAGTTTTTTTGTCAGGTCACCCATGTAAAGAGTTTGTAGCCTCTGAAGTTCAAACAGCATTTCAGCAGCTTGACAAATTCTCAAACAGGGAAGCCAGCTTGTTTATGCACTGACTCATCGAAGGGCTTGATCTGCCTCAAGCACCTTTTTTTTTTCATTTTGGCAAACGCATGAAACCACCATGTTTCACGGCAACACCGTTAACGACAAACAGAAACATGACGAAACTGAAGGACAACTTTAATGCTTCACGTTACCTATGGGAGCAAAATCGAGCTCGCTGCAGCAGAGAAAGGTGATCAACTCTTATCTCTCTTTAAAAGACACGCCGTGCAGTCAAGGTTATCATGGTGGCGTAGACATCTAATTTATGGCCACATCTAACAGCAGATAAGGTTCAGCTTCACAGCATCTCTTTCTGTATGTATGTATCTTGTTCTGATCCAACAGTGAGCGGCAGCAACAGGAACAATTTCAGTCCTATGCTTGCTATTCTGACCATCTCGAAGAAATTGGTTAAGGCTGGATTAATAGACAGCGTGCTGGTTTGCAGGCGAGACCTCGTCCCTCACCATCCCTCTGTGTTTATCTCCATCAGCGCTGGTCCGCCTCACATTCCTCCACACAAAAGGCGAACTGAGAAACCACAGGTGGGAGGAGGGAGGGTCCAGGGCTCTAGAAAGCTGCTCAGTACTGATAAAGGGTCCCCCAAGATCCCCCGCTGTGACAAACAGAGCGAGAGAACGAGAGCGATGGAAGCATAGTGCTCCGCCGGGGAGTTTATGCTCAGTCTGGTGGGCTTATCTTCGAAAGAGTATTGCAAGTATGCACACTCTCTTTCTGTCTCTTTCTCTCTTACACGCACACACACTTTGGAGCATGTAAACACAAAAGCTGGAATTCTTCACTTTGATTAAGCGTAAAGGTAAAACTTCAAAGGAACACCTTGAGAATAAGAGTGTATTACTAATCCTCTGAGCTTAAGCATTACCAGAGTAGAATTACCTGAAGTGCACTTACACAAAGACTTAAACATCAGCGGATACATTGCTGGCAGGAGTAAAAGGGGGAATTCTGGAGCAAATGTGGTCAAACGGTGGGCGGCCAAACATCTCTTGTCAGGTTACACAGGCATGATGCTGCAGTGGCTGCTGACTGTCTGCAAAAAGTCCCTAAAAAACAGCTCTGCAGGGCACAAAGCCACTCTGACCGCACATAATATGACCATAACTTTGGGTGGCCTAATTCTGCTGTGCGGTGTGTTTCGGCGTCCAGCAGATGTCTCCCTCTCCTGCTGCTAACCAGCATGTCTCTTTCACACACTACATCCAGACCAAGTGGTCCAGAGAGGGCTCCTTTAAGCCCTGACAAGTGCTACAAATCCCCTTCAGCAGCCAGGCAGCTCCACGGACCGCTAACAGGGCACACTCCAGCCCAGCGCTGGCCATCTGACCTTGTGGCTATTGATTAACTGTTTCTCCTCCAGCTCCCCTTGCTGCTGTCCCAACACACCCGCAGCCAAGACTGAGGAGGGTTGGAGGGGGTTGAGAAATCTGCCTCTTTTACCCAATAATCTCTTTTCCCCCCTCCCTCCCTGTCGTGCTTTCACAAGGTCCCCCAGACACACACGCACCTCCTCCTCCCACAAACGGGCAGTGCTTTTGTCAGTCAATGAAAAGACGGGCCCTCAGGTTCTGAAAGGAAAATGAGCAAGGTGTAAATGTGACTGGCCGGCCAGACTGCGTTCAGTTGTTGGCGTTGTAACTGAGATAAGAAGTCAATCCACCTGACTGACTGACTGACTGACTGACTGACTGTCCAGGCAGTCGACCACACCCCCGCTCAGGGGAAAAAACGTGTTGCATAACAGACGATGCTTCAGTGGAAACATGGCAGAATCCCTGCTCCTGCTCCACATCCTGACCCCTCCCTGTTTACTATCAAAATAAAACAGTAATCTGTCAGATCATCACAGGAAGGGAAACAGGCTGACACCGCCGCCTCCACTTCTCCACAGATTGACTGATTACAACTGGACTGAAAAAACACACTTGCAGTTGTCTGTGATTTTTCTCCTGTTTCCTTGAGTTTTATTTTCAGTTTTAGACTTTTTGGGCTGCTGCTGTAGCTATCTGAGCATGCACACGCTGAAGATGTGCCCGCTTAATCTTTATTGTCTTCCAAACATCTTAATCAGCTCCACTCAGCACTGCTTACCAGAGGTGCAAAGCAAAGGATTACACATCCAATTATGCTGTGCATATTACAACCTCCCCTTAAACGGCAGTAGGATGCTGCTATGAATCAGAGCAGAGTAACACACCACAAATAATACCAACATCCGAGGAAGCTTCTGTTTCTTTCTCTCCGTCTCAAATACACACAGACACGCGCACACGCATTCTCACTTTTTGTTTCCCCTCCTTCTCTCTTTCCTGAGCAAAACAAGCTGAGGGAAGTGGGGCAAGAAATAAGTGCTCAGAAACAAAAGCAAAGTAATATGAAAAGCACTGGAGTATGGCAGGAAGGGGGCAAGAAGGGCCGGGCTCAGTGGGGAAGAGAGAAAGAAAAAGGGAGAGCATTGAAATTATCTCTTCATCATAAGCACGCACGCACGCACGCACACACACACACACCTCATCTCATAGCATGAGTGATTTCTCATTTCAAACAAATGACTGCCACCTTTGTCAAGTGCACCTTGCTTTGTGAATGTGATCAGTCAGGGCTGCATGGAAGTGCTTATACAGAGACTCACGCTGCACTCAAACACTCCGTATTATATATGAGTATATTAGGAGCAAGGCTGGGCATTATGGTTGAAATCAGTGTCAAGATATGCTTTTGGGTATTTTTCAATTTTTCACCTGGATTTATAATATCAGGCCAATGCAAATGAGTGCAAAGTCACCAATAAAGCTGTTGTTGAGTTCAATTCAATTCTTGGTTTCTTAATGGGCAAGCGAGTTTGAAAACATTGCAATCTATGCAACATAAAAAAATACAGATATGACGAGGTAGAAAAAGAGCTGGAGTACACTAGGGTTAAGGACAGCGGCCAATTCGTAATATCCGCCACCACAACAGCGTATTATGTCATAAAGTGTCAAATACGCAAGCGCATGATCAAAAGATAAACTGCTGCAGTTTAATGGCTTCTGGAGTAAACCAAACGTCCTTGTGTTTGTTTTACATACAGGAAATCTTAAACACTTTCTTCATAGCGTCACTTTAAAGCACTCACAGAGGAGATGTTCAGAATCATGTCTTCTTCTACCATCTTTCTTTGTTCAATAACAGGCTGTGCAAAGGATCTCTGAGGTTAACAACAGCTTGCAACTGGCTGTCATCCACAAACCAGGGTCATAAGAACAAACTCTTTATAGAGGTTAAAAAGGTCAATGACAACTTATTTTGTTTGTAATTACATCTTGCTTAGAATATTATTATTATTTTGAAAAGTCAATTTTGTGTTTGTAAGATGTTTGTATGATCCTGCTTAAAGTTAATAAGCAATGATAAACAATTATCACCACGTCCTGCAGCCACACGGCAGCTTTGTCTCTTCCTTAAAACTGTATTCTACATTTCTGAAGTTACATTATGGTTTAAATGGGATTTACAGGCAGGAGAGAGGAAGTATATTCTAAGCAATACATGTTTGTTTTTGACACTGTGGAAAAAAAACATATTAGGTAGTGTTTTAATCTTCCAGTGTCTCCTGTATGTAAAGTATAGAGGGCAGTGCTCAACAATATAAAAGCAGCCACCGGGTGAGGTCTGGCCAGAGATCATCTTCATTATTCAGCAACAGTCTGGAAAAGGAGAACATAACTATAACTCCTGCTTTCTGGACACAGCGGGGGATCTTCTTTCCTCCTCCTCCTCCTCCTTGTCCTCAGTTAAATGGCCACGGCTTTTCTTTCTCTCACTGCCATGTGCTTCTCGCTCCCCTTTTCTATAGCCCTCAGACATCATTAGAGCCACCCAGCATGCGACTCCTTTCCACCACCTTCCATTTTCCGTTCTATCATTTTCCTCTCCCCGTCCCTCATATCTCAACCCTCCTGCCACTCTTCCTCCCTCCCTCCCTCCCTCCTTCTCCTTCCTGGGGCCCTGTGCGGGAGCTGCCATAACAGGAGGTGGAATGGATTCATTTGCTCTAATGTGGTTTGGGCTGCAGCGTGGCACGGCACAGAGCGACACTTTCTCCCAGCGCACAGAGCTTCTCTCCCTCTCTTTCTCCCTCTCTGTCTGCAGTTCATGTGTTTTCAAACAGGCCAATCAACACCACTCAGCTGTGCTGGCCTCTCTCTCTCCCTCCCACAATCTCTGCTCTCAGTGTGTCCGTAAAAAGCCACCAGCCCTCTCTCACACACACTATTATCTCTAGTGGCAAACTCCCAGAGTCAGACAGTCCCTTTTTTGCTCTCATTGCCTTTATTTTCTCCACTCTTGTCCTCAGCTTCCTCTTTTTCTTCTTCTTCTTTTTTTTAATAAACCTACTTCTAACACTATATCTCTGTCTTTCTGCCTTGTTTTGTTCTTTGCATTATTTTGCTAATCCTCTCCTCCACTAATCTCTCCTCCCTCTCATTTTCCCTCCAAGCAAAGCCAGCCACTGGTCATATCGCTCCCTCCGGCCGTTATAAAAACTCAACCCTCTGCACAGCATCATAACCACCAGCCTCTATAAAAATTGGAAATGACTCGTCCCGGGGGGGTGGAAAAAATAAACTCTAAATGTTGCTGTTTGTTTATCTTCTGTTTTAATGTGACAACCACAGGAGCACCGGGCAGCTATGTGACACCCAACACTGCAATGCAAACAGCTGTGATGTGGGGATATGTGAGCTGCTCTCTTGCTGTCTATAAATACGGAGCTTCAGTTGTGGAGTATTGCAGGTATGCGCCACCAGATACCCCCGGGAGCAGCCGATTATTTCACCACTCAATGTGTGAGATCAAAAAAAGAGCACAGAGGTGGCCTCGCTCCCTTTTAGCCATTACTGCACATTTAGGGTTGAGTTAGGTTTTGCCCGCGACATAGAACTGTAGCGTTACGATGTTGAATATGTCGACGTTAGTGGCAGGACAATATTCAGGGGGTTGATTATTTAATTTTTTACCCTTTGTCATTAAGATGCGTAGTGTTACATAATGTCATCAAGCTGCTTGCTTTGTCAAAAAAGAGATACAAAACAGAAAAAAGCGACATATCTTTTGATTTTTTTTCTTGATTCATGACTCTCAATTGATGATCGAGAGCATTTACACTTCACTTCAACATTTCAATTCATTTTTGCATTTCGGTGGGGACCAAAATACAGAGCTAAAAGGGGAGCTGGTGTTGGACTTTCGCCATGTGACCACAGACAAGAGTACAAATGAATTCTGATGATGCACTGTATCTGCTGGATGGTGAGTTTGAACTTCTCTCTCCAAATCTGGTGTTTCACTCGCTAGACAGCTCTTCCTCAAAGTGCAAAATTATGAATGTCTCTAGGGGAAAATGTGCAACAATATGCCCTTCAGACAGTTTTTTCACTTTACCTCCCGGCGTGGCCAACAACACCATGCTGAGGTTTCCAACTTGGTTGACCAACACATCGTACAAACTAGTTCTGTTCAAATATAACCTGACCTTTAATGTCTAAGATGTTATAACTACAACAAAAACCAGGGGTGATGCCTCATCACATGCTGTACCATGGCACTATAATCATTCAATTACTATGTTATGCTGCTTTGCTTTCACTTCTTTAATATTTGTGAGCGAGGGCACACGATGCTGCACGCGCCCATGTTTTTGTTTTTATTGTCTCAAGTGCATTAAAAGGGAAAGGTCATCTATCTAACCATGAGATGCGAAATCAGGTCATCTGTGAGCAGAACGGAGCCCGGGCGTCACATGATGAATGAATGAACTCCTTATTCCATAGAATGTTCCAGTTGCTGAGGACTATAAATACCAGCTGGGGAAGATTGTATGTCCTGGCTGCCACATACGATTTTCCACTGTCACGAAAGGCAAGATTTCTATCACTCGTGATGCACAAGGGATGAAGCAAGTGTGTGTGTGATTGTGTGTGTGTCGGGGAGAGAGAACACAGAGCCAATGTGTAGCCCTTATCACTGCACCAGGCCATCATAGGACTGCCTGAAATACTGAAATCCTTCAGTGAAAGAGTGAATAAATCTCATAAGCTTTATTAAGTGGAATAACCGCAGTCTGGTACATTTTTAAGAAGAATATGTGAGGGGAGATGACAGCATATCTGAGAGGAGCGGAGAGGGGAGGAGAGGGGAGAAGAGGAGAGGAGAGGGGAGAAGAGGAGAGGGGAAGAGAGGAGAGGAGAGGAGAGGAGAGTGATTGACAGTGCAGTCTGACAGGCTTGTGTAAAGCTAACCTTATGGGCCTGACTCCAGCAGAGCTGTTAGCTCACACGCCGCCCCCTGCGACTGCTGAATGGGTAAACTGACAAATTCCATGTCCTTCGGTTTCAGCACAAGCAAACTGCTGACCCAAATGCAATTAAACAACATCCACTGGGGTGAGTGTACAGTGTAACGCGTCAACGTACGGTAGCATATGAATGTGCATGCGATAGTTTATGTGAGGAGAGAGTGATGAAGTGTGTGCGGGAAAGAGAAACAGAGAGACAGGGGCAGAGAGTGAGACTTACAAAGAGTGAGTGTGATTCAATCTGCTCAGTAAGCCATGAAATGGTATTGGTGTCATTAGGGAGAGCAAAAATATATCTGTGCCAGTCTGCCCTCCACTCCCCTTGTCTTTGACACTCCAAAAGCACAATCCTTACTAAAAAAGCAGCCAGCCCAGCCTCTCTCTGCACTCGGTGGAACAAAACGTCCTACAGTGCTGCAGCTCCTGCAGAACAACCTTTATATCTCTCTGACCCTTCATGAGACAAGTGCAATAAACTATTAGAAATATATTCTTGAGCATGAACAATTAGAAATTGTGCTGAAATCAGCATGAAACAGGACACACAGTACAGTGTAGAACATGTCATTTGCTGATAGAGGCCCAACAAAATGGTTATTAGACAGGTGTACAAAGACTGCTTTATAAAATAAATCTTTTTTAGTGCACGATCGATGAGATAAAAAAATCACAGCCTTGCTTTTTCAGTTACCACAAAACTGATCAACAGCACACAGCGTGAAGTAAAATCAGTGGACAAAGGACAAAGTCAGTGGATAATCTAAAAATACATAATAAAAACAGACAATCTAACAAAAATTCTGGCAATGAACTATCAGTGAAGCAACTCCAAATGGCTTCATCAGATCACAGATAGATTTCTTCTTTGGGAGAGGGGGGAGCAAACTTCCTGCATTCATTTTAATCTAATAATGACTTAATGCTTTAATTTTATTAATTTCTGCACACATAACACCAAGCCTCCATTTCTATCACCATAATAAGAGTACACAACTGAGATATTCAAATGTTTTGCAGAAAACTGTACAAAATCCCCATTGCTTTTTCCTTCACCCTGCCTACAGAAGAGTGCCACTTGAGTTGGTGCAGAACAAGGGACTTGTTCAAGGGCAAAAGAACAAGATGAATGTTTGCTAGCACATGCACCAGGTCTTCTGACAGACAGTGTGTGTAACCGGCGATGCAACAAATACAAACAAATCAGGCTTTCAAGCTTTGCACGCCGAAATCCTTTGACAGTGGTTTTTTACTGAAACGGCTCCACAACCTCAGAGACGGCGAGACCTTCCTACACAGGTGGAGGGGAGAATGATGCACTCATTCGTCTTGCTGTTTGTGGATGTGTGTGTTCACCACTGTGTGTCAGAGTGAGGGTGTGAGTTGCAAAGAACACAAAACATCTGCTTGCTGTGAAAATGAAACGGCCTAATGGTGTATACACAGAGCACCAGTTTCATTCACTCACTGAAGGGACAATTCACACAGGTACTATTTGGCACAGTGAGCGCAAAAAACCAGCGCTGAAAGGCTAATGTGCTTCACTGCAGCTTTCACAAAACACTCTTTTAGTGCTACAAAGCACCCCGCAAGTATGTGCGCGTATATGTGTGTGTTTATTTGTGATCTCAAGCATCGTTACACAAAGTCCATCCTATCAGCTTATCTTCACGCATGCATGTGTGCGTAACATGTTGAAATGATGTTTGACATGTGTGTTGTGGTGCTCTGATATGCTTTCTCTGTAAAATGTTCTTCTACTGCGGCTCTGCTTGTGAGATTTGAGGTATGGGGGGGGCAGGAAGACGAGACGGATAAATAGATGGGGAGAGAGAGAGAGAGAGAGAAACACTCATATGACATATTACATGTAGTGGGAGGCTGGGAGAGACGTGCAGAGAGAGATAGGGGGAAATGGTTGCAGAGCAGCAGAGAGAGATGGCGAGAGGTCATCCCTGGGTAATTTGTTTTGGTCCACTCAGAGCGCAGACACACAGGGAGCAGGTAAACCAATTACAGTGTGACATGAATCACTAAGACCTACAGGCAGCCACGCAACCTGCCGGCCGGCCGGAGCAGCCACACGGCCGACCGGGTGCACGCTCTCTCTTTCCCTAAATGCTGGTCAGTCACAAGCCGCAGCTCCTCCCTTGACCACGACTGCACATCTGGAGGGAACTGATGAGTGAAAAAAACAAACATAATTCCCCCCCAGCGGCTTCAGCGCTGAAATCCTGTGGAGCTCCCATGGCTCTTTTTGCGTTTATCTTCAACAGATCTGCACGTTCTTCTGAAGAAAAACACTTCATGGTGGCTGCAGGGAAAGGGGCAGTGGATTGACCTCAACACGCAAACCCGAATATGCAGGGACTGGGACTCCTATGATGGCTTCACCTGTGATAAATCAGATCTAATCTGTCAGTCTGTGTTTTGGGTCTTCATCTCCATCCCGTTTTCATACCGCAAACAGTAATGATAACGATACGACTCCTCTGAAGAGGCACAAGGTTGGATGTCGGATCCCAGTGGATGTCGAAGCCAAACCAAACACTCCAGGGGGAGGTTATGAGTATTTACATGACAAAGACTTAAGCAATTACTTTAATTTCCTTAATCGCCCGACGGCTGTCAAAACGATGTTGTGTCAGGCCTCAGTCACACTAACGCCACTGGCTATATAACAGAGAGGAGGAAACAACTTGTTAATAAACAATCATGTAGGTCCCTTCCTCTGTCGCAACAGCCCTAATCCTCGAGCTGATGCTAAACTGACAGAAGCATCCCGAAAATCCGCCCAGCATAAAAAGGGAAGAGAATGAAGTTGACAAGGAGAGGGATTGGACTGGATTAGATATCGCCTTGGCACTTGGTTTTATTTGATGTGGCCTTGGTGCACGTTGTAGATTCAGGAGGGGTAAATATTTGATGAAGGGCGTTACGGTGTCGGGCTTGCTGCTGCCAGGGGCTGTTCTAAGGGAGCAACTAATAAAGACGGTAGCAGGCAGGTTGTCGATCACCGCCGGGGCGCTGGCTGAGCAGAAGTGGCTGGAGAGCACAGTGGAGCCTGTCGCCGCCCTCGACATGTTTACCAGAGCACCGTGTCGTCTAATGTTAGCTCGGCGGGCAGAGATAGCTCTTCCCTTGACTATACATCAGTATGCACTCTCATGCATTTGCACATACACACACACACACAGCACCAGTGGGGCTGCAGTGACACACAGTTGGAGGAGATTTCCTAAGATGTTAAATCTACAATCTTGCTGCCCCTTGAAATTAATAAGGGCCTCTGAACTGCTCTCTGAGAGCCACTAACTGGCCATTTGCACCGTCTGGCTCCAGTGGAACAGGCACTCCCTGCCTCCTCTCTCACAAACCCTTTCGCTCTCCTTCTCCAATTTCTCTCCCTCTCTCTGTCTCTCTGCCTTCTCTCCATCACACCCGCTGCTCTCTTCCCTCTCAATCTGTTTCACCCCACAATTTCCCATTTTCCTTCCCTCCATCTCTATTGTCTTCCTTCCATCTCCACCCTCTTCATCTCAGTCCCCTTTCCTCTCTTTCCACCAACCACCCCCCCACCCCTCCTCTCCTGACTCCTTGTCCCCTCCCTCCCACCTCCTCCTTTCTCTCTCTCTCTCCTTTCTCTCTCTCTCTCCATTCCTCTGGCCCTAAAACCAGCCCCTCGGCCGCCCGCTTGCGCTCACTCAGATGGCTGTTACCATGACAACCCTGTTCTTTCAGCTCTTGCAAAATAATGAAGACAATGTGTTTTCCATTTAGATGAGTTTTCTGGCGCAGCGGGGAGATATGGAGTGTCCATCTTGCCTCCTCTTTCACTGCGGAGGAAATGTAATAAAAAAGGGTTTCTAACCTCCCTCTCTCTCTCTCCCACACTCCTTTGCTCTGCCTCTTTCCTTCTCTACACACCTGCACATACACATACACATACACACATACACATACACACACACACACACACACTCAGACACACACACTCAGACACACAGGTTAGGGTGCAGTGTAAGCCAGCTGGGTGGTAAAGTGAGCTCAGTGTTTTAACCACAGTGGACAGAATAGCAGCAAAGGCTAATATTGTTGGCAGGTGTTGCAACAAAGCACATCATCTGCAGCATTTTGTTGGATGCGTGATATCATTTCCATGTTAAAAAAAAAAAAAAGACTGACAGGTAGAGATGAGACTCGATTAAAAAAACAAAACTGCAAAATCACAGTGGACAACTTGTCTGTGTCTGTGTGACAGATTAGAGACTCCTGCACTCTCTTGTCAAACTCAAGCTCTGACGATGATAAACTGTGAACATTTCAAGTCTTATTTGGTGTTTTTTGGGACTTATCGATGATATTTTCACAGCACAATGCTCCGGTGCGGGAATAAATGCCATGACAACTAGAATTAATGGAAAGAGCTTTCTTTCTTTATCTCGCGGGTGTGGATTTATTAACTTGCACAGCACACAAGAGGAACTGCCATCCAGCCACTTGTTAGGGACTGAAAAGTAACATTTGCACTGCTCTGAGAGGTAATTCACTTACAACTTCCTGGCATTTTTACCCAGGGGTTCCACATAAACAAGAAAATCCTGTTGCTTTATCTCTAATGACACTTGGATGTGAAAAAAAAAAAAGACATTACATGAAAATTTCACGAGTTAAAGATGAAATACTGACCAAATGGAGAGTTTTAGTGTCTGTCGTGTCGGTTTCTGAATTGTTTGTGCCCATAAACACTGTTAGGACTTTGCAAAACCTTAAAAAAAGACCCAACATGCCTACATTTAAAAGCTGAGGCGGCTGATTTGCATCAATCAAGAACTGGTTTTCTGGATCACACACTCAGGCGTACTGTACGCTCCTTTGGGAAAATAAATAACCTTCTATGCGAGAAATAGAAGAGACACATATGAGAGGAATAGAGAGAGGGAGCAGTATAATATGTGTATGTCTACGTGTTTACAGTGGAAATAGTGAGTCTGGGACATTTTCTCTGGGTCTCTTTTCCAGTGTTTATGGAGAGCGGTGAGGAACAACACTTCCTGAGAGGAAAGCCAGCTTTCCGAGCCCAAACCCTCTTCCAAGCCCCGCAGACGGGGAACGCTCTGTCTCCAATTTATGTTTTCCACCCAGTGCTGCGTAAACACGAGCGTAGAAAAACTGGTATGTGTGTGCATGTGCATGGGTGTGTTTCAGATAATACACACACAAAACAAAGGCGGGCAGGCAGACTAATCATGGACAAATGAGCCAAAACATCTCAGAGCGCAGTGATAGCCAAGCACTCCCAGTGTTTACCAGCTTTAATAGACCTTTCTCATGAAGAAGCTGCTACAAGACGATGACACAAAGAGGGTCAAGCTCCATCTAAAACCCACTCCACTGACCTCTTTCTACTCCTCTTTCAAGCTTTCTCTCCCCGGCCTGTCAACATCGGTGACAAGACGGATTTAAAAAGGAAAGCTGGGAGGAGGCGCTCTCCTACTCTCCCTCTCGCCGTCTCTCTCCCTGCCGGCTGCCCTCTGCTCGTTCTTAATTACATACAGATCAGACTATTAATGAAGTCAGTCTGATTTTAACAACACCTACAGGGAGTGGAGGAGGGCTTTCCTCAGCCAGTGAACATATCAAATCAAATCTGGCTCCTGTCCCTGACAGGTTTCGTGGCCAAGTGAAATGACACGTTAAAGCAAAGCAACGTCAACTGTTGTTTTTAAAAAAAAAATTAAAAAAATCAAAGATAACCAATAATTTAGGAATTTGTCCTCCTTGTTCAAACCTGATGCCTACTTTACTCACAATGCAACATGGCCGTTAACAGAGTTTGATGTTTAAAGCCACAGAAAAATGTAGGTTCCCTCATTAATTGCAAAATAATAAACTGGCAATGATATAAAACTGAAAAGAGCAGTTAATTCTCTCCATTCAGTGGCTGAAACAATGAATATTTTTGGCATTTTTGCTCGACAAATTCCTCTGGTGATTAATTGATTATCAAAATTACTGTTGATGAACTTTCTGTCTCCTGGTTCATTGAGTAAAAGACAAATCATTTCAGCTCTGAAGCTGATTTCAGTGCTCTCGGGGACCAGCCGAGTGACTTCCTCAGCTGTTTGTGTACAGGATGTTTCATCTATCAGCTCTCTGCTGTTTGAAGAGCATGGAGGTGGTGACAACTCGCCGTGTGCGCTGATGTATACGTTTAAACAAACCCAATCATCGACTACGCAAACTGTATCACATCGTACCTTTTTTCCCTTATGCTGTTTACTTGCCTGCTGTGAGGTAAAACTACCTGCGTTTGATTCTCAAAGGGCACACCGCCAGCTATGCACATACAAATACAAGGTGGGGGTTGTACATTATATATTGCCATATGTGTACAGTGAAGGCAGCCCTTTGATGAACAGGTTGCCTGTATGGGGGCTTTAAAGTGCTCTAGTGATGCAGTCTCTTCCCACATGCATCCATATTTGATGTACAGCATGTGGCAGGAAAACATGTATGTGGCGCTCTGATCTTCTCAAGACACTGCTGTCAAAAAGCATCATGGTAGATGTGTTCTGTAACAGTCACATCCATATATTTACACGTGTGTGTGCCACAAGCTGTGTGTTCTTTTTCTGTGTGTGTACTCAAATGTCTGCCCCTCTCTCTCTCTGTAATACTATTGTCCACTGCCACCTGCAGAGCACAGCGACACACAAATCCCAACAGATCAAAACACTGCACTCCATCAAATCCAGTGAAAAGCCTGTTTACTGATGATCTGGTGTGAAGACAACAGGCTGCTGGGCCAGGAGATGGGGAGATGAAGAGACACAGAGAGAACCAGAGAGAGAGAGAGAGAGAGAGAGAGAGAGAAAGAGAGAGGTGAGGGGTGAGACTGGTTGAGGCAGCGAGGCAATCGGGGAGTGGTCGACTGCAGGGGCTTTTATTATCAGCCATTGTAAAGGAGCTAGGTGGGATAATTGGTCTCCTAAGCTCAAAGCGCAGCATGCATTTTTAATGAGGCCACACTGTTGCTCATTTAATATATAGGCAGGAGATTGCAGATAAAGAAGAAATTCAGTGAAATACTGATGTTTACAGAGAAGAGTGGGCGAAGGCAGAGATGCAGATGCTTGATTATTTCTCTGTTCAGCTGCTGTTGTTCATGTTAGTGGCAGTTTGCTATACCATTACACAACGACTTCTTCTGAATCAATAGTGTGAACTGAGTGATGCGCTGTGCTGTATGTGCAGATTTATATGCATGAGTGTGCATAATACCTAATACACAACAGATGAACACAGTCGATTGCTTTTAACATCAGTGGGATTATTTCATGTGGGATGTTCGATACGATTGCCCTGATGAAAGGTTTACATCATATTGCAGATATGTTGTGATACTGATTTTAGGGGCGTTTAATCAGCTGATTATTTTCTAAACTAACAAAACTGTTTACTCTATTAAATGTCCGGAAATACTGAAAAACGTCCATCACAAGTACCCAAAGATAATGTCAAAGATAATAGAAGAATAGAAAAACCTACAAATATTGACAACTGACCATAACCAATGTTATTAGATTATTCCATTGATCTACTATTAATTAACCATTATTTAGTTTGAAGTCAAATTCATTTCAGCCACTGTCCCAGCCCTCATCTCCTGTGCTTAAAGGATGACAGATCTCCAAACAAGCTTAGAAAAACATCTTTTCATTATAAAGACAAAGGATTACCCACTACGGGCTACAGAGTGAGATCGACTAGTTTAGCGACTAGTTAACTGAAGAACCCAGGACCTATCCAAATTTGCAGCCTGTAAGCTGGCAGCTCAGAGAAGCCAGCAGCTCAGAGAAGCCAACCCTCCCTCAGCCAGACGCCATGGGGAAGTACAGTTAGCGAATAAAACACACACCAGCTCCAGCCAAGACTTCTGACCTGTCAAAGCACCTCGTAATGTTCTTACTGACCTCAACGCAACAAAAAGAGCAACCCTTCGCATTACAGCTGTCTCAGGCGGGCATTAGAGGGCTGCGCTGACCAGGAAGTTAAGAGGCTGGTGGCGGGGGGCAGGAGCGCCTGAGTTTAAGTGAATTAAGAAAACTAAGTCGTGTTTAGCTCCGGCATGAGTCCATCTCTCCTTGTTGGAGGGCATGGTGCCTGGGCTGCCACCTCGTAATAGCATTAAACACCTCCCAAAGTGATGTTTGGGAGTGAGTACACTGCTACCCAACGGCTGTGAAAAGGCCACTTACAATAGCAGACTGCACTTGGACTTGAACAAAAAATGGTTGGGGGGGGTTGCAGGAGGGATAAAGAGAGGACAGGAGGCAGAGTGGAGAGGTGGCAGGTGGAGGGAGGTTGATTAATGACAGGTCTTTTTGTCTCTTGTTCTCTCTCTCTGCACTGTCCTACAGTACTTCCTTCAGGGACCCCACAGACCTCCTCCAACATCCTGCTCGGTAGCCCTCCATGTGATCTCCAGTCTGGGTCCATCCATCAACGCCGCTTCCATCCTGAATACATGAAGCCACAACAGAGGACCCCAACTCCCCTCTGCAGTAACCCTAACTCAGCCTGTTAACACAGCCCCTGTCTGCGCTCTGTGTCTTCTCTGCAGCTACTGATTATATTCATTTTGTCCAACCACAACTGCTAAATAAAACACTGATAACACGAAACACTGGAATTTAAAGTTTAGGATACTTATACTGATATACAGCTTAGTACATTTTTGCACTATTTTTACAGAAGAAAAAACATTTTTTGTACAAAATCCACATTTTATACAAATCCATCCAAGCAAAAGTTTTTCTTTACAAGACTTTTTCGCTTCATAAAAGAAATATATAAGCGTCACATGTAACATGTCTATTCACAAGCAACCATAGTTCAACTTTGGCTACACTAAACAGAGTCTGAAAATGACAGAATAATGATTCAAATCACAAAACTTCAATCAAAAAGTCTGCAGCTGACAGCTTTCAATACTTGGTTGTGGTTCCACAGCCAGTGTTACATTTATGGTTGACCTTTTCCTTTATATTCATCCAAACTGTTGATGAACTGGGTTGTTGATCAACCATTGGATTTATCAACTACTCCCATAAGAACTAAACTCACTTGTTTGTTGGCTTTTGACGTCATTTCAGTTTTGTTGTGAAAATGTCTTTTCCAGCTCCTCAAAGCAGCTTATGCAGTAAAATATTAACAGCACAAGCACTCCTTGGAAGCGCAGTAGGGTGGACATGTCCTTATGTACATATGTCAGGACGCATTTCTATTTATGCTGTGCTCTGCGCTTTGATGCGAGTACAAAAGCTGCCTAGCGGATGTGAGCCAACCCCCACCTCCACCTTCTGCACCAAGCACCCACCCCCCTGCCCCAAGCCCAGCAGCCAATCCTCCCCTCTGACTGAGCAACGCACACAAACAGAGACACACAGAGCTGAGCGTAAGCATCTGGATCACACAAATGAATTCTATTTTCTGACGGGAGACAGACGGACCCGCCGGACGGCCGCCGCTAATCTGCCACCTCCCCTCCTCCTCCTTCACCACCACCTATAATCCCTGACAGAGAGAGACAGACAGCAGGAAAGAAAGAGTTTAGGACGGTGCGAGAGAGGAACACTTGCATAATGGTGAAAACAGGCTTGATCTTAACTCTGCGCCTGGAATGAAACAGGCTGCCCCACCGGCTACATAAACACTTGTTGGCCACTTTGCTAATGCTACTCAACACAATGGAAGACGGATGATGTTTCATTCGCGCTCTCAGCTGCCTTGTTTGATTTGCTGGCACGGCACAGTGTATATAGCAGAAGTAATAATAAACTTTGCAGTCCGGTGAAAGCTGCAGCAGCGTAGCTCTCACTCAAGTCTCATTAGATGACAGAAGACTCGACTGCAAACACACTCCGACTGAGAAAACTCACGGTGAGAGCCATATTTCTTCCAATTAAGTGTAACTGACTTGTAATTTAGCCCAATCTCCTGTGGGCTCCTATGTGACCCCGTCACAGCAGCGAAAAGGGAGTGGACATAAAGATGAGGAGCATGAGTGTGTGTGTGTGTGTGTGTGTGTGTGTGTGTGTCTTGGGCGCTACAATATGTGCTTTGTATTCATTGCAGATAACAGGAGGCCGTTGGAGGAGAGAAAACAGCAGCCATTGATTTTGTGTGCTGGGCAGGCGTTTCTCCATTCCACAGTCTGGTCGATACACACACCGAGAGCAGGGAGGACTGGGAGGGTGAGGGGGTTATACACCACCGTGGACAGCATATACACACATACACAAAAGCGCATACCGGCTGTCAGCAGCGAGTGGACACAGGGTCTGTCAGGTAATCGCAGGTACCTTATTAGGTGCCGACACACTCACGAACACACACACACTAACACACACGGGCGCATGATCAGAGGCAAATACCATCACTTTGCAAACACAGGCCTGAACGAAGGCAAAATGAACAAATGAACTCAATAAGGCAATTTCTTTACTGTGAGTGGGGCAGGAGAGGGTGGGGGCATGTTTCACCATTAAATCCTTTATCAAGTAGCCGGCAAATCAAACATTGATTTCCATGAGCCACTGTGCCAGAGGCAATAAGGATCTCCCTCTTCAGCTGCAGCAGCACAGGCCACACACACACACACGCACAACAAGTACACAAACACGCCGACAGCAGGCACTAAATGAACTTTATGTCGAATAGTAATTGCCGCAGTCTGAATAGGAAAAACATTTGCGAGGCTGTGTGTGGTTGGCCTGGTTTAGAGCCAGAGGGAAACACCGGTCAGCTTTGATCAAAGACACACTGCCTCGGCTGGACAAGTGGCCATTAGAGGGGCACAATGACAAATATGAGTTCAATTCATGTTTATGTTTAATGAGACCCACACACACACACACACACACACACGCTCAGAAAGAAAAAACAGCTTTTACTGGGTTGGCTGTAGTTGAGTTTTCCTTTACCTGTGACGACCGGTTTTCTGCCCACGGTGTGCCACATCAACGAGAACAACACTGATACTGCACTAGATGGATTTGTAAACTGCAGTGGGACCATTTTCCCGCTGGTTGGACAACTGTATAAGCATTTATGTCTTCAACTCAGTCAGTAAATGGAAAGCCTTGATGTACTTCACATTGTTATGATGAACAGAACAATACTTTGTATTATCAGCTTATTTATGAGCTTGTTTTTTTTATTTAGGTTCGTCTTTAGATTTAGATTACTAACCCTAACCCTTACGCGTCTTCTCCTTCTCTGCCCGTGCACACATAAAAACACTGCACCTAACTGGTGTTAGGGTAAAAAAAAGCTCTGACACCAGCACACCAGGTCATTCTCAAACCAGTCTGCTCCCATTGAAATTAAACTGTAGTGACATTTTAAGCTGTTAGCTGAGAGCCAGTCAGAGACAGGGGATGACAAAAAGGCGCACACAGAGGAACACAGAAACACATGCATGTAAAAGATACACGCACGGGGAAGCAAAATGGAAAAACAGGCTCAGGAAATTGGCCAGTTCCTGTGTAAGAGAGGTAAGAGAAGGAGAGAAGGAGAGGGGGGGTCGAATGGAAGAAAACAAGCGGGAGAGGAAGCCTGAGAGAAAACGACAGACAGACAGTCTTATGTAACTTCAGTGTCACTGTTATTCAGGTTTTTTCAGACACACTGACATGTCACACTGTCAAAAGCTTCCACTAATTATTAAAGTTGCCTTATGAAGTCCTCGTCTGTGGCAATATTTACACATGAAGACATTCAGACCAAAAGACACATGGCTGTAAATGCATCAGGATCTGAAGCATCTTGTTTTAGTCGTTACACCGATGAATCTCGCTCACTTGTAGGTGAAAAAAATGCTGAAAATAGAGGCGAGTTCACATAATGGCCCTCCTTCAAAAATGACATGTTATTTAGGGCGAAGGAGAACGCCTCCATTCATAACCTTCCACACCAGATATTTAATGACTCAAACATAAAACTGTGTTGCAGGAATCCATTATAAATGTGTTATCTTAGTCACAAATTTGAATTCAGAATTAACAAAGCCAGAATTTGAGAATGAATGAATGAGTTGATTAATGAGTAAATGTGTCTGCAAAAGATTATTTCACCCTAAAACATTTAATCGATCAAACAAGGAACATAAAACTGAACAACTGCCGTGTGTAATTAATCAATCGTTTAGGACACTTTTCAAAGCCCGTGGACTGTTTGTCAAACTATAAGCACACGGGTGGAAAAATATGGCTGCTTTCCTCAATGACCTCCATCTGTCTCAGATGTTTACAGCATTTGTAAAGGAAACACAGCACACACTAACTGTTCACTGTAATCTTATCTTTCTAAAAAAAAAAAGAGAGAGAGAGAAATGGAAAAAACTGAAAAGATCAAATGTTTTGTTGGCCCGTGCTATTAATAAAAATCCATTTTGTGCAGGATTAGACATCTAGTGTGCCCTTTTGCATGTTATGTATGCGTCTATTTGTGTGTGTGTGTGTGTGTGTGTGTGTGTGTGTGTGTGTGTGGTTTGTGTGTGTTTAAGGTAGCCTGGACAGACCAGTCCTTGCCTCACGTTGCCTCAGCAGAACTAAACTTTAACCTCTGAGGCCCGCAGAGCAGAACAGATGACCCCGGCTGTAATCTGAGCCTTTGGGTTTCCACTCTAACGTGAAACCAGACAGACACCTGACCCTCTGGATTCTCACTGACACATGTGCACTCGAGACACACACACACACACACACACACACACACACAGACATGTACACAGAGACACACAATCAGAAACACCTGTTCAGTCAACACAGACACACACTAAAGCACACATGGGACACAACAGGCACTTTCAATGACGCACAAAACCCCCATTCAAGTGACTCTTGTGTATCATTATCCTCATACACACAAGCAGTTCTCACTTTAAAGAAGCATTTCTCAACCTGAGCAGCAGATACTACTATGTCTCTGTCTATTGTATATGCTGCAGCGGGAGAGTGAGTGTGTCTGGAGAGAGTAACAAAAGAAACACAGTGAGTATGCACCGCTCCTGTTCCTCCAGAGGAAGCACAAGGACAAACACAGAAGAAGTCTGCAGATCATCGGAGAGTCTGCACAGAGTAAGGCACCCCGAACTGAGTAGTAACCAAAATGTGTCCATAGAATCAAGTATTAAAAAGTCTTACTGGTGATTACTTATTATTTGAACGAATATTTCATTAACTGAATCATAATTTTAAAGTTAAGACTGAATTTTAATTTAGGAAAATTGTTTGTAACATTAAAACTGTCCACGAATCTGCTAAAAACACAAGGACCAAGAGTGCTTCTCTCAATATTTTCTGACTTCCCTGTTGCGTCTGTTTCTCACAACCCTCGAGCCCATTCATACAAGAATCATTAAACATGAAAAAATCTCATTTTTTCCAAATACAGCTGAGCACTAGGGCTTTTTAGCAAACACTAATCAAACAGGAGCAAATAGTGTAATATCTTCTGCAGCAGATTAAGACACCTATGGTGCTCTCATAAGTATTTACAGCAGCATGGTGTATGTGGGATGGAAACGAACACAGTGCCCACGGTCACTGTGATGAAGAATATGTAACCTTGTGCAATGGCCCGGCTCATTGATGTGTTTTTAATAAATTGTGGCACAGATAATTAATCAGGCCGCTGCTGTGCAGGTTAAACTTGCAGGATCAGTTCCTTGTTTTTTTAGTGGTTTTGGACGGTCTTTTGGAAGGTCAGCTATATGGAAAATATAAAATATCATCTGTAAATATTACTCACACAGGGGCTTTAAAAAAAAAAACCAAAACAAAACATGAGTTTGCTATTGGCCCGAAATGGACAAGGACAAATTGGGCGGACGGATTAGGTGAAGGTTTCCCACAAAGACATATTTATTCATAACATGAATGGACCGAAGCTAACAGAAGGAACCTATCTACAGTATAAATGGGGGTACATGTACATAAGCGTGTCCTTTCTTTCACAGTTCATTAAGAGGAGCCACTTCAGCATTGGCTGTTGTGAAAGGGGGGACAGCAGCTCCAGGCTCATTGTGGATCCACTAATCCTTCACTTATCTGAACGACGTCAATACTCCCGCTGGCCCCCCACCTTCCACTCTATTCTCCGTCTTTCTCTCTGTGCTTCCTTCCCTCTCCTCAATTTTCTCCCTCAGCCCTCTTTACCTCCACCATTCCCGCCCTGAAGCTCTCATTCCATCCGTGCCCCCCCCTCCCCCCTCCCTGAAGGTGCTGCTTGAAATCCATCCTATCTCTTTTCCTTCCTCTGGACAAAACAGAAAGGGTACAGGGAGTAATAAGACAGAGCAGCAGGGGTGGGATGGCTCCAGTAAGGTTATTAAGCCTCACACACAAACACAGAGTTTGCCACAGGGCCACTGCGGTGAGGGCACCCGGGGGGTTGGGGACCATTTCTGTGTGTGTGTGTGTGTGTGCTCAGACGACACAATGTGTTCATGCTGGGACTGGTGAACGACGAGGCCACCCACCTTTTGTCTGGCACGAGCAAAACAAGTGTTTCGCTTGTCATTGCTTTGCGAAGGCCAACACTAATATCCATCAGACTAACTACTGCCAGCATTCAGCGCTTTGTGTAGTTCATCAATAACTTGAAACTGGACCATATTCACGCTGAAAAGGATCCAAATTCTGCAGGTCCTCTAAAACGGTGTTCTTGGAAAGGAAAAGGCCTCTTCAAACATCATTTAGGCCGTGATGCAAAAGCAAAAAACTCTCAGCTAAAACCTAAACAAATTCAATTCATTTAAGTGGGTTAATAGCTCCTCGAGGCGGAGTGAGACATGTTTCACTGCAGGTTTTACAGACTGTCAGCCCTTTTTTCCGGTTGAGTAAAAAACTCCCACATCAAGCTGTAAAGAGTCCTTTGGTTTCTGTTCTCAAATAAAAGTACAAAAGTATGTACTGGAAATGGAAATTATTAACGGAGTTGGATCAAAATGCTGCATTAGACTGACATTGACCAAGTGTGGTTGGAGACAGGGGAGGGGAGGTGAGGTCCAGTTGTAACTAGCTCTATCTGTACAGCAATAAGGATAAAGGCTCTTTAAACAGGATTTGGCCTGACCCACCACTGTACGGCTAGGAGCTGATACAGCAGTGCACGGCCAGCGGTGGATCATTTTTCATCTCCAAATCTGCTTTGGCACGCTCCGGAGTGCCAGTGTGAGTGTGTGCATGGTGAGGACGGGAAGCATGGCACACGCACAAATCACGGAGGGACTCGAGAGAGGAGGGGCCGCACACCGGGGTGTGTTTGTGGTCCATCTCTTGTGGGTTTTTATCGGTGCTATGCTGACAACACGAGGCTGGGTCTTCCCTCACTGCTCAGCTGAGCAATCAGGTCACCTCATCTTGACAGACACAAACACACGCATGCGCACGCATAGACACACACATACACTTAAACACACATGCCGCCTGCAGCTGTTGCCAATGATGTCAGTCCTGATTTGGCCAAACTAGCCCTTTGTTTCACAGCATGAACACAGACGAGAGGAGGAGGCTTTTTGTGTCTCTAAGATTGTTTGGATTGGGCATCAGCTACCGGTTGCTGACATGAAAGTCTGAAAGCAAAACAAACACATCTTTGGTGCTTGAACAGTTTATAGAAAATGTATCAACTGTTTAAATAATTTATTAAGTGAAAATGCATCAAATATACATTATAGAATAGACAATATATACAATACAATTTGCTGAAAATTTCAAAATTGTTTTTGTGTACAATATCCAATCCTGCTGAAACCCTAATGCAAACATTTCTAATAGTCAGTTACAGGTTTTAGATATTTTAGACGGTAAGAGGTGTGAACCAAATTATTAAAATGAGAAATGTGAATTGAAGGGACAGACGCAGCATCGTTTCCAACCAACTTCTGTGCACTAAATCGTCACAAAAAACACAAATATAAAAAGCTACAAGCTCTTGATAATTGCCATCCTCCACAGCAGGTTATTGACACCTCACTGTAATGAGTTGTTTATGAACTTGAAAAGTATGAAACTGATTTTGTATAACACAAAGTTAGAGACCAGTGCTCTAGTCAAACACCCCCCCCAACACACACACCGCCTCCAACCCCCTGATGTCTGTTGGCAGAACTGTCTGAGGAGCTTAATTGGTACTTTCTCATTTTTTCCTCTTTCTCACTCTCCCTCTCTCTGACTTCCTCACTCTCTCTCAGCTGTGTGTGCCACTGCACATGTGTACATGTCTGTTACATTGTAGGAAAAAAAGCAAGCGTCTCTGTGTTTTCATGGCAAGAGGACAAGAGCGTGGGTGCCACTAAATGAAACAGAGGCCGGAGCAACTGCGCACTCTGTGGCAATGTGATTGGGCGAGCCAACTCGGTTAACCAAATCTTGGAATGAGCCTCGACTGAACAAAGCAAACGGCACAAACACACACACAAACACACAAGCAAGCAAGCGCACACGCAGATATACACACAAGTTGTCCTGGTGCCCAGGCAGCTTTCCTGCTGCCGATAATGAGGAGGTTTGGAGATGTGCACTTGTTTGTGCAGATCTAAAACACACACTTTAATGGCTAACTCGATGGCTCACACACTCTGCCAATCACACACCAGTTTCCAGTCAACAAAATCAGCATTCTGCTTACTTTCACATTTGTGTGCGGTAGCTTTTTATTACTGCACACTCAGAAACACACACAAGAGTCACATATCACACCTGCTGACACGAGATATAAACATAGCATGAGACACTCCTCCACCGAGCTATTATGCTGTCAGTGACATTTTCAAAAAAATAATCCGACTTCTCCTGACATTTCAGGAGCTGCGGCTGGTTACAGCCCACGCTGCTGTACGATCAGCCTGCTTCTTGATCTTAGATATGTTTTGTGGAAGCCCGGCAGCCGGGGCTGCGTGTTGAAGCAATGATTTGATTACTGTAGGGTTGCACTGATTACAGTCTTGTTGGTTACAATGTACGACTCTATCAGAGAAAGTGAGAGAGAGGGAGAGAGAGTGATTAAGATCGAGATTGTCAGTTTGTCAAGTGGTCAAGAGCAACGTTGTATTATACTTTTGTGTTCATCCGAGGTGTGCGTGAGTCACTGAGCGGAGATTCAAAAGGAATCAGCTGATATCAAAGAGCACCGGTGAGGATATTAATACCAATCAGTTAGCAGTTATCAGCACTCAGGAGAGCGATATGACGCCGTGCGCGAACTGGCCCCTTTGAATCGGATCACAGCGAAAGGAAAAGGAGCAGCACATCTGAACGGCTCCCATTTCACAAACAGCGCTATCGCAGATAAACACTTTTAACGGCAAGTGCCTTGTCTTGGCATTGTGCTCGAGAGCTGTGGACTTTGCAGCACAGCGGCACAGCAGCTCGACCGTGGTGTGTAATATTGGCTGAGAACAAATAATCTGAAAAGCCTCAAATGCCCTCTGCCTTTGTAAGCTTCATGAAATATTAACCCAATTAATCTACAGCCTTTTTTTTCCCAGAGAACATACTGTACCGCAATCGATTCACTGTAAACCAACAATCATTCCTGAGATTAAATCTGAGAAATGCAGCAATATTTTTGATCTCTGAAAGCCAGGGACAAGGTGTAATTATTCCCTTCCATATATTATGTTTTCTATTAATTAGGTCTGTGCCGGCGAACGCTGCTCTGCTTGTTGAAGTGACAGCCACAGAGCCACAGGCGTCTCTCAGCGCGGCTTTATTCCTAACAGCAAGTGTGCTGGGTGGAACAAGTTATTATAACATTACGCGGCTTAACAGACAGTGCAGTGCAGCATCTGATCAGAGGTCCAATTCGTGTTGTGCCTTGCAAAGATATTTTTAAAGACTGATATGATACCTTGTTTAGTAAAGCAATTTCAAAAGGCCTCAAGGCAGAACAAAAGGGCAGAGTTCACCGAGAGCAGACAGAGCTTCACTCCAAACATGCGATGGGAAAATGAGGGACGCAAAGTAAAACAGAAAATCATTTGAAGGGATTTTATAGATTGCAGATTTAATGTCCGTCTGATGGGAGAGAGAGAGAGAGAGAGAGAGAGAGAGAGAGAGAGAGATCAGAATTAATCCTCTTAGCTGTTTGTTTGGTAATCTGATTTAGTCTGATTTTTAGGCTGCTATCTCTGGTTGTGGTTACTGATGCTGTCTCTGGATTGACCACAGTCATTTTCACCTTCGACACCCACACCCCCCCCCCACTTCATCCCCAGTATATTAGGGTTTGGGCTTGACATGTAAAACAAAATATCCATATACCATATGCGAGTCCCTAGTTCACTAAATCCAGCAGTGTGCCTGCTTATGAAATTCCCCACTCTGACATCGCTCCAGAGAAGCACACTACGGCTGTCCCTGCTCCAAATAAATGACCTACTTTGCACATTAACACACATTTACATGCAGGCAAATTCCAGGGCAGTCTCATAGTTTCTGTTCCCAGCTCAGACGCGTCTCTCTTTAAGTGCAGTGTGGCTCTTGTCCAGTTCTTAGAAAACGCAGCATTTTCTTTTCTGCCATCTTTGAGAGGATCACTCAGGCAGCACAGCTGAACGGTGACACGTTCAACCATATTTCGTTTGAACCTAACGGGAAAATAGGTGCATAATCTGCGCCACGGTCTCTAGCAGAGCTGTGCTTTTGTCATGCGAGCGTGTTAAAGAAAGGTGAGGCTGGCACAGAGGCCCACCTAAGGTGCTCCCGGCTCAGGCAGAGCTATTTCCAGAGCACCAGCCCCTCCCGTCTCCTCCACCTCCACCTCTGGTGGGGAAACCACACCACTGCACAGGCCCCAGTCACAGACATGACTCAAGAATGGATCCATTATTCACACAGGCTGTTAGGGGACTGGCACACAAGGGTGGGATGTGGTAGAGGGACATGAACGCTCACTTTTACTTAACTTAGAATTGCTCAAGCAAGCAAAATACATAATGAGAGTTACGTTTTTTAACAAAAAAGCAGCTCAGTTTTCCACGTATCATTAGACAAGAACAGTTGAACAACACCATTTGAATACCCACAGTGTGGTTAAGTGTTAAGTAATTAAAAAAGCAGACTTTACTCTGAGCCTATGTACATGCTCAATGCTGAAATGATACGTGTGAATTATCAGGGGCCATGTGACTGCAGACGCACACTGAGACACAATACAAAGCAGCGCAACACAATAGTGGAATGAAAGTCAACACAGCTTTAGACACACACGTCATATCAAGTTCAGAGAACGCTTGACAGCACAACACAGCTCCACACAACTCGACGTGGATGAATGTGTAAGTGCTTTCTCTCTCTCAAAGACACACACACACACACACACACACACACACACACACAGAGGCCAGATTGTATACGAGTTTGCTCACGGACCATGATAAGAAAATGTGGTAAATGCGTAATCTGATATGCATGACTTGAGGTTTCTCTCTGCCTTTCTTTTCCTCTTGGAAATCGCAGGTTGCATCCATAATTTACACCAGCCTCCGTCTGTTTCTCTCTTTTCCACTCTGCTCCCTCCCTCTTTTTTCTCCCTCCATCTCCTCTTCTCTCTCCTGGCAATCTGGCTTTTGCAGCTTTGCTCATTAGCATATTGCAGAATGTGCAGATGCCACCAAAAATTATTCACCTTCCAGCGCTTTGATGCCGCTTCACATGTATACAAACTACACTGTCGACATTTTACACCAGCCTCCCAAACAAAAAAGCGGGGGGACAAGGTCTCCTTTTACTCAAACATGTTGGGGCCATAATGCGACGTCCCTTAAGTCGGAGGTTTCTTCACATCCTCATTCACCCCAATTACATCATCCATCACTTCAGCCAAAGGTTTTTGACAACGTGATGACGACTGATGGAGTGTTTCTTCCCAGTTAAGGTTTAAATGAACACTTAATATTCATGCAGTCCACGTGAAAACTGAATACATAATATTCATGCTGTTCGAAGGCTAATTGAACACAGTATTCATGCATGTTTTTGCATTAAATGAGGCCCTGTCCTGCAGGTTATGCAAGCAAATGACTCGAAGATGATACTATGGGGACAAGCAGTTGTCCTCCTGTTGGAGATTGATGCTGGTACTGATACAGGCGGATCAATATCCATAGATGGTAACTCACCATTGGTTCAACACTGCTGCTCAGGTTTCACACCCTAGGGGCAGCTTGAAGCAGAGCTGGAAAGGTATCACTGCTGAAGTACACATGCCAATGCGAGAATGTGGTCTTGTAAACATCCTAATTTTTATCTGAATCAACCACATCAGAGGAAGAGCTGTGATATAGTGAGGCGCAGAATGACTTGGCATCACAACTTGTTTGGGCTGTTGTGACTGACCGCCCCGTTACCTGACAAGCACCAGCTGTCTGCCACGCAAAGAGGAAATGCCGTGGCCCACAAAATCCAGTCCCTAACATGTAAATCATCACGTAACCATGTGCTTTCTTTCAAAACAATGGTGGTCGACCTCGCTTGGCGATTAATTCAGTATGTTCTGATGTCCATGTGGTCCAATATTGTTCTCTGAAAGCATTTGGACAATAAGACAAAGCAGTATCAATTTCAGTATCAAGGGACAATAAAAAGGGCTTGTCTTCACAGATGACTTGAGTTTAAGCTTTTGTTCCCCAAAACTGTAAAAGTCTGCATGTTCTTTGGCTCCTCTGAATCAAAATATACTCAGTTTTCAATTCATTCATTGAAAGCACACTGTCTTCTGCCTCAGTACATGATCACGAGTGCATTCTGTTCTGGGACAAACGCAGGTGTGTTGAGTGGCTGGTATGACACAACAAAAGGCAAAATCCAAACAGCAGCCGTCTTATCTTGCCTGCAAAACCACGCTGGAGCATATCTGCATCAGCGTACGAGCTGATGCTTAACTGTCCTGGTGAAGAAGTAAGCGATAAATCATGTTCCTTACCAGTGTGGACGAGGACGTTCCTGTGTTTCCTATCAGGCAAAATCAGCTTCTTAATCCTCATCAATCACAGAGCGAGTCTGAAATGAAACAAAACAGAATGCAACGCACATCAGGGAGTGTGACAAAACACAATCTGCTTTTTAGTGATAGGAAAACAAGACTTAGGTGGCATCATTTATCGAGATGTAATAAAGCACCCTGTCGTGCATGTGACAGATCGGAAACACATAACAAGCACTGGCAGAGCTGGAGAGAACGTGCGTCTCTAATCCCCGCCAAATATGAAAGATAAAATACTTAAATGACAAATACAACTTGATTTCTCGTCTGCCTCGTGAGTGTTTTGCGCCACTCTAGTTGCAGAAGCAGCTGTCTTTGAACTCTCCAGGCTCTAATCATGGAGGAATATTTCTTCTCTGCTTCTGGCTCCTCTCTAACTACGATGTGCAAGTCTCCTAATGGGACGACCACTCGCTGACTATTAATGCGCGAGCTGACTTTACAGGACCGCATCTTTAGCTCACTTATTCCTGCGTTTGAAACTCCCACGTCATTTCATTAATATTCTGCTAGACTGCTTCCCAAAAACGTCTGGCTTCCATTTTTTTTCCACATGTGTACTTGTACGGTAGGTGGAAAGAAGACTTGAGCTATCTTCACAGGCTACAGATTGCCCCACATTTAATTACTGTTAACACGCAAGCTAAATACGCCTCCATGATTTATTCATTTCCCCCCATATTTGAGTCAAATTAAATTAGTCATATGAGTTTAATTAACTAAATATGATCTGATATTGTAATTTCACACTTGGATATGGGATATAGAGAAGGGTACTTGAGCACAAAGAAACCATGGTAAACCAGTGCTTATTAGAGGTTCTTATGCGTAGTCATGTTGGCATTACCAACAGCAGCATTAACTGAATGACTGCTCCTAATCAAGGTTTGCACACTGGGAGGTTACCTTTATTCCTAAAGAACCAGGATCGCTCAGCTCACACCATTATTCACTGCTCCCATTAGTCATTGAACCGTAGCTAATACAAGTAACTCCCCTCATATTTCTGCATATTATCGTTACTGACGACCACACAGCTGCAATTAAGGAAAATAATAGTTTGTTTATCCAGTTTCAAGGGTCGCTTCACCTTACCCCCCCCAAAAGTTTCTATACAGTACATAAAAGTATTTTTTCTTTCACCTCCACTAGTGTTTGAGATTTCTGGCTGCATCCAAACACAAAGGAGGTGAAAAAACATTTTTCTTTGTAACTAAATGTATGTTTATTATACATAATTAACAGCGAAATCATACTAAATACAACAAAATCAAACACAGTGAAGAGGGAGGTTGGCTAACTGCCAGCAGCTTATGTTGTGTTGCAGAAAGACCAACTGACAATCTGAGGTCAATGACTTTTGCAACAATCTTTCTTGCACCTCATTTAAAGGACGGAGGCAGAAATCTCAGAGACAGATGTGCTGAAAGCTGGCCAGATAAAACTAAAACATCTGCGCGGCTAAAACTACAGGTTAATGAGAAATGTTTCAGTGTAACTTGGTTGAACTGAGCATTTAAGAACGTATCACCCCTTAAAGAGGAAAACGGCTTTTCAAACACACACTTTTGTCATAAGGCCGACTTGCTAAAGAGAAATATTGCAGTGGATTCCCGAAAACATATTTCATATACGACCATCTATAATCGCTCTTGTCAGAGAAGGTCATCCTTTTACAGCGAATCAATTATGTTCACATTAACTGATTCACCACAGAACCTGTTGTGGGTTTTTCTATGCAGTTGCACCCGCGCAGTTTCTATGCCTGCCTGTCTTTGGCTGACTGAGGACTTGCTGGTCTAATGCTGGTGTTATTTCCCACTCATGCAAATTCTCCATCATGGCACTAAATGAGCTGCAGCGGGTGATATAAAAAAAGCACACGGTAATTTACTGATCCCTGATAATGAAACATGAGGCCGGTGTGGCATGTTTTCTCACTCTCACTGAGAGGAAATATGGCTGCCGAGAGATGCGCCGGCTTGCAAAACACTGTCACGCCGCCTCACGACACAGGCAGAATTATCAGAGAAAAACAAATGGAGGCATTGATTCACTAGTTGTTTATTTACAGCCCTCTCCGGAGAAGAAATAAATTCCCCTGTTGAGGCTTTGTTTCCCCATCATACGACACAACGGGATGCATGAGAAGAGGGGTGAGCAGGCCACACACACACGCACACACAGAGACACACATACAAATGTAAGCACGCGTGCACTGACACACACGCAAACATCTTACATCTGGATTAATCTCCAACGGGCGTCATCACAGATGCCATTAAACGTAGCAGAAGGCGAGAATCATGCAGGAAAGAGGCTGCCATCTGAATAATTTATTCAGAGGCTCATCTTGTCTCACACCAGGGGGATTTCTGCTTTCAATTTACACTGTTCTCCTCCCCGTATTCAAATCAGGGAGCAGATTTGTTGTGATTGGCACACGGAAGGTCAACGTTAGCAAGCTAGCGTCGACGCTGTCCTCAGTGGGCAGGAATGCTGGTCTATTAGCACACTAGGGTAGTGTGTACGTGTGTGTGTGTGTGGCAGTCTTTGTTTACCTCAGTGTGTGCTGGGTGACACTGGAGAATAGGCCCGTGGAGCGCAGAGACAGCAGTGTGTGTCTGAGCTTATTAGGCTGCTTTCCAAGGACACAGGAGGCTCTAGACATTACACTGGCTGGGGAAAAAACACTATTGCTAATCATAGCAGGAAGATGTTAGGACTGCAGAGGCAGAGCGTGGGGTAGGGGAGGAAGACAAAAAGTACAAGAGAGGGAAGGGAGGAGGCAGAGAAGAGTTAGAGAAAGGAGGGAGAGCGCAGGATGAAGTCATGGCGCTCGTGCATGTCCTCAGTCTGGGTGTCACACTGGGACTAAGAGGAGGACGCAGAACGTCTCAGTGAGGCACAGGTCATCTGTGACAAGATGAGCAGCCGTTAGGCAAAAGGCACACGGAGCAACTGACAAAGGGGGGGGGGGGGCAACAAACTCTGTCAGAGTGACAAACTGTATTTTCAAGTCTTCTGTTTGAAATTTCAAGCATCGGAGGCAGCACAAAGGATCTGTTTTGTTGTTTTGTGCCGTCGTTGCACGATTCCTCTGGGACCGGGATCAGTCTATTTCATTTTGCACTCAATGTAGGTGGCGTACATGCAACAGAGACAGAGAACATATTTGAGACGTGAAGGCTGTGTTTGTCTAAAGACGCTTGCTCTGTTAGAGAGGCGCTTCTCATTCTCTGAACAGTAATCCAAACTTTAAAAAAAATAAAAGCGGGTTACGAGGTTGCTTGGGGGAAACTGTGCTTACCGAGCAAAATGCCCTTGTCATTTCCAGTAGTAAATTGGTATGTGCTAGCTAGCGCTGATGACAGGACTTGGCTGTTTCTGCTGTTACAGGCATGAATGGCCCCGTAGTAGCCGGGCACAGTGCAGCGGTTCAACAAGGCCTCTTTAACCAACTGAATGACAGGCAAGCAGACGGGCGACGAGCCAACCACAGACATTCAGCTCTGGCTGCTGTAATGTTGCCAGTTCAGCCAGACCAGGGAGACCATGTGACGAGGGCAGAGAAGGAGAGTCAGAGGGGGAGAGGAAAGTTGAAATCTATGAGCACATCAGCAGTTAGGTCACCAGGCTGCGTGTTTCTTCCCTTCCATGTATCCCATTTCTCAAATGCCTCTAATTTCTCACAGTGCTCTTATGTTTACTCTTTAAACAGTTTTGTTGTCTTCCGTGTTACTCCAGGGAGTCCATGAATGTGCAGCCTGTTGCCTTGTTAAACTTTAAATGTCAGTGTCCACAGCCCTGAGCGTTGCGTCAGTAGCCCTTTGCACTCTCCCGCCTTGTGGAAATCTCCGTGCAAACTGAGGGGAAACTCTGCACCAGTATGACACAGCATGGAGGAATGCACCAGCGGATGTGGCTCTCTCTCCCTCTCTTTCTCCTTCTCAGTCAATCCCCGTCTCCTCCTTCTCCTCCTCCTCCTCCTCCTCCCCACTGTGGGCAGGTCCACATGCACCCAGTAATTATCAAGGTTATTTTCTCCAGAGGGCCAAATCCCTGTTTATGGACATGAGCGTGTGTCACAGGGCCTTGGCTGTCAACCCACAGGACGCCGACTCTGTAGACAACCCAAAGAAAATCTCAGCTTCAGCTTTACTGCGGCTGTCAGACCAAACAGTTGCTTTGCTTTTGCTCCCATTTAAGACAAAAAAAAAAACATTTGTGATTTTCGGTAGCTGTGTCATGACCTCAAGTGAGGCAGCGAAAATGATGTTTCGTGTGAGCTTCCACCTCAGCTCTTGCCAAAACCAAGGAGTTATTTCTGGAAACCACTAACTTTACAGGGAAGATCCAGACACCGAACCCCTCCCCCCAGAAAAGCTCTGATTCAAATCAGTGTTATTTATTCATTGCATTTGCTTTCATTGGTTCGATTCAGTCCCTTCCCAGAGCCAGACACCCTGGGGAATTGTGACCTGGGCTACAGCACACATTTCCTTTTGGCACTGGCTGCACAGGAAGTAAAGACTGTGAAAGGTCAGTGGTTAACAAGCCTTGTAAAAAAGCAAAAAAACACTGACCAATCAAACAAGCCAGGTATTATACCAGTTAATTAGAGGCAAACAGGAGGCAACCTTGTCTTTGTCTGAATGGGATTCAGGCTAGGCTTGTTCTCGTGCTACAGTAGGCTCCTCAGCAAACAAGAGCCTGGAGCAGCCTGAATTACAAGCTCAAAAGTAAATCTGCATGTAACAAACTGTTAGCCGGGGTCAGCGGTGTGTACACACACACATGCACACACCGAAATCGGCTGCTCCCTTCACAAAAGCTGCTTCCTCTCCGTTTCATCACGCGGGCCGGGCTTTGTTAGTGTGCGGAAATGCCTCCAGAGGGAATGAAAATACTGGCAAGTCCCTGCAGCTCTTTCTGGAGAGAGACGGGTCCTGCAGCTGCAAGATCACACACACACCACACACACACACACAAATGTGCACACAGAAACGCACACAACCACACACATGTACGCCAAGTGCCCATGTAGGTTGAGGGCTCAGGTTACGTACAGAGATAACCGTGTTAACCTAAAGAACATAAACACCGGTGTGCGGTTACAGGGCTGTCAGGGCACCAGAGGAGGCAAACACTGGCAGCACAGAATCTGAAGTTGGACTGACGTTGTCATGGCTGCCACAAAATTATAGGAAATGTCACCGTGAAAGCTCATACCACTGCTAAAATCTGGGGTTTTCCAGCCTGGGAATTACATTTGGAGAATTAAGTGAGTCTGCCTCCGAGATTCATTAAATCATACAAGTATTGTTGTCTTGTCGAGAGATCCCGTGAGACAGTCACAGAAAGGTCAAGACAGCTTACCTTGCTTCACATCTATCTGCTTCCTAAAGGAACGTATTCCAACACCTTCAGGGAGCTTCCTTGGTACACGAAAACTGCATGAAAACCAGAGCAGCCAGAGGAAGCACAGCAGGAGAGCGTGCAAACATCACAGTGAACGTCCCCAGCCGCCTTGTGGGCGCAAAGGCTCGACCTTTATGGTAACCACTGAGCCACTGTGCAGCCCAGTACCTTACTAATGCTCTTAAAGTTTTTTTAATATTCCATTACCTCACTCGATGGCCATCTTGGTTGGCGCAAAAACACGTGTTTGTAATCGGACGACAACCCTCCCAACAACAGATGATTGCAATCAAAAAGTCGATGGCCTGCACTTAAGGCAAAAAAAATACACTATATTAGTAAGAAACAGACACCCGTGATTCAAAGGAACACAGGATGTTTTCAAGAGATTGGTCCATTGTTCAAGTAATGATGGAAGTGCAGACACATGAAATCATGGTAATCCACTCTCTTCATTATGCTAAATGATAGCAGCCGTTATGACAAATGTTATCCAAAATATGAGGTCACGACTCAGAACTGAATACACACTGATCAGACTGGCCTGGATGTTTTTTGCAACTATTTTTGGGGTAAGCAAGTGATTTTCAGTTCTACACCGTCTCCCTGTACCACCCACACTCACATTCAGTTGACCCAGGAAATTCAAAACAGTACGCTATTTTTATTTAATATTTCATGCAAATTGCACCGCCTACACAAAACTGACAGACTCGGCCGCCTACCACCATGTCTTTTCATTACAGCTGCTACAAGTTTTCTGCGATGATACTTCTGTCAGACAAACAGTGTTTGTATGCTGAAGGTACACTCTGGTACTTCAAAACGCTGGTCTCGCCGTCGTAGACTTAACAGCGACACAGATTCTACTACAAGACAGCGCAACGTTTTACTAAAGCGCTTTACAACAGATTCAAATAGAGCCAAAAAAAATCAAAGACTTAGGTTCAACAGTAAAAACCTTACAGTGCTTCATTTGAGACCATTTATGTGAGTTCTCATTTTGTTTGGTGTATGGACTGTAATTATAATGTTTTCCCCAAAAGGCACTGGCCTGCTCACCTGCATCTCTGACTTTGAATGCGTGGATCAGATATTAATCATTTTACATTCAGTCATACAGATGGTGGCAACCACTGCAACGATCAGTGTCTGTGATTTGATTTAGTATTCACTGATAGGATATCCTTATTGACAGATATCGTGAAATGAGCAATCTGAATTGGTGATCCGAGCATCTCCAGGATCGAAAAGCCAACCCCGCACTTAAGCTAAAGACCAGTCATTTGCTTTGTATTCGCACAAGCCAGTTCCCACATATGACAGTAAACAAAAACAGTTCCAGGTTGAACAGGAACGCAGTGCTGTCTTGAGAGAGACAGCTGGAACAGATAACTCGGGTGATGAGTTTTTATGTTCACCCTCATTTAGAGGTTCAACTAAACTGCTTTTCCAAGCTAAGATGCACTCGCTGAACTCTTCAGTGGAAAGCAGCGCAGTGCATGTGCCCATTATCTCTACTGTACAAGGACGGCAGATATATAAACCTGCTACAGATAAAAGAATTAAATTAAGAAGCAAAGAAAAAAACACTGTATCTACAAATGTGAGCAAGAAAAGTGCTCCACTGGGGACATATGGGTATCTGCAGCGTTTATGATCTCATCACTTAACAGACAAGCTGTGAAACATGTTGATTTCCCAAAGGTGTGTTCCTTTAACAGCAGAAAGGTGGACGTCTGACCAAACAACTGACTGAGACGCTGTCTTACTGGGAAAGTATCAGGGGAAAGCAGATTCAAGAAGCACTGACAGAGTGGAGGAGCTTTCAAGACAGCTGCTCGAGTTTCTCTCTCTGTCACTCTCTCTCTCACACACACACACACGCACGCACGCATGCACGCACACTCCACTCCCTCTCTCCTTTTTAGCCAGTGACAGCAGGCACCCAGCGATGACATGAGGAGTGTCTCTGGCAGCCAGTAAGGCAGCACTAAACAGACAGAAATATCTGCTCTGACAGACGGACAGACCATCACCCACTACGACATGCATGCAGCTGTCACTGAGCTTACCACTCCTCTTCTCAAACCTCTGCCTCTGATTCTGTCTCCACTCCGAACAGTGTTTCCCTCGTGTTTTTATTTCTTGCAGCTATCATATACTGTATTGAAAGCTACATTGTGCTTGGCTCCGTTTGGCTCATGGCCAGAGAGGAGGAGGCAGAGGGCGGAGGGGAGGAAGGAGGTTCAACTTTCATGAGGCCAACTGTTGAGCTTGCAGCCACCCTCCGCCTTGATCGGCACTGGCCTGCACAGGTCTAGATCTTTGCTCCTTTCATTTGCTTTCGTCCTTTTGTTCTCACTCTTCTCTCGCTTTCGCGTTCTGTTTAGCTCTCTCTCCCTCTCTCTCTCAGCTACAGCCGTTCTCAATTAGGAGGGTCAGGGAGCAGAGCGGAGAATAACTCAGGCTCTGGTATCTGGAGCTGGAAGGACTCAAAGATCAGCAGCAACGAGAAACCACCGCTTTAACATGCTGCTCCAAAAACTGGCCTGTGGCTGGCTGAGTGTTTGTACTCGTGTGTGTGTGTGCGCACATGTTGCATAAATCTGCTCCGTGTCAACAGGTTGTCAGTGACCTCTGACCTCCATATTTAAACGGACATGAATATGAGAGAACTGCTAATGTTGTGACTGGCGTGGAGCTGTCCTTCCCTGCTGGAACGCACCGTAGAGCTATTTGCTGTACAATTTAAAGATTTTCTGATGTTAAAAACAATAAAAAAAGATCAGTCACACACTTAGGCACAGGCAGGCACGTCTTCGCCCCCCATGTAGGGAGCTGGTTTAAATTGCTTTGTTTCAATGGTCCCCACTGAATGGGAGAGAAGCTGGGGGCTGCAGTTTACAAGACACATCTGCAGGTGTTGCATTTCAAACTGAGAAACTCAAGCTGTGAGAAAGAGCACATACACCAACACAGGCACACAGATAGAGGAATATACAGACAGACTATTCCTCTCCTCACATGCACACACTGCAGGTGCCGCACTGTGCAGAGCTTTCCTCCGCGGCACTGAGCATGAAAATCTGAGCAAGGTGAAACTGAAAATATCTAAACATCCAACTCTCTTCCTATAAACATACTGGCTTAAGCGCAGGACGACGAAGAATATACGACGAGACAAAACTGAGGCACAGTGCATCGAGCACAGACGTGTCAAAGAGAGAGAAAGACTGCGCTTAACAATGAAGTTCCTGCAATGTGGCTGATGCTTCCCAGTAGGCAATTCACATAAAAAGTCTGACAGGGCTATAAATACCATAAACTAATATGACTTAGGGTCACATAGTTTTTAGATAACCTCTCTATGGCTGGTACACTTTGTGAAAAACGACTGTATTTTGTTGCCATACAGTCAATGATGCACAGTATCTCCCGTCTTAAACTCAGTAGAAAATAGCTCATTCAGATCTATTTTCACCCGTTTAATTTGAAAACCTCGGAGCAGTGTCTCCACGAGAATCAAATCTGTTTGTTATAGCTGCGAGTCGAGTAGTTTGGAGGATCTTGGGTAGCGTGTCTCCTAATTCACGGAAAGAAAGAGCAATCAGCTAAGCTTCAGATGGCATCCGACAGATTCAATCTCCCTTTTTTTTCCCCGAGCAGCTCTATTGTAATGTTCCAACACACTGGCGCGCATGCCGCATTGCACACATTTCCGATAATCTATGCAAATAGGCCACAGATGGACAAGAACGTATCTAATTGAGAAACATATGTGGCGCACTTTTAAAAATAATAATTCTTGCTTTTTGTCCTCATCCCGTTTCTGTCATCCTTCGTTCATTCATTAAGAGTTTCGTGTGGCTGTGACACTGGCATTTTGCCACACCGTTTGTGAAATTATTCAAATGAGGACACTGTGTTTCTTTTGTTTGCCGCCTTGAATGGTGACACGGAAGCAAGGTTGGAGTATTCACGAATGCCATTTCTCACTCTCGCACTACAACTACCACCTCCTTCTCTCTCCCCCTCTCTGTGAATCCATTGGAGGAACGTCCTGGGCATTATGAGAAGCCATTAATGAGTGTGTGGCGTGGCGTGTTGTGATGCGCGACATATTACAGCCATTCATCAGAGCCGGGAGACACTTGACAGGCGGACAGCCAACAGGTTGTGTAATCATATAACACAGCCATGTCAGGCCCGCCACGGCTCCGTGTCCCATTCAGGCCTGTAATGTTATTTTCCTCTGGGTAATTGACGATGCCAGACAGAGAGACCCAGTGATGGATAACATCATGGAGCGACTGGTGCACAAAGATGGCAGCCTAGTGGAGTGATGATGTCATTTCAGAAAAGCAGCCATTCTCCACAAAAGCCATAATTAAAAATATGGCTCTCTTTCTTCTCATCCACATCCTTGTTATCATCTGCTCATGAATTCCCTGACTTCCACTGCGCATCAGCTTATAAATGAAACTGTCAAGGCTGACTTCAGTGGCCACGTTCACTTCAGTAGGATGATGTGCTGTGCGTGATGTCTTTGTTATTGTTCTTTTGCACATGGCGGTCAGCTCAGGTTTGTGAAGAGCTCACACTGAAATCTGATATTGGTCACATTAAAAAATATATCTGAACAAGTGCAAAAAAAAAAAAAAAATCCACAACTCAGCAAATCCAAATTGAGCACTAAGGTTTGCAGTGTGAACACTAGTGGTCACATGGTCAGATAAATGGTAAAAAAACCCAAAAACCCAGATACAGATAAACAGATAAAAACTGAGTGAGTGCACCAAAGGTAGTGGGAATTTTTTGTTATAGCATAAAAAATGTCCACATCAGGCATTAGTTTTACATATTTGTAGGACAGATGGCCAAACTACACAAATAATAACCAAGTTGCACAAAATCAGGATAAAACTTTCTCTGTCATATCATTTGCACAAGTTATTACTAAAAAGGTTTAATGAGCCTTAATTGTGTGAAAGGGAAAGAGAAACCATCTAAATCATTTAAAGAAAACGATTATTACACCTCAATTTAGGTAACTGCATTAATTATGTCAAAACATGACAAAGTAAAAAGCTCTTGTAATTACAATGTACCAGGAATGCCATCTGACACTGAGGAATGTGTTGCAAATATTCCAACTCCTCTGCTCAACACAACTCTCAGCTGCATCTGAGAAGTCGAGGTGGCCCTGAGGCAGTGTTAGACGTTGTTAAGGATAGCAAGTATCCTCACACAACCTGTTCTGCTCTGTCCCTAAGCTGGAAAAGAGAAGACAATGTTCTCTCTCATCCTCCCACTCTCACCACTTTATACCTCTGCTTGTTTGTGAGATGCCTCTTGCAGCACACAATCCAAAAAAGGCCAGCTTGCTTGTGTATGTGAAAAATGGGCCATAAGATAATAACCGCAATGAATATCACCACCGAGGATAAAAATACACATTCCTGTCGTTTGAACGCACAACAGTCTCTTAAGCTGCAGCACCCTGAGGTGGAACTCCTTAGAATAAGAGCATTGATTAGACTTATATTCTCTCTCATGTGTCTCAACCTCTCTCTGTCACAAACATACAGCATAATATCTACTTTTACCGGCAGACAACTTAACTCTGCAGAAGAAGCAGAAAGAGAAGGGGGACTAACCAAAAAGGAAGAGGGTGCAGGACGCAAAATGGAAAGAAGGAAACAGACAAGAGTGAAAAAGACAAGATGCTAATTCCCTTGGTGTGAGCTAATCCCTGCAAGCTCCGACATCCTTTGCTTTATCGTGGAACGCCATGTGGCACCGAGGCGCAGACGACGCACCAAAAGAGTCCTAATCCGACCGGAAAACACACAGACAACGTCCATAACATCCACAAAGTTTTCACTTTTCAGTATCGATCATAAACAGACAGTTACTCAGTAGGTTATTCAGGAGTGTAAACTGGTTAAAAGCTCTTCATAATAAAATAAACAAATATATATTATGACCCCTCCTCTATAGAGTGATGGTGATGAAATATACAATCAGTGGCAACACTGAGGTCACACCCCCTGATCATACCTAAGCAGCTTTTACACCATCGTTTTTATATCCTTGGTTTTCCCTGTTCATGCTACAATGATGGTGCTGCGTGATTTATCTGTATATATCTTGTGGACGCGATGAATAGAGAAATAATAAAGAACAAGAAGTGTTGGTTTAAGATGGACTAGTACTTGACAGAAGGGTCTGGCTGTATACACCTACGTGGTAGGCTTTGATATATTGTTTGGAGTCGGATTTCACACATTGATAGCACCACCACTGCACCAGACAGATGTATTGTAAATGATCAGGTTGTATCATACTTTAATTACATTCCCCACAGGCACTGTGTTTACATCTCTATGGACAGGAGCTGTGATTGGTCAGCTTGAGCTGCAGTGGAAGAAAGAGTTAAATCCAGCAGCAGCTTTGTGCATGAGCTTTAACTGGAAATTTCAACTTTAGTGTGGATACAACACAGTGAAGGAGTGCAGCTAGCCATTACACACTCACTCACTCACACACACACACACACACACACTACACACGTACACTTCCTCTTGCCTCAATTTGAACTCCATAGCCTCACAACAGCCACAGTGTTCAGTGTCAACAGTGGTCACACTATGTGGCGCTAACATTAAAAATGCATCCAATTAAAGCTGCAGGGGAAAATACTCCTCTGTAAACGGCAACAGTCTGTAACATGTTTGCAGCGATGATAGGCTTTCTAAACAAATTAAGCCGGAGGAGCTCTACATTACTCATCCTGGCTGGCTGGCTGTCTGGCCAAATTCTGCATCAATTGCACAGTTGTTTGATCAACTGTTGGTGCGCTGTGTATGTGTTAATGTGAGAGAAGGAGAGAGAGAGGAAAAAGAACACGCATACCAGGCGAGATGAGGACAGCGCGACAGACAAACGCAGTAAAACTTTGTCTTCCTATACTTTCATGTGCCTGCAGTCGTGCGCTGTCAAATTCTGCGGCTCTGTTCTGTCGGCTGGCAGCATCTCTCTCTCTCTCTCTCTCTTTCACTGTGCATTACTTGTCACTCTTATGTGTGTGTGTAGTTGTGTGTGCATGTGTGTTAAACCTGTCGCTTTCTGTGCCCTGACATCCGTGTGCGTATCGTCCTGGCTGATCCCTGCTAGTCGCGCATGTGTGTACAGTATCTGTGTCTGGCTGTCTGCATATACGTGTGGACGTGTGTGTGTGTGTGTTTGTGCGCGAGGCAGATGTTCCCCGGGCGGTGCCATTGCTCAGTGTTCACACATGCACAAACACACACACATACCGCAGTAAGGAAGATTAACCAGCACTTTATTTATCCATTTGCTTCCTAGATGTGTCCCCACCCACCCCCCCTACCCCCCACAATCCTCCTTAATCCTTGGTAGCAAAGAATATACAAGGGAAGGCAAAAAGAGAGAGTAGTTTGGAGCCAGATGACAGAGTTTTCTGAATCCACTTTAAAAATGACCACAGCCATGAGACGTGTGCACGTGCGCTGCACCTTTGAACGTGAACTATGATAAACTCACAATAAGCTCTTCAAAGTGTCACGTTTCATTGGAGCGGTGCGTTGATAATACTCAACTTTAGTTTCGAATGACTGTGATATACCACGTGAAACTTTACTAAAAACAAAAAGCCAGGGCAGACCACCTACAGTTGATTTAGGCTTGAGATTAAAGTTAGAAATACAGTAGGCTGGGGTTGAATTAGAGTAAAGATTATGTCTGCAGTCAGGACTACGGGTATGTAGAAATGCAAAAGTCGGCAAGAAAAACTACTTGAATTTACTTTTTGTCACTAGAAATACAGTAACACATAAATCTTTTTCCCTGCTCCTTCACACATCTGCCCACTGTAAAAAAAAAAGAAAAAAAAAGAAGAAAATCTGAGTTTTCTGGAAACAAATCGTTCTTGAATCATAGCATCATGGTTTTGCTCTATTCTCCAAGTATTGACACTGGCCACAGGCTTCTCGGCGGGGACTGGCTGGATTTTTTTGGACAGAGCCAAACAAGATCCTGCACAGCTCCTCATAAACAGCAGCTGCAGACTGCTCAGTTCCCAGTTCCTCCCCGGCCGCCAGCTCAGGAGGGTCCAATCAAAACCAGCCACATTACTCCCTCACTTCGCCTTTGCGTGCCAAGTCTGCTCCACGTCGGAAAAAAAAAGGCCAGGACTGAACCAAAGTGCGTGCACAATCACCGAGCTGTGGATTAAAGGAATAAAGTGTTTACCTGTGTGAACTTTGACTTTGGTGGTACTGCTGCTGTGGCCCCCTCCCCCACCCTGCCCTTCATGTATTCCTCACGCTCGGTCCCTCACTGACCCCTCCTTAAGCGGTGATCTGAGGGGAAGGAAGACAGAAGAAGAAAAGGCTGTTAAATTTCTTTTAATGGAATGCCAGGGAGAACCCGGTTCAGACAGAGGACAAATGTATCACAGAGAAATACACCCGGTGTTGAAAAATGTATGCAGGAAGCCATGAGGGACTTTGCTATACTGCCCCATTTACTCTACCTCCTAACCCTGCCGGAGAGCCAATGAACCAATGAACAACTGCACCACCTATCACACTGCCACTGCCATACCTGCATACTGCAGCAATCCTGTATATCCACCCCCACCCCACCCCCCACATGACGACCCCCCCCGCACAGGAACAATGTCCTTCCTAAAGGTTATCAGCAGCCCAGCTCTTGGTCAGCCCTCATCCTGAGTCCATTACACACACAGCAGCGAGATTCACTGCCTTAATACACCTCTCTTAGTCTCTCCTCACTGCTTCGCTGCACCCTTTAGAGGCTGATACAAATCCAGCACACACACACACACACACACACACACACACTGGGATTGGCCTACAAGCACTTTCTCTTTCTAGACGTCTGCAACGCTCTTCAATTCAGTTGGTGTAAGTTTCATTATGAAATATAATGAAATACCATATTAGCATATTGCTCAACCCTGATTTCAAAACGAACCCCCCCCCCCCTTTGCAAGACTGTTTGAGCCATGTTAGCAGCATTAGTGTCATTATCAGGTCAAAAATTCAATTACTCCAATACTGATGATGGAATACCTCCAAAGCATTTCCATCAGCTGAATTTTCTGTTTCCTGGGCATAAACAAATGCAGCTTAGTGCTTAGAGCTTAGCATGCTATCAGACTAAACTAAGGTGGTGAACCAGGTCAATACTTCATACTTAACACCTGTATGCTAGCAGTTTCACAGCGGACACATCAGCACACTGATGTTAGTATTTAGTCCAATGCACCGAGCGCGACCTCACAGAGCTGCATGGCCGTGGATTCTTCAGTTGATGTACCACATTCAATGTACTTTGGATGCGGTGCTACAATTAAAATACAAAATACATTGAAAAACTGTTCTATATGAGCACAAACAATAGATCAAATAACAACATGTAATGCGAGAGAGTCTGTCATTGTGACGGAGCCACAGAGAATTTTCACCTGTAACTGACTGTTTACCACTTGTTTATATTAAGGATTTTTATGTAAAAGTATATAAAAATGGATGAAATGATAACAAAGACTCTCTCTAGAAGGAACATGAGATGAAGATGCAAAAGAAACAGAAACTAACTACTCCAGTCTATATCTTGAGGTCTTCTGACAGAGACAATCCCAGAAGAAGACGAACCACTCCCTTTTCTCCCCCATCGTTTCATCACTCACAATCTCTACCACTGATGCAAACAAGCTTTCTCTGCTTCAGGCTGCCCTCATGGCTATTTTTCAAGGGCTACAGTATATCTTGGCACTCCTTGTCAGAGTCGAAGAAACTTTGGCCAGTGGGACGCAGACATTCGCACGGAAACATGGTGCAGTAGATTTGTAGAAATGATTTGAACTGCATCAGCGATAGAAGCGAATAGTTTTCGTGCTCTTTGGGTATGGTTTACCCTTTTGAAAACACTTTGCTCGCTCAAAATCAAGGTAATAGCACGCCACACTGAATGGGTTTCCACATGGCAGCTCAGACTGAATGGTTACATTTTTTAAAACCCAGATATGAAAGTTGACACTAAGTGACAAGAATTATTTTCTTCTCAGGACTAAATCTAAGATATCACCTCTTGATATTTAGAAAATACATAGATGGTTTAAACAGAAGGGGTGTACGGATTGAGCGGGGCCCCCCATACATCTTAACACCTGCTCATTCATTTAATCCATGAGAAGAAGGGAACACACCGAAGAACATACCGTGGGAAGAGGGGGTTGATTTTGGACCGAGGCCAAAAAGAAGAGGACAGGGCGGAGGAGAAAGCCATAAATACGCAGGGAGGCGAGCAGGTGTCGCAGACAAATGTGATTTACAGGGTCTACGTCCCATACAGTGCTGACAGGTAAGCCTATTAGGTTGATATTACCCGGCTATAACACACACCGATGGACCCTCTTAAAAAACGTGTGTGCAGCAAGTGTGTAAAGGTTATGGGTTTAAGAGAAAGATTATAATATCACATTGTTAACTTGTCCATATGTTAAGTTTAAAAATTAAATGATTATACTGGAGCTGATTTTCAATTGGTTTAATTCCTTACATTATATCTTTATTTCAAAAGGTGACATCATTTAGCAGCCATACATAGAGCTACATCAAACAGAACAAAACAGCATTGTTTTATTACAGCAGAGGTTAGACTGGATTGGACTGAAGAGCAATACTGGGTAAATGTTTTTACCCTGAAATGACATCAGCCTCCCAAGCCAAAGCGCGCGAGAGATAGAGAGCTAAATAGTGAGATGGCAGTGTATTTCTGCATATTGGAAACTGCCGGGGAGCAATCACTGAAGAATGCATACGTTTATGAGAAACTAAATGCGCTAGAACGTCGAGCGAGGAGATCTGCAATCGAGTTTTACTTGTAATACTGCAAGAGAGACACGAGACGGAGAAAATTGCCACCACTTGAGCAGCACACTACAGATGGTGTTGAGAGCAACACAGCACAAAGCAATGTGTTCCTTAATAATGTGGTGAATATTGCAGTGAAAGGCTGAGTGCTTCGTACTAGCTTCTGCAGACTCCAGCTTTTTTTTTTTCCCCTGTCAGAAGTGTGAACTCTTTCATCCTGGATATAAGAGGCTGCGGTAAAATCCTCAAAGAAACTAATCGCGTTAAATGAGGTTTGTGTCTGTATCTATGACTTCTGAGTGTGTGTGTGGAGGGGGGAGCACTGTGGGGGGGGCATAGGTGCCTCTGAGACACTCAAAATTCATGTCGCCTTTGAATCTAAACTCTGTGTCAACTCTCCACTCAGTCATCTCCTGTTTCATAATCGTGCTCGGTATTACTCTCTTAACACTCCAGTCCTGGTAATCGTATCTGATGATGTGGCTGCTCATTGACTGAGGTAAACCAATTTTCTGCGCAAAGTCTTTAAAGTGATTCAAATGCTGGAGATGACAAAGCCCAAGTTTGCCTGTTAAAAGCCCTTAACACCACAACGTTTACTTTAGCTTCCTGGGGGGAATCCTAGTCTCAAGCGGCTGCTCAACTCATACAGACAGACAGACACACACACACACACACACACTCACATATACACACATGCACATCTTATCATCCAAGGCTGAGGAAGCAGGAGAGCTATAAAAGCCGACCTCATCTCCTTAAAACAGGCAAGGCTGTCCCTGGGCGTCTTAACACAACTCATCAACTGTTAAACCAGAGAGAGAGAGAGAGAGAAAGAGAAAGAGGGAGAGAGAGAGAGAGAGAGAGAGAGGCAGAGCAGTAAAAATCAATGCCCCCCAACACGGCAAACAGCAGCCAATGATGTTAGGTGGAAGAGGAAAGAGCGAAAATTTGCAGCAGCGTCTCGAGTGGTTAAGGAGAAGCGAGCAGGAGCGAGGCAAGTAAAGAGAAAGTCCATGTTAAGCTAAAAGCAGTGGGCTAATATATGTAATTGATTACCTCTATGCAAATAGAAGAGCTCTAAAAAACAGGGAATGCAATTTAAAGCAGCAGAGTCTCTGAAATCGATTGGCGCTGTGAGTGAGAGAAGCCATTTCCCTCCAGCCAAGATAAAACACTTTACTAGGAGCTGTCAGATACTTATCAGGAGGAAATTAGCAGAGGAATACCATTTTCCCAAAACAAACAGGTCAAGTGTTTCTCCTCCTCCTTGAGTGGTCTCTCCCTGTCCTTCACTCTCACCCACTCTGATATCATCATCTGTTATTTCCTCCCGTTTAAATGCCAACAGTGAGGCTGCATTTCATTCAAACAGATCATTTTTTTAAAAAAACAAAACATACAGGCAGGCCCTGTGCGCAGGCAGAGGCCGTTTGCTGTTTGAAACGGAGAAGATGAGGTCTCCGGTTTGCTCCGGCTCATGGGAGCAACCCCAGAGCCCGCCAGCACCACACGTACACACACTGACGCAAGTCCGTCCCAAATCTCCGAGCCAGATCTCACCAAAACAATATTTGCGTTTTTTTGGCCTGCAGTCTGTGTTCCTGGCTGAAAAGAGAGGGGGAAAAAAGAAAACACACACGGAACAGAGCACAAAGAGATGTGTCCAAGGCAGCAGCCCACACAAGACAGCCTCGTCAGAGAGAGAAGAGGGCAGCTCGGCGTCAACATCAACACTGGTTCTGCAGTCATCGCTCAGCAGGTAATTATGATAACAACGTGTTCCCTAGGCAGCTTCTCTCTGATTTAGTTTCCGAGCACTTACCCTTCCTAAAATCTCCTCCCGATAACATCTGATATGATTACAAAGTCAAGATCCTTTTCAAGGAGCGCCCACTTATGTGCCTCTAATTTGGTGTATAGTAACTCTCCCTCTTGTGACTACTCAGTGATGCTTCTCATCTTATTGTGTATGCTTAGTTAAGATGTAGCTCCGATTGGATTTTCATAACATTTTGGAAAATGCCATGACATAAATGAACCTCACCTTCCAGCACCATCTGTTACTGAGCGCTCCGCTGCCTGCTATTACCTTCAATTGTAAACACAGCCTTGCCCACATGGGGGAAATACATCATTTCATTGTGTCTGTTATGATCTGGTTTTAACAGTGGGAGTTTGGCCCTGAATGGAGTCAGCGGAGTTGACCCTGTGATTACCTCTGCGTTGCGCTATTTTCCTCGGCTGTCATCACAGCCGACCCCTTAAACAGCCAGCGCTGCTCCGCAACAGGGCCAGGCTGTTGACATACTGAAGACATTTAAGATAATCCCGGAGATGTCTCTGTGTTTTCCAAGATTACATCTTCAAAGGGGAAACGCGGCCAGCAGCCTCGACTTGAAAGAGAGGGAGATGCAGAGGGCTCTTGTTCTGAAGGAGGGGGTGGAATAGCTCAAGAATGCAATCATGGTTTTGGAGTGGAAGAAGGCCTGTCCTGGCTAGCTAAGCTGGCAGGAGGGTTAGAGGATAGGTAGAGGAGGGTGGGGGCTGAGAGAGCAGAGAAAACACACCTGTTGTATGGGACAAAACAGAGGAAGGTGAAGAAAGGACTCTCACCTGTGTGACCTGACAAAGGCTGTAAATCACACAGTTCATCTGTGGCCGCCCCTGCCTTTTATTGCGTTTGGTATGCTGACACGTTGCGGGTAAATGGTCAGGTTTAGAGCGCAAAACACACACAAATACCCAGCAGTTCACAGAGTTAGCTGTGCGATATTAGATCACAATGCCATTACTTTGTTGATGCATGGATTTTTCTTGGAAAGCGCTTGTTTTCTTTGTTTGTTTGTTTTTTAAAACTGATCTCTTGTGTTTTGGCCAATGTCCACAATAATGCTGATAAACGTTGTTTCTCTCTGTTCCGTTCACATGAGGCAGGATTGTTTTTAAGTACTTATAAGTACTTTTTACCCTGTGCTAACAGATATTTTCTGATGTCACCAGGGTTATCTCTGTTTAGCGATTGGTTGAGTAATTGTAAACAGAAAGCCCGTCACAAACTGGATATTAGAGTTTGAAAAATACAGGAATTAAACAGACCTGAGAGGTCTAATGCGAAATGTAACTGAGTTGCATTGTGGGAATTGAAGGAAAGAGTGTTTTTGTAGCCTGACAAGCTTGGGAGCTGTCCAATAAGCTGAAAACTGGGATACATCAATGTCTGCAGCATATAATCTGATCATTCTTTTTTATGTCTCTTGCAAGCCTTTTACTTTTTCTTTTCTAAAATCATTTGAGTACCCCTTTTAAAATGTTTCTGTTGTTTCTCATCTCAGTGCAGGTGCCAAACCTTTAGAAAACAATCTGAAATGTATGCTGGTATGGGCTTGTCTCGTCAGAAAGCTTTCAAGACTTTCAGATTTTCAGGTCTAACCACATTAGTGAGAACTTGGATTTTGGATTAAAATGTGACAATGCGTTGTGTTTACAGGCAAAGCAATGTTTGAGTTATTAATCCCTGAAGGAAGATTTGTCCGCTGCATGTGACCCATACAGACTATTTAGTACTTCGGGAACTTCCTGGTCCCTGGGCACTTTGCTGAGGGTGCTATAACTCCAGTGGTCATGACTTAACTCCTGCATATCCTCCAGACAGGCGCATACGTACTGAAGCGTCACAAGGCATTTTTAGATACATTAACTGCCGCCGCACGACATCCGCAAGGACCTGAGAGCTGCTACACGGCCACTTTACATCACACAGCATATGACAAAAATCAGAGATGCCAAATGACATGTCACACACTCGCTTAGGAAGTATTCAATAAAAGCAAGAAATTATGACTCATTTCTGCAACAAATGTCAGCAGTGACGTCCTCTGTGGCTGTGAGCACCTCTTAATGACTCATGGAAGTGTTGGCTAACGCGGCTCTGACGGACATAGAAATCACTCAGCAGTATCCTTTCCGACTGCTGAACGCCATTGTGATAACATTGGTACTAATTATAGTACCAGAGTATTTTGACACAGAACACGGGGGAGAACTTGTGAAGAACGCTTAAGTAATAATAGCAATTTCTACTACACCAAGTAGCAGGCAAAAGCGGAGCGTTTACGCCTGCCTTCTTTCTGCTGTCCCCCGTCTCAGCTGGCGTGGTGACATCATCAGTGAGTCAGCGACCAGAGCCCAGAGCCGGGATCAAAAAGCACAGAGTGAGGTCTGTCTATTATCAGCGGCACATACTGTACGCCATGAGAAGGCGCAAACAGCCAGACAAAGAGGCACACAAGTCACACAAACCACCAGACGGCTATTTTTGAACCGCGGACGAAGGAGAGATAGAAGAAAACAAATATGTCATCAGCAGGAGGCCGGTACAGAGTGGATGAATCAGTTGAATCATAATTGAGTCTCACAGAGATGATCTTATTTTAGAATGAGCACCAATAAACACGGTGGTAGTGTGGACAGACAAAGCAGCAGCAGCAGCGTTAGGTACAGCGTGGTTCCTCTGAGCGAGCTCTGCGGTGGGCCCCTCCTCCGTCCCTCCAGCCTCACTGGCCACGGTTGAAAAATTAATGCAGCAAACTGACAACACTTAGGGCCTCCCTCTCTCTCCCTTTCTCCCCTCCCCATGTACCAAACAGGATCAATTACCAAAGCAGGGCTCCACTCAGTAGCGCTAAAGAAACAAGAGGCACTCTCCATCACAGCTGTGTGTGTGTGTGTGTGCGTAAGATAGTGTGTGTGTGTGTGTGTGTGAGGTTCAGGCAGGCTTATGATGAGCAGAAAGAGGAGGAGGAGGTGGTAATAGTCTGTTTGCTTCTCTCTAATGACAGCAGCAGAGTGGATTAGTGAGCCTCCTAACCCATCAGCATCACTCCTCCCAGTAAGTGACAGAGCATGTAAATAACCGGTTGTGGCCACTAGCAGGAGGGAAGAAAAGAGGGAGACAGGGAGACAAATAAAACCAAGAAAGTCCAGATGTTACGTGAGCGTTTTTCATCCACACGCCTTCATTCGTATGCAGGTGGGGATTTTCGAGGAGTTCCATTTCTACAACATCAGCCAAGTTATTCAAATGCTGCACATGTGACTGGAGAGGATAACATAAAGAAAGGCATCAGCAGAAAATGGCAGCAGGCAGTAATCCCCCAGCCAGGCCACTTGTGTTTGCCACGCAGGCAGGCAGGCAGGCAGGGCTGTCAGTGGCAGCACCCATACAGGCCTTATCAGTGGCAGCCATAGGGCTCCTCTAATAACCCTGCTGATGCAAGGACAGGCAGGGAAACGGACAACCAGACAAACAGACAGACAGACAGGTTTCACTTCCCACTTAAAGAAAGAGCCTGAGCGCCAGGTATCTGCCTGTAGCTGTGTGTGTGTGTGTGTGTGTGTGTGTGTGTGTGTGTGTGCATAAAGTGCATTTACTCATTTCTCCCACTCTTCCCACTCTCAGCGTGTAATGCTCTGATGGCTTCACACGTGCTGTCACTTTCACCTAAATGCACTCCAGTTGTTGACCGCCCTATCTATTAACGCCCCCCCCCCCATTGTCCCCCATTGTCTAAACTCACCCAGTAGGAGCATATCTGACTCCAGTATCATTATCGCCATTCAAAAGGTCAAGCACAGTGCTTCCAGCCTCTTCTTTGTGATTTATGCCTTTGTGCTATTACCTCTGTTCACATTAATCTCCATCTGTAAATCTAATCACACTGCCTCACCATCACAGCTCCTGGTGCTCTCAGGACAGAGGCCGTGGCCGACGGGAAAACAGCTTATGTAAATACACCACCGTTGACACAAGACGGGCGGCACACAATGCCTCGCTGCCGTGATGAGAGACGTCGACGAGGGTTCAGATAAGAGCAGCCATCACTTTATTTGTTGTTACTGTTCATTCACTGACACCAGTCGTCTCCATCTTTCCTCCTGATATACTTTTCATATCTCAGGGTGGAGTTTTCTCAACTCATCTTAAGACACTGAGGTTACTGAAAGGAACAAGACAATGCAGACACACTGCTGTAGGACTCCATCTGTAGTCAATGAATAACTCAAATATTGACACCAGCAAATGAGAGTGTCAGTCATGATACCCACCCCCCCCCACCACCAAAAAAAGAGAAGGATCATCAAATAGAAGCGCTTAACAGGCGTGCTCTGCCCTTATGTGAGCCAATAATCGTTACCTTCAGAGAGGCTCCACAGCGTCATGAAAACATCTCCTCTCGCGTGCCTCGAAGCAGCCTTGGAGCACTTTGAGCAGAGTGGCCAGACGCGGCTGCCACATGCAGTGTAAAGACTTAATCGGGTCTCCTGTGTGGAAGTACAGCGGCGCTCTCTAAGAGAATTCCCTCTGCAAGGGCTGATGGGAACCTTGGCGATGACACAGAGGCGCCCGCGGGCCTGTCAGCTCAGTCTCCATGCGCGCTCGAATCAGCACTCAGCTCCAGAGAACTTCTACTGCTGCACTGACACGCACTCGTACACCGGCTGACACGAATCTCCAGCATCACTTCAAACATCCACTCAGTCCCTCAACATCATACTCGACATGTGGCGTGTATTTGTGTGTGTGTGTGTGTGTGTGTGTGTGTGTGTGATTCTCAGCATAAACGCAGGCTGAATCATTCCAGCTATTAAATAAGATATTATGTGGCACAGAACCATCTCAAGATAAAGCCAAGATATGCAGAGAGCGGCGATGTTTTTGCATAAAACCAGCTGGAGCTGAGGCTGCAGGGGAAGATGCACTTTCTGTGCTGTATCAAAATGTTTATCTAACATAATATCTAAACTTAGACAAGTCATTTCAGCTGTAGACATATTTTTACTCAATTAATAAAACATAAACCAATGATAATATCAATGGGAATTTTATAAATGACGCCTTAGAAGTCTAGAAATCCACCACTGAGCGCAGATAACAGCAACAAAGCGACGCTAATTGTTGCAATCTGTTGCCAGCATCACCTTTCAAATGTGCAACATGCAAACCTCCAGGATCAGGAGAGTTTTAACAAATCAATACAAAGCCCTAATTCCTTTGACTGATATTATCAATTCAAGATTTCAAGATGGTGACTGATATTTTATGTGCCACCAAAATGCAAGGAGAGAGCTTTTAATAATTGATGGTGCTGGAGCAGGGAGATTTTTAACCGCTCTCCTCCTGTTATCAATCATTAATGGAGTTTCCATCAAAAACACTTCAACCCCTCAAGTATCAAATCTCTCTTGAAGGTGGAGGGCCTGCATTCAAACATCCCACTTAATCAAAGGGCGCACAATGTGCTCCCCCTTTCTCTCATTTTCACTTGCGCAAATTAGGATAATAACGGCACAAATTGCAAAATTGTTCACAGCGCAAGTGTAAAAGTAGGCATTTTAGCTGAGGTCTTCCTGTGAGTGATGAGGGTTAATGGGAAAATTCTAAATGTTTAAATCACAGACGAAGGGGGAGACAGCCTGCCAACCAACCATTTACTTTCTTTCTCTGTCTGCCCTGCGTATGCAGAGCTGTTTAAAGCTCAGTCTATCTATCCGGCTCGCTCTGTAAAGCTGCGAGGCCTGCCTGCTCAAAGTCACACAGGACACGATGTACATCAGCGACACTCACAAAGAGCCATAACACTGCTGCTACCCTTTAAAAACAACCACAAGGTTACACGCGTTGTACGTACAGTAAAGATGCACACACACACACACACACACACACACACAGTACAGGCATGTACAGTTTACTGCTTTGGGCTGATTATAAGGGATCAGCCAAGTTCCTTCTATATCAAAGTCCACCACCCAGCTGGGGTTACATTGTGTAAAATGTTTATATCACTGCAGCATCTTCTCCAGCAATCCCGCAGCCACACATACACACACACACACACACACACACCATACACACACGCTAGACTACCAGAGTGCATGAGCGCTGCAGCTAAGTGATAGCAGAAATGATAGAGTATTCCTAATTACCCATCAAGATGGTTTTGACAGTGTTCTGTGTGCCAGTGATCAGTGTCATGGCACAGCGCCAGCAGCGACTCGGTTCTGTTTGATTTGTAGCTGCAGCTGAGTAGCGGGTGGTACACCAGGAGAGCTGCAGTGGCACTCTCTTTCACTTTCTCTCCCTCTTTCTCCTTCTGTCACCCCCATACCCCTCCTCCATCCCCCTTTCTCTCACTACCACTACTCCCCCCACTCCCCCCAACACACCCACACACACACAGAGTCCTGTTTCACTGGCCCGACCTTGCCTGTCATCAGTATAAAACACCTTTTCCAGGCTGCTGCATAACAGACGCGCAGAGAGGACACTAAGTGGATTCTGTTGGAGAGACCTCCAGTTTGAAGAGTTTGTGAGCAAACCTGAGCACGATGCACCAGGAAATATCCTAAATATGGATGGAGACATGCTTACAGATAGTTGCTCAATGGATTAATCAACTGTCAGAAAATTTGCTGATGATAACTTTAATTATCCTGTCATTCATCTAGCAACAAGACTGAGAGCCTGCAGCCACGCAGCACGGCTGTAAGTTGGCACAGCAGCTGAATGCAAACATCAGCAAGCTCACGATGACACTGGTGACATGCCAATGCTTAGCAGGTATAAGCTAATGTTTATTAATACATTAGTTCAGCAAGCTAGCATGCCGACGTTAGCTCATTAGCACACAACACAAAGAACTGCTGAGGATGATGGGAAAGGTTTTTGGATAAAAAACAAAATACAGGATATTAAAATTTTGACCTGATGACAGTAGTAAAAAAAAAAAAAAGGATTATCAAAGATATTAAATTACAAACTTTCATGACAAACCCTCTAATAGAAGCACACTAAATTACAAATGTTTGCAGAAAAACTTTTAGGCCAGTCCATCCTGTATTCGTTCACATTGCACAGACCAACACTGCTATTCTCCAGGGGTATGTATGTGCATGGTATTGTACAGTCACTGTTGTAATGAGATACATTGTGATGGTGCAAAATAAGATACATCAAGGTGAATACGTGTTATTGAGCACAAACAAAAACCTATTAAAGAGAGATTTAAACAGTGTAAGCATACCGAGCGCCTTGGCTATGGTACTGTAAGTGAACAGAATTAATGCACGGAGCCAGACAGCTAATATTTGCTTTGTGAATGTTATCTGAAATTTGCAGCGTAGCTAGTTTTTTTAATGTCTTTTTAAGTGTACTTTGGCCACGAGTTTGTCGCGTCACATGAACCATTCTGATCTTAAACCAGTGCCACGGCAAACAGGCTGGTTTATTAGAGAGGTGTATATTATCCTTCTGTAATATGTAAACAGTTATGTCGATCTTACAGTTATCTGCACTTGAAAACACATTGACATTCAGATCATGGAGCCATCATGGACTTGGGGTCCAGCCAACTAAGTGTCACAGGTCAATTATCTTTCAAAAGATAACACTCCTCTCTGCCATTTATCTAATCTCAGCGTGATTCCCATCTCAGGGACTTATATTAAGTAAACACGATGTTGCGATATTCATTTTGAAAGGGGACAGGCGTCATAAAGGGGACTAATCTGCTCGTCACACACGCTAGTGCTTTAGTTTGAGACTGTGCTGACTCACATGAGATGGACTGAATCAAAGCAGCTTCAGCGTCACTGACTCAGGAGCTTTGTAAAGCTGACTATTCCCGAGGCTTTGAGTTCATCAAATGGGTCTACCGCTTTAACTTAAAGGACCACGCTGGTGGTTTTGTAGCATGGTTCCAGACCTCTGAACCACTGCCCACATGTTACAGGTCGCATCTTTTTGCACCAATTCAAAACAGAGTTGTGCTCACCGACAGCCAAAAACAACAGAACCAAACAGTAAGAATGGAGATCCCATCTTACTTTGCCAAAGACAGAGAAGCATAAATAAGACTGAATTACAACACATAAAATTGCGCATTATACTTAATATAAATACACACACACTGCGCCCAGCAACCGCGAACCACTATGGTGTTAACTGAAAATGATATTGATAAGTCGCATTCATCAGTCACTGCTGAGTGGTTAGAGGAAAACAGGAAAAAAGCCATGAATATGAATGTGATGAAGTGAAAACAAAATCATTATCAGGCTGGTGGTTTGGCATGTGGAGCCTCTTATCTACAAGACAAACTACTGCACACCATTTTTAAACCCTAAGTTTACAGATGTCTCCTTTCGATTTCCTTTCGCTGCCTCTCAGAAAGTCTTTGGTGTCCATCACTTTGACTTGAAAATCAACTTCCATCACAACAATCCATCACAGAGTCGTTTGTAACCTAATGCCTTATTGTTATCAAAGTTGCTCTACAATTGTGTGGTATTTTAGTTGCACACAGGGACCATTTTCAAAACTCCCCAACATCTGAGAGCTGATCACTGAATGCTGAGAATCACTGACAAGCTGCGTTGTCAGGAAATCAAATCAGAACGGCAAGTGAGTCGACGTGCATGTGAAAAGGATCATGTGGATTTAGTAGCAGTAATCTGCAAGTGACCTCTCCTACAAACGGCATTGCGGTGTTCAGATAACATAACTTAAGGGCAACTAAATACTGTAAGTACTCTAAGTGATGGATTAGCTATTTCAATCAAGTCTCTGCAAGTTTGTGATTTCATTAGTGGAGACAAATGGCAGCCCAAGAGGCAAGAATATATGTAAAATACAGGGAAAGTGATTTGTCGGTAATGGGCTACAGCAAGCAAAAACACCGGTATGGTCCTTTGACAATGACAGCCCCTCTTCAACATTTCATATTTTTTCAATGAACATCTGAGCTGAGCATTTGCCAGTCTTGTCACTTGGCATGAACTCACCTGTTTTGAGGGAAACGCTGCCACTGCAACACCAATAAATGTCAAAATGCTGAGCGGGATCAATACACAGCCATTAATCGCTCAGGAAGGTATGTGAAGTATCAAACTTGGCAGACACTGTGTATGTCAATCCACGGTTACACTCTCTCTAACACAACTGAACAGCTGCAATTAACACCCTTTTGTTCATTCTGTCATTGGTTTTGTCATTAATGGCACTGCCCCAGGCACAGAGATCCAGTTTAACTGTCAAAATCCTCCTTTCAGATCAGCTGCGCATCATTGCAGCTGACGAACAGCCTGATAAAACTGACATTTCACCCTGCTCTCTGCACCTGTGAGTCGAAGAAAGCGCTTTATCAGGAAGACATGAGACACTGCCAGCCCAGTTTGACTTAGTGCTACAACAGTCCTAAATGACAGACGCTACACACACAGACAACAAACAGCTTAATACCCTGGCGTGTGCACGGCTGTGTGCAATGTGAATTTTAATGAGAGACACTAAACACAGAGAGACTAAAACACAGAGATAGAGCTCTCAGATTGTCTCCCACGGTGTCTGGACTGGCGACTGCTACTCTTTATGACCCCGACGCTTCGAGCCGCAGATCAGATCAGGGACACTGTGCGACAGATGTCTGCCCTGGCGCTCTGTTCCAGGCATGAGTGCTGCTGGCACACACACCAAAGACCAAGGAAAGGAGGGGAAGGGAGGGGGCAGGAGAGACAGAAACTGGGTGAGCACAGAGGAGAAGACGGGTGGGAGAAAAAAGAAGGGGAGAGGAAAGAAAACAGAGGAAGAGGACAAGCGGAAGGAGGTGGGTGCCTGCCCTTGGAAATCAGACGTCACACTGCACAGACTTCATCGGCGGGACAAGATCTACTCTGTCATGTTTCTGTCAGACAGCAACCAGTTTGGTCAGAGAGTGACACTGCAAGTTTAGACATACTTCAAGCTGTGACTCTCACCCTGACTGACCCAGGGGAGGAACAGGGGACCTCGTGTGCACTGCATCGCCATTGGTGCTTATTAAAAAATCAGTTCAGCAAACACTCTTACCCACTGAGTAATGAACTTCTGCAGACACAAACCTTGTGTCTGAATCTACAGCAGAGAGGCTGATAAAACAGGGAAAGAGAGTGTTCAGAAGCCACTGATGACTGCGCACAAAAGTCAACATTTGACCTCCTCACAATGACTCTTCCCCTCTAGGTTTGGCTTTGAGGAGCAACATGCCAAAAGAAGATGAGAAAAGAGAAGAGGAGAGCTAATTATAGCCTCACAGCAGGATGGCCAGAAACAAACTTGATTATCATCATCGTCAAGAAGGCACAAAGGAAACCTGCTGCCTCCCCCCTTCCACCACAATCCAATAGAGAGGCTTTTAGCCTTCATAATGATTTACAAAGTGACAAGTCAAACAGATTTACTGTGACAGCCTGAAAGGGACCAGCACGAACATTATTATTGCTCACGTGACCAGACCTCCAAGCCGTTCTCCTATTCCCCTTTCCTCTGCCACCTCCCCTCTCCCCTCCCGCCAGTTCCAGGGGACAGCGAAGAATGAGCCGGGCTCAATGGAGGCAGGCAACAAGCCTATTCAGTCACCCCGCCACCACCTTCCTCGCTCAACACGAGCCCCCTTCAAACAGGAGGGAAAAGCTCTGCTTCGTGGAAGTTAGTTACTTAAAGCGACAGAGCCTCGCAGATAAAGATCTGGTCATGGAAAACTGGTGGCATGGGCTAAACGGAGATACCTTTGTACAATTTTAACACCATTACCAAAGGTTTGTCAGATTTAATGATCCATGATGTGAAGTGAAATTTTCAGCTTGCAGGAGCAGCTGACAACATTTCTGCAGCAGCCTTGGCCCTTCCAGTGGCCATGACACACTGTTAAAAACACTTATTAACCTGCAACGGAGGATCATTAAAAATGGAAAACATTAGGCAATCGCTGCAACACACATTTCATTATTATTACTTAGTGAGTAAAAGGAAGTGCTCTCTTTGCTTGTGTCTTCCTTCCATATTCATTGGAAGGTATCTTTTGTGCCCTGAGTGACATGATCTACATTTGACTTTCATTTCCGTAGCCCTGAAATATGGAGCAAATTTATGTTTGAGTAGCATCAGTCCCTCCAGGCCTGAGACGCTTTGCCTGGTGCAGTCATCAGTTTTTTCCCCTCCCTCCTCCCTTTTCTGGAAGGTGAAAAACACCTTGGCTGTTCCAAGCTTTGAAAACAGAGCCACCCCTAAAACCATCAGAGCTGGCGGCAGAGAGATGTGTGCGGAGAATTCTCAAGGAGCGGAGACCCTCGGGCTACGCAGATTCAGTTTCCCCCTTTCTGGCTTCCAAAAACAAAGGAATTCCAGAGAAAATCAGGGCAAGACCTCACCCCAAGCCAACGCTGCTGCTGCCACCCTCACCTCCCTCCCCCATGCTCTCACACACACATTTCATGGCAATATGCGAGCACACACAAACAGCACAGCGAAGGTGATTTCATGCAACCATCAATGAGACACACCTCCTCTTTTGTTATACAACCATGCTGATTTGATATCCGGGGAGACATGACAAGGGGAAGAGGATGGGGATGGGTGTGTGTGTGTGTGTGTGCGTCTGTGTGTGTGTGTGAGAGAAAGAGAGAGTGTGTGTGTGTGTGTGTGAGAGAAAGAGAGAGAGAGTGTGTGTGTGTGTGTGTGTGTGTTAGTGGTTGGGGGTAGGTAAAATAATGTTTTCCCCAATTCATATTTCACCACCATGTCTGTCTGCTGTTGCTGTTGACCATCACTAACCAGCACAGACTTAAACAAGACTGTAGCCGCAGATATTGGCAGGATATTGAGCAACAGCCTCAAGATGTTGTGGGTTAGCAGCCCCCAACCCACCCTCCCAACCAACTCCTCTTCCCACCCCCCTCACTGCTCCCCCTACCCACCCCACCCACCACCACCCTGCAAACATATGAGTCAGGACATGAAACGTGATGTCCTCACGTGTATCTTTAATAATGTCAACACATGCCATCTGGCTTCCACTCAGCTCCCCATTGGACAGCAAACTAAAGGTTACAGGGTATGTGAAAAGCAATATGGCTGAGATGTGTGTAATAACTGCATTAGATTCCTGCTAATGTATGTAATCTGAAGTAATGGGTAGTTGTTGGTCTAGGAGCAGACAACGAAGAGCTCTTAAAAAGTTCCATGGCTCGTTTCCACTGTGTATTACCTGAACTGACTGAAGAAAGATGAATAAGAAAACAGGAGGATAAAAAAAGGATTTTTTTCAGCAGGTTTCTTAGAATTTTTTTTTTTTTTTTTACACGACTGGTCACTAATTATCTTTCCAGAGTGTTAAAAATACAAACGTAATGATTAAAGAGTCTGAAGTGTCTGTTTGGATAATGTCAGCAGCTTCCGTCTTAGTTTCCGGCATAGTTAGCACACTAACATTTGCTACACAAAGTACAACTAATGGCGGAGGTCTTACAGACATTTAGTGTTTTTTTGTTAATATTATTATAAAAAAATTTTTGGTAGCAGACTTTTTAACATTTCAGTCAAAATATCTATCAACCTCGTGGTGGCACTAGAAGAACAGGCTGAGGATTTCCAAAGTCCTTGGAGATTCACCGGCTGGTAACGATGAACGTCACACGCAAGGTAAAACATTTCCGTACAAACCATCTCTCTTCTTGTCACAAAGGCATTTAACAGTATTTTTTGGTGCTGCAAAAATAAATGGAGCCTCTTCCTCACCCTGTGCTCCTCACTCATCTCTCATGGTTTGGTTATGTAAACCTCAGAGAAGGCCTGCTCACCCAGGAAAAAACTTCCATCAAAGCATATTCAAGTGAAATGATTTATGTCTCTTACGAACATATAACATAAATATAAATGTACAGAAAGATTATTTATTTGTCAAAGACAGTCTTAAGTATGTAAACTCAAAAATATCATTATTACATATTATTATTATTATTATTATTATTATTTTCTCCAGCACACATTTGTGAATAGTAACCCAGCATCCTTCAAAATCATAAAACACAGGGACCCTTGCTGTTTTGTCAATAATGTTTGCCAGATAATTAAAGAGCCCTGGGAGACAATGATAAACATTGTTTAGAGGCTGATCCCTGGCAAGCACCAAGCAGTGTATCATTGCTGTCTCCGGAATACAAACGATTAGCCTGGTCTCATTACTGATATGATAAACGACGCAGCGTCCACAGCGGCTTTGGTTTGCTTGGAGGACGTACTTGTAACAGGGGGAGATCACAAAAAAACGGGTGAAACACATTGAAACAGACCAGGAATCAGCGAGAGAGAGAAATGGGTTATCTGCCGTGCCGCTGCAGATCATGTTTGTGATATTTGCAGAGTCAGGTCTGCAGCCCGTTATAGTACTTTCAACCATATATATAACCATCACTATTTAATAAAATGGACTTCTTCATTTGTTTCACTCCTCATCACAGCCCTACCTTCTCCATCCCTCCCTCTCTCTCTCTCTCTCTCTCTCTCTCTCTCTGTGAAGTTAATGCTGTAGCTCAGCCCCGGCCCACCAGCCCCGTCTCTCTTTACAGTTGGTGTATCCACACAGAGGTTTAAAATATGCCCCTTTATCTGAGCCGCCCAGGCGGGAAAATGAAAGGGATGTCAGTCCTTAGAACCCTGGGAAAGCGCCTGGCTCAACCACCAGTGTCAAAACCGAGGGGAGGGCACCAAGCGGGCAAAACACACTGCACACAGTAATAGACTTTTTCTGTCACTGAGCAATGTCAAAAAGCAGTGAGAAAACAGTCTTAGTAGGGCAATGGAGCTCAAGATTACATGCCAATACGATTTGAGCGGCTCTCCATAACAACCACAACTGGCTTCATTAACAGACCACAAGCACACGTGAATAAAAAAAAAAAAAAATCAACATTGAGTGTACAGCTTCCTCCCTGTCTACAAAAATACTTATTGGCATGCAAAACGCACCTCTGCAGAGAAAAATGAAAGCCACTGTTCAATCATCAACCACATTTCAGCCTTTGCACTCCATGCATGCGTAAGAATTGGTGTTATGTGAGAGCAGATATTGCACGACTCCCTCTCCCCCTCATAACTGACATCGCAGGCGGAGAATGAATGCTGTCCCTTTGCATTAGTAAATCCTAGTTAATTTACTTTGTCGGAAAACAAGGAAGTATGTATCCCCGGAGGCCATGGTGAAGACAATTCGACCGCCTTCAGAGAATCTCTGCCATCACTCTCCATCTCCCACGCAACCTCCACCAGAAAAATCAACATCACCGTGCACTCTGAGAGACAACAGTGCCGACTAGACAAGAGACTGTTTATAGCACAAATGATATTATAAACACAGCTTGTGGCGTATTATCTTTAGAAAAAGATTCATTACAGGCTATAAGCTAGAAAGACCTGCACCATGCTGCGCTGAGAGTGACTAAAGTGTATGCAAAATTAGTTCATATAATCTGCAGTCCTCTTCAAAACGCATTGCCGTTGTTTGAAAACATAACAGGTTTTGACTTATTGACTCAACCCAGCAGGCACAGTTCTTTGCTGGACTGGTTAGTCTAATACCTGGCATCAACTCAAGCGCCGGGCAGGCTTGCATGAGAGCGAGCCCGAGTGAGGTCCTGAGTGGCTGTCTGGCAAATGAACCCATGTGGGACACCGTGTAAGGTGTGAGGACCTCTTGGAGGAGGCTGCAATCTTGCGCTGGCTTGCAGGCATGCTCCAGTATCAGGAGAGACAAGGCAAACACAGCAGATCAGTGCTGAAACCGTAAACCCACTGACCCAGCATGAAGAGGGAGAGGGGACTAATTAGTGACTGTACTTACAACTCAAAAGGAGAGGGAGCGAGAGAGACGAAGAGAAAGGAGCGAGGTGGGGAGGGGGACAAACACACACACAGACACACAGAGCATGCAGTTGGAGGATGAGGACAATGAGTTTGTTTAGCTTAAACAGGATTTACAAGCCAAACAGACACACGCCAACGCCACTCACTCAGACACATACTATCTCTTTTTCTCTCTATCACTACCCCCTATTCTCTCTCACCGCCTCACCGACACAGACACACAGCTGAGACAGGGTCTGTGAGGATTTCATCAGCAACACACAAAAAAAAGTGAGGGTAATTGCTTGCGATGGTGAGAAGTCTTGAGTGCAGGCGGCAGCGGTGGGCGAATGGATGGATGGATAGAAGGAACATTTTGTTCCTCCTGTGCGGGCTCCGACTCTCATATTGTTCCTGGTGAGGCCGGGTGTCATTTATGATTCAAGGGCCCCAGCATCTCGACGGATGGGAACAGGACATGGCCATTGTGACGTCCCCTGCACTCGTTTCTCAAAGAACATCAAATCAAACATGCATGAGACAGTGACAGGGGTGGGCCAGCAACTTTTCCTCTTCACTCTCTCTCCCTCTTTGCACTCTGTTTCACTCTCTTGTCTCAGGGAAAAAAAGCACTTAGAGGACTGCGTCTGCCTGATGTTGGGAGAACTCAAGGTTGAAGTGACAGCTCTTCAGAAACAGGAGTTAAGTTGATGTTTTGCCTATATTATACTACTTAAACAGATATCTGTACACAACACAAGGGCTGACAAAGACACTTTGCATGGATATTTAACTGAAGACTTATAAGAAGGGGAATACACCTTTTCCGAAATGTTTATTTATTCAAGTGTAGCGCAAACCTTCCTTGGCAGCACCTCCCTGTTTCACACACCTGTAAGCAGCCCAGCACGGCTACAGTTTTCTACAGATCGTCGCCAAACAATGCTGTTTCCTGCTACTTTAGGTTGAATGCCAAGGACTGAGCATTATTCACAATGCCACCTAAGGAGTTTAAACCAACCATGTTGCAGCCACAAGCCGAACCACAGTGCAAGGTTCACAGCTTGAAGGACAGTGGTGACAGGCATGTGGTGTTGAGGTTTTCTTGTCCCTGCGCCTCAAGTTGGTCCACTTTTGGATCTCCACACCGAACTGATGTCATCACAGTCTGTCAGTGCTTCATTTTCTCTTTAATTTGCTACACTGCATTTACCAATTTGAAGAGAGCTTAACTGCAGACTTATGGGTAGAATTACAACAACGTTTAGGAAGTAGTTAAGTGTCTGACACGAGGGCACAACCTCAGCTCAAACTTGAACATTTCAAGTTGTAACTCCCTCTAAGCCCTTATTCTGAAAATTAGACTTTAAAATGCTCTTAGGCAACACAAGTTTTTCCTTATTAAAATACCAAAATAGGCACATTCAAAAACAAAGGCTCAGTCTAGATGAAAAGCACTGCCAAGTTGAACCACAAGCGAGACAGAACGAAAGAGAGAGACAGAAACAAAGGCTGACTTCTGCTCGGGACACGAGTGGGTGGGTTTGGGCTGATGGCGAGACACCAGACTACATGAATCCATGTCAAGTGAACAGGCAACAAGTATTTCACAGCACTCCTCAAACCAACACGAACAGTTAGATGAAATGTCAGGCTGTCAAAACATTGATTAGCGTTCTCCAGGTTTTAAGCACTTAGCAAGCTGCAGCTGTGCCGACGCACAAGTAAACAGCTGCAAAGACTGTGCAACTTGGTAAATTGCTGAGTAACAAAAAGCTAATTACTCAGACGCAAGTAATTAGTTGTTTTCGCTGTACATACTTCTAATCACTATTAGCTCGTCGCTTCACAGAAGTGCAAAGACAGCGAGCGAGGTGCATTCAGTGCCTTGCTACTTTTTGGGAAAAACCATCCTGAGATTTTGGCAAAAACCTGCAAATGTTTGAAACTGATCATTAACTTGAAGGCTGATCTATTAAAAATGACTGATTGATGAGGAGATCATAAAAGTTATGAGAGCTCGGACTTCTGATACAAACATACAATATTTTCACAGCCATGTTTTATAATACCGTGGCTAGAGGAGAGTAATCCCCCCAATTCTGTCTCCTTGTTTGGTTTTAGGGAACAAGCATATTGCTGCACATAAGCATATGTCTTCTTTCTCAAACTGTAACTTGTAGCGCTGCCAGTGCATGTGTTGCCTTTCTGTCTCTCAGTTTTCAAGCTTTTGCTATTATCTCGGCACATTTCCGGCTTTGTTTCCTTCACATTGTGGCATGGACAGGAACACAATCCAGTCTTGGTGAGGGTACGTACATTTGCGCCCAGCGTCCTTCTTAAACAGACTTAAGAACCTAAATTTGATTTCAAAGTAAGCCTACTGGAGCCTTTAGCCTGTTTAGTGAATCAGACACTCTTCTGTCTTGTCTCGCAGCCTGGCTGGCTGGTTGCAGAGAGGCCCCATGAGGGACAACAGAAGGAAAGAAAACTCACACATGCACACACGCACATACACACACAAACATACACACTTCCAAGTTTCAAACAGTTGCAGATGGCTTTAATTCCTCGCCCTCTTTCTTTCACAATTTATCAGGTAACCCACTCTGAACGAGCGTGCCTTCTTTTCATGCTCTGCTGAGATGACTTAACGCTGCCTCGGTTCATCACAAGGAGAAGAAAAAAACAAACAAAAAAGAAAAAAAGCACAAAAGTCGAACAGCGCTAATTAATGTGGTGCGGCTAACAAGTGTTGCTGCTGAAACGATTTCATTACATCACCGATTTAAATTACCAGAGAAAGGAGACACTGGAGGGTGAACCCAATCTGAAATCTGTTTACCATCTCAGACTGACATACAGGGAGTGGACACAATAACATGAACACCTGCAATCTAATGCAATACTCCTGCAATAAACACTTGCAGTGGTAAGTCTTTAATGTTTAAAATTAGTTGAGACGGAGCCAGATTTCTATGGAAACTTAAGGTTTTAGGTGTTTAAAGAACAGCTGATTTACTGCTGGTGGTAACAAATATCCACTTAAATTCCTTACCTGCAGTGTCAGGCAGGTATGATTAGTTATAGATTTTATATTGTTTAATACTTCTAGCATCACAAAACTCCAAAAGTCTGTTACAGCAAAGAATTGCTGCTCTTCATCACGCTCTCTTTAACTTCGCCGCCTTACTAACGAGGGTCTTTTTCACCCCCTCCCAAAGTTTAGCTGTCCTGTAGCAGGGTGCACGGTAATGAAATAGCAGCAGTCTCCTCCTCATCCTCCTTCTCTTCCTCCTCCTGTCGGGAGCCCCCTCTCTGCTGCGCTCTGCCCCGGCTGGCCTCACATCCAGATGGGAGGAATTTTTATGGGGAGGGTCCATCAGACTTAAGGCAGAAGGCTGCGCTGAGTCAAGCAGCTCATCCACACTCTGCTGCAGAAGGGCTTAGGGAATGTTGTACTGTATATAGCGCTAAAGGTGCATGTGCATGTAAATACATAGAGGAGGGTGGACATTTGATTACAACCATACCTGAGCACTGTCTAATAGAAATATTCACTCTGAGTTTATTGTGAAAGAAAACTATCTCTTGGGTCCCATTAGGGGCTCCTAGGGGTCTCACTGACCTCACATTGGAAGCCAGTGATCTTTGAATGATCCCTGAAAGGATCCAATCAGTGTTATCAGTGCATCAAGGTGGGAAGTGTCACTGCAGCTGCATTACACGGTATTGTTTAACAGGACATAACAGAGTAACATATGGACGTGCCTGTTAATTGCATTACAACAGGTAGCCGATAATAGCCCTGAAGAGTCAACAAGCGCTGTCACACTGCTGACTGTTAGCTAAGTGACATACATTCTCAGTTTAGCATCAACCGAGCCATCAGCTGATCGACCGAGACGAGACATTCAACCACCCACACACACACTCACACAGACCTGCAATCACTGAGTTACTGGCACATTCCTATCTAGTGTCTTCACAAAATGCATGCGGTTATCACGAAATCATCTTACAGACACACTGACTTTTGGCTATTTCGCTCCAGCGCAACTCGTCCACACAAGGCAGAGACATGGGAAACACAGCAGCGCACACAAGCCGGGGTATTACGCCGCGTAAACGCGCTCTGTTGCCGCTCACGCAACCAGAATCGGCCCCCTCCTCCTTCTCTCCTTCCTGACACGAGTTCATCGGCGGCTGTTAAAGGTTTCCAGGAGGTCACCCTATTGTTAGCAGGTAGTATCTGTCCAGTGGGAGGCAAAACCCCATCTTAAGCAACCCACACACGCGCGCGCGTTCATTCGCCGCTTTGCAACCAAAAATAACCAGGCGCGAAACTTACTTTGAGCTTGGACCTCAGTGGCAAATCCGCGTATTGTTTCTCCAAACCTCGTGTTTACGGTGCTCCTCTCGCTCGCTCTCTCCACTTCACAAAGACGACGCGAGAACCCCGGAGACGGTGTGAGTGACTGACTGAATCAACTACCGTGGAGCACGGCAAGTTGAAGTGTCAGATTACACTGGCTATTCAGTTACCAGAGAGAGCCGTGCTCGGCGGTCGGTACGAAAATGCGACCTAGAATCCTGCGGAAGGACACCGAGTGTAAAGGTGTAACTACACGCTAATAGGCTGCTAACGGCACGTTTCACACTGGAGCGGAGTGCAGCACGCAGCTCCGGCTATTGTCTGCCCCTGGATCATTACAGCGCTGTTGCTTCAGTAATGCCTTGTGTAATCAAACCTGTAGTTACTAGTTAATTCAACCATTGTTCATTTTATTAGTGAGGTGTTTTTTGCCACAATTTCAGCAAATAAATAAGTAAAGTAAACTTAACACAAATTATTACAGTAACAACAACAATAATAATACCAATAGTTTTGTATTATTATTATTATTATTATTATTATTATTATTATTATTATTGAACAACAACGACAATAATAATAATAATAAATAATAATAATAATAATAATAATAACTAGTATTATTCATAGTGGTCGTAGTAGTAGTAGTATTTAAATTGATTATCGGTTGTCAAAATTCATGCTGGGTAATTTGATATTTATTTAACTTTTATTTTTAATTTAGCCTTTACACAAATGTATTTCCTGAAGTGTATGTTATTGTCAACAACTAATGAAATATGTTATGTTATGCTTATAACACAGTTTCCAGTTTATAATAATAATAATTTTTGCATACAAATATTGCTCGCAGTAGGAAATAATAACAAACCTGGCTTGACTTGCTTGTAGGCCCACTGTGTGTGTGTGTGTGTGTGTGTGTGTGTGTGTGTGTGTGTGTGTGTGTGTGTGAACCCGTGCCGCTCCAGCAGGTCTGGAGGAGGGGCTCCGTGTTTTGCGGATGGCCGGTCTCCGGTGGAAGCCTCGGAATAACAAAGACGTGTTTGAGAGCAGCGGCAGGCTGGGCTGAGCGGTGACGTCAAGGAACAATGTCTCCCCTCCCGACACGCACATACGCGCACGGCGGCACACACACGCACGCCAGCACACAAGCTCTTCCCTCTCTTCCTAGTCAGGCAAGGCTGAACTGCCCAGAGGGAGGGCCGCTCAGCTCGCACTGCATCAGATAGAATCACTCACTCCTCATGCTGTGCCTGCACACAGGATTTCTTCACTGTTTTTTTTTTCGCCAGAAAAAAATAAAAAAAGAACAATGGGCTGTTAGATCATTCAAATAAACCACCATAAACAAACACACAGACAAACAAAAAAGGGCAAAAAGTAGGCATGTCTGCGCCATTTACACCACCATATTTCCTGTGGGTGATAAATTTAGACACAAGATCATCAGTAAAGGCGACAAGATTAGCTGAAAGGTAATTCACAATTTCCCTTCACATAATGTGATCAGACCAGGGGTCAAATTCCTGTCACCAGCATTGTGGCCCAGGCTCCTCTCCTCTTTGAAGGGAAGGAAGGGGCAGCCATCCTCTTTAGCTTCCTGCCTGCAGGTCTCCTGACACTGATGCAGTGAGGACCTGAGCAGGGTATCAGCAGCGCAGTGAAGGGGGTGGGTGGGTGTCTCTATCACAGTGTCTCAAGGACACCCCAGCCCCCTGGTCGAAGCAGCTATCCGCACTGATGGGGGACAAATGTGTCCAGTGACATCATCGGCACTGGCAGTCACTCATTTTTATTTCGGAGGATGGGGCGGAGGGGGGCTGTTTCTTAGATGAAGATTGGGTGAGTGGTCAATGTCACAATGCTGTAGCTGTGAACTCGTGATCTGATTTTTTTTCCTCTAGAAGTGGTTTATCAAGATGACCCGTGTCTTTGTTCTGCCACTGCTTCTGTTATTGATGTTTTTCACCTGTCATATTGATGTTGACACTGTGAATCACATGAGACACATCCTGTTCACAGGGTTTTCTCTAACATCCTCAAGGCTTCTTGTTGTCAGACAATTTGAGCCTCTTTTCAATTTAACAGGAGACGAGTGTAGGTTTCTCTCTCACAGTCCCCCCAAAGCTTGGGATCAGCCACTGACAGACCTATTGTTGACTGCCATTTAGGTTTCAGTCTTACCACAGTAATATATGTTCTGGGTCATCCATCAAGTTTTTGTTTAAAACCAACTTAAGGCGACAAGGCCAGTTATGGGTGTCAGGGGGCCACAGCCGGTCGGGTGACTCTCCAGTTCAAACAATGGCTTGCCATAAGAAGTCCTTACTTCCATAGCCAGGCGTGCGCCACAGCCTCTTCAAAATAATATGGCCAGATGGCTGCCAACAAGATGGATGGATTATAGGTGGGGTGGCTTCAGCTTGACTTGGCTCTGTGTATAATTTTATATGTGCCGTGTTTCAAAGGGCTGAATGATCACATCAAAGGAGAACAAAGAGAGCTCTCAATGAAGCTTGCCCTGACAAGGTTAATACATATTGCATTGTGTTGGAGTGCATTAAATCAACATATGAACACTGTTTACACCGCAGAACATTAGTGACGATCAAGGCCCGACTTGGCCTCCGAATAGCGTTCAAATGATGTACGTTTCTACATCCAGATTGCTGTAGGCTTTGTGCTGGTGACAAGCCGTCTCTCTGTAGAGGCAGCACGGCGAGTGATGGATGCTGCTGTAGCTTCATGTAGCTATATGATGGAGGGAGACTTTCAGTTGTGCTGACATCAGCTTTCCCCTTCACAGAGAGGTGTGATGGTTGTTTACAGTGCCACCCTGCTGTCGCCACCGCCAAGCTCCCGCTGCTGAAAACACCACACTGAAGTACTAATAAACAAGTTCTGTCATCAGGAGTATAAAGTGACTGATACCTCTTTCACACTGAAGTAAGGGCAGAGTAAAACACTTTTTCCTTGAACCTAGTCAGTGACACTGCTCCTGACTGGGTTTTTACAAAGGTCTAGCTCTATTTCTTCTGTTAGCAACAACTGCAAACCATTTCTGCCATAAGTTCTGCAACGACATTGAACACATTTGCATAGTGAGTCACTGCATTAACCTTTCATAAAGTGACGAAATAAAGATGAGAAATCCTATTAAGTTACTCAGATTGTCTGTACAGTCCACCCTGGTGAATCTGTAAAAACAGATCTGCAGTGAGCAATTATATTCCACATTGCTGTGTAAAAAGATCCTCAATGGAGATTATGTCTTTAGCTGTGATGTCAAAGAAATCACAGATTTTGACTACAATTTTGATGGAAACATCTGGTATAAATAGTTAAATGCGAAATGACCTTGAATTATGTATGTTTTTGCTGTGAAAGTAATGTAACTGATTGACTGAGGGAGTGAAAGAATACAGGGGAAACAAGGGTTAACATTCAGGATGAGTAGAAAAGATGTGGGGCAGTAGACGGATCATCTCCTGCAGAGAAAAGGCAGAAGAGCACTATTTTAAAACAAGACAAGAAGAAGTCTGGTTGAGTACACCATTGATTGTCTCTGGCTGCGAGAAGAACAAGGAGCTGAGAGCAAGAGGGAGAGGGACAGAAAACAGATGATACGACTGCTGGCTTCTGGAAGCTTGGACAGCCTTTTATAAATGCTCTCTCTCTCTCACTTTTTCTCTCTCTCTCTCTCTCTCTGTCAATCGCTCTCTCCATTTCTCTTCTGTTTTTTCGCGGTGTATGTCGACTGAGCAGTGGCAGATAAAGCAGACAGCCGGGGCCCCATGCTGACTGGCCCGACTGGCTGTGGGGCGCACAGAGGCAATCAATGAGTGCTCACAATAGAGCGCCAGCATCCAGATAGCTAACAGCTCCCTGAGGCCATGGGAAGGAGGTGGAAAAGAGGGGGATGATACAAGGGAAGGGAAGAAAGGGGAGAAAAGGCAGAGGAAGGTGGGTGAAGAGATTTTGTGCATTCACACATGGGTGTCATGGGTTGTTTCCATGCCATTGGCAGAGAAAGGAAACATATATGAGGCACTAAAGCAGATATTGCTTCATGGTTGTTTATGCTCACTAAAGCATGTGTAACATGAGGTCAACATTCAGTTCAGGAACTCTCCACTGCATCTGAAGCAGGATTCATCAGTTATGAGATGTGAAGTGAAGAGTGGTGGTCCGATGCTTGGGGTGATAGCTGCAGTGATAGTGCTATTTTTAGTTGGCTCCTTCTTCCCCTCATTGTTGCACGGTTTGCGTGTTTGCATGCATGCGTATGTGTGAGCCCTTTTTTTTTTTTTGCGTTATTATGCAATGCAGTATCTGACCTTGGGAAGAACATGTGCCAGAGGGATATAGGGAGAGAGCTGAGTGAATGTGTGACCACTTCACCCTCTGTGTCATCCTTGACTGCACAACTAGCTACCTCACTAGTAACAGAGCAGCTCTCATGAGGAGTGCGGACATTATTAATTCACCCTGTCCAGATTCATGCATACATACTGTAGGTCGCAAGTGTGGAATAGAAGAACACGTGACTTTTTTCTGTAGCTGTGTATCTGTTTCTGTATAAAATATAAAAAAAAGATGTCAGTGCTCATTAACACACACAAATACACACACACACAACACATGCTTAAAAATATGCACTACCCATTCAAAACACCACTCATAACCTGCCATTTAAACCAGCCTTCAGTGGCAATCTTGTATTGTAACAAGGATCTTGTGACTGGAGTTAAAAAGGAAAACAGGCTGGCAGACAAGCCACCTAAGCTAGAGCCTATTTCTCAGGATGACATTAATATAATAGTGCTGGTGCCCAAAACAACTTTGTATTGATTCACATAACCTTTTAAGCCAATCGATTGCTGCACTCCAACTCAGAATGCTTAGGCATAGGCATGTTTTCAAGCGAGGATTTGTTGCAGTGTTGCATGTTAAATATTGTGTCTTGTAGTGCTTTTTTTGCTGATGTGTGAGTAATTCATCCTCATTCAGTTTTTTCACTTTCTCATTCATATTAGGATGCAGTAAATGTGTTAAAAGTAACTAATTGGTCTCTTTGATTGATCATTGTATCTTGCATTTATTTTTGTTAAGGGTCCCTTGATATCACAACCTGTCAAAATTTGAGGTTTTTTAAGATAAAAATACTTTGTCTTGACATAATGTTGTAAAGTGCTTTCATCCTTACCATGCTGACTCATGCTCCCCCGGTTTTCAGTGGTCTTGTTGCTTCCCAACATACTGGCCATGGTGACTCATCTTTAAACGCAGATTCTCCAGGTCTATTTAGTCTTTGCAGATCCTGGAGGGACTTCACGAAAAAGCTGAATGGCCAGAGACAGTTCACCGCGATTTCTACTTGACTTTGCTTGCAGGTGTCAAGGCAACCAGATTTTTTTTAGTAATTAAAGGAAGCAGGGGTTCAGAGTTTCATGTGTACCTGCTCTAAAACATTGGCATTGTACATGGAATCCATGCTTGCGCTGAACATGGGAACAGTAATAACCACTACCTAGTTGTTCTTGTGCTAATTTATACTCCTCTTGTTAAACTACAACTCATGGAAGGATATCTGTGTGTTTTAAAATTAGTCTTTCAGCCTTTTATGTAAGAATAACAATGAGATGCAGTATGTATTTTGTTTGTGGTAGTTCTGGTATCAAGTTAACAAACCATTACAACAAACCATCATATACAAACCATGTGGTACACATCATAACCTATGCGTGTTCATGTTGATTTTAGAGCATACGTGATTTTAGGTATTTAACATGGATGAGAGGGCACTCGTGACACAACATCTTAACAACAGAAACACAGTCTGCTTAAGACTTAGCCATCCCAGATCTCTGTGATAATATACATTAACAATGACTGATTGACTGATCATACTATTCAAACCACCACTCTTTAGTTCTCCAAGGCACAGTGACTGAGCTCACAACCTCTGGCATGTCTCCGGAGGGCAGGTACTTTGTGCCTCAGAGTTCAGGATGGAGCTCGGAGCCGCAGAGCAGCAGGAGGAGGTATTGAATCTCCTCCAGAAAAAATAAATAACGCCCTTGTCTGCAAGTGACCGGTGCTCACTCCCAGACTTTCAAGGCGGCTCGAGTTACTGCGGCCCCTGACAGGAGCAGACAGGTTGTGTCTGAGAGAAATACCTTCCCACAGATGACATCATCGTGGAGGGAGAGCGAGGAACAGAGTCAGCCAGGAACAAAGGCTCAATACTCAATCAAAGCCTTTAGATCATGCCCCGATCTTTTTTCTCTCCTAACAAGTTTTGCTGTGTGATTTTATCTGTGAGAACATTCTGTCTTGTCTCACAGAGTTTAGCTGCATGTCTGACCGATCAGGACCCTGATTAGACCATTATATGTCCATGAGGAGGAGAGCTTCAATCTTCATTTATTAGTATTCGAGAGGCATGAAAACATGACCTTAATTCCCCAGAGTGGCAACGATCAGACAGTATAGTTCTCTATCTCATACAAGTCTTAACACACAAACATACACACATACACACAGCTGTAGATGAAGAAATTGTGATCTAACAAGGCAAGTCTTAGAGATGAGTCTATTGTGTGGGATGAAATTAGCTTCTACCACTCTGCTCCCAAATGAGGGTGGTCTCCCCTGAGCGCTGTGAATGACATAACAGGGATTTGTCCGTGAAGATCTGGCTCTATTACTGCAGATAATGCTCTGGTAGACAACCACAGAGAGATCAGAGAGAAAAGTGTGTTGCTCACAACTTGTAATCGCATGTATCTCAATTATCTAAAATGGCCTCATCTATTCATCCTCTTCATCTTCACTGATTGTTGAGCAGCACATGGAGCAACATGGAAGCTTACTGATGGCGAACGTTTACTTTTAAATCTCAGTGAGGTGTCATGTGTGGATGGATTGGTTTAATGGTTAAGAACAGTCAAAATATCTGAGCCTTAGAAAACATGGTGATACCACAGAAGACAGCACCACCTGCTGGTTGTGTCTGGTCAGTGGTGTGGGGTAGGAGGGTTGGGGGGGTTATCATGCTGTGCAGAGAGATCACAGAACAGGATTAGTTGAGGAATGGGACCAGCCACATCCATGACAATCTTATCCAGATGCTACTCAACGCTGTCTCACTCACAGTTTACTGTAACTGTGCTTTGGGTGAATGAGTTACCAGAGTCTAAAGGGTGTAGCTGTTCTGGCTTGTGGTGAAAGCAGGACCAAGAGAAAGTGTATTGCTCTCCACGCCATCATATGTGAGCAATAGCAACAAGACTCGAAATGGTGCAGTGGAGATGTTTAGAGTCTGGAGGCAAATAAAGCAAAATGGTTTCCATCTTCCTGGAAAAACACAAGTTAAAGATATTTGCCGTTTCACAGCCGTCATTCATGCTCTCCATGCTCTCATTATGTTGTTGACACTCCTCTGTGATATGACGCAATAGGTGGTGCTTTAGTTGTGCAAACATCTCAGTGAGAACGGACTCTGGACCTCGATGACCAGCAAGCTGTAAACCGTCCTGCTACCACCCACCCACATGTTGCCACTTACGGGACCTACTGTACACAAACACAAAATGACTCATCCTTGTGTAAGAAGGGAGCCGCCCAGGTCTGTGGGCAGTATCAGTATGCCACTATCTACACAGCCTATGTAGCACCTGACCCCACTCTCACCTCGCCACTGCTCCCCTGTCCTCATATCCTAATACTGTTTGGAATGTGTTGCCAGGCAACGGTCTCCATAAACACAGCACCTGGCAACTCCAACAGGAAACCTCTGTAGCTCTGTGGAAAATTAGATGCCATTACTGTGTGCACACCCATTTGTTCAGATAACTGGATATCTGTGCATGAGCTCTTTCTCTGTCACTCTCCGCTCTTTCTGCACCTGCTGTGAAACACTACCTGTCTTGTAATTGTGAGATTTCCTACAACTGCTGTGATTTTCCAAACAATCAACAATCTAATCTGTGTTGGTTCATGAACTCCCAACATCAGCTCCGATTCCTCCTCATTACTATGAGCAGCCTCTCACCAATTAACTCCCCCTCTGATTTGCATTACAGAGGTGGCTGAGGAAGTGCCATTACTGGACCTCCACACTGCTTACTCTGTCCCATCAATTTCCTGTTATTGTTGGCAGTTGAGCTGAAGGCCCAGTATTGATCCCTCACCCTTGGAGAAGATAAGGTGGAGAATCGAGATGGATTCCATATCTATTATCTAATGGAATTCCTCCTCCCAGAAAGGGCTATGGATTTTCTGCCATTGGGGCTGTGAAAATGTGTGTCTATGTGGGCTTCTGCTGTGTCTGTGTGTGTGTTTATGTGTGTGTGTGTCTGTGTGTGTGTGTGTGTGTGTGAGTGTCCTCTCTCCAAGCACAGAATGATGCTTTTGTGGGATGGATTAATGTGGTAAGCAGAATATGGTGGAAAGTGGCACTGAGGCTTTACGGACTGTTGAAGCATTCAGGGAAATGCACTCTGTATGAATGTGTATTGACCTGCTGCTCTCCAAATGGTCCTCTCAGAGAAGTGCACATACATAGGCTCTCATGTGTGGAGTATTGCATCAAATACTGACACACAAAGTGGTGCTGTGTTGGGGGGGCTTTCTTTAGACTGTGACTTGTATATCAGAGAGGTGCCACTTTCTTATATGGTCCTTTTATGAAGGGTTTTATATGCTGTAACTAATAGTTTTTATGAATGATTAACAAAGTCTTTTGCTAATCCTTTATATATCAGTTATACGCTATTAATAAAGGGAACATTTGAATTGTCAGACAAGTTAAAAAATTGTTATATTCGTTGTTAATAAAAGCTAATAGGTACCTTTGAATATAATACATCAAATCTGTATTGGAAGAGGAGCAAATGAGCCTTGAGCAGATGATTGGCATATCATCACCTTTTAAAATGATATAGTTTGATATAGTTGCGTTTTTACACAAGCACTATATAGAGAGTAACATTAACATTCATTTGGAGTCATGTTTCTCTCTCTGATGAATGCAAGCCAAATGTTCTCTCTCCTTTTATCTCTTTTTTGTTCTCCCCCAAGTCCTGAGGGAAATATCTGGCTCCTTAGTGTAGCTGCTAAATGCTCCAATATGTTCACCAGCAAGTCACTAACTGTGTCTGTCTACTGGTTGGTGAGGAGCAGGTAGTGTGCGGATGGTTTTTAGAGCCTTCTCACTGAAAACATCTGCCAGCTTTAGCTAGACATGACACCCATGAGAGAGGTGGAAGTGAACAAAACAGTGAGGTTTTAGACCATAACGTGGAAACAAAGAGCTAAAAGGTGCTAAAATGGCTCGTATGGCTGAAGATAATTATCTGTAGGTTCATCACAACGAGCAACACCTTTCACATACAATTAGTCATGTCATCCATTGCTGATGTAAAAATATTGATTACAGCAGCTATGACAAATGGACAGCAGACCTCTTCCAGCAGGTCAAAGGTGAAATGGTCAATTGTAGGGGGTGTGTATTATATTAACTGTGTCATGGTGGAGGAGGATAAGCACACAGCACAAGCTGACCACCCACATGTTAGTCCCAATAACAGCCTACTGTTGATCTGTGAAGAATGATTTATTAACCATTATTAAAGTTGTTAATTACAACCTACAAATACTGGGTGTGCTACTGGAGAGTGGTACCTATTAGAAGAGAAACTATTTCTCAAAGAAAACTGAACAACTTGAATTGCAATGAGGTGTCTCTATGACACAATCACTGCTCACTAGCACCAGATCCCTCTTTGTTTCGGTCTTTTGTTCCTACATCCAGCATGCTACCTTATCAGAGCATCAGATAAGCTTCCAGATCATCCTCTTCCTTAATCACACACAGGCACAGGCTGACCCTGCACAGATAGCAGCTCTGATTTTCATGTACTAATATCCCATAGACATTAAGAACAATTTCATCCCCCAAACAGCCAGTACATTGGTGAGGTGGGGGATACTGAAACAATAATACTTCTGCATCCTATTATGACTTGATTACCTTCCAAAAAAACTGACTCACAGTGGTGAAAATGTGTTAGGAATGCATCAGAAATAATGAAGAATCAACAAGCCATCACCTTGATGACTGTGTTTCTAGTAGCTCTGTGGCCCCAGAATGCACACAATGATATTTCACAGGAGCTTAAATCAGTGTGCTCGGCAGCAGAATGCAGGTGGGTCTCTGGCATGTTCTGGGATGATAACTCCCTGTGTAATCAAGCTGTGGCACAGTTGCACATATGGTGACTACTGTCATTCTGAGAGACTGCTGATAAGACGGCGCCTGCTTTACAACGCACAAGTGACAAAGCTGGAGTGTTTTGTGCAAGCAGTCAAGGGAGTGGAATTGAAAACCTGCTTTGATTACTGTATATGAACAGTAGCTGTGCTGCAAATGTCTTGGTGGTTACAGCTGCAGCATGGTTACCATCATTTAATTTACCCTCGACTGGGCTGAACGGACACACATGCACAAACACACACCCCTCTGCGGCACAGGCTAAAACCCAGAGACAGAAGTCAGTCCTGTAATGGGGAAGGTGATAGCCTTAGTGGGTAAATGAATGTCAGCAGCAATTAGAGGCCTGGCGTAATAGCATCTAACAGAGAGGCCACAGCGCAGACAGGTCAGGAGTTTACCATGTATCACCAGGATTACATCCACACAGCGCATACACTTTCAGCCAAGGACGTCTCGAGGGCAGGGAGACAAGAGGCGAAGCACACAGTCAGGGTCTACACAATATGAGAGGAGCAGACTCACAAAGAGGAGGGGATTAATGTAGGGCTGAAATGATAAGTCAACTAATAAACTGGCAGTTAACTATTTTGATAAATGATTAATCGTTTGATTAATGCTTTGATCACCCTCTAATATGTGGAGATTTTCTGTTTGTCTTTGTATTGTATTGTATTTTTATATCATAGCCAATTGAAAATCTTTGGGATTTGGACTGACACATAACCCAGTATTATCATCTTGGACTGTGAAAAACTAGGATGGGCATTTTTCACAATTTTAAGACATTTTATAAACCAAACAAGTAATTGATTAATGTAGAAAAATTGGTTAGTAGCAGAATGACAATAATTTAAGTGCAGCTGGGACTAACAATGTGATACTTAAACTACTGTTGGACAGTTCCCTGAGGATATAGATAATAGCTTGTTGTCCCTCATCTTCAGCTACAATGGGCTATTTATTGTTATATTTGAGCTTTTAGCTGTATGTGGTGAGACCTCAGTGGGTTTAGATACTGTTCTGAGCTTTAAGGTGTAAACATTGTGTAAGGATGAGACAGTCAAACAGAAAAATAAACCCTTGTCAATATGACTTCAGGGAACTCCCTCTCTCTTTCTCTCTCTCTCTTTCACACACACACACACACACACACACACACACAGAGGGCGAGAGATATGGATGTAATAGATGTAGTGTATACGAGATGTGTTAAATTGTTGTAAAAGTAATCGGTTCTAAATTTGGTTTGGAGGTTGTGCCCCTGTGGTTAAGGCACAAAGTACGTCCCCAGTTTGTGTCTGGAAAGGGATATTTGTTTATTTCCTTGGCTTATAATGCAAAAAATGGTTTAGTTCAAGAAAGGTTAGTGTAACAGTTCTAATTAGGCCTGTGCTGCTACAGTTACAGCCAAAACAATGGTTAAATTATTAGTTAATTCGAAAATCACAATCTGAGGTTACTTTGTTTACTATTGTTGAGTTCTGAAAGTTTTATAATCTTTATAAACAAGTGAGAAAAATGATGTGGGATATGACTGTGGGAGGATTAGTCTTCAGTGTAGTGCAACAATTATCATTATGCCATCATATTTTATACTGAGTCAAACTTTTAAAACTGGTAGAAATGGTCTCACTGTAAAAAAACTTTTTGTTTTACTTTCTAGAGATCCTTAAGATGGAGGGTTTTTTTTGCAGCATACACTGAGTGTAGCGTGTGTGTGTATAAATATGCATGTATGTGCTCATGTTGCTGTTCAAAATAGTCAGTGAAAGCATGAATGTACAGTACAGGCACACACAATAGAAGGACAGAGAATGAAAAAGTGAGAAAAGTGGAGGAAATAAAAAAAATACACCAAAGGAAAGAAAGAAAGCTATAGTAGACTAAAAGGTCTTTTGCTGCATATTCAGAGGTTTTCCCATGAGTCCAACACACTGGGCTAATCCCATCCCATGCTGACACTGTGTCTACCAGCAGAGAGAGGACTCAGGAATAGACAGGGTAAAGGAGCAAGGAGGTGGGAGGGGGATGATGGGAGGTGTATAAAAAGGGAGGAGGTGGAGGAGTGATGGGAAAGAGGTAAAAGATGGATGGAGGAAAAGAGAGAATCAGGAAGGTTGTTAGAGACTGGTAGCTGATGACTGAGTGGAATCACTATACTGAGGGAAAATCACTGAGAAGATACAGGAGGTGTCGAGCGAAGGCTGAGATGACACATGAATGCTTCCCATCAGGTTTCTCCCTGATTCAAACCAGGGAACAACACCAAAAAACAAAATGAGCACAATGTGTATTCATCCCAGATGATCAAACAACCTTGAAGGAATGTAAATCTGTGGTGCTTTTATTCTGCATTTTCTATTATTCCTCTCAACCAGACGCCTTGTGTGGCTGTCATCCCTGAATGTGTGTAGGAGGTATTGGTGGAAGATCGCATCAGGCTTAATTAGATATAATTATCCCCCTCTCTGTATCTTCAACCTCCAGACCTCCGAGCTAGATACTCTGCACTCCAAACACATCACAGGGCGCCCTCTGTTGGTCACAAGAGCCACTATGACTGCAAGTAAACACTTGCGGTGTTTACTTGTAGTAAATGGGCCATATGGAAAGTGGAGAGGTTCCAGTTTTGACACCGTTAACTTTAATATATGTGTCCCTTGGTGCAAAGTGTCTGAGCACACTCTGTACTCTGGCGCCAAGCAGTATAGTTTGTCACCTCTCTGAACATTTAAAGCCGACTCTGGTTGTGGAGGAGGAGCAGGTTGTGTGTGTAACAAAATGGTATTAAGCAAAAGCCTGCAGCATGGGAAGACTAACATACTGTATCCTCAGAGAACAACTAACCATATGCTGGAAAGACACTTTATTAGTGTAAACATGTGATCTGGCTGTGAGTTGAGATAATCTTCCTGCTGTCATATGTTTTCCCACTCTTATTTATTACTACATGTTAATGCCTTTTTCAGACTATAGACAGAAAACCAGCACACTGAATTTGTAACAGGTTGAAAAGGGGGCAGACAGACATGATCTTATCTGGTTCTTATAATCTATTAGCATTATAAACTCTAAAAGTCTCATTTTTCTCATACAGTGAGCCTATGAAGGACGATAAAAGTACATCTGAGAGTGTGACAGTGTAAAATGCTTTGAAATTTGCAGTGTAAAAGTACATACTGACTGATTGAAGTGGTCTGTAGTTTACGGCTTCACATTAAGATTGCTTCCCAGTAATGTTCACTTGGTTGTTTCCAACATGCTTGCAGATCAAACTCTTTGCATCCTATAATAATCTCCTGTCTCCATGGCAACCATGTTTCTTCTGGTACCAAGGAGCTCAGGTGCGCGGTGTTCCTCCACACATTCTGCATGCACACACACAGACACATACGCACACACACGCACACACGCTGACATGCACATGCACACTAAAGCTAACGTCTCCCCTGACAACAGAGCACAGCTTGCATGGAGTGAATGAAATGAACACCAGAAACACCCAGCAAACTGTTACATCAACCCTTTTCTGGCAAAGTCCTCCCACCACATCTGCTTTTGTTATCGCCTCATAGGAGCTCCCTTCTGTTAGGTTTGGGCTTCGGGTGAAATCTGTCTCTTGCTGTTCATTTTTGCTTTGCCTTGTCCATTGGGGAAAAATGAAACATACTGGAATTGGGATGGTAAAGACAAGGAGGTACTGCCAACACATAATATACACTTTAAAAGTCAAATTAATTTAACCACTTGCACTACATCTCTTCCAGCACTGGTAGGATTAGAGAGGATTTTAGGTCACTGCACATAGGACGGTGAGTGACACTCAGAAGATTGATATTGTCTTAGCTAAAAGGGTCTGTGTCACACAGAATACAGAACATTATATTATAATGCTCCTCATGTCTGTTTGCCGATACGACCTTGACTGTCAAAGACTCCTAAGTGGCATAATTGCTTGTACAACCTTCAGGAGGTTGTGCATTCTCGTCCTCCATTAGATTCAAGCATTTCTGGACAGCACATGGACAGTGCACATAAAGGGCGTTGTCTTCTCCCTTCTTCTCATCCTCTCCGCCTTTAATCTTTCTTTCCAATCTCTCTATCCTTTTCTCTTTTTATGAGAACTGTCACATTCACTCCCCTTGCTCTCCTGCCGCTAGTGAAGTCCCTGCCAGCCGCCAGTCTTTGCCTTAGGGTGTGTGATAGAAGAGCTTTCATTTATTAGCGATTATATCACTAACACAAACCAGACCAAAGAGCTCCTTTTTCTGCTCGGTGAAACACAGGAGCAGTACTGGTCATCAGAGGCAACAGTGGAAGTCCCCACATGGTTGAGATCTGATGGCTTCAAATGCATTCTCTGATCAACGTGTCAGAATAGAAGAAAGAGCCATTATAGTGGGGCCTGCATGCTTGAATCCATAGGCGAAAGCCACAGGTTAACTGGCACACTGTGACCAAAACGTGTCAGATGTTCTTTCTTAAAGCTAATGCATCAGACCTGTTTGATATGAAATCTTAGACGTCCCATGAAATAATGGCTCTCCCTGTTGCTATCTATGTCCATTGGTGCACAGCAGAGGTATTGTGAGGTGCAGACATGTGGGGCACAGGTACTGGTTGAGGTGAAAGGTGCATTTGGGTGTTCTAAAAACAACAGGTAGTTAGTTATTGTAGTTTTGCCCTCTCATCAACGCAGTTAGAGCCGATACCATGGCTCACAGCTCACAGAGCCTATTAAAGCACTTAAAAACCGGTAGCGTCTTATTGCAGCAATTTGCACCAGAAATGGCACTTATTCTCACAGTTTAAAGTCAGTCAAATCTGCTATACATATTTTTAGATTTAATGTTCAGTACACTTTCCGATGATATCATTGTGTTTGATTCCATTGTAATATAAGAATCATAAATGTGCTTAGAAATTATAGAAAAAAGAAAAAGAACTTGCCTAAGAACCATGTGAAATTCAAATTTTCTTCAACATCACAGAAATCCCATGGTAGGTTTCTGCACATCCATAGATACAGTGCTAATACAACCTGCTCATGGCCAATTCACCTTATTCAAATGGTTGCCAAAATATAAACAATCATTATGTAATCATTACAAGCATTATGGGAACTAAATTTACAATAAAAGTAAATCGAGGCAAGCTCTGATTGCACTCCTGAAAAGTTATATTATAAATTATATGTCAAAAATCTGTATGGTGACTTTTAACCTAATATGTAGTTATTTTAGAGCTGTTTAGTCCTCTCATCTTCTGAGGTTATAAACACTGTCTTTATTTTAAATGGTATTATTTGTGCTTTTTTCACAGTTGTGACTGTAAAGATGAACCCGATGTGAAATTCTTACTTTTGCTGTTGCTGTGAATGTTTAATTCAATTTAGACTAAAACAGTAAAGGATGAAATGGAAAGTGCAGATGATGGAGAAGGTAAGTGCCCCTGTGTGACTGCTGTCAGAGTCCGTTTTACAATTTTCATCAAAAAGCAGCTCTTCAAATCCTGCTCGTTGCCCTGTTTCGTGCAGAAATTCTCTGAAGCACATAAAAACATTTCAACCACCGAACATCTCATGGGACTTGTAATAGAATTTAAACATTTAGCTTGAACCTTCAACTGATTTCCTGTCATTTTGAGAGGTCTGGTGATTTGGATCAAACTGTAGATAAAATACACACAGAAATACCTGAACATGAGCACACATCACCCACGATGTAACCAATTCCAAACATAACTGCTGATGCAAAATGATGATGGAGTAAACAAATACTTAGTGTTTTGGCGGTCTGTCTGGTCACACCATTACATTACTTACCAGGCAAAAGTGGAGCCAACACAAAGACGTGTTGGCTTGCTGGCAGACTGGCTGGTCTAATGGTTGCTCTGTTAGCCTGCAGTAATCCAGCCCAGCTCCCCTGTCTCAGCAGCCCTCCATCTGTCATTGGAAAGCTGCAGTGGTCCCCCAGGTGGGAGCGTTGTGTCAGCCTGGCAGGGTCATTACCACAGGGTCTGGGAAGGCCGCTGGTGCAGCCTGCTCCTCTGCAGTCCCTGCCCGGCCCTAACCCCTGCCAGGTAGCAAGATCTCACACAGACCTAATGTATTCACACTAATTAAACTGTGCCAGGCACCACAAGCGCCCAGCTGTTAAAATAGAAAGACCAACTGTTTGTATCAGAGGAGCAGCAATGTCATATTCTTACCTCCAGTACCCGGATCATCTGTTTCTGTGGGAAACCACAGAGTGGTGTTACTGTTTCAAAGATCTACATTTTATTTTTGAAGATTTTTGTCTTATGTAGATGGCATAGACAGTACAGCTGACAGGAAATGAGGGCAGAGAGATGGGGGCTGACATGCAAGAAATGACCATGACCATAATGTACGTCACCAGGATAGCTTCTACTATTTTTTTTTCATGCAAATATGAATTTTCAAGAGGAGAAATATCAAAAACGTAATCCAACATTTCAACATTTATCATTATATTAATTTTGATTCATAAATATGACAAGAACAAGAACATTTAAGGTGCCCTGTGTAGTTTCTGGACACTAGTAGTTCTGTAGGGCAGTGTTTCAAGGGGTGTGCTTCAATGAACTCTAAAACTAGTACTAAAACTTTCTGCAACTTTAGGCAAAAGTTAGAAACTAGCTTACATTATCATTCATTCAAAGACACTTGGCACAATCTCATTCTGACTCTGAAAGTAAAGTAAAGAGTATTAAACTACCCAGACACATCTAATGACATCTACACAGCATGACAGCGTCTCCATCAATCTGTGCAACACATGCAAGATTAGACTTGAGGACACTTTACCTTCAACTAACTTCAATGGTATGGTCCTCTTTAGAGGTGTCATCCTAGCCCTTACCCTCTCCAAGCCCAAGTTTTAACTCTCACAGTCCCCCCATTAAATTCAAAACAGCGGAAAGTGAAAATGTATAAGCCGATTCCACAGCCTATTATACCGCTAAAAATCTGTTAATAGATGACGATAGTCTGAAAATAAACAGAAATAATTACAATTAATACCATTTTTGTTATGTATTTGGGTGTGTTGAATGACAGTTAAGGAGCTATAGGTGCAGCAAATAATGGCAGACTGGGGTGTTTGGTTGGCTGTGTCAAAATGTATTTCCTCCTTAAACAGACACAAACATTTGAGGTCTTATGTTTGAATATGGTTTTGGCATTACAAAAATAACGGGTTGAGGATGTGGTAAGGTTGAGTTAAGGTTAGGCACAATAGAAGATTATTAGTTAGGATTGGTGTAAAGAATGGTTTAAGGTTAAGATGTCTGACATATTGATGTGGAGACAGACTTTGACACAAGAGAGGAATGATTAGAGATCTGAGGAAGATATGGAATAAATAGTGGTGGTTGGTGAGGAATGGGGGGGCTGGATGAAAGGGAGGACACAGAGTAGTTGCAAAATGGAGCAGTGAGAATCCAGTCCTTTGATCCTTGCCATGGCTGTGAGGAAGCATATTATGTGTGATTGTAGGGTGTGAGAAAGGGTGATGGAGAGGGTTGAGGAAGTTAATGGTGACGGTCAGAATATTTTTTCCCTGCAAAACATGCTCTCTCTTGACATGCGATACTGCAAGCACAAAGTCCTGGCTCCCTACAGCTCCATGCATGATAAGAGACAATATCTAAGGTGCAAAAACCATAATAGAAAATGCTTCTTACAATCATTAACATAATAGTAATGTGAGTATGAAGAAGAATATCAAGATGAAGATCGGTGACATGCTCAACAGATTCCCTCTATAGATGTGTTTCATGATTCATTTAGCTTGCTGTTTTAATCCACAGCAATGTATTATGTCATAAAGTAGTCTGTTGTCTGTGTTTCCAGTTAAGGTGGTTACACCTTTTGCTGAGAGTTAAAACCACCAGTGTGACTATTGGTGAGATGATTGGTAATAGTTGCTGTGTGGTTTCCTCGTAGATAGGAAGAGCTGACTGCTGGGGTCCAATATGTTACATTGCTTATTAGTGATCTCCTTCCAGAAGTGTTGTATGGGTGGACAGTGCCAGATTGCACACAAGTAATCATTTAAAGTGTTATGGGAACAAAGTGAGCAGGTGTTTGATTGTGAGGGATCCATTTGGGACAGATTTGAGTGCAGAAGTTGGCAGCAGGCATGGCTGATAAATTTTTCTGCTATTTTGTCTTCTGGAGAGTAACAGAAGGGTTTTTGTCTGTGTGGTTGAGTGTTTAAGCTTGTAATTTATTCTGCAGTTATAAGTGGATTTTGTGTTCTTTCCTGTTGTTTCAGGAACACATATCCATCTTACGTTATAACAGATAACTATTTCAACTATTTCTATGAGGTACCATTTAGATTAGTGATTTTTTTAAAAAATGTACAGGCCCACACTATTTGCAAGTCTTTATAAATACTATATAAATAAAAAGTCTTATATGTTTATAGTTTAATTCTAGTTTATATTTGTTTATATGTTATCAGATTATAGTATTGCAATAAAAATCTATATTTTTGTAACGTGTAAAAGTGTAATTTATGATTTAATAACATACACTTATTCATCTTCAACTTTTGTCTTTCAGCTGGTATTGGTATTCCTGGCTAGATATGCAGACTGCCTCTGTTGGCTTGCTTTTGTACACTGTCCCAATGATGGTCTTACCACATATCACGGCTGACCCACAAGCCCTTGCCTGCCAATTTGCATAAATCACAGTCTAGATCTGACAGTTACTAGGCAGCACAGGCGGGGAGATGCTCAGCCCCCGTGCAGAAACCAGGCCACCAACCCAGAGAATGGGAGGCCTGCCTGCCAGAGTGACAAATGTGTCCGCGGCCTACCCGAACTGCCTCCTCTTGAATAGTGTGTGTATGTGTGTGTTTGTGTGTGTGTATCGTCTGCATCTGTTGGGCACATGCATGGGTATGCCCCTGCATGACGTGACAAATAAAGGGTAAAAGGTACTTGAAGGCTCAAAATAAAACAACTTGACAAAACAAAACACATGTGGCCTTAATATAGTACAATGAACCTGTTTTTTAAGTGTATACAGTGATGTTACTCAAGGCTTCAGTAAGATTGTAGTCATGGAAGACAACCAAAATTTATTTTTACAGTAGAGAGAGAACAGAGATAGTGAAATATAGCACCTGTATGAGACATTGTGAACCATAACAAGTAGATGAATAAGGAAAGTCAATCCCACTGAACCCTCACAGACATCGCTGTGACCCAAGGAAGCCAGCCTACCCTTTAATAATCTACCTGCAAAAGTCTCCATCCATAAAGAGCCATGACCTAAACCGTCAACAATTTAGACAAGATAAAGTAATTGTAATCTCAAATGATTCAAAACCACATGGTAAGTGGTTTGTGTATTCATTTTAAGGAATGTTACACTTTCCTAATTGCTCCTATATCTGATATTTCAATCCACACCATTTCCATCTCTTCAGTGAAGTGCAACATGCTCAATGAAAATGAAAATGAAAATGCTCATGAAAGTAGGTGGATGGAAACAAACCTAGCAGGGTCATGACGTACAGTCCCAACCCAAAAGTAAAGAAAGTCTGTGGATAGTCGTGTCCACAACATGCTTAAAAGATCTCCAAATGGCACCTTATTGTCATTAATGATTAAAAACCATGTTTATATTCAATATATTGCTTGTGATTATTTAATTTAAATGGTAAATTTGCTGTCAAACATTCTCATCTGGTCGTTAAGTGTGCGTGTGTGTGTGTGTGTGTGTGTGTGTGTGTGTGTGTGTGTGTGTGTGTCTATACTGATGATACTTAGCAATGGTGCTTGATATGAAAATGTCAGGTGGAGCTAAAGGACTGTGTGGGCACATTTAATGAGTTTCTAAGTGCTTAAGTAGCCACATTTGAACACACCAAAGGGCTTGAGATGTGTCTCTGTTGTCTCTCCAATTAGACATGAGCAGAAGTTTATTGTGTGGTGAGGCCAATCTAAAGTGACAGTCAGAAAACAACATGGCGGGGATTGAGGGGATGAAAGATGGAAGTCAACCAGAGCGTGACAGACCAGTCATTTCCCAGAGTACAGTGCTGACACTCATGTCTGTCTCTCTCATTGAGTGTAGAGTTAAAAAAAAGACACAGTGACAGTGATCTGCTGCAGTTATTTTAATCACAAAGCCATGGATTATACATCTATGGATACATCAACTATACAATGTGATAATGTGAGGAAAAGAAAAAACATGCAGCGACAGGAATTCCACCAGAAATGGTCTCAGTAACTAAGGGTCACTGTGATTTTCCATGCAAGTCCTGCTTACACTCACACTGTCTCTGCTAGACAAGATGCCTGGGGTCTTGTGTTGCTGTGATGATAAAGTATGCCCAGCACTGACATTGCAGCTGTTTACACATTCCCTACGGAGGACCACTCTCTTCACAACACCCATTCCCTTGGTTACATAATGCTATGTACGTGCATGTGGGTAATATGTGAGAAAGAAAGGGAGGTGGGTGTGGGTATGGGGAGAAATCTACACACAGCTCAAGCTGTGTGATGATACAATTAGACTCATCCTGCACTTTGATACTGTTGTTTTCGTTGAGGATTAAAATGCCAGACATGAACCGTGAATGGGCAAACACAGCTGTTCACCCCGGTGATAAGGGAGACACAGCTCCTATGTAGAGAAAATGTATAATCACTACATTTTTGAGGATGAGAAGCACATTCTCAACATGCGTCAGCCCATTTGATTGATCAATACATTATTTGGACAGAAGCATGATACCCGAAAAAGATTCTTCATCTCCTACAGATGATGGCTGTATACCAATCAGGATTCAGGTGGAAACGTTTAGCTGTGGTCTGACAAAAAACACCCCGCACTTCAAAAGCACTTTTGATGTTTCCCCCCTGTTTTTCCAGGCCACTCATGCATCAGTAGTTTTGTGAAAAACACAGACTCTGAGACAATATTAGAAACGATGCCCGCAGGCGGTTCTTTGAAGCTGAACGCCAGAGCCAGTCGGCCAGTCATCCCATTGATAGCGTGCTACTCTCCCCACTAGTTTGTATGATGCTGGTCTTCAGCCGGGCTAGAGGGAATACAAAACAGCTTTTTCCTCCAACCTGTGTCAGCACTGATGTTAAATCTTAATATTGCGGTCTGGGCTTCAACAGAGTCCAGTGAAAATCTCGCAGTCATTTGCTCAGCAGAGCATGTAACATTTGGCATAAAGCAACTCAAGTAGCTCATAATGTACTCATTTCAAGTTAATATAACCAAAGCCAAGGAGTATCCTGGTGCTTTAGTCTCCTGAAGGATTAAGTAAATATTCATGATGGCACGGGTTCACATTCAAGATCATGCTTGCTCTTTTCTCACTGCTTTCCTTCAGCACACTAAAACACTTACAGTAGGAAAGAAGATATATCCCAAGAAGCCCAAGGCGACAATAGTGTTGCCCTGGCAGTAAACATAAACCCCACACTGGCAATAATGCACTCACGACAATTCGTTTTCCTTGTATTTGATCAGGTTTTATGTTAAATCTTTGCATCAGATGTCTGAGATTCTGGGTTGAACCTCACTGGGAATAAACATCACCACTGGGACACTAATCATAGCTGTTGCTCTTGGAATAGCTGTGCCAGCAGGCATGAAATCATGCATAAGTTACAGCAGCCATTAGGGATTACCTAGGTGTTCTATTTTATACCACTTCTCCAACAAACACACAGAGGGACGTGCTTAAAGAAATTGTTCATCCTGTAATGGTTGCTAATGAGCCTTGTATTGATATATAAGACAGATGATTGTCTATGCATTCAATTAGTGTTGTCTTTTATGAGTACGATACCATGGAGTGAGAGTATATGAGTGTATGGTCGTCATATATCACATACTGTATTGTCTACAGCAAATGTAATCCATCTGACCATCAGAAGGTATGACTAAAGGGCTTTCAGAGGGCCAAGGCAAGATGGTGATTTCTTAGTCTTTGATTTAGAAACATGTACAGTTTCTGAGGAAAAGCAAAGTGATTCTCAAAGTCGGTTTTTGAGTTCCACATTGCACCATTAAACCAATGAATGAGCATTTCCCTGTTAACTCTCCTGAACTGCTCTCTTCCTGATATCCATATTTCATAAGCATTTCTCACCATTCATCCCCTTCTCCTCAATCCAAGCTCTTTTTCTTGTGCCAGCGCAGTCGTCTGCACAACAGGGAGCAGCTTATATTCAGGGTGTCTCTTAATTATTAATGGGCTTCTCAACACATGGCTTAATCCATCTACACATCTTGAAATACTGACATAGGGAGAAATCACTCTTTCTGAGGTGTACCTTTCCTCAAGTGATTGGTGGCTGACCCATTTTTACCTGGTTTTACTGTAGATACAGTTTCTTATGGGATTGTAGTGTTAGGCTGGCAACCTATTCAAATCAGAAAAATGAAAGTGAAACTTAATGTTTGTTGTTGGATTTTTTCAGGTTCATCTATTTCACTTCAGGAAGTAATGTGGTAAATGTGGTGTTATACTTAAACGTATGTAGCCTATATTTGAGCCCATAAAGGTTATTTGTGCATCTTTATTAAAAGTAATTGCGGAATGCTGCTAACATGCTGATGTATAATGTTTATTATCTAAGCTTAGTGTGTTACAATGTTAACATTTGCTCATTAGTAATAAACATCATGTTCATCAAAGTTTAGTGTGTTGGAATGCGAACAATTGCTAATTAGCGCTACACAAAGTGCAACTCAGGCCTTTTTAGAATATCATTAGTTTTGCAAGTACTTAGTTAACAAATTTGGAATTTAAATTAAGGGTGATCAATGTCATTAAAAAAGGTCATCTGACTTTGACATTTCTTTCAGAATTTTATTTAAACAGGATTAAGATTATATTAATGGCAGTTTCTACAGTGGTTAATATGATTTATTAATTGTCCATTCCTTTTAAAAAAGCAGACAAAGATGATCTACAATTGAATTAGCAAAACAGAGTTGTGCAAGTTAAAAGTAATATTGACTTTTTAAAAGTCTTTGGTTGGAATGATTAATGCAGTCAAGATGAATGCACTGCTGCACTTTCTCCATCTCTTCCAGTTAATTCCATGTTTTATCGCTCAATCTTACTTTAAGCCAGGATTCAATTATTATACCTTTCATTTGTAACTATAAAGCCATTAGAACGTCTAAAAACACTTATCAAACCCAAAGGATACAGGTGGTTTTACTCTTCCAAACTTTAAAATGTATTATTGGGCTTGCTCACTTATGCATTCTGGAAAAAAGGCCCATTCTACCCGAGACTCCTGACCAGTGTGATTACTACTCATAGAATGATTGCTTTACAAAAGGACTTCTTTGCCCACTCTCTTCAATAGCTCCACTACAGTTAATAAATCATATTTTAGTAACAGCTTTGTAGTTGGAAGTATTATCAAAATCTTGAAGTAGATAAAACTATACAATAAAGCCCCCAAAATCTTTCAGGACACTCCAATTTGTGAAAATCATTCCTTTATTCCTGATTTATATGCTTTTATTTCTATGTAGAGACAGAGAGATGTCTGTAATATAGTGAACCTATATATAAATGGGAACATTGCCTATAATATGCACAGTTGCAAGCTGTTTACTATACCACTTTTTTTTTTTTAGATATTGCAAATTCGAGAATATGTGAGGAAGCAGATGCTTAACTTTGAAATCTTGGACAAGTATGAGTCCCTCGAGGCAATAAATAAATTTGATCCTGTTACTAGTGGGGGGTTTCTCTAGTTTATCAGATCCCACATAACAGAGCTCTGTTGAACACAGCAGGACTTAAACTGTCGTGGGCGGATGAGCTGAATGTAGAACTTAAAGATGAAAAAAGATTATGCATACGTTTTCTGTTAATGTCAGACATAGTCTTAACGTTTAGTTAAACATACTGTATTATTCCAGCTACTCTGATTTTTTTTTTTAATTGATGCTTCATTGTAAGCTATGTATGTCTATAATCAGTAATTTAACACAATCTTTCCCGGTCATGCAGAAAATTTAAAACATGTTGGAAAAGCATCTTTCGTTGTTTTTGGACACTTGGAGACGCACTGGGAACTTGATCTGAATACAGCCATCTCTGATGAAACTATAGTTCCTCTTTTGGACAATAAGTTTGAATAAACGGCTTTTTCTGGCCCTTTGTTTCTATAGGTGACTGCTAAAAGTTCATCCCCAAAAAAGAAAAATAGACACTATACCTATCTATGATTTGTAGATTGACAAGATTTTATATTATATTAAATTGAATTATGACTGGGGTTATTGTTATTACCTAAGATGTGCTGTTTAAGATTGTGTTTTTGTTTTTACCTTCCTGTTATGCTCTAAAAATAATACATTTGTATTTTTTAAAAATGGAAATGCATTCAATTATTGAGACATTTTAGGTTGGATTAATGTGGTGCACTGACGATCAACTGGTCCTCACTGACAGTGTGACTGAAAACAAGAAAAGTCAGCAGCTCTTAATTTAGAAGCTTTGCTTTTCATTGAAATATTATAATGTGATTGGTAAGTGGAAATATTGCGATAATGTTGAAGAAAGTAATATGTGTAAATAGCTCAAATGCTTCAAAAGAATGAACTGCTGAGATACTGCTGTGACACTGGCTAAAACCAGGTTGTCCACAGGTACTTGACGACTGCCCACAGCTTTGACTAGTGGCTTTAGTAGTCGACTAGTGCTTGTATGGAGACAGTGGAGGACATACTGTGTCCTGATGGGGTCTCCAACATAGCTTCTGACAGAGGTAAGGTCAGAGCCTATTGATTTTTAACACTGCTCAATGAGACAGCAGGCTGCTCTGTGCAAAAGATACCACTATAGTGGCAGTGTAAAGAAACATGGCCTCAGCTCAGTTACACCGGCTGCAACATCCATTTCATGTAGGTGTACTATAATGAAAAAGCAATACAGGGGATCTCTATATGATTGGCTTTCCACCTGGATGCTTTCATCCATTTTATCTCTCAGATCAGCAATCACCTTGAGGGAGAAAGGCAGCACAAATAAGGGAGGCTTCTATCGCAGCATCATGCACTACAGTAGGGCAGCTACGGCCTCGGCCTTTGTGTGCTCTACAGTAAAAGTGGGAGGGAAAGTGGGGCACAGGGTCTCTAATGTGAAGGGTGGAATTATATATCTTTTTAATCATGCTCCCCCACCCAGCAGCAGTTTAGGATGAGAGTGACAGAGAGCCAACACAAAGCTAATTCCGCCCCTGTCACATCCGATCGTCTCTTACCTCGCAAATGAGCAGCAGTAATGACACTCGCCTGATGGCCCATGCTCATGCACATTTGCAGGGGTAATGTTTGATAGAAATCAATCTGTGATAATATGGTAAATGGCAGCGCTGAGGTGATTTTCTGGAGATGGGTTTTATGCAGTGGTTCAGGCGCTGGCTGGGAACGTCTCTTTTGGTTTCCAAATCAACTTGTGAGCTAAGCAATATTTTCAAGCCTTTACCTTTACCTTTGACCCTTCAATGCACATTAGGATTATGGTGTTGTTTTTCCATGTGATTGATAACGTAGTCATTGTAAGTATTTAAACTGTGAATAAGAACAGCATTCAGCATCATTCAAATACAGGGGGCTATTGAGTTACACATACTGTATGTAGCCTGTTTTCCACCACAGTGGATCCCTCAATCCAAACACTGACAACAAAAGACATATTTAGATGATGTCATAAATTGCGTGGGCTCATGGGAGTTGTTGTCCATCATTGCAGCTGAAATGCAGAAATGTGCATGAACAAGGGAATGTATTAATGTTTTCCCCTCTTTACGTTTAATCCCATTGTGGGCTACCTTCCTCATTCTCGTATCATCTGGTCCTTTCCCCTTTTGTGCCTGAAAGTTATATCAACTAGAAAAGTAAAAGTAAAGGGGGTATGATGGCATTGACAGGCAATCAAATGTAACATATAGTTACTGTCTAAAACTGTAGATCTTTCTGAGTTTAATGGAAAAATATTTGGGATACACTATAAATAAACAACTCAACATAACAGTTCTGGTTGTTATGAGACATTTTAATGTCAAAAATGTCCATAATGTACGTTTACCCAGAGTAACTAAATTATCAGTTTTGTAGCATAATATATAAAATAGTACACAAAGACCATTGTTGTGTGCCAGCAAATACAGAAGCAGACTATATTGGTATTATAGTGAAACACATATCAAATGACTGGAGTATATAATAGCTCACTTTAGACTCACTGTTTATTTCCACAGACCATGAGCAATTCCTGTTAAAATCTGTCCTGTTTTTAAGAAAGTAGTTCCACCCTTGTTAACATTTTATCTCTAGCGCTGAATGATGCTGTTGTTGTTTCTAAAGAAAGATATAGACCTATCTAGACATTCCAAGGCTTTGGTTTCCCAAAAATGGTCCAGTGATGAGATGATCAGTCAAACAGCAATCATTAGATCTATTACATTTTAATTACTTGGGCAAGTGTTAAAAGACTGGTGAGTAAGTCGAGAGGGTGCATCAATTATTCCAACTACGGCCAGATATAACGATGATAAGTAATCAGACTTTTTCATTCATTTTATATAGCTCTATGTACTGTATGTGTGGATATGTGGAGAGCCACTAACAACACCATGAATTATGCATTTCTCCAGCGACAGAACATATTATGGGATCTGAGAGGCAATATGAGCAAATCTCCCTTTTTATTCATGCCAGTCCTGTTTAATGAATCACTGGGAGATTGCTCTCACTGTTGCCATTAATCAGAGCTTCTCTGCTGCTGATTGAAGAGGGTAATATGAACAGGAATACCAATGAGTGGAGGAATGTGCGCAGGCTGAAAAATGGCAGAATAACTCAGCCATACAGACAGCCAAGTGCTGTGTGCAGTCCAAACACAACCTTGTCCCATCCTTAGTAGGAATAAAGTCCATTACAATTTGACCGTGTCCTCCGAGGATATAGAGAGACTATATCAAACTGCTGTGCACCCACAAGAGACTGAGACAATTTGGTTTTAGACTGCTATTAGAAAACCATGTACCACAGTCATATTGGTGCTTTGGAAGCTGCAGGATGCAACGTTAAGTCCCAAACACAAATTTGTTTCATTGATTGAAGTAAAACTGGACTGGGCTTGTGCTCGAGGGAGCATTTTGTTCATAAATTGAATCTATAAATTTACCCATATGCAGTTAGCATCCCTGGTATAAGGATAAGTTAGAAGCCATTTGGGTTTGTGGGTGTAATTCTCTTTGCTTTTCATATTATGTTTCATTTTGCATCCCAACTGAAATCGCACATATGTCATTCTAAAGCCTTTACAAGAAAATACAATGGATATTTGAAGAGTGGGACCAAGACTTTCAATGGAATAGTTCAATATCTTTTAAAATTAACCTATTTGCTTTTGGCAGAGAGTTCGATGACAAGATCAATACCACTCACATACTGTATCAGTCAATGGGAGGCTAAAGCCAAAGTCACAATTTAGAGCCATCTCTAAGCGTACTTTAAGAAAAAGCCTGGAAACCAAGAAAAGGCTTGACATGTAAAGTCCCGTAAAACCAAAAACTATAGTTTTTACAGTGCAGTTTGCATGATGATATATTATGTGATGTGATGTGATGTGATGTGATGTGATGTGATATAATATAATATAATATAATATAATATAATATAATATAATATAATATACAAAAATAAATAAATTAGAAACAGCTCACCTGGGCCAAAACTAACATGATTTCATTTTTTCTTTGTTTAATCAAAGTAAAAGCACAATAATGCTATATGGTGAGTTGTGTGCTGAGCTATTTCTTGCCTGAACAATAAAGACATATAAGAAATATAATGTACTAATTATTAACTTTAAGAGTAGCCACTCAGCAGATTCAATTCAGAGCCAGGCTAAATCTATAAGGTCTTTGTGCTAAGTGTAGTAAGCGGTAGTGCACAGATGTGAGAGCAGTGTCCATCATCTTGTGATCATTCGTTATATTAACATCAACATAATGCCAAGAATAGAGCAGGCTACCAAGAGCTTTCCAGAGATGCAAGAAATATATCTGCATGATATTACAGCATGAGGGCAGTGTTGCTGGATTATAAAGCATTGTGTTATAATTCAATTTAATTAGCAGATAGATGGATCATGATGAATTGCCTGGAAAATGGTGTGCAGGGCATATAACTATATTTTTGCACAAACCTGATAAGCCTTTATCAAGTATCCTTTCTCTAAACCCAAGGACACACACGGTTCCTCAGTGACACACACACACACATACACATACAAACACACACAGACACACACATACACTAGTCTAGAGAGTACAGCATGGCTATCACACAGAGCATTCCATCATACTGTCACTCACATCTGCTGCCCTTTCTCATTACCGCACCCTCCTGATTCTCCCTCTCTCTCCTTTACCTCCCCTTCAGCCAAACCCTTTTTCTCTCCTCTTCTACAACCATCATTATTCACATGCTCCCCTTTTCTTCCTGCTTAACAGATGATCCTTCCGTGCCAACAAAAACGAACCAAATTCCTTAGGCCGTAGGTGGGTGGTAGGAAGGCAGGTGGACTGACACGCTTTTACACTGGTCTGATGTGCTCGGAGCCTCAGACAGCATATTTGCAGTCTGAAAAAAGGCCACAGAGTGGTTTCAGTACACCTCATGATTGAAACCGAGAAGTGATTTTTCACATGTGCACACTGGTTAGAGTGCCAGAATTAGACCACAGGTATCATTTTTTTCACCTCTCCCTGAACCTGTGAAAATAGATTGATGGAAAATACCATTGTTGCATTTCAGGGACTACACAGTACATCCATGGGAGTGCTGTCTGTATGGGCAGATGTAGTTTGCTGCAGTCTCTGCTGGTTCTCCCCCCTCTACTGCTTGAGGAGAGGGATAAATGACAAAACCGTGTCAGGCTGGTGATGCAAAGAGGATAATTAGGATTCACGAAACACAGTTTGTCCTCAAAAGCAAATCACTTCCCTGGTGCTCAGGGGCTACCAAGGCACAGATCATTTTATATATCAGCACCTAGCAACTGGCAGATGGAGTGAACTTAGTGCAGGCTGCCAAAGCTGATAGGACACTGCAGGACTGCAAAATGAGCTGTGATGATTCCCCTGCTGTGGCCAACAAGAGAGACATACCTCATTAAGATGCATAGCATCCTCGAATGCCCGGCCACACTTTACAGCACCAACTTGCCCCTTGCAAAAATGATCCCAGTGCCATTGAAAACATACAGTTTGGAGCTGATGGTTAGAAAACAAACATGAGCCAGCTTGGTAATTATAAACCTAAATTTGGTTGAACACAAAATATGAAAGAAATACAAACCCAATGTCTATATAATATCATGTTTAGAGCCACATTAATGAACTTGTGTACACAATATTATGACATAGAAAACAGCAGGATCATAGTCTTCAACATCTATTGATATCTGCATGGCCCTGCTGGCAAAAACACACAGTAAGTCATCAGGAGTCCTGCTCTTTTTCTCCATATAATACCACAACTCAATGCTCTGCATGGAGAGAGACAGGCCATTAAAACTGCACCTGTTGTGAGGGCGTAAACATGTGTTCCTCATAACCATCTATCACAAACCCAAGTGCAAAAACACCTTTGTCATACAAGCTGGTGGAGGAATATTCTTATTATAAAACTCCTTCCTGCCCTAAAGGAAACCACAGGTGACCATTGTCCTTTATCTGGTTACATATGGGGGTCCCTGGAGGCCCTGATCCTGAGACTGCAGCACCATACAGTGTGCCTGCAAACACACGCCTGCATCACATTTGCTCTGCATACATCAGAGCCTGACCAATTAACTCTCGTCTCCATCCTCAGCCCTTTAGCATATCACCCATCACATCATCTTCTTTGTCCTCCTTTCAGTTTAATTCTTCCCGGGACTCTCTCGATAATTTCCCGCTTATTGCATTAGGCCTCTAACTATCCCACTGATGTCATCCTCCTTTCCTGTTTTAACAAAAACACAGGAGGAGTGCAGAGGGAGACTGATTTCCCTCGTCCCAACAACTGAAACAAACGAGCAGGGCAGAAGATAGGAAACATGGGCAAGACGAATGAGTGAGAGACACTGGAAAATAAAAGATGCTGTGGGGAGAGAAGAAGAGAGACAGAGAGACAAAGACGGAGAGGCAGGGACTCCTGGGACGGACCGACAGGGCTGTGGAGAGAGGAGCTTAATTTCCCAACACCATCTGTTACCAGTCCCTGGGTTGAAAGCTCCACTTATGTCAAACCTCCCACAACCACTGCACACCAGTAGAGCACAGCAGAGCCGTGAGAGACCCCACTGCTTTTTTCTTGTCAGTCCCTTGCACCTTTTTCTCCTCCACACCTATATGCTACAGTCACCCACCTACTTGCATCCTCCACAGTGGCACTAACACACACTTTAGCTGAGATAAATGAAGCCGCCTGCTATTTTCTGGGTCATAGTGGGTTTAAGATTCTGCTGAGGAAAAAATAAAGTCGGTTATTTGGGCACCACGTTAGATGTCCCCTGTGCTCTGCAAGAAAATGGATTTTCCTTTAATATATTCACCTTCTCACCAGTTCACTGTCCAGTCAATCAAGAGGGTCTTGACACAGTATCTCCTGTTTCTGTTGTGTTGGAGTGCAAATTATCCTGATAAACTGTCAGTGTTTAATATTGGCCGGCTGGCATCGATTGAAGAGAAGCCCACAGGGGATGTTGGGTATATATATAGGCCTTTCTACTGGGAAAGAAAGGCCCACAACTCAAAATGTGTCAGTGGAAGTGCCTCCAAGCTACTGTTTTTCCCTCTTTTCCTGGTGGTGTAGAAACTGAGGACTGTGGTGGAGAAATGTCTGCCCTACATTCAAGACTTTGTAGAGGCACGAAAATATGTCAAATTGAAGGGTGGAAGACAATTATATATAATATGTGTAACATAGAGGTTCAGTGCACTCTTGAGCTGGCTGGTGCTGCATTAAGTCAGACAAAGTAGTTGCAGCACTTTGGGTAATGCTCGTGGAGCACGTTAGCAGCAAGAAGGTACACGTCACTGCAGGTTACAAGTTATCATTTTTCTGTGCATGATGATTTGTTTAAATTCCATACAGTCAATACTATGTCTTTTAACTTTTACACATTCTTCTTCAACTTCTCATGAGATATATTTCATCTGCGCTGAAAACAAAAGGTAAATTTCCATTTGACCGGAGCTGGTCGCAGCCTCTGTATGAGGAAACACTGATATCCATAAAATGGGAGACAATAGGAGGCATGTGTGGGGTGGGGAGTGTGGGGGGTTACCCTGAGGACAGACCATTCCCTGGCATTTTAATCACTTCATTTACACACTCTCTCAGGGTATTTCTATGCAAATCATTTTAAAAGGTCATGCTGTAAAGAGTTACATCTACTCCGTTCCAAACGATGTTTATAAACAGGAAAAGTCCACACACAGAGTGGCGCATCTGACTGTTAGTGCAATTTAATCGGGGGCTTTTGTCTATAATACATAATGAATACTTTATCCAACAGGTAAATACTTTCAGTGAGTGCTTCAGCGTATCCAACAATTATTCAAGTTTTTTTCAACAAAGGGAGCCCTCAGGTGGTCATTTGGGGTTACTGCAGTTACATCAGACAAGCTTAACAAGCCTATTACTGTAACACTAGTATGTGACTGGACTGAGAAAACAAACAAAAAAATCTTACAAGAAAACAAATTACTGATGACAAAACAGCAAATTTGCATTAAAGTCATCATTGAACTTTGCATACTACTTGAAAAAATAGATTTTAGCAACTTTTAGTCTTTAATTTGATAACTCAGTGCCCAGTTAAAGTACATCCGCATACAGCTGAAAACATTTTGTCTGCTTTGAAGTAGTGTCATTGCAAAACCACTGGATGTCACTATTAGCAAAGTTCCTTATGAATGAAACCAAAACAAAATTACTTCCAAGCCATGTAGGCCGCTTTTGAACAGCCAACAATCACAAGTTACTCACAAGAAATTGGACCTAAAATAATAGTTAATTTCAGTAAAAATACAGGACCTCAATGCCATACATAGGCACCAGAAAGCAGTTGTTCATATAAAGACACAAAAGAGACCAAAGACTTTTTTTTTCCCCAAACTTTATTTGATGACAATATACAAGAACATCTTGAGCACGGAGACCCTCCCTGGCTGTCCAGGCTCACTGTAGGGAGATAACAGCAAAATTAGCACAAGGAAAATGAATCACAACAGAAAAACTCCTGATCATAATGTGCAAATTGTGACAAATGTTAAACACTGTTAAATATTTTAGACGCGATATTGTTGAAGTCTGTACTCTGAAATTTCTGTGTCAGACTTAGTTCATCTGCCCCACACGCTCACAGTAAAACAAACTGAGACCCACATGCTACACTCAAGTTCAGCTTCTAGCAGCTAGAGACCTGAAGCATTGTCAAAGCACTAGTGTTTGATAAGAAGTAAGCCAGGTGGGCAACGCCTAATGGATATGCCCATTTTAGCAGAGACAGTGCTACAAAGGACTGGGGTAGAGGGAAAACCTATTAGCAGGAAATCTGAAACATAGGGTGGGGAACGGGGGCACTGAAGGAAAGCTGCAGGGAAAGTAAGACGTGACATGCATGACACAGCTCTATCAGCATCTGATGTGCAACACAATGGCACACCATGCTTTTTGTTTGTATACCTGCACACTGACACTTCATTTCTGCAAAAGAAATCCACGGGAAGCAAAATCAAGAACAAAAGATGGAATAAAACAATGTTAACATGTTGAAAGTTGAAACAGGGAACAGAAGAGATCTCTGAGTGGATGTGTAGGCCTGCAGTCCACAGAACATATACCACATGGTAGGCGTGGATGGACAGTATCAGTATTTTTACAAGACACTGTTGCAGATGCAACTGTGTCAACAAAAACTATTCAATGTTTTTTCAGAGATCCATTCTAGGTGTCTCTTCAGGCCAGGGACTGAGAGGGTATAGAGGGTACAGGGGTATGCAGGGTTTCATTGGAGCAAACATTACACTGAGATTTCACTCTTTAAGTGCTAGATTTTAAAAAAACATTTATTTTAATGGATCTCCTCACACTGTCATTGGGTCTTAAAGAGAGGATCTACATTATTAGTTTTCAGTTCAAGCTAGTCATCATTAGTAATAAAAGGAGGAATAGCTGAGTAAGTATTTACCAGTGGGTCAAAACCTTTCATACTAGATGCATGGTGTACATCCAGAGGGAAAAGCATTAAGGCTTTGACTCTCAAACAGGTAGGTGAGGATGTAAAGGGAGGAGTTAGCTATTATCTATCACTCCTGGATTATCTGCACTTTGGAGTTAGTCTATTTATGAACAACATTTACCTTCTACAGTTCCAGAAGAACAATTGATATGATTGGAAAGATGACAAAAGGAAATTGAAACAGTAAAACAGTTGTGAAAAAAGAAGATTAGCCGGGCAGGAAAAGAACAGGGGTGCAATGAAAATAAAGTGCACTGAATTAAAGGATGCCTGACCCTTAACTATTCTGCAACCTTGGCTGAAAGTAAGAAAGACAAATTTTCCTATGCTATACTGTCACCAGAGTACATAATTAAATGTTGTGTACAGCCAAAAGAGGTATAAAATGGTCACAATACCTTTTTGCCAGCAGCACCAACACTGGCCTTCTTGATGCCTCGTACTTTCTTCATTCTGTTCTTGCGTTCCTTGCGCTGTTTCCTTGAGGTCTTCTTTTTCTCATAGAGACCATGCTGGGGAACATACATAACGTGTTTAATTTTATGTCATACCTAAGCAACCATACTAGACAGAGCCACTGATTGAATTACTGACACTTGTGACTTAAAGGATTATATTATAGAACTTCTTATACACTTCAATGCTAGAGCCCTACATTGGGCCCTACAGATTAGCTTTTGAATAAAAATAAGTTAACACAAATTGTACATGCATATATATACCGCTATTCCAACAATTTCTTTCAGTTTCTGATGTAAATTAAAAATGAATCAACTTGTACATCAACACACCCTTTAATTATACACACATCTTTATCTGTCACATGCTGCCTTCTGCAAAATACTTAATGTTATGTAAAGGAAAAATATGTTTCATAAATGCCAACTCAAGAGAATACCTTCTGCTAACAATGAAAAACGCATTAATGTAGACCCAAAACTTACTCTGGCCAGTCTGTGTTTGGGCTCATTCTTCTTGGCATAGTCTAGGGAGTCGTACACCATGGCAAAGCCTGTTGTCTTGCCACCACCAAACTGAGTCCTGAAGCCAAACACGAACACAACGTCAGGGGTAGTCTTGTACATCTTGGCAAGTTTCTCCCTGATTTCAGTCTTTGGGACTGTGGCCTTGCCGGGATGCAAAACATCAACGACCTACAGAGAGAACGGAGAGAACATGTGAATGTCTAGCAGGAGTTAAACGGCACTGACACGATGAAGACTGCAAAGGAGTTTGAAACCTTACCATTTGCTTCCTCTGAAGCAGCCGGTTCGTCATGAACTTGCGGGTCCTGACTGTCACTGTGTCGTTCTGCAGATGAAAGAGAGAAAGTGATGCTCAATGCCAGATATTTTTCTTAATTTTCAGACTTTACCTACAAGCCCCAAATCAGGACCAACAGAGGCCGCAGCATCCTGTTGCAGTTTAACGTTACCTCAGTCGTTGTGTCACAACAAAATCTGTCAACTTCTCTACTACCTTATAGGTCAAACGGCGTTCTTGCCTGGACATATGAATACTTTCACGTATTCAATGCAGCCTCTTAACTGGACAAGCCCGAACAAATTGACCAAGATTATCGGTAATATGGTGATATAACATACTTGTTCACTACGAGGGCCTGGGCATGGCTACGAGTGTAGTATAAGCTAACGTTAGCCGCTAAGAGCTAGGACTTCACGTTCCTAAGTTGACTGCAAATTTATGTCTAACCGCCGTAGCAAGAATTAGAACAACTTTATGTATTATATATATTCTTAATTGTATAGAAATTTGTTGGAACAGGACCTGGTAACCATACAGACCCCCCCAAGGAGGTAAATACAGTGTGTACAGCGTCCGGATGGCCAACACTCAGAATAGCATTAGGACGGTGCCCCATAATTTCCTCCATATATGTTCGTATCACAGCAATATTTAATTTTTATTATAGCAAAGACTCAGAATATCACTTAATGGGTATTAAATGTGTGCCAATGGACGGATGGCTTCGATGATGAAGGGATTTTACTTGTAATTTTAGCCACAAGACTCACCATCTTGACGCCGGCCTCTCTCAGGGACGTAGAAAAGGAGGAAGGACCAGTAGGCGACCGGATTAATGCCTGCCGAAAATTGAGTAAGCGCGCACGCGTGTTGCCTGATTTAAAAACCTAAACAAAACGTAAAAACGTTGTTTTTTTGTTTTTTTAATCTTAGACCATGATACCATATTTCAAATTCGTTACAAAGAAATTGGACCTAAAATAATAGCGTATTTCGGTAAAACCCTGATGTTTTTACAGAAATACGGTAACGCTGTTTCCCAGCGTCAATTCAGACAGATCAACAAAACACGCGGGTTTAAGTATTGTTATGTGGTCTATGATGAAAACACGAGCCGGGCCGTTTAGTACTGCAAATTGTAACCTCACATTTAGTAGACAAAGCAGTTCCTTTTTAGCCCACTAGACGGCAGTGCTGCAAGTATGAATATGAGTTAGTGCCATTCAAAGGATGTGGCAGAAAGATGTCAAGAACCCCATTGATCATCATTAATTTAACAAACGATGATAACGCATAACAGGCACAGTTTAGCACTGAAAATATCCAGAGGAATTGTGTAATGGACATTCACATGTCCAGACACATCTGTTAGGGGCCCAGGGCTGCAGTTTGCTGCTGCTTGGTCCCCAGTGCCCCCCTTTCTCATTCCTCACCTAATCTTCTTTAAAGTGTGTTACTCACAGAAGATCATACACAGCATCTGCTTGATTTACCTTGACACCCTGAAAGCATCCAGTTGTTCCTCAATTGCAGTGTGTCAGTTAGTGTGTTAATTTTAATTACAAACAGTTTTAATGACTCCATCCCTTTCTTTTGTCACTGTCAGTTCTCAAACTCCCCAAAAAGACCATTAAACACAACACGTTGTTTCCTTTGTTACGGAACTTTATTGATCTTGCAGCAACAGTGTCCACTGGCATTGGAGTTTCATTTAAAATAAAGTTATTTGAAATCATAACAGAAAGTTACAGTAAATTTGTTTCAAATCTCTTTCAACACGCAATGTTAAGCCCTCATTGTCAAACCAAATTGATTTGAAATAAATCTGCAATCTGAATTATGATGCTGTAATATTGGAGTTTTAGTGCCCCCAAAAAAATGTGTAAATGCAAATTGGGTTCAAGCAACCCCTCGATGTGTTTGTCATCAAATTATGGCCAGAATTAATCACAAAGCCAAAAAGAAAAATGAAAATCTTTGATAGACATCATTACAGCCATTCAGTGGTTCCAGTCATACAGAGAAACAAACTTATGGTAAGAACAAATTTTAACTGTAAATCATTTATGGTGATTCATTTGCCATGTTCAGAGCTGCTACTTAGATTGAGTACAATAAGCAGTCAGGACTATGATTGTGGTTTTCTAATAATATAAAATAACAAAGTAATTGGACAAAATAAGAATGTAGCAATCTTAAACCACTTTGCCATCAGAACTTCAGAATCCCAAAACGACTACCCCGTCATGCCATCACACTTTCAAACTTCACAGCTGCTTGAAGAAGAAGTTACGTTAAAAAATAAAATAAAAAAATTAAAAGTTCTTATTTTGCTCAACTGCTAAGTGCCTGTTCAGTGTTACAGTGAAAAAATAAACATCTGTTGGAAATTACAAATCAATGACAAGGAACCTTGTTTTAGTTACTGCATTTGATGTAAAGTAAGGCGTGGGCAGACATGACACATGAAAAGAATAAGGTAATGTGAAGTGGATTAAGGACACTGGGGACAGGTTTGTAGTTTAAGGGACAGCATCTGTCAAGTCTGATACAAGTAATGTCCTCTGGTTCCTTGACACTTGTAACAAATGCAAAGGCTTGAGAGTGCTTATACCCCAACAAATACCCTAAATACTCAGAAACTGTATTTAAAAATAAAATGCATATAAAATGTCTGGATTATTTCAAGTTTTTAAAAAATTACAATTGGGATATTAACTATTTCCACATTAATCTAAATGTTTATCTGGTCTTAATTTCACCTGACAGCTGTCAGTGTCAAGTGTCTCTGTGGCTTGATTACCTTAAGCTCTGAATGAAAAGCTTGTTTCCAATTGCTGGATCTATAGTCAGTTAGACAAAATAATGGGAAATACAATCAGTTGATCATTACAAAACAACTCAATCGTGGCCTGAAATTCAGTTAAAAAATACTTTCCCTTGAAAATTGGAAAACTCACACAGGCTTGTGTTGGTTGTGGAGACCAAAATCTTGGAATGACATGAAATCTTTACCCAATTGTAAAAAAACAAAACAAAACAAAAAAATCACAGCATCCCTTTACATACCAACATGGGAAACTAAAAAACAGACCAAACAACCGTTAATAGATTGTGGAGCTTTTCAAGTAGTTCCAAAAAAAAAAAAAAAAAATTCACTTAAATAACATGTTTCAAAACCAAAGACTGTGATGAATATCAAAGCTTTTGACTGATTCTAAGGCCAGTTCTAAAATTACCACTTCCTCCCCCAATTAACTTGGAATATGGTCTGTATTACAGTGTGCTCTGTTAGAGATCCTGACTCACAGAAAGCTGTAAGATGAGCACTGCAATCTACTAACTGGACAATGTGTCTGGGTACATAATATTCAGGCCCGCACCCTCGCTGTGTGGTTGCTGATTTGCACAGCGACTGGTAAACATGGAACTCTGCACAAATAAACGTTGTTTCCAGAGCTGGCCACACTGTACCTGTATGTATGATACACTGAATCCCCATGGTTTACACACATTACATCCAGCAGCAAGACAGAGAGCTAAAGAAGATGGCTGCCATGAGGGCTCACAACATTGGTTTCTACAAGCCAAGCCACTGGCACGTGTGATGCCAGGTCATTTTCTTTTGCTGGTGAGGTTCCAGTCTGTTAGATGTCCATTTCAAACTGAGCATCATCACCTTGAAAGCAGAGAAAACAACAGTAAGGTGTTGAGACGTGTCGGGAACAGGTTTTAAAATCATTGCAGCTGTTAGGTGGAATAATTACATAACAAAGTGAGGTGTGTTTGTCAAATGCTTGAAAAAAAAAAAGGTTTGGCGACTATTTCAATTACATGCGATGACTCAATTCATAGTGTTGCTCTTACCATTTGTGGGCTTGCCATCATGGTTGTTAATGTGGTTGTTGGCTTCATTCTTCTGGTTCTCTCTCAGGACATTTTGGCTAGTCACTCCAGGGATGACAGGCAGGTGAGCTGGGGGTGTTTGGGCAATGGGGGAATTGCGCCTGTCCAGTAGGAACTTGCGGTCATAGATGATCCGAGTTCCTGCAAAGGGACAGGTATCAAGCTTCAGTTACTTGTGCTCAATCTGAGGAAATGTGAGTGCAGTCAGATGTGACTCAAAAGGGCTGGCTCTCATCCAGAGGGCCCAAATTCAAGGAAGCCTGTCTGAAAGCATCCAGCTTTTCTTCAGGGAAACACTTTCACCAATTGTACTTTTAGTCTGCTCTGTAGCCAATGCAGGGCTTTCACATTAATAAAAACTCATCCCAATGGCAAATGAATGTCCAACCCAAAAACACACTCACAAAAAACCTAAATGTGAAACATAAAAGAACGTGGACCAGCGAGTTTGACTGCAGCTTTTTACAAGCTATATCGATATCATGCCCTTCTGAGGAAACCAACAAAACAAACACAGTTGATTAAATTAGTTTTACTTTGTTTCCTTTCACACTCATGTCTCACCAGGTTCTGTTCATGAAGGAAACAGTGTTCTCCTACTATACTGACAGTGAGAGAAAAACCTTTTATGGTTTGGATTTGACTGATAAGTTTTCTCAAGTAGCTTAATGTGTTTTTCTGTTCTATCTAAATCCAACTTGGTCTCTACATGTTGTTTCTCTCCAAACATATATGGTTAACCTTAAGCTTAAGCCTCACGAGCTGGTTGTTGGTTGTGTATTTAGTGTTCCCACATTCATCAAATTCAGCAATCTTTTACACAGCAGACACTTTTACTTGTAATGACAAAACAAGCACAGGTGGAACTTATAATGATAACGTTGGATCTGGTCCAGAAATGACTGCAATGCATTGCAGCAATTCATTTTATCAGTGACAACTGTGTATGACAAGTCATAATGCCTGCTATAAAAAAAGGCTGTTCATCTCTATTCCACCATTTCAGAATCCACCGCTTTAAATGATGCTTATCCTAATATTCTCAAATAACATGTGTATCTGAATTAGGGCTGAAATGATTAGCCAATTATTTGATGAGTAAACTAACACAAAATCTAATGCTGTGATGATCAGTTTATCATTTGAGTAATTTTAGATTTGTTGTTTTATGTCATTGAGTATGGTTAAGAGTTCAGATTGTTGGATGAGGCAAGACATTTGAAGATCACTTTGGACTTTTCAAAGATGGATATTTTCCAGTTCTCTTTTGACATTATTTACTAATAAGGAGAACAAATAAAACATCACTTCAACAGAATTTCTGCACAGTTGTAAGGCTGCCAGCAACAGTGAGAAAACATGTCACAGTCTTGCAGTAATGTGTGTTCAGCATCCTTGCTAGATTTACTGTACTTCCGCATTTTGCAGCCTTAAATTGACTGAAATAAATCACATAATGCATTCAGGCTGTACCTTCTACAGTAGGGTACACAGCGGTTGCACGATATTTAACATATATAACTTTGGTGTGTTTTATGCTTTTTTAATTTTTCAAAATATAATAAGTAAATAACCAGTTTTTAGAATCTCTGCGCTGCAAACCAGCCAATCAGAAAGCAGCAAGGCAACGCGGGGGCAGGGCTATGCTTTGTTTTTGTTTTGATCGGGATGACAAGGCAGCCTAGGCCACAGTGACATGAACAGTTAAAGGGTTGGTCAGAGCACAGACATCACGGCGAGCGCTAATTATCCTCCATTCTCCTATAAAATTGTAATAAGGTAGACGAGACATCCTCTTACCTCCGGGAGTGGTAGAGAATAAAGTGCCTCCAGGGGTGGTGCAATAATCATGAGGTAGCTGCGTTGTGTCGTTGATCAACACCGTCCTGGTCGGGATGGCCCTGCTCTCGCTAAGCTGACGACTGGTCGACATTTTCAGCGCCGATTCGGTGACAAATCCAGCAGCTACAGAAAACTGTGGTGTTTATATCCCGACGGACGGTGGAAACCAGGGCCGTTCCCCACTCTCTTATATCTTCCCGAAGGCTTTCTTGTCTTTCCTTTCGTCCTCCCAGCCGTCAGCACCGTCCCCTCCCTCGCCAAGGCAGGAAGCACGACAAGCTGCGGGCGGATGTGAGGTCAGCGGTGCGGCGCGTCAGCACATGGAGCCAGCCTTTATTTTATACTTTGAGAAACATATGTCTTTTTTTTTTTCGCTTAAATTCTGCAGGCTGGAAGAAAACTGATACTGAGCATACAGTTTTTACTCTTCATCATCATCATGATTCATCATATAATGTGAGGCCTTAACTCAATCTCTCCATGGCACCTGAAACTTTCACAACACAAATAAGTCCCCAACTTAAGCACAATTTATTTTTGAATAGTCTTCATTATGTACGTAAACATTATGTCTTAAAACATGCCAACACAAAACAATAACTAGCAAAATTATATTCAACCGCGGGGGAAATAAATCAAATTAATTAATTATTGTAAACATTATTCGAAGATTAACGTATATTTAGAGGTTTTGAGGATTCGTAGAGCCTAACTAATGATAACTGTAGCCAAGCTGGCAAATCACTGAAGTCAAATCAAGTGATACGATGCTGCGTTTAAGTGTGTCGTGTCATTCCGCAGCTAAAGGGGAGGGATAAGAGAAAGCACACTTTGGGCATTTTACAAAAATTATAATCACTGTCTCTTTTACCATATCCGAGTATACGCGTTGCTACTCGCTAATGTTGCTACATTTCTAGATGATAATGTGGATCTTAAAACAGGTTTCAAAAATCTGACTAAATAAATCATCAGAATAGATCGATGTTTCTTTGCACATGTCTCTGACTCTTTGCCTGTTATACATATACAAACAATGAAAGGCTCAGAGCATTTTCCGGCCATTCACTGACGGGCTGACATGCAAAGCCTCTTGTAATTATAAGTCACTTTGATCTGATACAAAGACATGAGCCATAGATGAGTCAGGGTGAGATCACATCCCCCATAGTAACAATTCACAAGGGGGATTTCTGTGTACAGTTGCTGGCTACATAGATACCGTACTTTCATGGATAACCATGCAAAGATAAAAATAATTAAATAACCATCAATAACTGATGAAGGAAAAGAATAATAATAATAATAAGAAGAAAACCTTTATTCGTCCCACAATGGGGAAATTGCATTGTTGCAGCAGCAAATAAGAACAGTAAGCAGGTAAGAGCAGTACAGTAGGGTAAGAGCGGTAAGTAAAGCAGTAAGCGACATATAGTAATAAAAAAAAATAAAAGTAATAAAAAATAATAATAATAAATAAGATATTGCACAGAACAATAAATATAGACATCAATGAGTAAAGTATTACTAAACAACATAGGCATAATGTTTTAATAATTTCAGACCAGTCCAGGTAAGTTTTTTTTCTTTTTGTCATTGCCAATAAATAACAAATTAATATAAAGCTGTAGCTATATATTAGCTATATTTATTTTTGAAAGGGTTGGTTGGAATTCTATGAAACAGCTAATTCTAATGAATTAAAGGCTATAGAAGCCAGGGCACGTTTAATTATTCATAATCTGACGACTGACGACTCATAATCTTAACACTTAAGCACATGGACACAAATACCCACAAAAAATGGGAATAAAGTAGGCTACTCAAGTAAAGCAGAGTACAAGTAATTTTTTAGCTTTCTACGTGTTTTGTTTTGAAGAATGAAAAGAATATGAAGAATGGAAATTTCAACACACATTCTGCAAGCGGAATACATCAAGAAGATATTTTTTGTCATCTGCTAGGTCTGATATTTCCGATAGTCCTAAAAGGCATCAGTGGCAAAGTGCGCATGCGCTGTGCCCTCCTGTCTACGCTGCCGTCTAGCCAGTGCAACCGTCTCTTTCCGTCGCCATCCTCCATCTCCGATAGCAACACAGACCTTAACTAAAACATGAGCTACATAGTGGAAGAAAGGGGAAACCTGAACTCCCTCAGCTACCGCTTGTTCTTCAGTAAGTAGAAACCGAGTAGAAATAACAGTTTTCTCATTAACTGCTACTTTTGAGGTCTCTGCAAAAACCTTTCAGGCTAGCCGCAACTTCCCACGTGTCACTTATTCATTTATTGTCGCCCGTCTGTTTCTTCACATCATCAATATCGTTTACATATGTAGTTTAAAAAAAATATCGAGAAAATCTTTTGGTCGCACAGTCGCAATGGCTCGTGTCGAACGTAATTTGTTTGACCAGTTGATCCGGTTTTACCTGGTAAGGCTGGTCTTAAGAGAGATGATTTGGTCCCTGCAGGTTTCGTCGTCGACCAAGCATCATCATTAGTGTTGCCCGAACTTCGTAGAAGGAAGTTGGATGGTTATTTCGGGAAATATCGCAAGGTGCTTAAACACGTCATCTAGCATAAATTCATAAAAGCTTGCACTTGGCGGGACAACGCCCTCTGTGTTTATATACGTTAATAAACCCATTGATGAGGAAGACAACGATTTTTATTTTATTTTATTTTTTTAGTTCTTATCCTAGTTTGTAGTTTTCTACAAGGTTTGGGTCAGTCACAATAAATTCAAGTTCATCAAAACGCGATAGTCCCGTGTTAAGGAGCAGTAACATCAACAGTAAGCAGTGACCTCTGTGCCTGGTGTGATGTAAGTGTAATGAGTGGTTAAAGTTTGGTTTGAACAGCTAGACTTGTGCTAGATCGTTCATGGAGACATTAAAGCGCCATAAGCAATGCAGGCTTTCTCATAATTGTTGCTATACAGACAAAATTGCACCAACAGAACTCTTGACTGAAATCTTCACTGTAATGAACTCTGTTGGCAGTCCACTGGACACTATAATTTACTGGAACTCAGCTAAAACAGATAAAATCAGCTGGTACCCACCTGATATATTCACACAGTGTATGACTGTCTTGCAGAAAATGCTGAGGGAAAGTACATCTCACCATTCCATGATATACCTTTATATGCTGATGAGAGTCAGGTAAGGTCACCTTTGCCTCACTAAATCCGTCAGTGTTTGTGCACCCATTAAACCCACTGCCTACTGGTTAAAATGCCACATCAAATGTGGCTATGGATGTTTAGTTTTGTAATGTCCTACTGTATATCTATTTCAGACATTGAATTAGATGTAATGCTGCTCCAGAACAGCAAGTTCATAGTCTATTTGTGAAGGCAATGGCCTTTACTCTTTATTCTCTCAGTGCTGTGTCAATACCTGCTCTGATTGCAGTGGTGTATCTTTTATCTTATCTCTCATAAACAATTAATCCTATTTGTGGAATTACTAGCAAACGCCACAATGTAGCACATTATTTGTTAGTGTTGTTGTGTTGCATAGTGTCTTAGAGTAATTTTGATTTTTCTGTTTTACAGAACATCTTTCACATGGTTGTGGAAGTACCAAGGTGGACAAATGCAAAGATGGAGGTATGAGTCACACATAATCTTCCACGATCAACTTTTGGATCAAATTTAAGCCACTTTGGCTTTATCATCTTATCAAAGTTTCATAATGTTTTTTATTAACTCAGATATTATAATATTGAGAATTTCCAAGATTGAAGTATTACATTTCAGAGAAAAAAAGCCTTTATATAACTCGATTTCTAACTGCTAAGTGTGATTCCAAAGTAGGCTATAGTAGGTCACAGTTTTGTTTCGTTTTTTTTCTTGCAAATGTATGACTTTTCAATCTCGGGATATAATTATTTAAATATATATTTTTTGGTTTATCTCCATTGGCCCTAAGTCATTGTTTCAAAATGACCATGTATGGCCTTGTTAATATTTAAATGATTTTGTAATGCTAATTGCTAATATTAAATTGCAGCTGGGTTCAAATGTGAATCTCCTCATGTATAATTAGGCATCAGGAATGCCTGTTAATGCAAATAAAATGCACTTTTTAGCACAAGTCATGTCACAAAAAAGTAACAGTGATGCAACTGATTTTCAGATTGCTACAAAAGACCTCTTGAACCCAATAAAGCAGGATGTGAAGAAGGGCAACTTGCGATATGTTGCCAGTGTTTTCCCTCACAAGGGCTACATCTGGAACTATGGCGCCATTCCTCAGGTTAGTTTTTTGTTTGAAGGATTTCCAGTCTTAAAATATACAACAGCAGATGTTTAAGTTTCACCTTATAGAGCTGACCTGCTTTGTTTTGTGATGTTTCAGACATGGGAAGATCCTGCACACAAAGATGGAGACACTGGCTGTTGTGGTGACAATGATCCCATCGATGTCTGTGAAATTGGCAGTAAGGTAACACTGGCTCATGATGGCACAGCCTTCTCCTTCATCTTTCATTAAGTTACAGTGATTTTCAGTTCCATTTTTTGTGTTCTTCGTATGTTTTATGGAAAAATGATACATACAACAAATTGAACTGCAAGCTGTAATGTCCTCCCCAGGTGTGTTCCCGTGGGGAGGTAATCAAAGTAAAGGTGCTTGGGGTGCTAGCCATGATAGATGAGGGTGAGACTGATTGGAAAGTCATTGCAATCAATGTAGAGGACCCTGAAGCCAAAGACTTGAACAGTAAGCATCATAATTTATTCCCTTGCTTTCCTCTGAGTTTTCTAGCAGTCCAGCATCAGTCATAATAAACTTGTGTTGTTGTCTGTGTTCAGACATCAGTGATGTCCGCCGCCTGAAACCTGGTTATCTGGAGGCCACGGTCGACTGGTTCAGGAGGTACAAAGTGCCAGATGGGAAACCAGAGAACCAGTTCGCTTTTAATGAGGAGTTCAAAGACAAGGTCTCCACCTAGTACACTTTGCTTAGCCATCATTTGAACTATGATAGATGGTTTGAGATTAAGCTTAAGCACTTTTCTGCTTCGTCAAATTTCCCTTGCTTCCTTTCCAACAGTGAACTCTGCTCTGAGAAAGCACACATTCAAAGATCTGCAGTTAACGCCCTTGTCGAACTTTCTGCAAAGCACTGAAAATTTCACACAAACTTTCTGATTAAAATAGAATTGCGGACAGAGTTTTCTCACATGGGTGATTTAATTAGCTTTAAAAAACTTTCAGTTAAGCGCTTGCTTAACTCTGTGTCTGTGCTTCAGGACTTTGCTATTGAAGTAATCAAGAGCACTCACAACTTCTGGAAAGCCCTCATTTCCCAACAGTCCTCTGCTGGCGGACTCAACTGGTAAACACTGTTCCTACTGCTTAGACTACAGCTAAACATACAGTTGCTATTAGAATAAATTTACTCTGAAATGTGAATATTTATTTTGCTTTGACTTCAAACAACTGTGTCTTGTCACACAATACAGCAAGAATACTTGTGTGTCAGCCTGTGACAGCCCTTACTGCTGCTCAGTCGATGAAGCTAAAGCTGCTGTTGATGAAGTAAGTCAGATTCTGTTCACTTCTTTATGCAACATCTAAAAAAATGAATCATCAGGCCTCATTCCTCCTTGATTATGATTTCGTAACTGATGTTTCACTATATTTTTAGATATGTCCATGTGGAAAAGAAGAACCTATCCCCTCATCAGGTAACATTTCAAAAAATATTCCTCTAAATAATGTTGAATTGCGGCTAAACATAAGTGATCTGATGAGCACATGAGTTTGACGGTAATGTTTTCATTTGTAGTAGATAAATGGTTCTACTATGAGAAGAAGTAAACCAAGCACTGGTTGGATTGAAGCGGAGTGGAAGGCTCATCTCTCAGGAATACTTGAAGATGGTCTTATATTAGGAACCAGCAGGGGTGACTGGATGGGACATGGATGGTCTGGGTTGACTGTTTTTCTGTAGATGGATAAATTGTGGTTAGATACTGTAGAGAAAAAGAATGGCCATAGTACTCATGTCTTGACCAATGAATTTCACTTATTTAACAAAGATCTCAAAAGAGATGTGCTGTACAGGAAATATTCCTAGTAGAGGCCCTGTATGAGAGTGAACTGCTTTAATAAAGCTTCTTGGGTTAAATTATCATCAAAGTGTGTGTGGGTGTTTTTTTTTTTTTTCCTCCGCTCATGACAGGAACTGCATAACACTTTTATTTTTCTTTTGACTCACAAGTTTACTGACTAGAGCTGTTGCTAGAGAGAGCTGATCAAATAGTTGAGATTTGCTTAATGCTAAAAACAATTGTGGGGACTAACGTTTTGCTATAATGCTGCCACCTAGCGTTCAGTACCATACATTACACATTATAATAAAACAAGCTTAAATGTCCAGTATACTTGCTGTTTTAATGTTGTGGTGTATGTTACTGTAGGTCTTGCCTTTGCCTTAAATTTGTGTATTCCATCAGGTGGTACATGGAGGTACAGGTGTAAGACTTTTCTAAATTTAAATTTAATTCTTTAACTACAGTACTTTTATTTTAATGACTAATGCTTCTTTAGAGATGAGATGTCTGAAGGTTGTTGCAGGTATCCCACAGACAGAATCATTAAACGTGAATATTGTGAACTAATTGCAGGTGTGGTAGTAGTAGTTGTACACTTAACTCTATGTAAAATTAACTCTTTTTTTTTTTTTTACTTTGTTGGGGAAAAACCTATTCAAATCAGACCAGATATTCCTGACCACTTTTCAGCGATGAAAGAAATTACGTAATTACGACAGAAGTCACGCCGAGATCCCTCCCACCACATTTGTTAAAATCATCTCCACCATTAGCATTTGCGACATTTAATTGATCAAGAATGACAATCTAAGTATAGGATACAGCAAATATTGATATGACAATAATATTTGATTTGTCGACATTTTTACTTCGGGAATTGAGGAATTTTATTTGTTACAGAATATTTCTACATTGTTTTTATTTAAATTAGAGATTAAAGTACCTGTTAAATCGCTGTGCGTGGGATACTATGGTTCATCTTTAGGATAGCATTAGAGGTATTCGCCCCTCCCGCTTCATTAACTATCCCGGTGACGTATTTCCGGTTAACTGTCAAACTTGTGGGCTTCGTGTCAGTCGACGGGACAGACTTGGACCAAAAACCAACGGACGGACAGCTCATAGACTCGGCACACTAAGGTCATAACTTCAATTATACATTGAGTTTACCTTGTTACAGTCCCCACCTTATCATTTAACACTTGTTTTCTGATTGTTGAACCACTTTCCTGACATTATTCTCTCACTGGTTAAGCTAGTTTTATCAGGGATGTAGTGCGCGTTTACGTTGTTTACTAAATTTATCTTTGTTTACTGACCGACAGCTGATGTCGTTGCTACTAGCTACGTGTGATAAGCCGATCTACGGCAGCAATGGTGAAAACACTGGAACAACCGTGTGTAAAGGGGTCAGTCATGAGTTAAGTCGTGTTTTATGGTGCTACAATAGTTGTTTTGGAATACTAATTGGAGGTTTGAATAAAAACCTGGCGCTGTTTATGACCACGACTTATAACCACACCATCTTTGAGGGTTAACTTAGTATTCATGGTGTCTGTTGTGTTGTTATAATTAATCCATATGCGAGGGAATTACATGCCTTGTTTTATATATGGAGTTTGGTGCTTACAAATTACCGAAGTGAAACATTGTACAATGAAGTAATCAACAATTGGGTGATTTCCCGAAGCCTTAGTCACTGAAGGCCACTGTAATCACTGCAGCCAGCACATAAAGTCCCACAGAAAGTGACAGGTGTGTGTGTGTGTGTGTGTGTGTGTGTGAGTGTGTGAGTGAGTAAGAGAGAGGGGCAAACAGGGGGTGACTGCCGAGATCAAGTGTCCTTGCCACAACCTGCCATAAAAATAGTCAGAGGAAGATCAGCATGCCTCAGTGAGACAGCTCTGAGAACAAACTAGCATCTAAAAATCATCTGAAGCCTGTTTGTTGCTTAGTTTGCCCTCCTTTGCTTTCATGCTCTAAGGCTTGTGTGATTACACAGAGCTTACACATACCAGCAGAGTAATCCAGGGTCAGGAATAATGATGAACAATAAGCTTCAGTGCTCGATTCTGTAATGCAACCATGTCTGTTTGCAACATACGAATTAACTAAACTTACTAGATAACTTATTCTTTATTGTCAATATGTGATGTTTTGACATCTGGGATGTATACATGTAATGGGAGAGGGGGCTCACTTTAGGTCTGTCAAACTATTGAAACATAAACATATCACTGAGAGATGTGTTCTTTGCTGTGTTCTTCATTAATGTGCCATAGTAAATAATTTCAGTTATTTTATCTGTTTACAGGCAGCCAAGAAAAAATGTCTTTTTTATTTGACTGGATCTGCAGAGGTTTCAGCAGTGTCTTGCAACTATTAGGTAGAGTATTGTACATAAATGTTGTGCAGCCTGAACCATCAAAACCATGTTTGTTATACAACATAAGTTCCCATTTGACATATAGACCATAATTTGAGCACAGTCCAAACTACATGATGAGATTTGACTTTATCGTGCTCTATTTCACCTCTGTTATGGAATGAAAATGCCATAAACTGCCAGACCCAAACTACTTGTTGCATGAATAAGGTCTTTTGAAAGTGTCAGAAACAAGATGTCAGAAAAAATCAGTGTGAATAATTGTCTGCCCCCAGTAGAGGTCAAGGAAACGATGGGACTACAGACAGACTATAGCTTATGAATAGCACAACGTATGAGAGTTATACGGTTCATCTAAAAGACTCCACTTGGTAACGTGTTATTTTGAGCTAGTATGCTTAACTTCCTTGTACATTTTGCCATATTTCATCAGTCCAAATTCAGTTTCTTTGCGAGCATCATATATATTTCTAAAACATACTGATCAATATGCATAAATCCGATTAGCACAGATTTATTATAACTTCAGTGGAATTCCTGATTATTACAAAAATAAGAAACGCTTTGGTGTCTGTGATGACTGTAAAGATACATGCTTGTCATCATCCCCTTAAAGACTTATATAAAAAGCACAGTAGAAGTTTATAGTTGTTGCTGTTATAAATTCACGTGTTTCTTTTCATTTTATCATCAGGGTTGTACAAGAAGACCGGCAAGCTTGTGTTTCTTGGCCTGGACAATGCTGGCAAAACAACACTCCTGCACATGCTCAGAGATGACAGGCTAGGACAACATGTGCCAACGCTACATCCAAGTATGCTCAATGATTTGACATGTAGTCAATTCAGCAATCAGTTTTTCTTGCTTCATCGTTTATCTAAAGTTAGTGCTTCCCCTCTGCCCTCAGCATCTGAGGAGCTGACCATAGCTGGAATGACATTTACAACATTTGACCTTGGAGGTCACACACAAGGTAATGAGAGAAGAAGATGAAAATACCGTTTGACACATCTGTGTCTATGTTACATAAATACTGAAATTGTGTTCCTTTCAAAGCACGACGGATCTGGAAGAACTATTTCCCAGCCATCAATGGGATAGTCTACCTGGTGGATTGTGCTGATCGTGAACGGCTAGCAGAGGCTAAAGTTGAACTAGATGTAAGTTAATTACACTGATTACAGTTGTTTATACTTTTCACTGATAGGAGTGATCTCTTTGCTGAATATATGACACCTCCTGTGTTCAGGCTCTATTAACAGATGAAACCATCTCAAACGTCCCGGTTCTCATCCTGGGTAATAAAATAGACCGTCCAGAGGCCATCAGTGAGGATGCTCTCAGAGGAATGTTTGGTCTTCATGGACATACAACTGGGAAGGTAATGAACACACCAGGGGTTAAATGATGAAATTAAAGGTTGAAGTCTAAGATGTTTTCTCACATACTGTTTTTGCATCCCTCTGTCTGTTGCAAACTAGTAGACACACTAAAAAGGCATATTTGCTATAGCTGTATAGATCACGTCCTTATTCTGCTTTCTGACTCCAGTAAATAGTGCATTTCTGTTCATGTTGCCTGCTGGTTCAAGGATACTTTCACTGCATAACAGCAACAGTGAAGCTTCTAAGATGTTGCAAGGCCAAACATTTCAGCACAGAAGAAAAGTGTCATTGCACTCACTGTTACTCCAAGATAGTTCAAAACTAAGGGTTGCTTAAATTTCTAATGCGAATCTGACATGCCACAGGCAGGAGTAAATGCTCTTGCTAAATGCTGTGACAATGGGGGGATCAATATACTGTAGAGAAGCATTTGGCATACTACCTACCTAATTTTTCATCCTTAGTTTAAATCTTGTTCCCCACCTGCTGTTTCTGAGCAAGATACAATAAAGCTAGAGAAGACAAGAAAAGAGAGTGAAAGGAAGGAGGATGCAGCAGTGAGTCATTTAAAAAGCCTTTTCTAGTGGCTGAGTCAGTCCACATCCCTACAAATATCACACAGTCCTTCACCTAGGCCGCTCAGCAGCATCAGTAATGTGCAGAAAGTTACCGATGTAAGAGACTAGTCGTACATGTTCAATGTTCATGATAAAGGATGTTTAAATGATTGCTTTGTGAACTAGATTCTGTGCTATTGGGTGTATTTTTTGTTTCTTTACAGGGCAAAGTGTCACTGAAAGAGCTGAATTTGAGACCAATGGAGGTTTTCATGTGCAGTGTGCTGAAGAGACAAGGATATGGGGACGGTTTCCGCTGGCTTTCCCAGTATATTGACTGAACCATGTCATTCTAATAACTTTAACCAGATTTACTGTGCTGCCTGTGCACACAAAGACATGTTCCACACAAAACTACCTGCTGTAGAGAGAGATTTATTTTTCATTTTTAGGACTTTGTGACTGTGCCAGTAGGAAATGTACTTTTCAAGTAGCTTTTGTGTTAATATACCCTCGTGTTCTGTGTGTCATATCAATCATACCGCAGCGAGTCAACGATTACGTTATGAATCTTCAGTCTGTTTTTTTTCCAGATTGAGTGTGAAGAAGCACGGTGTGGTTTCTACCTTTACTTGAAGCCTGTGGAGAATTTTGTCTGCCATATAGAACATGTCATCGTTGTGAACCAGTTTCTGACCCAGGTTTATTTTTAGCTGCCGGTGTAGGCTTACAGTGAAGGTCAACTTGGTTAACACTTTGTGCTTGAAGTTACTTGATTGAGGATGAATATTATAACTATATCTTTGTTTTGTTTCTTTCAAACTAACGGGAGTCTTGAATTACCATCGATTTACTGGAAGAAGAGAAGTGCAGCAGAGAATTTGTGCCATATTTGTTAACACAGAAACATGCTACTTTTAAGGGTTCTGATAGTTCTTGCATGTTTTTTAAATCATTAAACGGTTTACCAGGGCAGGCCAATTATATGAATGTGACCACATCAACAGATAACTGCTGTTAGGGGCTTTATTAAATAGCACAGAACAATGTTAAATAATTGCGGTATGTGTTTACTGTATCAGCACAGCCAGGTGATGTAACAAACTCATATGTAGCTGTCCACCCGGAGGATGCCAAAGTGCCTGTTTTCATGATGGCTAATTGCTTTGAAATGACCTGAGTACTTTGTGATTAGTCACCGCCCCATCAGGCAGTGATATTATGAGAGTACTTGGTTGGTGCTTAAAAATAGGGTATGTACAAAAGATATGCATGAATTACCTCTTAGTGCAATATTATTCATTATTTTGTAAATAAGCTCTTATTTATATTTTGCAATAAGAATTTGGCTTGCCATATGTTACATCAAGCATTGAGAAGTGAAGTAATGTATCATACAAAAGGTAGTTATTCAACGTGTGAAGTTTGAGTATAATAAATATTTTTGACAATCTGTTAAATCTTTCTTGTCTGACTCATTTTTAATTGAGTTTAACGGAAAAAGGGTTTTTCACACAACCAGTTACAAACACTTAGGGGGCTTAAAATGAATTTTTGTTGTGTACTTGTTTATTTTAATGGTCACTCATAGGCAGTAACTTTTACAAAAAAATGTGGTGGCAAAAAAAATATACCCCAATGAAAGACTATGGTCTGATGAGGATGTAGTTTTGGTGAATATTCTAAGCTGCTCAATTTGATTTCATACATCTATCTCATACACTATACTGCTTCATACTGTTACCTTTTCTCCTAAAAAATTGAATTTTATATCACCTTTCAATCCAAGATACCAATCAATTTAACAACTAAAGATATACTTCTATACTACAACAATAAAGATAAGAAATTTCAACACCTAGTTAATTTGATTATCTTAATTGCTAAATTCTACATACATAAAGCCAAGTTTTCCAAAAATCGACCTTTCTTTCCTGTTTTTGAAATTGATTTCAAGAATTATTTTGAATGTATTAAAAGAATAAAGAATAGGAAATGTACACACACTGTGAACATAATTCAAGAATTGTTTAGAGAAATGTAACTTGCTTAGGCCTTTTTTGTGTGTCAACCATTCTCACCCTGACTTTTCGTGCACTTTATGGTTTTATACTTTTATTTATTGTTAAAGTTCAAGATGCCAGACTATACTTTTGTTTTTTTCCCCTCAATGTTCATCTTTCTGAATGTAATGGTTTGTTCTCAATAAAGTTGGAAAAAAAAGAAAAAAAAACATCTCCGCATGTTGCTGTCAGTGTCATAGGGTAAACGTTGAAGGCGGTTAGCTCAGGAAGCAAAGATTTCCCGCCTCCTTGCTTTCTGATTGGCTCAGAGCTAGTCGTATTTATATTCTGACCAATTATAATAATCGGTTGAAGTTGTCGTTATTTTCGTGGACCAATGAGATTCAACCAGGAAGTTAGAAGACAGCGCTATTGTATTGAACATTGCAATGAGGAATACTAGCGATTTAATATTCGTTTAAACTCGAAATCAGTGTGCTGTATTTGTCCAGAATGGAGGTTTGTTTTCTAGCCTCACCTGTGGACTGTAACTGTGCTTAATGTGCTGATTTTCAACGATTTTCCTGTGTCTTTAAGTTGCTCCGTTACCCCGACACATTGACTAAAGTTCATTTCCCTTGCCGATGACATGGAGGTTAAGGAGATAGAGAGGTATTGCTGCGTAGTCAAGCTGTTTGATGCTTTTTCAGCAAAGGCAACTGTAAGCTGCAGCGGAGTCATCGTCCATCCTCAAACTGGAACAGTGATATGCACTGCCGTCCCGTTTTCCCGTTTTATTACCTCCGACAGAGAGCCCCTCTCTGCAGACCACGGGATCCTGTCACCCCACAGCTTCAGTGAAAAACTTAAAATCCGCGTCAGCTCTTCGTCTGAGCGAGATTTGGAGGGCAGCCAGTCTGCACACGGAGACGCATTCTCACCCTCCAGGCGAAAAACAACATGTAACCGGGAAGTTTCAGCTGAGTTGCTGATGCTAGTCAACTGCCTGGAGTTCAAACAGGCTTTCCAGGCAGTTTTCCAAGAGGCTGACCAGTGGCGTTTCCATAATGACGAAGAGGATGAGGAGCTGGGCAGAGATGCCCAGTTCCTCAGCTGGTTCGCTGTGCTCAAGACAAGTGTGGTGACAGAGAACAGCCTAAATTCAAGGACTATACCCTGGCAGAGCAGCTCATCTCTCCAAAAGGGCTGCCCCGTTGTTGCATGTGGCTCACCTTTTGGCTCCCTCTGCTTGGACCTATTCATCAGCACCCTTAGCAGAGGCATCATCAGCAACCTTGCTGGAGAAGACAATGCTGTCATCCTCACAGATGCCCGCTGCTTGCCTGGTACTGAGGGCGGAGGCTTGTTTGTGGTGAAAGACACAGACAATGTGCGTCTCACTGGACTGATTGTGTCTCCATTTGGTTGGAAGGCGAATGAGTGGATAGGCCTCACTCTTGTCTGCTCCATCCACTCGATCTACAAGAGCCTTATTCGCTGCTTGAGCATTCAGGATCCACTCCGAGATATTTGGCTACATCCAGGAGAGGCAGACCTCCAGATATCTGCCACAGCCCACAAGTTAAAAGCTGCTAAATACCCCACTGTGTGCCTTGTGGACAGTGGACAGCTCTGGGGCTCAGGTGTTGTCGTCACCTCTCAGCTGGTTGTGACCTGCCGCCATGTTGTCAACGGGAAATCAAGGGTCACCCTCAAGTTCCATCACAGGGACAGGTGACAGCACACTCATTGTTATACTCCTTGTCCATCCTCGTGATATCAGACTCACACCCATCTCTGTAAACAAAGTGGATCAAGCGCAAATCTGTCCAAAAAGCACATTAAAGCATGTTTATTAAACACTTTTACACAGCAAACCTTTTGACTATGTGCAGCAGTAAAAATGCAGGTGGAACTACAAACATTAGTGTTAGAACATTAACAGAAGGAGCACATATGATTTAATGTTTGCTGATGTTGATTTCACAGAGTCCAAGATATTGTGGGTGACGTGCTGTTTTCCACTAAAACTTCTTCACCCTATGATTTGGCTTTGGTGCAGTTGAGAGACTCCACCACAGACGCTGTGCTCCCTGAAATGGCTCAGAGTTTCAATCCAGGTGTGACTTCAGTTTTGTTTAATAAAAGAGTAAAAGCTTATTTAGAATAACATCTTGCTTCATATTCAATCAGGAGGATGTCTCTGTTTCTTTAATTCATTCTAAGATTTATCTATGATTCTCTGCCTACAGGGGATTCTGTAGTTGTGGTTGGATATGGTGGGTTGGGTCGGAACTGTGGCCCGTCCCTGACCTGTGGTGTCCTCTCCAAAGCCATTAGCTTGAATGACTGTCCTGTCATGCTTCAGACTACTTGTGCAGTGCAAGCAGGGACCAGCGGGGGTGCTGTAGTGCGGAGATCCTCTGGAGAGCTACTGGGTAAGAAACCCAGCTCCTACAAAATCATTTACTCTTGCTGATCAGTGGGGGGCATATGATGACCGCAGAAAAACCTGTAACAATGCGCTCCATGTGAGGAAACATGGCCATACACATCTTGATTGCTCTTTCTACGCCGTGTTCGTAATTTTCAGAGAATAAAATGACTGTCTGATGTTTTGCAGGTATTGTGTCAAGCAACACACGAGACCTGGCTGCCAAAGTGACTTACCCACACCTCAACTTCAGCATCCCAGTGACTATTTTCCAACAATTGTTGCAGGACTTTTACCAGACAAGGGATGTGAGTGTGTTCAGGGTGCTGGACACCACAGAAAAAGAAGTCAGAAGAGTGTGGAGGCTACAAGGTGCTCAGAGCAAACTATAATAGTGGCCCCCTGCCCTTTGGAGTATGCTAGAGAAAATAATATGGAACTGATGCTAAAATCATATTAGATTACCAAGAATTTTATGTGTAATTTGAAAATAAACTGGTATTTTGAATGTACTGTGTAACTTTATATTTCATATCTAAATTTGCTACAACACAAGGTTATAGTCATTGATATTAAGGAGTAAATGTAACTCAACTGAGAATCATTAATTCTTAATGTTACAGAATCACAGTCATGGAGTAAACAAAATTAAATATTTAAAAAGGCACTTACTGTTAACAGCCAAATGAAATGTACTTTAATATGTGGAGATTGTTTTTGTAGCGTATTGTACAGTTCTTAATTAAATTACTTACTTTATTTGCTGTACTTATATTGCAGTGCATGTTGTTTGATTTCTGCAAAAGCGGAAGCTTCTCTAATATGTTAAGTCCTAAAGCATTAGATAAAATGATGACACTAAAGGTACATTTCACATCTAAAATTTAGCGTAGTCTTTGGTTATTTCAAAGTTACAGCATCAAGAAAAGATACAACGTTTTACCTGGAAGCATGTGTGAGGATTTACACCCGGTTCTGTTACATATGGCTTGTTTTTACCCAGCAGGAAGAATATTCAGCATAATAGGCTGACAGGTTGCTGAAAATGATTGGTCCCTTTGGGTAGCCAGAAGACTTTCTGTCGGTATCAGGTAATCAGACATCTGTTGGCAGGCAAACCCACTCACAGCTAACACATTTAAGGTTTCACCCATTGGGACATTACTGGTACTGATTTCCATTATCACTGAAACGTGAAACTGAGAAATGACATTTCAGCGGATTGGTTACTGTCAGTTTTTACAATGCTAAGACAAGCGTTCCTGGCCTGGGCTCCCAAACATGTGCACACACTATAACATACTATAAGGTGTCTATTTCACTGTTCCCAGACTGAATAGTTCACAGTAGACAGACAGGAGCAATGTCCCGGGGAAGCTGAGGAGAGTTTTTCTATAGGCATTGTACTGTTGGAAGTGCTGATATGCAGACCTTGGTCTGTATCTCATTTCTGCCGGGTTCCCATAGCTATAAGGTGCATTCCACTGCAGAATGAGGTAAGGCAGGAGTAGAAGTGAGCTGACAATGAGACCTGCCCCTCAGAGGATACAGACATACTGAACATATCTTGAAATGAAAGTTTATTATGGTTATTATGATCATCCAAGTCTCATAAATGTGGTTTATTTTGACCTTAAACTTTTCTTTAAACAGTTGATAATGATGTGGATTTGTTTCCAAATGAATGTCCCCTGATCCAAAAATCCGTCATATCAACCAAGGTGTAGATTTTAGTTCCTGAAAGAGCAAATTATTAAGAATTTGTTCTAATGTTGTTAAAATGATGAACTCACTGATGTAAAGACACAAATACATACAATTTTTAATTTGGTGCACAAACTCTGACTTACTTGTTCTTAGTGCGTTGTAAATTACAGAAATTCCATGAGTAAGATTTTTGCTTAGGGACAGTTGTAATGTGAGGCAGATGTGGCAATTTGAGCCAACATGTCGGTCATGTAACAAGAACCAAAAGATCATAAAACACACTTTACACTCAATCTTTCACTTAAGTCAATCTTGTTAGCACGAGAAGAAAACCTAAAGAGCACCAAAGTCTGTGTGCTTCATCCTGCGGACACCAGTGATGTATGCACCACATTTTATGATAATACTTGGTGAGATATTTCAGTCTGGACCGAATGCATTTGCCCGAGGGACAAATAAACCAACTTTACGCAGAGCTGTGCTGCTAATATGGCTATAAATATGCTAATAAACTGTTCATTATTTCTTTATTTTTCAGACAAAATCATTCTCACTGAAACCATATCTTAATATTATTCTGTCTAAACTAAGGTGGTGAACTTTGTAAACTTGCTGCATATCAACAAGTTTCCATTGTTATTGTGAGCATGCTTGCATGCTGACCTTAGCAGTTGGCTTAAAGTAGCTAAACCTTAAAACTAAAATACAGATATCAGTATCAGCTTTACATATCTTTGAAATTTTAGTTAATGTTTTTGGAATATGCAGTTCTTTTTTTCCCTTTTTAATGATTTGATTCACATTGAAAGGTTGTCATTTAGAGAAAAGACATGTCTATGCTGCATAGCAGCACTGCTTGAGGATCATGACAACAAAAGCACAGACTCAGAAGTACGGTGGCCATCTGGGCCACATAGACCAGGTATTTTATTTCATTTTTTTTTATTAAACACAATAATTGATCCACATTATGATACGATGTACACTTGTCAACTAAGCAGTATGTTCTGCTAGTCTTTCAAGGCATTGATAACGGGACTAATAGGTGACAATCAGTCTTCTGATACACACATTATATACAAGCTAAAGAGTGACGTGTGAGAAACTTTTTTTCCTTTTTTTAATAAGTCATGAATGAGACAGAGCACTACTGTCACACATGAGCTGAAGCGTATGACATGAAAACGGTAAAGTCAGTGGGTGCTTTTCAATATGCTAATGTGGCTTCCTCTCTTTATCGCCTGATTCCTGTCTAAATCCAAAACTGGTTATCTAAATCTTGTTAATCTGCAGAAAGAAAAGATGAAAGAGGCCAATTTGTACTATTGAAATGCACCCAGTCTCAATCCATTTTTTTAAAATGCAAGCAAATGACAAGCACCTGCAACTGCTTAAAAGTCTCCAGTATGCATCAGCTAAAAATGGCTTGAAGATGATTCAAAGGACATACAACAGAAGAGAACAAAGATTCACAAGTATGGGGGACAAAATTCTTGACTTCAGACCCATAATTTCATAATAGCGATATTTCCCCTTCCCCTGCACATTTTAAGAACATCCTCTAACATTAAATACTCCAATTACATATGCATCTTCCCTCTCCCAACCCGTACAACCCTCTCCCTTGCTTTTTCATAAACCAGTGTTGTTCTGAGTGTGAGAGCTTCCCCATGTCCATCTCTTTGCAGGAGCTGTTTGTGTCTGTGTGTTTGTAAGTGTGTGTTTGGGACCACCAAGAGAGGCTGGACTACACATCGGCCCTTTACCAGATATAACCCCCATCATCCACCTCTCCCACCTCTCCCTCTTCCTCTTCAGCCTCTTCTGCAGTCTCCTCAGCTTCTTTCTCTTCCTCGTCTTCCCAACCAACCCCACTGCCAAAATCGCCCGAATATGCCATTTCATCATCTGCAGAAAGATAGAGAGAAGACACGCAGGGCAGGGGGAGATTGAATTATCCACTGGGGCCATCTTGTATATTGTAATGAATTCTGTTCAGTATGTCTTCCTCTCAACTTTGACAGAGTCCTTTCTATACCAGTGAGAAAACTTGAAATCAATTTAAAAACATTGACTGCAATACTGAAAAAAGGGGGCATGTGTTTGACTTTGTCTGGATTTTAATAGCTATTTCTAAACCTTGCCAGGGGACCCATTCTTATCAGGCGCAGGTTCAGTCCAACCAGTCCTCATTTATCTTGAAAGACTTTTCTCACAGCGACAAGCGGCGCTTTAGAATGCAAATGACTCCGGCCACATGAATGTGGCACTGGTCCCTGCAGTGAGTTATGTTGCAGTGGGCCTCAGTCCTTTAACATAAAGGAAGCCTTGTGCACAATGCATGTGGGGGTGCTGCAGAGAAGTGGGCCAATCCGCAGCGGCCACTTGAGTTGCTTTTTTCTTGCTACATTCAGCTTTCAAATTTAAATTCTATTCATATGTGTATATTGACAGCTAAGACATATATGACTTACCGCAGTCTGGCTTGCCACGAATCCTAGATCCAGCTACTTCCCCTCCGTTTTGGTCAACACACCAGCACTCCCCCCGGTCACACTGCTGCTTCCTGTAGTAACCATCCTCATCGCAGCTGGGGATGAATCGACCTGGCATTTGCATGCAAAAAACCCACAAATAAGACTCAGGTGCTAAAGTGACCTTATATACCCTACAAGACCCTACATACTGCATAATCTCTCCAAACACCATGAATTACAGCTCATCATACATGGCACCAAGCCCAAGTGAGAGTATAATGCGTGCAGCATATGTGGCAGCCAATTCCGTATTCCATGAATACAAATATTTTCACAAAGCAAGATAGGGGTGAATAAGTATCAAGTCAGCATATTGCAGCATGTTTGAGGTGATGTAGGGGTGTTTGTGCATGTTTGTGGAGGGAGTGGCGAGCTAATCATCATGGAATAAAGTAGGACACAAGATTGCAGTTTTCAATTTACATGAATATGAAATATAGTCTGTGTTCACACATAGCTGCAGGAGGCCAGGATAACATACTGTAGTGGCTTCTATCACTGAGGTAAAACTTCACCTGGTAGGGTATTTTTCTTGAGAATAGTAAACTCTCTCTCGATGATATTAAATGAGTCAAATAATGTAAATAAAAGAGAAATATGTGTGACACAAATGAGACGAGGCAAAACAGATCCGTCCATCCAGTCTTTCAAGGGAACATCTGAGCGTTGCGGCTGGCGTGCTGCCCCTTGCTCACTGCTCTGTGTCCTTGGAGAGTCCTGACTCAGAGCCCAGTCAGCCAGCCAAATTCTGCATTGCGCACATGCGTGCACACACATGTCTGACTACGCACAAACATTCACATATTCTCCCGCTTACATGTGAGACACACTGATGGCTGCTTCCCTTTGCCGTCTGTCAGTATCAAGCTCTAATCCAGAAGACTGATCAAGGACTAATCCCCGCCTCCTGTTTGTCATCTGGTGAATGAAAGCCCTTAGACAGGAAAGACAGATCCAATTGGGTTGAAATGATGTTATGAGATGTCGGATACCTACCAAACTTTCTTTTGCCACCGTCGAGTACTTGGATCCTCTCAAGTTCGGCCAGGCAGGGAGGCTCTTAAAGAACAGAACATATTTTTTATAAGAGAAAATAAAGGGACACTCCTAGGTGTAACATGCAGAGGTAATGACCACCTCAAATCCCCCCAAAATACTCAACAGCCAAAGTGAATTCTCTTGTGAGTGTAATCAGTGTTTTGTAATGACCTTCTGCAATTTTTAAAATCAATTTCCATGTATTTTTTTTCCCAAAGAACTGTTTGAGCTTGGGACCTAGACCTTGTTTCTGCGTGGCTGGTTGGCTGACAGGTGCAATCTCTGAGAGCTGTGGGAGAACCAGGCTGTCAACAAGCAGCAGGAATGTTTTTAGCTCCTTGCAGCGACCATTTCACCCCACAGGGAAACAAGAGGATGAGTAGGAAGACAAATAGTGACGGACCAGCACACAACACAGAGGTGGCTACACCTTGGGGCAGCTGAGCGCCTTGAAGTTTGAATGCATGCGCCAAGGGGAATATGTTAGCGCACAGGCACATGAACGTATGTGTCTGTATGCCTGTGGACACGCACACAGTCGACAAACCTCCCATCCTCCCCTGCATACTCACTCTCTCTCCAGAAGCAGAGGCACCACTCGGCAGTGGAAACTTTGCCGTCCCTGTAGGAGTCACAGGAATTGAAGAAGGGCCGAATGCAGACCTCATACTTGTCCAGGTTGATGGCAGCCAGCTCAGCCTGGTCCAGGTACAGGTCGCTATTGGTGTCCAGCTTGGAAAACATCCAGCCTATGGAGTCCTTACAGCTGGCCACCAGGCTCCTATCCAGCACTGCAAACACAAAGACAGACAAACAAACATTCATTTTTATCAGGGGACAGCTGCACAAATGGAAAATGAAATCATGCCAGTGTGCCCAGAAATATCCACTGTTTCCAATGCAAATCCAGCCTTTATTTTTTTATTAATTCATGTCACCAGTTTCAACAAGCATGGGTTCTTCTTTGAAACCTAATACAAGAGTGAGGCCCACTTCCTGTTGCTGTCTGATGTGACATTATCTTTATCCATACATCCATCCATCCAAAAATGTGAGTTTCTCTCTCCTGTAACTGTTTTCCAGCAAAGATATATCCAGCAAGAGCTGCAAGAAACATGAAGCTGGACGTAGCACCAACTGAGCCATAAAGGTAAATATGTGAGGATTTTATTTTCCCTGGGGTCTTGTTTTTGTGTTTCAGATTGCACTCAGTACAGTGTGCAATTAATGCTATTTAGAGCTGCCAGGCTTTGAACAAGAAAATACAATGAGAAGGGCCACCAGTTTTATTATCTTGGAGGCACCAGTAGGTTTTTTGGACATTACACATTCGGGGCTGTGTCATATAAAATCACCATGGACTTTAGTGGCAATGTTTTATGTGAACAGTGGCTCCAAAGCAACAGCATCCATTGTCTTTACTGAAATATAATAAAAGACACAACAACTTGTTAAGACAAAATTTTTTATAGTACTCTAGCCTATAACTCAAGTGTTGTAACTTCCTCTTAATGCAATCAAGATCCATTAAATAGTAGCTCTAACCCGATGTGGTGCTGGCTGCAGCGGCTCTGGCCCCGGGCTTGCTATTGTTGTTCTGCTTGGCATTGGTCTGCAGCAGCTGGAACCAGTCCCTCAGACGCTCCCCGAGATCAGCCAGATCCTGTCCAGTGCAGGTCTCTGAGGGTGAGAGGAAGGGTATGAAGGGTATGATTTGTTGTACCTATTCAAGTTGTCATGATGATTGTTACTTATTGTGTGTGTCAGACAGAGATGGAGATTAAAAAAGAGAGTTTGGAAGCTCTGTATAATAAAAAAGCATACTTTTACTTTTTTGTTACAGTAGTTGTGTATGTGGATGCAGTTTGATCTTACCATGTTTATTCTCCTTGGATGTAGGGGCGGCAGTTGGACATGGGCACAGACCTGAACACTTCAGGGTAAGATCCTTCCCTGTAAGACACGCCTGCTGCTCAAGCTTGCACTGCAACACAAACACACACACACACACACATACACACCAGTGACATCGACAAGGGGACACAAAGGTGAAGTAAAATGAGTTATTGCTGCAACACAGATCAAATATTCATAAGGTGACCCACTGTACGCCTTAATTCAAATCTGAGACTTGCTCCTGAATGTGCTTTCCAACCTCTGCTTGCACGCAAGGTCAGGAATAGTGATCCAAAAGACAAAGCATAAATCAATAAAAACATGGGATTCTGTCACCATGAGCCACCAATTGGTCCTTCTGAGGCCATATATCATGCATCTTTGTCTCGGTTTTTCCCCCTGAGAGTCTCTTCACACCGCTCAGCTCTGAGCACGCAAGGTGTATGTCGCTATTTACCTTACAGTGCACAGCACGTTATGTTATTATGTATATAACACAAAGTCAAAGCTGTGAAAAATGTATCAGCACCTCACTGATACATATATTGATATAAATATGTACTGTGTCTTATTTAAGTGCAAACATTTTAGCACTTCTGGTTTAATCTACATTAGTAATAGGTGTCAAGACTATTACTAATGTGTTAGCAATCCTTACTAACACAACATATGTTATTGAAGAGCATAGAGAGCATGTGTGATGCTGAATCCACGCGTACACGAGCATTTTCACGTCTTTATTGTGGGGGATGCTGTACAGTATTACTGCCAATGATTCCCACCCTCACCCACACCCAGTTATTATTTCTACTGTCACTTCATTTCTTTTCAGAAAAAAGCACAATGCATTACACTAATTAAGCCAGGTGTGTGGTTAAACTTAAACATTAATGTGGGCATGTTTGTCAGACTTGGGCTGAAACCATTATCCCAATATTAATAAAATGTGTTCTATTCTTGATATAGACTCAGTTAGCAGTATATTAGGTGCTTTTAGGTGAAACTTAATGCAACAATTTTAATTTTGCCTTCATGAATGTTTTTTTGTTCTAACAGTTTTGGAGAGGTGTTTATTCACCTTAATGACCATTTTGAAGGATGTAGCTGAATTGCATTAAGGGTGTACTTTACTGGCATTAATACAGAGGGCTAGGATTTAATAAAACACCCGTTAGTGCGATTCCACATAATTAAAGAGTGCCACAAACTGCAGCCTCCAAAGCCAAATCAACATCCCTCTAAGCCAGTTTTGACAAAAACTGAACCTTACGACCTTCACAAATGTAGGATTTGTTCCAGGAGTGTTGCAGTAGACTGCATTGGTGTTCCTGGTGAAATGGTTACCGAGTGCATGTCACGGTATTGCATATGCACACAAAAACCCAAAGAAAACACTATTCTATTGTTAAACTTTACATCAGACAGAAATCTTCAAGTGTGCAGAGGAAAGCCTTCAGCAAGTCAAGTAGTCAGTCAAGTATATTGTTGTTGTTTTTGTGTACCTTAGAGGCATAGTTGTGTCCATCTGATCCACACACAGGCCCCGTGGAGGAGATGGGACAGGGCTGACAGTTACCATCAGGAGACCTGAGAGCAGGCTGCTTCAGTCTGCAGGACAGAGGACACACAAGCACCTCAGCCTCACAAAGTCCAGCTGAGACAGCAACTGCTGTGCTAATTCAGAGCACAGACACAGCAGCACCAACCTGGCCACAAAGCAAACAGCCCACCTCCATGTTGTCCGAATGTATTAGCTTATCATTAAACAGCAGGCAGTCGTGCTGCACTGGTGCACAAACAAGCTTTATTATTACCACTGCGACTGACAGGGAAACACATCCAGGACCAGCATGAGCCACTGACTGTAAACTTGGATGTGTTGACCTCATGTAAGTGTGCATTAACAGAGAAGATGTTTGAGTATGTGTGTGTTTTGGGAGTTAGTCAGTTCTTGCCCAGGGGCTGCACACACTCACCTGTGTTCAAGCTTCTTGCGGTTGACGCACACAGCTCTCTGGTAGCCCTGGGCGATACACACCTTGTGTCGGCTGCACTTAACCTTTTGACAGGGGTCCTTGGTGGTGTCTACATCTAGGGAAAAATAGAAAATGAGATGTATACTGTAGCACCCTCGCTGCTTCACTTTTTACCCTTTTTTTCTTTATTTGTCTCTGCCCGTCATTCAGTTTTCACTCCCAAGGTTCTCTGCTCTATTTGCTCAGCATAACCAGCAAAACCTGAGAGTCAGTCTAAATTATTAGAGCAGTGCAGCACTGTTGGTCTTGCACAGTAACAAATCTTGACGCATTCACTGCTCAGAGATTGAAAATAAAAAGACCATCTAACAGGATGCAGGAGATTAATTTATTTTCAATGCAGCTGCGCTTGTGTGGCGCTTTCTGTTGAAATCATATTTGGGTTACATTAATTTTTAATATTACACTTTAGGTGACCTGCTAAGACGAATACTTTTTGTGATGTAGGCTGAAGCCTGCCTGGCTTGCTCTCTCTGCCCCATCAATCACACTCTCTGCTAGCACCTATTGCTGGACCACGTGTCAGCACCCCATACACACTCATATGTCACAGCTGTCTGTTCTTAGCAGACCTCCTGAAGCCCCGACCTGGATGTCACACTCTGTTCTCTTCATATCCCCCAGCCTTTATTCACCTGCACTATCCATCAGTACAGCAGAATACAGCTTATTCACAGACTTGCAGGTTCCGTGTATGTGACAGAGGTGCTTGTACTCAGCCCCTGCTCCTACCGTATCCTGTTATATGGTGCTGTTATAATTTAGCAGGCAGGCTTAGGATCTCCTCTTCTTGTCCTCTCTGGTGGCTGAATACATTAATGCTGCCTACATCACAGGATTATTGAAGCGAACTGACAGATATCTGATTTGAGAAGCGAATCCAAAACAATACACCCCCCTGTCATGGCTGAGCTGGTTGTATAACTGACTGACTGGCTCCTCTGACTGAGAAACAGTGAGGCTCGGCGGCATTAATGCACAGATGCAGACTCCTCATCCATTTAGACTGTCAACAGTGGAGCCTTATTCTCTGGTCGCTGTATATATCAGTTAGCATTGATTGTGTTGAGTATCTCAGTGTACAGTATCACACACATGTTGCGGTTTTTCTCTCTTTGCCTTTCTCTTGTCCTTTCTCAACTCTGTTTCTATGCCTCTTTTGTCATTGCCTGCCTTTTTTCACTTGCAGGTTAGATGTTTTAAGCCCCCCCCCAACATACACAATTCACACCAGTGCATCAGCAAAATCAAGGTACAGCATCCAATTAGGCCCCTATGATACTTGCTGACACAAGGGAAGACAGGGAGATTAGCTCACTAATAGGGATACAGCACAGTAGGTAAGAGGGTAAGTATGCAAAACTATTATAAACACATATTTTGCAATTCATTCAAGGAAGATTTAGTTAATATTTAAGCAGAAGAAGTAAAAGAAGCAGCATACAAATAGAGAGCAGATAATCCTGCCTTCTAATAGCGAAACATTTGTAAATAAATCTTGTTGGTAGTGAGCGGCTACAATGCTGGCACAGCTTTGTGTTGTGAGTACAGAAGCATAAGGTGGCTGCCTGAGCCTCATGTTAACTTAACAGGCTTCCACGGATTAAAGCAGTGCCTGCGATGATGACGTTTCCATAGCAACAGGCTCTCAGTGGTCCGGGAATCATTTCTGGGTTGACTGTGATTTGCAGCTCAATCTGGTGTTTCTGAGAACTCTCCCCCTCTCTGTTCTTGAAACCCCCATTGTGCAATCATGTATATCAATCTAGCTTTCTTCCATCTTTCCACATTCCTTTGTCTTCTCCATATATGAGACATCTTGACTGTCTATTCTCATCTTTGCTCTACCCTGCATGTTTATTATTTTCCTCATCACGTCTTCCTCTGTCTCTTTTCAGCTCCTAATGTACCCAGCTACTTCCATTTTTACTTTTCCAAAGTCTCTCCTCCTGTATTAAACTAATGCCTGAAGCAGTAAACCTCTCTTAATTAGGCTCCCTGTGCTTCAGTCTAATCCAATCCAGATTTGCATGAGGTTTATCCCTGCAGATTGAGGATAACGGAAGCAAAGCTCAGGCCACATCCTCATCATCAACGCTCTTATCTACTATTTACACAGCAAGCCTCTAATATCATCAGTGATATCTTGTTTTCTAGGTAGTGGTTAAGACAGACATGTCTCTGGCATGTCTATAATAATTAGTCCACATGCAAAAATAGGCTTGCATTCCCACGGTGACAAAAAATAACCAGCAGTAACCCACATTTATTGATTTTCTTGGCTACTTGCAGGCAATGCAACAAGCTGAAAACACAACACTGACATACTGTTACACCTGGTGATAAAGGTTGCTCATTGACACATCCAGCAGACACAGCATTAAATTAGCATTCATTTGGAATCATATTTCTGTTCACCTGATGAATGTAAATTCACTCTATTTACTTTCCTTTAAAGGTGCATTGTATGACTTTCTGCCCCACTACATGTTACACACAAGCACCAGTATTTTAGACTAAACCAAATGCTCAGTTACTCAATAAAAAAGACAACAAAATTAAATTAAAAAAGAAAGAAATTATGAAACATTTTATTAGTAGGTCAGTATTGATAAAACATGGATCAAGGTTCTGGTACTGCTTTGCCCATTTCAAATGTTTTAGAAACATATTTAATTCCATATTTTAATTATAATATAAGATTTTTTTTGTGACCGGTGGCCCCAATTTGTGCCTTGCTTCAAAACCAGACTTGAATTTTCAGTGATATGATATGAGAAAATTTCTGACTTAGCCACCATGTTGAAAATAGATGTGGGAAGAAAAGGGATACTAACTTACTAACATGGACATGTGGCCAGAACAACTATGGCTCTGATGGCAACACACACAGAGGGTGACAGCCATTAAGGCCAAATGTCATTTATTCAACCTTTAAACTCTACTGTGGTCTCCACCAGCTCCTGAGAAATACAGGGTGTATTGCTTAATTCTGTCTCTGTGCTGTGATCACGAGCAAGAGAAATTTGTAATAAAAACACTAAAAAGCTCAGTAGAGCTAATGGTGATCCTTTAAGGGAATAATAATAGGGAAGTCACTACAGTTTAAGCTAAATATGATAAAACATGAAGGATTTTGGGTGTTAGGTGAGAAGCAGATTGACTGACATCAAATTCAGCCGCAGGAGAATGAGTGGAAAAGATTAGTTTTAAGTACACGGAGAGGGAATTGACTCCCTTCTAGAGCTGGAGAAATGTGCTGAACCCTTCACAGCCTTGTAGTATGTTGGGTTTTGAATTTGACAGCAGCAGCCCCAGGTGGCCCAAGGAGGAAGAGGGGGAAGGTGGTGACACAAATTTGCAGAGTGTGAAGGTGAGAAGGGCAGCAGAGGTACCTGGAGGATTGTAGTGGCTGTTTTTGGAGGGCAAGAGCTGTAGAGCTCAGGACGCTGGATGTGTACAGCTTGTACAAAGAGCTGGGCAGACTCCCTGGTTGGGGATAGAGTCTGATTTGGTGGATATTGTGAAGTTAAACCGTGTTAATAGTGCTGGAGGGTCTTACAGGGGGCACAGTGGGGGTTTTTTCAACCAGAGATCAAAGAGCTGCTTGAACGTCCTAACATTGGGTTTTAATCTTGCAGACAGACATCCAGCTGAAGACTTCAGCAAGGTGTTTGATCGCAATCGACCATACGCTGTATGAGCTACCCAAGCACCAGTATCTATCAACAGTCTCAAGAGGTATCAGACTCTAGACCTTGTGGAGTGTGGACTCAGCATGTTTTCCTATCTCCTCAGTGTCTGCGATTGATTCGAAACCATTGATTTGCCAGAAATGTCCATTTACCATTCACCTGGCTTCTGTGGCTGAGATAAGCTTCTGCATGTGCGTGTGTGTGTGTGAGTGTGTGTGGATATACATCTGTTTGCTCTTACAAGTCCAAATTACAACCGTTCTGCTGCAGGGTTTACTGTCTTAAGAGCGAGGTGATTCAGTCAGTTGCCTGATTGATGAATTGACTGTAGAAATCGACTGCAAATTACCCTGACCTGTCCCTGCCTCACAAAGCACAGCACTGGCTGAAGTGGAGTGTAGTGCCTGAATGCAAATTTCCACCTCGGTCTGTTGTTGGCATTGACTGCCAGTGTGTTAGGAGTGTTGACAGTTCAAAAGCCCTGTCTTCCTCTGCACGGATGTAGCAGTCTGGGCTGCCTGGCTGACAAATGAGGCCTGCAGGCTCATCTGAGCTCGGGAGTTAAGACATCACACTGATTTAGTGATGTCTCAGAGGGACAAATCTCCTCTTTTTGCTCCTTCGCTTCATTAGGCCACTCATAAAGGAAGGCAGATCAATGGAGGGAGATAGCGCACTCATGTCAGAATAAGAGAAAGGGAAATAGATAGATGAAGGGCTTTTACACTGTGTGAAATGAAAGTAGAGAGATACTATTCATCTGACAACCTGAGGCAAGCACATAAAGCTTTGCTAAAGTTTCATAAAAGCTGAGCACACACAGTTGAACACCTACATTACACAAAGGCCACTTGTGAAGTTGATCTATGTCTGCTGCGTTGACTTTAAACCTGAAGGAAAAGTTGGTGTATTATTTCAATTCTATTCCCACACAAGGTATTCTGCAAAAGCCAGTGGCATTTTGTTTCATCAAATGCCATAATTTTTAAAATTCTGCAGTATTTATAAATGTCAACAATGGTGTCATCGAGATAAGGGAAAGATCTGTTCAAAAGGTCTGGTTAAAGTGATGCAACTAGGATGCTTAAAATTATGGAAATGCATGGTGGTATGATTAATTAAGATTAAAGGTCTGTGATTGGATATGAATATGTTTGGATATGCTTGCACTGGATGTAAATCATAACCTGCAGAATATTCAATTATCAGTACAAATGGTATGATACTGGGCTGGTTATTCAAAGGTGATATTAATATTACTTAGATTAAACATGTCAACAAACAGATGTTCCAAAAGTTTTTAATGTTTGAGTCACAGATAAGCGTGTGACAAAACATAAAGAATGCATATGACTTCATAAAAGGTAGCGGGGTCACTGAACGGTTTGATGAGTGTGAGAAATCTGAATCATTTTCTACCTTGACAGTCAACAGTGAAAGTTTTTTATGAAATCTGTGGTTTTGGACCACCGTGTTCAAACAATCTTCAGTGTTGACAAAAGGAGATAAAGGCAGCATTACTTTGTGCAATTTTATTATGAGTGGAAAGTTAAAAAAAATATGGAGACGCAGATGATTGGAGCATGCAGACAATATGGTCCGTCTGCTTTGCAGCGGAGTTCAGTTTTATTACACAGCAGCCTCAGTCAAGAGTTTTAGCCACAGCATGTAAAACAGCACTCCAGTATTACTAAAATAAGCTCACTGTATTTTATGATAGATCTTTTGACAGAGGCCATGTGAGAAGTTGGACTGTGGACCTGCTGAAACTGTGAGACATACACCTAAAATTTCTGATGCGACACAAATCAAAACTTTCCAAGAGCCAGATAATTAATAAAGCTTACGGCTGCCTTCAAACTGAATGTCAAACAACTTCTGACTAAAAGTTTGAGTAAAATTGTCCCCAAACCGGGCTTAGATGATACAGTGTGTTCCCGGCTTTAGACAGCACTCTGACCACCATCATCAAAACACCACATAAGGAAATATCTTTTGGAAGATTCTTGTTTAATCGTTCCAAACTCCCAACTCGAATCAGGACCTTTTCCAGGGCCCTGAGTTATCCAGTTCAGCATTCTGTTAACACTAAACATGAACTATCCTGTTGTTTTTGGATCAAATGCCCAACCCTAGAAAGTAAAAACTGGGGATTATGACAATGGGAACATAAAACCCTAGGAACACAGGACCCATGGAACATAGGACCCTGGGAATATAAGACCATAGGAATATAAGACCCCAGGAAGATGATATTAATAATGTATTGAAGGCTTCTCTGGTTTTACATATTAAGGATATAAAGTTTTCAACGTGCATCAAATAAAGTGTTTTTTACACATCAGTTTACAGTGTCTGTGTGTCATGTTGGTATGATTTTGCAGGCTAATGACTGCCTCTTTGTGAACAAACAGCTTCGACCAGAGACATCCTTTCACTTTGCCTATTTCATTTTCATCCTGTCTTCTATGCAAGTCAACTTGCTTCCTTCTGTGAGTCCACAATTTCCTCATCACCAAACTGCCCTGGAGTTGGCAGGAATAATGTTGATGTCAGTCGCTTTACACTAAATCAAGGCATATTAGCTCCCACCCCTGTCTCGCTCTCTTCTCATGCTTTTACTTCTCTCTCTGGCCTTTCATTGGAAACCATAATTAGTCCTTCATTAAGCCCCTGGAAATTGTGCTAATGGACTCTGCCATTCAGCCGACTTCATTTGAGCTGCAAATCAAGCGACAATGGTTGAGGACACGACTCTGTCATGACTTCATCTTGCAGGGGCTCAATTAAGGAGTCGCAGCAGGAGTCAAGGAGGAGACCTCAGACAGTCTCGACGCACGTCTCCTGCTCGAATGTGGCAAAAAAAAGAGAGAAAAAGGAGGAAGCAGAACAAAGTGGTGATGGGTTGAAGTCTAGCCAATGTTTCGTGTCTCCTGGGGGAGGCACATCAGATCCAGTGAAGCAGATAAAACAGAGTGCTAACATCTTTCAACCTTTTCGCTGAGGAACCACTACAAGTGTGGACAGCAAGTGGCTGACCCCAGAATACAAACACAGAACATACATGAACACTGTCTAATACAATGAAGCACAGACGATCTGGAAAGCATTGCAGTTCACATGCAGGCCACAGATTATGTCTACATGCTGCAGTAAATACAAATGGCATTCATTCACAATTAATCAGGTAGCTTTGCTTTCACCACAGCCCCATGCATCACAGGCAGTTATAGCAAAAACACATTTTTCCTATTTGGCCTACATATATGAAGGTGTCTCAATCCTGAGTGCATGATGAGACATTTTGAGCATAGAAAAATATTTATTTGCAAATACATAATTTACTGAATTATGCAGGTCTCTGGAGAAAAAGAAATTAGCATGCACACCTGAATGATTTGTACTCTTGAATTAAATGTTCAGTATGAAACTTCCTGCCACAGGGAGTCTCTCATTCAAAACAATAACAAAAGACATAACCAGGTGATATAATAAAGCAGCTTGGGATCATGGGAGATGTTTTCACCTCCACTGCCATCAGCTTCTCCCAGTTAGGTTTCCTTCATTGATCAGGAGGTTTTTAGTGGGAGCTGAATGTTAGGATCTAGTGATTTAAACAGATAAAAACACTGAACAAAGCTTCGAGCAAAGTTCGCTATATACTGTAATATATTTGAGGGGAGCGATAGTAACTGACATGAAGTGACAGAATTTTTATCCATTTTTCAATCGACACCACCTTGTTTGACTGTTTAATCTGAGTTTTGTGAGCAGTGCAATCAGATATTATTTCAGACTCGCAGATAACACTGTTGGGCTGACATACAAGTATCAAGGTTCTCTTTGCATGGAGGGAGAACTTGTAACTGGAGGGAGAGTGTGTGACTAATGTAAGATGAACCAACTGCACTCAAAACGCACTCCAAAAAGCTACACAACTGTGAATTTACATGATCCTTTAATGGAACATTAACCTTTATTACAGAGAAAGCAAGGACAAGTATTATTTATTACCTAGGCTCAAAAAAAAGATACTGGGAACTGTGAACAATGAAAAAATCTTTTTCTGAAACGCATTTTTCTTTTAAACAGATAATCTTGTACTTCGGCTAATATGGTATATTTTGTACAGGTATAACAGCAATAATAATTTAGTTTGAGCAAACAAAAACTGTTTTTTGGTACTAAATACATTTTTTTTGTTTGTTAAATTATTCAGGTCATAATAATTTATTTGTAAAAATAAAATGTATGTGCTTGCTAAAAAGGTGTCTCGTTGCATGTTCAGGGTTAAGGCACAAATATGTGAGACTATAGTAAACAAGGGCAAATGTTTATACTAACTTGCATTCAAGGGTTTAACTAACCATGTATTGAAAAAGAGAAAAGATGGTGTGTGGGACTTACTGTCGTTAGCACCTTGATTTTCATCCCAGGTACGAACATAATCATCCTGCAGAAACATGAAGAAAATAATTTTTTTAAGCAGCTGCAGAGAATGAGGAGCCACGTAATTCCTGCTGCAGGCCTGAGTGCACAGTGTTGTAGATAGCATAATATATTAACACTGTCATTTTCATGGTGAAGTGTAGTAGTTTACATTATCATCGCACGCTGATTATAATGTGTACATTAGTCTTGCAGCATGATAATTAGCCAAGTGAGTCACACCAGAGACAGATGGATATGTACTGTGCCTGTACGTCTGTATGGAAATGAGCCCAACAAATCTACACCCGATGCCTATATCTGAGACATATGGCATTGGGGGCGAGGTTCCTTTTAAGTGCTTTGCCTTTTTCCCTCACTCAATTAGAACATTAATCGTTCTAATTAAAATGGGCAAGTTGAAGGAGATTTTTAAAAAAAAGAGAACAGAGAGAAGATGGATGGAGAAGCAGAGATAAAGACACACAAAAAGACAAGGGAATGAGTCATGAATGAAAAAGACATTTTACAAAGGCAGCTGGGAGAGTGCTGTAGAAAAACTGGCGAGAACTGACCTCTACCTCCTGGTGAAATGACAGCAAGAGGAAAGAAAAGAGCCAATATTAGTGAAGAAAAGTGTCATTTTAGATACAGTGCATTAAGCTCCATTCAATGGCATTGTAAAGCTCTGTGTTCATTTGAGAGTCCCCGAAAACTAAAATAATATTTAACATTCATCACTCAATAAGTACTAAAAGTTAAAGAACATCATAACACTGAAAAACTCAGATTCGGTGTTACATCAAGGCTTTGTGTTTGGTCAGGTATCAATCAGAGTGACCTATAGCAACATCAGAAAAATAACCCCACTTGTCAACCCCTGTGCCACCCCAAACAGTGCAAAAAGCAGCTAAAAATGATAAATACGTGAATACCTCCCGCGAAAAAACCCAAACCCATGTTCTTGGTCATAGTATGAAGCGGCCCTTATCAAAGGCTTAAAAAAAACAAACATGGAAAAAGTAAATAAAAATCAAACACAGTATGGACCCTTCTGTTATCTTAATAAACCCCCAAATTCTCAACAGTGTGCACATGAATGATTGTATTTTTGTCAAATACAACAGGATCCCACAGGAGACGCTACACATATAAAGCTTTTCGCACCATATTGCTGTGTCTGAAATAATAAACAGGCGTAATCTCAAAATATTTACAATCGGCCACCCCCCCCCCTCCTCCTTTGAGATGACTTACTCATCACCGTAAACATTTACTGTACTGGAAGCGTGTGCCAAACAGCTCCCCGTAAGGTGATAAATCCTGACACAAGACGTGAAATAAGCAGCCCTCGTGAAAGCTGGGACCTTCTTCTTTGACCCTCGCAGTTTTATTTCACGGAGGTAAATATTTTCATCACTGGCAAGGACTACACTCGAGCGTTTAAATCGACAACACTGTGCTTCTGCTGTTCTGCTCATCCTCTAGTCGCAGCAGTGCCAAGCTCATTTCCCCCGCTCGACAACAGAAAAATCACTTCCAGTAAACTGGCTTGTGTCTGGATTCTAACTCAACACTCCAGTTGAGCTTCATGAACGATCGCCGGTTATGTTGTTTAACCGTGTTGGGCCTGATGGAGTCACGCATTTGCAGGCTTGGGGCTCAAAGAGTTTACGACCTGGCCATTAATCTGACGCCCCCCATGTCTCCTTTATTGATGCTTCAGCTCCTGCATTATTTAGCAGCCTTTCTGTATTTGTGTTTCTGCCAGGGCCGATGAGGAAAGTGTCCTGCTGCGCTGACAGGACTGGAAATCAATGATTCCATGAAAGAGAGGCTGCAGAAAATGTATTCGGGGGGAAAATAAATTCTCCTGAGTGTACAATGAAAGTGAGCATGAGACGCAAGTGCACGGTGACAAGTTTGGCACACAGCAGAGGAGTTATATCACTCGAAAAATATGACTCACAGACCAAAAGTCTGAAGAAAAGACTGCTGGTTTTTTACGCAGGAGTGATTAGAGGAAGCAAGCTGAGAGTTGAAAACACTCAGCTGTATCCAGGAGCTCTGTGATCTACCTGATAACATCAGAAAGATCTCGTCTTGTTAAACAGAGCGGGGAGGCTTACCCTCCGCATCAAACATGGCAGACTGTTCATCCTGCTGCCGAGTGTTACAATACTGATTGACAGATCAAAATCCCTCATATCTGTGGCGGGAGGATCACGACCCAGTGAGCCTGTCCACTGTAAAATTGGGCGCAGCTCATGAGGAACTGCACAGTGTCATGAAAAAATGGTGCGAAAGAGACAGATATTGTGCTTGTTGGGCGGATTGATGAAGAAGAGTAAACAGGAAACTAGTTGATGGGTGTATGTGCGTCTATCTGACAGGTTGTGTGTGTGACTGACAGGTATTTCTAGGTAAATGTCAGCTGTCAGATGCACTCTGTGTTCACTGTGGTTATCCTGAGGGAGTTTGTTCACGGTGACGGCTGTGTGCACCGCTGCCTCATCATTAACAAAGGACACAGTAATAACACTCTCATGTGGAGGTCTGTGCGAGCTCGTCTGCCAGATGAAGGTGTATACTTGACCTTTTCTCACAATTAATGTTAATATCTGCCTTAGGTGGATGCATCAAACCCACGCAGAGCAGCACGGGATATCAGAAAAGCACTAGGGGTCATAAAATTCACGCAATAACCAATTTCAGCCCACACAGACCCCAATCCCCAGTTTCCCTGGATGACAGTGTTTCTGTGGCCAGGGCCTTTTTATGAGTGAGGTGAAAAAGCCTCAGAACTGCTGCAAAGTAAAATATAAGCATAAAAAGAGGTCCCAGTCTGCTAATGTAAGCTGGTTCCCTGGGAAATGCAGCCAGTGATCAAAGAAAAAAAATTGGAGATTGTAGTTTCATAATCAAAGGTTAGGTTTAGAGAAAGATCAGAGTTTAGGTTAAAATAACTAGTGGTAAAACACTGTGGGTTAAAGTAAAGCTGTTCAGTGTCATGGTTACTAATATAACCATTTAAAGTTATGGAACAATGGTGGCCATGGTTAAAAGAAGCCAACATGGCTTGTTGGTAGTAAAGAGGAAACTAATCCCTCTCATCCCTCCATCCAAACCTCCATTAAGGACGTGAGAGATGAGGGTGCAGAGAGGCTCCACTTGCACAATGGGGATTTCCCTCAGGGATGGAAAGCATCAATTAGCTGATTAGCAACTGGGGAAAACATCCAAATTTCAGCATTAACTGTAAAAAAGAGGCTTGCAGTAGGGTCATTATTCAAAAAATGTATTTTGAAGTAACACATCTTTCACAAGACAAACTCATGTACTGGTGTTTTATTTCACATCACTCTTGTGGATGCACACTGCTGAAATAAACTCTGTTGGATATTGTTGCAGTATAACCCAAAAAATCTGATGAAATAAAGCTGAGAAATAAAAAAATTACATTGCCCTGCGGTTTTATTCAGCAGCCATGCTACATACAGAATTGTGTCACTTCCTCCCACCTAGAGATTCAGATAAAGACTCAGTTGCTCTCTGCTCTGGTTTACAGATCACATGAGGCACGCTCAAGATGAAACAAAACCCCCTCCACAATATTCCCATCCTATATGTTCTCCACTTATCTTCATGCACGCTGGGCCGCAGGGCCCCATGAAGACTAGGCCTGCTGATTCCTGTATTTGTGCACACGGGGCTGCGAGTGGAGAGTTTGAGTATGTTTGAGTATTGCAGAGCAGAGGCAGAGCATCAAATGCTGAGAGTTTGGTCTGCCTCTCTTACAGGACGGAATCAAGATCGAGGCTTATGTAAGAGAGCTGGGAGGACTGAGTAAAGGAAAAAGTAAAGGTGAAGTAGGGGTTAGTACTTTTGGGAAACAGATAAACAGATCGATGCGCAAAATAAGGGTGGAGACGAAGCTATGACACAGAGCAGAGGTTTCCACTTGGAGTTGAAGATAAATCAGAGGTGAAAACATTTATTTAGTCGCTAAATTATGCTTATTTATCTGTTTTCTTTCAGGAGCAGCAGTAAGTGGTGTGTCAAGTGCTTAAGGACTTTTCTTGTTTTCTCTCAGGCTATTTACAGGCTGCCCTTCCATATGAATGAAGGTGCTGTTAATATAATCCTGAAAAGACACAAAAATTATATATCAAAGATAAAACAGCAAAAAAAAAAAAAAACACAACTGCTTGCCACTCTCTTGGAGCAAAACAACCACTTTTATCATTTTTATCTTGTATGACTCATAGAATCATGAAACCATTGTATAATTGTATAATTGTGCCTTGATTGTGTCACCAAACACCAAACCTAAAGCCTCGGATACACACATTAGACTCTCCATCCTTTGTAGGCTTTGATATAAACATTATGCAATAGGTGGAGTGAGGTGGATGGAGCGAGGTCTTTGATATATATTCCTTATTGTTGCTTCTGTAGCACCTTTGATGTATTTCGACTCAGGGGACTAAAATTGTGAACTGCATTTCCCATGTGTACCAGCATGTAAAAGCACAGGTGTATCTCTTTGATGTAATTAAAAACGTTGAGATTTGTCAAACATTTGCCCTGCTGAAGATCCCGTGACTGAAAACTCAAGCTTCACTCTTAGAAAGTGTTCCTGTCAATTCAAACAGAGCTGGTTTTAAAGACTTTGCAGCTTAGAAATGAAAACCTCTCATTTGTCTTGAAGCTTTTAAAATATCATACTCAAGCAGTTTCAGTGCTCCTGTAGTTTTTTGTTTCCCTCTGCTTTTTCCTGTATTATGCTTGTTTTTATGAATGTACATATTTCTGTTTAAATGATGGATTAAATAATTTAAAGTTACACTAGCAGAAAATCCCTTATTTGCTTCTGCAGAACAAGTCTCTAACTACCCCATATATCTAGAGAAGCACCCTCAGAGGTATTGCCTGTGCTTTACTATAGTATTTCCCAATAGGGAGACAAAGACAGAAAACACTAGATAGGGAACGGCTATGGACCTTAACACAGGAAAGTTTGAGCCTCAGCTGCAATGACTGGTTTTCTGCATGTTTTTTTCATTGTGTTCCACAATGACGAAAATAATGCTCCTTGCAAAATTCAGACAGTGGTCATATTTGTGTCCACGCATAATGTATAATGTACGCAAACCACATCCAAATGCGGACTGTGAGCATGATGCAATAGATGCACCACGCTGCACAAAAAAAAAAAAAGATTTACAAGTGAGAGCGTTGGCCGTCCTGAAAGTTAGGATGAATAACTTACATATTTCTTATGCTTCACTTGCAGAATTTATCTCAAATACATACCATGCCAGATGAAAAGAAATAATTTCTCAATTGCACTTCTGCATATTGGATCATACATGAGTAATCTCTTTCATATGGAAGGCAGTGGACAAAAGGTGTTCATTTATGTGTGTGATAAGTGGTGTGACACATAAAGGCTATAGATATTGTGCATTATGCATAATAATCGCCTGCCTCATTCAATGATATATTCCCCATGTCTAATGTCACTCTTCACTCTCAAGTGGAGAGTGATGTCAGAAATACTGTGACAGCAAAGGATGATAGAGGTCAAACACAAAACCTAGCTGAAAATTGGACTGAATCATGTAAATGGTGTCTTCCTTTTTCCATCTCACTGGATACACATTCAGGTGCAGGATAAAAAATGGACTGGTTCCACTGAATTTGACAGAAATCTTGATTCATATTAGTGATGAGTTCTAAAACTTTCTGGCTTCGTCCTGCTGGTTTTGCACACACAACAGACACACACACAACCACAGATACAGCTATAAAAATCACACTTAGTCCACAAAGTCTCTGTGCACTCATGCCAGCTCTGTACTCACTATCTATAAATAAAATCAGACCTTGTGCCTTTCAGAGCCCTGCAGGGAATAAGAAAACAGTCTGCAAATCACAGGAGGATCTGGTACAAACAGCGAGAACCTTCACACTTCACTGAAAACACCAAGCTCAACTGAAAAACAGACATGTACAACAATGGAAAATCAATGAAATTGCTGTGGTAGGGTCTACAGGAAGGGTAAGAATCAGGCTGTAATTTAGGACAGGGGAGTCTAAAACAATGTTGCTTAATTGAATAAGAGAGTCACAGCCTGATCAGCACATCAGCCAGTCCTCCTTGATGAAAAGAAGGCCTTGCTGTCCTTTCTGGTGCCTAACAAGTCCTGTCATCTAGCTTACGTGTATCTATGTTGTTAAATTTCCTTAACTGTTGACTGTCCTTGATTGTTTCTTTCTAACATCTTGCCCTGACCAGTTTAGTTGCTTATCTTACATACTTGCACAAGCACTGGGTAAGTTACTGTAGTTAGTGCGCTACTGTAGGCTACATATTAAGCTAATTAGACTGAAATGCTAGTTGTTGCAGCTTTACATTCCTCACTGTTTACACTTTTGCTCTTGTATTTTTGGTGTGCAGTGTGTAAGGAAATAACTAACACAATGTGGAAAAAAATCCTGCAAGTCATGCTATGTCTTGAATTATGTACTTCTCATCTACCTGCTCCTTTCAAAACATCTCACCTTCACACCCTGTGGGTTTCTAAGAGTGCATGTTACTGTATACGTGCATGTTTTTCTGGGATTGTTAACAGCAAACACTTTGCCAACAAGCCCACCCTCAGGTGCACACAGGTACTAAAACAACCAGATTTTCACTTTTATTTTCAACCACTTCTAACGTTTTCCATTCAAATTCTCTTGTATCAGCTGTATTGCACCTCCAGGAGCTGAACTTACACTGGCTGTGATTCAGTCTGGCTCAAGCCCAAAGGTAATAACACTTGGGTGACATTTACTGTTGGGACAGCCACTGCCACTAGAGTTATTGTTAGTTTTAAAAGAAAAAAGGGTGTGATTTATTGAACCTGACCTGGAAAATCTCAAAAGCCAACTACAGAATCTTAATAATTTAGAAATGCGTAGTGCATTATCAAATGAGGATAATCAAGAGACAAATGCAACTCTTACATTAATGTCTTTTGTTGCATTTAAATTCATATAAACTTCCATTACAATGATGCACCATTCAACTATTTTGGGCTTCTGCTGGTAACTGGGCTGTTTACTACAGGTTTTCTAACTACAGGAGGATAATGGAAGTATCCCACAAAGAGCTCATTACAGGCAGATTGCTGGATGTCAGGTGTTCTCTGCTGCAAACAACCTATTTGGCATACAGACTCCCATGTGTAGCAAGCGCAGAAGCAGGTCACTCTGAGAAATCATGCATGTGAAATGCAACTGCTGGCATGCTGGGATTTCAAAAATCTGTAAGTAAGGATATTTTGAAAAAAATCATCCATTAATAGGTCTGTGTCTTTATTGCAGCTACTGGCCACAGCTGCATGGAGAGTTCTGGACGAAGATGCATTTATTTAATCTTGTATTCAATTGCATCTGCTAAGAAATTTGATATTTACCACCTTTCTTCGCTACACAGGAAGTCCTCTCTGTCTCTCTGCGGCACCTGTGCCCTTCAGCTGTGGCTATTGTACTGCAGTGGGAAGCAGCTGTAGCTGTGCAAGCAGGGCATGATGAAAGGCTGTTTCTTTTATTTTTTTTTTCCTCTGCTCAATTACAGCCCACCTATGCCTCTGGTAGCCAGCCAGACACCCCACAGTACAGCAGTGGACCGTCCAAACACTGAACGACTGGATCATCTCTCCCATAACTGTTGAAAGTGATTGACACACACTGCATGTGGATCACCAGCAGAGTTCTGGACATTTGCAGCTTCATGGAGAATCTGGAGACTGATATGTAACGACTCATGCCAGAGCACACAAAGCATGACCAGATAGACTAATGGATATCTGATAAGCAGCTATCATCATTCATTGCATTAATGCATCAGTAGCAGTCTATTCTAATGCCAGAAAGCTTGGAGTAGTTGAGCTGCTGTGCGATAGAAAAGCCAGACTGAGCGCAGTGCTAGTGATGATAATTTACTGTTCATCTTGATAGTCTTTAATGGAGTATTTGGCTCCAGTGTTACAGATGCCATTATCCACAATTATGTTTCGTATGCTACAGTGAAATGATAAAAAGGAGCACTGATGGGCGCACCCGCAATCACAAAGTGTTAAAATTCTGTTGGATTGGAGCCAGTTTAAGAGCATAAGAAGCTAAAATCTGGCAGGCCAGTGTAAGTACCTAAAGTAAACCTCCTGTCAAATGTTCATGCCAGATTGCCAGAACCTGCCGCAAGTACTTCCTCCATCCTGCATATTTAATCCACTGGCATCGACAAGGGATCTGATGTTTTTGTGCTGGCACAGAGTATTTTCTGTTCCTTGAAAATGAAGTGAATAGATAACAGGTGCAAGCACTGGATTGGTACTGGGTGGTACCTGACTTCGTGACTGTAGAGGCATGCGTTTTATAGATAAGGACTTACCCTACACCGACATAGAAAATGAGAAAAACATTAAACAAAAATCACATCGTTTCTGCTATGCTGACATTCCAGTGTGCATGATGGATGTCGACAATGAGTCGCTGCCTTCTGGGTGAACGTGCATCGCTCTGTCTTGATCATCATCCATTTTTAGCCACATATTTGAGTTCATTTTAAATCAACAGGAATAAAACATCAGACCAATTTCATGGCTTGGCGATTTCATGGACAGTATCATTTTTACAAGGGAAGTTGAGCAAAAAATTGAATTTACTGTTGGTTTGCTTTTAGTAGACATACCAAACTTGGATCCACTATGCACAAAATGCAAAGGTCTCCAGCCATTTAATTTCATACTGAAATGAAAACAGACAGTGCCTCGACTGGTGTGGAGTGAGCCCAGGTGACATCTAATTGTCTCTGTAATTGAGTCTTTGAATTTCTGTGTGACGAACAAATTTAATTCAGCATCTGTTCTTCAAAATGATGCTTAAAATAAAAATTAGCCCATGAAAAACAACAGGATGAATTTTTATTATCATGTTTTCAACATGCCACCATCTTTTATCAATGTATTACATGAGCTGCCAAATTCCATTTTGAACTCCACACTGAAGGATCAGTATAAATATGAACTTTCTGGTAGGTCACTCTCAGTCAGAGATACATGATTTATGAATAAACAAAAGAACAAAATAATAAAATAAATAAACAATGTTGTTGTTTTTGCTTTAATTTCAAATAAAAGTGAGTATTGTTGGATAATTATTGGACGAATAACACTAGGGATGTCAATTTTGGGGTTAAAATTTCAATTCTGCATTCAGTTACCATGGCTGCCCACCCTGTTCCCGTGTTTTCTTTTTTTCCTGGATTTGGTGCATTAGTGGAATGAAATGTTGAGTGCACCTGTCAGATTAAAGGATTGAAGGTATCCCGTTCTATTATTTGTTGACTGTAACTGTTAAATCTAATCTCCTTGTCTTCCTGTGAAATAAATTGAATTGAAGTGCAGGAGCTATTTTTACTGAAAGTGAAAAAGCCTCTTATCCCGATTCTGCTTTTACATTTTGTAAGGGAATAATAAATATGAAATATTTACAGCATACCTTCTGCAGCCTATGTATGGTACGTGTTTATGTGTGTGAGGGTTAGTGTGCATCTCTGTGTGTTTGTGCACATGCAAAAATGAAAATAAAAGAGCTCTTCTTTCATGTTGTGCAGCTTTGATTATTGCTTTCCACTGTTGAATTAATATTCAACATTCAGCTCTCAGAGGACTGTGCAAGTCAACATCAATTTGTGCAATCTGAATACCTATAACTGTGTCATTGGCAGTCCTTTATTCATCAACCAAATGATTCCCAGAGACTGAACTGCTCATTTTCTAGTTCAGACTTTTTTTTTTAGCTCCAAGACCAAAATGAAGCAACACCAATTAAATGTTCATTATACCGGTAATCAATATTCAACAGCTCTCATTAAGAATCATCAAGAAAATACTAGTTGGTTACACAAATTGTGTTTCGGTTGAAGAAGTTTGCTGTTTGAATAATATTTTAAAAAAATCAAATTTCCACTGGTTCCTTCACCCTGAAGCAGGACTGGTGATGGGGGATAGAGTCATCAAACCCTCAGTGATACATGCTCCATTTCAACACCATAACACGGAGACCGCTGTTGCTACGGCAGCAAGCTGGAATCAAAGCGGTTTCTATTGGCGATTCCCCCGGGAGGTTCAGTGGTTCGCTTCTCTGATGTTTCTCCTGTCATCATTATCATCACCAGAGACACTACCACCACTCCTGCCCTTTTAACGCAAAGGCACAAACAAATTCACTCTCCTGCGCTTGCACGTGCATAAGCGCACACGCATACACGCTCACACATGAAGACAGTCACCTCTGGGAATACGATCATGAAAGAGATGCAGTGTGGAACCGTAATGTCTGTTTGTGCTGCACAGCAGCTGTGATGTTAAATTGAGGAAAAAAGGGAAAGCAGAGCAAGTGACATCTTCATTGCTACTGGATGATAACCCCTTAAGCAATGTTAGGAAGATGATCCCACTTTCCCCAAACCATTTATATCTTCAGGATGCTCCACATATTCTGGTGTGTATGTGTTTTATCTACTCTTGGAAGGAGTTTTTTGGGGGGGGGACACAGATGATCATCACATGCTGTATTTGCACTGAAGTTGCTGCACTAACTAACATTTTGAATCAAAGCTGTGTAAATATAGAACAATGAGTTACAATCCCACAATAATTCTGACTTAATCTTTCCATGCCCACAGTTTCATTGCTTCCCTAAGTGCACTTCCAGAGGACATTTTCTTTAAGTAATCACAGTCAAAGCAATCCGATCCTTGGAAGGGCTGCTGCCAATTTCCACCGTTCCTTTTGGTGATGTCTATGTCTGTGTGATTTAAAGATGCATATGAATGTGGATCAAAAATGAGACCACTGCCTCTGTAGGATGCCTATTTCGAAAACCTCTTTCTGAGAAGATATAGCATTGTTCTCAGTATAGATGCTCAAGCTGAAGCCAGCTGTTCACATTTCAAATCCAATAATGATATAGAGGCTATCACATGCTCGTAGCCACCCTGGATCAATTAAAACCCAATTAACAGGAGTTATATGGAACATAATCCAACTGCACTATTGTCCAAATCCTGGTGGGATCATTAGTAATCATCTCAATAAGCCGGAGGCAAAACTACGTCCATACGTTCACAGACACAGCAATATATCACCATGCATACCCTGCGGGGTTTAATCAATCCCTGCAACCCAGTTCAGTCTGTTCAGTAGGTGAATATGCACATCAATCAATCACTGCCCCTCTGCTCTAATTGCTTAATTCTCTTGTTTGTAAAATCTCCTGGGACACGTCTGGAAACACATCTGAGGTAACCCATATTAAGGGCAGTATGATGGAATAGGTCTATAAAGCTCCTGCTGTGCAGGTGGGACTAAAACATTAACTGCTTATAATTAACCATGGGCCCATACACTGAAAGTGGGAAGAGACAGAGAGTGTACTGTATAATGTTTGTATTTGAGTGCTTTATTTTGACATATAGTACTCCAGGAAACGCTTGTTTTGTCTAATGGAAACTCTCCAATTAAATGCCAATATGTCTGGAATTTTGAGGAAAAAGTCAGAAAAGTGAAAGATCCAGTCCGTGTTTACCTTTACCGTTATCCAAAAGCCTATTGACATCATATTTCGAGTTCTTTGAAAAACAAAAACAAAATCTGACTGAACGTGCAAATGACATTCATTCAAAATAAAGCATATTGAGAACACTGAAAACAAAATCCCCTGATATATTTTCTTCTTTCCATCTTCTTATATATATGCCTTGTATAGTTATATTGTATCATAGATATTACATTTATCTTAAACGTTTAATCCAAAGTGTTTGTGTTTCTACTGTACGGACCATGTTTCAACAGCAGCACCAAGTTTGTGTGTATTATCGGGCTAAGAAAGTGTTTGATAACTGTTAATGCTGTTTCTAAATGGCCGAGCGTGTTTCTCCATCAACGCATCTTATACCGCATTACCGCGCATCTCTCAATCAACACGGCAGACTTACGTCTCTGAAGCGATTCCAGTGCTTGATCTTGCGGCTGTACTGTGAAATGGTGGACAGCCACTGCTCGTCTTCCATGAAATTCCCCGTTTTTTCCGCGTCTTTGACGCTCTTCGCGTCGGTCTGGAAGGTAGAGCCCGCGAGCATCACCAGCGGGACGAGAAGGCACGCGATATCCGTAATTTCCACCATGGTCGCGGACAAAAACACCTCACACGCACCGGCTATCGGCTCTCCTCTTCTGGGAGGGGGAGGATGCTGAGGCTGGTTTGAAACTACCAACTGATTAGCCTATAGGATGCTCCTTCTGCTGCTGGGAGAGAGAGGGAGGTAAGGAGAGAGAGAGAGAGAGAGAGAGAGAGAGAGAGAGAGCGGGAGAGAGAGAGGGAGAGAGAGAGAGAGAGAGAGAAGCCTTTTCTGACGGTAGTATTGGCAGCAGGCAATGTCTTAGTGTTTGACACTGTTTGGTATATTTGTGTGAATACGCGGCTGACTTATTCTGTTCTAATGTCCGAGTTGGCGCTTAACATGATTCACCTTCAAAGGTCACGTGACGCTCTATAACCCCCCCCACCCCCCCACCCATTCACTCAGGGAGTCTTTAGGTGGGACACTGTATTTGGCAAGTGAGGGACACTGATTTACGGCTGCACAAAAGGATTTTTTACATTATCTAGTAATTGGCAGATTATTTATTAACTGAAAAATCATTGCTTAGTTAGGTGTCAGAAAGTTCACTATTATAGAGCCCTAACAAGACAATAGATCTATTTTTTAGTCTTTAATTCATATAATCTTTATGTAATTTATCAGTGAGTCATTAGTCATGCCAGCAACACTTTTAAAAATGTATCTGGTGATGTGATGGACAATCAGCATCATGACTGTAATGATTTAAAGAGCTTCACGTTTATTATTTTTTTTGGTTATTGTATGTACTGTATCTATGTACTTTTTCTCAACAGATTAATTGGATCTCTCATAGCAGGAAAAGCGTTAGTGTTACTAACATTATCAATGGCTCTGTTCCATTTAAGTGTCCCAGTAAGCGATGGCAGTGGCCCACTGCACATTATATCAGGGCTCTGGAACTGGAACACCTAAATACAAGGCAGCCATAATTACTGTTATTAATGACACATGTGCAGTTCCTGCAGTCACACACTGTGCAAAATGCCTGTTATCAACAAGCTGAATCAACACCTCTCTGACAAGGTCTCAACAAAAACTGAGCATGTACTTAATGTTAACTGCAAGAGTATTTTAATGACATCTGATGTTACTGTAACCTGTGGTTTGAGTTGTTGATTGCATTTGATTATACAGATGTTACTTTTAATAGAAAATGTCAACCTCTGTGTAAAGAGCATAATTTGCTGTTTTGCCATGAATCTCTTTATAACAGTGAAACATACTAAAACTGGCTAAAACTGGATTGTAACATGTAATAAAGCTGGAGAAGTGTGCTGCAGGTCTGCCACAGAATTGTTGCCTGGACTGATTAGGAGACAACACAAAGATGAGGTTTGTGGATCTGGATTAGGTTGCTGTTGAGCTCCGTCCTGCTGTGTTCAGATGGCCCACAGTTAATGTCAGTATTTTTCTGATATATTACCGGGAAGCAGAGCATTTGCATTGTGCCACACTAGACAGTATCTCTCTGTATCTGCCCTGCCTGCTGTATCTCTCCCTACTGCAGCCCATCCCTTGAGAGTCACACTGAGTGACAGCTTGTAATTGAAATGCTGGATTAACTGATGCCATCTTCATTTCATCCTGAAAAGAGTATCTTTGAGACTCTCTTAATAAAGGCAGGCACGAGACAGGGAGGCATCTAATCTCTCAGCTGAACGCAATCAAGTTTACGGGGAAGGATAGAGAGGAAGTTGTTTAGATGGAACACAATGCACATTGGGTTGTGATAAAATCAGTGTATGAAAGCAACAAGGCATGTCCTAATCCACATACATATGATGCATACAAGTATTGTTATAACAGCACAACTATACGCTAAGATTGACAAAAATTATTTATATGCATTGGCAACAAATCTGCATAATGCAGTTTGAACTGGACTACCCCCAGTTTGCACTTCCTCCTGTCAACTAATGTATGTGCAGTCACATGGATGCATTTTAACACAGTGCTCTGCAGCTGCAGCAATCAGCCTGCTTCATTCTCAGTGATATTAATCAAATAAAGAGGAGTGAGTCAAATAAAGCAAAATGGTAGTTTGATCAACATTATGCATCCTTTAGGGAACATAATAGAAAAAAACCTTGCACTGGGACTGAGGCACAGGCCTGACCATGAACCCACAGACAGATGTGGTGTGACAGTCACAGAGCAAGGATCCAGGGAGAGGAGGGCAGAACATGGCAGGCCAACAATGCTCATCTCATTTATTGGAGCCAGTTAAAGAGGAAAATGGCTGAGTAATCCTAGAGTCACAGAGCCATAGGGGTTTTCAGGTAATCTACTTATAAAAGCTGGGGAAAATACATCCCAGTCAAACATGTGAGTGTGGTATCCCCAGGTCTGAATCTTTGTGAAGCAAAGTGAAGGAAACTAATTGTGAGAGCTGTGATGACTGCAGGACAGAGAAATGTAAAGATCAGATGATGCACATTAACAAAACAAGTTGGCGAATGTCATCAACAAGCACCTTGCATGAATAGACATAACGTCATGCTTGGTAGCCATCGGTCATTCATCGAGTCTGTGTCAACGGTGGACTACAGAGAGGCTGAGAGGGATTAGAAAGTTGTTTAAACGGTACATTTTATTACAGTGAGTAAACTACTGTGAAAGATATATTGATGAGCAAAGACTACACAGACACACTTGAGATTTCATGCCTCTAGATGATAGTTAAATTCTGTATTATAATGCTTTGTGTTTCAATATGGAGACAAAAATGCTTTTCTGAATGTATTTCCTTTTTTGCATCAGAAACAGTGTTTCAACAGAAAGCAAAGTAACCACCACTTAAGTATCTCAACAGCTATGGTTTGCATTGAAATGTGCTGGAAACAGTGATATTGCACTCAGGATGAATTAAAATAAATTTGGCGATCTACTGACCCTCATCTGATACCATCATTAGGTTAAAAGGTGAATTCTGGCATGTGACCAAAGATAAGTAATGACATTTTCATCATCCTCAGTGGCAGCTACTTTGTGTTGCTAATTAGCAAATGTCACCACACTAACATACTAAGCTAAAATGCTGAACATGGTAAACATTGACTTCTAAACATTGCTCTGTTCTTGCAGCATTGTCCCTGTGGGCATGTTGCATCTTGATGCTGGCATAAATAAAGTACAGCTGTAGATAAGCACTGTACAGCAACATTCATAGATCTAGGCTCTCCTATTTTTTCTTTGTTTCTGACTCCCTGATAGACTCAAAACAAAACACAGAGATCTGTTTCATAATCAACCTTGGGTACTTGCACTGTAAAATTATTTGATTAGTTGCAGGAAATGCTGTAAACAAGCAGTCAAATTGGTTTTGAAGATTCAGACTTGTAGCAACTACCTCATTTCTTCTTCTAGAGTCCCAACCACGTACGTCTTTTAATTTTATTGACAATCGACACACAACATACCAAAATATTTTCTGGGCCCAGGTCAATATTACAACTTTTATTGTGTCTAACAAAGTGATTGTCTTTACAGTGAGGCAAAACCGTTCATGTTCAGCTATGAAGTGGTATCAAAAGAGTGGTATCAATCTTTTCATTCTGCCCCCAGAAAAAAAGTGTATTTTCACTAAATGTCATTAGGCATTAACATTAGTAAGCATTTAAAATTAGAAGGTCCTGGAAAATATGGCAAACATAGATAATATCCAGAACTCTAAGATTCAAAGAGCATTCACAACAACCCTACAAGTCTTGTTTAATTCAAAACCAAATACAAAAAGCAAGACATTGGCAGCATTGTTAAATAATGCACATGGTTCTAAAATGAGAGATAGCTTTGCTCAGGGACAAGTCACGGTAAGAGTACTTATAAATAATAATCAGGATCTTTTCCTCTGTCTGTTGTCATATGGCCACAGCTTATCATGTATGCACTGACTTTCTTACTCCTGCACCTATCACTTAGTAATGCGGCCTCTGAATCTAATGACATTCAATCAATACCAGTAATAAGGCTCATACACAAGCACAACAAATACAACCCGGAAACTACAAATAATCCACTTCCTATGGGTGTTAAATCAAGTCAATAGTCCGTGAAGGGAAACAGTAATACGTTTTTTCTGGGAAATGCATTTGTATTTACATTTCATATCCTACAACTGACAAAAAGAATAAAAAACTAATAAATCACAAGTAGGGTAAAATACATTTGAAGTGTACAGACACAACAACTTGGCAAGAAATAGTCTAAAAAAATGGCAGCGCAACATTGTTGGACATCACAGTTTCATGCCATCAGTCAGCTCTAATGCTCTGAAATCACAGTCATGCAATTTGCTTTAACGTGAAATTTTGGAAACATTATTGTAAAAACTACATTTCTATCAAATGTCTCAGTTGTTTCAAACTCAGTTCATTCAACACTTGCTCGATGGAGTGGCGTTAACATGCTAAAACCTCCAGACTTTGCTTCTAATTTAATGTCAACCAAATAAGCCATAAAAGTCCATATCACAGTTACACCAATATTCAAAATGTAGGCTATTTGAATTTGGCGTGTTAAGTGTTAAAGCTTTGATAAAGAAGAGTGTGTTTCAGCAAAACTTGCCAAAAATCAGTTTTTGCTGTGTCCCCCTTTGAGAGTGCAGATCTGTTTCTGCTTCCTCCAGCAATAAATAACAACCTAAATGGAACGCTGTCCCAGCTCCAACTTCAGGTGACGCAAGCACACGAAGCCAAAGAGAGTCCTGCGCTAGGAGCTTCAGGGTCTCCAGATAAACACAGAGCTCAGATGACAGAGGAATGGGAGGGAGAGATATTTGGACCTGGAATGACACTTTATTTCTGCCTGTGTTAGAAGTGTTTGAGTAGCTGACGGCCCCACACATACTTTTCAAGTCACAAAAAATGATACAAACATGAGGCAACCAAGACTGTTGGACTTTAGATTCAGCAAAACATTTTAGCTATCTCAGTGAGATGGCTCCTGCTCACAACAGCATGTTGTTGCTATAGCTACAGCCTGGCAAACACAATCCAGGGACCCTCTTATCCCTTTCTGAATTAATTAGCAACATGAGCATATTTAAAAGGGTCTGTAGAAGATGGTTGTATCTGAGGCAATTCAGGTGTAAATATATTGCATTCTCCATTTAAGTGCCTTCCAATTGCTCTGGCTTATTACTGTCAATTACTGAAATAAATAGTTCTTTGGAATGTAAAATTGTTTTTTCTTTGTGATTCACTCCAAAGCACCTCAGAATAAAGCAAATTGTTCCAGAAAAAGAAAATCCATTCTTAACAATGCATTTGGTAGTAGATTTATTATACATGAATTGCATAGCCTGAGGCTGGCCAGCCTAACAGCTCTCTTAGGCCTGTTTGAATTGTAAAACACCGCGCCTGTCACGCTTTATTTCCCCTTCTCCATTCTACTTTTTTCCAATGACATGGCACAAATAATGTTGTACCCCAAGCAGCGTAGTGTAGAAGCTAAAGCTTAGTTAGTTGATACATCTTCCACACATATGGGCTGTGCACACACATATAAGGAGCAGAACATATAGCATGGTGACCACTAAAATGCACGTGGACTAACGCATGTCAAAGGCTGCGTGTTCATACGCATAGTCACTCGAAACAATAGGTTCACCCAGGCATTAACGTCTTACATGCAGACACGCACGAACACCACTCTGGTTGGACCGTCTTTACTAAAAGACGGTGGGTGGTACATTAGCGCCATCATCTGCATATGCAGCGTATTACACCCCTGGGCTAGTCGCTGCTTGCAGCTTCAGAGTAGAAAAAAATAGTAAAGTCTATATTCATCTACGTGTATGAAAAATGTCACGTCCCCATTTATACAAACCAGTTTTAATATACATGTTTTATTAAGTGTGTTTAGACAAAATTCCACCACTTCCACCACAACCGAATAGGTCTGTGGTTTTCTTTGCAAAAATGACAAATATATTTCAAATAGGGACCAGGACAGAGCTTAAGTGAGCAATACGTTTTATTAAGTTTCGGCTCTTGTGGTCTTAGTTTGATCAGCGCTACTTCAGATAGCACACAGTAGGCTTTTGTATTCCCGTCTAACCAACTTCAGACACAAAAGTATAATTCAGCTCCAGGAGACCTTTGTTGAAATATCCCACAAAATAACGCACAGGCATAGTGTTAACACATGCAAACATCAGTGAAGGTGACATTAACTAAGAAGAAAGAGTGAGAACGTTTAAGAGGTGGGGGGTGGTCTGAGGGTGTGTTTGAAGTCAGGAGTCGGAGGAGTTGTTCATTGAGCTCCGGCTGGTTACATGTGTTTAATCTCTGGAGTTCTAACATATCTAATAGAATAAATATTTTTGATTTTTTTTTTTTTTGCAACATGTGAATAATGTGAATGAACGTGTAGTAAACTACGACCACTGCCACCCCTGTGAGCTGAAATGAGCTGAAGCATACATTTAACAAAATTAGTGGGTCTGTGTTAAACAATTGCCACATGTAGTCTAAATACCTAAATACACCAATAATAGTAACATGATAAAGAACAACATAGATATATTGTGCACCACATATCGTATGATAACGTGTATTTTAACCATGATTGTACATAATTTCACTAAATTTACTGCATGTTTCGTCAGGGTCGTAAACCGAGGCTGTAAAAAAAAACCAAAAACAAAACAAAAAAGCTGAATCACACTTTTGGATGAGTTGGCCTAATATTCCAAATTCAGCATATAGTCAGCATCCACGTTTCCGATTATCTCAAGACAACACACGAGGCCTACGTGAGAAACGTGTCATTGAGAGCTGCCACTCACTTCAATGAATCTTTCCACAGGCATTTCATCATTTCTTTTTTGTCCCAAAACTAAAGGGGGTGTGTACCTTTTTATTGTTTCATGGAATCGCAGAGAAGAGCGTTGATTGGCCGCTCGGTTTTGCCGTTTCTGGTCGTCAAATCAGGCTCTTTTGGTAAAACATAAAATTATGCGTAGGGCTACAAGTTTGGTGTAGATGCCAATCAGCTGCAGGGTCGATGGGGGTCCGGCTTTGGCCTCATCAAAGGGACTCAAATGTTACCAGGCAGGGTAGAACGCTGAGAACGTGAGCTGAAATCTCATTGGTTAAGAAAAACAATGGGCGGGGCATCCTGGCAAGGGTATTTAACGCTTTGTTCCATTGTTACAGAGTGTTTTCCAGCTGGTCTGGCTCAGAAGTGGAGATCCTGCAGTTAGAGGATACCATTGCACTTTTAAACAATAGGATCTTTTTGTTTGTTTGCAAAAATGTCTTTTTCTTGCAATAATTCTCTGGACGGCAGCTTTCCGCCGTCTCCAGCGGAGGACAGGGGTTCAAAGCGGCTGTCCTGGGGCAGTCTGCTGCAGAGGCTGACTGAGCTGAAGGGGATCAATCAGAGGGACACAGTGGATCACCAGAGCAGCAGGAGTGAAACTGGTGAGTGTTGCAGCCTTTTTGTCTCAAAGGGTTCTTTTGTCTGGGTTGATTCATACTTGAATTAAAAAAATATACCAGTTTTAATTTTACTGTAAGTTGTACTTGAAAAGGAAAGGGCATTAATTGGTAGAGGCTTTTAACAATTGCCGTTCTTTTTGTTTCCAGTGAGTCATACATTACCAGAACAGATTTTAACTTGTATTCCTTTGTTACAGGATCTGTGGCAGACATGTCCCTGTCAGATTCAGACAGTAGTTTCTTCTGTTATCCCCTGGAGGAAACACTGGCTACAGAGGTTGCAGCAACTATAGCACGGAGCTTCAATGATGCATTAGATATCCTGGGCTGCTCCAAACTCATCTTACCTGACTCTCTACTGCACAACATCAGCCAAGAGCTGCTACACCTGGCTTTCAGTGAGCCTTGTGGCCTCAGGGGAGCTCTTGTTGACATATGTGTGGACAGAGGGGACCAGGGCTCCTTATCTACTGTGGACCAAATAGCAGTGGACAGCACGCTAGTTCCAACCTTCCATGTGACCCTGGTGCTGAGGCTCGAGTCCTGTGGACTGTGGCCAAAGGTTCAGAAGCTATTTCAGGGTAGCAAGTCACCACAGACATCTGCAAGGCACCAAGATACTTTGAGGCTGAGTACAAGCTTCAGAGCTATCAAGAGGAAACTATATTGTTCAGGGGAGCTGCAGATTGAGGAGTGCTGCTGACCAAGCCCTCCAGTCCCCGATAGGATGAACTGAACTCATATACTGTGAACAAAGTTGTCTGGAGTTGGTGGGTCAAATGTTTTTAAGAAGATATATTATGGCTCTAACATGTCAAAATGCACAGATGACAAGATGATGAAATAACATGTACATGGTTTTGTCAGTGTATTTTTGTGCATATCAAGGTTTCCCTGGAACCAACTTATGTCTCATGGCAGCTACTCACCTAGTTTCAGGTGACTCAACAATCAAGACTCATGTTTGAACATGGGTCAGTGTCTTTCCTGTGAATGTAAAGCCCCAAAGTCATGGGGGTGGCTTATGTATTTGATAATCAAACATGATCTGAAACTTGTGCTCTGTATTTTCCACAACTTAAAAAAATAAATTATTTTCTAATAACTCCCTTTGAACTTTTTTCTGACTCAATGAAGTGTCATGAAAGCATAGTGTGAGTGTGTGTCTCAGTGTCTGTCGCCACGGTAGCGGTGCGGCTCTGGGGATAGTAACCACTGTCTGTGGGTCCAAACTACTATGTCAACAACTTTTAAATGGGGAAGGGGCTAAATCTGAATGACTTCGGTGCCACCAGCAGTAGCATCACATTAGTAGTTTTGAGCAAAATATCTCAAAATTATTACATTATATTATATACAAAGCTATTTTGGTAGAAACTGTTCACTGTAGCTATCAACCACAGGATGAACTGGAATACCTTTTATGGTCCTTTAACATATCAACTAATGCCATAATCAGGGTGAGGTTTGTCTAACACTTTTGTTTCTGAACAAATCCAAGCAAAACTGAAGACATTCCCATCAGCCTCAGCTGTACTCACAGGTTAGCATCAGCATGTTAACATTGTTATAGTGAGCATGTTAGAATGCTGACTTTAGCATTTAGCAAATACAGCTCACAGAGCCACGAGCAAATGTTGCTGGTTAGAGAAAATATGCACCAGTCAATCATTGGACAAATTTAATTCAAACAAACTTTCATACAATTTTAGCATGTTAATTTAATAAATATGGTTTACTTTTATTTGTGCAACAATTTTCAATACTTATGATCAAACAGGCTACAAGCAAATCCACATAATAACATTATTGTAAATTATATTAACGCCAATAAACCCTGCACTGTTAAAAGTAAAATGAATATTTACATTGGTAAGAACTATAAAAATTACACACTTTCCTTGTGAGTGGCTCAGACATCTGTCTATGAGAAGGCCATGAGGTTTTCTCAAAATCTTATAAAGAAAAAAAAAAAAGACTGGGACAGAGAAAGCTTATCTTAGCAGCTTTGTTTACCGCTCAAATAGACAACTATGCTCTTACTTTCCACTGTAACGCCAAGCAGACGCTCACCATCCTGAAGACACTAGAGTAAGAAAAATGTCAGCAGTCAACCCAAAGCTTCTCACAGTTCTACAGGAAGTCAATCTACACAGAATTGCAGAGAGGTTCCCTGATGAGGTCTGCTGCCCACTGCACGTAAGGCATTTTTGATTCTCTTGGTTTGCTGCAGAAATATGCTCCAATTTGAGTGGGCTCCGACCGATTTCTTCTAATTAGATTCAAGTACCGACGAACCTGAGAAAAGCAAAAGAATCAATAATAGTTATGCAGCCCTAACTCCTTAAAGGATGCACTTTTACTGGATTTCAACAAACATTTGCACATATTGTTCATTTTCCGTCTGACTTGTGCAATACTCCAAACAACAGCTAAAAAAATTGATTATACTTCTCAATTTGCATATTTTAGCCAATCACTACTGCGAATACAAACTTCACGAATCTGTTCACCATTCATCAACTCATGTGATAAGTCTTTATAAATGTACTTCCCACTTTCTAGGCAGCCATAGGTTTTTGCTCATTTTACTATTAAAATGAACTTGCAGAGACTTGACCGTTGCTCAAGACCAGTTACCCACCACAGTGACCCGTCAGTTGCCTTTATTGATTCCTTTTTACTGGTCAAAGCTCTGTTGCCCCATGGTAAAGGAGTTGTGAGCAGCTTGTGTATTTAAAAACTCTTCTTGCTGGCATAGTGAGGTGCCTGTGTAAAACCTTGATACGTGAGACAACACAGCTGACTCTTTAAATATCAAGTGTCAGTCCGTGCTTGCAACTGCACTAGCATGCACCAATAACTTAACAGACAAAAATAAGGATGATTAAATGCTCACTGTAATGGATAACACGAGAGGCAAGCCATTCATAAAGGACGGCAACCAAGAAGGTCGGGAATCATTCCAGAAAAATGTAGTTTTCTTTGGAAGCATATCAGCTGTGATGAAGAGGGCGTGTGTGAAGTGTACATAGTGGGATAAAACATGCAATACACCAGAGTCTTTCCAGTGCATGCACTTTATACAGTTGCAATTATGATGTATTGTCACAGTGACGTCTCTGGCAACTTACCCGTATGTGTGCAAATGATTCCTAGCCATCCAATATAACTTGAATCTCAGATAGTCTGGAACAGCTGGGAGTGTCCATTCTTTGTGCCCTTTTGTACAACTCAGAATCCCCAAAGTAACGAGCACGATACAGTAAGCCTTCCTCTAAAACCACAAGAGAGGAGTTTGTCAGTAAGCTGGGTCTCAATGAGCTCCAAAACAAATACGAAATCATACAATTAGAGTGTTAAAGTATTCCTTTGGAAGCTGTTGCTGTTATTTCATTTCAACAATGAACTAAGATTACATCAAAGTTAGAACCAACAACCAAACTTAATTGGTTTGTCATTTAAGTTAGTTTTGAACCATAAAATTTACTGGTCTTGGTCTAACAAACATAAATATGCTGGTTTGTCCTTCCTTCTTATCGTAAACTAAACATCTTTGTGTTTAGGACTGTTGATTGGACAAAATCAATGTTTAAATCTGTAATGTTAGTTTCTGTAAAATAATGATACGCAATTTTCCCTATTTTCTAGCATTTTAATCTAAATGATTGAGAGAATAACCAGCAGATTAATGGACATTTAAAATAAATGTTGGTTGCAGACCTGATGTTAACTTACTCTGCTGCTTCTCCTTCCAACAGTTGTTTCTGAGGTTGGAAATATAGTCTTCTTCTACACTTCTCTCAACGTTCTTCAGATTATTACCAGAGTATTCTTCATTGAAACGGTCTCCCACAAAGAAAGGCACCTTCAGGTTTGATGTATGCCTTTTGTGAATATGTCCAGCTGACCTGATGTATAGAGAAGATGCATGTATCAACAGAGTGAGACAGATGTTGAGACATTTTCACAAGGTCTCTGAGAGGCAAACTACATACAGGCGGTAGCTAAGGCTATAGGGAGGCTGGGTGACCATCATCTGGCTGAGAGCGGAAACAATGATGAGGATTAAGATGGGCATCAGCTGGACAAACAGAGCCAGACCTCCCTGTCCAGAGAGGAAGAAAACAAAAAAACATCTGTTTATTATTGTATTACTTATCATCCAAGTTGTATAAAATGCAGGTAAAATACAGTGTTAGAGACAGAACTTACATCTCTCTGTTGTTCTCGTCTTTCTTGCCTATTGTGGTGTGCAAAGTGCATTCTTCCATTTCTGTAAACGTGTACATTACCTTAAAAGAATGAATAAAAATAAAAATATTATAATGTGGCACACCATAATAATGAGAATCTGCGTCTATTAAGCACTCTAAGCTTCAACTACTGGTTTAACTTATTTTCACATATTCAACCAGAGAGAGGGGAAAATGTTATAGCTGTTCACTCTAAATATTATACACATTACATTACAGTGTAATGCAATGAATGTGGCAATTATAGAGAAATGAAAGAAAATAACCACTAAGTTGTTTGTATTTTTTTATATGGACCAAAAAGAAAACAACTAGCTAAACCATATTCATGCAACTGTGAATCTGATAAAAAGCTTGTAAAATGATAAAGTTCAATGATTAAAATAGTGGCATAATAAAATTGAGCCTAGCTAAGGGCAGTTGAAAAAATGGTGGTAAACAAATAAGGAGATTCACAAGGCCAAGAGCCAGTCAGACGGCTCAGTCTAATTGACTCTGACCAGAGAATAATAGCTGATAAGGCCTCAGAAGAGCCAACTGTGCGAATCCAACTGCAGAAATGACTGGTGATAGCAACAAATTGCCAAGTGCTGGCCAACTGTTGGCTTTGTGTGTGACTCTTTTTTTCTTAGCAACTGCATCACATTGCAGCATTTTACAAAATAATAGAGTTGAAACAATAAAACTCAGTAGCACTACAACCAATGTACAACAACATCTTTACCTGGCCTGTACTTACTTGATGGGAAGCCGCCACCAAAGAACATGTTGAAGAGGTCCTCAGGTGAAATGTCTGCTTCGAAATCACGGTGGTGTCTCTGTCTGCTTGGGTGTGACCTCTCCTCTCCATACTGGTCATATTGCCTTCGTTTCTCAGTGTTACTCAGCACGGCGTAGGCATTACCAATAGCTGTAAAACACAAAAAACCCAAATACATTTGCATTTAGCATGCCTAAATTTACATATCCTCTGTAGAACACTGCTGGAGATTACTTAATTTTACCTTTAAATGCCTCTGTGGCTCCAGGTGCATGATTTTTATCTGGGTGAAATTTCAGAGCCAACTTTCTGTAAGCCTTTTTAAGATCCTCCTCAGAGGCGGTCTTTTCAACTCCCAGAATTTGGTAATAATCTTTACAGCTCTTAATTCTGCAGTTAAAAAATAAAAAATAAAAACATTGAATAGACATAAAAACAAACAAAACTGAGACATCTATGTGACATCAGAATAAAGTGAATGTTATAACAATGACACACATCTATCAATGTTTAAGCTAACCATATGTTTATTGTGAGAGGGTTACATTAATTTTTGTTCAACTTTCTGGCATTTCTGAGAATGGTTTCTCATTTCACTGATGCAAGTTTTCAGCAAGTTGATTTTAAAATGCTTCTTTTTGAGTCCCATCAATAAAAATCATAATCATAATCCTCTATTGACTTACATATAAGAATATCAGATAGTGGTTTCCAAAAAAAAATCACAATACAAATGATCTTTCTTACTAAAGAAAGAACTCAAGTAAATCCAACAGATTACTGGCCAAGTGACATGAACAGTCAGTGCTTCTAGCTGCTTGGTCCAGAAACTGACAGTAATGATATTTTACAGAGAGGAGCTCTTATCAGTAAAGGCTTGGGTATGGCATGGAGTATAATCAAAGTATCTCATTGTGTCACATGGTTAAATCAGCTCTATTGTGACATTTGTAGTACTAAGTAGTAACATGACTACTAAAACAAAATAAGTTATCCATATGTGCACTGACTTTCTGACTGCTTCCAGCTGCTCAGCGGTGTAGGACTTGTTAGAGTCTGTGGCTCCCTGTGCGGGTACATCAGCCTCTTCGTGGCCTCGGTGCCGCATAGTGGGTCCGTCTCCGTTCACTGGACTGCCATTCTCATCTGGAGGTTTTCCGTTCTGCGATAACGACTCCAACAAGTCTGCAAAGAAAGTGGTGCCGTGTTATTCAAGGATGCCACCTGAGTGTGCTTCCGAAATAATTAATTCACTAGCATAATGGGCTAACAGTTAGCGGCGTAGCTACTAGCTTGGATGCCTAGCTTTTAAATGCGACCTGCAAATACACACGCACCGATTTGAGACATTAATTTGCCAAAATTAGTATAGATAACGCGCGTGGAGGGGCTCAAAAACTACAAATACCAGTGTCGGTTAGTGGCAGTTGGTGTAACGTTAAGACGGTTATGCTAACGTTAGCTAATTCGACTTCACAGAGACGGCCCGACCATCTGACATAAAATCCCTGTCAAAACAGTCGTTTACTCGACGTACTTTTGGCCTGATCTGTCGGGAACAGACGCTGTGCCTTCTCCAGAAACTTCCTGGCTTTGTCCGGCTGATTGTTGCTGACTGCATTTAGGGCTATTTTAATGCACCGCTCTGCTTCGTCCTTGTTTGAGTCCATCGCGACACAGCGGAAATGTTTACTTGCCCCACGACGCGCCGAGATGACGCAGGAGGTAACGTGGCTCGTAAATAACACGTCATTAGAGTTGACTTGAATCTTCAGCATGAGCCGGCCGAAACACGTTTGTAAACTCTTACATGTAAAGGTTACCGGTGTTCATTTTTTATATTTAGTTTCTTCGTGATACTGGCTAAAACCCGCCGCACCATAACCGCACAATACATTCTTATTTGAAAGTCAAATGGCTCTGGTAGCAACATGCAGTAGGTCAGTCTTTTTCAAACGTGCTCTTCAGTATACCTGCAGGCAAACGTGTCCTTTGCTTTCAACTAATGAGACTCTTCCAGCTGAACAGAAGAAACCACCATCAAATAAACAGCGGAGGAAACGTCACAAGAAACATTCCTGGGCCGACAACCTGTCTTGGGAGGAAAGGCTGGCTGATGTGGTCACCCCTCTGTGGAGGCTGAGTTATGATGAGCAGCTTGAGCGCAAGCAAAAGCACCAGGAGGGGATACTCTCTCAGCTCTCTGGGTATCTCTCTGGTGACTTAGAATCGCAATCGTCATCCTCATGGCAAGGTAAACTCGGATTCCCTGTCTTGCCTGTTCTGCCATCACCGGTGAGGAATGGCTACCGTAACAAGTCTACATTTTCTGTCAACCGAGGAATTGATGGCAATCCAAAAACAGTTGGATTTTACTTGGGCACAGGCAGGGAGGGAAACATTGTCTGCATTAATGGAGACCACTTGCTCAACATGCCAGAGAAGCACAAACTGGTAGCGAGGTGCTACCAGGACTTTATCCGCCACTCTTCCCTGGAGCCCTGCCTGCTCTTCCACACTGGGGGTCACTGGAGAGAGGTCACAGTGCGGACCAACGCAGAGGGTCACACCATGGCTATAGTTTACTTTCATCCACAGATGCTCACCCCAGAAGAGGTGGCAGTCCATAAGGCTGACCTTGTAGACTACTTCACATGTGGGCCTGGATCAGTCTGTCAGCTGGACTCGCTGTTTTTCCAGGAGAGCACCATGACTCGCTGCACTCATGAGGAATCCCCATACCAGCTCCTGTATGGGCAGCCACACATATATGAGAAGGTAATAGACAAATTTACAGGTAATCTGCAAGCACACAGCAAACATTGCCACAGTTTATAATCTTACAGTTGAATCATGATGGAATACTTGTTTTGATAATTAATTACTGGTATATTTTGTCTCATAACAAATTCAGGTGCGAAATGTGTTCTTTTTGTGTCATTCACAGGTGCTGGGTTTCAAGTTTCGCATTTCAGCTGATGCCTTTTTCCAGGTGAACCAGGCTGCTGCTGAGGTGCTGTATGGCACAGTGAGAGACCTGTGTGTCCCAGCCCATGAGGAGGGTGGAAATAGAACAAAAGTCCGCGGTACTCTATTAGATGTGTGCTGTGGGACAGGTGCCATTGGTATCACTTTATCTCCTAGAGTGGACAGGATCATTGGTATAGAGCTCATAAAACAGGCAGTGGAAGATGCTCAACACAATGCAGCTCTCAGTAACGTCCTGAACTGTGAGTTTATTCCTGGGAAGGCAGAGGTGGTGCTTCCTGGCCTTATGTCTCAGCTGAGTTCTGCAGGTGGAGGCCTTGTGGCAGCTGTGGTAAACCCTTCTCGAGCAGGCCTGCACCACAGAGTGGTTCGAGCATTACGGAACCAACCAAGTATCCGCAGGCTGGTCTATGTTTCCTGTAAACCAGATGGAGAGGCCATGAGGAACTTCAGGGAGCTCTGTTGTGCTCCTGACCCACAGAAGAAACTGACAGGAGAGGCATTTTCTCCGACCCTGGCTGTGCCTGTGGATATGTTTCCCCATACTCCACACTGTGAAGTGGTGCTACTTTTTGAGAGGTAGCAAATGGTTTTTGTTCAGAGGTGGACTGTAACTAATAACAACTCTGGTTGCTTTAAAAGGTTATTAAGGAGTTAAGTATGATGCGCTGAATAATAATAGAACCATCGAAGCCCACAATAATCTTACGTCCATTTTTACTCACAGAGATGTTTTTAATTATTTGTTTGATAAGACCTCCTCTAAGGACTATGTTGTAGGCTACAACAAGTAAGTAAGCCCAATGTGAGATTTTCAAGTTGTTTGTTTTGTCGAATGAACAGTCCACAATTTAAAGATGTTCAGTTCACAATTATATAATGCAGAGAAAAGAGGCAAATGATTTGTCACCACTCTGTGGGCATGTATAGATTTTGTTTGATTGACAACTCCTTCTCCCTCATGTTGATTTAGACAATTTATTTGTTTGTTAATCTTATTAGTTCAAAGAGTTTAGTGGCCTTGCTTAACACCCTATTGAACCACTGATTAACAAAAAAGATTGTATGCACCTGTGTGGGACCTTTAAACACCCTAAGACTGTGCTTTACCCCGGGAGGTGGACAGCACAATGCAATCTGGTGCAAAAGCTCTGCAATAGATACCATTTGTGTCAAGGTTACAGCACAGCTTTAAATTGTTATGATTGTATCAATGAGCTGTTGATTTGAGTCCAGGACATTTTTGTTTCAATATGTACTCAGGATAAAAAGTTCAGAAGTTCACATTTTGCTCCAGGATTTTAATCTGGAAACAACTTGCTGTGCTGCAGGTTTGACTGGCCTGCAGTAACTATATTGTGCAGCAGATGGAGCTATTACAACTCCTTTAGAGCCATCCTTCTAGGAAACATCCCATTCTCTTCAGTTCATTAAAGGTCATAACTTTATGAGTGTACAGTATGAGTGGCCAAGTTTTGTTCCTGCGAGTTAACTACAGTTTATGTGAGGTTATGTGTTGCGAAAAGGCGGCCTTGGCTGATAGGATGTTTTATCTCCTGAGTGAAGTAATAGGATGATGATACTCATGCTCAAAATCACAGGTCAGCAGGGTTAACAGAGACTGGGAAATGAACTTTTTTTACCCCTACAATTTCACCATGGTGGTGTCAGTGAACTAAATATATGTATATTTACTTGTTTAAAGAAACATTTTACCAAAATTGAAAACAATATTTTGTTCAGAATATATTCCTTTGGTTTATTTACCAGGAGCAGTTTGTTAAGAATATTAAGTAAAGAATCTGTTATATATGTATTAATCACAACTCGGCTGCAAAGTTCCACAGAACACCCACACCTACTTTTTTTTTTTTTAACTTTCACTAAGATGTTTTCTGTTTTTTCTATCACTGACCACTGATGTCAATATCCAAGGGAAATCTTTTTTAATGGAAGAATGTGCTGTATCCACCAGAAGTTTGGATATTTTGGCCACAATTCACAACTATGTCAGACTAGTCTTGTTTTGAAATGTTTCACTAAAAATTGCAAAATAACAAAATTGCCATAGACATTCAGTGTCTACTGGCTTGACATGCCAGTGGTGGTGAAGGGTACAGTCACATGAATGCTATTTTCCTGATTGCCCCATCTCAGACTGAGACAGTCATTATTGTATGACATCATGGTGTCAGAGGAGCTGACCTGTGTTTATAACCTTTTGTAACATTTCATCAGATCAAGAGCCATATTAAGATCAAGACGTTTATTTGAAGAATTGGGCAATGGCGATTGATTATATATGATAAGGCTGTCTGCTGGTTAAAAAAAAAAATGGAGGGTGGTAAAAAGGCTGTTAAGCCAACAGCCAATAGGATATTCAGAGCTGGTGGTATTAATTTCCCCATCCACCAGTTCCTTTAAAACCACCTCAGAATAGGCAATAAGAGGACTTCACCATCTTCACCAGGGGTCCTGTGTTACCTTCTGCATCTTTACCTTTTTTTTGTCTTAACCTGCTTATCACGTGCATCTGGACCCCCTGCAGAGCACACGGTGAGTGGCCTCAACCTGGGTAAGCAGTCCTTTTAAACCAAACCAAACCAATTTGAATGGACATTTTTACAGAGACACCAATGTCCAATGCAAATCGTAAGTAATTTAACTTGTGATATGTTGCAGCTGTTTGAATGGCAGATGTCCACCAATAAATTTCAGACGTGACAGTGTAATTTAGTGTTGAGTTAAGCACCTACTACACAGTGTATCACTGCTGTGCCATACTGACATACAAGTCTATGAGCTCTCACATAAAAGAAGTTATATTACTTTTACTGTATTTGCACATTTCCATTTTATGCAACTTGACAAATTGTGGGATTACAATATGTGATTGTAAGACTCCGATATGTGAAGTTGTAGGCTAATATTGTAGGACTACCTTTGTAGGGCTGCACAACATTTGTCTGGCAGCTTTCGTTACTTGTAACTCTCATAATCTAAAGGTGAAATGTTTATAAATGGGTTGAGCAATTTCCCCTACCTGAACAAACTCTTTAAAACTGATCCTGGGTCACCTTTTTTTTTTTTTTAAGGCTATGTGGTTCTTACAGGATATATTATCCATACATAGTAACTTATATATATACTTTAATTTAAAAATATATAATTTTACATTTTACATTTACAATTTAAAAATATATATAAAGAAGTTAAAATGAGGTCAGTCTTAAACATCTGCTGAAGTAAAAATCTGCAGCCCATACATCAAATGCAGCAGTAATCTTAATCCAATAACACTAGATAGTTTATTAATTGAAGTAAACTTTAAGCACATTTGCAGAGTTGCATACTTTAGTAAATACTTTTACTCGTAGTAGAGGATTTTCACAGTGTGGTATTAGATAAATATCTGAATAAGTCTTCCACCACTAATGGGCAAACTTATCCAATACACACTCTGTCTTCCTATGTGGCATTGATCTGCACAAGCTTATGGCTACCTACGATAAAATGTCGATTAATAAGTGTCTTAGACTGCAGTGCAGGAGGAGTTTTGATTAACAGGTTAGACAGCAGCTACTCTGACTACCGCTAAGACTCGGTGTATGGCACTGATAGAACCGGTATGCCGGTGGAAACTGGTATCTACCGCTGACGAGCCGTAAGTCGCTGACTGGGATGTACCAATATGATAATTCATAAGGCGGTTTATGGCAGTGGGAAGTCGTATAAAGCGATAGTGTTAACGCCAGCCAGACACCGTGAAATGAGTACCGAGAGATGATAAGATAGATCCATAAACCAGCATGCCAAAAAAACACAACTAAATCAAGTGTGGCATGCTTTCAGCCACTTTGAGATCCTCTGAGTTAACCGCAGACTGCTGCATGTACACAGCCAGCCGCCGTACTTTTCCTCTTTGCGGCCGCATCCCTCTGCACGCACTTCACTGAGCAACACCCCCCTCACCACCACCTTTTTTCTATTCCTGCTGCGCACTGCTGTTACAGAACCACTTCAAGCTAAAATGACCGAAACGGAAACCCGGAATCATCACGCTGGCCAGCAGCAGCAAAACGGAGGTACCATGGCAGAGACATCGACGATAGAGGACGTTTTTGACGACACCTATAAAGAGAAAGAAGGTCCCAAACCGCCGAGGATACTGGTGTGGAGAAATATCATATTGATGAGCCTCCTGCATATCTCTGCGCTTTATGGACTGGTCCTCATCCCCTCTGCATCGGTTTTAACTCTTGCATGGAGTGAGTATTTATGAAACAGTGTCGCAGGCTTAGCTTTGCAGCTTTTGCTATTTTTTTCCTCCTCATAGGCCACAGCCAGAGAACAGAATGTGCTGATGCTGTGTGATCATTGCTAACTACAGTACATACTGCCTGAGGGGTCATGTCCATGGGAATAATGGAGAATGAGTCACTCTGGCCTTGCAATTTTCATTCTACACATCCATGATTGTAAGCCTCCAAATCTATGTTGCCCCCCTTCTTTAATAGCCCAAACCTGTGGATGTAAACTATGTGGGCTTGTTGTAATGTGTAGCCTAGCATGTCCCAAATTAGAAGTATTTCAATTTCAGGCATAATCTCCCAAACTGTTTGCTGAATAACTAGATTTTGTACCCTGTATATGTAGACTACTGAGGCATGACTCAAATTCCCGAACAGTCTCAACTTTGTTTCCACTATGGCACTGCATAATTTTGCCCTCTCTTTGCAATGATGAGCTGCATATTATTTCACCGGGGGAAGACAAAGCACAATCACCATTCCCATAGTCATCCCATTGTGAGCTGCATGGCACCACAACAGAATGCTCTTTGCCAGTCAGAAGCCCCCGGGTTCTCAAATCCCGGGTAGTCTTGTCTAGGCTTCACATAGGGAACACATTCAGCAGTTTTAGAACAACAAAAGTGTGAGCACAGACCTGCGTGCACCCACCATCCCATCTCCCCACATAGATGACTTTTTTCTGAACAAAGAGGCCTGGGTGTAATGGAAAGAACATGGTGTCCCAGTGACTCTGCTCTCATGGGTGTAAGATTAATCTTTGTGTTGGTGGCAGTTTCCCCTAAGATATCTGTCCTTTCCACCTCTCTTCCTTCCACAGCTGCAGTGTGCTACCTCGTCAGTGCTCTTGGTGTGACTGCTGGAGCACACAGATTATGGAGCCACAGATCCTACAAGGCCTCTTTCCCCTTACGAGTCTTTCTTGCTATTGCCAACTCCATGGCCTTTCAGGTAAAGCAGAAACCCATGTAAATAATCCACACTTAAAAGTGCATTTTGTTTTTTGACTTCTCACAGTGATGTATGTTCACAGTTTGACACACAGGGCTGTTACCACATGCATCTTATCACATGGATGTACAACCAGGAGTTTGTGACATCGCATAACTAGTTTGGATGCTCATAATGAGCCAGTATGTTATTTAGACAAGTGTGAAATGGAAACTAAAACTCTTTGGCACACATACATAGACAACAGACTTAACAGCTGTAAGACTGATCTGTAAGAGTTTGAAATTAACGAATATTTACATTTTATAGATTCCATATTTACTTATGAGGGAAAAGGCAGATGAAGTGTTAAAATGTTATTCAAAGCAGTCTTTTTTCTGTCATAAAACGTTCCTGGAACAGATTATAATACTGAGTATTTATCATATTTACTTCTTACAGTCTTTACTTCACATGGTTTTTGAATAAATGTGTTTAATTTCAGTAAACACATTTGACTAATATGCGTTTATTGTTTGTTTTGTTACCACATGATCCCTGACCTTAATCTGATGATCTGAAACTCACATGCCTATCTATGGGCGCCTCATGTAATCCTCTCTATCTCTTGCCTGTCTCTCTATGTGCAGAATGACATATATGAGTGGGCGAGGGACCACCGTGTCCACCACAAGTACTCTGAGACAGACGCAGACCCCCACAACGCCACGCGGGGGTTCTTCTTCGCCCACATCGGTTGGCTGCTGGTTCGCAAACATCCCGACGTCATTGAAAAAGGCAGAAAACTGGAACTGTCAGACCTGAAGGCAGATAACGTCGTTATGTTCCAGCGACGGTGAGCAAACATTGCCCAGACTTTGTTTATGGGGCTGTTGGTCTTGTCCAATGTGTCTCTTTGAAAGGACCTTAAAGATACAGACTATACAGATTTCAGTCAGGAACAACAAGGGTCCACGTGCAATTATCATTAAAGGTCATTTCCCCTCTGCCCCAAGCTGCACAGGATGTTGTAGTCCTGGGTCCTGGGACCATGATAACATTTGGGAACAGATCCTACTGATAGAGGCTGCTGTTTCCATCGGGGACCAAGTCACAGTGTGCCCCCATAGTGTCAACTGACTGGTCATTTGTCAACATTTCTACTTCTCTAGACCTGATCCCAGAGTTTCACTTCTACTCTCGGGCAAAGCAGCTAAAAATTGTCCAGAGCCAACCTAATCAGAACACCCCGTCAACTCTGTACAGTGATCAAATGTGCCAAGTGTCTGGGGATAATCGCGTTAATATATTTACAATTGCCTCCATATCAATGTAGGATTAAACTTTATGGGACTCTTTAAATTAGATTAGATTAAATCAAATTTTATGGTCATTACACAGGACAAACGCTGAGACAACGAAATGCAGTTAGGCATCTAACCAGAGGTGGAGGAAAAACAATAAAGGGCAGGGTAATGAATGATTCTAACAGGTAGATTTGTGCCAAGATATAAATAAGCCCACAGTTTAAAATATACAGTGCAATACAGAAAGAAACAGTACAGACAGTATTATAAATATGGATACACTTAAACCTGACATGGGTTTTGATTTTGATGTTTTATTTGTCAAACTGTCAAATACATCAGTTTTATTTATTGTAACCTAATTATGTTCAAAGGCAAATTGATCTAGTTTTATTTTATTTATTTCAGGTACTACAAGCTCTCTGTGGTGACACTTTGCTTCCTTGTGCCCATGTTGGTGCCCTGGTATTTCTGGGGTGAGTCCTTGGTGGTGGGATACTTTATCCCCGGACTCCTGAGGTACGCTGTGGTGCTCAACGCCACCTGGCTGGTCAACAGTGCTGCGCACATATGGGGCAACAGGCCTTACGACAAGACAATTAACCCACGGGAAAACTCAGCGGTTGCTTTCAGTGCCATAGGTAAGACAGCTGCACATCCGTCAATCACTGTTATTTAACCTTCAACCATGTGTTCACACTGTACTGCGACTACACAAACATTTCTTTTGTAATTTAATGTCTTTATGTGCCAGGGGGGCATTTGAGTGATCTTTTCTTTACTTGTTGAAAGCTTGTCTTGTAAAGTCAGCCATAGTGGGGGCTCTCTCAAAGCTGATTCAGTCTGCCATCTGTAGCAGGGCAGTGTGCTAATCCAATGGTTGATGTTTATTTTATCCCAGATCTGCCAGTTTCAGCTTGGAAAAGTAGACACGCTCCGCTTTTGAGTTGTGTATCTAGTCATTTTTGTTTTGTTTTGTTTTTTTAAACACTGGTGTTCTTTCAAGTATCATTGTTTCCAATGACTCAAGACTTTATCTATGGTGGCTGACACCATGGGGGTATGATGCTGCAAACAGTACAGAGCATTGTTGGCTGCCAAACAGCAGTAACTTCCCATACTCACTAAAAATTACACAAGTACTTTTCCTTTCTTTCAACCATATCTCCATGAAACTGCACACTAATTTCTATTTCATATAGTTTGTGAGCTTTCTGTGTTATACTGCACAAAGGCTCATTAGCAACAGTGAGAACAAATGAAACTGTATTGGAAACAGTCACGCTCCCAAGTCCTCTCTTACACCTTTTTTTTAAAAAAGTCTCACCTATTGTGTCATTTTAATTAGTTACATCATTTTTTTTCCACGTTACTCACTTGTTCCCAGAGCAGCTGTAGTAAACACATTCTCACTAAATGGAGCAGTAGCTAGACTGTAGCTGCTTGCTCTAGCAGCATTTTCAAATTTGATTTGTGATTGAAATGTGAATAAAACCCTGTACTAGAACTGACCCAAAAATATGACAAAAAAAAAAAAATCTAAAACGTTCTAAAAAGTTAAGATTCAGATTCAGTTTGTGACTTTACAGATTGAATGCAATGCTCCATGGGTGTCATAGTTGTGGTATCTCCTAAAGCTGTGGGCACACCTTTGATGCCACTATAGCAACCAAACAGTTTCATGCTGATCACAAGGACTAATTGAACACATCTGATTCTGGTTGCTTGAAACTTACATCACATGACATTAAGCCTTTTTAGACTTCAAACCTCAAAACAAGTCCCAGCTTCACGTTCTCCACTTGGCTTCAAATCACATTATCAGTCACATGCTCGCTTTGTCGCTGTCTGTCACTGTGCTTCAAATAAGTGTAAATGTACCAAAACTACAACTTTTCCTATTCGTTTTTCAGGGGAAGGTTTCCACAACTACCACCACACATTCCCCTTCGACTACGCCACCAGTGAGTTTGGATGCAAGCTCAATTTCACCACTGCCTTTATAGACCTCATGTGCTTCCTGGGTTTGGCCAAGGACTGCAAGAGGGTGTTGAAGGAAACGATTGTTGCTCGTGCACAGCGAACGGGTGACGGCAGCTACAAAAGTGGCTGAGTCACACTGGCTACAAACTCTGCAACTGATACCAATGTGTCGAACCAAGACAGAACGTAGCAACAGGTATAGCAGCATTTCAGTGATGGGGGGTGATTACCATGCTTCTGATTATAAGTTAAAACTCTTCCTGAGACTAATATTGGCTTTAAAGAATTGTAGACCTTTTCCATAAATTGTTCTGGTCTCTTTTTCAGTTTTGAAGTGTCCTCACTGACTATTAGCCACAGCCAGCATCTTGGTTACATGTGCAAGCACAGCTTTTTCATCTTAATATAAAATAGGCATGATGACGAGAATGAGAAAGGCTAATTGGGATTTAAGTGTCTCAGCAGTAGGACAACCAGACAGGTTTGTGTGAGCAGTGTGTAAAAGCAGCAACTACAGGTTAATTTACTGTATCTCTTATTTGTTGATGTGCTATTTATTGATAGTCATTGGCACTTTGAAAGCTTTATTGAAACCCATAATTGTGAGGTTTCTCTACAGGCCAGATTTGTGGGCCTTTTGCTCTAACTTTAAGTTTCATTCCACAGGTAGTGGAGTTTCATCTTGATATTTGTTTGTCTATCTTAAGCTAAGGTTTTTCTTTATTCTTGGTGAGCTAGTAGTCTTACTAAACCATAAGCTGCCGTGTTTAATGCCACCACCAAGCCAGTCAACATTCAAGTGAACTGTCCCCATTGATCATACTGAAGTAACCCTGGCTGAACACGGTTCAGATGTGCTATACTTTGTGATACTTTCACACCCACTGTGTCCAACTATCCACTGGGCTCCTAATAAGGATTGAGTTCTGTGGTTTAACTCAAGTGTATACCTCTGGTTGAGTAGTGAAGCTGTCTCTGACTTCATCATTAACCCTTTTCATCTCTGGACTGAAACCTACAACCAGAATTCTCACTCTTAATCTGAAAAGAAGAGAGGATTATTTGCATTTATTTTGTATTCATTTGAAATACGCTCAGATGTAAAGTCTCCCTCTCCCTCAGATAAGGCCAACGAGGCATGTGTAGGAGGTGCATTTACCATTTGTGCAGTGTGGTATTGAAACATGTGTCAGGACTTTTTGCCTAAATGCCTTATGAGGGTTTGCACACGTCTGAAAAATGAAAAGTGCAAGTTATGGAACTAAGTTTTGGCTTCAATTTTCTGTCTAATCATAGTGTTAATGGTGTCTATTTATAAGAAACACTTCGAAAACATGATCCCTTATTTATAATCGACAAAGTGGGACCATTCAACAAATTGTAAAATAACTTATGGGTTGCTGGTATTTGACTTTTGTGGAGCCGAACCAATACTTTGCTCTAAAACAAGATCCAAACTTGTTCTGATATCATTGATAATGCGGTTGTAGTATTTGACACACTTTCTCTTTTACAGAGCCACAAGTTTTTTACAGTGTTAACTTCTTGAAGTTTGAATGCCTTAAAAAACGGCACACTTTTTTCAAAGAATGTTTTTGCCCACTGTATGTACCATAAAATAAACCAAATTTTCTACTTGTGACAAAGTATGTTTTGCTGTTTTTGTTGGAATTCTGTAATACTCGTATTCGTATACTGAATAAAAAATATGACCACGCTGTTTCTGTTATGCTCTTTATCGGTGGCTTATGGATCTTGCTACAATAAGTTATTAGTACTGTACTATTGCTAAAGTTAATATATAAGCTAAACTAGTAAGAACTCTTCAAAAGCAACAAAATGCAGCATAACGCATAAAACAAGTCACTGTCAAAAATCATATTAAGTTGGACTTATTAACTGAAACAAATGCTGTAACTGCACACATTCCCATGCATCAGTACACACGTGAGATAATGTATCTGACGATCTTTACTGACAGTGGGTTTCAGTAATGTCCACCGGCACAACAAGTTTTGATATACTGATACCATGACTCGGACCAACAGGGCTGAAGTATATCTCAGTGTTTTTATCTCCATCTTGCTGCTGACATAATCAGGCTGTAGCAGCTCACCCGCCTTTCCTACGTTTGGACATCTTAGACTTGTTAACAGCGCTGTCTCTTGTCTGCATGCCTACGCTGATGGAGATCTGCCGTACTTGTCTCACACGCATCTGACATTGTTGTGACATTGCTGCCCATGTGACACCACTGTGCATGTGTCAAATGTCTGCGGACTGTTTGAACATTCCTTGGGGATCCTTGAGATTTCTGATGATACATTAGACTTCTTGTTTGTAGCTTTGTCTGCTTCAGAGTTGATGTGTATCAGTGTGGTCGTGTTTCTAAGTCTTGACGGGAGCAGCAGTGTTCAGGTTAATTCGCAATGTCTTGTCACCTTGTATAAGGCCTGTTTAAGTAGTCGTGAGCAAGCTAGAAGATCACAGTTTTCAAGTCTGATTTACTCAGAGCTTGCCAAGCAAAAAACAGGACCTCCTTACTGAGGTCAATGGGTTTAAGTTGTTATCAAAACATCTTTCAGCCATCTAAAGTATCTGTCACCTTGCTCCCTCTGCTGGAGAATTACAGTATGCCGCGTCAAACAGGAGGCTGACACAGTGCATCCACCCTCTGTTCAGTGTGAAAACAGTAAGTGTGATTTGTTTGTTGCAACTGGTGATGTTCTGCCAAAATGCTGCAGTCTGCTGACAGGGTGCAGCCACCAGTCTGGCCCAAATGCACCGTAAGTGGTCCCACAACTGTCGATCTCTGTTTCCCCAACGGTGACATCAGCCCTCTGTCTATTGGCTGCTGACTGTCAGGCCATCCTCTTCACGGCATGTAACACCTCAGTGTGGTCACACTGCCAGTGAGAGCTCAGACACTCCTCTGTGGGCAGTCAGACGCATTTAGCTCGATTCTAGCAAACTTGTGCAACATAAAGGCCTTGTTAACCGTTGCCGGCTGCTTCTCGGATGATCTGATGTCACGGATCAGACTCAGATAAATGATGGATTTCACGTTCATAACGCACATACACGTGTGCATAAATGAAACAGACAGACTTGCCCATATGCGTGCGCAAAAGCTGCTATATTTCACTTTAGAACACATGCCTTCTCATCTCAGTTATGGAGATCTGGTGAAATGACCAAACAAGATAAAACTGTGCATTTTTGGTGTTTTCTTTAAAGACATTATTTGTCGTTAATTGAAAAAAAAAAGATACTAAAACAACAGCACCTCAGAACTGTGCACCTCACCCCACCCCCTCTTCTATCATTATCCTGTCTTGCACTAATACTTACTTATTTATTTATTTTACTATATGTTGTAAATATCCTACATACATGTCTGCCCTGTAGAGTGAGTGGCTCTTAATCTCATTGTGCATGTGTATAGTGTACATTGTACATGTGTATAGTGACAATAAAAGGCATTCTATTCTCATTCTATTCTATTCTATTCTATGCACGGATGCCGCTGTTGTCTCATTTTACTTGTCATTCCTCCTTAAATCTTAATCCAAAAACATCCCTCAGAAGTCCCCCTCCTCTCCAAATCACTTTTCCCCCTCTAATCCTAATTTGCACACAAGAAGATTGCTAAAGGGCTGTCAGTGCCGATGCAAAGGATCCTAAGGGTCAGACGGGGTTATTGGGGAATAACCCTTCATCCAACGTTAGGTAGGGACCGTCTGGATTAGTGATGCTAATGTATCTGATCAATGGTGAGGCCTTCACTCTGCCGTAATCCACCTTTAACTTTCTGCTGAAGGGATCCCCTCATCTGTCTTTATCTTTCCCCTCTTCATTTATTTATTTCCAGGTGTCTGAACTAACCAACTCCTGCGCGAAGCGGGGCATAGATCTGCGCAAAATAGAATTTATATCCCCGATAATTTAACGCATCCACCTGCAGTTTGTGGAAATAAATTATTCCCCAATATGAAAGGTCCACGTGTACCATTTTGTAAGTTTATCCAGGCCTTATTTTAAACGGTCATATTACACGTTGGGGCTATGATTGCCTTCCATGCATTTGTGACTAGCAGTCCCAGTGTTTCAGGGCGATAACCACTGATTCAATCACACCTCTGTAAAACCAAGAATTACTTCCTGGAGAACAAACGCTATTTTTCACGGTCCCTATCAAACTAACAGTTCGTCATCCAGATGGCTATCTCCCACTAATCCCTGACAATCAGCTGCGCGTTAGATAGCTTAAATAAACTTTTTTTCTGACCAGAAATTCAAGGGATCAGTGTTACACTTTTCCTATAGGATTAAACAGATCTTCCTTTGCTCTTGAATAAAGGCAGGGAACCTAGCGTTGCCCGGCCCTGAAGGCCCAGGGTGCCCTTTTGATCATTTCAGTCTCTCCTTGGTGCAAAAGTTCTGATTGGCCAAGAGAGTAAGAAGGGGGAAAATCTTTAATTAAGCAGATAATCTCTTGTTGGGACGAGAGCAGCTCCATTTCAGAGCCCCCTCCTTGAATCTTGGAAGCCCTGGTGAAGTTTTCATGTGCTGGTAGGCTACCTCAGTTTCCTCTCCATCGTTTGACTGTCTGCAGGCTTTGGACGGACTCAGCGTCTCCGTCATCCCTCTCACCTGTCAGGATGTTCATGCATTTGGAGGTTTTCTATTACATTTTCATTCTCCTGACTCACATGAGGTCGTGCTGCAGCTGGTAAGGTTGATTTTTTTTTTTAAACTAGATATAATTAGTTGTTTTTTTTTGCAAATTAATTTTGTGTCATGACGATGTTAGAGCATTTATTATCGTCAGTACATCATTCGTTGTAACCAAACTTTGTGCTTATATACATTTTCTCTCATTAGCTTCTTAAGTTAACCAGTATTGAAGTATTAGTAAGTCTCCAAACCGCAGAACATGAGCACATAAACCACAATTTATAACTTAATTGAACTGCTTGACAGTTGGAAATAAGAACATTAATTAAATTAACTTGCTTTTTAACATAAATTTTAGTTGGATTATTTGTTTTACAAGTACCACTTTTAGTAGGAATCTTTAATAAAGGCTATAAGCTGTGACTAATGGTATTATAGTGGTGAATAAATAATTTATTAATGCTTTATACATGTGCTGTAAGCCATCAGAACTTTTTGATTGCCCGGTTGTGAAGACTCCCCTAAACTGGTCATAACCCACCGTATGACCACTTACTTCTTTAAAGTGCCAGGAGATATTCTGGATAAAAATCCATTTATAAACATTTCATGAACACTTAAAACTGCATACTTAATGAGTTAAAACCATTTACTTTATTTATTTACATTTATAGAGGAAGCGTTAATTGCTTATTAGAAAGTGGGAAACCCATGAGCATTTATTAATGGATTACTGGTATTTAAAACTGCGTTATTTACAAATAAAAAGGATAAACACAGCCAGTGGGACTTTTCCACAACCCAAAATTTCCAGCAATCACATGTTAATAACACAGGTGGTGTCCTCAGTGTGCCTACATTTCTAGAACATACTCGGTAGCATTGTGCACTGAGGTTTGGATGCCTACTGGTGTCACGGTTTAACATGTTACAAAGTGCACTAATGAGAGATGTTAGCAGAGGAATTTGTGGAGGACACTGAGCTTCCCTGAGTGAATAAGCTGTCTCCTTTTCCAGGTCAGTGAATAATTTCTTGATGACTGGACCCAAGGTAAGCCAACTTTCTTTTGATCTTTTCTCCCCATCCTTTCCCCAGAAGAGTAAGAAAACATGCTTTCTGTGCGGGCTTGTTGTCTTTGTGATATCTTAACTCAAGAGCATTGACAGGCTCTGGTACCTGTCTATATAAGCAACAATGTCTCTCATCATATATATCTGTGATATTTTTGGCCCTTTGTGATTTTTCCCCCGCTGTACACTTGACCTTATTCAGAGGCTCTGTGTATCTGGGGGCTTAATGTTTTTAGGGGCAAGGGCAGGCATTGCTGTAGTGGGTGGTCATCATTAATGAGCCAGACCCCTGTGAAAGAGGTGGTACTCCATCTCCCCAAAGGCCACTTGAGACATATTAGTTATATTATTGTTCACACAGTCTGAACAAGAAGCTGAGAGGCGGGCGAAAGCAGTGGAGAGAGTGCATTTCATCGCATTCACTGTGGCTAATAGAGTTTAAAAAGCATAGTTATGTTTGCGTGCAGCTAACATTGTTTTTGTCATTAAACTGACATTGAGCTTTACCTCAAGCCTCAAAGTACTTGTTGAGTCATGCTATTCACCCTGAAATTCTTCATTATGGAAGTGGCGTTTCAATCAAACTTGATTTCGGCTTTTTTGTCCTGGTCAAGAAATTCACAAATGAATCACGAATACGACTTGAGAGTAAAATATCTGACACTAATGGGAAGATACAAATTTAAATACCATTGCTTATTGTGATCTACAGTACTACTGGGAAAATTAGAATATCGTGTAAAAGTTGTTTTATTCAGGCAATCCAACATAAAAGGTGAAACCAATACATTTTATAGACTCATTACATGCAAAGTGAGATATCGCAAACATTTTTTGTTGTAATTTTGCTGATTATGATTTACAGCTTATTAAAACCTCAAACCCAAAAACTCAGAAAATTAGAATACTGTGAAAAGCTTCAGTATTGTAGGCTCAAAGTGTCACACACTAATCAGGTAAGTAATCCAAAACACCTGCAAAAGGGTCCTGAGCCTTTAAAAAGTCACCTTTAAAAGTTGAGTTACAGAAATGCATGCACTTTTTCAGGATATTCTAATTTTCTGAGTAGTACTGTATTTACTTATTGCTGATTTTTAGGCAGCTCTATGTGGGTATTGAAATCATGCCAGATTTTTCAGAACCTTCTCAGCATCCTAAATCTTGGTCCCATCGTTGCAAGATGCGCAGAACCTGTGCATTGCTTTATGAGTTTAACATATCCTTCTCTGCTGCTGCAGGCATATCTGATCTACTCCAGCAGTGTGGCAGCAGGAGCTCAGAGTGGCATAGAGGAATGCAAATACCAGTTTGCATGGGACCGCTGGAACTGCCCCGAGAGAGCCCTGCAGCTGTCCACACACAGCAGCCTGCGCAGCGGTAAGCAGTCCAGAGTCAGTAACCCAGCTAATGGATATAAAAAGATGTCCAAAAAGTGTTTTGTAACTGTGTGCTTGTGTTTTGCCGTGAGTGTCTGTCCTTGAAAAGGATTTTTTTCCCTCTTTGTGAAATAGAGATGTTTGCTCAGTCAAAACATTCACCAGTCTTTGTGATAGTTACAGTGGGCACGGTCGCTAAAGGCAAAACAAACACGCTTAATCCATTTCACAACATCCCCCAGAATCACTGTCTCTATTTGCATCTTGTGAAAACAATATACAGATTCACAAGACAGAGACGCAAATATGTTAGGCAATACAAAGTCAACTTATTTGGGCACAGTTTACAAGTGTATATACCACAAGTATACAAGTGTGTAATGCCTAAACAGAATATGGGAAATTGATTAATTAAGACAAATTATTTTATATATTAGATGAAGACTAAATGCGTAATATGAGAATTCAAACTTTTCTTGCATAAACCTGAACTTAACCAAGAGAGTGTACCAAAATGTATCAAATTCCCAACCTGCAAGATAGATCATGTGAAGCTCTGTTTGCAGCAAATCGGGAGACAGCGTTTGTTCATGCCATCAGCTCAGCTGGAGTCATGTACACTTTAACCAGGAATTGCAGCCTTGGAGACTTTGATAACTGTGGCTGTGATGACAGCAGGAATGGACAGCGAGGTCAGAGAAATACACAAATCTGCCAAAAGATTTTTATTTCTTCTCTCTAACTCAGATAACACAGATCATTGGAACTTCATTCTCTTTTCATTCTGTCAGGTGGTCACGGTTGGCTTTGGGGCGGCTGCAGCGACAATGTTGGCTTTGGCGAGGCCATCTCCAAACAGTTTGTGGATGCCTTGGAGACTGGGCAGGATGCACGGGCGGCCATGAATCTCCATAATAACGAGGCTGGACGTAAGGTACAGTAGGTGCTCTTAACCCACTCAGTCCACTTTGGCAATGAGAGATAATATGGAGTGCAATTATGGCACGATTTGAACCATACAGCATTTACACTGGATGGCGGCTTGGTTCCGATTTTGGGAATCTCTCCTGGCCCTCCAACTGATTGCACAGTGTAAAGCACCTTTTGAGTCATTTTTCCCCTGCTCAGAATTACACTGAGTGTGCCACCCAAGCATCCCTTTCACAGCGCTATAAGTGAGGTGCCACTCGTCCCCAATAATAACAGTGTGTTCGGTGTACCAGAAGGGCCTATTTACCAGTGCTGAATGCCCCATATGACAATACCTCAACTTGAGAATCTCAGGATCACTGGTGCAAGCTTAATTAGAGATCCTGGGGAGCCAGACATTGCACAGCATTCTGTATTATGCTGCTTTTTAAAATAAGTGTTTAGTTTTATTCTTGCAATAAGGATCCCACATTTATGTTGGTCTTTGTTTGGCCCTGAGGGAGTCTGAGGGGACCACAGGCGTGCAGCTGAAGTGCTCTTTGTTTACGGTGCCTTTGCTCCCCCCTGTTGGGCCCTAGGATCCCCATGGCACCTGGAGCATCATTGTAACAGAAAAAAATGGGGATAGAAAGAGAAAAAAATTCCTTTTTTATTTCTCCACTCAATGGGACTCTCCATTGGGTCTTCTCACACTGGAAAACATGTTGATAATGAACATGCTAAATAAATACTCCTATTTCTTCTGGGAGGACAATAGGGCTCAATGTGAAACTTTGATTCAGCCTCACCTCAACAGAAAGTTCATCCCCTCCTCACGAAAAGAAAACGTCCCTTTTCAACTGACAGCTGTTTTGTGTCGGGTAAAGTCAGGAGACACTGAAGACAACAAAGGAACTCAGCAATGGACCTTGAAGCTATCATTTCTTCCTTTCAGTGTATTCATCCTTTTTTCACTTAAGTGGAAAACTTTGAGAATGAAATCAGATAATTTGACAACACATCAATCAAGGGACAATGGACATCCTGTCTTTTACACAGATAACACTTACATAGACACGTGTATAATCTCAACCACAGAATCAGTTTCTTTGTTTTGACACTATTTTCATATCAAAAGTACTACTTCTATACTCTTCAACACGATCTTTAAATGACATTTTCAGTGAATTTTCCCTCTTTATGTTCTTTCTGTGTCTCCAGGCTGTGAAGGGGACCATGCAGAGGACATGCAAATGCCATGGGGTGTCAGGAAGCTGCACCACCCAGACCTGCTGGCTGCAGCTGCCAGAGTTCAGAGAGGTGGGAAACTACTTGAAGGAGAAATACCACAGGGCCTTGAAGGTGGATCTCCTGCGAGGAGCCGGGAACAGCGCGGCCAGTCGGGGGGCCATTGCTGAGACCTTCAGCTCCATCTCTCGCAAGGAGCTGGTCCACCTTGAAGACTCCCCAGACTACTGCCTGGAAAACCGCACTCTGGGCTTGCCAGGCACTGAGGGCCGCGAGTGCCTCAAGAAAGGCAAGAACTTGAGCAAATGGGAGAAGCGAAGCTGTAAGAGGCTATGTGGAGAGTGCGGGCTGGCTGTGGAGGAGCGCAAAGCGGAGATGGTGTCGAGCTGTAATTGTAAATTTCACTGGTGCTGTGCAGTGAAGTGCGAGCAGTGCAGAAAGACAGTGACAAAGTACTTTTGTGTAAAAAAAGGAGGACAGAGGGGAAGAAACGAGAGTGCCAGCAGCCGCCGGAAGAACCTCAGACTGAGGAAGAAGCACTGAGCGTCTCCAGCACTTCTCCCCTGCTGTCATCATATATGTACCACTGCAGCTCCTGTCAGCATCCAGACTGTGTATGTTCAGATAGCATATGTTTGGACAAAAACTTAGCAACAATGTCAGACCATTTCTATCATTTTTTAAAAAAATAAAAAAACAGTGGATTGTGCATAAAAATAGAGAAGATGAGGAGGTTTTACAACTTTGTAGAATTTTTGGTAAAAATGTATTTAAGATATATTTTTATACTTTTTACAACATACAGATCTTTGGGCATTTCGAAGATATAGGAGATATGAAGAGATAGGAGATATACCTGGACTTCAAAATTCTCCACAACATGATTTATTTATTTTGCATGCATACACAAAAACCTTACACAAAAATTTAACAGTTATTTGTTTTTGAGTGAGAGATGATCTGAAAATTGAGGACTGGCAAAATTAACTTCGAAAATCACAATTTTCAAGAGCCCATCATATTGTGTTCCCATGACTGCCTGTGTAATCTGTGTATATAACACTGCCAAAACATTGAATTTATCTAAAAACATTTTGATATTTTTCGGGAGTGTCCCCTGTCATCTGGCTCGCCCTGACCTTTGCTGCCCTCTTGCTGTATTTAATTGTATATAAAATGAAGCACTTTGTACTGTACATTTTTAATTTATTGCACAGCATTTCCTAGTTTTGCTTTGTTGCTAGTTACCTTTGTGGTCGTTTTCTGTTAAAATGTAATGAAAGAATAATAAATCCTTCAATCTTATATAATGTTCAGCCTGAGGAAAATGTTCATCCTTCTTTAATGTACTCTTTGAGACAGTAATACCTGATAGTTTGCAGTAAACACAACCTTTCTCTTTACATTGTTCACACTGAGGTTAGGATACTCTAGTGCAAACTCACAAGAATAGCGAACTCTTCGTTCCATCACGCCTTTCTCAATTTCGCCTCAACAAATACCTCCCGTTCTCTCCCTCATCATGGTAATCCTCAAAGAGCCCCCTAACTCCCAAGCGCTTGGAAGTTTCTTTACTGTTTAATACTAGTTTAATTAACTTTGTCCAGACAGAGTAGGGCCATGGGGGTGGAGGGCATGAGGCAAGTTGCCCTTAAAAATCATCCCGCCTCTAATTTTGTATGCTAATCTCCTTTTTCACGCCGCGCCTCCTTAGGAGTGGGGGAAAGAAATGTTGGGAAAACTTTGGGTTGCCTGTGCAGGGCTTCCTGCGGCTGTTTTATTTCTGGGCCCACCTATTTGGATCCTTTCACTCCTCTAGGGCCTTCCTTTGCTCGATTTAACAATGAATGCAGAGCTAATCAGCTCTCTCGGAAATGCACCACTGTCGAGGAAGGTAATCCCTTCTTCTCTACTCTCAATGGGCTGTCGCCTTCCAAAGGACTTTGGGAAAAGGCTTTGCACAGATTCACACTGTTCTCTCAAAAGAAGTTAGTTCAAGTATTGTGCCCAAACAAGTGGGTTTTATAAACACATGCTTGCCAGGATACTCACCCCACCTGCAAGTAAGAAGTGCCAGGCCCAGGCAGACTAGCACATGGCACCCGAAGCTGAAACCCTTCAGACGAGTTGGGACATGAAAGAGGAGATTAGAGGTCCCATTGAGAAGGGGGCGTTCATTTCTGCACCTTCCTCCTTTTACTCAATAAAGTGTCAAGGAAACACCTTGTTGACATCTTATTTACCAAATAATGATCATAATCAAAACTCCTCCCTCCTCTGATGACCCCTGTGGGCTGGCTGGGTTTCTCTGCCTGGCATGCAGCAAAAACTCTCTTCCAACAAAAGACCCAACATACCAAGTTATTGCCCTGCAGCTCTGTGGAAGGTTTGCAATTTGCTGTGATGGGGAGCATAACAAAATGCGTCAAAATGGTTATTCACATTTGTAGGCAATACAAAATTATAATTAGGATATACTTTTTGCAAAGCCACTTTAAACTTGCTGTGCAGAATACATTGATTCAAATTTCTTTTTCTTCGGTTGCTTATGTGAGTCATGCAGTGGCTCACTCTCAGCAGAAAACTGCCCACATGTATAACATCACCACACAAATGGCTGCTGACTCAGCGATCAGTTAATGTTTGGGAAAGCCAGACAGAAAAACACGTTTGGTCATGTTTAAGTTCATCTTGAAACACCTGTGACTCTGTTAGCTTACTTGTTCAGCATTGGTCCAGAAGGAAAGTGTATGAAGATAATACTAAGTTTATCTTGGAGGCCAATGTCGGGCTGCAGGTTCACTGCTCTCTGCTTTAAAAAGACAGAGTTAATTAAAACCTGAAATACAAAAACATTCAACATTTCTTGTCCTCTTTTTCCCTGTTACTCTCACTTTTTCTCTTTTTGGACTTTTTTTGTCAGTGACATTCCCTCAAATCCCACAAATGCAAAAAGGGATGGTAGATGATCTGAATGAAACACACATTATAAAGGCATGTGAAAACAGCACTGATTGTAACTCAGACTACACAATTTCCCCCCACCCAGAGAGTGACACGACCTCCAACCGAGGGGTCTGAACTTCCGTCTCCCAGGCCGGCCATGCCACGTTCAATTTGCCATTACACATGAGTCCGAGGTGGCGGAAAGAGAGGCGACACCAGAAAGAGAGTGGGCTCTTAGGAAGATACTTTCCCACAGAGATTGAATAATCAATAGAACTTCTGCTGGAGATTATTGACATAAATGTATTTTTTAAAATCATACAGCACTGGTAGAATTCATTTATTGAGTTCTGGTTAAAGATGAAAAAATATACTTTTGTGGCTAACATGCTACTCCAGTTCAAATGACATAAAGAAATTATTACACAAAGGAGACAGATTTCTTTCAGGCAGCAAGTGATAATGCAATCAATGAAAGATGGGAAAACGACTTATAATGCTTCAGAGAATCCTTGACTAATAGGATTTATGGCTTAGGGGTTCTGGACCTACAACACCTAGAGGGGCGAGGGTCAGTTTGAATGTGAGAGAAAGCCAACACAGATGAGTACAGATGAGTGGGACATCCACCATGTGCTCTTAAAGTGGTTTGAACCAAACTCTGTGAGATGTATCATACTTGTGTTGCATCATTATGTCAGTTTATCAGCAAGTATTGGATTAACTTGAGATAAGAGGCGTTTGCAGTGGTGATGGGATGTTATCCTTCATCAGGAAATAGTTTCATTGCAACAGTAGCTCTTCGAGAAAGTCTTTGTTTTGACAGCAGTCTATCTGTTGGAGAGAAGGCAGTGGTGGTGTATGTGTTGGCTGCTATCAGCAGGATTGAGATACAAGCTTCTTGGGGCTCACCAGGGTGGTCAGTCTCCTGGCTTTGGGTATCAGTAAAGAATGGGGAGAGAGGAGCATCAGAGGGATCAGTTCAGCTCAGCTCAACCCACTGATCTGCACAGGAAACACTGAGCATGGGAACACACCAGGGAGCCCAGAAACTAGTCCCTGTGGTGGAAATCTGCAGATAACGCCTGACTGAAGACCGAGCATACAACATTTATCAGAATTTCCAGAAAAACAAAAAACAGGAATTTCTTTTGTACTTTTCAGCAGAAATCATGCTTATTTGTGCTGTCACACAGCAGGTAAAATACGGGGTACCTATGATCAAAGTGACTGATAAGATGTAGCTACTCCAGTATCAGTCTAACATTGACTAAACAGAGTAAAGCTCCATCAGCTGGATCAGTCCACTGAGCAAGGTACAGTGTGTGCTGCTATCTCATGAAGAATGATCGTGCACTGATCAATACAGTAATGCTGAAGCAATGATAACCACAGTTAAATATTGGCTCAGCATTTCAAAAGTGTTTGCTCTGTCTTTCATTACCATATCTTTCAACAGAAAGAGCAGGAACAGCTCCTTTGTTGTGTCCTGTATTATACATCATCAATGACATTACTCTGCATTACTACTTCCTACTGCAGTGAGTTTTTCAGACCAGGGCAGGTCAAAGACATTTTAAAAATAATCAAATTGAAATTCATGAGAAGTAAATATTATCAGAAACATGTACTTTGTGTAAGAAACAGTTATTGTGGAGAATGGCCCCTTCATCTATTATGCAATTATGTTGTAATTTGATAAACATAGTGAGAAATAAATACTAATAAAGAAAATAATGTATTTACGTTTGGGTAGTTTAATCTAAGGCTATACAATGCATATTTTAAGGGATTATCTCATGTAATATTTTGTCAATATAGCTGTTTGGGGTGAAAGGAGCAAAATTTTTCTTTGAAATTTAGTCTAAGGGAGCAAAAATAAAAAGGAGCATGAGGTGGAAATACTAATAAAATGCAAGTACCTCAAAGCTGTGCTTCTGTTCCAGTCTCGAGATCTGCATGCAGCATTTGTCTCGTCAAATCAGAGCGCAATGTAATTTTCCTTAGAGATGTAAATGTTTCAAATATTCATGCAATTTTCCTAAAAAACAGCAAGATACGCTTCAAGTTCGAGTTACAAGTACAATGACTCTCTCTAGTGGCCGGGATACATGGTTACATCAAGAGCATCTAGTCCCCCCGTACACTAGGTGTCGCTGTCTAATACTGTGGGCCTTACATTATCAAAGTGTTTCCCTGTTTCATTGTATGTCGTCTGTTTTCTGGCTGTCAACACTGTGTGTAAACACCTACACGGAGCAGAACCGGGGGGACGGTTGCGTTTGCAGGTCTGCAACGGTTTTCTTTTATTAATTTATTAACAGTGAATGGAAACGATTGTATGAAATTCCCGCTGCGGACTGTGGAGCCTAGCAGTGTTGAGTCCGGAAGAAAAGCCAGTCTCTGGTTGTTTCACTGCAAGGAGGACGGAGGCAGCTAATCACCACTTGTCGACGACCATGGCAGCGGCGACCGTTGTGGAAGCTGACACGGCGGAGAGCGAAGGCTGCGCCGGGTTCACCGGCGTCCAGAACCGGGGCTGGGATGAGTCTCAGCTCCGGAAATATTCTTTCCCAACTAAACCCATTCCTAGACTGTCTCATACGGACCCCAGAGCAGACATACTAATAAACAACGAGGTAAACGGACTTAGTTAGCTTGCTGAGCCTTGCAACAAACCCCTTTTGCCATCAGTTAAGTGATCTCAGACCTTTTAAATGGCTATAAAACAGCAACAACTGTATCACAAATAGTATTTTGACGTAAGAAGCGGTAGATTGGAAATATAAATTCAGTTGCAGTTGGTTTACGTAATGTTACTAGCGCATAGTGAGCTGTTAACTTTATTTCTGAGCCTATTACGGAGTCAATGAGTATATCATAAGTCATTGCAGGGAAATATATTCAGAGATGTAGCCCAAATGTACAAGAAACAAGAAATTTGTAATGTGACATCACAATTAATTTATGTATAAATTAATGATCAATGAATGAAGATAAAGTAATGATGGCCATTGTGATATTTTATATTATATTATGTATTATATTCATCAGGATTTTTTTAAGAATGATGCCCCAAAATGTCCATTTTCCGCTTTCCCGATGTAAGGATTCAAATCTATAAATTTGCATCGACAATAGATTACATCCAAAATGAGCGAAAGAGAGAAAGGCATATTACACATTTGATTAGCTGTACATTAAAATAAGAAAACTGGCGGTAAACGTTTTGTGAAGGTAAGACTTTGTTTGCAGTCAGCTGGCATGTTAAATCGTTTTGCGAAAGACAGCACACTACAACTGCAAAGCCCGCTGGGATTTAAGTTCAAGCTGGTTAGGGATGTCACAGCAGATAGACTGACATCTGGTTGGTGATGGTTAACATTCAGGAGTTCATTCATACACATTTCCAATTCTGCGTCAGCATAACCTTCTACTTGTTTCTGGTCATTATTAATGTAGCAGCGATCTTCAGTAGTTCCCCAGATTGATCTGTTTCTATTTGTCCTCAGATTTTGATTATTCTCTTTCACATTAACCTACAATAGTCAGCTCTTGAAAAATTTTGTACAGAAATAGAAACACGACAGTCTTATCAAAATAACCCAGCACCTCCCTTGAACTTTGTCTAACATATGATTCAAGTGACGTGAAACGCATTTTTACACTCTTTGGAATACACATATTGGTTACTTAACATGTTAAGGAGTAGTCCTTCCATGCAATTTCAAACAGATTATTAAAATGTTTTATGCAGTGATGCATGAAATCGTGCTGATTTGAATTAATTTTGGTGACTGAAATTCTTTATTTACACTATCTACCGTGAGTGACACGATTCGTAATTCTTGAGTGCTTAAAGTCTGCCGCTAATAAGTCAGGAAGGTAGTGTAGAAAATCAGTGTGTGAGTTTGCACACGACAACGCTCATAGATGAACAGCCGACTGGATGAATACACTATATTCATGGTTTAACCTGAGGAAAACTTACGTATATGACATTGGGAGTCAGTGGCCTCAAATTGGCATTCAATGGATTAATTGTAGAACCCTCCTGACGCCAATCCCATACACGCGCGTGTGATACTGTATTAAGAATAGGGTTGATATGTCCAAATATGGCTCTTCACGCTGTCGCAGTGTCAGATCACGATTACTATTAGACAGCCCCGTTAGTGTTACATGCACAGTCGATTCTACAGTCAGCACACGACGATTGCTTAAAAAAACCGATGTCTGAAGCATCGATGCATCGCGTGTAGACGGTTGTTACTTTGCTTGCAGCTGCCAAGTCACAGAAACCCCAATAAGCCCCAACCCAAGCACTGACTACCCTTGAGATAATTTTTGGTGGGGATTTCCAGCATCATTTGAAACGCTCCCTCCTCGCTCTCACCGGCGAAAGTGAAACCGAGAGAGGATGCAGTGCAGGGCAGGCAGCGGGAGCGCGCCCACCGGTCTACGTTCAGTTAGTCACGTAGCCCTCGGAGCTCAGCGGGGCCAGAGCCATACACTGCACTACCGATGTGCCGCGTGGGTGTATACTTCATGTCCTCTTTTGTTAAAAAGGTTAGATAGAAAAATAGCTACAATTAGCGTCGGGATTTTGTAACATAAGCACGATGATGTACATGCAGGAACTGTAACTGTTTAAGTAACACGTCTTTTGTCTCTAAATAATAAAAGAAATAGTTAAAGGACATTTTTTTGCATTTCTAATAATATTTAACCTATCTAATGAATCTAGTATCATTGTAATAGCTGTTACAGCGAAACTAATGCAGTTTTGTGCAACTACTCTGCATTTAAAAACACTTACAATATAATCATGACATAATAAAATAAGTAATTATTACTTAACTTTAGTATGGACATCCAGTTATATAGCAGCCTTGCAATGATAATTCATTAGTGCATTATTTCTTATAGACTGGACTGTTTTTAAAGTGTATATACGTATAGGTACACTTTTTACATATAATATTGTACTGAAATGTCTTTTATCTGTTTTCAGGAACCAGTGGTTTTAACAGACACAAACCTTGTGTATCCAGCTCTTAAATGGGACATTGCATACCTTCAGGAGAACATTGGAAATGGAGACTTTTCTGTTTACATTGCAGAAAACCACAAATTCCTCTACTATGATGAGAAGAAAATGTCAAACTTCGAGAACTTTGTCCCAAAATCACGACGAATGGAAATGAAATTCTCTGAATTTGTGGAAAAAATGCATTTAACAGAGAAAATGGGAGGAGAGGAGAGGTAAGATATTTATAAGGGCAATTAAGTTATTTTTACAGTCATTATGTCCAGGCTGATGCTCAGTCTGAACAAAATCTGTCTATGAAGCTTTAGCAAGCAAGTAACCCAAGAGTCAGGAACAAGATGTGATTGTGCTGCAGGTGTGCTTGACAGTGAGAAGTGTTTTCTCCCATGAAACGTAATGCAGCACAGGAAGAGTGGAGCAAATGACTAAGCATTTACACAGGAGAGCCAGGATGGAAGCCTATTACTGTGACCTGACGTGGCCTGGCATGACACACACAGATCACTTACTGCAGTGAACTTGCTGTTTGACGTGGTGACGCTCACACTGTCAGTCATCAATCTGGATTTACACCGTGCACTTCTTTCAAAATCATATCGTTCCTAATGGTCAAAATGATAAGTAGTCTGCTGAAATACATTTACCTTGTAGCCTTTATTCTACAGATGCTTTCATAGCATTTTTAAAAATTTGCTCCTATGTGACTTGTTTCAGGTCTCAGAGTGTAGGACAAACTGAGTCACATACATGTGCTTTTTCATGCATTTCAAGGGTATATCTGCAGCAGACCCTGAATGACACTGTAGGGAAGAAGATTGTTGTTGACTTCCTTGGTTTCAACTGGAACTGGATCAACAAGCAGCAAGCCCAGAGAAACTGGGGACAGCTGACATCCAACCTGCTGCTCATTGGCATGGAGGGTAAGGGATCAGCTGATATAAAGAATGCAGTTTCGCGGTTTCTGTTGTACAACGTAGGATAATATGGTTCCTCGTTTGTCATTTCCTTTTATGTTTTCCCACACATCACATTTTCTATGAATATTCTCTCACCATAGGCAATGTGACACCAGCACATTACGATGAGCAGCAGAACTTCTTTGCACAGATCAAAGGCTACAAGAGATGCATCCTTTTCCCTCCAGACCAGTTTGAATGTCTCTATCCGTACCCTGTGCATCACCCCTGTGACAGACAGAGCCAAGTAAGCCATAGATATGTAGAAATCCTCCTAGAGTTTATTAATGTGAACTTATAACTGGTAAGATAACATGAAATAAGGACATAGATTTTAGAAAAAAATGGTGCAATATTTGAAAGTAATACTTTACATATGAGATTATGTAGGTATTAAATGTATTTTACACTAAATAAATTCAGATATGGTGCAGTGTGTCCAATGTTTTTAATGAATTCATGTTTTTCATTTGTAGGTTTGTTTTGATAACCCTGATTATGAGAAGTTTCCCAATTTTAAAAATGTTGTTGGCTATGAGGCTGTTGTGGGCCCAGGAGATGTGCTCTACATCCCCATGTATTGGTAAGAAGTACTTCTGTATGGTCCTTCTATAGAAACAACGTGTCCCAGAACAGTAAAACACTTAAATTCAGTTCACCACTAAATCAGCTTGTCATGTCCAGGGCAGTGAGTTTGATTTGATGCACTGTCAGATAATGTACTACAGTCTTCACTGTAACTTAGTAAATATTCTTTGATTTACCTGCTCAGTTGAGAATTAATCTTTTTTATTGTTGCATGTTTACTGTGCCTTATTAGCCCTTTTCACAAACAGACCTTAGAATACTGCTGCAAAGAAGACTTGTTACAATGCTTTGCTCAGGTATACTAAACCAAACATTGCCTGTAAAATGCCACTGAAGTGTTTTTTTAGATAGCCAGCTAGAGTAAAAAAAAAAAAGCAAAATAGATATGATGTGTAATGCAGCTTTGATGTTTGATGCGACTGAGATGTTGATCTGGCTTACAGTTGGAACGAAACTAGTGCCAACATTCATACCTCTTCATACATTTTATACAGAATAATGAGGCGGAATCACGGCACATTTCACCTTTGAACAGGCATTGTAAAAAAATTTATCAGCTGTGGCTACCTCGTCATAATAGTCACTGATATGGTATTGATTTAAAGTAACCAGCGTCCACGTAAACAGCTCAAATTAAAAATGACAACTTCTTTGCTGAAGCAATGCTCCTAGAATAAGCTAAATTTGTATGACATAATACGTTTTGTCAGCCAGTTGGCAAGCTGCACGTAATTAATATGTCGGCATCTGGTGATTAGATTTCCTTGTACTGGTGTTCTCTAAGTCTCTTGTTCTTTCAAGTAACCACTAAAAGTACAGGACAACTGTGTGCTGCCTACTTACCACAGTGGCTCTCTCCCCAACAGTAGATGTCTGAAATGATCTATTCTCTGCTCTTCACACTGTTTTGTCCTGCCACCTTATATTTATTTTAAACTGCCTATAGTTTGTCAAACAATGTCTTATTTGCATTTAAGTTTGTGACAGCCAGAGTTTGATGATTATATTTATTGATATTCTGCTTCTTTGCTCAGGTGGCATCACATTGAATCACTGTTGAATGGTGGGGTCACGATCACTGTAAACTTCTGGTACAAGGTATCCACATTTGAATCATTGCAACCTTTACTTTAACATCCGCTTTGTCTGTGGTGCTATATGTTTCTTAATGATCACTCACCTACTTGACCCATTTCTACAGGGTGCTCCCACACCCAAAAGAATAGAGTACCCCCTAAGAGCTCATCAGAAGGTGGCCATCATGAGAAATATTGAGAAGATGCTGGGAGAAGCACTTGGAGACCCACATGAGGTAGAAACTCTTGTTTTTATATCCTTTTTGTGATACAAACTCTCTTCTGTCGTCAGTCCACTGACTGGATAAGTTAAACATGAATGTCACAGTGCCAGTTTCTAGAACATCAAATCAGATCCGCATTTAGGTCACCTGTTTGAAGAAATCCCTGGGGCATGCTGACCCCTCCAGCAACCCAGTTACTGTGAATATTTATGGCTTACCTGATATAGTACAAAGGAAAGATATATGCAGTCTGGGACAGTCAGTAAAACAATCTAATGCCTGACACTGTATGAAGTATCTCGTCTGAACCAAGAATTCTTTTGCTTTTTTGTAGGTTGGACCTTTACTGAAAACTATGATCAAGGGCCGATATGACCAGGATCTCAGTTAGAGCCCCATCCTTAAGACTGTTACGCGTGTGAAAGTGGGACATCTGCGTGTGTGATGAGCATTCTGACTTTGAAGCTATGTATCACTGCATGGCAATAAGCCGCCATATTGAAACCATTCTGTTTCAGTCATCTCCGAGTGCCATGGTCATTGCAAACACAATGATAAAAGGAGACACATCTGATAAACTCATGGGAATGCTCCCTACTTGAAGAAGTCTTTGAAGAGGACGCCTAATTTGGCTCAAGCCTAGATATATTTATGTGTAAGAGTCTCAACCGTCTCATAATTCAAGCTAGTGGGTATTTTAATGCATTTGCTCAGACAGTTGGTGCTGTCTGAGATCGGTACCTTTCCAACAACCTCAATATTATGACCACTAATGGATGAGACAAGGGTATTAATATATACAGTACAAATCAGTTAAAAACAGAACATTTCTTAAATACATGTAACACAGCTGTGGGTTGATTACTAAATGTGGACTGACCATAGTATATTCCTCATCTTTATCACACAGACATCATTAAAACAGATTTGGTTCATACCACTAAAGATGACAGGTATTGTAAATGTTTTTGAAATACTCATCCATGTAATCTGCTTTATCGCTACGCCTACCTACATGGTTTTGGGGAGTGATCAACAAGAATTTGTTGCTTCAAAAAGACAGCATAGGTGCAGTAAAAAACACAGTAGAGTGATTAGAAATGGTGAGGAAATCTGATCAAAAATGTGTGTGGGTGTGGAAAAGGGGGGGGGTCAGACGACCACTAAGCTAAATTACTTTAGCTGACTGATTTCTTTGTATTTTATTTATGCTCTTGCTTGTTTGATTTATATTTCAAGGACTGTTTATTGGATGCGGTATTCTGCTTACCAGTAATAGGTGAGGGAGCATTGAAAATAAATTGAATACTGCAGTTTTAATTGCAAATACAGCTAACTTTAAGAATTAAAAGAAAATACAGTAAGTTACAGTTTTTGGGGGAAGCTTCTCAGAGTAATTACAGATGCTGTTTTCTTGGGAATATGATAGTTAAAACTGTTATAGTTTAAAAGTGGCTAAAATGAACTGCTTATCTGCTTTATGTTAAAATGTTTCTCACAGACTAGCAGGATGATCTGCTGGAATGTAACTAATGTATCAAGTCATTGCAGTGCAACATAGTCTACCCTCTAGTGGTCAAGTTTGCAGTTGCATGTTAAGCTTGATTTGTTGTTGCCTGGTCCATGCACTATATTGCTAGAATTAAAATATTCAGGATGTTGTAATAAATGCATCAGATCTGACATAAAATTATGCTGCAGTGTGTACAAAGGTGTAATTCCAGTGGTAAACATGCTCTTATGATTACTGTAGATTAATAATACTCTGAAATGCACACATTTTTACTGAAAAGCAGCCATATTCTGGAGACATTAGCATTCAAAGTATTAAGTGCTCACTTGATTTAAATGGACAATTAAAAAGGGGAGAATGGATTTGTATGTTGTGCTTTAAGTGCCAAACCAACATACCAACCAGTACATGGGGCATCTCCATATTCAAAAACCTTTGTTTGTCCCTGACACTGTTTTGTATGAAATGGGAATAGCCAAGCACTGATTTCACCAGGAAACACTGGTCTGATTAAGGTTCAACCTTTGAATTGTTGATAACATGCATATCTGCTTCTTACAAATTGCACAACGATGGCACAGGGCCACTTCCTCTATAAAAAAGAATTTACCAGATGTAGGATTCATGTTTCATCTCTCTCTATTGTTAACCCTGTTTACTGTACGTGCCTTGTGTAACAATAGTGTGGAACGGAATGAGGCAAGGACTTGATTTTTTTTACATCTTTATTTTATGGTCAAAATATTTTCACTCTGGCATTAAATGGCTTTAAATGTGGGACAGACAAGGGTTCCTAGAGATAGAGGTTTGTTTTTGCGGATGGATTCCTGTTTGTTTTAAATATACAGTATGTACTCTCCTTGTTCCTCTGATTAAAGTTTGTTTGCAAAGTTGTACGCTGCTGACTTCTGAACGATTGCTGAAAGATGTAATGATGAAAAAGTATTGGATGCTTTTGAAGTAGTATTTAAACTAACATGAGTAAATAACTGACAGACGACAATGTGAATGATCTACAAAAATTAGTATTTATTTACTATAAATTGTGCGTCAGCGGTTTCTCAGAGCGCAAGGGTAAAACTCTGTTGTGACTAAACAGAGGCTCTACAGTAACACTATCACGTAAGAATGAAAGACAACATTGCTGCTGATAATGACTGAGTAATAATGAGTATCAGTAACCAACACTCAATTGTGTTATACCTACACTGACGAAAACTATATTCTACCATCATTTAAAAGCAATTCCTTATAGTTTATCCTAATGGATGCAGAAGGAACACAAATGACCATATAATAAACAGTATATACTTTTAAAAAAACCTCACCAACCCATTTATCCTAATATATATATATATATATATATATATATATATATATAAAACAAGAATCAAATCAAAATCCAATCATAATATAAAATTCCACAATCAATCACAAGCCAAGCAAAATTCACAAAACACAAATGAGATGACGGGGTGTGAAAGTAACATCATGTAAACACACTCTGAAAGCACACCACAAGCCTCGCAGACTTTGCAAATCTAAACATCTATATCAAAAATAAAGACAATGCTGTTGAAATGAACTTGAAAATCAAGTCCTCGAGCAGCATGTTTCAGTTGACATTTATGGGCAAGACAGTCCTCCACTTTAATATGCTAAACGTTGTGGTGCTGTAAGAATTGAGAATTGAATTTTGTTGTGCTAGAAAATGACAAATGAATTTATTAGTACTATATGATATTTAAGGAGCGTTAAAAGAAGCGAATCTCTTGTTTTATCAGGGCTCAGCTGTGTCACTGCCACATTGACTGAAAAATTAAATATTTAAAATTTCCTCTTTCGCTGCTCAGATCTCTCTTATGGTTGAAGTGACAGGTTAACAGATCTCATTTTTAGATGACTTTAAATCAAAGGCATTATGTTTCTATTTTTTTTGTTTTTCATTTTAGACGTTATGAAAAAAATAGTGAATAGTGAATATAGTGAATATTGCAGTATGTCACACACCCTATAATTGATTACATTATTAAAGGCTGGATTCTTTAGTCAACAATGTACACTGCAGTCTAGTCTCTCAAAGTAAACAATGCTTTCAATGTATCATAAGTCCCATACAGTGGACTGAAGGTAAACACCTGTGACCTGTGAGGGATCACACATCGAACCTTAAGAGGACTGCTTTACAATTGTTACCAAAAAAAAATAAAAAATCTACATTTGTCAGACAAAGTGTTTCATTTTGTAGCACAACAAACTGTCCAGAGCAGAGGGCCGGACCAAACATTTTCACAGCACTGTATTCCTGCATGATGTAAAAATAGAACTTTAAATGAGGCTGGCATCAATGATTTAATATTTACATAAAAAAGCAGTCGAGACTTAAAATGTCCAGAAGAAACTCTACAGCACCACTGGAACTTATTTACAGAAATGACCATTGATTTGTCTCTATAAATTCATGTCATAATTATGAATCAATAGTAAGGTAAAGAAAACACAATTTAAAAAATAAAAAAAATTGAAACCATGAAAAAGACAGTAAAGTCAGTGCAACATCAGACCTGCTGAGATGGCAGAGAAAAGTATATAGATTAGGCTGTTACACAGAACACAAGTTACAATGGCCCCACCAAACTGTCACAAAACTTCAAAAGCTTCTCGTAGTAGTGACGCAACTGAAAGACAATAATTCAATGTTTTAACCAAGGCATAAAATGGTAACAAGGTTTAAAATAAGCCACTGACACACTAAATATATTTCTGTAATTGGGATAATCTGACAAATTCAGGTTAAATGGCCTTAATAAATAAAAAATAGTGTAAACAATATTGTCAGTAGCTGCTCTTACAGTGCTGTGCTCATCATCAATGGAATCTGTACTTTCGCGCAGGCTTGAGGTTGACATACGTCTTCTTCATGTCCTCTGTCTCGTCTTTCTTCACAAGTTGATATCGCTCTCCTTTGGTAGTTACCACCTGGTTGTCATGGTACCGAACTAGCTTCTTTGGAGGCTGTTTGAAAAACAAAAAGCAGACAAAAAAATCTGTACCAGTGGTTTTTAGAAGTTTTATTGTATAAAACAGATTTGATAAAGCTATATTGTGATTATGGAGTCCAGCTAGACTTACGTCTTTTGGGGCAACGGGACGATGTGTTTTGTTATCATCCTCATTGTCCACCAGCATGTACCTGTAAGCAAGAAACATGATATAAAACCTGAATGTGAGGCCAGTTTTGCTCCCATTCTAGCAATAACAGTCTTACTCACTTCTGAAGGATGCTCTCTTTAAGTTTCTGGTCTGCAAGTGAGGAAATACTCTTCCCATGGTTTACCTAAGGGAAGAGGATAACACTGAATCAAGGTAGGAACCTCCTGTCATGAAACACTGTGGCAGTGATTTTGTGACTGGCAGAGACTCACGTTAAGAGGGGTGGGGCTGAGTTGGACATCACCCTCTATAATAAGTCGCACAGCTTCCTCCATGTCTCCTTTGGCAATAGACAGGGCACTGCGAGCCTCTGACAGACTACACTTGGGAAACATTTCCAGCAGGTGCTGCTCCTGGGCCTCCCACTCAGAGTCTGGTGGCTGGAATACAAATATTTATTTAACCTATGGTTTACATTAATTTAACCATTATCAGGAGAAGGACACAGAACTAGCATATACTGTATAGGTATTCAGAAATGAAACATCAAAGAGAGGGAAAAGCACAAAGAATGGATAACCTTGGCAGTGGCGCCCTCTGTCTGTGTTTTAAGGCACTGTGTTTCTTTTCCTGGTGGAGATTCACTGGCCAAGGTGGTCAGTTTCAGTGAAATCTCTTCTCCCTTTGCCTTAGGCACAACGTTTTCCTCATTAGCTAAAAATAAAACAAACAAACTGCCATCAGCGCAAAGTGAAATTTTATCCAAACTAACTTGAAACAAAGAGAAAAGGACAATACATACCATGGCATCCATAAGTGTGAGACCACTTTCAAAAATCACTTAAATGAGAGGGTGGTCTTACACTTTAACTAGTAACTTGTAAATGAAAATGCAAGAGTAGAGTACAAGAGTACAAGCACAGAAAAGAGGCTGCGCTGTAAAGACCTGGTGAGCAAATGCATGGGTGTATGCACGCATATATGGAAGAAGGCTAAACTGTAGGTTTGTCTTTGAGAGCCGTCAATGCAGAAAAGCACATTTCTGTATTTTCTGTTTCAAACAAAATCATTCTGCCCCTACAGCACAAGTTAATGTTCTCTCATCAGGGCACTTCCAAGACACAGAATAAGTTTGTACATATGGCTAGCATTGTTATAGAAATCCAGCTCTATGTAAAGCTCACTCAACAATATCCTTCTGTGCCCATCCTTTCCAATAAAAAGAGCATTTACTAATATGTAGGCAGTGATCGCACCATATACAAAAGGTCATCTAGAAAATGGGATAAAAAGTGAGGATCTTTGCAGTCTGCTTTTAAGAGGGAGAGACCACTGGGCCAAGTCAGTTAGGCTAAAGGCAAAAACCAGATCCACCCTGTATAACGTTTTTTAAGTTGAACCCCAGCCTGATTACTATTTAAAAGCAAGAGGCCATAAAGCTAATCATCCATGGAAATACTTAACCTGGACTGTAGCAGGTGATCGCAAAATGTAGATGAACTTTCACAACATGTTTGTACACTTAGTTGAGTCTATATTTTACCATATTACAGTAATTAACATCTCCAGTAGTCTAAACACAGTGAGGGTACACTCCTATGTATATATGACTTAAATGTCTGATGCAGTAAATCTTAGTGTAAATCTTAGGCTAAGAATCCCTATCTAAAATAAGTGTGGCAGCCCAGTAAAGTTTCTTTTGATGACTCCTTTGGCAACCATATGAAATGGAGAAGGGTAAGACTGTCATTACTGTATGCAGTTGAAATAATAATAAATGCAGTACCTGAGGTCCGAGCATTAGCTAGTTTTGAAGCCAGGCTGAACATCATTTCACAGACTTTGACACTGTAAAATGAAAACAAAAACACATGATTATTAGCAACAAATTACATGGTACTGTAATTATATAGTCTTATTTATGTCACAGTACGATCAGAATAGAGAAAAATTGTTTGACTGTGTGTTTACCTCTCAATTTCAGCAAAGCCAGGTATGTAAGCTTCTAGCATTTCTGCAAAGACGTCCACATCAAAGCTCTCCTCAACACTCTGTTGGGAGCCAAGATCCTCCAGGACTCCAGTGATATATGACAGAAGAACATCATCCAGTGTGCTGCGTTGAATAGTGAAAGGAAGTTACTGCAAAGCAGATCATATCTTTTTGGTAAGGGTGCAAAAAAGCTGGTGGATTGCTTACCTGAGATCTGCATCAGGAATGTAAGTCTGGATGAATTCGTGCAGCGCAGTGTGGATGATTTTGTGGAGGTCCATTTTGCTCCCCAGTTGTCCGCCGTAGGGGAAATACTGAGTCAAAGTGCTGGAGTTAAGGTGCAGCAGATAGTCAAAGCAGTTGTGATGAGCACCAGTGACTGCAAACCCTAAATAACCAAACACAACAGTTGTCACCCTGGTGCCAAATATGGTGCACCATCAGATCAGGCGTACATGGAAAGGTTACAAAAGCACTTCTTACGAAAGCTTGGTTGTGAAAACTTGCACTCGCTACAGCATCGTCTGCACGGAGGGACGCTGGTGGTGGTCGAGTTAGATGCACTACGACCTACAATATCATTTGGGAGACTTCACGTTTTATTTGAACAAATATCGCCAATCAAGTGGCAAAGTAAGTTCACTCATATTAAAGTAATATCAAAGGTCGAAGAAGTCATCAAACAAAAAAAAACGCTTCTGCATCGCATTCACGCCCAGTAATGTAACAAGCTTGCTAACGTTTGTTTGGTTGGCAGCGTTAGCATCGTAGTCACTCGGACATTAGTTAACAACTAATGGTTAATTACTGACGCCACCGCTGCCCTGTCGTTAGCTACACAGTTGCAAGGTAGCCGTTATATATGACCTCAAACTGCGAAATAATAGACTATTTCTCAAATTTTCTCAACACTGCAAGTGCTCATCCTTCAACAAGCCTAACCTTCATCTTCCTGCCCAGAAATAACGGTAGGTTGTTAGCAACTAGCGCTAGCTAAGTGGGGTTTTTCATTAGCTAACAACAATTGCTAGCTAACGGTTGACGCTTAATGTCAAACCGACCTCGGTCATTTACATTTAATGGCGAAAAACTTACGGTGATTGAAATTAAAGGGACATAAAGCCCAAAGTTTGCCCCAAATGTGTGTGAGGGGGAGGCTGCTCAGTGCAGTGCTTTGTACGGGCTTTGAATCCGTGCTGCTTGTTAGCCCGCACGATTCAAAACATTGGCACGTCACTTCCTCTGAATAGAAACAGCTCTGGTTAAAATGTAGCGAGTATTGTTTATATTAATGTTTAGATATTTGTGAAATTTATTTGGATTGATTGTTAAACGTGGACTTGAACTGCTGCTGCAAAGACAAGGATGTATTACATTAAATGAAAAAAGGGACAGCTGCAGCATCTTATACAGAGTGCAGAATTTTTAAATGCTCACAAAGTGATAGAGACGTAGAGATTAGACACTGAATCATTACTGAAGAGATAAAACGATTATTTATAAAAAAAAAATATCTATTGATAGAACATGTTTTTGTAGTTTCTAGTTAGTTGATTGACAGAAAACGTCCTGCAGGACAATTCATTCAATCCACTGTTCGAGCAATGCCTGCATAATTACTGCAGGACTCCTTCATAGCTGAGACCTTCTTAAGGTCTGGGAATGTTAAACATAATTTTTTTGATATTATAAAGTCCAAGCAATCAGTTGATCATTGGCAGATTAATTGATCAGGAAAACAGTTAATCATTAGCACATCGTCAATCTCAATTCCCTTCTTTTTATGCTTTTTTACCTCAATAAACAAAATTTTCAAATTTAAACATGCAGCTAGTATATGTTAAACATTTGATCAGACTTCTAAAAATCACTAATTATTCTATTTTGTTTTCAATGCTTAAATTGTAATATTCTTATAATAAACTCTTCCCTCCATGCGTCATTAAACATTTGGCTTTTTAAAAAAAAAATGTTTTAACCTCCACTTCAACAGTTAAGTAAATCCAGCTAACATGTTCTTTCAGGATTTTCTCTTTAATAAGCATTAAGTTTTCTGTGACCCATCTTTCGTTCCTGACTCAGTGTCTGAACACTGGTCTAGTCTACGCTGGTCAAGTAAATAGTCTACTCTCACTTGGACATTATCTTATATCTTTTGCCAGATCCATACATAGTTGATGATCAAGGTGTTATCTGAGGCAACATCAATGATGTCATCAGATCCTGCTCTCAGTTACCTCCGCCTGTGTTGGTATTATAGCAGATATGTACCTGTAAATCATTAATGCCCACCCAATTGTTTCCTCGCTCCCTTGGCAGTATCTCTTGCCGGCTGTAGTATTTCATTGGGAAATATGGTACACACTACAGATAAAACAAGCAAGAACAATTCGCAACTTGGCTGAACTCTGTTTCAACTCATGAGCTCATGGCTAGACAGGTGGGGCTGAGGTATCGGGGCAGAGCGTGTAAAATCTCCAGCAAAGGAGAGCATCTCGTTTTTCTCCACGTGTGTCAACAGCTGACATGAAGAACAGCCTCCAACCACATACAAATACACTTGCATGCATTTAGAAGCATCAATATCCTGTAATATCATGTCCACAGTTGGGTTAGATTTGTACATATTCAAACTCAAGGCAACATTTGCTTACACATTCACCAGCAAAGCAAATTCCAAACTTTAGTGTTGCAGTTTACCACCGACAGAATTAGTGATCTCAAAACCACCCCTTGTGTGTGTATATGTGTGTGTATGTATGTATGTATGTATATCATCTTCAATTTAGAATTCAGTGGTAAATATTGATTAAGGCTGACAGACCACACTTGCTAAGCTGAAACAGTGTTTTTCTTTTTGGGGAAAAAAAGCTTTCCCATCACAAGGTGGCAGCATTGAGTTATTAGTGACGAGGATCTACTCAATGTCTCTGAGAAATGGTTCTCTCTTGACACCTTTGCAGTAGAGACAAAACAACAAAAGAGATTTACTGCTCATACCAGCTCCACAATAGTTGATAGCATACTATGTGGAAACAGTCTTGTTTTCTATTTTTAAAAAGCCTTTTTGAAACCATTAAGTCCAGAGGGTCTAAGTAGAATAAGAAACAAGTGAAGAAACATTTTTGTGCGTAAAGAGAGTAGGTGTAGCTGTTGTTGTTATAAAGGGCTTTTTTTTTATTTGTTCTATCAGAGAACAACAACTTGCCACAAAAAAATAATGTTTTTCTAACTTGTATTTGTGAGTGAGTACTTGCAGTGGCCAGTTGTACATGACCCAATCCTTTTGTGTGAGTTAGAGAATACATTTATACATGCATACATACATGTATTTGAAATTCTGATTTTAATCAGTAAAAAATAATGTAGAATCAATAAGTCACCAATGAAATTAGCAAATTACTCTTACTTTAAATTAGGGCTGTGTATACTATATGTATCATGATACTGGGTCATAGTTCAGTTTGTACTGTGATATATTGCAATACCATAAACAAGGTGACATATTGTGACATTACAAAAAACACATAAAATCTTTTTTTAAAAAGTTTACTTTCTGAAGCAGTCAGAAAAGTGGGATCTGCATTTGTCACAGTCATGATAAAATCTATCCACAGAGCTTCTTTCCATGCATTCTGAGAAAAGGCATTAGCATTGCCTTTTTCATGCATGTGAACTATTAATTAAAAATTAATTAAATGTTTTTCAGAAGTAATATGGGATCAGAGAATATAATATTTCAGTATTCAAGTTTATCAGTATTTTCATATACTCCTGCTTTGAAGATAGAAGCATGTACAGGTCAAAATTTTCTTTTGGGCTGTTTGTCTTGGTCCCCTGCTATTGCTGCACACCTTTTTAATCAGTGTCAGGGGAAACAAACACCCTGAGTAACATGATGTTGTTTAATCATTATATAATCACATATAGACACACTCACAGTGAGTTACCTCAATGGATACAAATGTCACCTTCAGAAATAACAACAGAGATACTGCATCTTTAGGCTAAAGCTGCATTAGTATTTAAAATTGCCATTGGAGTCACAAACATGTAGAGTGGTTAAGTTGTATAACAGTAAAGTAGATAATTAAATATATTTTGAAATATTTTTAGATTTTTTTATAAAATGAATGTGTGTAATGTAAGTTTGAAATAATGTATAAAGCACACATCAGAAGAGGACTGAATTAGGAAATGAATGCATTTTCTTACTGCATAAGAACAAGACTGTTCTGAGTTGTTATGTCAAATACAGAAGAAATCTCTTGAAACTCACATTAATGTGAGTGGAAGACAAACCTTAATATGTGCTAATGGTATGTTTACTCATTTCTGTTCCTATATGCCAGGGTACAATCAAGCATGTCATGCAACAATGTCGAGGCAGGGCAGATAATGTGGATATTGTACTGGTGGCACAGATTTCCATTTTCACACAGACAATGGGGACTGGGGGTTAGCTGGAGGGGGGTGTCTGAGCAAAAAAAAAAAAAAAAAAAATTTTACAATTCTCATCAGAGTCACCAAAACACTGAATGATTTACTGCCAAATTAATTACCCTTTACCCAACTTTTGACAATAATGCTCAGAGCTGTCTGTCGGAACAGCATTATTCTATTAACGTTCGATTTGCAGTTCAGCCAGAGTGACTTCATATTTAGATTTTATTGTATTTTCTTAGTGAACGTGCAGCTTTGCATCCACAATAGAAAGGCACAGAATTATCTGACAGTTGAATCACCTGTGCAGCAGAGATGAGATCAGCACATTATTTGGAGAGAGAATTTGTTAAAAATTTAAAACACTTAACATATCTGTTCCAAAGCATCACAAAAGGTGCATTTACAGAGTGAATTCAAGCACAGTACTCTTTAATTAATTGAAACTTTTACAATATGAGGCTTCCTTCATAATCCTAACCCATCTTTAATCAAATCTAAGGCTTACTAATCATGTCACCTCTCTCTGCTTGGTTTTGAAGGTCGTGTAATTCAGAGTGTTATTGTGTAGATTTTTACACAAGTACAGTATAAGCACCATGGGTGAAATTGAAAGTTGCCATATGTTTTTAATTAAATTTTGAGCATACACTTTCTTCTTTACGAAGAGCTGAAGTGACTTAAAAGGACTTGGAGCACGAGCATGAGATTAGCTGGCTGGTTGTCCGAGGGCGCGGCTGACGTGATCCAGATCCGGGCCACCTGTGTGGGCTAGCCTGCCCTCCCGTCTGCCTCCTGTACAGTCTCCAGGAAGTGGTCACCAGGCAGCCACTTCTTCCTTCCCCTTCAACTTCCACAACTAGCTGCACAAATATATATTTGATACAAAACAAATTAAATATATACAGTGGATGTTGCTTGGGAAAAAAAGTTTGATAGGCATAATAAGGTAAAACAGATGAGTGCAATAAGTAGGGCGGTTCAAAACACAAGTAGCCTCGGTTCATCTCGTTGAATGGGCAGGTCTCCCTTGTTTTGGCCTGTGTGTCTCTGTTCAGCAGTCGATAGGTTAACCTGCCTGTGGCATCCATCTTGTGTGGCCCCCCTCGCATTACCATTGATCTGAGGGAAATAAAGAGCACACGTGTTATTATATACAGCCCAGAAAAACACCCTCTCACAGTGATGGAGTGAACAGGCCAAATGTATGAAATATTGCCCCTGCGACATATTCTGTCTTCCTGTCAATAGTGCAGACTTTGCCCACAACCCGAATCAATAGGGACTTATCTTTTCATGATAACACATAATGATGTTGTCTGTTGTCTTTTTCTGATATTGCAGTTCTAATTCTATCCTATCCGCCTTTTTAAATCGTCTATACTGATATGTATGTTTGGCTGGCTTTCGTTTTTTTTCCCCCTTGTTTTTTATCTTTCTGAGAGGAAATTGGTGTGGGGCTGCTAGTCTGAGACATGGCAGTTACAAATTTACATGTTGGTTTTCTGGACGTTTCTCTGAAGCTTTTGGGGGTCTCTCATGTGTGAGACTGCTCAGCGGAGAGAAGACACCCCTCTGTAAAAACATCTGTTGTGGAAATGGCTGTCAGACTCCCTTTTGTGGGCTCCGTCTCTTTTTCGCACAAGGATTGTCATTTGTTTTGATCATTTATGTGGGTGAAAGAATAATGTTAAAAAATCTGGAGTATGTATCCATGCAGTTGAGCAGTCTACAGTTGGGGTGTGTTTATTTATTTATTTTTTTCATGGAAAGGAACATTTCTCTCTGATTTAGTTTGCCTTGTGGTCTGTACGTTGAAGCATGTCATGTAACTATGTTTTTTAATGCAAAAGTAAACCACAATGCACTGCGAGTGACATGACAAAGTTTTTAGAAATATTTTGCAATTAACCATCTCAGTAAGCATACATTCCCTGTACATTATGTTGTGTTGGACAAGCTGCTTAAAGATGATAACAAAAAATACTCTTTAATTATTCATGATGTGATTGTTATCGTGTATGGAGGAAGTCACTGGAAAAGAGAAATTGGCTTTGCCTCTTATTGTTTTGAATGATTTCATTGTGGTGAATGCAGTTTCTCTTTGCATTAAAATATAAAAATGCTCACTGTCAGCAAACAAGTTCAACAGCATTCATAGAATTCATTTAAAAAGCTGCCGTATGTTCCTTAAAATTTATTGTCAACAAAACTCTCTCTCTTTGGCTTTCTTTCAGAATGGCCCAGGGTGCTGTGACGCCACAGTTTGCCACCTACACAGGAAGTGTCTTTTGAGAGCACCTGTCCCGTAGTGCCACAAGGCACATCACCTCTATGTACTCTCAGGTCAGCTGCCATTTATCTCAGTCAGGCTGCTCTTTCAGCTAAGCTCCTTTACACTGCGCCACCGTTTTGTCCAAACAAAACATACAACACATTCAAGCCAATAATAATTCAGTGCTTTCTGTGAAATAAGAAGAACTGCACACAGACATGCTGCGTCAAGTTTTAAACAAATGATATTTTCATGCATGTATGTTTGCCAGTGGTAGGAATGCTTATACAACTGTCTCTCTCTCTCGCTCTCTCTCTCTCTCTCTCGCTCTCTCTCGCGCTCTCTCGCACTCTCTCTCTCTAGGCATTAAACTTTGACAATATTTTCCTCTAAAATTAGACAATTAAAAAACAGCTCAGGACATACTATATCTGTTGTGAGGACATGAACCAAACACATTTAACCTCTCTGGGCAAGCCTTTGCCACTGAAGTCTGTTCTTGGTGTTTCTACTCATTTTGCAGCACAGCATTAATTTTCAGCAATAGTAGATGTGAGACATTTTCTCATTTTGCACACTGCCTGAAACCAGATTGTGGACCTGCTTGTGGTGCAAACACTGGTGTTTTTAAACAAGTAAGTGACACCAAAATACGCTTTTATGTAAAATACTTTTCATTTCCTCTGACAAAATAGAGCTAATTCTATATTAAAGACTCTAAACATTGGGTGTGAGTCTTGTTAAAAAGGTGTAGAAGATGTCCACATTTATGTGACCCACAACAGCAAGATCTCTGCATGAATTAATGGGATGCCTATTTGTGATTCTATGATTTTCCTGCAGAACAGGTGAGTGTTTGAGCAGAGTGACACCTCATAAACTAGCTGATAACCTGTTCCTGTGTCTTCTTATCTGTCTTCCTGACAATCCTCAGGTCCCTGAGCACGTTGTCGTTTCCCCTCGGGCCCATTATCAGATCCCCTCTGTAGGCTCCCAGCAGCTGCAGTTATTGTGGAAGACTCTACTTTTATAGCCCCCTGATGTCTGTGACAACACCAGCTTTTACGGGATGCTAGTTTCCTTTTTTTTGTATCATCTGAGAAGGTTCCCCCATTTTTTCCACCCATTAATACTCATCAAATATAATCAAATAAAACAAGCCTTCTGAAGAATTCAGTGCTGAATTTAAAGCTGTTTTCACATCTTATATCATTAATCATCCTTTTCCAATCATGTTTCAGCGCTGATCGGTCCCTCGCACTATCTGTGGGAAATGTGTTATCTCCCTCTGCCATTCATGTACACATTTATTGGATTCCAAGTCTCTGGGATCAATCTTTTGGCCACCAGAGGAGCATAACTAATGGCAACATTAGAATGGCTTTGTGAGAGGGACTGGCCGGATGCGAGTTAACCAAGCAGGAAATAATCTAGGATTTTATATCCTGCATGAATGGCCATAGGATATGCTGAGAATAAATTAATCCCCCCCAAAATTTTAGCAGTCAGGTTATCTTTTGAATGAAACAGTTTTAGAGGGCTGGGCGGTTTGTTTGGCTGATTTTTTTTTTTTTTTTTTTTCATGCAGCGTGGTGCGGTTGGGGGATGAGGGGGTTGCTCTCTGCATGAACATGTGGAATTTCTTGGCCGATAATGACCATCATCTTAATGCTCAGCCAGGGTCAGAGTATCTATTCTGTCTCTGACCACACGTCTAGACGGTCTTCCTCTGGAAAAGCCTTTTTTCCCTTCCTTTTAAAGACCCACTTCTATTTTCCTGTTGTGCCCAAACAAGGATTTTATAAAACGGGTGACATCGCCACACAAGCTGTCTGCCGAATCCCCCTTAATTAAAGTGACTTTTAAAGCCTTCCTCAGACACTAATAAACCCCCTCTCCATTAAGATCCTCCTAATTACCGTGTGCAAAGGAAAGGGGGACGCACAGAGACAGACAGTGTGGAGGTAAGCCTGCTGGCATTTGGCCCCATAAGCTGAGCACCACACAAAAGAAAATGTCCCCTGGGTTACCCATCCTGCCAGAGAGATTCCTTTCCTTTTTTCAACCTCGCTCCCCCTCTCCTGTTTACTTCTTTATGAATGAAAGTATATGACATGTGGGGCTGACAGTGTCCATTCATGGAGCTGGTGGAATGTGTGAATAAGGGCTTTGAATGAGGAATGACTCAGAGCCACCTGATTAGTCATTAAGCAGTCTTTTGACATTACCATTGTGTGAATGTGCATGGTGGAAGTGAGAGTCCTGTCATCTATAAACACCTATTCACTCAAGTGAGGCTGATTAGAAGCAAAAGATATTCAATGTCATCATGAAGTGAAACTATCTGCAGACCAATTAAACACATTTTGTATATTTCATTTTGTATGAATCTGTGCCATGTTGGATGTTAGTCCCATCTAAGTCCCACATAGTGGCTTAAATTCATGTGGACAAGAGAAGCTCATATTGTTACACAACATACCGCAAGTACAGAGTGTGTGGACAGTCACCACAGCTTCAGTGGCAGAGGCCTGCCCAGAGAGGTTAAACGTGTTTGGTTCATGTCCTGGTCTGCAGATTAATGACATTAACGAAGTTTCCATTAGTCGTGCAACTGGGGGAGACATGGGCGTCCATGCGGAAAGCCACATGACCAAAGCAGAGATAAGAGAAAATGAAATACGTCTTCATGGAGACAGGAGGGGCCAGGAAGTGCCACTCCAAATTAGCCGCAGGCCCAGTTTGTTGTTACTTCATTAACCCAACAGCCCCGGGAAAAATAAAAAGTGGGGTCACAACCTCTAGCAACGGGGAGGCCTAAAATTTGCAAAGAGAGGCTCCCTCAAACTTTGGCTAAATGCACCTATTGACACAAAACAGAAGTGTTCATGGGGGAAAGTTATTGTTTAAAGGAAAAAAATCTCACTACTACATTGAACAAATATGCATTAGTACTTTTCTGTTTACTATTTAATAATTTAATGTGCTGCAGATTATTGATCAGTCTGTATTTAAATGTTTTGCATTCCTTTAAATTCAATATTTAATGACACTCCTTTCTGCATACTGTATATTTCTTAACAATGCCTTGGCAGAACATTAGAAAACACAAGAACCAATCACTGAGTGAGTCTCATTTGATCTTTTACTGCTTTCACATGGCTTAACTGTTAAAAATGTAGCTCTATTGTTCATTGATTTGGTTTCACCTTTTAATTGCACATAAGTAAAAGTTAAGAAAATGACAGTGAGTGTTTTTCTAGGGCATATTATTCTCCTTGATTCCAGTCTGACAGCATGCAGTTGACAGTAGCATCAGTGCTATAAATTCATCATTAGCTGTTCTTCAAATGAGAATAATATTGATATTATTAAATCATCAGTATAAGATAATGTGCATAATGTGCATTGTGCTCTATTTGTTGCTCTCTAGCATTCGGTGGTGAACAAGTTGTATAATGCTGTCCTTGTTGTAACGTGAGCTGCACAGTGGCTCTTTATTTGCGGCCAGTGACTTTATTAGAGTCTATGGTTACAGACCCTTGGAAGGAAGGCTATTGTATTCTCACCCCTTCTCTGGCAAACATACCTCCGCTGCTCTCTTCCTTTGCACACTCTTCATAACAAACAGGCCTGATGAATTCTGCAGACTCTAGGTAGAAGTAGCAGCATCATTTTTAAATATTCAACTATAATAATAAAAATAATAATAATAATACTAATAATAATAAAATAAAATTAAATAAAATGTAAATAAAATAATAAAATGTATTTATTTTCAATATATTTATTACTGTATTTATTAAATGGAGGCTGACATATTGTAGAAATGTATTGCTCTAGATCTGTAGTCCATGTTGATATCTTAAAAAGTCAGCCAAATTATTCCTACTCTCTCTCTCTGTCTCTCTCTCTCTCTCTCTCTCTCTCTCTCTCTCACACACACACATATACCTACTCAGCAACATGGATCAGCTGACTTGGCTAGAAACTCTGTGGCACAGGTAGACAGAAGCAGGGTCCAGCGAGTGTCTACTGAGGCTGCAGACACATCTGCCTGCTTGATTTCACCTGGTAACTGAGCATGTAGTATTTACTTCTCCGCTGAAATGCAATCAGGGGCTGGTAGCTGGCAAGGAAGCAATGAGCCTGCGATTAGGTGCCGTTTTCCCCCCGCTCGAAAAGTAGGGAAGAGTTTGAGCTGAAAAACTGGTGGGGAAAATGATGTATTTTAATAGTTCATCATCTTTAACAACACTGCATTTTGTATGATGTATAAACTCATTCATTACATAAAGGAAAAAAAAATAATAAAACTGTAAAAGTCTCCTAACTTTATTCTCCAGGCTTTCATTTTTCCAGTCTTGTTTTTGGACTTGTCAGTTATGTTAAATAGAGATACAGCATATTCTCCATCACTGTACCACTAATTTTCTTTGTTGAATAATAAAGCAGTGCTTATAATAACATTTTATGCTGTAGCATAATGTGGAATTAAAACTTCTTTATGCAAGATGATTGAACATAAAATAAAATGCATTATTATAAGCCATTTCTCTGCCGACAACAAGAGTCTCGTGAATTCCTGATGAGAAACGTAACAATGACGATCCCTACGGTAGACTGCTCCCCTGTGCACGTATATAAACATTTACATCCTCGAGACAAGAGTCACCTCTCTAATCTGGCTGAAGAAGTGTGTGGAGAGGCCCTTTATCCCACCCTGCTTTAACTGGTTGCTCACAGAAGAGCCATTTACCTCCACTAATGGGGAGTAAAGTCTTTCACCGGGGTCCTGTTTGCCTCTCAGCCCTCTGAAAGAAACTTCGCCAGTGAGGAGACATTAAGAAAACCAGTTAATCTGGAGCATTCTGTCTGTGTCTACACAGGGAGTGGACTGAGCTCTTTGGTGCCTTCTCAAGAGGCTTCTCTTCATGGCAACTATAGGAGTGTTGCATCAGCACTTTCTCTCAGTTGTCCTGATAAAGACACAGTGGTTAAACACATAAGAGGTTAGCCTATTTCAGCCATTGTTTATTGAATGTGATGGCTTTAAAATGTTGCTGATTTAAGAAATGGACAACACAACATTCATTTACTTATTTGTATTGTTCTTTCAGTGTTAAACTCACCCTTAAATTCTTTGGAAAGCATTGAAATTACATGAAAAATCAGATTTTGAAAAACAAACAAAAAGAGTCTCTGTGAGACTGTATGCAGGCACAAGGGATTCTGAGCATATTAGCATGTTAGCATGTGAAAACTAATAAGTAAAACTAATGCTGACTGGAATGTCATATGTTTTTCATCATAGTATTAAATCAACTATTGTTTGACCAAAGTTGTTTTTAATTTTTGCAGAGTGGAACCTTAATGCCCTAACCTGCTGGGGGTGCAAAACGTTAGAAGACTCAACCACTGGGGACCAGGACTGCCTGTATAATACAATATTTGTTGAGGTACGTTTGCTGCAGTATGGACACTTCCATTCTTAGACAACTCCTGACATGGAAGACTGAAAATTCATTTGCAGGAGTACACAAAACCCAGTTTTTTTAAACTAAACATTCCACAGACAAACAGGGAGCAAAACAAATGATTTCTCTCTTGCCTTTAGGATGTTCAAATCTCACCCAAGCCTATATAAAGAAGGCTAAATATTGATTTTAGATCAGTGAGCAACTCTGAATCAGGCAATAAAGCCTCACTCTCCCTAAAAGGAACTGGTGGAAACAGTTGTACCAGAAGGAACAGAAGTCCTACCAGAATCACAGCCAAGTCACTGTTATTTAGCAGTGTTTGTGACAGTGGAGGCTTTTAACCCCCAGACACTCAGTCTTTACTCACCCTTTATGGAGCAATCCTACTGTGGCAAGAGTGCTAGACCAAGGTCATCAGTGGCTGCAGCCAGAGTGACTTGTCGTTAAAGACGGGACAAATAAACACATGAGGAACTCTGGAGAATGGGGCTAATCAGATAGGTAGCAGCAATGGCAGGTGGCTGACAGGGTGTGTGAAGGGTGTGTGGGGAAGGGCAGATGAGGGTATGGGAAAAGGATTTTAGTGAATTTCATCTTTGCAACAAGGTGATTTAGTAGGCACAATCAAAAATGTGCAACAAAAAGCACGATACAAAAGCACATACGCATGCATGCACTCACCAACGTGCCCACAGAAGCATGCATGTAAAATACACACACATACACCCACGCAGACACACTCGCTTGTGTTTCAGTGGGTACGACAGATGCCGTATGGACTGTTGTATTCTCAGCAGTAAAGGAGGGCCCTGAGGGTCTCTGCTGTCTGACAGTACACCGGGGATCAGCTGTGACACAGTGACACCGATCCCCTCATGTCACACACAATGCTGTCCTAACACCACTCTGTACACACAAACACACACACACACACACACACACATATATATATGTATATGTATGTGTGTGTGTCTGTATGTGTGTGTGCATGTGTGTTGTGGGATTTCATCAAATATACCACATTTATTCATGTCAGTAGTATGACATTGCCTTGTCTGCATTTATGCACCTTCATAGTTGAATGTGTCTGCAGCTAATATCAAGTGATTTTTTTATTCCATCAAAATAAGAGTTTTGATAAATAAATGAATCATAATGTTTACTTTTTAATGAAATTTGTAAGATTTCTCTCTGTGCAAACAGAGGAGAAGCCAGTAGGTGCTGTTGGTTGTACTGCTCATGTTTGGCCAGTTGAGGCCATGCTTTCCTCAGGGTGAGAAGAGTCTGACTCCAGTCTCACATATACTGTGAGTCTGGCCCATTTCTTTCCTCTGAAGCTGTATATATGGGTCATGCAGTTGGAAGCTTTCATCATTTTGCTATTTACCCTCTTAAGAGCAGCGGAAAATAAAAGAGTACATATAGTTTATTTGAGTTTTGTTTGACATCTGAGGTTCTGACTGCTTCATTTGAGTATTACCAATTGAATGTGTCTTTTCTTTAACTCCGTTAAATTCCACTTAGTTTTCCTGTCCTGTGTTTATAGTTACTAGTTACTTTGTGGAGCATAGGGTTATCTGCAAAACAAATCCTTGTCTCAGATAATAAGATGTTTTGCACCTTGACATGCTTCTTGCAGGTCAGTGCATTCATAATTTAACAACCACAAGTCAATATGTTTCAGAATAAAGACATTCTGAAATATATTGACTTATGGTTGTTACTGCAAATATTTTACTGCAAATATGTATAAACCCAAGTTAAATTTTAAATACAGGTCTTTATTTTTTATGCTTATATTGTTGATTTCAGCAAACAAGTAATATTGTCCGAAATATACTTTTTAAGCCTTTGACCAGAACCATTTGAGATTATGTTATTTGTTCTTGGAAATAACTTTTTTGTCATTAATTTTGAGACTGTGGTCATTTAAGCGTACTAAAACATGTTTGATGTTAAAATTTGAATTTCTCAAAACACGTTGGGTTAAAAATATTGATCATTTCTGCAGCTTCAAGTAAATTACACCACAAACATTATATATTTACTAAAAATAAAAAGACCTACAATATGTTGGAGACTGACACTGGGCTCTATATGTCCACGTACTGGTCAGTCTCCAGGTGCAGACCTTCTACACTGAAAACCACCATGAGCCTGTCAAATAAATAAGTCCAGGGAGATGTGTGGCCTGTGAAAGGGATATGCTCACCCTGCTAGTGGGTGCAGAGACGCTCCTTTGTTTCCTGGCATGTCTCACATACTTTCAGTGGCCAGATAAGCCCCAGCACCATGAAACACTGCTTTATGTTTGGCCTCAGTAACGTCCCAGAGAGGCCAGAGTGGACTCAGAGGAAAAACCAGTCAGTGAGCAGGTAATAGGTCCTCAGTGTCACACCTTATTAAAGGGACAGATACGTAAATGAGAGCTTTGGTTATGTCGTCCAGGAGGATTTAACAACATGCAGAAAAATACTTAGATAACCCTGCTACTTTAAATTATTCTCTCTCCGGCTACTTCACTGTCACTCATTTTTCTTTTATTTCCTTCTCTCTCCGAGGAGAAGAGGTAGGCTGGAATGGTGAAAGGGAAGGGGGGCGGTTGGAGGGTAGCGATGTGGGGCTTGGCTGTTTCCTGAAATCGGATTAGCAGCTACTCTACACTTACATTGCAGGCACTGGGGCTTTAGTTTAGCCCAGCTCAAGACCACCCAACAGGTAAACAGGTACATTACTGTGGAGCAAAAAGGAAAGTGAATGGCCAGGGGATAGAGGATAAAAATACTCATGAGAGATGGATACAGAGTGAATGAAATATATACCAGACTAGCCGACAGACTGGTGAAAGTGGATCCCTCAGTGTGTTTAATCTAAAACAAACAAAAAAGTAGAATAAAAAAAATGCCAAACCTAACTTACTTTTGAAATTTATTCCCAACTACCAATTTGTGAACTTCCTCTTCTTGAACCAGCTCTCTGGACCTTCACAAAAGACCTACATATCTCAACCCCAGCCCTCCCCGCTCACCAAGATATCTAAACCTCACACTGTCATGCTGCTGCCACTGCATCCCACAGAAAACCTCCTGAAAATTAGTTTTTGGCAACCAGCTCGCAAACACACTCTCCTGTCTGCTGCAAGCCACCAAGGCTTTGTTAGGCAGGCCTGCTCTGAGCCCAGAGCCTTCAAGACCCCCATTATGCAGCAGGACTCAGCGGGGCAGAAAGAGCAGGAGTGTTTTCGCCAGTCATGTGGGCACACAGGCATTATACACTCTTCAGTGGCACTGTAGATATTTTGTGAGTCTTACAAACAGAGGGGAGGCCTGCAATGGCTGCAAGAAGTTTTGATAATTGGGAGTTATATAAGTTCCAAAATCCTCACAGGAGGATTTTAAGTTTTTTCCCCTCCTTTTCCCCTATTGTGTGTTTTGAAAAGCTGTGTGTGAAGGCCCCACTGCGAAGGTGACAAATCCTTTGACATAAATCATTGTGTAAAGGTTAAAGGAATACAGTCAAGTGCTCAGGAAGAAGAGCCTCTAATTGCCTGCTTTGCTCCAGCTTTGCTGAACAGTGTTTTACAAATTAAACAACAGCTCCTGCACACTGCAGAGCATTTGTCTGTGTGTGCACGCTTTTCGTGCACATGTGTTTGCGTGCTCCTGTTTACATGTGCCATTGTGTGTGTCCACTTATGTCTTATTGTAAAAATAAGCTTGTGTCAAGAGCCACAGCCGCGCATATCAGCTGCAGCTGGGCAGGAGGAGTTGGAGTTTTTACTAATCAGTGATGGACAAACTCAGGGCTCCCTGCATCTCAAACATCACTGCTTCTGTCAGGGGCCCCGAGTGCAGAGCAGGCGGGCTGAGCAGCTCTGATCAACAGTGTTGTGTTTTTTTTTTTTTCACACTGGGGAACATGTGTGTGTGTTTGAGATGCAGGGATGCATGGTGCTAACCCTCCCCTGAGTAGTAATGCATGAACTGTTAGCAAAACATTGTTGCTGCTGTTGCCTCCTATGTTAATAAGATGTGGATTGGGGTAGGAGGTGTGGGGGGGATGCACAGATGTAATTCAAGGTTGACATCACAAGATTCATAATGCACCTATAGTGAGGGATGTCATGGATTTGGCAGACTTGAAGCCAACTTTCAAAGTCAATAAAGAAGACACTGGCAGATGATGATTTCACATGAGGCAGCTTGGGTAAATGATGATGAGATGAGATATTTCAAGTTTTATTATCAAGGATGATGTTTTGGAAATCTAATTATTTTCATAAAATACATATATTCAATAACATCTCAACACAGAGAGCCCTTGCAGCTCATTACAAGGCCCCAGTATTTGTAATCACTGCAGCTCTTATGCAGCATTTTGAGCTGTCAAGCCACTCACTTCCATGTCACTCAGTTATGTGTTGTAGAGAGAAGAGTTCAGATTGTGTAAATGTATTTATGAATGCATGATTTTGTGAAAGTGTGTACTTGGCTCTCTCCTCTTGCTGTCTAATAACTGGTAACCCCAGCTGTGAGTGTGTGTGTATTTGTCTGCCTGTGTAAAGCTGAGGCTCGCCGGGGCACTGAGGCGAAACTTGGCCCCAGTCAGGCCAGCGCACTGAGGGCAGAGACCAAAAAGCCTCCAGCCGTGCTGTCTCTCTCTCTCTTGCTCTCTCTCTCTTGCTCTCTCTCTCTTGCTCTCTCTCTCTTGCTCTCTCTCTCTGTCTCTCTCTCTTTCTTTCTCCCTCTCGCTTTTTCTTTCAATCTCTCTCTCCTCCACTGGGATTTGGAAATAGGTAGCCCGGAAGATGTAACATGTATTTATTTTGTACATAACACTCAGGGATTCTTGGCCCTTTTGGAAATGTACATGCTATACATTTTACTGACTGTGCAGTGGCTGCCAGCAGAAAAAAAGAAATAGCAGATGATTTAGTAAGATTTAATTTTAAAATACTCAATACCTAATCTAATGACTTTGTTTCTCAACCTTCAAATTTAATGGCAAAATGCATAATAATTTGTATCTGCCCTTCACAATGATACATAGACACAAGTCAAATGTTTGTTCCTTCCAAAAGGGTCACAAATCCCCACTGCAAAAATGAAGCCATGGTAATGGTTTGGTTAAGTTTAGGTTTACCCTGACATTACACTATTTCCTCCTTTGCTTCTGATGGACAAGACTCATAATACTATCGACCACTAGAGGGTTTTGTCACTTGAACGTAAATGACTGCTGTTTTGGGGATTGTTGCCCAGTTTGTCTTGGGAGGACATTTTCCTTTTTCTTGCATCTTCTCGGTGGACATAGATTTGTACATCCTCGATCTGTGCCGCCTTCTCATCTCCTTCCTCCCTCACTTTGCCTTCCAATTGCCTGACAAAGTAAACCAGCATGGAGCCAGGGCTACTGGTTAAGGATTTTTATGCTGGATTTGAAATCAGATTATATATGGGCCTACTCAATTGACTTAATGGATTTGAAGAGACTAGATCCTATTAATAAAGGAATAAAAGAGATGGAGAAAAGGGGTGACTTTGCCCCTGAGGCTGAGGCCCCATGTACCAGTGGGACTAGAAGGCTAATCTGCCATGCAAATTAAATCCTGCCTCTATGCACTGGCCCCTCTAATGTCCTCCATTACACACCTTTTATTTGTCGCGGCCTGATATTACAAACAGATATGTTTCCAGCTACAGTCAGGGACATCAGACTGGTATGGACGTGATTACTGGGGAAGATGGGATTTCAGTCCTTTCTCATCCCGGCAAAGTGCTCTTTGCCTCGGAGGAACAAGCGATGGGAATATTCCAAGATGGTCTTCAGATTGAGACTGACACGCCTATGTTTTTTCTTCCTTGTCTTAAAGAGTCCGCCTTCATGAGTTCCAGGCAGGATTATGATGCAGTTGAGACTGAGAGGTTTAATCAGTGAGAGTGGCAGTATTTGGGCCGTAACAGAGCTTACCTCACCGTTTTCTCTTTTGTCTTAATGAGGTTGTACTTTGCTTCATTCCTTGGAAGTCTCACCTCTCACACTCCGTTCCTGTCGGGCTGTCAAAAGTGGCTGTAAAAACACACATATGTCACATATGTTAATCCGATTTGCAGTTAATCATGACAGGGATTATACTGTACGTACAGTAGCCACAAAGCTGTGAAACTTACAATGTTTTCCAGCAGCAAAGTTCACCTCCCCGTGAGTCTGGCACAAGCTTGCAGGGCAGACAGTTTCTCTCTGATTAGGAGTAATAAACAAAACCCTAAGAACTCTTGCATAAGTAGCTTTAAAGGTTTACTGTTTGGGCTTTGTCTTTGAATAATCACAGCAAATGAGTAGATGAAATACTGGTGCAAGTGTTTGTTTGTTTGTACATTGGCCAGTTGGTGGGAAAGTCTACTTTCTTAGAGTGAAACAGTATGAGTGGATATAATTAATTTCTTTGGGGTCAGGAACTCACTTCAAACAGGGCAGATAAAAAAAAAATGCTGTTATGAAAAACACTTACAGATGAATGACTATCTAGTCCAGTTGAAACAGCTTTTCAAGTGTATGTAGCTTCTCAGTTGTGATGTATTTTTGATTGAGACAGGAAAGGCAGTCGGACATTTGGAGGAAGCTGACTTGAGAGTTGAAAAGTGGGGCTGTCATAACAAACATAGTGAATAGTGGTAATACAGAGATGAATGCAAGCTTCTATTCAGTTGAAGAGGCCTGCTCGCCTCAGAGAAGCAGACAGACAAGCCACTAAAACTGCAGGAGAGGGAAGAAGACAAGGTTTGAGTTAGCAAACAACTGATGCTGATTAAAAAAGCGTATATCGTGAAATAGGTGCACTGTTTGATTGGGGAAGTGATATAAAAATGTTAAAAAGGAATTTTAAATTTTTACGTCAGCTTTGAGGACAATTCTAAGTTAGTAAATGCTTGGTCACAATAAGTAAAAAATAAGGCTGCACTCCAAAGTAAATCCATGAGGACAAATGTGTCCTCATAACAGTACAAAATATTTGGACCATAGAAATGACTTCCAAACAATGTTTCTGTCTCAAAATGGTAAAGATCCACTCAACCTCATAACTTTCACCTGAACTTCCTCTCTGTTACACAACAAGAGCATTTAATGCTGATATTCTGTATTGCATGAAAAAAACAATGTTCTCGTCTCCCCATTGCCTACTTTATTAGTGTAGGAGGAGCATTATTTCTGTCCAATCACAGCTGAGAAAAACACACAACTAAAACCGAGTACCAGTGTTCTTCAGTCTATTATTGGTGTTTGACTGCTTGACCAATCACTGCAAGAGAAACTGCTTCTGCAGGATAAACATAAACTAAATATAGAATATATCCTATGTCTTTGATATCAACATCCTGCCAAATAAAAATGAATATCCACCTTTCAAACAAAGGTATGCCTGGGAGTGTGGACCTCATTTCAAGCACAATTAACTTGAAATGGAGTGCTGCAAGATCAATAGTCCCCAGTTGATCCAGAGGGAGCTGTCAGTCTATGGAAATGGCACACATATGGTAATATCCCCAGCTTAACAACAACTTAGAGGATTTACTGTTGCTGTTTTCAGACCCACATGAATAACAAACAGTGGGCCACCCCCTGGGAACCATTTTGTTTTATCCCAGCTTCAATTAATCTTTAAGGGGGAGGATACCATTCGGGAGAAATGGCAGGGGGGATATGAAGAGGGCGTTTGTAGATGTGGAAGGTATACTGCTAATTATGAAAATTACAAATAGACAATCGACTCATGCAAATTCAATGATGTGTCTGTTCTAGTGCTCTCTTCGGCAAAGTAGCTTTTCATCATCTCTTCTTCCCATCCAACTTTTCCCTCCGTCACATGCACAGACATATAAAGTGTGTTTGCACTTTAATTTTCTAATTAGGACACTTTTGTCTCAGTGAGAGCTGCTATTGACAGGCACGCAGACATTAGCAGGATTATATGAGTTCTTACACTGATGAGCGTGATGAGATCTCAGGAGATGTGTATGGATTTTACCTCCTGCTGACTGCACTTCTCTCCTCTTAGCCTCGGGCCGAGAAACCTGTGGCATAAAAGACTCGCAGAGAAGAAATGAGAGCAAGGTTGGCTGGCAAACACGGTAGTTATACGCTCCAGTGTGATGTCATTAAGTCAGATTCGTTTAGCAGAGTCAGGTGCGGACAGCCAGCACGTATAGACAATACGGTGTCACCCGAGAGAGTGCTGGGACTTAGGTCAATTCGAAATTGATTTACCTCAACTCTGCGATTGATGAAGTCCGTTCAGGTTAAACTGCAGAGTTCTCGATTGGACATGCACTTTGGGGAGTCGCTATTGGAATTGACTTCTGTGTGTCGCCCTCAGCTCAAGCCAGGTGGGAAATTGAGTTACAAAGCACAGCATGAGAGGGATAGATGACCTCTGTGACAGTTATACAGTTTGCGTCTGCCTTTCATAACTCCAGCTGAAGAAAGTCAGTTGATTGACCAGAAAGGGAGACTAAAGTAAAAATCCATTTTACTCTTTTCATACTCTTGTAATCTCAAAGCAGGGTGAGTTCTCTAGAGAATAAGAGCACTAGAGAAATGGCGCCATTCAAAACATGACTGGATGAGCTCACTGGCAAATCACAAAGTGCTGGGGCACTAAGGTGTTTGTAAAACACTCTGCTGCCTTCACAGAGAGGAGGGAGAAGTGTAGGTTAAGACACGTGATAGGCACACAGGCAATTCCCTGCCCTGTTTTCTAGGGATTGTGCAAAACTGAATCTAAATTTCTACAATCATTTTGTCACTTGCCTCTGATGAAGGAGAAGTGATATTGGTAAAGAAATGAATAAATGAAAAAAAAGGAAAAAACACACACCACAGCCTGAGGCCTGTGGCTTTTCCTGACTCCTGCTTTTATCATGTAAATAAGGCGAATGGGACTGGGTTAGGGGGACAATTCCCCTGCCGCCACTTGGGCCAAATACAACTTTCCTGCGCTTTAGGCCCACAATGAGGAATGTATTTGGAGGCCTCAGTTTTAATTTAACTAGAGTGGCAGCTGAGGGGGCACCAGGGACCTCATCTCATGACTGCTGCGATCGCTCGGGTGGAAGGAGGGGAAACCTCAACCTGGTGCTGTACATTTCAATGTGCAAGAGCTCTTCCACAGCTCCATCATTGCTTGTGTTTGTGCGTGTGTTTATGCACGTGTTTGTGTGTTGCAGCTGACTGTTGCACTCGCTCTGTAACACCTCTATGGTTTCCCAGGGAGGAAACACGCTTCTTGCTCCGCTGTAACATTTGATTCATTACGATCTGAAACAGCACATCAGTTCGCTTATTATGTCTTAAAAAATCCTCCCAGCGTCCCAAAGAGCAAGGGGGAAAAATCCACCAAAGAGGCACTGCCTTGAAATTGACAGCTGTTATTGTGCTGTGCCATCTGGTGCATTTGCCAGGGAACAGAGAAGGGTTAATATTCTATGATGTGTGGTAGCAGTGGCACAGCCTCTTTTGCACAGCCAGAGTGAAATACCGGGTGCCAGGAGTCTGTGCACCCGATGGAGAGAAACCCTCAACATTAGCATGGCACCATATCAACCAATGTGGCTAATTTAATGGGTCAAATACGGTTGGGAGCATGCCAAAATAACAGCCGTACCAGCAGAATTTCTAACAGGGCGTAGAATCACAAAGGAAAGTTACAGCTCCGCTTGGCATTATGCAGGTTTTAATCGTAATTCTCTGCAGATAAAGCATAGAAATTTTATTTTCCTTTCTTGTTAACCCCACATTTGGGAAATCTGCGTTCAGCTTGTGTCTCTCCTCGTGTCCCTGTGCGTTCGTGTGCAAGTATGTGTTTTGCTGTGTTGGAGCTGTCATTATTCATTGACCACAGATGTAAATGGATCTAAACAATGGGACGCGCGTGCTGTGGGTAGCGATCGCCCCTGGAGAGGACAGGGCCTGCTGAAATTAATAGGCCTCCCGTGGCTAAATAAGCAATGGCGAAATAAGCCTAAATGTCCCCCAATCGCATGACAGACAGGGCCCAAGAATCCGAACAGCAGGTAGTTATTATATGAATTGCTGGAGAGGGACATATTGCAGACCCAACATGCCACATCAAAACCATCACACTGCACTGGATTTGAATCATTATGTGTGCGTGGTACATTTCAATGGAGAAAAAAAATGCTCATTTGCTGCACAATGTTTTCTGCTAATTTTTCTTTTTTGAGTTTTTTTTTTAATATTCCAGCTATTTTTTTACAGCACAGAGTAAGCCATTACCTTCAATGACATGATAGCTGTTACACTTTTTCTGGACAGAGATAGAAATTGTGGAGAATCACACACTAAAACAATGTCTTTCTATCAAAAAAATACCACATATGGGCACTAATATGCCCAAAGCTCTCACATTGAAAAAAAGCTGAAGAATATGGGTACAAATATGCTCCTTAGCTGGAAGACACACTTCTTTGAGCCATCGGCTCATTTCTAATTCTGAATGCTGGTTCACAAAATGGTCCAACATTTAAAGCAACTGGCAGGGGGTAAATTAGTGCTCCGAGATGAATTATCATACAATTAAGGACCCCAGAATGTGCCAAAACACAAAACACACAATATGGAGGAAAGACCTACTTTCTCCCTAATTCATCAGAGACAGACCAGTGTCCCATCCTCTTTTAAAGGAACAGTCTTTGAATGTGGCCTATTTACATGCATGCTTATTTTCAGACTTCTGTACTTTATCAATCGATTTCTTTCCATTATGTTTTGCATCTTATCCTGAAATGCCAAACTGTTTGTTCTGCTTGCATTCATTAGTTGAGAGACTGATATAAACCCCCAAATTCTACTGTATGTGGTGAGATTTGAATGCCTGCTTCCTGTGGTTTCTAAAGACACAATAATTCACTTTTCAGTTCAAAGTATCAGATTTTCATTCATCATAGCATGTCTTCTTTATGCTGTTACTTTCTCAGTCTTTTCTTCTGGCTTCTGTGTGGCAATAAAGGTGGCTGTACTGGGGATCTGAGCTCTGTGGAGTGATGGGACTGCTGAGGTGGTCAATAATCTATTACGGCACACAGCCCGCCGCAGAGTGACAAATGTCTGTCAGAGAAATGGGCCCAGAGAGGTCAGACCTGGGCTACTGACCTCAGCCCCCCTCGACCAAGGCAGGCTGACGCAGACAACACTGAAATACTCACTTTGATGGCAGGTGTCTGTTTTTGTTACCCACTAACCTTTATCCAAACAGACAGACTTTTGAAATTAATTTACCTTTGCAGTCATGTCGGGAAACCTCCACATCCAGCTCATCATCACAGCATGCTTCAGCAAATCTTGCAGTTTTGTTTAGTGCCATGTAAAATTAGACTTTAAAATCGATAAATTTGTAACTGTTTTAGTTTTGTGAGCATGGCTTTTAATACAGCTGAGAACCATCTTCTTATTTAGAAATATGATTTCACCACAGGAGAAACACAAATCAGAGCAATAATCTGCTACTCTGCTAATCTAAGTGCTACTTAGCCTTTCCAACATGAATAAGTAAAGAATCAAATTTTGTACAAAATGAATCTGAGGCATTGTCGTTTCTGGTCTAATATTCTGCTAATTTACATTATCATGAAGGCATAGATTTATGAGTTGACTTCTGGGTTGTAATACATGTGGAGAGAGAGTGCATTTTGGACAGTAGCATCATAGTTATAATTTTGTTTTTGGAGTATTATTATAGTAATATGGTGTCTGTGTAAACACCATATCCTGGTCCCAAAAAGCATGACTAAGCTGATTTGCCAGTAGAAACTGCAATCAGACACCTTATCCAGGTTTTATGATCACTGTCTGTAGGTGGAGCATCAATTGAAGTTGGTCAGTAAATCAAAACCCCCCAAAAATGATAGAAATATTATAGTGATCATAAACCTGCTGAAATCTAAGTGAATATCTGGCTTTGGCTCCAAAGAGAATACATTGTGATGTAATCAGTAGTGATCAGTGATTAGACAGTACACTACAAACTGTACTCATCCTGTGGCTGAGATTTTGAGGACTCAAACACACCCGAATGCATAGAAACCCAATGATTATGTATACAGAGACATGAATCACTGGGTTTCTCATGTTCCATGTAACAATATCCTGATTAAGAGCCAGGATAAGGCTCAAAACCAGTGTACTAGTGTGCATGTAAATATACTAAGTGATAACACTGAAAGCTTCAGGACTGTAAAATAGATAAAATCATAATCCATAGGTAATTCACTTGTTACTTGATGTGCATGACTCCCAATAGAAACCCTTTTAGGCAACCAATAATTGATGCAGGGATCTGCATACAAGTCTATCAACATAGAATATAATTTAGTGTTCTTCTGCCTCCTGCAGAATATTGTATATAGAAATTTATAGATGTTTTGAATTTGTTTGTATGTTAAAAAATGTTTTGTTTTAATCAGTATGCTGAATATTTTTTTCAAGGTTTTTATAGTGATATATCACACCACATCACATCATATCACATATCTGAATGTGAGGTCCTTCATTGTAAGAATAGATTTGGTGCTGAGTGTGTAAAAAGCCTTTTGGTGTCACCCTGGGAACACTCAGTGGTCTTTCTGTATTGGCAGCCCTGCTCCCATGTTATAATGATAGGAATGGACGTAGACCATTTAAGTATCAAATCAATAGCAAATTAAATTTTTTAGCAGTGCAAGCTACACTCAGAATCACCTGTAATTAGCCTTGACAGACCCTGGTACACTGCTCTCATGTCACTTTGCCCCCAGCACATACACTGCTTAGGGGTACTCACAACAGTTGCAGAGTATAATTCATAACTAATTTAAATACTGAAATTTTTATCCTTTTTATGTTCATCAGTATATCTGTTCCCTTGTATGTTCTTTATGGGTGCTGATCATGTTTTCAAAACACCTCCTGAACACCTGAAGTAGGTTAAGCAGAAACACATGCGTCTAGCCTGGTGGTGTGGTTTGGAAAATGGGCTGGGACCTGATTTAGATAAAAACATGATGACCCACAGGCACTCCTATAATGAATAGTGTGTCCTCCAAGCCTTTCGTTTTCCCCCAGCTTACTACATTTGTCATCTTCATATGAATAAACAGGCCTATTTAATCTCTCTGTCCTTTCATGGGATTTTGCGGCACATATACGCTAACAGCAGGCTATGTGTTGCCTACAAACATGCTTGTTTTGTCCTGTTTCCATTGGCTGGTTATCAACAGAATCTCCATTGCAAATGAACTGCATAGAAATGCAGCAACAATCCGTCATTCTCTGAATTTATGTGAAAACTTTGACAATGTTTGGAATTAGATCAGACCTTCACACGTGATTGGCGCAGTGCAATGTTGGTACGTCAGAAACCTCAGTAACAGTCGTAGCTTAAGCAGCCTTAAAGGTTCACCTAAGGCTGCTCAGGGAAACGTGGTAGACGTGTGTGATGCTGACCTGTCAGTCTCTCTGTGCTCACCTCTGCAACACATCTACTGTTGATCAAGTGGAAATTAACTGCACCTGAATGACACGCCATGCTGGGAATCTACACATTGGCTCTGCCTTTTTAATAGACTTACACATCATTTGGCCTCTAAAACCTGTGAAGCCTCCCTCGGGATGGCTTGAGGCAAAGACACACGCGCAGACGCACACACAAATGCATGCGCATACAGAAAGCCAGAAGGAGGTATGGGTACGCCAGAGGGATAGACACAGAGAGAAGTGGGGAAAGAAAAAGAGAGAAAAAATGTAAAAAAAAGGACAGAAAAGGGAAAAGAAAGATTGCTAGTAGGAGAGAGATGACAGGGAGGTTTGTAATGACGGAGAAGAGAGTCACTGATCGCAGACGCAGAGCTGCAGACAGGAACAGACAAAGACACAATGGCAGATAAAGGAGAAAACACAGAATGAGCTTGTGTTGTCTATGTTGGGCAGCAGTGACAATGCCTGATTAGGCCATCGAGGGCCGAACAATGCAGTTCGCTTCCCCTTCATAACAACAGACCTTCCTGTCTGACCCCATAACCTCTGTCACCGGCAATACGTGTCACAGCAGCGATGACACCCTGTCAGACTCACCCCTCCCTCTCTCTCTCAATCACCCACCTTCCTCCCTCCAACCTCATGTCAGTCAGTTCAACCCTTTCAGCTGATGAACCTCAGATTATTTACTTTTTGAACAGCACGTATGATTAAGACAGATCTTGTGTTTTTGAGCTTACATTTTTTCCATTACAGAAAATACAGTACAGTGTTGCTCAAAAATTCTTCAGTGTTGTTTGAGAGGTAGAGGGAATAATTTAGGATTCAAACCACATTAGTTTCCTCCTTGCCATGACCAGTATGGCTATTTCTTTCACCTTATTTTGAGGTATTCAAAAGTTTGGAGCTAAACTAAATAAATTCAAGAAGTAAAAGATCTGTTTGAGTTGGTCTCGGCCACCTACGCCGTCCTATATTATCACTAATTAACAATTTAATGGTAAAACAAGACGCCTTTGATTTAAAAAATGCAATAGATTAAGTGGTTTATATCTCAATTTAGGACAGAAGCTGTATGAAGCTGTAATCTGTATGACTATATTCATTTTTTATTCATTGTGCTATTATAGATGAATTTGTGTATCTTTATGTAGATTTTTGTCCACACAAAATAGAGACAATCTGGCCCAGTCAGTAAAGCTTGTGTCATTGGATAGCATGTCATATTTTGCTCTGCATAGAAGTCTTTTGTCACCTGTGAAACTAAAAGTCAGCACTGACTTATGTAACTGACTTATGTATGTATGTAATATGTAAATAACATAACTAACTAACTTATAAACATAACATATGTAACTAACATAACTAACATTCTTATTTTGACTCCAGATATGATCCTTTCCTTAATCCTACCAAGTAGTTCTGGGTCCTAAGCTCAGGCAACTTACCACTGTCATTTATTCTTGACCACAAAATGAGAATTTGTTTTTAAATGCCAAGATATGGGAAAATACAGCACTGCTGTACAATTAAAAAGTCTTTGTGAAGTCATAGTGGATGATGGCTGTATGCAACCCAAGACACTAAAGAATGAGTTTCCTAAATCCAGTGAGTGATAAAGTTTAGATAACAGAAACACACTGGTTAAGTTATAATAGAAAGCTAAGTTATAAAAGGTGAAATATCAATAAATAGTAGTAGTGATAAGTAAACAGCTCCTGTCTCATGCTTCAAACCCCTTTTAACATTTTGAAAATTCAACTAAGACCCTGAAGATTCTTTTAACTTAACCGAGTGCTGAAAACTACCGTTCTGAAGGGAGAATTTTACAGATTTTAATTCTTGACATAAAAACTAGCAAAGGTCATCCACTGTGAATGCAGTGTTCACTTTTGCAGTTGTATAGAGGTAGGTAAGGGAGCAGCAAAATCATGGCAAAAACAAATGAACTATGTTGTACAAGTCGTCACTGACGGTTCTTCAAACAGGAACATTTTGTGACTTGGCTGATACACATACCAGTGCCTGTGCATTCCCACTAGTTTGTTTTGTATTCAGTGTGTGTACTTTGATGTAACTCTAGCAGATGGTTACATCAGAGTTAAAAATCTGCTGCAAAATGGCATGCCTCTATCAGAAGTTAACAGTTTACAATTAAAGCGATTCTCCAGTTAAACCAGATCTAATTAGCTTTTGCCAATTTCCCCCCTCTCGTACCCCTAAACATTCCATCTGCTCTATTGGAGCTCCTGATAGTGAACTCCACTTTGAGGAAGAGGAGCCTCTGAAACACCCACTTTCTCTCTTCTCTCTGTTTTTTTTTTCTACCGACTGGTTTGAATTCATCTTTTGTTTGGCCAGTTGGGGGGGGGTTATTGTCTACATATTAAGTGAGGTTCTGTAAGGGTTTCAGCAGCATCTTGACTCCCCTAAGCTGAGGAGCAGCTGAGGTTAAGTGGTCTCCTCGCTCATGGCACCCATCTTCTTCTTCTTCACCATGACAGCTGGGGACCAGACTGTTGCCATAGATACACTCTCCACCCCCAGTCGACTGCTCATTTGAAGTAAACACACACATACAGCACTGGAAAAAAATTATCTGCTTCTGTAATTTTACTTTTTATAGGTCTGTCTTTGACTAAAAAGAAATTTTTTTGTTTTATTCTATAAATTACTGACATCAGTTCTCCCAAATAACAAATAAAACATTATCACTTAGAGCTCTTATTTGGAAAAAAGGGCAACTGGGCAAAATAACAAAACAGACATGCAGTGTAGTTCTGATTCATTTTTAAAAAACACAATATATTTTTTTTCAACTAATCAAAAATTCAATAATCAATATTTGGTTAAAAAAAACAAAACCCTGAATAATCTTCCGCTTCCAGAGGTGACAGTTTATCTGGTGGTCCTCCATCCACACCTTGATTGACCTACCTGTGTTGCACTGAGCATTGTCTTGCTGGGAAGAACCAATCCTCGATCAGTCACTATCTTTAGAGCTGGGGAGCATTGTCAGAGCTGGAGGAAGGAAGTCTTCCCTCAGGAAACCTTGCATGTGGCTTGATTCAAGACAAATCTGCCTGACTACAGCCATGCTGAAGCACCAGATTTTAGAGTAGTTGTGAGACACTTTGGCTTTTAGGCCTCTCTAGGTTTTCATCTAGCCATTAGATGAGCAGGTGATGAGCAAAGCTAAAAATCAGACAGATCAGAGATGACTGCCTTGCATGACTTCCATCCATCCTTCACATGCTGTTGTTTAATATTCTTTCTGTTGGTCACATGATGACATCCAGCTGTTGTTGAGTGATTTTCAAATTGGTTACGGTTCACACTGGTCAGTGGAGAGCTGTTTTAACTCTCTGCAGGTTATAGACCTACATTGCTCTTCCCACTATCTGCTGCTTGCTCTTGTTCAACAACTGTCAACTTTAAAATTTTAAGGATAGAAACCAATAGATGCTTTCTTTATCCCTTTGCCAGGAAAATTAACAATTGGATAATTCAAATTGCATTCAAGTTAATGTAATCAATTTCTCATGAAGTGCAATTGTGTTGGAATTTAACACCATAATAGGGTAGCTGCCATAATGTAGATGATGCTAATTTAGGAAAAAAAATGTTGGGGCCTCAGGTCTCTTAAGTGTTTTCTGGAGCTGTGTGTGTGTGTGTGTGTGTGTGTGTGTGTGTGTGTGTGGATATATATATATCCGTCCTGCTGACCAATTTCATGTCTCCTTTTTCTTTTTATATTCTCTCCATACGCAACCAAACTAAAAAGTGAACACTGAACAACATGAATGCTGAATCTGAAAGCAGAAAACTCTTTTCTTTTCATGCACTCTAAGGTTTAATTGTTATCTATTAGAACTGATTATGAAAAATGGAAAGTCAGTTTTTGGAACAGTAAAAATAAATTTCAGTCACTGTAGATGACTGCATTTCTGTTTGTTTTGCTCAAATTGCAGAACTTTTCACTGGAGGTGGAAGAATTCCAAGAGATAAACCACTGATCAGGAAAATAATCCCAAATATTATTTTCCAATAACACACTCCACAGGGCAACTTCTTGTGTGCCAAGCTACGAAAGACACAGGTCTTATTCACTGATTGAATGGACTGGAATGTGCTTTGTATGCAGGAACATCACTGAGCATTAAATTCAAAGTTTGAAAATGTATAAATGCTATAAGATTATTTATTCTCAAAGCTAGCATCATATTTGTATTATATTTAATTACGTTAGTACAATAGATACTGAAATAGAAACATACAGTAAATAATAAAAAATAACCTAGTAAGTAAACAGAATAGAAGACATCTGTTAATTCAGACCAAGATAGTTCAAAATCAAACTTAAAAATGTTACAGTGATACAGTGGTAAAGACAGCAGCATCTGGGCTCACTTGAAGTTATTTTCCATACATTACTGATGAATTTCTTTGTGTTTCTTGTGGTGGCTTATATTAGCTTTGAACGCTGAGGTTGCAAACACATATTTGAGAATAAATATGTATATATAGATCTACTCATTAATATCTTTAGCTGTCAATGAAATGAACATTTAATTTGTTTCTTTCATTCAGAAACTAATGAAGGTTTTTAAGGACACACAACCTCACTGGGAAAAATGGGCATAATGGATAATTTCTCATAATATTTAATATTTAAAGACCTCTCAACATTTTTGTTCTTGTTTTAATTTTGCCAGTGATGACTCAGCATGATGTTTACAAAGAATTATCATGGACTTTGCATGGTAATGATAAATAAGAAATATCCTGGAGATTTATAAAGAAATGTCTCAGTAACATACCTGAAGTCATTGGGTGGCCTTGCTAACACAGCATGCATCTCTCTGTCAGGGTGGATGTATACAACCAAAACAACACCACTGTGTTCAATGTTTTGGAGCCTGAGGGCTGTATATGTACTTTCTGGACATATGTCACTTAAATACTATGGTGAAATATTGAACAGAGTATATAATTCAAGCTGTTTTGATTGCAGTATGTTATAACACAGAACATCATCTCTATATTTACTGTGATCCCTGAAAAGAAATGGACATCACATTCACAGTGATTGAAATTCATAAGCTAATATGATAACAACAAAAATCTGCAAAATGTCCCACTCAAAACAGCTATTTTTTCTGATTTTTAACTTTCTTACATAAACAAAAGTTACTGATTAATTACAGAATCCAGTTCAAAGTACAAAATACTATTGGCCTACTTATACTGTGTTAGATCCTCTGTTTCCTGTTAACCCGTGCTATCATTATCTGTTAAATATTTTGGCATTGTGAGTTTAAGCCAACAAGTTTACATTCCTCTTATGCTCAAACAAACATATTTCATTACCTACAAATCATTAGCATCTATTGTCTTCTTGTCACTATAGAAGGTACCATAGCTGGTGGGTCTTCATGTTCATGTGATGCCTCTGTAGGTGTGTCCTGTTTACACTGTCCTGTGTCATCAGACTTTAAGAGCAAAGAAGCAGTGTTTGAATGGGACAAGGCCCCACCCAGGACCCCAGACCAGCAGGCTGAGATTAGAGGACATTTGTTCCACAATATTGCTGCCTCCTGGTTTCCTAAGGCTGGTGCGTTTGCACAGAAGGTGCAGGCAGATATTTGGGCAGCGGCCAAAGCCTTTCCTCGCTAGCGGGCCACCTCGCTAGAGCTGCAGGTGCTGAGAAGGACTCCCCACTGCTTCCTAGTGTGGTCTGCGACCCTACAGGCTGATGGAACAAATGCTGGTCTAGGGAAAATAAACTTATCTCATTTGGATGACAACACATAGCCTCGGGTTACTGTGTTGTGTTGCACCAGTTCTGAGAAACAAGTCGGATGGGGTCAGCGGCTCATCTAGCGTTGTGAAGCAGAGAGAGCAGTTCTGATGTAGTGATAGTAAAAGATTTAGTTGGTCTCAGGATTTGTTTTGTCTATTAATATTTGAACTTGTTATCAATGTGTTCTTCTGCACATTTTTAAGTATTAGCAAAAAAGTTTTTACCCTGGCGTGTGATTTTGTGACACTTTTTAAATTATGTCACCTTGTTGTACCTTCTTCTTCTGGTAAATAAACTTCTGGTTCTTCTGGCTGGAGAATTAATACCATGTTCTGCTGATCTTAATGAACAAACTTAATTGCATAATGGTGGTGGATGGAAACAACAGTATTCACATTTTCTTTTAATGATTTTTTTGAAAATGAATTAAAATTTGTGTCACCTTTGGATGGAAATGCAGCTGCTGGTGGCAAATGCAAGAGCACTAATCAGATTGAAAATTGTAATGATTTTAGCTTACACTTTGGGAGTCTTTGGTAGGTAACTGGGAATGCTGAAGGTATTCTCTGTGGAAAGGCTCTCTCCTAGCTGACCTGGCCCCGACCCCTGAGGTGAACCCCATCACACAGAGGTGTTAGAGTGCCACCCGGCGTGATGGATCACCCCTCAGATCCCTGTGATCTAAAAATCACGGCCAATCATCGGCACTCTCTGTCTGTTACTATAATGATCGGCAATGATTCGGGCCTGGAGTATTCAGATGATGGATGAAGGCTCGTGCTGGGTCCTGAGAGAGGGCGAGTCAAGCTGGATGGAGCCAGGACTCAATGTCTATTGACAGCATTGGTAGGTTGAGTAGTTGTTAACATCTTTATCATAATGAAGTGGGGATACTTAACCCTGGAGTATGTGGGGGTCTCTTGGTGCCGTAACACTGATGTTTAAGGTGACCCCCCTCAGGGAGACGCCCACACATTGGCTAACCATTTTGCCAGATGATATGCTAATTTTTGTGACCTTAGATTGAGCTGGGTTACTCCCACGTCTACAGAAAGAGCAGAGGAAGACACAGGATGATGAACTCAGCAGTACATATAAGGAGCTGAGATTTTATATACATGTCTTTTAATTTGAATTTCATGTTTATGTTGTTATCAGCTGTTTGAGTAATCAAGCAGAGACAAATCCATGCTGCAACAAATGCTGCGCCATACACGCAGTGATATTCCAGCACTATCCTGACTAATACATACAGAAGATCAAAGTAATACAAATACTAATGTATACAGCATGAGCTCCATTTGTATGGAAAAAAGCATTTCTGCAGCAATAAAATTTTGAAGCCGGGTTCTCTACTGTATCTCTATATAATACATGCAGCGTCTATGTCTGGCCCTGGATTTGGGTAAAGGCTGTCACAAGCTCACATGAGTGCATGCATCACGGAGCAGGGGTACTCATCCAAACCCCACCCAAAAACCCACTCCCCCGGTGCGGGGAATTACTGGGCCTCTCCCAGCTCCTGGTAACCCCTTCATTATCCACACACCAATGGGTCCGGATCAGATTCAGCCTTTCTGCAGGGGGGAAAGAAATGGAAATGGGGAGGCAGGGGCTGCAGCCCATGCATCTGAACAATGCCTCAATGTTGAGATGGCCTCATGGATGGGAAGTGATAGGGTTCAGTTGTGGTCTGGAGCAGGCTTCCTTGTTTTCAATTGGTCGTTTATGAGAATCCAGTTCCTCTGTTATTATTTAATTATCACACTTAATTAGCAGTATTACTTCAGAAAAAAATAAATATTTGATGCTATATTTTGCTTTCTCCCTGAAATGTGTGGTTTGTGCTCTGCCATCTCTTTTTCTACTCTCTATGTCCTCCATTCATTTTTAAATTAACCTCCTAATGGACCTCATCTGTCCAGAGAGAGCCTATTAACTAAAGCTCTACTCTCATCCAGGGTCCCTGCCACAGAGGGCTGCAAACCCCACCCACGTGAACCCATCCCATACTGCCTATCAAATGAACAGCCTCGCACACCAGGAAACAAAAATCAAATGCAGAGAAAACAAAAAGGTAACAAAAGGAGTTCATTGTATATAGTTAATTACCTACTGGCCCTTTCTGAAACGAAGAATTAGAGGGCTTTAATTGCTTTATCACCTGGGTCTTGTGAGTGCAGTAACTCAGCAATCAGCCTGATTTGTTTTAAATGAGCTGCCATGGGATGGGATGGGGAAGCTTGATGCCCTCTGGTACCTATAGGTGAAGTGGTGGGCTGAAGGGGTGTAGTGCGAGGCCGGGAGTGGGGGGTTGGGTTCTGATTGGTAAATTTTAAATTAAAGTCAGTAAATGAATTAAAATCAACAGCGTCAGTCCCTGAACCTCCCTAACATTTTCTGCTGGCCCAAACAGTCTTCAGGAAACAGTATGCTTAAAGAGGCCTCTTTTTTTCTGAACAGAGGTTTCAAAACCCCAATGCACCAACTCCCTCAGGATGAGGTGGTAGCCTTGGGATTTGAACACCAGTGTTACTGAAGCAATTAGCATATTCCTGTATTAAAGGAGGGAAGCGTGACAGTGTTTTCCAGGATGTCAGTATGTATCATTAAAAGGCATATTTTAATTAGGGACGTGTTAGTTCGTTACACTAAATGGATTAACATTGCTTGTCAAGGGTAGAGATATGTTTTACATTTAAGTCCACTGGGGAACAAGGTCTCAATTTAACAAGACATCTTAAGTTGAGATGGGTCTTGTTAGTGGGGACTCAGAAATGGCACTTAGACAGTTTAATATTTTGAAAATGTGTGAAGATGCTGTATCGCTGGGCTGCTGTTTGTGTGTAACTGAGTGTAAGAAGTCAATTATTATCATATTGCAATTGTCTGCAGGCTGCGATCTGGAAACAATACGCTCAATGGGCAGACAGTTTGCTATCATTTGCAAACTATATTATTAACAAAGGACAAACTCAAATTAGTTTAGTTTTACATTATAATTTGTAACACAAACGTGTCTATTGCAAAGCATATTTGTCCCTTTCAAAGTTTGCGAGGAGAGATTTTAAAGCAAGGAGCTCGGCAGTGCACTTTCTGACGATGCAGCGAGTATAGGTTCTGCATGACCGTTTGGATCAAAGAGTGGTTATCTCTCCTATTGAGCTGTTCTCACCTCTGTCTTCTCTCATTATGGGGTGGACAACAAGAATTTCCCTGCATTAATCAGAACCCAATTCCCGGGTCAGCCATCACAGAACTCCTAACAAGCCAAAATGCAAAAAGAAGTGTAGAAATAAAAAAAAAAAATAAATAAAAACAAGACAAGCATCTCCTGAATGTCATAGATGCCTGAGAATTGATTTCTTCCCTGTTAGTCGGAGAAAATGGGTGAGAAACTACTGCTTAGCCAGAGGTTCTACTAAATTAAATTCACTTTGTGTGTGCAGTCAGCAGTCAGTCAGCAAAGTCAACTTGAACTGGTTGTGAAGTAAGCACATATTCATATAAATTGGCTTTTTTTCTGCTGTGAATGAAATAATCCCCAGCCTGACCACAGTGGATAGCTCTACATACATTTAGACAAGTTGTTTCCATCCATATATGAATAATGGCTTGTGTTAGAGAATGTATTTCCACAGTTCCCAATAAAGAGCACGTCAAAGGATTTTCAGACTATCAGGCTAGTTATTGGGATGTGAACCCTGCAGCTGTGTTTTTACATTTCTTACACACCTGCTGTGCTAACAACACCCCTGCAAGGATTATATCTGAGAGGATTTGCAGGCTGAAAAAGTGCCTGAATCCTTGACACATTCATGAAGTCCACACTAAAAGATGAAATTAATTCAGAGTTTGCAAATGTAGACATGATAGCAGATACATGCTGGGGAATTCTGATAAAACTGGAGCGTTTAAAAATCAGATGAAGAGCAAAATATATGCAGAGTTTACAAACCTTTCCATGCTGTGCCATTTTCCATGAGTAAAAGATTATCTTCTGTGGAATATCACTCCCCTCTTCTCACTGTCACTTAGCTCTGTCTAGGTATAATGTCCTGCCCTACTTTGCCAGTTCTTGATTAAAATGTTGACTTTTTGCTGGGTAATAACCTGATTAATGTAATTGAATGTAAAAGGGCGTAGCTCAGCAGCACTGCTGATCACTGGAGATGGATTAGGAGAGAAGGCTTTCAAATTGAATACAGTTCTCCCTCCTCAGCTTGTTAATTGTGCCGTTTACCACTACCTGAGTCAGTGACCACTGCTATTTAGTCTCTCTAATGATGATGCACAGTCCGACCCAACCACAGATAATTAAAAAAGCCTTCCACACACCCACCCCCCCATTTCTCTCTGTCTAGAGTTTGGTGTTGCATTGACAAGCTGCACTAAGGCTAGATATTGAGCTGTCCGCTTCGCAGAGTCTTGGCTGCAGGACCTCGTAGCCTTCTAAATGCTGTTGTGTTGTGTGCTCTCCAGAATGAAAGTTAGGTATAGATCCTTGGTGTTTGGCTCGGCTTGATGGCAGAAAAGCCTGAGTTTTCATCATGTTCTTCCTGTCAAATCTGTTCTTCCCCTTTGTCTTATTCACTCTTACTAACAGCTGCTTTTGCGCTATTATCACTTCTAACATCAAAAAAAGGATAATTTTCCATATGCCAAGCTTTATAAATCATTAATTTCTGGTTAGAAGTTGTAAGAAATTATACTTAATTACGTATCTTTATTATATTTTAAATATTAACGTGTTGTTTGACCTCAACTGAGGATCAGTCAAATTTTCCATTTGGCAGTAATGGATCTATTGTTTTTATAGCATGCTGTGTTTGTAATCTGTACCTGGTTAAATTGTGAAGAATTCAGCTTCATAAATGATTTTGTTTATTGAAAAGTACCTACATTACACTGGGTCAAATATGCTTCTGTGTAGCCTACTTTTTAAAACTGACAATAAGATGCTTTTGAGGGATTACAAGCAGCACGCTGGCATGGTTTCTAGTAGGTGGGGACAAGTGACATTTTTATTGGAAGGTCTGTGCTCTGCCTGGTGCTTGAGTCTTTGGGTGGCTGGTCTATTTTCACTTCTTCTCCCTCTTTTTCTGAATTCGCTGATGAAGATAATGGACAATGCTGGATGGTCTTACAGCTTGAAATCTTTCTTGGTAGCACATTTGAGAAGCAAGATTAAGCCCATATTCTGCATTTCTGCATGAAATTTATTATTAAAACAGCTTCTGATTTATAATTTGTCAATCAACTCACAGTTTCACCCTACTTCATTTCATCCGGAGTTGTATTCCTATTTAATTTACCAATAAAACCAAGTTATTATATCATTTCCTATAAACACTAGACAAACTTCCTGTTTGACCAATAACAATAAGATTACTGACACATCTATTAAGTTTTTGAGCAGGGGTTGTAGTTTGGTTTAAAACTGTATCTTCATCTTTTCCTTTTGGCTGTTCCCTTCAGGGGTGGCCACAGCGAATCATCTGCTTCCATCTCGCCCTATCCTCTTCCCTCACACCAACTACCTTCATGTCCTCCTTCACTACATCCATAAACCTCCTCTTTCGTCTTCCTCTAGACCTCCTGCCTGGCAGCTCTAACCTTCAACCAATATATTAATTATCCCTCCTTTGAACATGTCCAAACCATCTCAACCTGGCCTCTCTGCATCTTACATGAGCTGTCCCTCTACTGTACTCATTTCTGATCCATCCTAGTCATGCCCAAAGAAAACCTCAACATCTTAAGCTCTGCTATTTCCAGCTCTTCTTCCTGTCTTTTCCTCAATACCACTGTCTCTAAACCATACAACATCACTGGTCACACCACAGGATTAAAACATATATAGGTTTTAGAGGTTTAGAGGTTTTAGTAATTTTTCAAATAAAGGCATTAGGATTGGCACTGAAAATCACTGTGACTTTATAGTTACATTCACTGAACTCTGCACAGTGGTGAACATTTGTGCCCATTGTCTCTTAACAGTTGTACTTCTGTATCTGCATATGTACAGTAACAACCATATATAGAATATAGGGGCTATGTACGAGACTAGTGTATAGGGAATATGATCTTTTTTTATTTTTAATAGCTATGTTTGATTGTTACTTATGTTTTTGTACTGTAGTGTGTTATGTGCAATCAGGATAAATGAATTCCATTCTATACTAATTTCCCTGTTACATCAGTTTCTAAATAATTGGAAAAAACAATTGGATATTAAATAATTACATCAGAAATGATTCAGTGTATTCCAGTTGGGATTAGTTATTCCTATGAGAAACTTTCCTCCATATCAGATTAAACTTCCACCTTTTAAATATGCCTTGTTGAAGCAGCAGCTCCAGAATGAGGAGCATTTTAAGAGGTTTGAGAGGAGGAAAAGCAGTCTGTGAATTTACACTGAGCAAGTGCTGAAATAATTAGGGGAGAGAAATCTTTGGCTTGTGCAAACTTCCTTCCACCATTGCAGAACAAAATAATAAAGAGAATGTGTGCGAGACAAAGGCAAGAGACCCCCACGGTGCCTGGGTCTCTGCTTCCTGTCATGAGTATTCCTGCGGGGTTTCACATGACAAAACGCAGAAAGTTGTTTTGTCCCCGTGCCTGTCACGATACACCCTCATAACCGCAGCTGTGTGTTTGTGTGCATGTGTGTGCGTGTGCATGTGTTTGGTTGTACACTTGGATATATGTGTGTGTGTGTGTGTGTGTTTGTGTGCCCGTGCTTTTCTTTTTTTGTGCTGGCATGTTGTCTTGCTGTCTTCCCTGTCAGCTCATAGCTTGGCACCTGCTCTCATGTTCCTAATTAGTCTCATTTAATTAATTATATTCTACAGCACATCTTCTCTCTGTTCATATGCAGTTTATTTCTGTAGGTTTCACTCCCGTCCTTCTACTCCTCTCATTCCTTACACTTTATATGCAGTGAATATGAGAGTCTGCTCAACAGCATAAAGATGGGAGTTTGTAGAGACCCTGAGGAGAGCTAGAGTAGTGGTTATTAAACTGTCCTTTAGCTGAATCAAACACTCTTTAAATACCTAACATGATAGCTTTTTCGGTTAAATGTAAGTTGTTAAATAGAAAGAAATACTTTGGTTGATGATGTTATTATTCTCTCAAGAGCTGCACTTTTCCCACGTTCTAAATGTGATGTGAAATGAGCGTTTTTGCCTGCGAGACACGCTGACAACCAGCTGACTCACAGACAGAATCTCTTCAGTAAGCTGCAGGAAAACAAGTCAAGTCTCAAGCACGGTGAGTAAACAGAAATCAGGCGAGCACTTTACCTGTGACAGTTGGCCTAAGCACCTCTTTCTTCTCTGTTAGCTTTTCTGTTCCATTTGTCAGGTTCACTTGGCTTGTATGCCAGTGTTGTCCATTAGGTGTTTTTTCACTGTGCTTAGCACTACAGTAAAGGACTGAATTGAGAGGAATGAGAGAGAGAGAAAGGAAAAGAAATGAGTTTATTAGACCCTGGAGGACTGGGAGTAATTACTCATCATTTGGCAGCAAGGAATGTAAGTTATTAGAAAGTAGTATTAATAGTTTTAATGGCTGTAAATATATAAATACACTACACTACATACACTACAAATACACTACAATATCCACCCTCATAAAATCACATTTACATGAGGTGTGATGATTCTTTATAGTGACACTAAGAAGGGGGCATCCAAGGTACACAAGTCCATCAATGAACAACAGTGGAAACAGCGTTGAATTTCACTTCCTGATGTCAGAGAAGAGGGTAGTCAGTCGCAGGCAAGCCTCCCAGCTGCCCCTCATCCCGTGTTTTCCACTGGAGGATCCTGGGCATAAAGAAAAGGTGCAGTTAATAATTCAAAGCCTTCATGAACACCACCCAACACCGCCACAAAAGACAAGATCAAACTTTTGGCAAAGCCAGCGCAGCAGTGGGCTGATAGTATTTCCCTGTGTCGCTCGCTGTACGTTGACCATATGGACATCATAATCACCCGTGGGATGAATCAGCAGATTCTTGATCTGGAGCCCAAAATCACACGACACCTTAATTAGCTGGTGTTGATATCGCCCTTCACAGTGCTAATTTGTCACCGCCAACAAAACAGCTTCTGGCAAGCACGGTTCTGTTGCAGTTTGTCCACACTGTTAAGGAAACAGAGATGGAGCAATTGAGGTGACAAATATTTGAATTATGTGGGTTAGATCCTGCTCTGACAGGTAGCTCTGCCTGGCAAAGCATTTCTTTTACCAACAAAGATTTCACATTGGATTGTGTTACATATCAACAGTCAATTATGAGGAAATAAGCATGAGTTTGTCCTGGTTATTTCCTGAATAATAAATGCAGCCATCATTAAATTATTTGGAACTGTGTTTATTCCCAATGACATGCAGTTCCCAATAAGGTGTAAATAATTGCTGCCCTCCTTGGGAGGCGTAGCCACCATGAAGCAGTGAGTTGAAAAGGTCAGACATGTTCTGCACACCAGCTCTAAAGTGGTTTATTAGCATCCCAACGACATATTCAGGAGATCGTCTGAGACATAATTACCTGGATAAGGTACAGATGAATACTGTATTTGGGGGAGAAGGCAAGGTTGGTTGGATATTGGCTTTGTCTCCATTAACCTGGAGCACGGTGTTAAAGGATCTGTTTGTGGAGAGAAAATGACAGGGAGTCGGGCTGACGGGGCTGGACTGAGACAGTTAAAGGCCCCTCGCTGCATAGGATAATTAATAAATAAAATACCAGGGGAGCCCCTGCCATGCCTTCGTCTATGACAGGGGCTGTCTCCAGTGCGCTAAAGCATTAAATGACCAATTTCTGTCAGACTAACTTCCACCACGCTCTCTCTCCCTCTCCCTTTCTTTCTCCCTCTCCCTTTTGCTTGCCCTCTCGTCTCCACTACACTCACCCCTGTCTCCCTCTCTCTCCCTCGTTCCCTCCCTCGCTTCCTCGTTTTCTGAAGTGGGGCTACTTTGCTCTCTTTGCACTGAGTTTTTCAGCGACTGATGGCTCTAGTTCATTTCTGCTGAATTAATTGGTCCCTGAATGAATTCTGTTGACAGGGCAATTCATCATGTGTTTGGCCTGACAGTGACTGGGTGTTGGGTAGGGGAGGGGGTGGAGGCGTCGGGGGTGTGCGTGTGTGTGTGTTGTGGGGGTGAAGCGGTGTGGGGAGCCAGTCAGAGGTGGTGGGGGTTGGTGATTGTGGCCTCCCACTTTTCTTTTTCGCCTCTTTGCCTCGTCTCTTCTTCTTCCACCGTCCTACTGGAGCTGCTCGGCTAGAAGCTCTGTTTTACTCAAACAGTTGGGACTCAAACAAATCAGACCCCCCTCAGGCTGGGCTTCTGTCAGACGCAAGACCCTCTCTCAGCTTGAAGGGGGCACGCAGGTCAGTGCTACCCCGTTTTACACATTTTGGCCTTTTGTTACGCCCCTGCACACTTCCTCCCTAACCTCGAATCCCTCCCCACTACTTGATGTGCACACACAGACGCAACAACACCAGTCCTCGCCCCACAGCTCCTCATCCCTTTTTCAGAGTGACATAATCAGGTAGTGAGGCATATTTAGTGCTTAATTACACAATGTGTCGCACAATGGCCATTCAAAACGATAATTTAGCTCCTGAAGGGAAATCGCTCTGCACTGCTGACTGATCTAACTGGGATGGGAATGGTGTAATAGCATATAGTTGGCAGATGAGGCCTGGGTTGAGAAACGCAGCAATTGCATTCCACCAGACAGCCCTTCGACTGCTCATTATTCTAATTGCAAACTATGCTACAGTACAGGATGCACACGGAGCCTGAGCATCCTTTGAGCTCGAACGTGGAGTAAAACCTCTTTAGGCTGTGTTGAGTCAATCAATGCTCACTCATTACAAACATCACAAAGTCATGTTCTTGTCGCCTGGATGGTCTCACCCGCCAACAGTGAAAATAACCTCATAATCATTGTTCTGTCAGGATCAGGATCATCAGAGACCGGGCTTGAACTCTCTGACTCCCCCGCCACACTGAAATAATCTTAGAATGAGATAGTGATTTATTTTCATGATGACATTTTACTAATCTCAATTTTCAAAGCTTTTCATCCTTAGACCAGGATAATAAACATGCAGTTGTTTTTTTAGGCACACTTTTTATCTTTCAACAGGTATAAGGTATAAAAAGCATAAGAAATAACTCCTTTCAACCAGCCGTACCTAAAGTAGCTTCGCATTATACCTCTAGACCGCTGCAGCACTGTGTCTTCTCAACCCAAATTCATTTGGGATTAACAGAGTTAACGAAGGCGCCGTTGTGAACAACACTGCACCCGTGCAGCCACTAATTAAAGCCGCTTCTAATGAGGGCTTGTTGATTGACACAGCAGGGTTGGCCTCTCCCCTCACCAGCATCAACTATGACAGCCACATGATGAGGCTGATGACAGGCTCCCATGCAGGCAGATGACAGGACGTCACTGCTAGACCACCACCACGCCTCGTCTCTAAACAATACCACACTCGTGTCTCACCTCGAGATTTATCCATTCCTGCTCTCTAGTCGTCTTGCAGATGTTTATACAGTGAGACATTATTACGTATTGACTTCCACATGTTTACACTGTACTTTGTCAGTGTTTATTCTGTTCAAAGGAAACATTGCTTAAAATTACTATAAAAATACCATGGCAACAATATAGAAATACTTCAAGAAAGTTCTGCATATAAGTTAAGTAAAAAAGCAAAAGTATTATCAGCAAAAGGTACTTTAAGTATTGGAAAGTAATTGGCTACAGTAGCTGATTAATGATCACACATACCATTATTAGTCTGTTAATATTAATGCATCAATGCAGGTGGTGTTTTAATGTCACATTAGCACCTTTGTTAACTCTGTTGTAGCTTGTCAAGTCGAGGCGGTGGAGAAGAAGGCAGAAAAGTTCTGCTGCACAAATTTTGATTCATTTTTAGATTTTCTCTCTAATCTGTGCCCATAGTAAAATATTGAAATATAAAGATCTTACTTGTTTGGGCCTGAAAAGGTTTGAAGCAGAACTGCTGTGAAACCTGTGACGAGGGTTCCCAAGTAAACACAAGTAAACATAAATGTTTTTAATTATACATCTTTTGGAGAATAAACTGTAACTAACTCTATCCGATAAATGTAGGAGATATTCCCCCTAAAGATCTTAACAAAGAGGGAATACTCAAGTACCTAAAAATTATAGAAAGTATGAATTCATTTAGTTACTCTCCACAGCTAATGACCTATGACCATCTATCATATTTTAAATACTGAAGTTCTCAGGGTTACAAAAATTGAAATAAAAAACCAAACATATATATGTAATTTAATACGATGTGCTGATGCCTGAATAAAACTTAAACTTTGCAAGGGATTGCTTCAGACTGTCCATCCACCAGCTCTTTAAAATGGGCTTATTTCACTGTATATATTACCAGTGACAGACATGAATCATGCCAAAAAGGCCTAGCTGTAGGGCATCACCAAGCCAAGTTGACAATGAGGGTGAAATGTTTGAGTAAATCTTTACGCAGAGGCCCATTGGCCCCCGTGGCAGGGCCTCTCCGTGCTGGTTTGAGAAGCCCCTAGGATGACAGGTGCTTTTCGTAATGCCTAACTGATGAGAGCCAATCAGTGCGCCCCATTCTGCTGGTGTGTGTCTCTTCTCCTGTTGTTGTCATCTGGCCCGCTAAAGTAAAGATGAGCTTGACTGACAGATGCATCCGGGTTCACAGTTTATTGGTTTCTACGAGAGAGCCAGATATGCCAATTTAGACAGGGTAGTGACAAAAAAGTTCCCATCTAAATGGAATAATTTTACCACTGGGAATTCTCAGCTAGGAGAGGAAGGAGTGTGAGTGTGAGTGTGTGTGTGTGTGTGTGTGTGTGTGGTTTTTTTTTTTTATCTTTTAACAAGGCCTGAATGACAAACACATAGGACAGTTAGGGGGCTGACAGAAACAGCAGCTTTTGATGCTTCACAGGGGATCCATGAAATAAACAATAGGCAGAGAGGAAGCAGGGAAATTGAATTACAACTGGCTGGGTTTGTGTGTTTCAGAGTGGAGAGTGTAGAGAGGAGGTGAGGCAGCAGTGTGGTATAGCAGGATGAAACCGATGCATCATTAAATATACTGGAGTCAGAAGCTGGGTCAACGCTCTCGTGCCTTTCCAACTGTCCTGTTTCTTTGTTTCCCCCTCTTCTCTCTTATTTTCTTTTTTTAACCTTATCCTTTCCTTATTCTTTCTCCCTCTGTCCTGCACATGCCCAAACACACATATGCTTATATAATGCAATTATTCTTTTTTATCCTAGGCTACATTTAACAGGAATCATAATATATACGCTTTCTATACACCACTCAGACATATACACAACCACTGTGTTCTACAGCTCTCATGTATTTCATATGAGAGCTGTAACGCGTATGAGTGCCTTCTGTAGTTCCGGCTGTTCATAAAACCAAACATCAATACAGCAGCAGCAGGAACGCTCTCCGGGAACCTTGAACTCTGAATCATTTTCTTATGGGGTTAATAATGAGGGGACACAAAGTCAACGACTGACATATAAAAGAATTTATTTCTCATGTGCACAAAAAGAATTGGAACAGAACTGAAACAGAACAATGATTGAGGCCACAAGGCTTTCCGTATAGATTTTCATCAGAAATCCTTTTTATGTCCATGACACATCTCCTGTATCATCTTTACAACAGCAGAAGACCCATTCCTTCAGAGGTGCTCCGCTTCCTCGAGCAAAGAAAAGACTTCGCCTGAATGACATGCGGCTTGCACTCTGTGCCAGCGTTTCATTTTCAGATACGTCGAGCTACATGTAGACAGAAATAGGCAAATCCCAAGTGCAACTTGTAGAGGATAGCTTCTCCTGGAGAGCAGGACCGCAGTCTGTTTCTCTGTTATCTGGTGCCCTCAGCATACACAGTTAACCCTGGTACCAGATGATGTATTTGCTTGTGTAGAGTTAAAGTAAACTTCGTCTCAGATGCCTCTTGCCAGAGAGTTTGCGTTCAAGAGAGTGGAGGGAGGAGAGATGGGTGAATGGGAGTATATGTGGACATGTTTCTATATATGGAGGCACAGATGACTGTAATTTGGATTAACATAATGGTCACAACATCTACTAACAGCAAACAGGACAATATCTTTGATTGTTGCCAAGAACTTCAGTTTGATCACATCTTCTTTTGTGGAGCAAAACCAGAGAGGAACCATTTCACGCTGGAGGTCTTTTGTACTTTTTAACCTTTTATGCTGTTCTCTGTGGGGATTACTTGTTCTGAGCCCAACAACAAAGGATGATACAGAAAGCCATTTAACTCATTGCATAGTGACATAAAACATCATCATGACATTATCATGAAAACAAAATAAAATGACAAAGACAACCTATGTGATGTTAGCATCTGAAACCTGCCACTACAGTAGACGTAGCCACAGGTTATACAGTAGTTGTGCCTTTTACCAAAGCACAACATTACATTAGACACAAATGTAATGCATGTTTTTTTTGTATATCTACAAAGGGAGCCAGTACATTAGTATGATACTGCAATGGTGTGTGTGTGATATTATTTACAGAGAAGAATTGTCTTCACATTATTCACAAATCGTTCTACAAAGCAGCATTTTGTTGCAACTGGTGGAGTATTGAGTCACTGAATTTCACTTTTTTCATGACAGTCATATGCACTGTGTTGTTCGCCCGTTGAAAAGTCACGACATACATGTTCAGTGTTGACTACTTGTTTAAAAGATAATACTGCTTTATTTATGCATACATATACTGTAAATAAAATATTAAATATCAAACTAAGTCTTTGGCAAATGTAGTTAAAAGTACATTCACAAAATATTTTCCAAAAAGCAAACTGAATCAGTATTTCCTTTTAGTCCCTATGGAGAGGAGAATGTAAATCAACAGGGGTGGTGAGTATGTGGTTTGTAAAGGCAATTAATTTAATTAAACAGGCATGAATTGACGTCAAAAAAACAGATTTGTAAGGCAATTGTTGAAGCTAATTTACAGTTCGTTCAACTGTGTACAGCTTTCTAAACTGTGTAGGCATCTAGTGGTATGACTAAGTAGCTGAATGGAACTATGACAGAAAAATTTGTTCATATAGCCACAAGAATATGGCTAACAAACGGCTCAGAAACTGGAAAACATCACTTTTACTCTGGAAAAAAAAAAGTTTAAACCAAAAAAAAACATTAGTGTCTGTCCACTTTATACCTTTATGCCTACCTATATATGCAACATAAATAGGTTTGATGGGTGTTTGAAACCTGGTAGATTAGTTAAACCTAATTTGAAGTGAATGCACCAAATAAATTAAATAAGATGAGGTTATAGTGCAAAAAAAGAGCAAAAGGACGATCATGCATGGACATGGACATGACTGGAAAATGAGGGAAATGTGACTGAACTGTTTTGATGTTAACTACTCTGAAGAAATCTTTGATAGCCTTTTTTACATTAAAAATAGTGACAGAAAAAAATAATTTAAAGTATTTAAAATTCTGGCGAGACCGATTTGTGGCCACCATACCTTTTAATACTTTGCAAAATGATTTACATTTTTACATCTGATTGTTTGCCACAGGGAGTGTGATGTTGCCATTGGTCTATATAGGGTCAGTAAACGTTGTAAGACATGCTGTGTTTTTTGATGATGTAGCTGGGACAGGAGAAATGGGAGCATGTGGGGACGTAGTCAAAGCACCAGAGTAAAGTCCTCCCTACAGTGTGGAGCCAGGGTCTCATTACGTGTCAAAGAGGCCCCACAACACTGGTTCAAGTCGCTGCACCATCAAGCTATGGGACCATTGTCATCTTCCCTGGACTTTTCTCTTCATAGCAGAAAAATACTGCAGTTCATCACATAAAAGGAATGTGAGGGTCCATGAATAAAATAACAACAACAACAACAGCAACAAAGAAACAAAAATAAAAACCCACAACATTTTTCCACATGGTATTCTTCACACTGTTTTTCTTCAATTTATATTTTATAATATATATATTTATATAATCTCTTAAAGTCATTCTGAAAATGTTCAGGCCTGTGAGACAAATTGAGGGCATGATGGGTGAGTTCTGATCGCCTGTGGGCTCTTTTGACCCAAAAGTGTGTAACGCTGAAGCTGAGCTAGATGCATCGGCGTCTTCCTCGCCGATCCTTCCTCCACATCACGTAACATCACCAGGTTTCCTTTAGGATTCCACCTTCGCTTCCCTTTGACCTCAGTGTTTCTCAGACGGGGACAATATGGAGGCCGAAGCCCTGGCCCTGCAGTTTGAGCTGGTCTCCATGGTAACTAGTGGCGGTCGTAGGCAGTGGCAGCAGTGGGAGGTGCGGAGCCACGGGATGCGGCACTATAATAATAAGGGGAACCTGAAAGTTAACAGAAGAGCGAGCCGTTGGAAACCACGAGGTCAAAGATCATGTAAGACACCTGTGTAAAACTCTAGGGGCAGATGGCGCCTGGAGATTTTTATTGTTGTTTATGACTTTAATTTAACACATATGACTGAGATTAAAGTTCATTAATGTAACAGTGTGTTTGACAGTTTTTGTTATGTCAGAGAAAGTCACTCACTTAGTAACGCTGGATTGCTGAACCGCCACGCTTCGTTGTAAGTGGTGTATTGTGGATGAGAGTACGGGTTTCCAGAAAAGTCCCCTCCTGGAGAACAAATCAATAGACACAAACATTAGCAAAGAGCTAACAAAGTGGAATGACTGACAGCTTTTGTAAAATATGAAGCTGTAAAAAAAAAAAAAAAACAACAACTTTTTTTTAACCTGAAGTTATTTTACAATCTCGTCACACAACAATGTGTCTGCGGCATTTTTATCCTGGCTGCTTGTATAGCTTGTCTCCACAGTCCCTTCAGGTGAATTGATTGTTTTATTAATCCTGTTAGTCTTTAGGATTTCCTCTATTCTTTCCTTAAGTGAGATTTTCACTGCGTTTTTCCCCCTGCTTTTAAGCGATGATGCTTCGCTTCAAAACTCCCTAATAGGTTCTCTGAGACTCTCATTCGCTCTTTGTCCTCCCTGTGCAGGACGTGGTGGAAGGGACTGGGAGGCTGAGGGGGTGTTGGAAAGCGATGCTGTGGGTCCACAGGTTTCTTTCTTTTATGAGACTATAAAGGCTGGGTTTTATATGAAGCTGCTGAAGAATGGCCTTTGCTTTAACAGTGTTTGGGGCCAGTCTCTAAATCTTGGTCATTCACCTCCAGACAAAAAAAACAAAAACTACAATCTCTGGATTAGGGAGGTGGCTGTGCTTGTGTGTCTTGTATGTGTGTTTGTGAGAGTATATCCATAAACACGCTGCAGTGGGTTATAATTCAACGAGTCCTAAGTAATTTTCCTAATATGAGAAATTAGCTTTTATCTCCACATGTATTTTAAAATGTTACCCTCCTGCACACTGAGCTCACTTGTAAATACTGCATGCATGCTTTGATTATTGGTCAGTGTGAAGGGTACATGTTTCCAAGCAATAAAGGGAATTGTGTTTTCAGTTGTTTGGAGGAGAGATCTACACACGCTGGCAGCTATAGCATCCTCACTGCTGGTCGTGTAACTCGAGCTCATCCCTGAGAGAGATAGTGATTTAAATATTTACAGGCCCTCCACGCCTCTGTGTTTTGACCCTTAACTGTTTGCTGTGAACCTGAACTGCAGGTTAAGTAGAGGGGAAAGAGATACGCTCTGCAGCCCTGGGTGTCCGGGGAGGCGAGGAGAGGCGCAAAAGCAGTGTTTATCGACGGGGCTGGTGAGAGTGCGCTGTGTGGACACGGTGAGGGTAATGAGCGCTGGGAGCTGGAGTGTAACTGAGAGGAACTGTCCTATCTCACGGCCACTGATTGTGGTGATCGCCTATCGAGTTCATCTAATGTCCTCGTCCGCAGACGCTAACCACAAACTAACCGCAGTCTAACAAAGCTATAACAAGCTTGCTTCAATCCTTTGGGTCAAGTGCAATGCTTTAAGGGTTCTTCAGTCTCTCAGTGGTGAGTGTGTAAAGTGTAAACTGCCAAAGATATCACAGAAGAGCACTACCACTTGTTTAGCTTTAAGTGACCTCAAGTTCTTTAAACAGGATCAACTGAAGGGTACTATCTAGTGAAAATAAGGCCTGTAAAAGTAAAATTAATGGCCTCATAAAAAGGGAGTAGTGTCACCTACCAGGAACCATTCCAGCAAGTGTGGAGGTGGGGTAGCTGCCTTGTCCTGTGGGGGGGACATGAGGCGGGTAGCCAGGTAAGGTGGTGCTGGCCATGTCTCGACCTGTAGGCACACAAGATGAATATTCTTACAAGGATATTCAAATGCACAAAAAGCTTTATATTGTAAATTCCTTTGAACTGTGTTTCCTGTTAAAAGCAGTTGTTTAGAAACCTTATTTCGGAGAGATGGGTTTGTTTATTTAGTGGAGTACAACTACATATTTACCATGTCTAGGCCTTAATGTTCCAGCAGTGATACTGCATAAACAAGACGCATGTAAATCACCAAAGTCACTGATAAAAACAAGCAGTGCCACTGTCACTCACAATGCATCACTGTTTGCTAGAGGAAACAGTAAGAAAAATTGTTCAGAAATGCTAAAAAAAATAACAGAAATATCTCAAATGTTTCAGAGTGTTTTTAAAAAAAATAAAATGACCATTGAGCATCTTACATTATGAGTGAAAGCCTGGGCCCTGGACAGGTCAGCAGACAATTTTAGGAGAAAATGATTTTAATCATTTTTCTAAAATTACCTGATCAGACACAACTGCGGCAAAATTAACATACAAATATCATTCATGAGCAGCTTTAAAACTGAGAGGACCCTCAGGAGCTCTCTTTGGTCCACATCATGTCCTGTAATTAACAGTGACAGTATCAGGCCTGGCTGGATGAAGGGGCACACAGGACAGGAAGATACAGGTCCAAAGCAGGCCCATAGCATCAGCCCTGTGTCTCTGCCTCTGTGCCCCCCACTTCCCCCCTCTTTTAGCCCCCTTTGGCCCCTCAGACCTTGGGCTTGTCACGAGGCTGGAAGGACCTGGAGCCCTATTGTTAACCCAAGAAAGGCAAGGGGGTCAGAGCTGGTGAAAAGCAGGGCAGAAAGGGGGAGAAAGCAGTCACTGTTAATGAGGGCCAAACAGTCACTTTTGCTCCTGTATACACAACAGTAGGGCCACAAAGCATGATGGGATTGGTGGTGTTGCAACGTGAGAGACACGGGCGCTTATTTGTGTGTGTACATTTGAAACTGATTAAAAATGAACACAGAAGTAAATCAGCTGAACAGAGTGAGCTTGATTGGATTTTGATCCGGTGATGGGGTCTTACGGGTAAAGTTGTACCTGCTATAAAGGGCTGGCTGGCAAACTGGCTGTAGCAGGGGCCATGGGCATGGGCAGGGTAGCTGGGAGTAGAGGCATCTACAGAGAGGCTGGACTGGTGGGGCAAGATGTCAGCTAGAGCAGAGTCCCCAACAGAGGAGGGGGTGAAGGGGGCAAAGGACGCCTCATGGGGCTCCCGCTTTACACACATGGAAGGTGGATATGATGGATGAGCGTCTGCCAGGTGGAAACAAAAGAAAAAGAAAAAAAAAAACTGGATATACTGTAGACATGCAACTCCACACATACTGTGCAAGCATTCACTTCAGCCACTCACATGTATGGTGGGATGGATGTAAACCTTTCTAAATGTTCTGATTACCAAAAAGAAAACTACTGTGCAGAGGCAAAAGCAAATGAAATGTGTCTCAGCAGAAGTTTTTAGATTTGTCTTGTACATAGCTGAACACTACCACAGGGCAATAAATCAAACAGAGACGGGACTCCAAACCCTGAGCTGTCTTATGGTATGAATTAAAGAGAGCCTAAAGGATGAGGATGACTACAAGAAGTGCAGTCGCTACTATACATTAACTTCCAATCTTTCACCAACTCAAGACCAAACATTTCATATGAATTCTGAAGTGATAAGCAGTCTTCAGAAGTTGATTTGTTCATTTACATAGCTCATAATAATAATCTCATATGCACCCAGCAGTAATTCATTCAGCTAAGTGGAAACATACACCAGTGAAATGTTGCAACAACACATCGCGCCTGATCAATCAAGCTCAAATGCGTAAAAAATTTCCCCAAGGTTTTGGGAAAACAAACAACATAATCTCACGGCTGCTTTCTCACAACAAAATCACTCCCACAAATAACCAAACAATCGGCTTGCAGACAGTTCAAAACTCTACACTTTGATCTAATTTGGCTGATGAGTCTTGGCATCTTTCATGTCAACCGGCTCTGCCTCTTGAACCTATGCAATCAATGTGAGCTCTGTCTCCGGCCTCTCTCTGTCTGCTGCAGAGCCTGCTCTGTTCGCTGGGGCCTGTAGGGAGAGATGGCTCTTTCCCGACACCATGATAGCCTCATTAGCTGCTTCCCCCATCATTGTTATTTTACAACAGCACTGTGTGTTGCGATTCCTCATTAAGATAAGGGCTGCTCTATGGAAGGGGGATGCAACCCTGTCAGCCCTATGAACCTACTGCCAGTGAATCGGGCAACCTAACTGACTGCTTTCCCATAGAAATCTATAACAGGTTCTCCAAATCTCTTTGCCTTTGTGGCAGCTGTACATGCGGATTTAGACAGAGGTACTGCAATTATGCCCACGACTTTTATCTTATTGAGACAAATGCCACTGTCATGAAGAGAACACAATGTTTAACAAAGCAAGTTTTTAACTTATGATTGAATCATTAAAAACAATGGTTGACATGAATCTCAGGCTTGAACAGAAATATTCTAACGAGTAGGCTTTGCATTTAATTGGATGGACCTAAAGTTTGTCATATGTACTGTGCAAGTATGTCATAAATTTCTATGAAACTGGGGTCCCAATGTAGGAATGAGTGCAAATGACTAGCGCTCAGTTCTGTTCCTCAGTTAATTAAATCCAGCATGTAGTCTCTTGAAGTCTTTAAAGTTAAAACAGCTTTCAGAAGTCTAGTTACTAGTTGTGTGATTTGAGTGGATAACAACCCCCATCCACCCCCAGCCACTGATCCAAGACAATACAGCAGATAATGGTAGGGCTTTGCCTTTGTCAGGAACACCATAAAAGCACTATATTCAACATGAACCTTGATCAGTGGAATTACAGCTTTTAGGCTTCATTCACAATCACAAGAGCATGAACCTTCATAAACATAAGGTAGGAAAAAACAACTCTGTGTATCATATATTACAAAAGCATGTTGTTTATCCGTGTGACCCCACATGGCCCATCTAACCTTGGAGGCACTAACCTGAACCTGGGATAAGACCTAGGTGTTTACACTGTATCTGAGACTTCCTGTATATGACTGTAGGCTTCTGTTTTCTCAGCGCCTGAGCAACCGTTGTCAAACAGACAGGGGTTACGACGCAACAACAACCGATACAAACGCTGCGTTCAAGACCACTGAACTCTGAAACTAATCAGACATGGTGTTGCTTATTGTCCTGGAGACGAGGCAGAGCCCGGGTAAAGGGAGCCTGTCAAATCACAGGCCCTGATGATGGAGATGGAAGATGAACTCGGGGTCCTTCGGGACTCTTCTCCCTGGCAAGCACATCTCTGAGAGAGTGGAGATGCTATAGAGTCCTCCAACATCTGTCTCTGCTCTACCACTGATACCACGTCTACAGACCCCATCAACCATAGAAATGGACTGTTAAGAACCTACAACAGTCCTTGGAGTGATGTGTCCAGATATAGCTGCAACAGCCTTCTCTCAAGTGAGCATTTCAGTTTTAAATGTACACTGAGGAACTATGGTGCGCAAACATCTACTCACAGAACTCACACACTGACATTCAGTCAACAGATAACTTTCTCTTTCTTACAGTACCTTAAAGAACACAGTAAAACTTCCCTCTTGTGAGGCTACACATTCATGTTTGCATCACATACAGCCAGTTAAACCTCCGCCTTCACTCTGCTGCGCCATAAAGATGGTAATTCATAACCACTTATACCCAAAAAGGAACAAAAGAATGATTTGTAAAGGCTGCATCCAAATATGAGTAAAGAGTTAAGAATATTTGCAGGGACAAATAGTTTGAATTCCCCATCCACAGGTTTAAAGTCATTCATTATCAAATGTGTGCTCAAAGGTTAGTGTGCTATTGTGGGGGGTGATATAAACATTAATTTCCGAGCTTGGGGCTGCAGGCATTAACTGTGCTGAGACAAGCCGTTTGTCACCAGGCCACACACCAGGCACGGCAGGTTAGGTGGCTGCTTGTTGTTTGCCACCCAGCAGAGAATAGCTGGTACTGCCAAGTCGTAAACTGGGCTCAGAGTGTGGTGTACATTTCAGGTGAAATTAATCTGAAATAAACCGTGTGGGGTATTTTTTCACCTCTCCTCTCTCTCCTGTACAGTTTCTCACTCATAAGGAGGGAGATGTAGAATACAGAGATAACGGTAGAAATAGAAAGAGAGCTTGAAAAGCATTGGATTGTCACTACTGCTAGAGTTGTAGTAGGTCAGAGGGGTGCCCATTTACACCCAGCCTCCCCACAGGCTCTGGTGAGAGTGATTATGGAGCCCAGCCTGCACAGGGACAACTGTACTCTCACTAGGTTTAACCCTATTTAACTACTGATAAGTAGCGACAATATTATCCTAAAATCCTTCATAAAAAAGCTTGTGTCAGGATTAGAGTAGCTTAAGTGGAGATGAACTGGAGCTGCAGGTATGTTCTTTACTTTGCTCAGGTGTCACTAGAAAACTGTGTAGACACATAAATGCTGGACCAGAGCCAGAGACCAGGGGTTAACCATGACATGTTCTATTCTTGGACGAACTGAACAGTTCACAGTGTTCTCTTAATCGACGCACACACACAAACAAACAACACCTACTCTACAGCTTGTATAGACCAGAAACAGAGTTCACTTTTTACTTTTTACCCAGTCAATATGCATAATGCTGCCGTAAACATTACAATTAGAATTTCAAAGCATTTCCAGTTAATATTATCTGCTTGCCCTTGTTAGAAAGGGGCAAGTGTCTCTGTGGGAGGATAGAAGAATAATTTCCTTTCCAAAAATTATTGATGAATTTAGTCTTGTTTCACAAGATGGTGACATTACAATTCTTTTACATATAGCAAATCTAAAGATAGTCATTGTGCAAGAGGGGGAATCTTTTGTAAATGATCGTTGTGTCTCACTCAGTCCCAGTGGTGCATTTCTCTCTCTTTCTGATTTGGCTGCCGCCCTCCTTCCTAGGTCACCATCTCTTTCACACATTAGGGTAAACAGAGGACACAAAAGATGGCCGACATTGCTTTCGCGAGCGCCCTTGGAACGCAAAACTGAGCACTTCATTAATCATTCATCTTTAATAGATTATGCAAATTTCAGGACATAAAAATCAACAAGATCAATAACTGTATGAATTTTAATTGGGAGTAGAAAACATTTAAGGAATGAATATAATCTTGTAGCTCCATCCAGTATGAGAGCATAATTTATTGATAATTGGATCCCAGCCTAAATGAGGAAGGTAATTTAGCATTTTTCAGCCTTGGCATACATTCCTATTTACAGGGTTTGCTAATGGCAGAAAAAATAATATTATGCACCAACAACCTACACCCAATCAAATGCTTCATGCATTACTTTGCACAGTCATTAAAAATTAAATAATAAAAGTTTCCTGGATATTACGTCTGGGTTGAATCTGGTGCTTAAAAAATTGCAGGCCCATTTTTAATGCTTGTGCCAAAGTATGTTGTCATTTTCCACTTTAAAAAAAGGTTTTGTTAGTTTGCCTCCTCATTACGCAATCTGCAGCTCTAACATGTATCGCTTTAGGAGGCCCCAGGCCCCCAGGTGGCTTGAAGGCCACCTGCTATGAGTGTGCTCCCCAGAGCGAGACCGCTTTCATAGGAGGAGCCCAGCATAAAAGACAAAAACACACCTTTCTTCTCTTGAGGCCCAACTTTCTGGGGCAAATCTACCTCCCACATATTCAGGAATAAAAAAGGGGTCTTTCTTTTCCCATCGCTCTGTGCCTTGGTCCAGAGCTGAACTATGGGGATCATTTGAGAAGGGCCACTGCAGTTTTCAATCATGCTGTCCTCCTCTTTACTTACTCACTCTTTCTCTTTCTCTCTCTCTCTCACACACACACGCACACAGTGGACTCATTGACTTTGACGCCCACTGCATAATTATGGGTGTTTTATTAAAAGGCTGGTATATTATTCTCGAGGCAGTGTGGCCGTCAGTAAACCTAACCTCTCCTGGGAAAGCAGCTCAGCAGCCACATTGAAACAATATTTCAATTAACCAGGCGGCCATCAACCTCGACAGCAGAGCAAAAGAAGCCATAGTGCAATACAGGGTGGGTTTGTGTGGGTTATATGATACAGATAATTAATACTACAAGATATTCAATACGCTGCACCTGCTATTACCTGTTGGCTCTCAGTGGAAGTTACTATTGAAAACAGCAGACAGTTCATAGGTTGAAAAAAAAACGCTGTAATTTCAGTGTTTCTTTCACTGTCTGCGTGTCATCTGTATCTGGGTCTCTCTCTCTCTATCCACAGCGTGAGGCAGCCAGCCAGCCACGGTGCTATTCCAGCCGCTGTCAATCAACAGGCTATCATAGCCTTTGATGACAACGTCATGTCGTGGCGAGAACAGCAGCTGTCTCTTATGAGAAGTGCTCCCAGTCAATCTGTTAGCGGGCCAATCCAGGCTAACACAATAGCCAGTTAGGAGCAGCGTGTGAAAGGCCTGTAGGATTTAATGGGCTCAGATGATATACCGCCTTGCGCTGTCCCTCAGAAATAAACACACACAGTGGCTCCAAAAGTGGCTTGAAAGAACCTTTCATGTGGTGATAATAATTTTATATATTGCTGGAAAGTGTGTGCGCCATAAGGAAGTGGCAGTCAAAAACTTGATGAGTCAGTGATGATGCAAGTATTTAGTTTTACCTTTTAATTTTTCAATCCATGAGGAAAGTGAAACTGTAAAGAACTGGCTGATTAACAGTATTATCAAGTATTATTATAAAGGAAGGTGTCTCATGTGACAGCACACAGTGTATTTTCAGTTCAGGTTTATTTTCTGTTTTCAATTGCTAGCATCTTGTGCTTGTCTTCCTAAGAGGGGGGGGGGGGGGGGGATTTGGATGGGGTACAGTATGTCAAAATACACTATAATCATGAGTGTGACTCCTTGTATGCTTGGTTTTATTTTAACTGAACTTTTTAAACGTTTTAGAGAACCGTCATTGCCATGCAACAAACTGTGCTTGTGGTCTCAACAATCAGTTCAACCACTTTGCTGCAGATGTCTTTGACCTGCTGCAGCTGAGTGCATTCTTTTTGCGATCAATCTAGCATGCGTCAGATTGTACCTGTCACAACAGAGTAGCTCTGGGAGACACTGGAGGCGAGGTCGGAGCTGGCGCTGGTGGAAAGGCTCGGCTTCACATCTTCCAGGCCAGTGTTCAGGGATGGGAGTGAGTACTCATTCGCCTGCGGTCAGAATGCGCAACAAATGCAAAAATCTGTCAGTGGAGAAATGTGAGTGGGTGGGAATCAAGGAGAGCGACTCCCACTTTCTTCTGTCTGTGAATTGCATGCAGCCCACTTTGGGCGCTACATTTAGAGTAGATGTCCCACTTTGGGAGACAATATATGGAATCTTTCTTTAGGAAACCCCCGGTGGATCTGAGGAAGCTGTCTGTGATCCTCTCACTGTGTTTCACTCTGAATATTTCCTGTGAGTTCTGCAAGCACATCCAACCTCCCCCCCTAACACACACACATCACCAACCAGTCCCGTCCCTGCTCCCCATGCTTTACCAAGACCTATGATGTATGCATGCATTAGGGCTTGTCTGAGGAGAAGGCAGAAAGGGAGAGAGGGATGAGAGAGGGATTGGGAGAGAAGTGAAAGGACGGGGTGTCAGCTGGCTCTTTGTGCTCCACTGCAGTCATCCCTGTGACCAGTCAAGGGAGGAGACATTCAGGGCTTTGTTACAGGAGAGACATGTGGTGTGGTTTTTTAAAGGGGAGTACAACCTCAAAATCAACCTTTGTGCTTTGCCTCCAGGATGAACACATAAAAATGGGTTGATAAAATGATAAAATGGCATGAATTGTTTTTTTTTTACACATTTTATACTTTTAATAGTATTTCTTCACTTTATATTGGAGGTTTTCATTGCATTTCCTTTCAGTTGTAATAAAACACAGCGTGTAGCATCAGTCATCTTTCATGTTTTACTATTTCTTATACAAAAAAAAAATACTGTACTGCGCCAGAAAACTTCATGTAAAGATTAACCACCAACTACTCTCTTTAGTATTTATTTACTTTAATCTGAGGTTAAGGCTCTTGCTAGCAGCTGTGATGAATCCTGTTTGTTAATGAGATGACACTTCCTGACCTGAGTGTTTGAAAGGATAAGTGTGTGTGCACACATTTGTGTCTGCAAGTGTTTGTATCAGAGTGCGTGTGTGCATCTGTTTGTCTCAATGGGACAGGGAGGCTGGGAGGGGTCCCACAGGGGCGAGCTGGTGACCCCAGTCTTGTCTGCCTCTATCCCAGATAAACTCTAATTGTCTGCTTACAACTGTTCCCTGGCACTAGGCTGGATGTTCCTCTCTATTCCGCTGGGCCTCAGCAGCACAAGAGCCATTTTGTCATGCAGATGGGCTGTGGGCAGGGCTGGGCAGGGCTGGGCGGAGGGCGAGTGGCAAGCACAGAGGGGCCTGAATGACCTGACCACATGGCTGCCAGAAGTGTGGGAGGGATGAGGCCTATTCAGCCTGGCCTCTTCAAAATGGCTTTTTAATGCCCTGACGCAGACACCAGACAAGCCCCTAATAGCCTAATATCCCACCTTTTCACCAGTTTAAGAAAAGGAGGGGGTGTTGGAAACAGGGAGGAAAAAGGAGGCACACAGAAAGAGTGGAAAGCGGCCTGATTAATATTACATTAAATTAAAACTGATTTTTCTGGACCATTCTGATGCCGTTTTTCTCCCCCCTCCTCCACCTTCCACTCGCCTTTTTAATACCTTCTCCTCCACTCTTTGTGATTGCAAGTCATTTCCAATTCGTTTTGGTATTGATCTTGCCGTAGAAATCACTTTGGTAATTAGCTGCATTAGGGGCTGTATAGCAGGCTGAGGGGCTGTCCCTCTGATTTATCGCCGCTGTAATTCCCCGTGATCGCGCAGAGATGAAAATGAACTCAATTAGGGCACTGCTAAGGCTGCATGGGCACCCACATAGAGTTCCAATGGAAAAATTAATAGTCTCTTGTTGTTTAACAGTCTAATGAATGTAAATAAAGGTTATCCGCTGTAATAGGCTGTAGGCTTGTAGGTTGCCTTGAGCAAGAAGTTGCATAGAGCTTTTTGTCACCTATGTCAGTACGTGTACCAGTTAATTCACTATGTAATACTAAGAAATCAATAAAAATGATTTTAATATTGACTACTACAACTTAAGGAGACAGAAGGAAGAAAGAAACCAGGAGTAGAAAAGGGGTGCAGGAGGGTGTAGAAAGAAATCTGTGTGACCAACCTGTTCAGGTTTGATGTGTTCTGAAGTGGGGAAGACATCAGGGTAAGAAGGACGTTCAAACACACGGTCCAGGGCCTCCAGCTGCTGCTGGGTGAAGGCGTCTGCTCGCAGGTGCTTCCTTAAACTCTCCACACTACCCTGAGAGTCGCTGCCGGGGCCTGAGCCATCAGAGCCATCTAGAGAAACAGGGAGAGGAAGAAGGGAAGGGGTAGGAAGGAGGGAGGGAGGAAGGTAGGAAGGGAGGACGAAAACATTCTCTATCAGGGCATAGCTCCAGTCTTTTTACCCTTATATTATTCTAGTGGACTAGCAATGTGAGATAAGCAGGAGGAGAAAAATTGTTTTTTGAGCTCAACGGGTGTGAGAGTGATGGTACGCGGAGCAGGAGTAAATTCAGGGAGACCCACCAGCATGTCTGCTTTTTATTTCCCTCTGTGTTTTTTTACACACTCTCTCTCTCTCTCTCTCTCTCTCTCGCTCTTCCTCTCTTACACACACTCATACTCACACACATACTCACTCGAGCAGCTCTCTGTATCCAACCCCCCCAGCTGCCCCCACACACAGCTCTCGTCGTGGCCACCATCAGCACGGTCATCATGTGATAGGTCTATGGTAATTGATGGATTACCTTCAGTGCAAATATATACTTGTAAAAGGAGAGCGTGTGTTTCAGGAGGAGAAAGTAGGGCTGGCGATTACATACAGAGCCTCTCATTCTGCCAGCGGGAAATGGAGAGCCATTATTTAACTGCACTATTTCCTCCTGAACATATTACCCTTCCCTCTCTCTGTCTCTCTTTCTCTCCCTCCATCCCCCACATATTGCCTGTCTTCTGGAAAACAGAATGGAGTGGGGACGGTACTCAGGGCCGAATGAGGACGGGGCGTCGAGGGCAAGCGTATGCATTTCCTCACTCGGTCACACTCTATATAAACAAATGAACCTATGCTTCCCTCGTTCTCCTGATCTCTGACCCTATCAACTCTGCCAGGGAGGGCCGCCGATGCCACTGCAGCTCTCCCTCTGCGCACTCATCAAGTCCTGAACACTGAAGAAAAAAAAAATCTGCAGCTAAAACCTCCAACCAGCATCCCAAGAACCTCCACTCCACTGCCTGCCTCCCACCACCCTCCCTTCCTCCCTATACGCTGCCGCCAACAGCGGATGAGGGCTTTAGCTCCCATACAAATCTGTCATTCTAAATTTGCAGCAGATTATGTTCTCTCCTGGGCGAGCCAGCGGTGATATATGATATGCAAGGCCGCTATTGATTGCCTGATCCGCCAGCAGAGGAGGGAGGCGAAATGAACTTGGAATGAACATCATGCCTCAACTCATTGTGCGTATAATACTCTACTTAATCCCACATTTTTCTGTGCTATGGAATTCAATTGATCAATCATGTTCCACTGATGGTACCATTTCAGGGGCGTTATTGCCATTCTGCTCAGCTGCTTGACCTTTTTTCAATGGCTGAGGCCAGAGGATGAACCCAGCTCGCACCAAGAAATAGATCCATGGAGAGAATGGAATAGAGGACTGCAATTGGGTATGAGTGTGCGTTCATGTGAGGGTGTGTGTATGTGTGTGTTTCACAGCTAAAATATATTGACTTTGGGTTTGTGTAACATTTATGAAGGATTCAGTTTTTTTCTCCTGCCACATGTGTTTTTCCCACCATCAGTTAACTGAATATTTTAGCAAAGGCTTTCTTTTCCATTTTTTTTTCCACAGCTCCCTTGGGTGGAGGGTTGGGGGTGCAGCAGCATTAGTGTCGCTGTATGAAACTCTATTGTTGTCTGTGGTACAGAAGAAAATGGAGTCATTAATTACCTCGTATCAGCTGGTCTGAGAAAAGAGGCAAGCTCGATCAATAGCAACTGTTTGTCATTCACTATAGTGGAGCATGCTTATACTCAGCAGCCCCTCACACACTTAATCAGGCCTTATGAACTGCAAAAGGACATAGATACCCCATCACAGGATTCTGTTTTTCGTTTTCCCACATTTTACATCTCAGTGTAAACCAAACAACTTTTGGTACCTGCTAATTAACTGGTAGGCATTTTAACACAAGGACTAACATTAAACATCAACTAAATCTCAGCCCTCAATGTTGTTAAAGCTTTGTTTACACTAGTAGTAGTTCAAACACTGGAGTGAAACTGGCCTTATTTTTAATCCTGTTCAGTTCAGACACACATCATTTTTTTATCTTAAGCTTTTCAGTTATGCGTGTGAATATAGATCAAATTTATGTGGTCAAAAAATTACTGATTTGGCCTTTAAATAGAAATACTAGTAAATCATTTATTTTCAGAATTCGCCATTAGAGCTCCATGTTTGACATACATCATAAGATAGCTGCAATAAATCAGATTCATCCTTTGACAGTCAGCGTGTCAAGTGGAGTGTGAAGCCCGACTGTCAGATCGCCTGTGTGTGTGTGTGTGTGTGTGTGTCTCATTGACTGGCTTGTTTCATTTTCTCAGTGTTTCTTCAACCCCTTTGGGTGTCTCAGCAGGTATTCTCTTATCTCTCCCAGAGCACCAGCTGACTGTGTCTCTTTCGTTTTAACACCAAAGTGTAAGGAGACAAACCAAGATAAAAACAAGACTCTCCAACAGTGACGTTCACACGTCAACCCCTTAAGCAATGCACTTTCTGATAAATACTTTCTTTGATCAGCTTGAACAGACAGGATGCTGTTTGACCTCCTTGTGTCTAGAAGTTATACATCACAATATTGTGACGTATTCAAAGCCGCAAAGACAAACTCGATGGACGAGTGAAACCGTTTTGTCTAACAACACTGATAAAATCTAAAAGTTGCCATAAGCCTTTCACAATCACACATTTTCAGCCATTTGTACACACACAGTAACCAGTGACAGTAGCAAAACAGACCACAATGGTATTACATGCTGCTCTGTTTTGCTTTGTCTCTAAGGGGGAGTTTAACGTCCTGTGGTGGCATGGTGGCACTTTATGTCCTTCTTTCATCTCCCCTGTTCCTGTGATAAGATAACTCAGCGCAGAGTAGAGGTGGGGGCTTATTTGAAAGGCAAATGAATTCCTATACAGCGCTTGGCTCTCTCTGTAAATCAGCGGCACAGGGTTTTCCCAGATCAGAGGCTGTGAGTCCTCTGCTGATAGGTGAAATGATGCTATCGCAAATTGTGGATCATTTGTTGATGTTTTTAAAAATGCAGTTATGCTTGAAAAAAAAAGAGAGAGCACAAACAAACTGGTATACCCAGAGGGTGAACACTCCTCCCCTGTAAGCTAGCTATATTTATGAAACCTCTGAAGCGGAAAGGAGAGAGGTGGGTGGGGTGGGGGAGAGAGAGGGAGAGAGGCAGCAACACTGCCATGGCTGTTAAGATCCTGTTATGTTGTGGCGTGTTTAAGAGCTTTATTAATTCGATTTAGCACCACCAACCAGTGTACTGACTGTCAGCAGCCATAGCGATGCTTATTTGATATTTGCACTCACTGCCAGGACTGAGGCTGTGTTGATAGTATTTTGAAGCACTCTAATCTTTTATTTACTTCTATTTGAATTCTCTTTAGATCAAAACTGAAAGTTTGTAACAAATGAATAAAAGGACATGTCAATGTGGATACAGTTTCTAAGGCTGTAACATCAAGAAGATGGTGGCTATAGATCACATGGTAGAGTCAGTTAGCCTTGGATTGTTGCTGTTCACATGTCAAAGTGTCCTTCAGTAAGACAATGGACTGGACGGGACAATGGAGTGCTTGTGCAGAAAAAAAAAAAAAGAATTTTGGACAAAATGCAAAACTGCAATAAACTTAAAATTTATCAGTTCAAAATATGCCACAAATGCAGTGAGACTATTGCAATATTTTTATACAATTTTTATTTGTGTGTGTGTATGTGTATATATAAAAAACTTTCAACGGGAAAGATTAAAGCAGATTTCTGCACTGTAAACAAGAAAAAAGAAACTTTATTAAAAGATCTTTTCTCTTTTTGCATGTTTTAGGGAAATAAAAAATATCAAACTCAAACAGACGAAACTAATTAAAAATGGATATATTTTGTGGTACACGATCTCCCTTTACTTCAGTATGACTATATTCTCATCTTGTAGTTTTCTTTGTCCTCCTCTGCCTTTACCTCCTCTGGACCAGTCTGTCGTTTAGCGCTCACCACCCTGTGTGGTGAGTATTTGTGGAAATGCAATTAACGTATTCCATCTTTTCTCTTGCCTTTTCTCCCTCCTCAAGCTGAGTAATGCATCGCTCCATTAATTCTCAGCATCGCTGCCCGTAATTGACTTTTCTCTGACATGATTCCTCTCCATTGAGTGAATTCCATCTCCTTATATTTTTGTGACGAATCTCATTGTATATTGTTTACAACTATATGTGGGATCTTGCGCAGCCAGACTGCTGAATGCAAATGGTCAACTCACAAGCCTCAGAAAAAAAGAGGGGGATGATAAGAGAAATTAAATGTTGAAGAGAAAGAACGACAGCGATAGAGCAGAGAAGGAGGAGGGGGAAAAATGCCATGTCGACCCTTTTGTGTCCTCCTCTACTGTTGGGTCCCTAACAGCTTCTTGTCTCTATGTTACGCTCTGTGGCCCCTCTCAAACCTGGGCTTTTCTCTCTCACACACACCCCATCAGGGCCATCATGGTGCTCATGATTCCATTTATTTCTGTCTCGCTCTGGATGCATTTATTTTCTAAAGTGATCCTCTATTGACTCATTGTCATGGACTGGCTTGACTAGCCAACCAGTTTAGGCCCAGGTTCAAATCCATACACTAACTGATTCAAACTCCACAAATGGGTCATATGTGTTAAAAGATACACACCAGACAATCTCCAAAAGGGCCAAATATCACATTTGAACAAATCAAAACAGCGACTGTATTCATTTTTCCTCAAGCTATTGAACAAGGTTGATATGACTCTGGCTGCTGCGTGCAATCGTTCTTTTATGTCATGAATGAGCAACCTGCTTGGCCATTTTTTTTCTCCCTGCTCACACACTCATCAGCTCCTTCTACACTCATCCCACACCCACGCTACAATCACAAGTTATGACCTTTGCTTTCTCCATCTAATTTATCACTGTAGCTCCCGACTGCCTGTCCTCCCCAGAGCTGCACTGGGCTCCATCCAGGACGTGGTAAGCCAGCGATGAGAGAAACATACAGTTAGGTCACATCAACCTGACTGCACACAGCAGCAAGGTCAGGAGGAACCTGTCACTGTGTGCTAAGACTAGGAAAACACAGAATTTACATAAAACTGCACCTATAATAACAAAATACAGTTTCTCCTTTAAAAAGAGAACAAATTAGAGCAGATATGTTTCACAAGATGAAACGACTGTGAGGCCCAAACTTTTCAAACAACTGCAACGGCTATAATACACATTTGACAGTCACACAGCAGTTGTCACCCAATCCTCTTCGCCTTTTCTTGGCTTCCACTTCCACCATAGGTTTAAATGACTGAGTGAGAGCATGCTGTACAACAGGCTAATTTCCCCACTTCACTATTAATGCATTTGGCAGGAACAACATTCCATTTCCTGTAATGAGATACACAAATAAATCTGGCTATGGATAGATTCGGGGTGGGGTGGTGGTGGTGGTGATGGTGGGAGGAGGAGGAAGTTGGGGGGGGGGGGGGGGCGCATTGAGACGCATTCTCCCAGCACTGGCATAATTGGTATCGCTGCTTGCAGACATGCAAACCAATCTCTCCACAGATAGGGCTGAGACTCTCTCTTTCCCCCCTTAAGGCTATTTCTTTTGTCTTTTCGATAGCTTGCACATCCAAGATAGAGGGAGGTGTGTGTGGGGGGGAGATGTTAATTTGTGAATTAATAGCTTTTCTCTGCAGAATTGCAAATTCTTTTAAATGTCACTATGTTCACTGTGTGAGGAGCATCTGAAGCCACAGAGTTACAAACACACACATTCCTGTGAATAGGTGTCTATGTACGCACCCACAAATCCTAAAACTAATCCTTGCTCAATTTTCATCGATGCTGCCAAGACCTCCTTCCTCCCTCCTGCCTTCGCAAGGCCACTTTTTCCCCTTTTCATTCCCCTGCTCCTCTGTCCCTTTTCTTCCTCCTCCCATCTTCACTCGAAGCCGTCCAGTGTAACATGCTACTTTTAATTTGCAATAACACATGACAAGGACAGATTAATGGCTCTTATGGCACCTATGTCCCTGAAGCTCGTCTTACGGGGACCCGGTGTACATAACGCGTGTCACACTACATTATCTCTACAGCCCTCCAGTAATGGGGACCTTTTTCTTCCTCAAAGGGCAACCGCTGACTTCAGCCACTATCAAGATCACACACCACCACCGTCACAACACCAGTGCTACGAGAACTGTGCCATGCCTTTTATGCCTTTTTTCATGTTCATCAAATAATCACAACGTTGGCACAAGCACGATGCATTCAAGCTCAAAATCTGTGGTTGGTTTTTAGACATTCAGCAGAGCCCAATGAGTTGTTTTTGAATATTTTAAAATGAAAAAATCACTTATTTCATCTATCTACTCATTTATGTAGTTGACTTGACTGACGAGGTAACATTTTAGAAGGTTACCCTCTGCTGTGAAATCTGTGACAAGGTCTTGGCTAAGTCAGGTACAGAGTCTGTCCACAGCTGAGACGATGTCCATAGAATAATGAATAATTTTTTATATGTTTAATATATATATTTAATATTTTTTAAATATAGCTAATTTAAAATTATCAAACACACAAGCTGGCTGGTTTTTTTGGGCCTCACAGGCCAAATTAAGCTAGAATACCATATTTTAAATTATTTAAAAAAATATATTTTAGTTTACGATAAACAGCATCTTGTTAAAAGCTCTGCTTGATAACAAGTCTAAATAAGCTACGCTGTGCATTACTGTATATTGAACTGCATGCCATTACATGGAAAATAGGATTTTCCACAGTCACTTTAGCTTCATTTATTTTAATTTCTCAGGAGATTATTTATTGGAAAAATCTTCCCCGCCTCATCCTCATAAACTCATAATCCTGGAAGAGCAAAAACAGTAATTGAGAGGAAAGTATTGTCATCTGATTGACCAAAGCAAAAGAGAAGGTTGTCTAACTTCAACTTACAATGTCCTATTTTCCTTCCATCCAAGTGGTTGCCACTCCAGAGAACTAAAGAGACAGAAACATAAAAGAAGGAAGTGGCCTGTTTTGATGAGTGCTCTTTGAGATCATTTTCAACCATATAATACCATCAGCCACCTCAAAGCAGTACCACAGAATCACACGTGCACACACGCACACACACACACACACACACAGACACACGGAGGCACACCCGCAGCCCCCTCCCCACCTCCACCGGTCTGTTCCTACACCTGTTCAGGCCTCCACCAGGGACATGTTAATTCATAGGCATTAAAAAAGCCAATTGTTTGCAAAACCGATAATCTATTAGCCCTCAGGCAGTGTGTGTCCACTCTCTTGCCTTGCCTAGGCATGAGACATTCTGGCTTGGACCGGATAGGCTTCCACTTAATCTTTGAGCATATCTAGGTCTGTTTTCTTGCCAGTGTGGAGTCTAATATACAAATATACTTTATCATCGAATGTTTTAATGCTGTTTAGCACCACAAAATAAAATGTAAGTCAGTCAAAAATGTATTTATGTATCTATATAGTAAAGAATATTAAATAAGTGACTGATAGGATCAAGATTCTTTTTTCGCCTTTTGTTACGTTATAGAAATGAAAGCAAGGAGCAGCAGCGCTGATGCCTTGCCAAGGGGGATTAGAGTTGTATGACAGCTATATGGGGTATCTACAGTACATCTGAGCATGGTATAAAATTGAGATGCAGCTCTGTAGGCGTATGGTAAAACGCAGGGCATCAAGAAGCTGATTGAATCGCAACACTCTCTCAACACTCACCCTGCCTGATATACAACATAACAAGTCACTGGAGACAGCACACAGAAACACACTTGGCTGCAGTGCTGTCATAAATGCCATCTTCTTCACACACAGGGAAAAAAAGTATGAGACGAGTGATGGAGAGAATTAAAAGGATGGAATACAAAGGGATCTTGTGTCTCCCTTACCATCGTCTCGTTTCCTCTTCTCGCCGTTGGAGCGGGGGATACCCAGAATGCCGTTGATGGAGTAGGATCCTACGGGATCGTTGGAGGCGCTGGTCACAGGGGGTGAGGCTGTGCTGGGCACTGATGGAGAAAGCTGGGTTAGTGTGTGTGTGTGTGTGTGTGTGTGTGTGTGTTGTTGTGTGTTTATTCAGGTGCATATGTGTGTGTGTGTGTGTTTTCTAGTTTCCTGTAGTTGGAGTGGCCCTGATTGGCTCATTTGACTGTGCTGTAATCCGTGTGTAGCCTTCATTCACGCTCACCTATGGTGTGGCCGGGCGTGGAGAGCGGTGTAACAGATCCATCGGGGGACGGGTGGAATGGCTGCTGGACTTTGGTGCGGATAATCCTGGTAAAGTGAACAACAGACACGGATCAATCAATACCGCTTCCAGAGCATGGTGATTTCACACCAGCCCAGCCACCCCGGGACACTTAAACACGGCACATCAGGTCCACTTACGCCCATGCATGTACAAGTGCTCCATCGTTTGGGCCACTTGTATCCTCATATTCAGGCCCCTGTCACAAATAGCCAATCTCAGGGCTTTAGGGCCAATCTCTCTGCTCCTGTGTGAGGCTGAATAGGGGCTGCCCCCTGAGATTGTGGATTCAATCTAGCTGGATTCTGAGGTTAGAAATATGATAAAGTCCCCATACCAGTAAGATGTGATGTGGCGGGAAAGTCTTCATTGCACTTTGGTCTGAATGATCTTGCAAACAAAGCATGAAATCACATCAATTCACCTCAATGATCAGCTTCACTGGCTCTACCTGGCCAACTCTAATAATCTCCCTCTCCTGCTCCCCACTCCCTCTTTTTCTCCTTCGCTCTCTCTTTCTCTCTCCATCTCTCAAACCTGATCTTTCACTCCTCTCTCCCCCAACCTCACCCCCTTTTCTCATTTCCACTCTGCTGTCCAATGTGCTCTCTCTTTTACTGTACTTGCACAATGGCTAGCTTTCAAACCCCTCATCTCTTTCTTTCCTTCTTTCTCTCTTCTCCAATTCATTTCTTTATTCCTTCACACACTCCCCGTCACCTCTCTGCTGTCTGTTGTAGTTTTTAGGTCTTTTTGTTGTTCAGTGTAGCACACAGGGATCCTCCAGGCTCGCAGAGATTCAGAGCCTATTGATTAGGACACTGGGAAGGACAAGTTGACGACGAATGGCAGCGAGGAACAGCGAATGCAAATGGTGATCTATAAATTATATGTGACAGGAAAGCAATAGTGTCTTATTGGCCCAACCTGAGACCGCTGCCGAATCCAATGTATCTATGCTGCACGTTGAAATAAAAAAAAGTTTAAAAAAAAAAGTGTCACGATGAACTTTAAAGATGGCAAAAACGTTGAGGCCTATATTTGTCTGTTTGAAGATTTTTGTAATTCTTCACGTAAAGCAGAAAAACACAGTGAGATTTACACCAGCTCAGCTTTAGCTGTTATGGGATATGATCGCATTACATTAAACCATGACTATGGTAATCTTTTGATTGACAGATGAGTGTGAGATCATTGAATAACAGGCAGTGTTGTGTACCAGAAGAAATCCCTCATGGAAGCCCTCTCGCTCACAAAAGGTGTGACAAAAACAGACTTTTCCAGACTGCAGATGAGGCAAGTGACGTTCACATGTGCATGCAGCATAAAGCAATGAGCTATCAGTTTTAAATCAGGCAGCGACGGGGTTAACTTCCTCACGGGCAAAAATGTACATCAGACTCTTTTCATTCCTCTCACTATCTCATGTGTCCTCCATACTCTCTCCTTCAGGCAGGGCAACAAAGGCTAGCAGCCTCCTCCAGAAAACACACATCAATATTTTATTTGAATTTCTAACATCTCACCACAACAGTTATCTGACCTCATGACTCGAGGGAGCCTCATAAATTCAAGGACTTTGTTTCAAGTCTATGTTGTTGATATTGAATAAGCAATTTGGATGGGTGAATTAACGACTTTGGTGTTTGGGTGTTGTAAAAAAAAAAAAAGAAAAAAGAAAAAACATATCTCCGAAGAAAGATTAAAATGTGGATCAATATGATTGAAAGCCGCTTAGGACCTTATGGGTACGCCTCTGTCCACTGGGCATGGTGCAGCGGGTGGAAACTCCTCTCTGCGGCAACAAAACAAAGTGCAACCCAGTCTCTGTGTAATCTTTAATAATTCATGCAGGAAAATGTGTTTAAAGCCAGGGCATCCTCTTTAGTCAACAGAGCAGAGGTCAGCCCCTTAACCACAGAGACCACCAGGGGTCCACTGTCTCTTTCTCTCCCCCCTGCCTGACTCTTTTCTCGTCCTCCTCCACATCTTTCCCAATCCTCCTCTTTTTAAGACCAACAGCAAGATACAAAAACAGCAATAGGCGTTTAAAATGGCCTTTAACGGAAAAAATATATAGTCAACTAAATCTGGAGTAAAGGTTAGATTTAATAAACATTTCAAAATACTCCTGTGCATTTTTAACGTGCCATAAAACAAATAGAAATTAACTGTTCTTTAGTGCTAAAATACATTTTAGGGAATAAAACACATTTTTATGATATCATAATTTGCAAGACCTCATTTTCAGAACAAACAAAATGCATTTTTTCACATTTCCACAAGGTCTGCTGTTAATTATTAATTTGCAGGCCAACTTAGTTTCAAAGGACACAATTTCTCCTAATACTGTTGCTCCACACAACCCAAACCAGGCATATTATCAGTAACATTTTCTGATAGTAACACATAAAACCTTCACACATGCTTGGATACATTATCCTTGTCCCTAGGAACAACAGGTGAAGAAGGAGAACAGCGGCCAATAAGACCTGTTGAAACCATTACTTCCATGGCGGCCTGGTTTTCTAATATATCTCCACTTTTTTGGTTAAAGATTCATCCATCTCCTGCATTTAGCTGGATGTGTTATGAGACTCTCTTCAGCTCATTAAAATGTAATGCCGATGACCAGCTCTCTGGAACAGTGCCTCCTAACCAAAGTTCATCACTCGCAGGCACGATGGGGCTTTTTTTTCACTTTGCACACATGCACTGGGGCTTTTCACCGGCGTCCTCTGTCTAAAGATACTTTTGTCCACTCCTGTCCCGCTTCATGTGGAAAGGTGAAGGTGTAGGGTGTCTGCTGCTGAGGCTGCCTCAGCGGAACAGAAACTCTTTTATAGTCCATTTACCCACAAATCAACACTGTTTTTCTGGTCGGCAACTTGTTTTGGTCTATTGGTCTTTTTTTCATTTACTCTACTTACATTGCAATAATAATAATAATAATAATAATAATAATAATCATGTCTTATTAAAACCGGAATAATATTGAACTGACCAACCAGACCACTTTCCCCAATGTGTGATCTGTTTGTCGCGCCACAGTCACCTCGCTGTTGGAAAACAGAGCAATTGGTTGGCAATAAAGAGGCTGCTGCCGCCTCTGTCGCAGTGTGGTCCGCGTATTGAACGACTTTGTTGGGTATTTCCCTCTGCCTCTGGATCTGGTTACGCGGTATTGATCGGTTTTTATCGAGACAGATGTGACTCTTCGTGGCCACAGCCTCAGCCCCCGTGCTGGCTCTGTTGTGGAGGGCCGCACAGGGGATTGAATTGCACTTGTGAGACCACCCCGGATGGGTTCGGCTGGAACTGACTATAGTTCAGCCTTGTGCGTGAAGATAAAACAGCTATGAGCTTATTTAAGACCTGATTTATTTCATTTTTTTCCCTCCTCTGATTTTCGCCTCAGCCAAACATTTTCTCCTACATGCACGCACACACTTAGACATAAATAAAAAAGCTCTGTAAATGAGTGAATTTACGCGCTTTGGCACAATTCGGCGCGCTGTTTTCTAATAAAATCTAATTACAAACAGTTCAACCTACCTGTTGATGGACGAAACGCTGGGGACGGTGTCGTTGTCGCAGACGGCCTCAGCAAGTAGTCGGTCCCTTATCTCCCAGGCGAACATTGTGGGGTTCTGGCGCTTATATTCAGCAATTTTATCCACCACTTTCGGAGTTGCAACCTTTGGTTTGGAGCCACCAATGACTCCCGGTTTAATACTGCCGGTTTCATAGTACCTGCATGGGGACAGAGCGAGTGTTCCTGAATGCATCCCTCCTTAATTCAACAATCCAGTCTGATTGATGGGCAAGGTGGCTTAAAGAATCGGTTGTGTGGAAACAAATCTCCGCCGACCCTCTGCACACTTACATGTAGGGCAAATAAAAATTACCCACAAATATGATGGCGGCTTTAATCTATTAATTGGTCTAGAAGTGTGCTGTTGTATGGGCCTAATTGAGTGTCAGCTGCAAGGTGAACAGAGCGGGGTTTCAACGAAAAGCAGTGTAATTAAAATCACACACTATAAGCAGTGAGACGGACAGAACAAAGGACAGTTTAGCTGTAAAAGCACAGTTTGGACCTCATTTCCAGTCTCCATGAGCTTACAGTAGCATGCACGACATGCCACCATGACCTATTGGTTAATGTTGGTGACAAACATTCAGTGTGTGTGAAATGAAATACCTCTGAAATGCCTTCTGATAGCTGAAAAAAATATATTTCAAAATATTATCTCACAGCATTTGTGCTCTTAAGTAAAATGATGTAGACCTAATTTTTCAGGTTTAAAGTAGACTTTGCACTGATGACAAAATGTAGGAACGTAAAGTACGTATTTATGGTATTTTTCCTATGGTTTATAGCACTCAAAGGTGACTATATAGTGGATGTGCGGTGGGGTTTTTCTCTTATTTTGCGGATAATATTCCAATTTGTGTCTGCAGAAACGACAAGTCCATTTTCAGGTGACCTCATGGTACTTTTATACACTTTTTAAAATAATCTATATGTCTCCTATAATAATACAGCCTCGTTTTTCTCTGGGATATTTTGTATCTATAATGTTTAGCTGTAAATTCTCCTCCTAAAATTTATTTCATGATTATGATGCTTTTCTCTTGCAAGGCTGCAGGTGATTGATAGAAAATCTCGGACGCAGAACTGCTGTGTTCAAGCAAAAAAAAAAAAAAAAAAAAGAGAGAGAGAGAGAAAGAAAGGGAAAAATGACCTGCCTATATAACCGATGACTGAGGCTGAAATAGAGCTGGGTGCGCATATACGAGCTATAGAAGATTGATGTTTGACACACATAGGGCTCTGTTGGTCGTGGATCCCCTCCTTTTACCTGCCGAGGATTTTGCTGACACAGCCGTGACTGACCCGTAGCTGTCTGGAGATGTCGCAGGGCCGGACGCCCTGGTGGGCCAGCTCCACGATCCGCTGCCTCACCACGTCCGGGAGGGGTCTGCCGTTCACAAACACCCCGCCGAGCTGGTTCACACCGCCGTGCCCTGCGTGGGTTACAACAGCAGCACAGGGGGAGCATAACATTACATACCTGCAGAGGACACACTCTCTATTCACGCAGACTCATTTTATTATATATTAGTATTTTCTAGGAGAGATGTATGTTTCATTTTCAGTCTAAAGGTTTCAATAACATCACTGTTCATATTAACCCATATGGTATTTATATATATATGTATCCACACTCACACACACAGACGCGTACACATTTTAATCTGGGCAAAGACAATTTGTTTTTTAATTTGTAGACTTTTAAATAATAATAATAATAATGATAACATTAATAATAAGACTAAGAATAAGAATAAGAGTAGTTGCTGTTTTTTGTGAAACGTTATAGACAGTATGTAGAAATATAGAATAAATGTATGTTTGCTTTCTAGTAAAGAAAATAAAAACAAACAAAAAACAAACACAAACATTACATATCAAAATAAATCCACCTCACTGTTTTTGTTAATACCACAACATAAATATAAAACTGCTCTCTCTGTAACATCGGCCTGCTTAGGCAATATTTTCCAAGAGCATCTCTTCCACTGCAGCCTAACACATGTCGCAGGTATTGTGTTTCAACCTGTTTAATTTTCCTTGCACAATTATTGTAAATAATTAAAATGAGCTTTGATAACTCATATTACAAACGCGGATGGTGCGAATGAGGAGGAATAAATAATTTACACCCAGCCCGGGTCTTCTTTACCCATATCGTATGGAGGAAAAACTTGAGGAAAATAAAACTGCTTCATTTTTCATCCTTCATCCTCAGTTTTATTCTGAAGCTGAATCTGAAGTGAGGGCTGCTAAATAAAGTGACACGTTTCCATCCTTTACACACACACACACACACACACACACGCACACAGCGTGCTCTTGTCTCCCTAAAGTCACTGCCATTTCACAGGTCATAAAAGCTTTGTATTTAAATTGGGGAGTTTCTATTCAGTCAGTTTAAAGTAAATGAAGCTAAAAGGAACCTTTTCATTTTGATTCTCCTCAGAGTCAATAAAGCTTTACACAACAAACTCCCGACAAAACTAAAAAATGAAAAAACAAAACTTTGCTCATGTGCTCTAAAATATAACCCACAGCAGTTCCCCCTTTCAAACAGTTTTGCAGCCTTTTACCACGATCTTATTCTCATTTTTATTATCATCAAAATAAGTGTGACAAGATCTACTTTAAATGACTCTTTTGGTAAAACTTTGCCAGTGTTTTTGAGAAGAAAATATATTTTTCATGGGAAAATAACACAAGATAATAACATGATTATTATTTGAGAGCTGTTTCCTGCATGTGATATTATATTACCAAATAACGAGCCTTAATGGGCTTTAAAAAAACTTTAAAAATTTGCTTTTTAAAAAAAATATTAGATGCAAACATCTTGGATCCAATTTATCCTGTAAACAAAGTCCCGGAACAGACGTGTTGTTGCGTATAAACTTATTCAGTATACTCACGGTGCATCGCCGAGAAGGGGTCTGCTTTGCAGTGAATATCCATGGGATAGCAAAGGAAAGAAAGGTAATCGACTGAGGTCGCCGTTTCGCCTCTGTGGTGCAGCTTTGAAGGAGTAAAGAAAAAACAACAACAAGGATTTATATTTTGGTGCAAAACAGTCCGTGTGGCGAAGAGTCCGCAGGCTGCAGCAGGGAGCAACTTCTCGGGGGCGATGCTAAGTTTTCCTCCCGCTCAAGTCTAAACTCAGAAGTCTGCAGAGGGGCTGTCAGGTGCAGAGCATGACCCACGCGTGTGCAGAGCGCACCAGTCGCAGCAACATTGACTCAAACAGGGTCACTGTATGTGTTTAAAGGACATCATGAGGAAAAACAAAGGAGCAGCTGAGTGTACACGGGTCCGCTCGGGAAACTGCTGCCGAAAAATCCTTCTCCTCTGACGGCGTGGAGGACCGGCGGGCTCTGTGGTTTAATCAGATAGGGGCGGAGATGACAACAACATGGACACGGCGAAGTCGAGAGCAGTGCGTCCCCCTCTCCTCCAGTACGAGCTGTGCCTGAGCGAAGCTTTGGGCTGAGAATGAAACCCCTCTCCTTGTGTGTCTGTTTCTAAAAGCTGCAGTCCCACAGATCACCAGCCCACCTCCCCCTCCTCTCCTACCTCCATCCCACAGATCCCTCGCATAGAGATGGATGACTTGTCAGACAAAGGCAATAGATTCCAACACTTTGTGATTCGCCCACGTAAAAACCTGCAGCTCAAATGAGGAGGTCCCTGCATCCGACAGCCAGGAAGGGGAGGGAGACGAAATGGGAAATGATGAGACTTTGGGGTGAAGAATCAAGGAAATTAAAGGCAGGGGGTAGAAGAGAGGTAAAGCACTGTCAGGCTCGTGTGTTGTTGTTTAAAGCGGCGCTTCTCAAATGTTTTCATACGAAGGACTCCCCAATAGAAACAGGCGATGAGAGACTTTGGTCAGGGATGCTCACACTGGAAGAATTTTGCTGCTGGTACAAATCGTTTAAAGTCATATTGAGGAGCCTAATGCAAGATTTTCAAAGCAAAGATTGTTTTGAATTTTCTATTTATTCTTGTTAATTAAACAACAATAAAACCGAACTATTCCTCACTTTGCTGCGGAGCTGTGGAAGCTCCTAAAGACAACTGGTGGCCCAATAACCCACTTCATGAGCCTGTGGTTCAAGGTGTCAAAGATTCTGTTTTTTAAACTTTCAAATACAAACTTGTAGCACAATGCACAAGAGGATATGCTTTGCTTTTCACTTTTTTCTTTTTTCTTAATCACAAAAAAAACCCACTTTTTATCAGAGCAATTTTCAAAGTCTTTGGATGCAAAACCAGTGTTCAGTTAAAAAGCTGCCGCGCTCTACGTCCTGACAACTGTGTGTGGACAGTGAGCAAGGTGAGCTGCAGAGGGAGAGTCAGTCAGTGGGCCATCATCATCGCCATCATCATCATCATCATCACCATCGTGCACCCGCCGCCTGTGTGCTGCATCGCTCTGTAGATGGCGCTCATACAGTAGCTTACACAGCCCGCTGTGCTCACGCAGGCGGCCAGGGTGAGCAGGTAGGCTGATGCTGCTGGGGCTGGCCGGGTCAAAGGTTGGGGTGTAAGCCTACTGTAGCTGAATTATGCACTCTTAATCTCTTCCGGTAAAACTCAATCCGACAGGAAACAAAGAGGAAAAAAAACAGCCAATCAAAGACGATTCCCAGATTTTAAAGTACCCACTTTAATGGCCTGCAGGTTAACAGTAACTTCTGCATGTCTCTAACCGAGTACTATTCAGCTAAAGTAACTGCGGTTTTCCCTGCATAATAGTCTCGTGATTGTTTCTATGAACTGATTTTAGCGCAGTGTTTGTGTGCAGTGTTTTATACAGTTATCCAACATATTGTGGAAAACTGGCACTTTTTCCCAGTCATTTCAGTTTAAGTTTTTACTGTTGAGAGGCCACAGCAGCACAGCTGTAATAATAATAATAATAATAATAATAATAATAATAATAACAATAATAATAATAATAATAATAATAATAATACACTATTTAGACTGTGGACCTTATGGCACAGGACTCCGTATTGCGTCCAGCTGCCCTCTGGACAAGTTTGAGGACGATTCCTCTTTTTGTTTCTGCTTTTTTTGGGGTGGTGGGCGGGTTGGGGGGAGCTTCTGGTACAATATGTAGCACCATGGGCTGTAATTTCACACGTCAGTGCACTTTTGCCCTAAAGCTGCTGCTATTTCCCCCACAACACCCCGATTTGCCCCCCGTACCTCTCTGCACTGCCACGATGACGTCCCGGTGTCACAGTACAGCAAAACAAACGGCGTGATAATTAAGAAACTGTTAGTCCTGACTTCACCCCTTTTAAAAGCCCAGCCACCAAGGACCTAATGCGATTATTCTCTTCGATTTTTTCTTTGGTTATAAAATAAGCGTCGGCACAGTTAGCACACACAACGCAGGAACAGTTGATTTTAATATTTCTATATAATAGCTCATAGTAATAGCACATATGCCAGCTTTTTTTAAAAAAGTGTTTTTAAAATTGATATCAGTAGATAATAGGCCTGCATTCTGATTGAGGTTTCCTTTAAAAATACACTTACAACACCGCTGTAAATGAAAATCCTAAGTCATTAAATGTAACTAATAATACAATATGACAAATCTGCTCTTATTGGTATGTAATAAGTGTAAAGACAGGGGAGACAGAGAGGGGAGGGGTGGATGATGAATTTCCTCGGAGGACAGACTAAATCCTTTTCTTCCGTTTTTTGAAACATATGGCCTGTAACACGCGTCCACGTCGACAATCAATATTGTAGTTTTATCTCTGTGTTGTGTCTTTAGTGGGCGTTTGAGACGATGCATGAGCTCCCAAACACCAATCACTACATTTTGAAGTGGGATGCGTGGATCTCCTATTATCACCGATGAAAGAATTTTTTCACATTTCTTTGTTCTGTGATTTTAGAAGTTTTACTAAAAATAAATGATGCACATTGAACAATTTTTATATATTTAGCTATTTTTTTTGGGACCCCTAAAGTTCCTGGTGTATTTTAAGTTCATAGTTTGAATCATAGGTATAAAGCTACAATTCGTCCTGGTACAAATGGTGGATTATTGAGAGCCGCTTAATGATAGAGTGATTTGTTTTCATTTATGGGAGCCTATTGAAAATGTAAGCATTTTCAATCTGTATCCCTTAGCTGTGCAGACGCCATTCAAAATGATCCCACTGAAGACATTCAGATAAGTGTCACTTGACAAACTCACTCAATATAGGTGTAATCAAACATTCTTCTTCGCTCTCAACTCAACTCCATTTGATATGTTGAAGAGCTAATTTAACAAAAATGTAATACATTTCCCTGATCTATTTTTCCTCCATTAGCCAAACATCCTCTCATCATACCGGGAGTCACTTGTAATATCCCACAATGATTTGGTGTCTCCTGACACCCAGAGCCATATGGGTAGGCTATGCCAAACTGCAGGATATCAGCTGCGTCCTTAGATTGCTTATTCATGTGCTTTATAACGGGAGCAGATGGATATCAATTTGACTCTATCCCCGACACCATCACAGATTGATTTTGTACTTGCTTTTAATTTTGCAATAATTAATTAGATCATTACAACTGTTTTCCATTGATCTTCCCATCTAAACCCAAAATTGAGAGGTGAATTAGATTGTGATCTATGTTTTCAATTACAGCCCCAAGCATATATGCGATGCTAATGGACGATTAAGTTATTATTGGAAACATTAATAATTAATAGAAATGCCCCAAAATGTTTATTATTATTATTATTATTATTATTATTATTATTATTATTATTATTATTATTATTATTATTATTATTATTATTTCTGATATTAAACAACAAAAACGAAGTGGAAATCGATAAAGTCACTGCAGAATACGAGAGGAAAAACACAATATGATTTGTTTGACCTTTTTAAAAATAATACAATCAAATAATACAATCCAGATATGCAGCAGGGAGCTGCAGCCTCCACACAGTTTTGTCCCACACAGAGCTAGCAACGTACCTGCAAACAAACACTGACATTAGTATGAGGCAGAGGGAGAAATCCTTACCTGATCGACCAGCGCTGTGAGGCATGGCTCTCCCTTGTCTAATGGTGCGTCTCCCCGATGCAGCCCAGTAGATTTGTCCGGCCTCCTGCGCTCCCTCCCCGGCTGGGCGTCGTGCTTCTCCCCGCTGGTTGTCAGAATCTTTGACCGATCATCCAAAACTAAACGGTTTAGGCGACAACAAAAAGCGGAAGCAACCCTGCTCCAATGAACTAGGAATTGATAAAGAAAAAGAAAAAAGAAATCAAAGAACACAGAGCGTTGCAGGTGCTGAATTAAAAGGAACTGCAAAACTTGCCTATACTGGTGTTTAAACACTGGATTTTAATATTCAAACAGCTGGAGCTTCCAGTACCCACTCAGCACGATGGATGTACTTTTTGTTAAAAACATAACATTTCGTAATCATTGGTATGTATTTAATTTTATTTTTAAACTAGATATCAAATACTATTTTAATGAAATACTCTAAAGTTTATATTGAGTTTGTTTGTGGTTGAGTAGCTTTGGCAGTCTGCTCAGAGCATCAACTCAGTGTGAAATTATTCAAATGTTGTGAAGTTATTCACAACATTTTTTTCTGATTATCAGTGGACAGACGACGTTTAATTTAGATGCGCAAAAATGTCCAATCCTCGTGAAAACTAGGCTGTTCAACATCGGAAATCGGTTATAATGATTTACTAAAACGAGATTGATACGTATTTTTATAGTTGTAACTAAGCTATATTGGCTTATAACTACACTGACTATTGGTAAACATTTACAAAATTGTAATGAGTCTCTCTCTCTCTCTCTCTCTCTCTCTCTCATGCACACACACACAAAGAAATGTGTATGTGTGCAAGTTGAGGGAGTGTGTGCAAGGAGGTAAAATGCTTTCACATAATAAAAGAGCGCCAATCCATAACTACATTAAGAAAAGAAGAAACGTTAAGAAGGTATTTCAAGTAAACTTTGTCATTTAAAGGTCTAATCACAGCTGTTATTTCCAGGTTTCGCAGTTTTATTGCTTCAGATATTTATTTTTTCTTATCACACATGGTCTTGACACCTTGGCTCTAAAAACAGTTATCTCAAAGTGCTCTTCTCAAGAGATTCAGCTCAGTCAGATAGCTCGCTGATACATAAACTTCACATAGGAAACTTTCTCTGTGTATTTAACAGTGTGAGGGAAAACCGAAAAAAAAGTATAAGGGAGAGGATAAAGCTTAGTAACTGGAACATTAACAGATGAATAACCAGTAAAAATGCAATATTACAATATCCACAAGAACGACAGAGCGTAGTAAAGCTATAAAATTCAACATTAAAAGATTATAGCTTCTCTATCGGCTATTTAACAAACATTTTGTATTATAAGTCTCTTTACAGTGCTTGAAGTTCAGAAATGGCAATAAGACTGCCACTGGACCAAGGACCAGTAATGGATATTATAGAACACTTTATATCTAAGACATTCGGCTTTAAAAGACCTGCTCCTTACTTAAAATATCATTTAAACAGTTGCCTACTTTGTAACTTTGCGTGCTGTCTGCTTTTTAAAACAGATCTACATGATGATGCACATTAGCAAGAATTTTAGTTTTTAATATGTGTAATCTTACCAAGAAAAATATGTGAAAGATAAATATATTTGGGTAAACATATTAAAATCAGATGGATAAATACGGAACAAAGCAATGTTCCCGTTAATGTAACAGTAAACTAGTTATCCAAAAATTGTGGTGCACAGTATTTTATAAAGCTCAGTCATGTATACATGCACATAATAAGCCATAACCTACAAGAAACAACCAAGGTGTTGGTTTAAGATAATTTACAAACTTGGACTTACAGACTGACACACACACACACACACACACACACACACACACACACGCACACTGCTCCATTGTTTTAACACTGTTATTGTTTATTGCTGTGAGTATCAAAAAGACATTTCCAGCAGTAAGAGCTGTCTGCCTTGGCAATCTCAACATTAATGATCTTAATAAGTGTTTTTTTTTTCTACACTGCTATATGTTCAGGCGACACACTGGGGGTCTGCACGAACATCCGAATGGGAGGAACCCAAATCGAGGAGCTTAAATGGCCATAAAGCTGTGTGGGCTGTCAGTAATGGAACCTAAGCTCTTCTCAGAGCCACACACCACATTTATGGGTTATGACCGGAGTCTGCAGGAGAGGCAGATTGAAAATTGAGGGAGAGGAGTGATTTTGGTTGGACGGTATGTGTGTGTGTGTGTGTGTGTGTGTGGGGGGGGGGGGGTCTTATGGCATAGTCCATTAGACTGGTCACTGGTATCTACTCTGTCCAAGATTGCCAGAGGGATGAAAGGGAGGCAGTGTGTGTGTGGTGGGGGGTGGGTTAATGCTGAAGTATGTATCTTCAACCTCTCTCTTCCTGTCTCCTCTCTCGAAAGACAGAACAAAGTTCTCACCTGCACTTCCAACCTTCATCCTCCCAAACCCCCAACACACTGCAACTGCCCCCCCCCCCTTCCCCTTTAAAAAAAAAGTAGTGTCCCACTTGCTCATGGGCTGAACATTAAATAAACCTCCCTCCTTCACCCTTCATGCACCCCCCTCCTTCTCCCCCATCTCTCTCTGGCAACACCTCCCTCTCCTCACTCCGAGGCCACTGTAACTCTATGCACCAGGCTGTGCCCATCATTTATCACGTGCACACTAGCAGACAGAAGTCAGATAAATTTTATAAATCTCTAAATCTTATATATGACATTACATAATTACTGCATCCCTAAACGGCACATGAACGCTCAAATACACAGTTTGCGTTGCATTTCTTTTTTGTCTTCTGAGAAATGGACGGCCAAACTAAGACAACAACAGGACAATATGTTTCCTGCCTGATGTCTGGATGGTTTGTTGGAAATCTGGGCTGAGCGACAGCCAGTATCATCATCATCAACTCTTGCCAGCTTTTCATATTTAAAGCCAGCAAGGGTTTAATTACCAAATGATGACAGTGTCATATGGTACCATGATGGCACAGAATGAGGGTGTGTAATGTGCGTACGTGTGTGAATGTGTCTGCCTCCGTTGTGCACATTTGTTTGTGGCAAATGTGAGAGCGTGTTCACCTTTGTGCACTGACATCACTGTAGTAGGTAGCTGAAGGGCCTAAACAGGGAGACAGACAGCGGGCAGGAGGTGTTGTTGGAGAAAGAAAAAAAAACACACACACAGTAAAACATCTGTAATTTGTAATTCCCGAGTATTCAATGGCTGCTCATGGATTAAAGATTAAAATCTATTGTCTTGACAGATGGGAGAGAGAGGGTAAGGAGAGGGGGACACTCATGCACATCCCATTTCCATTTGTATATGAGCGGCACAGTTTGGCTAATCACAGTGGAAAAATAAGCTGTCGGCTTGCCTCACTCTGGGCAATGCCACCGTGAGCCTTCATTCCAGCTGTGGAGACATTAGAGACAGAGGACCCGCTTTGTTGTGATGAGACTGTGTCAGCCTGCAACGAGTATTTGTTTATTAATATTCCAGTGGGAATAAAGCGCAGGGACGCACTGTGATCAGCAGATAGGAATGGCAGCGTAATACAATAACTCCCACCTTCCCAAAACATCACAGCAGCTGTGAGGAAATGAGCTACCGAGGTGCTGCGGGTGACATCGAGAGACAGCACGTTAGACAGATCTCAGGTCCAGCAAAGCAGCGAGTGAGGTGACTGCGTGGTTAGAACATGGCAGGGTTATTTCTGTAATTAAAATGTGTCATTGGCTTGTTTGAAATGTTGATAATTGTGCAGAGAAAGAGCACAAGACGCTGCATGGATGAGTTAGAATTTCTTGTTTAGTCTGTGTGGTCTGCACCAAGAGGGCTGTCTGCGTGTGTGTATGCGCCCGTGTGTGTAGGGGGTAATGGTCTGGTCAGTGGAGTGAAGCAGACCACCTGAGAGTTGTTTTTGGGCATTAGTGTGTGCTCGCTCTCGCTCTTTCTATGGTGGTGTGTATATGTGTGTGTGTGTGTGTGTGTGTGTGTGTGTGTGTGTGTGTGATATATGACACTGGCCATCTGAAGGAGGCGCCTTGCTCTCCCTCTCCAAGCTGCATGAAAGGGAGCTGAGAAGCCTGATGAATTAAAGCCTCTCTTCAATAAAACATCAGAGTCTTTCAGTAACACACGCTTGAGATGCCCCAGTAATTGACTTTTGGACTTTAGGATTTACATGAACCCTCCAAAAGCAGCTTACCTGTGCAGCGATGCCCCTTGAGTCCGCATCCATTCCCTGCTGATGTGGATTTCCATAAACTCATGCAATCTCTTTTCATTTTTTTCTCCATCTCAGATAAATGCAAAACTATCCACTGTAGATAATTTGAGGGATTTATTGAAGTGTTTGAATTTATTTATCTTGAATAAGAAATCTTGCCAAATAAATCTTAATCCATTGATATTTGGCACAGTTGTATTAATGTAGTCGGCCTACAGATTCCACACAATGGCTGTTTGCTCATTTATAGAATTATCATAAGGATTAACGTTGCGCCGATTTTATTTATCTACTTGAATGGATTCTATATTTTCAGCAGAGTAGAGTCAGCAGTTTGTATATTAATGTTTGATGCCATTTGAAGGATGAAAACTTTAATGATGCTGGACTATACAAAACCTTTTGTAACTAAAATAATGTATGACAAACACATTTTATCTTAGGAAAACGTTGTATTGGGCTATAAAATGAGATACACATGCACATTGTGGACAACTATTAGGTGTCAAAAATGCACATTTGTGATGTATCTTTCAGAAGCTTTGTTGTGATTTTGTTCTATTACAGTGAGAATCCAGAAGATTTCAAAGAGGGCAGGACTTGTGCAACATACAGTTTATTAAATCAAGTATAATATGCTCCTTATATCTTTCACCACATATGAAATCTGAATTATGGGCTGCATCAGATAGAGTTAGAAATGTAGGGAATCTGTGTCTTGGAAAGATGGTGATGGACAAAGTTGTGAATTTACTCCTCATCTCACGCAGCACATAATAAACTCTTTAACAAGATGGGGAAAGTAAGAATGAAGGGAGATCTATGGGAGGGGCAGAGTAGCTTGGCAGATTTAATTAATTACTGCATATTAAAATGTTTGTTTACAGAAGTGAGCAGCTACAAGAGGTCCGATGTTAATTAATTTAAGGCGTACTTCCCACCAGCCTCAGCGATGTGTCACAAGCTGCAGAGCTACTCCCTTTGGCAGGGACTCTGTGTCTCATTGGATATCCATCAATTGCTGTGAGGTGTGTAAGAAACAAAGATGCACGGTGCACAAATTAGACCCAATGTTAACATGATTGCATATTAAGATTTCTAATTAGCGAGCAGAAGGAAAAGGTGAAGTAGTGGAGGAATATGCGGTGCATGGATGGCCATTCAGGAAACACAGCAGCTGAAGCATGCATGTTTGTCTGTGGAAACAGTATTTTCTGTTTTATTATTAAAATGACTGAATTTCCTGCTTTGGGTCCATGCTAAGCAGCCCAGATGCTTGTGTCCAAAGCATTTATTGACGGATTCAGCGGCTGGGCAAAGTCAGACTGCTAAACACATGTGCTCCCTCTGTCCGGTCTCCAGAGGTTCCTCTTCGGACAATGATATATCTCAGTCCCCTTCGAGGTCAGCTGGACTGAGTCCAGAACATCACCTGCAATCAATAGTGTGGGTAAAGCAGGCCCAACTGAACGCATGTGAGGGCAAAGACTCCACTCAGAAGCCCACTGTGGGACAAAAAGGCCTGCATGGCCCATTGCCTTGCTAAAACCAAACCACAGCCAGGTTTGGAAGCCTGACACATTGGTGTCTTTAGGAGAGAGGTAGAAAAATGGTGAAAATGAAGACAGGGACTGAAAGAAAAGTGTCATTGCAAAAATAATGAAATATTTATAGAAACCCAAAATTCACTTCAAACAATCAAACACTGCCTTTTAAATGTCAGTAGCTGGTAACAGCGAGGGTCTATTTGTTGCAGTGGGCTACATGAGGACACCCTGAGAGAGAGAGAGAGAGAGAGAGAGAGAGAGGGGCATCCAGAGAGAGGTTGTTCATTGAGGTGAAGAATGGTTGTATTTGTGGGGATGTGTGTAATTATTTCACTTCTTAGAGTCATTATTGGCCCTGTCTGCTGTACCGTCAGCAGCTAAGAAACCCCTTACATCTACATGTGGAGCACCAGTGTAATGTTCCACCATGGCAATCTAACATGTGTTTCTCTCAAATTGCTCTCTTACCTCTGATCATGATTATCAGACCAGAGCTCCAAATAAGAGCAAGCACCTCCTCCATCTTCTACAAATAGGCAACAAGACAAAACGTGATTAAAAAAGCCAACTGTATGACATAATTTCAATTATAAAGATGGAAATGCTGAAAATTACATTCAATGAGGAAATTTCCGTATTGTGAAAATTGAAATGACATACATTATTATTTGAATTGTTATTTGACATGATACACTCTCCAGCAAGTATTTGATTTTATGTTTTTACATTATTCTTTAGAACAGCAGAGACGTGAAAGAAAATCAGGGGAAATAAATTATATTTTTTATTAATTATATGCAACTAAGATATCCATACTGTGCAATATTTTAATGTCAACATAAAAAATACTGCATTCAGTAAAAATGTAGTCAAGAAGTGCTTTTATTTGGAAATGCATGAAATACTAAATCCTGTTAGAGTTTTTGTCCCTGCTGATTCCATCTCCACAGTAAAAAATAAATAAATAAGTAAAAACACTAAAAGGTCAGTGGCTCACCAACCCTTCATTAAGAGAAAAAAATCCAGCTAAGCAATTTGAAATGAATCGATGAAACCATACCAGCACGTCTTACTCACTCTCTCTCTCTTTCTCTCACACGCACACACACATAAAGGCACACACACACACACGGTCCTGTAAAGAATGTGACATAGAAAAACTAACCCATTTATCCAATATAGACTCGTGTTGCTTCTGCCCAAACAGCCATGGTGTATTTTTTATTCTTAACTCTCAGCTGCCGACAGAGCTGCGACTGCTTCCTCAATCAAGACCTTCGAGTGCCACAGAGCAGACTCTGCTGCTGAAGATGCCTGGGACACAGGGCTGTGGAAAAGAGGCAGATGCTGTGCTGTGTATATTGTGTGTATATGTGTGTGTTTGTGTGAACTCCTACTGTAAGTGGGATTTGAAGAATTGGCACAGTCATCTGAGCAGCGCTCCGCATCTCTCACAAACAAATGAAGGCCCAGAGCCTCAAAGTGAGATTGATATCTCTTTCTGAACTTCACAGGGAATATTCTGAATATGGAGAGGGGTTCCTCAATCCCAGGGGATCCAAAGGGCGCCTGCTCTCTCCTCTTTTCCCCACCTACACGCCAACAATAACAGGAAAAAATGGCTCGGGAACATCTTTTGTGTTCATCAATATTCACTCATTCATCGTGCGTCCTGGCAGCTGAAATGTCGACAAGCGCGGCACAATGGATGGGCCAGAAATCCACTTTGTCTGAAATTGAGTTTGGAATTAAAATAGAACAATCCCCAATTTTTCTGGACCGGAGGCAGAGCCATACATTTCACTTAGAGAGTGAAAACTTTTCAATTTGTGCGGCGGGTCTTCAACAGAACCCAGCCATTAAATAGGTCAAGGATGGATGTACCCAGGCTACATTGCTCTGTGAGTCAAACAAAGAAAGTTGGGAGCACGTTTGCAAAACATCATTTGTTTCACACAGAGGGAAATGATTGCAACTAGGGCTTTACACACACAAGCAAATAATTCATTGAATAGATGTATGAGTTAGGGTTTTCTAAAGTGACAACAAACACTGTGCAGGAATAGCAGCTAACTCCTTTCAAAGCCGACTCTCCTCTGACTGGAAAGACGACTAAAAATGGAAAATCCAAAATGTCACTTCACGTATTTCCAGTACAATGTGTAGTCACGGGAAACAGATCCTTGGGTGGGATTCATTGTGGCCAAATATAACGATTATCACCACATGGTGACTTTGACAAAGCTGGCCCTGATTTGACTCACTGACCTGGTCCTGCATGGGTCACAAACTAAGCAAAAGTTTATGACACTGAGGCAGCGAACCTGTGAACATGTCTCTGTTAAAATATGTCTCTGGGAAATGTGGTCATATCTTCCAGGATCAATACAATATGGTGATGTGTTTTTAATCATGTGCAGTTGATGCTGATTTGTCTGTCATTTTCATGCTGGGTGCACAAAACTGCTCAAAGCACATGTCCACTCATGGGGTCAGTGGTTTCTACTGTTTCAATATTAATTAGCTCCAGTTATTATTGTCTTTATTATTATGCTTCCATTTTTTAATTTTATTTAATTTTTTTTATTTTATTTTTTTAAATTTTATACATTTGTTTAGTAACTGAGTTGGGAAAAATAATAATTTAAATATGACTTTGTTAAGGATATTCATGCCTCAAACATGCTTATATTATTCATTTTATTTTCTCATTTTGAGACCTCTATTATTTTATTTTTTAGACATATATGCTTGTGCCCACATTTATAACACTGAGAACATATACAAATGAAGCTAATCCCTTTTTGCCCCCTTTTAATCCTACCCTCCCAAAGCCACTTCATAATGATCTCCCACTGAAAGGTAAATCAATTATATAACGACGACAAAAGCACCGTTTTGTCATAAAATGGTAATTAGTTCGGGTCCTGACCTCCCTCTTGGCACCTCGACTCCCCCAGCTGAGGACCAGGGCAGGTCCGCAGTCCACACTTAACGACAGGCAGGCGTAACACTCTGGCTGAGCGTTGTGGGGCCTTTGTCTTCATTCAGGGGGAGATGAAGTTCTTGCCGCCACGTTTATCAATCATGGAGGGGCTCCAGCTGTTCCACGGGCTTCGGCCTGGCTTCAACAGCCGGCCTAACAAATTGTCTGTGAATAGCAAGGAAAAAGGTCCCCCACCGCACTCACACAAACAACATTACCGTCAACATACGTGCACAGTCGCCTTCTAATGCACGGACCAGCATCACATGTGTACTATCCCACCATTCACTTTGATTTAACACACACGCACATGACCATACCATCACAAAATACATACAAAAGCATTCATTGTACATGCAAATGCAAGAAAATACATAATGCCTCCTATTGTTCACGTCTGGTGATAAATGTTCCTCTGCAGCCTTTTCACAGACACGACCAACCCTGCCGTCTGCTCGGTGCAATTACAAGATGGATTAACAGCTCTTTCAAACACTGTCATCATCACCTTGCATGCCTTGGAGGAATTTGAGGATGCTGCATTCCTGGATGGGAATCACGTCCAATTACAGCTTAATGAATGAAGGAGAGACATATACCACTGAAGCAACCAGGCATACCGAAGCCACTCTGATTTAACTGTAAGTTAAATCAAGTTTTGAGGCTCTAGATTCTACTTGTGGATGGCTCAGCAAGTCAAAGATCAGCTAGCCTGCAAAGTCAGATCCTGCAAGTAAAGAATTATAGTTGTGTGTTTGCATGAATGATCTGTGGGCTTTCACTGAAATGAAAAGTTACATGTGTCAAAAATATAGATAGATGAACATATGAATTAGCTGTTCTCCAAGGTCAAACAGTGATTGCATTGTTACTCTCACATGCCACAGTGTCAAAGCGACGTGCGCTCTCACTTTTTCATCATATTCTGCACATCAACAAAATAGCAAGAGAATGAAGTGAAAGAGGCAAAAAGAGAAAGAGAAGAGAAAAACTGAGAAGGAGTGATGAAAGAAGGAGAAAGAGAGAGGGATACAAATTGATCGTTTGGTGGCTAGATCAGTCATAGTCATCCTGGGCGGATGGATGAATGTCTTTGATGGCCACTGCAGGTTCAGGCAGGGAGAGCGTCTGAAAACAAGAGAAATTGGTTTGGGCCCTCGGGAGGGGAATCAATGTGTGAGGGGCATGTAAGTGCTGTAGTGTTGTTCTGTGTGGGGCTATGGGGGTTGTCCAGAGTTTGAGGGGTCCTGAATGTGACAGCTGAATTCTCCTTTGAAATGTCCATGTTTTGTTTGCTTCTTTTCAATGAAAAAACTTTCCAAGTTGAAATGTTGAGACTTTTAGGGTCAGTTTCTACATTTGTGGGATGTCTACTGACATATTTGTGGCATATAGACCTTCCAGATGTTGCTGTAGTTTTGCAACAGAAGGTGTTCCTGTAGGCTGCATGTAACAGTACCATGATATAAATATTATGTGGGATACAATAAGAGCAACACAGCAGCTGTACACTCAGAACTACAAACACTTCATGGCAAACATCTTGATAATGAATATGATTAAGCCAGATTGATTTGAAACCACTTTGGTTCTCATCTATAGATCATTATTGTCAAAACTGCTCATCCTTTTGAGACTGTAACATATGTAACATATGAAGTGGGCAAAAGCACAGTTATTAATACATACTTAATCTCTACAAAATTTTAAAAAACTGGGATTACAAGTTTGACTAAAAAAAGTTTGACTAAAAGGTCAAACAAACTCAAATTCAAATCTACAACTCATTCATTCATGATTCCCCTTCCTCCTTTTGCAGAGACAAAGCTGCTTCAGATTTGTTGTGGTGGTGTTCACATTACTGTAAGGCAGCTGCATTTTAGCTATTCAGAGATTTAGAGACACTTTAAGACAAACCACGTTGTTGCCAAATGAAAAACACCTCTGCACTTTTCTTCTTCGATATATTTGTTCTCAGGGTAATCTGTTGAGTGTAGTTTACTACTACAGTAACAATGAGATCAACAATTTCTAAAGCGTGACTTGTTGTGACACTTTTTTCTGGTATCTGGACCTTATTTTTCCATGTTTTGGGGTCTGAACGACTGGGAACAACATTTTTAGAAATTGGTCCAGTATTGCGCGAACCGTTAGACAAAAAAACGAGCTGCAGTCTACAATATAGGGCACCCACTCAATGTCCATCATTTAACAATGTTCTGTTAAAATTGTCACCATTACGATCACTTGGATAATTTTTCCATTTGATCAGTTATATATGGACACCAAAACAAGGATATAATCTTCAGGTTGAGAAATATAGATGTCCCCCTTCAAGGAAAAAAAAAACAAAACTATCCTGATAGTTAGCTACTTAAATGAACTTGAGAAGAGTCTCAATTGGTTTGCAGGTAAACAAGTCAAGTAACTAGTCAGGGTAAAGAAATGGTATGGTCCATTTAAGAAGTCATAGTTCAAGACTTTACCAACCATGACCAGGGTAAATATATTACATTATTTATAATTATAATTAGTTAAGAAGGTTGAATACATGTTTCTGCCCTCCTGACCTGTTGTTTTTACCACTTGTGGGGATGCCGAAGTTTTTATCTTGATCCTAATTTGAACAGAAACTTCATGTGACCACTTGGTACAATTGTTTCCTATCATTGCAATGCTAAATACATATAGCTAAATACACCCGAGGGCTATTTAAGTCTAACACACTTTGGACTAAACAAAATGGACTTCACATTAACTTTCACTCTCTCCATCCTCCTCTGACACCTGCTGTCCGGCAGGCCTGAGGAGGTCAGCAGCTGGCCCAGTCACCGTATTTCATTTTTTCTTTTATGGAAAATCTCACAGCTCCAAATGATGCCCCCTCACCTCCTTTGGGTTGTAGGGCGGCAGTTTTTAAGCTTTGACCAGAGCTTGTGCTTGTGGTGAGGCAGGTGGTTAGATGCTTCAGGGAGTGTTGTGCTAAGAGTGAAAGAGCCAAAATATAATCTATCTATATCTATCTGCAGGAAGCACCGCTGTACTCACAGGGTTTTTCACACTAATGGAAGCTACTATCTCATTCACGGTGGCAGTAATAGAGTTTTATTAACTGATTAGTCTCTATTTTCAGGGTGGAAACAAGAATCAAAATCTCATGCTAGTTAATGGGGCCATTGTGACTTGAATAGTTATGTCTGTTGGATTATGATTTTTCTGCCAGATAGTCTCTTTGAACGATGATGCAACCGACTGTCAAGTCGACTGTGCTCTGGTAATGAGTCATATGACAACTCCTGGGGTTTCTCCTAACTATCCAGGCAAATGTCAGCAGTCTACCCCCCATTCCCTTTGATGACCTATTAAATATTATGAGGACCCCCTCCTGTGTGCACTGTAGTCTCACTCATATCAAGATGGTGTTTAATGCCCATGAGACAAACAACAGACAGATTAAAGCTATTATACCCTGCTGCACTCCCACATTCACCCTCTACAAAGTGGAGTTGTGATGAGTTGTTTAATGGTTTTGTGGCTTAAAACCAGTTTATGCAGTAAAGCACAATGTTGGGTTATAAACGGCTTGTGAGAATTTATAGTACAGTGATCTTTCAAAACAAAAGGAGACTTACTGACCTCTGCAGCAGCTCCATCTCACAGTGTGTCGCTGATAGACATAGAGGACTTTTATACCTCCCTCTGATCCAGCAGTTGTTATTAATAAAGCTACTGAAACCTAATCAACTCAAATACTGCTTGTCAGATAGACATTATATTAAGACAAATGATGATTTTATTCTCAGCCAAATGACAGACTTCAAATTTTTTCGAACATGGTCATTTTCTGGCTTGTGAGTCAAGTATAAGGAGCTAATTATATGACGATCTGAGCAAAAATAACTTCTCATTTTCAAGAATAATGGGAAAGAAATGTTATAGATTAATGGCACTATTTATCTTTTTTAAATTTCTGTCTTTCTCTGGTGATGGCAGCACTCCCCAAGGAAAATATTCATAAAATGAAATTGAAGTCATAACTTAATAGGTTATTAAAATTTTTGAATGCATATCACTTCTTCTTTTGCGGCGCTGTAAATTTAAATTGAAGTTTGTGGCGTTCGGAGACACCGGCAGGAGTTTTTTATGGTGGCACAAGAGAGGGAGGACATGCATCTCTGTCAGTGGGGTATTTGCTATTCTAATTTTATGGCAGGCCAGATTATCAGGCAGGAATGTCAGTGTGCGCAGGCAGACTGCTGACAACACCTCAGCCCTCAGCCATGTGTTTCCATTAGAGAGAGCCAGCGTCCAGGGGTTTGTTCCTTCTATTATTTTCTATTTCTGTCTTTTATCTTGATTTAAACCAAGCCTTTCTGCATATTCTTCTCCTGTCATTTCTTTCTTGGCTTTACTCCTTGCACTTCAACTGGCCCTCTCTTTCCTCCCTATTTCCCTCCCTCCAGATCTCCTATTTTCTGTATTTTCACTTCCCCTTCTGTCTACCGTTGCTCCTCAAGGGGGGCTGAGGTCTCAACAGAGGAGACAGAGAGACGCTACACAAATCTCAGGGGGCACGAGGTATAGAGCGAGTGAAGGTGGGACACCTATCTTTAGCCTACTATCTATGTATGGACACAGTGCCAAAGAAGGTAAGATGTATGGAGGTGATTGAAAGAGAGAGAGAGAGATGGGGGGTGATGGAAGCACAGGGGTCCATCATCTCAGCTGGATGGGTGGGAGGAGATTTTTTCCTCAAGGTCAGGGGGCAAATTTATTTATTTCCCTGGAAGTTACAATGAAATTTTACTGAGTACTTTGCTCTGATGATGAGAGAGATCAGTGGCCATAAATTTGTCTTGCCATTTGGTTGCCAGTGATGAACCATTTATTATGCCGCCTTCAAGGACACAGCATGGTATTTGTATGATGGTGCTATTCTATGTAATGATATCCATTTCATTGTGCCATATAACACAAATGAGAAAATTAAGAATAAAACTGCTCGGTGCAGAGCAGGTCTAGCTTTATTCATAGCTATCTAATGGGATATGTACAGTAAATGTCACATGATATTTGTGATGCCCTTGTCCTGGTTTTACAGTAGCGGTTAAAATGTTGATGTTGTCGTGCCTTCGAAAAAGTACCAAGGGCTTTTGGTGAAGTGCAGCACAGGTGAAAAGCTTCAGCTTTTTCTAAATCAATATTTTTCCTCTTTTTTTACCCTCACAAAAACAAGACTGCTTTGAATTAGCTCTTGGATAAATAAGGTGGTAACAAATTACCTTCATAAACAACAAATTTAGCTTGTGTTTGGTTTCTCACATTCATCACTCGAAAAGAAAAGGGCTCTTGACTGCATGTTTTTGGCTTTCTTTCGTGCTGACTCTCAACACAAAACAGACACCTCCAGGGTCCCTCAGTGGGCATGATGAACTAATGCTCTTTATTGATTGGCCATTTAAAAGCCTCTTGTAGCCTTGGGAGTATGTTAATGCCATGAGGCCCTTTCCCCTGCTGCCCAATGGTCCCCAGGGCCCTTGTGCGTATTCCTCAGTGGGCTATCATAGGGAGTTCATTAATGGTCAATTACTAATATCTGAAGAGACTCATTGTGTTACAATGAGGCAGTAACTGGGCATCTGTCTCTGCTGCTTTGCAAACAGACATTGCAACAACATGAAGGCTTTTATAGCAGCGGGATCACACACTTAAAGTACACACAAAACTACATGCCAAAAGGATCATGTTAGGGATAAAGAACCACATCCCATTATTTAAGTGTCTGAGGCTCTTATGTGGATTTAATGTTATTTATTTGACTTCTTATTTCAAGGGATATGCGTGTTGTTTTTGCAGAGGGCCTGCAACGATACCTCTGGGATTTTTTTTCCTGAGTAATTTTCGATTTCTGTTTAGTGATTGTGCATGGTGAAAACCTTAAAGTATAACATATTGGAGCGCTCACACGATCCTGACCTGTTTATGCGAGGAGACTTGATAGCTTGTCAGGCCCCAAGTGGGGAAAAGGCCCCTGAATGAGGCGAGGCATCCTTTGACTGCTGGGCTGATATTTGTGGATAATAAAAGGAATAAATCAGACAATGGGGCTGAATATTTCATTTGTTATCCATATTCCTTATGGGAAAATGATAAAGAAATGTAAAAACAGCAATTTCCCACCAGCCCCTGCTGGGATTGTGCTTGAGCAGAAGGGCTGTTTTCATGTCTGAAGATAAAGTGCATCTTTACCAGCCTATTCTCTCTGGTATAAATCTAACAGGCAGCTTATACATTACCTGTTTCAACGCAACATAGTTTTGCATAAATATGTTAGTGTAATGTGTTATTATTTCCAAGTATTTTCCTCTTCTCACTTCCTGTCTGTCAACATGTCTCCTTCTCTCACTGTAAGTGTCCCTCCTCCCTTCCTTTCATGTCCTATATCCACTCTCCAGAGGACAATATTCAATCTCTGGGACTTTGGGTTCGACTTGTGATGACATTATAATGACCTTCACTTTTTGCTCCTTCTGGTGATAGATGCCCTGAGTTATCTCTCCCTTTGCTGAGAGGCGAAGATTATCTGAATGAAATGGGCCTGTGAAGTGATAACCACCGTGCATTGTGGGCACTCGGCTACTTTGCAAATGGCAGAAAATAAACACGGTAGAGCAGAGTAGAGGTTCTGTGCTCAGCTGGCTTTGGTCCCAGACTCAATCTAAGTTTGGAATGTAGTTTTGAATGCATCCCAAAGCTGATAAGCAGCTAATCAGCAGGCATATTAAACAAAAAAAAAGATACTAACAGCGGTCACTTATCAACAAAAATTAATGAACAATGAGATTTTTGCCAACTTAAATCAGCAATGAGCAGTTTCACCCTTTAATATATTAGGTACAACTTGCTAAAAAAAACAATCTGTTTTTGTTAATTTCCACAATTTCAGGTTTTTTTAAAAAAAATTCATGTAATTTTTGGGTTGGAAGAACATATGGCTGTGATGAATGCAAGGCAAAATACAGACACTCATGAGGCCACCACTTAACTATCTGCACAGACTTCTTATGCCAGGAAAAAAAGGCCTATTTGGTGGGCTTTTTTATGCCAACTCAGCACTCTGTCCCACAGTGCCCCATCCCATCTGTCAGTGGACCCTTTAGTGCCGGGAGCACAGGGGTGGCAGGGGCTGAAAGCAGGGCAATTGGGATCAGTCTGTGTCCCATTGCCACTATCAGTTTTGCCCTGACAACATATCTACTTTTCACTTTCACCCCAGAAATTGGGAAGGCAGAGGGGGCCTTCACAGAGGCAGTGGCAAGAGCAGGAGATGATGGACATGAAAATGAGCTTCTTTTTCCCCTTCGCTGAGTGGATGGAAGAAAATGTGGTGTCATATCTTGTCAGAGCTTGGCTCCTGGCCAAAAGGATATTCATGCTGAAGTACGTCCAACCACCTTGCTGCATATGATTTCACCGTTAAACAAGATGAACAGGCTGGAAAGTGCTGCATATTACACAGAACTTATCACAAATTAATCAAAAACACTGTGCTGCAAATGTCTGCATGGTAACTTCAAAAGGAAACTGCATGGTAGGGCAGTTTGGCCAACTTTGACATTTTGTTTGCCTTCCTCAAAAAACATTTTAAACTTGACAACAACTGATATCAATGTGCAGTTGTATTTACATCAGTGCAATAGCTTTCTCTTCCCCCCACCAGAAAAGTGTCAATTAGGCAAATCAGTGTCCTTTTCCATCCTACTTATCATGGGGTTTTAATACTGCAGCATACAGAGCTTGACATAACAGTTGTAATAGCATTTGACTTTTTTGTTACAAGTGCGTCTTATATTAGGATGGATCATGTGCAATATTTAAACTGACTTTGGCACAGTATAGAAATGTGTATTTTTAATGTTATACATCGCACCTTACAAATAAATCAACGTGTGCAACACACACAAACATGTACACACACACATCTCTGTCTTCTGTTCATGTTCCATTCACAGTCTCTTTATTATTGCAGCAGAGAAAGGGGAACATTTTTAGAGGAATCAAGCAGACTCAGGTATGTGTGATCAAAACCTTATTAAAAATACATTACAAACTGACATTGTTTACATAGAGAATTATAAAAAGCTATCTCAAAAGTAAAGAATGCACTCTTCTGTTCAACTTTTTCTACTTTAATAACATTACATTTCTTTAAAAACCTTTTGCGGGATTACATTTACAAATCAATAAAATAGAAGGATGACTACAACAAAATGTATTATATCTTTATTTGCATTTCTTATTCTATACAAATCAGATTTATAAAAAACCCATAAATTTAATATTTAATATTAAATACTGCAGTAATGGAAACAAAAACGTCTTTTTCCACAGGTGCAGCTCTTTAATACTGCGACTCTGCTGCATGATTTGGCTCTACATTGGGCAGAGGAGTGGGCGAGGGGCCGCTCTTCTGATCATTGATGACCGTCAGCCAGCACAGGCCTCTGGTGATATGTGGGCCCTCCGAGCTCCGGTAGCCCCACCACACCACACCCTGGGGTGCAACAAATATCAGCATTGTAATTTCACGCCTGTGATTATTATCGCGAGCTCTATCTCTGACTGGGAATCCTCCACCCATCCTCTTTAGTCCTCCCAGCTGAGATACTGTTTAACAGCCTCTCCCCTGGACCTGTGCACTCAGACACACGCGCTCTCAGGCACACACACTTACGCGTGTACACACCCAAACACACACAATGTTTTAATGTCTGTCCTCCATGGGCCCGTTTTCAGCTTTCTCATTTCTTCTTCTCCCATCTTCTGTTAATTCACCACCATCTGCCTCAGCATCTGTTTGAGGAGCCAGAAAAAAGTGTCTGCCATGCCGGAGAAACTCTATGCTTTTTCTCTCTCTTGTTTTTTTTTTTTTTCTTGCTGCCTCTCCTCATTCCTCACCCTCTTGCCCATTTAAATGCCAGTGGCAGCATCCTCTTCAGTCTTTGTCTGGCCTTCTGCTCCACCCCCTCTTCTAACTGGCCCTGATTTAGCATAATCTCCAAAAACCTTGAGCCCTCCCCCTCTGCCTTCTCCAAACACACACACACACACACACACATACAAACTGTATGTGTGAACTGAAACTCTTCCACTTCTTCTCATCATCCACTGGGATATGACAGAAAGGACATTCACATCCTCTTCACATGAAAGCACCTTTTTGATATTTATAGTCAGGAACATACAAAGTAGTTTTGTCATACCTAAATATTTGACAAAAACTCAACTCACCCTCTTGAAACAAACAAACAAACAAAAACACACAAACAGAAAAATCTGAAATGGTACAGAGGTTGGCAAATACCAAGAAGATAATGATCATTTTTTAGGGCAACAGGGAAAAAGGTGAGTTTTACAAGGATTAAAGGAGGATGCTACCTGCTCTTCACCGTCAACTCCACACCGTTAATCCGTCCATCCCTGCTCTATATTTAACTGCTTCCAGAGCCCTTTTCCTCCCAGTCCTTTCTTTCCGCCTCCTGCCTGCACTCCTATCTTCCTTCTCTCCTTTGAGGTTTTAGGCAACAATAGGACTGTCCACTCCACAGCCGGGCTGAGCCACAGGATCCATCCCCGCCAGAAGAGATTACAAGCATTCTTCAGTCGGGCCGCAGTTGTCGTGGAGACCTGGGATGCTGGGAGGACACTCTTCTGAACATGCCTGTGCTTTTAGGCTGAAATTTTCATTGGTTTCCATTGTTGCTGGGACATTTGTAAACCGCTCATTATTTTTGAGGCAAAAAGGCCTTTAAAATATGATTTACTGCTTATCTAAGTATCAGAATTAGCACATGCCTGCAGGGAAGTGAGCATCCTGTTACAATCATCACATAAGAGACACAAATATAGCATTATTCTAGTCTAAAACGTTTATATTTCTCCATTTTAGATAAACCATAATTTTTATATTCAGCGATTGTTACCTCAGGTTAACTATCTAATTACAATTATGTAGATAATTGCATGCAATGATAGTGATAAAATGTTCCTATTTTCTCTGTAACTACCATAGCTGTGATTTGCATTTAGTCACAGCTAAATGACAGCATTAGTATGACAACAAATACTATGCCATCATTCATCTTTCCTTTTCTCTGTTAGTCCCTCTCTGTCCCAAAGTTGTTCACTTTCTTCCTATTGTGTTTACATCTTGGGAGGGACATGTGTCCTCTCAGGCCCACTGGGACCAGCAGTGTTTATTTAGAAAATCTTACAGACGGCAGTAACACTAACACTTTAGGCCTTGCCACAGGCGAGAGGTATTAGAGTCATCTAATTAAATACAGGGCTGGACGTCCTCTGCTCCCTGCTTCCCCTCAGGCCGACATGGATTGGACAGCTTTGTGCAATATGCTAAAACATATGGGGCGATGCTTGGGACTCTGAATAGACATGTGATCTTTGACACTGCAGCCACTTCAGATAATTGTGATTATAATAATTTCTTCCTCTTCATCATATTATTATATTATCCAACAATTCTGTCTATGGACAATGATTTCCTCCTCCCTCCCTCCCTCCCTCTTTCTCTCATTTCCACATTCTCTGTGGGGAGCTTTTGTCTGATAAGTTGTCACATTAAGTGCTAACTTTTGGGTGATCGCCGGGCTTTTCTTTCTATCTCTTTATGGCCAGACCCTCTAATAGCTGTCCTGCGGCAGCGCCTGAGGCAATCATGTTAGAAATAAACAGGCTGACACAGTCATTTACTCAAATCGTCCCGGCACTATTCACAACCCTCCCCTGGTGATGATCCTTCGAACAACAATTATTTCAAATGTCAAAGATCCAGGCCTTCGGGGCATAGACAAATGAACATTAAAAATCTATTACCAAACACTTTAAAATATATATGTAGGCTTTCTTTATTTTCCTTTCAAAAGATCAGAACAAAGAGAGCCCATGTAGCCAAACTTGAACAAATTTAGACAAAAAAGACCAAACAAACATCACATTATAGTGTTCAGTGATCAGTTTGGGTAAATTATTTTTATTTATGACGATGTAATGAGGCCATATGTCACTGGTGCTGTAGAAAGCTCTGAGGTGATGGAGTTTGCCCACAGAGGTTTGTGTTTGTGTTTCATCTCCTTGTTTCCTTTTGTTTCACGTGACTCTATCCGGAGGGGTGGCCTCTGATTTGCTGTCACACTGAGCTGTTCTACATGACCTCTCATAACCTCATCTCATCTCTCCGAGGACTCCCAGGAACCTTCGGCCGACCCTGCTGATGAGATGAAGATATTTCCACCTCAGCCAACTGAAACCTCTAGGCGATAATGGTTTTTGAGTGGTCACAATAGTCGGAGTTTGACCTGTCTGATTCTTTGATTATCGCATCTAAAGTTAAGTGACGAGAGGGATGAAGAAAGATCATTAATGAACAGAAGGAGAAAGTGTTTCTACAGTTTTCCCCCTTTAACTGCAGAGTTGCTTTGTTTAACCACATCCTGTTTTGCCTTCTTGTAAGTGAAATGTCCAGTTAAGATGTATCAGTCTAATGTAAAAGTATTGCTTGCAGTATCAATCTATTCCATGTGATTGCCCCTCATGATGGGCACAAAATCCATCCAGTGATAATGGCATCCATCTCCGCCTTTATATTGCATGTATTTGTTACCTCTGGCCCAGTAGCAATAAATCCAATCTAGTCTCCTGGATGTGGACCGCTGACCACTGCGAACTGGTCAAGGAGAGTGGCTACAGTTCATTTCACACCAACGCCCATCATGATTACGGAGAGATTAAAAGCCCCCTCCCCTCCTACTTTGGGGCTGCTCTTAGCCAATAAGCATACATATTTTAGATTTAATGTGTACATTGTCCTGTCAGGAGCATCTACTCATTTTGAATGATTTGAAATCTTAATTAAACTCTGGTTGGAGTGAAATCTGAATTTAAATCTACCAGCACTGTGGCGAAGCAGTTTACGTTACATTACCTTTGAATTGAAGGATGAAATGTACACAGTCCTAATTGTTAAACTCCACCTCTCATCGTGAAACAAAACCTCATGAAATTGCATTGCTAAGTTCTTGCTTGCTGTGATTTTATTGCATTATCTGCTTTATCCCTCCCTCCTCTTGCCAGCCTAACAGCACAAAGTTTAATGTACAGCCATGTCAATACATACCACATTTCTCAGATATTACTGTCAAACAAAGCTTCATATTTATCTATTGTCAACTCTGACCCCACAACTTTGCTAGTATGATCAATTCAATCAATTAGCTCAAAGAACTAACTTTCTTAACTCTTTTAAGTCAAATAGAAATAACTAGCAGTACTTTTACTTCTAGGGAGTATAAAACAAATCAGAGACATCAAAGTTTTGTTTCCTTCTTTGGAGCATTGGTAAGCATGCAACTGACTAATTATTATCATTATTATTATTATTATTATTATTATGTTAATTATTCTACTAGACCTTTAATAAGCCTAGCCACAGTTGGAGGCCAATGTTAAGTTTAGAGGACTGCAAAATATTACTTAAGATTAAAATTAACTGGACTTATAATAAATATATAATATGATCTGTAGGTGGACACTTATCCTATAGTATACTTTATGTCCAGTTTTTTTTTGTAAAAGATCAGACTTTTGAGACAGCTTCTTAAAAATAACATATCGACTCCTTACATCATTAACTTGTGGGAAACTCATGTACCAATAATAGGTAACACTGTGAGTGTTCATTTCTATCAAAGCACACAAATGTTAAGTAGTAACAGTGTTTCAACTATGGAAAGAATCAGTGGTAACTCCACTGCAGTGGAAACTCTCCTCAGTTCAGACCTGCCTTAGAAATAAGAATATTTCCTGTAATACTGCTCAATTGTGTTTTACTGATTTCAAAGCTTGTTATCGTCTCATGCTAAATGGCAAATGTTAGAAAAAATGATCATCCTGCACAGACTGCAATGCTCTCTGAGACAAGAGACTTCACTCGGCTCGTGAGCACCCAGGACTCTCATCAGCAGTGATTTCTTCAACCGATCACGACCATCCCCAGGGGAGCTCTAAGTGGAGCAGATGGCAGACAAATAGCGTTTAAGGGGGTGAAAATTAAGGAGTTTTACAGGATTTTCATCAATTACCTGGGCTAATGTATCAATATAGAGTAAAAAAATGTTATTGGTAATGTTTCTGACAGCACCATCAATATATTAATAACAGCAGTGCAAGGCATCAATCTTCATTTTCCAACTTGAGAAAGTGTTTCTCAGCAACACAACACCTGATGGTAAAAGTTCAATTCTTGCTCTTGTTAGAGCCCCAGCCTGTATTTCTATGTATCATACAATCATTTTTGTCTCAGCCAACATGTTGGGCCTCCAGTACATTTCATAATGGCAGGCAATGAGCGAGTCATTGTCCTGCATTAGCATGTTACGGTACAGGGAGTTAAAGAGCCCAATTTCATCTCTGCCCCACATCCTTCTGATGGGATGGGCTCTGATGGGCTTGTGTGTTAGAAGGCTGGTTGCTAGCTTCATAAAGGATGATACAAGTGTGTCACAGCTTCATAAAGCAGTAAGACATGCTTTCTTGAGCCTGGAGAGATTGCTAAACTAAGATCTAATACAAAACAATCCTGTTTTAGCCTTAAAACATTGCAGCTGAAACCTTGTAGATAAAAAAGGGTGTAGCGCTTTTATCCTGGTCAAGAGCGTGCTGTAAATAACACCAGGATTTGTGACATTAGTTAAAGCTTTATAGCTAACCAAATTCCTGGTCCTTTATAAAAATAACAATAAATAAAACAATCAACCTCTGTGAGAACAGATTAAAACAAGTGACAAACTCAAAATGTACAACAGATCAGAAAATTACTGAGGTGATGAGTTACTAAAATCCTTGCCAGAAGGGAACATGATTTTATGTGATGTATGTGGACAAAAAAATAAAAAATTAGACCATCCTTGTCTTTGAGGCAATGAGTAGCCTTGTCTCAAACAGCATAAATGAAGCTATGAAGGTTGGGTTTAGTATAGAACCAAAAGCTCAAACTGAAAAGGTGAAGAGGAGTCAGCGCTCAAGAGAGGAAAACAGCCTTCACTTTAAAATCTTTGAAAGGTCTAGAAGTTATTTTTCAGGTCTTTACTTCCAACTCATATGTTCCTCCTGAGTCCTAATTAATATGTTAAGACTTCTGTAATTAAAATGCTCCTGGTGTAAATGCAATATTCAACAGTTCTCCTGACAGTGATATATTCTACATGGATTATCCTCAGTGATTTTGACTTGCTAATTAATCAACATTATTTATGATGATAAAAGAGGGGGAAAAAACTTGCTGATGAACAGACTGCCTCAGCAATCATGATGTACGCAGTCAAGTAAACTTTTGAAATATTTATGATTCGATGTAAATGCTCTGGTGTTGCTGAAGACTTCTTCGCTCCTATGAATTTATGTTTATTTCACTTTTTCAAACTTAAAAATATGGTCAAAGTGTACAGTGTACTATAAGACTGTACAGTCTTATAGTTTTCAAGCAAATTTGTCTATGAACTGTGGGTGCTCTACAGAACTCATAATTACAATGCAGGCATTTAATGAATGCTTTATAACCTTATGTATGTAACTACTTGTAAGACATATAGAAGGACATTTTAGTTTTTAGTTAGTGAGGGTTTAATATACATTCATCAACAAATCCTGTGATGAATGATTGATATCACAGCATAACATTGTTGTAAACATATGTAATAATATGTATGGATTACAATATGCTGTATTATGAAGCATTATAAAGCAACTCAACGTCATACACATGCATGTGTTCAAACATCCCTGAAAATACATTAAGCTTGAAGAATCATTCTTGACCTTGGAGTTAGTAGTTGGACAAATAAACACACACATGCACAAACACATACGGCTGAATATCCAGTGACTCACCTTCTTGCAGAGCGTTCACCTGCATTTTGTGGCCTTTGAGGCCTTGCGGCTGGTTTTTGCTCTGTATTGTCTTTTAGCTTTATTGCCTTTTTTGTATAAATACATCTATACTTGATTGATATATGTATAAAAATACTGCATACATCATAGTCCCTTTTAAAAGAAAATGATTACAGTTGTTTTGTGTTATATTGCAAATCATTTATTGTCTGTTAGTTAGATGCTTTATATGATTAGTGACAATTGTTGACAAATACATTATTGACTTTAAGAAACTCTTATAGCAGCAATATGGTGTGCCATTATTTGATTGTTGGTTTACTATTAATAAATTTAAAATAAAATAAAAACTAAAGTAGTAACCTAGTTGGTTATTACAACAATATAGCTGTTACAGTAGAAAACTATTGGGTCAATTGTTTGATCCTCCATGTTTCTGGTTTCCTGGTGGCCTTACTCTCAAATCCCAAATTATTGAAGGCTTAGGATCCTTAATTATTCCAGCACAACAAGGGCTAATCTACAATTTTAAATTGTAGTCTCCCTGAAATAAAGAAATATGCACACCCACTTCCCAAGGCTTCCAGGCTTAGCCCTGCCCATTTTGTTGTTTTCTGCCGTTTGTCTCTATTCATTTGCATTTTTATGCAAAGCTGTGAGAAACTTGCTGCCACGAGTACATTAAGAAAACCATTAATCACAGTGTAACACAGAGTGAAACAGCGACACACCTGTCCTGTTGGTTGAGGGACTTGTTACTTATCACTCACATTGGACTGGACAATGACGTGAACCTGAGATGGACACATCCAGAACTCTCTCCAACAGGAAGGATACCGTTCAGTTGTGTTTATAAAATGTTTTCAAAAGCTTTACAACTTAACTTTTTGCCCTGTACTCTTTGTTTTTATTATTTTTTATTATTTTATTTGTTTTTTATTTATATAAACCTCTCTGGAGGTTTGTGGTGAACCTGGCATGTTTTGCTTCATGGCCAAATGAAAACAAAAATTGCAATATATGTATACTGATTGCAAAAGCTGTATAATTAATAAATAATCATTGTGTGTTGATGATGATTTTAATAAAGTCTGAGGCCTGAATTTGTTCTAATATGTTGCTTCCACCAGCTGCTTATCCTGTAGCTAAATAAAGCCTAACTGATAGCTCAAGCTATATGTCCAATGTTACCAAAACTCTAAAGCGCCAATTACAGGTTCCTAATTTGCACTTAGACCAAAGAGAAGCTGTATTTCAAAACATCATGAGAAAAACAGTGGGAATTAGCCAACCATCAAGGAAATAAGCAAATAAACAGACAGCATAATGTAATAGTTGTAGTGCGGCTCCTGAAGTTGATGTTCCACCTACCTTTTCTGTTTTTGTGAAAGGAACATTAATCTGACGCACCAGTGGAGCTCTGTCTAATGTGAAAATGTAGAGTTTTTTTCCTCCTGCTTCTGCAAGGAAGAGGCTTCTATCACACTAATGATAATAAATGGCAACTAATGGGATGACCAAACATAACAAATGGAAAGTTTTAAAGGTATGGGGGCCACATTAAATCTGCAATGACATCCACAAGTCAGAGCGGTGTCTGTGCTAAACAAGAAAAATTGATCACTGTTATGAGTAAAGTTTCACAGCTCCTAATAACGTACATCATATACATCCTGTATAGTGTATATTTTTCACAGGTTCAAAAGCTGTAATATATTATAGTGTCCATATAATGAGGCAATATACTCAACCCAAGCTATAATCCAACACTGTCCAGTTCAGGTTGTCTTCATTTTAAACCTAAAATGATTTGTCCTCAGGCATCAAGACTGAGATCAGTTTCTGACGATAGCTGAGAAATTAAATCGAACTGAACAAAGTGTCACATTAATGGCTATTTCATGGAATCACAAATGTCTTGCAGTTAAATTTACTGCTGTTAAATTGTGATGTGAGATATACAAACATTGTACTTAAGTGAAATTTAAGATATTTTACTTTAGTATGTCCATTACTCCTACTCCACTCTATTTATTTATCTATTAATAGATAAAACTATATACAACAGTATCTAAAGTTGCTAAAGCCAGCTCTTCCCCAAGAGCAACTACAACAGCTACTTACACATAGGTGCAGCAGTAATTATAATGCAGTAATTGATACTATAACTGCATTTTGCTAATAATTCTTATCTACTTTCGCTTGACATTTTCAACCTAAGACCATTACTTGTAATGGGATATTTTTGTATTGATACTTTTACTTGACTAAAAGGTTTAAACACCTCCAACACATTCCTGGCTCCAGTGTATGTTTTAGCGTTTTATTTAATCTAGAAATATCCCAAACAGCATTAGAAATAGTATTTCATAAGCAATTGTTCTGTGTTTGGCTTAATATTAGTGCACAGAGGCCTGGTGTGTATCTTCTGATGCTGAGAAGTCTCCAAGAATTTCAGGTCTTTGTGCATTTGGCATTGAGTGGAACTGCATTTGTCTTAATGATCGTGCTCCTTGAGCTGATTTTTGTTTCACAATAATCAATATCAAAGTCGCCAGTGGCAGCACTGCCCAAGAAAGGGGGGCGCAAATGCAGGGAGGCATTCTTTCTCTGCATCGGCCTTGTCAATGTAACAATGCTTTTAGAGTTTGGCCCTGAGCATCTAAACACACTCTCAATCACTCCTGAAATCCTAGTAGGCCACACTTGGCTGCTATTGTAACTTAGATACAGTCTCAATTTGTATGTTGTCTCTCAGTAGACGTGGGAAAAATAAATGGATTGATCTTTCGTCCCAGTCCAACAGTTACAGCACATCTGCTTTCAGACATTATTTATAAAAAGTGTCACTGCTGACAAATAAACAGGTATGTTCACAACTTCTGGATTATATTGTTATCATACCTGGGCGATGTTTTCACACTTCATTCATCTAACATACCATGAAAACATAGCTCTAGCACTGAACTGTCTTTGATATCAAATGAGAGAAAATTGTGTTTTTATTATAAAAAAGCAAGCGATAATTATGTTTAAAAAAACCCAAAGAAATCTGAAAGGGCAAAAAGACACATTATCATTACTATAATTTACTATTGAACACATCATCAAGAGTGACAAAGAGGGTAAAACTATATTTTAAATCATCTTCTCCTTTTTAAAACTCTTTCTTAAGCCACAATCTACTGCATATCCCTACAATTATCCAAGTAATAAACTGAGAATAAGCAGGGGCTAATGACTGAGATGAGTCTTCAAACAACATGACTTTCTTTGAGATACTGATTTGTTTCATCTCACTGCACTAAGTAAATTCAAAAATGTTTGACACAGTTTCAACATTGAGTGTGAACGCTGAGAATGCAGAGCCAGAGTTGCACACACACACATGAAATTCAGCTACATTTCTAGGCTTTATTATTCTGATCAGATTTATTCAGATTGTGGTCCGATGAAGCAAAGGGAGGGTGTCAGAGCCATGCAGCCCCGTTTGGCCCCTCAGTGACCAGAGAGGAGGTGATAAATGACTACAACACTCATCCCTGTCAGCACTGGTAGGAGGAGGGGGGGCAGCCCTCCTACCGTGAGCTACATCATCCTAACAACATTATTCTTTTCATGCGGCTTGTCGATAGAAGCCCCGTGTGATTGGCATGGGGATCCGCTCAGGTTAATTGGAAGCCTGAACTGTGTAACAGCACGGGAAGCTGAGCAGACATTGTCCCCCTTGTAATAACACAGGAGGCCTGTGTGTCTGTGTATCGATTACATCTTAGGTTCATGGCACCCGTATGGGAATGAAATATCAGAGGACAGGTTATGGATGTTACCATCAATGGCACTGAAGGAGCGGAGATGGGCCACTTGTACCAAAGAAAAAAAAAGCCTTCATTGAAACCCTTTAAAACATGACATTATAGTATCTTGGTTAATCAACAGCCCTCATACCTCCAGCCACAGCACCTCTGATACTGTTCTGTAAGCCTGAAGTTAATAAATCCTGTTTACAAGCAGAGATATATGAACTTGTTTGGCATGTAACAGGTGGATTTGCCCTCAAGTCCAAGTTTTGAGGGCACAGAAACGCTCTGTCTCTTCCTCTCATTTTGACCACCCCCCTCAACTCTTTAGCTTCCTTTTGATCAAGGGCCCATATCTTGCATTAGATGGGGGACACATGATACCTCATATAGGAGGTAACCTAACACACAGCTCCCAACGATGAAGCATGGCTCTCAGTCCTGTGGACTAGGCCACCCCGGTCAGCGGTGAGATTAAGGAGGCACTGTGAGTGACAGTGCTAATATGCAGGACAGGAGAGTTAGGGCATGTTATTTTTTGGTTTCTCACAGCTTTTAAAATTAGTTGCAGCCTTTCTTTTAAGAGAAGACATAGATCATCTGTAATTTGCCTGCGCTTTGTTGCATCAGTCTCCTATGAAACAACCTGCCAAGTCTGTGAAGTGTTAAGAGTCACACTCTTATTATCGCCTCGATCATCCCAGGTGGCACCTTGATGCATTGTTTAGCGACCAAGGTAAAGGGTTTGATGCCATAACTCAGAAATTTTGCTTATTAATTTAGAAATTAATTACAAACACAAAGTGACATTTTACAAGAAATGTTTAGCATAGCATGAATTATCGCTGCTGTAAATTGGATGCAAGCAACGGAGTGCAAAGCCTTGACTTGAGCTCTTTGTGATTAATAAAAGAAGCTTTCACTTCAGTTTTAAAGCCAGTCATGAATGAACGATACGAAGGGATGAAACAAAACTCCTCCTCCAGTTGAAGGACAAGCTGTTTTAAGGGTGGATGTGAATTTTAAAAGATGTATTAGATTAAGAGGAATCAGGGCTATCATTTATAGTATTTGTTGTCCTGTCAGACAGTTCAGTGACTAATTGTCAATGAAGGACATAACTTAAGATGGAGGTCACACACTTATTCAGTAGATTGCAATTTCTGCCTTTTGATATGCTAAATAAGTCAATGTATGTCACTAAGTTTTCTTTTCTTTTGCTGATGATCACATTATTGTGTGACATTTTGTCTTAGACAAAATGCCTGCATTAGCAACTGCACAGGCAGGCAATGACTTGGACACCCTCACTCTGTTCTGTGGAACACAAACAGGAGGTCCAGCTTTGTCTCCTGTGGAGCAGAGGATCTGGATTCTACATGAGTGACTGAGACACAGCATCCTCCATCCTGCCTTTCATAGCCCCCTCATAGAGCCCCACAAGGCCCACCACGTGGCTCTCAGCGCTGAGGTCCAGATTGTGCCACTGGGCTGGTACCGGACTGGAGGTGGGCGATGGAGCCCCAATCCATCTCCCGCAGGAGCCCGGTGACGGGAGCATCGGTTGCCCACTCCTCGGCTCTGAGCACACTCAGGAAGATGGATTGGTTGGCCAACTCACCAAAGGAGGCAAAGCATGCCGTTAAGAGCCTGTGCATCACTTGGCTGCTCATATGCAAAGTTTGATGAAAGAGGTTTTTCTGGGAGCGATGAATTAGGGCTCCGCTGTGAAATTAGATTTCTGGTGAAAACCTTGCAAGGTTTAGATGTAGCATTGTTTCTTCAGTACTGTGTTATAGTAATCAAAAATAAAAAGAAATGTAGCTGGAAATTCAAAGATTAATGATAAAAAATTAACATCAGAATAGCTAACAAACCTGAAAAACATGTAAAATAAAGTAAAATTGTGTGTAAAATAAACAGCAGAAAGAAGAAAAGGCAGAAGATACCACACTGACATACGAGGTGCTAACGTAGTGTTACCAACACTGTTTATTTGTCTCAATTAATCAGGTGACAAACAACAACTGTCCATCATTGTTGAACTATATTGCATGTACAGCAGGTTGCACAGTGGGTGAGGGGAGAATGGAATAGGAGACATGCAACAAACAAATGGAGAGCATATGAAATATCCCACTCTGATGAAATAAATCTTGTGGAAAAATTGTCTCATCTTCAGAAACAGTCCAAATTGCTCGGCACTTTAACCTGATACACTAAGGATCCCGCCTCCTCCTCTCTGTGACCCAAACCTAAAACGGCGGCGTGAACACTGACAAATTTGACAAAGGGAATTTGCTCAAAAAACACAGCCTCTATTTGGTCAGCCAAGCGGCAAATATGTCGGATGATATGGTTTATTAGGCAATCCATTTCTCCACAATAGTGGGGCCATCTGCAAAGGTTAGCGTGCATAGGGTTCGTATGGCAAATTCTATCTAATCTGCCTTCGAAGGGCCGCCGCAAAAACTCAGTGGCACATTTTTCATGTACGTACGATTTGGAATGCAAATAGAATAGCTGATGAAAGAGGTGACCTTCTAAGTGCAGAGCAGCGGGGGCTTTGTGGAATATGCAGAGGCAGAATAGAATAGAAAAGAATGAGTTACTGCCACTGCCACCTCAGCTGCATTGTAATATACGACTGTGGCTCAGATACAAGTGAACCTGGCCTCAAGAACATCTAGGTTAATCTCTGAGGATGGCACATCATGTACTCTGCAAAAAAAAAAAAAAAAGCTGGCTCGCAGAATTATATGCCTTTATGCACTGAGTAAGGTTTCCAATGTCAAGCAAAATATCTCAAAAACAATGAGTTTCATAATATGTATTAGAAGATTTAATATCCAAGTTTATTTATACAATATTTAAGCTTTTAAATGGATAAATCATAACAAATATTTTGTAGACATCTCACTAGATTTATGGTTTTACTTTTGAGACAAAGTTGACTGACATTAATTTGGATTTATGCCTTCACAGAGCATTTTGCGTAATAAATAGCAGCACGTATGGAACATTAAGTGGCCAATCCACTTGATGGATGCTCTAACATGCTGAAAATCTAACTCAAAATGAAAGTTGGAACAAGATATTCCACGATATAAAGGTGAGACTATATGTCAATAGTGTAGTGTACGGACTCCTTTGTCATACGTAGTGCAAAACTTGAACACATAGACAAATGGGTGAGGTGTACCATGGTCATTCAGCCGTGCATGTCTCATCTGTAGCCAGCTTTGGCAGAGTAGTCATCTTCATTCCCTTTGTCCTTACTGCAGTAGGTAATCTATCAGCCTTGAGACGTGCTGGAGAGTCCGGCTGGCCTACTCGCTCTCCCATTTGAATTGAGAACCCAGTTTCTGTTTTACCCGTGGTCCCAGTTAGACCAAGCTGCAATTGAGAGTGAGTGAGCTGTCCTTGATTCATATTACTGTCCCAGTATGATTGAGCTTCTTTGGTATGGCCAGAGAATGGAGCGAAAATTGAGCACTTTACTTTGCAGGGTTGAAATCCCAGTACTGCATGTATGCATTTTCTCAGGGTTTTTCATGGGACACGCTTGAGGTGCAAACTTTATGTTGTGCTCAATGAGATAGAAACTTCTGACTATTTAAGGTGCTATTTGGAAGTTTGTGAATGTCACTATGTTGTTTTCACTCAGTTTAAAATCAGTTGCAGCTAATTGGCAAAAAACGTTGTTAAAGACTAAGGCTTGAGTAAAATGAGACTGTTTTCAGCTGCCAAACACCTCACATGTAATGCAGTCGCGCAGAGTTTTTACACCTTCATGACTGCATGCAGCAGATTCAATGTAAACCACAGTGCCCATGTTCATGGTTATTGGAGGACCATATCGCCTGTATCAATTGAGCGATGTCTGGACAACAATGGAGGTCTCTTGCAAATGTTTCATGAAAATCAATTCATTGTTCAATGCATTCATCTGCGTCCTGTTTTTGGTTCACAAAAATATATATATAAAATACTGCCAGGCTCTTCCTTTCAGAAGCAGTATAACTGGAAAAATGAACTATGACAAATGCATACAGATTATCAGTAAAATGATTGTTAGATGCATCTTTAGGTTAAGTTTCAGCCTAAATATGCACTTAACACCTCAGTCGTCATCTACTGAGGTTAAAAAAAGTTAGCTAATGTGGCCCATCAGGTGACCTTATCCTGTGTAAGCCAAGAGAGTATCTTTCTGTTGATGATTAAATCAATAGAGATTTGACACAGACTTGTGGGAACATGCCTGTCTTATTTCAGCCAGTTCCTCCCCTCATGGTTAGCTGTGGGGGGATTCATCACCTGACTGGTCTCTGTCACCTGATGGAGATGGGCCTTTAGCCGCAGTTTGATAGAGGGAGCCGATTATGATGCATGTCGATCGTTCCAGCAAATATTGACATGGAAACAGTGAGAGAACAACCCCACGGCTCATAGCTCTTTCTTCCCATACTGGCTGCGCCGCTCGCCAACTCTGAATCGCACAGACGCACACACACAAAACATTACGCACCTACAGTTTACAGCCATTTTCACAAATATACACACTTACTTACTGTGTGCACACAAAGATGCCCAGAAACCAATCATCCCAATCGATGGTGTCTCATCAGCTTCTCAGGGTACATCCCAGCTCCATTTACTATTAGTACCCTGGTTTGTGTGTTTATGTGTGTGTGGGAAGCTGATTGGTTATTCATGTTTATTTACTTAAGGGTGGAGGCAGAGGCCATTTCCCCTGCCACACTACGCTAATATTGCCTCTTAACCCCCTTGCTGTCTCTCCTACATCTCCACAGGTTTATATTTCTTTCTGTACCTGTCCAGGGAAGCAAAAGGGTAAATGATGAAACGCAAACATTTTTTGCTGTGAGAGAAAAAACAAAGTCTGTCAGGGCTGTGAAGACAGTGGAAAGAGACTGGGGGAGTGAGAATGAAAAGAGGGGATGGAGTATGTGTGCAGGAAGGGGGGGGGTGGTGCTAATGACAGGTGTGTCTGTAAATTCTTCATCCTGCATAGACTGCTAGGGAAACTGCTTGGCAGGGCACTCATCCATGACTTTACAACTAATCCTGTTTGTAAGTTATTATTTATCTTCTGCAAAGTTTGTCAAACTCAGGCTTTGATTTCTCCCCCTGAGTTCCCTCTCGTGGCCCGCTCCCGCACATGCTCCCCACATAATTTATGACTGCCTCTGGTCCTGATGACAGATTATTAAAAGTAGAATTAGTTTTTTGCTGGGGATTTTTCCTGTGGGAATTGGGAAGGCAGGGCTCTCAGAGGAAGGTCTCTGACGAGGTCTCCATTACTAATAGAGGCGGATTTTTTTCCTTCCCTGTGTGATGGCGGAGTGAGAAGACTAATGATTTGAATTTACTGTGGCAGCCGTCACGTGGTCTGGAAGCCAGCATCGGAGGAGAGGAGAGGTTAAGTTCCTCCCTGTGGAGAGGTTTATTGGATTGTTTAGCACCAGAAGGATAATGTTTTTGTCATAGACTGCTGGTGCTTCTGCTGCTAGGCTAGAGGGAGGCCAAGAGCAAATCCTCTGGTTGTGTGTGTGCGTATGTGTGTATGAGCTAAGATCAAAAGTGTGAGAAGATCAGAGAAGGAGCTACGTAATTTTTTGGGGCTGTGGGACATAGGAGGAGCTAACAGTAAATGAGTGCAGTAGTTACTATGTGTTGACAGGAATACAGATATCCACTTTGACAACACCCAACAAAATGATACAAACATCACATCTTTTTCTGTCTCTGAAGTCACTGCCAACTCTCTGATCCTCCCCTATCAGCAACTCTTGTGCACCAACTCCACACTTTTCCTCCTTCTCTGCTGACACACAAAGAGGATGTAGGCTTTCCCTTTTCCCCTGTTCACCTGATGGCCGTTTGGAGCCTGTTCCCCCAGCGTGTGTCTGCAGCCTGGGAAGCAGAGGGGAGTCTCAGCACAGCTGAGAGGCTCGGCTTAATCTTATGCATCATTAAGCACTCAGCGGCACGCCGCAGCTCCTCATATACATCATCCACGCTTAATAAACATAATGATGACATAAGATGTAATTCCAGATGAATTTTCATTTTATAGGGAAATGGAGAATTCCTGTAGAAAGGAGGGGAAGAAAGAAAAGAGGAACGAAAGAGGGAGAGAAAAAGTAAATTATCTGGGAAGTACAGAATAAATGATGTTTTTTCTCCACAAGATGGATTGTGGGGTTCGAGGGGCAGTTGAAGTGGGAGAGGAGTGTTGGAGGCAGGAAGGGAGGGTGAGAAAGGTGAGGGGGCAGAGGGCTGCAGTGGTGGTGGCCTGAGAGCGGAGGGGTGGCATGGGGGACAAGGGGTTGAAGGAGGGGAGGGGGAGAGAGAAAAATGTTGGTCATTCCAAGTGTTTTAATCGCAGGGCTTGATGGACAGGCTGAGAGGACCTGAGGTGCCGCCATCCATCATAGGCCGGCCAGAATGGTGGAGCGAAGGGTAGAGTTTCAGAGGGGGCTTTCGGGGTGTGGGGGGAAATGGGATTCTGATGAAAGTGTGAGAGAAAGGCGGCTGTACACAGTAAAGGCCAATGAAGGCAAGAGGACCAAAGATTAGCGCCGCACCTCTGCAGCATGTTGGGAAAGGCAGGAGGAAAGGAGATTTTAATAACACTGCTGTCATGTGACAGTATAGTCAGACATGAATGTGTGTGAAGTCTGAAAGCAACATTTTTCCCAATATGAACAGAGACGCACATTGTTTTTGTGTGCTTGTGTGTACATGTGTATGAATTTGACATGTTTTTATCATCTGTATGTGCATGTATGTGTATGTCTTCCTTTACCACAACACAGGTCATAATGAAGTTGGATACATGCCATGTTGAAAATAAGATATGGACACCAGAGGCTCACCAGTACCACACACACATACACACTCTCTCTGGTGCACTTTTCCTGAACTCAGCCCTTCGTGCAGACACCCATCCAACAAACTAACCAGCCAGCCAGGCTGAGGACAAAACAGCAGGAGGGAGGAGAAGATGAATGGGGAAGTAAGATTTGTAAATTATCATGTTTCTTACATTCCAGTGAGACTATAGCATAAACCCCCCTTTATCTTATCAGATGAGATAAAACCTTTGAAAGCCAATCTACAAATCATTATATAATTATGCCTACTGAGGGGGTAGAAAGCACAAGTGAAAAAAGCAGCCCAAAGATTTACTGTAGAGTTTGATTTTGCTTTCCCCTGCTTTCTCCTTTTTTTCTGAGCATTTGGACATGAGAAAACTATTTAGTCCTTGCCAGTGATGCCAGTTTTGTCACGGGAAAGCAGCATCCCATGCATGCTTCCAGCTGGACCCTATCCCAGACTGCCATGCCTGGTTAATGTGGCCATTCTGTGCTGCCAGAATTAGAATTCATGGTTTATATTAAACAAACAAACACACAAACAAGAAAACAATGACACAAATTGACCTTGCTTGAACTGAATGTACTATAACTGATTCTCCAAATTGGTTAAACTGTAATATTAATGCAAACTGGTTATGGACCCTTTACATTATGCCCACTTGTTCTGGAACATGAGTCTAATTTTGAGGCCTATGCCCATCAGGTATTGCAGATATACTGGATATCTGATCTGCGGGTTTAGCTATGGAGTCTTTACTGATGCGATACAGTTGGGGATATATTAATGGAGCTTCCCACCTCTCCTCTGGTGGCCTGTGCTGCACAAAAGCATTTCTGGATTCAAACCTCAGCATGTTCAGGGCCAGTGGAGCATGCCCAGCAGTATGCCAAGGTTAGATGGGTGCCAAGGGTGCCACTAAACAGAACCTCATCCTCTGCTCTATCCTCTCATGCCCAACACAAAATGCTGCAATATAACACAATGCCATATAAAACAAAGTGCAATGGAAGGTGTGTTAGCACATATCACCAAAAACAAAAAGACCACAAAGTGTATCAGTTCTAATACAATTGCTGTTAATACTTATGGGGTGAACCTTTCCTTTAATTCACAGCCTGCATGCTTTTGAAACACTAATAATGTACACATCAGTGACTAGCCTTGGCAACAGCAGATGCCCATTTCATCTGTCACTTTCTCTGTATTATGGTTTCTATACACTTCTCCCTCCCGTTGTCTGTGTGTGTATAACTCACAGATAATGTCTTCATCAGTGATGTACTCACAATGCTCAGTTTGCGTTGACTTACAGGCCACACTCCCTCCACACAACCACACACACACACACACACACAGACACACAGCCTCGGTCCGCTCCTGGCACCGAACGCAGATTACATCTTGTTTCCCAAACTACTAAAAGTGTCAGAGGCTGTCTGGCTTTGCTTTTATATAGTGTTATTAATGGCAGTGAGCACCCACCGCCCCAGCCTTTGTGTATGTGTGCTTGTGTCTAATTAAAGGATCGCTGCTTACAGAAGCAGAGAATGGGTTTGCAAGATAGGAAATAATAATTGCAAATATTATCATTATTATTTTCACGGCTTATAGAGAACTGACATGAGGTTGGAAGGCCGTATTTGAACAGTGAATTTTGAACTTGCTCAGTGATTGTAATGGATTGCTGATGAAACCATAAAGGCCGACCGTTGTTATTATATAACCTCTGACCACGACTTTATAATCTCTTCAACTGAAGAGGAATAAAACTAGGAATTTCCAAGGTGGAACTCTGCCCTAACTGCGTAACTATAAAGGCAAGGTTTCTGCAGAATTTAGGTGCCATTAAAGAAACTGCAAATATAATTCACACTATCCATTCATACCAAACATGTTACATGAACAATTTTACAAAATTCCCTCACACAAAGGACACACGTTGGACTGCTACCAATGTATGTTTTACCTAATAAAATATATAAAACATTTGCTATAAATGCTATAAATTCTACATATTTGCACGAAAACACTTGGATTGAACCTATCTTATATTCTTTAGCTGTTTTATGGGACAGTTAGCTGCACACAGATTCATCCATTTTAACCAAGCCTAGCTTATTGACAATGGCACTGATATACATTTTTATTTTGAATTATTCTTGACCAGAGTCTGGGACCTTAGGTCCATTGTATAGTTGAGTCTTTTCTCAGACAGCTGTGGCTTGGCTGGCTCTCAGCTCCCCCTGTCTTAACCTGAAGAATTATGTGCTCAGATAATTAGCTCTTATAGGTACACTCTCCATTTCTCCACTCCACTGGGCACATCATCTTCCTCGCCTCTTTATTGTTTGGTTTGCTTTGTCAGATCGATGTCTTGCTACTGCGTAACCAGCACTCATATCTCAGGCTGCATAAATCACAACAAGGTTTCTGTCGCTCGGGAGAGTGGTGTGGCTTTGCTGCACACATGCACGCTCACAAACACATACCCGCACACACACATATAAACAAGTGGGTGGGCCACTTTATGCTCCACATCCAACTAACTCTCTTCACCTCTCTCCATGTTACTCATGCCCCTCTTCTCTTCTCTTCTCTTCTCTTCTCTTCTGTCTCTTCTTCTTTTTCTGTGCATCTCCACTACTGCTGAGTGACCACTGAAGAGGAACCCATCAGATTATCCTCTACCCAGTAGCAATGGGTAGGGTGGGTGCAGCAGCATGGAGGGAGGGTAGGGGTCTCTATCACGGCTTATGATTGCAGCGCCACCCTTGTAATGAATTCGAAAAATGCAAATGGCTCTCCCCATGTAAAAGTTGACATTGTCTCCTGTGATAAATTTTCTGCTGAGGTAAGAGACAATTTAGATGCGAATTACAAGCAGGCTCTTTGTCACTCCTCAGTTCCATTTACATCCTTAATTAGCTGATTCCCTCCCGCTTCCATTAGAGGGTGAGAGAGGAGAAGAGCGAAAGACAGACAGACAAAAAGACAGATAGGGACAATGACATACACAGAGGAAACTGACATCTAGTGTTGAGCTCGGTGGCACAAACACAGGCTTTAAATATCATAAACACACAAAGGTCTATTCAACCTCACACATAGGTACATAAGCCTTGATTATGGTGCAGGAAATGAGCCAGAAACACCATCCCATGTGTTAGGACCTCAGGGTTGATCAGCATCCCTGGGTCTGTGTCTCTGTTAATGTCATCCTCAACAGCAAACTAAACACCACAGGTTTGTAGACATTAGCCATGCCTACTAAAATACTCATTTACCAAGCCTTCTCATCACACGACGCTCCCCTGCTTTGAATGACAGGCCTAAACATGCCATTCTATTAGGAGGCTTACTCAATAGAGCAATGTTCAGTCATTCGTGTCCCTCCCAAGTGCACGGCTTGTCTGCGAGACCCCACAAAGAATATGCTCAACGCGAGGTCATATATTACAGTTTACAATATGTGCCTGGTCTCCGTGAATGGAGAGTCACTCAAAGCGTCACATCAAAGCCCACATTGGCACACATGTTATGGTTTCTAATGATGTAAACTGAAGCGTGGTGTGAATATTCATGTTTAGACCAAAGGATGATGATGTCCTGATTTCATGGCGCCGAGAGGGCCTTGCTGTTTGATTTTGTTCTGCTATCTTTAATGTATACATTCGAACAGTGGGGACTAATAGAGCATGTGGCAGCTTTACAATGCAAGGGATCTGTGGGTGGCCAATTCATTCTGCCAGCTGACTGTCCCTAAATATGGTCTGCCAAACACAGTATGGGGTTGGTGAATAAACTGACAGCACAACTTATATTTAGTTCAGTCATAGCTTTATCATAAAGTGCTTCAGAGCATGTCTTCATGCTCCTACACTCTAGTTTGCTGTATGATATGATTAGGCCTACTAAAAACTGAAATGTTAGTTCTCCTCCCTTTTGTGCAAGAAAATATAAATGCTGCATAGATAGTGGCATAATTTGCCAATTTTCTATTTGTTTATGGACACATTTGTGGAAATGCTGTAAGCTCTGTGTTTCTAGGGGACCAGCTGACTAACATTTGATAGCATTTTTCAAGTGGGCATGCTATCAGAGCCATATACAATGTATGACTGTTGAGAGAAGATTATTTCCCCCCTTTTCCATTAAGCACATAGCATTAGCCAGCTGAACTAGCTGTAATGCTAGCAAAACTAACCTTGTAACCGGTAACCTGGTATTGCCTTATCCCACATTCTATAAAGGAAGGTGTCTAGCTAGCATTCGCTGCCTCTTTTTTATATGTCTAGTGCTTGATGGAAACTCCTGTAGCATCAGCACATACATTACATTAATACTGATAATAGTCTTAATAATAATAATATAAATAATAATAATAATAATAATAATAATAAATTGTTGATTAGTTTTATTGTGATTTCTTAGCAAAAGTCAGTTGCCAGTTATTTTATAATAAAACATGATATTTCTGTTACACATGTTTGTTCATTGTGATTGTTTGCCCTACAAAACCAATTAGCAAAGCTTCCTTCAAAGCAAAATGCCATAACAGGAGAAGAAAATCTCACTGGCTGAGGCGCTCTCAGGTCCAATCACTTGCCAAATTTTTAGTCAGAGGTCATTAGTTTCGTCTGGAATGTGCTGCTTCCCTCTGTAAACTGCTAAATGAACAGCAACTTGTTTGCAATTTACTGTACAAACAATTGATCAGCGGAACAATGACACAATTGACTGCCCACTTGACCTGGCCTCATAGTTATGTTGAAATTTTTATGCTCATATGTAAGTGGTTTGTGAATGTGGCTTTCTCTCTAATAGGGCTGTTTGGGGGATGTTTGTGAGAAAAAGACTTTGTTTATGCTAGTGGCTTATTGTGTGCTGCTCTCTAATTGATTCGGATGACCAGCATGACAAAATAATTAATTTCATTCGCTGTCTCTGATAGATTGTCTTTTTCCCATCAAGCGATGTTGGAAGTGTTTGACACAATGCATATTTCCGTTACGATGTACGCTTATGATTGACAGTGTCGTCTTTCCTCCTTTTTTTATTTTATCTTGTTTCGTGGGCTCTGCCATTTTCATTTCTTGGAGACCCTAAATGTAGACAAAAGCACACATATGACTTTCACACTGAGAAAACACCGTCATTACCAACATCAATCATGTGCAATATTTTCAGACATGTTGCTTTAATGTACCATTTTAAATGCAAAGTCTGGGGGACACGGTGCTGTTGGCCTCTCTTGGTGTACGTATGTGTTTTTCAGCCACTGTAAAACGTGTGTGAACAGAGAGAAGCATGGCAGTCACGAGAGAAAGGATGCATTGTCTGTCTTTCGCTGTCATTAGGCGGCGTCTGGAGGATGATGTGGAAGCAGTATGGGGTCTGGGGGAAGTATTTATGACCCTGTAGGAAACTCGTTGGACTGCGGTGATCGCAGGGAGATAATGGGAGGGAATGGGATGCAGCGAGGTGTTCTGACGGCACCAACCAGACAGGAGAACATCCAGGATAAATCAATGTTGGTCATTTTCTCTCCTCCGCTATCAACCCCCCTGCCTCACCGCACCTACCCCGAGTCATTTACACATTTCATCATTAAGACCCCTGCAAGAATTTTGAATGAAACAGCAGAGTCGCACAGAAAAAGGAAAAAAGCTAAATTTATGTAAAACTGACAAGATCAAAATGTTTTTACTTGAACAGTTTGATGCAAAATGGCAGTGTAGTAATGCTAATTTGATTTAATTCTGACACAGCCGCATGAATGACTTTTCTGGTGACATTGGGAGGCATACAAACAAGACTTCACCTCATTAAACAGGAACAAACTGAGGGGAAATTACACTTAGTTATGGAAATGGATTTTAAGCATGCAAAGCATTACTTGACTGACTTTAAGCTGAAAGATGAAAAACATCAGTGTTGGTGTTAGCCTAGCTGTGACACCAACACCATTAAAGGGAGTGAGGATCAAGGTACAATCTCACCTCTGATGATCAAAAGAGACAACTCATTACAGAAGTATATTGACCTTAAAGACGACTTAATTTAATAAAGCACTACCTATGAAGGTAGGAGTGCATTTATGGTTGCTCAAGTACAATGCACACACCAAATTACAAGCGCAGCTAAAACAGATAGATGAACTGCTGCAGTGAATGAAGAGTTTTTCAAGTCCCACAATTTTATCAGGGTGATTGCAAAATTTCTGTGTAAAAATCTCAAAAAATACAGCCTCTTTCAATTCAATAGGCTCAGGTGTTTTACTGCTTTAGCTATACCTATATATATATATATATGTGTGTGTGTGTGTGTGTGTGTGTGTGTATTCCACAATGGTGACCACAATGACTTCTGTGTATTTACATTTAGAAAGTTACATGGGCTCACCTAAAAGACATAGTATGTAACAAATTAAAAACAAAAGGTTAACCCCCCCAGCATGGGAAGCACACAACTCCATTGAGCTCATGTTTTATGTACTCTGGTTGATTCATCTGGCCCCCCTTCTGTTCAGCCTTGCCAGGGACATGCCTATCACAGCCGTCTTTCTAATATGGGGCAATTTTAAAACGATGTTACAATGGAGTGCAGTTGAGCCGTTTGCAAAGTAGAGTGAGTGATAACACCTAGTATTTTAAAATGATAAATTATTACAGCAAGAACGTCAACACTGAGTCACAGACATATCAATGCTTCATCATCACAGCTCACTTCTGACATGATCTCTGCTCAGTTTACATTTCTCGTTTGCTCAGCACGTGTGTCACAAGTTTCATTGGTCTCATTGGTTGTGGTTCTGTCTAATTGCATTGCAATTGCATATTGTCATTTTGGTCTGCGCCTGTTGATAAAGCCCCATGGAAATCAAAAATTAAGTATCAGGTTCCAGACTAATACACATTTATGAATTAGTCAGGATAGTCAACCCCACCATTTAAAGACCTTAGATTAGAAGTTGCTATCACTTCCTTATTTTGTAACAGAGTTTTAAGATGAACAACAAAGAGGCAACAAATATAACAGGAACCAGTGTAATTCCATAGGTTGTTTACATTGGTAATCTTTGGAAAACAAGGCATTTTTCAATTGAAACACACACAAACAGATGATTTTCTATATACCAAACTCTTCTATTATATATGTAATTATACAGCTCAAATTTATATAATGAAAGTAATCACAGACAGGGTCTTTAAAATACCTCCATCACTTCTAAAATGTGCATCATTTTTTCTTTTTGTCCTCCAGTTTGCTTTTGTTTTCCAAGGTACTTAAAGGTGACATTGAACAGGACGGGTGTTTATCTGTTGTCTACAAACTAATCTGTTTGCATTACCGCTTGTATTCCAATGGTCCCATTATGTATTAGAAAAGCAATTAACAGTTCATTAAACTTCGAAGGTGTTAATACAAGTCATAAGACTAAGCCATCTGTCGGATTCTCTCCCAAGCCCGACTTTGATACCATCCACTAAACAACGTTTCTAACCAATTAAGGTTAGACTTGGTAATTTAAATTTGAAAATAGGCCATCTTCTGCTGGTTGTCTAATAATAGGGATACATATGGTGAGGGTTTGGAGTGTGATAATGAGAGAGATAGCCTCCTTAATTTGTCTTATAAATATTAGGGAGGGAGGCAGATTGAGGCCTCAGGACTTAACATATGTCTGCCTTCAACCTCCATACTATGTTTCAAGTCAGACAATGAGGAAAAAAAAAAATCCGAATCCATGCCGTAACATCCCCTAATATTATTTCAAAAAGCCAGACACTGTATGAACAATGATGGACCCACCTGCTCATTTGCTATTTGTTGACTAGATAAATGTTGCGTTTTGTCTCGTCTGTGAACACGACAAATGAACAGGGTGAACATGATTCAATTCATCATGTTTCTTGAGGATTTAGTGAGATTTGCTCTCATTAGTGGCTCATCTGTCAGGGAGACACTCTGATCCTGGAGAGAGAAAAAAATGCCTCTCCTCACTTAATTGGGAGGCACACACGCAGTGAAAGAGACACAGCAGCTATGTCAACCTTTTACATCCCAAATTTATCTTCCAAAATCAATCCGTCAACATCCTAATTGGCCCTCACTTTATGATTGCTGTGCTGGCTCACTCTCGGAGGATCTAAAGCTAAATGGAGTCATAAGCTCCACAGATAAAATGTTGAAATATGTGATGCTTAGCAATCATCCGTTTATATAAATCTTAAACTGAAAGATAGGGATTAGATGAATGTGTCTGGAGATGCTCAAGGAGGAGGAGACAGCTTTAAAACCCTTCAGAATATCAAAGTTCAGCATTGAGCTTCTGCAGCTCTGGAAATTTAAATTACTGTTACTATGATATCAGCCACCTGGACAGTTTGCCAACTGCTAAATGTTTTCAAGATATAAAGGAGGTTCTGGATAGCATCAAATGAAGGAAAAACAGGTAGCATTCAACATAGCCTGAATGAGTATTGACATATTATTCAAGGTGCTGGCAACAGAATGGCTCTCATTAGTCTTCTGTGAGTCGGTAATGGCAGATCACCTCTTAGGGCCACAGAATTGACAGGCTGCGCTCCCCCTCAGCAGATATCTGAGAGCCTTTTATTGGCTTCCCCTCCAAACACCCTCCTACTAATGCTGCCCGATGGCCTGGTTAACCTTGGTGATGCCTTCTGAAGCTGGAAAGGTATCACACAAAGTTCATTCAATCATTAGCAGTGCAGAGGAGTTCAATTCTGCCTGCTCAGAAGTTTTATTGATATCTGTATGTGGGTTCATGTGGATTTGGGAGGTTTTTTTTTCAGAAACATGGAACTATAAGGTTTAGATCATACACACAATGTTTTATATGTGCATCATGTAGGCAGGAAAGCTTGAATATATTGTTTCAAGCAGTATGCTGCTGAGAGAAAAGTTTCTTTCTCCTACTTAATGAACAGGTGTCTACATAACACAGCCCACCCCACAGATGGCAGCGTAATTAGCAGTCATTATGGTGGTCTTCAAGAAGGCCGGGATCTGTGCGGCCGCACAGAGCGCCTAACCTCTTCACCCCCCTGACAGAGCCCACGGGGGGCTGCTGACACGTGTTGTTCTCCCGGAGAAGCCAAAGGTGGGGTTCCCCTTTCACGAGGTGTCATCCTGATGTGCTGGAAACCCCGAGACATGTGTTAAAGGATCAGGATGTCAAGGGCCTCTCTCTGGTCACAGCACCATAGGAACAATGAGCAGAAAAGTCCAGTGACTTGAACAGAAGGCATTTGTATTGTTTGGACTATTTCTTTATGAAGAGGGTTTATAAAACAGAATACTTCACTAATTATGGCTTACTGTTGACTTGTGTCTTGTCCTGAAATTATTACTCTTTTAGTGCATAAAGCAAAACGCAAATATTAACACAAATGCATGTTTTTAGGGCCAAACATTGTCATTTTCCTGCTTAAAAAATTATTCCAATTTACCAACAGTGTGGCTGTGTTTCCTGAGCAGGAGACATATGCTTGTGCGACCTCAGACTGATCTGACCTTTAAAACAACACAGCTTCCTCCTGCTGCACTGAAGGTGGCTACGGATGTGGTTTGTGGGGTCATTCCCTGTTCATGTCACTGTTCATGCCCGACTACCCCTCCGTTGTTGGGCCACTGGTGGGGGTGAGCAGAGGAGGTGGGGTGGGGTGTGGGGGGTGGTTACCAATAGGCTTGTAATTTCCCCTCACTTAGAAATGAATTCCATCTAATCTCATTCCACCATGTCAAATAGCGGCGCGACACGCTGTTTTATACTGTAACATTTGGTTATACCGAAGCAGCTGACTGCCTCTCGCTCCAGCCCGACACCCTCTGGATATTAAAACTCTGTATAATATTTCACTGAGATTGGATGTGGCTTAAACACAGTGCATTAGCGTGCCCCTGACAAACACTTCCACCAAGTTTGCAGTCTTACATTTCTTATCCAATAAACTTGGATGGCGGACTCTGTAGCCATGATTTACTATGATCTCCTCACATTAAGAATCAAGGTTGAACTTACAGAAGGAGAAAATGACCGCTGGCTGTTTTTGACCGTAACACTCTCCTTTTCTATTATCAAGGTCAGACAATCAATCCATTCAAATGATTAACAGGTATATTGCACATTGAAATTATGCTTAATAGTAAGGTGATCACATGTAGATAAAAAAGTTGACTTCAATAGGAAAAAGCAAAAACACAAGTCCACTTTAGTTACCCCTAAAAATCTGGACAATATAGCACTGATAGCAAACAGTGACACATCACTTCACTGCCTTATTTACTTTTCTATGCCTACCAAAACAATTACATTTTACATAATATACACAGTGTTATGTACTGTTAATATATATATTATTTCCAGGAAACATTAGTTAAAACTAAGCTCACCTACAAAACAAACCTCAGCAGTTTCTGCACCACCTTTTTGGCAGAATGCAGTCTTTGCCGGGACAAATTAAGATTCTGCGGTTGTTTGCTGTAATAATTTATTCCTTTAAAGTCATAATCAGGCAGCATCAGAGGAATGTAAGAAGTTCAGCTCCATTGCTACCTTCCCATCAGCGAGTCATTATTACAATATTGCTGCTCTTAAGTAGCTCACTGACTGGCTGACCAGCTTTGAAATACACACTAAACCACTTGCAAGCCTGCACAAAATGGCCGATTGGCTCATTGCTTTCAGTGATAAAATGAAGAAACTCACAACAAGGAGGACACTGACACCTGCTAACACAAAGTTGTTTGTTATCTCAAACATTTGTATTTTGGTATGTAACCTTGCGTTTAGTTTGAGGACAAACTTCGAATTTGTTGTCATCATCATCAGATCAGTTCACATCCTGTGTGAAAGTAACCCCCCACCTCCACCACAGACAAAGCCATTAGGACAATGTTGTTCAGTTAAAATGAATCTGTAAAGAAAAATCTTAAATGTGTAAGTTAATCATACTTGATGACAGCTGCGTTGGACAGTTAACTAATTTAGTTTGTGTCCATTGTGACAGTTGTGAGCATAATTGCTGCTAAAACCCACTGATATGATTACATGCTGTTGATTATTGTGGATTAATATTAAAATTGTAAAACAACTGGAGCATTGTGTACTATCAATTTTCCAAATGATACAGCAAAGAGCCCCAAAACACACACACACTCACACACACACTTTGGACAGCCACCTAAATAAATTCATTTGTCTCGTGTTAAGCTCATTTCCAGGAGATGAGGAAATGGAGTGGGGTTTTTTCTTCCTTTTCATCTTTCGATAGGATTTAGGAAGCATGTAAGTGAGGTTTTCTTTGTTATTTACACCAGGGCCTGGGCCCCTAAGTTTATCCTGCCTCATATGGAGCCAGCTTAAGAGGGGGTGAGCCCTGGGAACAATGCCTCTCAGAGGAAACAAAATGACTCCTGTGTTTCATCTGTTGTTATGGTAAAAAGTGGTGGCTCTAAATGACCACTTCTATGCATATGTGGATTGGTGTTTGCCTTTGCTCTGGCAGGGAGCCAGTGGCTGATCCTTCTGTTCTCCATATGGCAGCATTGTGGTGAAAATGCTGGACAATCGCCCCCTCCCTGAGAGAAGCCCCCAGGTCTCGCTGTTGGAAGAGAAACTGTTGGTTTCACTTTTTTCTATGAAAACCCCCGTAGGCAGGACCAGAGAGCCTGCAGGCACACACACACACAGCCTCACATGTACATGCATTCATTGATAAGTATACAGTTTATTTCACAAGTTGTTGTATGACTGTCAAAGATGATTGGCATTAAAGGTTAACTGAAAGAAATGTTGTGTAGGAGGCAGAAATACATGAGGAAGCATTAGATGGTTGCTCAAATTATTAAAAAAGTCTTTTAATATACATGGAGGTATTAAAAATTCATATTACTCTCTAGTATCTCCATATAATTCTATCATTGTGTATTAATCCACTAAAGTGGAGATTTCAGTGAAATTCAATCAGTTCATAAGCCTACTGATTTGATCTGAGGCTTTCCTTTCCTCTGATGCACATCTAAATAAACACCTTATCATTACAGCACCTGTGTCTTCATGTAATAAATCACTTTGTTTCATTTGCACAGTAGTAGATATAATAAAAAGAAACATAGAAACTGCGTAACTATAATGAGAGTGAGGAGACCCCTGGTGAAAATACCCACAGGCTCTAATAGCTCACTTGACTAATTTGGAATGAATTTTAAAAAGTTCATTACTATATGTAAATGCATAGCCACGATGAAATCTGCCGTATCTGCAAATATGCTGATGATGCAGCGACAGACAATGTAGCCCATGTTGTTTTATTTTAATGAACAATGCTCTCCCCGCAGACGGATAATGTGATTACCCGTTGCTCCTCCTCGGCAGTTGGGCTGTCTCAGTTTGCTGAAGTTATCGTGTCCTCCCTGTCACTCCGCTCTGTTTGCATGGCTGTCACATCGGCCACCCTTAATGGAGAAATTAATTACCACTGGTGTCATCTCTCATGACACAGGAGTCAATTTGATCATGTTAACCAAATGAAAGGACCACTTGATATACCCGTTCTTTGTAATCATGCTTTGATGGAGTGAATTAAAATGCATTTAGGCTATTTAACAGTATTCATTAGACACAACTGCCATTATGTGATGTGAACTATTAATTGATTAAGGGGGTCACATTCTCACTCTTTAACCTTGATAAAAGTACTGAAAATAGAGATGTCAAGCACATCAGATATAATGTAACGATACGGGGCATGAGGGAAATATATCAAATTGTAATTTGCATTTTTTGGCGTTAGTAAGATCACGTTATTAGCAAGTAAAAGAGAGAAAAATCTTTAGAAAATGAAGAATAAAATATATGATAGATTTTGTGAAAAGAAAGATTAACATCATAGCATGGGAGCTATGTTATGTAGATTTGAAAAGAAAAAGCATATTAACACAAAAAGCTTTACTACCACTTTTAGAGACTTTCCCTTAAAGAGAGAAATTACTTTTTAATCTCTTGTTACCACACTACTAAATAAAAAATGTATACATCTTATTATATAAAATTTATATAAAGTACGCGGAATCCCTTATTACATTTCCCCTTTACCTCTTTAAAGAAAGTATGAGGAAAGGTGAGGTAAAAATATTTGTTTGTCTTTTTGTTCTTTCCACTCTAATTTGTTGTCTCATGGCCGCTCAGATTTATCTGGCGACCCTTGGCTAGGCCTAACCCATGGGTTTAAACCACTGGACAAACTGTATTTAAAGTAGACAAGCTAACAGCATGTTAGCTTAAATGCTGCTTACACATGTTGCATCAGAATTAACAATAATTAACATATAATAACACATTAGTGACAGGGATTGTTGTACTGCAAAACAAGTGCATTTATCTTTGTCAGCTTAAGTACTTTTATTAATTTTGATAATAGTATTGTACTTTTATTTAAGGAGGATTTAGATTTTTTTTTTCAAATGTAATGAAGTATTTTCAGTCTATTGTACGGTTTTAGCACTTTTACTTCAGTAAAAGATCTGAGTGCTTCTCTCACCACTGTTTGCAGATCTTCATGTATCTTGTTGACCTACTGCTGACTTGCTAAAATGGGAAACCCCTGCCTGCCTCTTGAAAACACACACACATGCACACACACACACACACACACACACACACACACACACACAAACTGGACCTGTCAAAGGACTCCTTTGTTCGTTTCATCATTTCTTTTTCTACTAAAGTTCACTCTCAAACCTACCCTGGACTCCCCTTTCTAGAGCCATCTGAATGTTGCTTTGTCACTCCTCGCAGATTCTTCATAGAGCTCAGGCGAAGCTTAACTAATCACTCATAAATGTTGCTGAGTGGACGGCCACAGCACCCAGCAAAACAAATCACTCCCCATGAGCGCCCTAATTGTCCCCAAGGTCAGAGGCGAGTCAGGGTTTCAAGAAACAACACAGTTATTTGAGAAGAAAAATGTATCTGTTTCCTCTGTTTTCATGTTTCCAAACACACCCACATGCCCACACAAGCATGTACATGTATACATAAAGTAGCCTGCAGTGCGTGCACGCTCCTAAATACTCCCCACTCTTCAAAAACGACCCACTCCCAACACTGTGCAGGTTTGTGAATTGTTAAAGAGTAACAAAGCTGTTTTGTGCCCGGCAGATAAAAGACCTGTGTACCAGCGAGGTCGGCCACTCCATAAATATGTTGGCTCTTCTTATTACAAGCTGTGTCCATGACAAAGGACAAACAGCTGGGGAAAGAAATGCTACATGGCAGGAATGGACAAGGGCCATTTTCAGCCTGGCTGGTCAGACACCAGCCCCTGAGCTGTCCCCGCGAAGGCTGTTTACTTGACCCACAGGAGAGGGAGAAAGAGAGAGAGTAAGCGCGAGTCAACACAGTAAGCCTCTCCGCCCTCCATCTCATACACACCATCTCTCAGTCTCTCACTCTCTCTCGCTCTCTCTCACTGATGACAAAGATTAAGCCTTGGAACAATATCCCCAATGCTGAGGAAGGGTCATCAATTACCCTATGATACTCTTCATTACCTTCCACCTGTTTCATCCACCACCTCCCCTCCATGCTCCGCCTGGCTGTACGATATTTGTCGCATTGTGAGGAGAAGTTTAGAACAATGTGCAGATATGTATTTACATGCTGCCTTTGCTGCCAGCTTTGCAAATTTGAGATAAAAAAGGAAATAAAACACTCTCAAGGTGTGCCAGGTTGTATTGTGTCTGCTTAAAGACCTGAATGAGTTTAAAGTCTACAGATGCATGGTTGGTTTTGCAGACTTGATATCTTTAAATTTTAATGTTTTCAGAGAGAAAATGTTAATTTCATCATAATCCCCACAGACTTTTGACATTGTGACAGCTCTGAAACTTTTAAAAACAATATGACAAGAAGTTATAAAAAATAATTAACTGAATTATTTTAGTGGCTACAGTCAAGTTTTTCATCAGGGGTGGGGTGGTGATGGAATGGGATGATCTCAGGATTTCTACAATCCTGTAAACGGCCCTGAAACTGTTTGCGTTAATGCATTAACAAAATATTTGATTGCATGCATGTGTATTGTTTGTTTGAGAAATGACAGCAGTCACATTTTATTTTGTAAGAATGATGGAGAGATGCAAATCGCTCAAAAACCTAGAGACTGGAAAACATTATTATTTTTTATTAATTGTAATTTTACACTGCAAATCCCACTGTATTTTTTTTTCTAAGTGATTTCCATCTCGTTGTGGATTCTGCTTTAAGGTTTTTCTCCGAATTAGATTATTTCTGATATGTGGATCAGTCATAGTGGAGGAACTTGTTTATGTTTGATAAAGGAGATTGGTTTCTGAAAGTGAACAAATAAATTGGCAATGTGTGAGGTGCATTCAGAAAATAGCAAATGCAAAGCAGCTTTTATTGAACTAGACTCCTGAAAACAGCGCTATCTTGAGAAACATGAGGAGAATAAATAAAAATAAGCTACAAGGCAACCACCAATACATACATGCATATTCTTCCTCAAGAGCTTGCCATTTCAGCAAACTCTATTTTACAGCTATGTTAATTAATGCTGAAGCAAATGTCATGTTTGGCCAGATCATTAACCCTCTGCTATGCATCTCCCACACTTTGACTGAGGAAATCTGGACGATTAGCTTGAGTGAAAGTTGGGGTTTTTTTCCTCCTTGCTATCCTTAAAATTAATAATTATTCTTATGGGACTTTTAATTAAGCCAAAGTACCAACAGACATCCTCAACATAAAAACCATCCAAAGAGAAGCATTTTTGGGTTTAATAGAGTAGTTTCAAATGGCGACTAATTAAAAATCATGAATATGACAATAGGTTTTTTCTGTTTGTTGATTTCTCAGGCATCTTGACTGCTTCCTGTATAAGGGAGGACCCCTACTGGAGGCATCATCTGTCAGAGAAGCCCTGACTATACATTCATGTAAAGTACAGGATTTCTTGGGCTGACCCTCTGTGCTTGCAGTGTGTCAGATTCAGTATGATGGTGGGGATTTGTTTGTTCAGTTGAGTTTGTCTGCAGTGTTTCTCATTTTGTTTCAGACAATGCTCATCAGAGCGTCGCTCTTTTGGGAATTGTGCTTCAGCTTCTCCTCCTCTGAGATAATTAATATTTAAAAGATGCTTGCTAACTTTAAAAGTATTACAAATGTTGAATTAACCATTCAGTTAGTGCCGTGCAGTCACTGGAGCCTCATTTCATAATCAAATGAACATGCTTATTTTGTGGCTAAAGTCTGTTTTGTATATACATAAACAGAATTACAGGAAGTATCATGTATTAATACCTCATTCTGATTGTGACAGTACACAAAATCTTGATTTGGATAAATGCAGTGGAATGAGCAAAACTGTAAATTAAGTGATGGACTCTTATTTAGTAAGACAGTCATCTTTTTAAAATAATGTCAACCATTTTGACATAAATTGGCATAATGCTTTATCTTCATGCACACGCTAATTATTAAACTACTTCACATAAACTCTAATGGTGGCTCAAGCTTTTCCTTCTCTCCATCTCTCAGCTATCTGTTTCAAAAGGTCTCATGAAAAATGAATTAAGGGATATGTATGAAGGAAACCTAATTCCTAAGGGAGGGAGATTTGTCTAAGTGTATTTAAGAAGCAATGCTTGTAATTTATGAGCTTATATTTTTTTGTAATTAAATACCACCTGAATATTTAACACCAGTGTGTGGCTCTGCAGTGAAATGGGCACAATGTCGTTTGGACTATCAAGTAACTATTGTCTCACAAAATGAGATATTAACTGAATTGAAAACCATCCCCTGTCGCATTTGATAATTTATTTGCATAATTAGGTCTTAATTTTAATTCACTATGCAAATATATGCCCCTTTTAAATTGCATTTAAATGTGAACTGGATCCAATGTCAGGCCTAATGTGAATGAATTTAATTTTATTATCAGGAAAGCATGAGAAATTGTTCAGGGCTAAATAGGAAAAAGGGAGCAGCACTGATGATTTAACATTATTTGAAATAAAATACTCAAACATTTCCAGACATTTCAGCCATCTGAGAAAAAAACAAATGTTTTCTACCACAATAATGGTGTTTTCACAGTGTCCCACAAGAACTTTGTGTTGAATTATACAGTATCTGTTTCTATTTGGATGTCCCTTTCTTTCTAGGGAGTGTTATCTCTTGTTTCACTTTTTTAAAAAGGAGTTGTGCTTAGGAGGCATGCATTGCCATCTATTATTCTGTGAATCAAATGGGGGCAGAGACAGGGCAGCTGAGAGAGAGTGAGCCTCCGGTCCAGTCCAATGGTGGCCTTTGTGGACTGAGGGAATACAAACTCCAAGACAGGACAAAGTCAGAGGAAATTGACCTGCTTGATCCTTTCCCTGAGAGGGAGGCGGCACTCGTCCTTTCATCTTTTCCCAAGGGCCCAGATCTTTGGGCTACACTTAACAAACAAAATACTGTCTGGACCTAACTCAGGGTTGTGGTTGTCTTTGGAGCGGGGAGATGCTGATACCCAGGGTGGCAGTGGGCTGGTAAGGAGGAGGAGGGGGGTAACCTGAGACAGACAGGCCTCTGGGGCAGGGAAGTAGCCAAAAGGGACAAATTAGCTTTAGACAATAGGGGACCTTTTCCACCAGGGGGATAATTAAACGTTTCTTCATCAAAGCTGAGACAGTTTGCAAGCTGCTCTTTTTGTAATTCTATCATGTTGGCCCCTGAGATATGCTTTCTGTATTTTGTCCACCCCCACCACTCAAACCCCTTCCTCTATACCACTGCCATAATTTAGATTCTGTTTGATTACTCTGTTGGGGGTGTTAATTATACAGAGTTAGCAGTGGTCTAATTGAGCTCAGTGGTAACAGAGGGTCTATTGGAGTGGCAACATGTATGCTCCCTCTTAACATGCTGCACAAAGACCTTTGTTTTCCATTCTTGCTCAATGTGAGAACCGTTCATCAACACACTGTGAGTCATTTTGGTAATGTTGCAAGGCAGAATCACAGGCTAACAGGTCAGGCAGTCACTGGTGAGGAATCTCCAAAGATATAGCAAATATAAAGAGCTTCTTTTTTAAAAAGATACCTCAAGTAAAGAAGATGACTTATCTAACAACATAATTAAACAAGAACAGAATTTATACTTTTATACTTTATCAGACTAAAACGTTCCTTCTTTTCCATGTGCTCATGCGCTCGCTCTTGTGCTGTGTAGTACATGTCCAAGTGGGGGTGATGCATAATGTGCATGCCTCTGAATGTGCGTATGGGTAAAAGACATTGTGTGACGGGTCTTTTTCCTTGGCCACTGAGCTGTGGACCACAGGGTTTGTTGTGTGCCTTGGATCACACGGAGGAAGCTGAATGATGTTGCCCCAGCTCTCTGAAGGAAGGCCATGCTTGGCTGGCTCCAGAACAGCCTTAACAGGATATCACAGAAGAAACTGTGGCTTTTGTCCAGCTCTCCTTTAAAAAAAGCTGTGTCAAAGGGACTTGGGAGGGTGTTTCTTTTTCAACAGATGCTAGAACAGTGTGTAGTGGTTCTCTGGAAGCCCATATCTACAATGGCGCCTATCTAACCCTGTGACATCATCAAAGAGCGTGCTGTGTGAGGCTGCCGGGCTGCAGTGTAGGATTCATGCCATTACAACAGCAGCAACATGTCTCGTAAGGCACCAGTGAACAATGCTGAGCGCCAGTGCTTTCACCCCTGCTGGAGTATTTTCTAACATACTGCTGCAACAAGGTAAAACCAGGAGAGTTCAGATTTTGATTATATCCCAAAAAGATGGTACATCTTTCTGCACAACTGACGACTAACATCGACACCTCTGAAAATAGTTTGTCTTTGCAGAGCTGAGCACGATATTCTTTTATCTATGTCTTTTGTGTAGGAGAAGACTGAGATTATCTAGATCTACAACATGGTGAAATGATCTGTCCACTTCTATCGTGCAGTATTTATTCACTCAGCATGCACGCACCAAAATGCATGTTGTTATATGACTGCACGCGCAGTACAGTATGCTAACAATATGCCTGCATTCACATTGGGAGCATTACAGAAACAGTCAAAGTGTTTGTCAGGCTATAGCCATGCTGTGAGCGGCCCATCTCTGTGAAAAGCCTTAGCCTCGGGGCTATAGACAGACCCCTGGGACCAGCCGGCACTCAAGGGCCTATTTGTTCAACAGAATGTGTTATTCTATCACAGCAAGCCTGTCACAGCAGCAATCATTCAAATACCCATTCATTTCTGGAATTCTGAATCCTTAGGCCTCTGAGGACCATCAAGACCCCGTTTATTTGTTTAGTTTTGGAGTGGGCTTGTCTCTTTGATTCATAGATGCTGGAGTTAATATCTCTCAGCAAGAAGCGCATTTGTTCTTAACAAAGGAAATGATAGCAACCCGATTCTGTATAAAGATTAAACACAGCAATGATGAAAATACAATTTCTGCATTATGTTTATCTTAGATAGTTAATCTAGACATTTATACTGGAGACACAGGCCACTAATGTTTCAGCATAATGGCATATGTTGTAATTGTACCTGTTGTAACCAGGGCTAATAACTAACCTTTTGACCTAGAAATAATACTCAGCCATAATACAGTATCTGACCTACTAAAAAAGTTAAACCTACTGTAGCGTAGTTTTAAATAGTTATGTTTACAGAAGATTGTGAGATTATGTTTAGATGTGCAGCCCCGACCAGGATGAGTATATGTATATGGCTGGCCTGATTACGCAATCATTTTGAAGTAATAACACTTTTCCACACTCTCACAGTTTTAATGGTTTCTCCAAATTCACACAAAAGACAAAAACAAACTGTTTAATAGTGATATAAAAGTGAATCACTGAGTTAAGTAGGTAACAGGTTGAGAAAATTATTATCTGTGTTTGTTGCTCGTGAAGCTGAACATGATATTCTTTTGGACTCAAAAATCTTTGTGCGTCTCCTGTTAGTCACTGCAGTCCTTTCAAATCCACCTCCATCCCTGCTCATGAATGTTTTTCTAATTGAAAGTGATATCTTAGTGCGAGTCGTTGGTCAGAGCCTGTGAAGAGTGCTGGTACAATAGACCTGTCAGGGTTGATGGATCTCCAACACAGCTGGGATATGGGTTCCCAGACCGAAGCCAATAAGAGCAGGGCTGGTATGTAAAAACAGAGGCTCAGAGCTGTCCATCCACGACTCACACAAATAAAAAGACACTTGCACACACACACACACACACACACCACGTAGGCCTGATCAATAGCATTTTCTTCTGAAGGAGAGGAGGTGTGCTGAAATACATAACTGGGATTAGAGAGTGAGTGATATTGGGGGTAAAGTGAGGGGGGCTGCGAAGAGTTTCTCATAATCAGTATTTTGTGTTGGACTGCTGGATTTTCTTTTACCTTGAGTATAATCAATGAGAGAGTCCATTTGGGCTCGGCTGGTTGATGATAGCCAGTCATTACAGATTAGCCAGAGTGAGTAATGGGAGCCCCACAGGGCAACGTAATGCAATTCAATAACTGCACTTGTGGGCTGGTGTGTGGTTTGTGGTAATGGTGATTATGTTTTTGGTGAAACATGTTAACCTGGCCAGGATTCACCAACAAAAGCCCACTTTTATACAGTGATGTTTATTTATTTTATCTGTGGTTAACTGTGAGATCATAAAAGGGCTTAAGATGTCTATAGATAATGTTTCTTTACATTTTATAACTTCATACACTAATCCCATCACCTGCTGCGGTGAATATTTCAGTCTAATCTCTGGCTTACTTTACTGTTGCACTACTTGAAAAACAAAACAAGGCACCCCTCTGATGCCAATTAATTAGGAGGATATGAATATTTCAGTGCTCTATGATACAATGGTGGCTGCACCAAGATAGAATTCACAACAGCTCCTAATGGAATATTAATCACGAGGTGACGTTGTCCTCTTCCTTTCCTCAGCTTTCAGTGAAGGTGTACATGTGGAAAGGGTTCACACACTGGTCACACTCCCCAGTGGAGGGTTGTTGGCAGAAATGTTTCTTTTTTTCCATGTCGGTGGCTAAAACCAAAAACCTTTACTTAATACTTAGTGGTGCTTGCTGTGTTTAAGGTTTATTGACATTATTGGTCCGCAAACACGTATCCATGACTCAAAACTAAATAGATGAAAATTTAGAGCACATCACTAAATGAAAAACTGTTGCTTCAAGTCCTCATATTAAATATTCCTTAAATTAGAGTATGCAACATGATCAAAAAAACAATCTAGTAGTTTCCAAGGACCAACAGAGAAACCTTCTTTAAAAAAATTAAAAAATTTAGAAAGAGCAAGGAAAAAAATCCCAAAAATACTCAACAATTGATCCAGAGAGTGTTAACATATTTTTATAAGAACTGCCAGCAAAATTAAAAGGCCAAAGAGGCTTCCTGTGTTTCAACAAGACAGTCCTTGTGACCTTACAATAATAATGGTGCTTACATTAGTATAATGAAAGTGAGAGTCTGCGTTTCCAGCAATTAAAAAGCCATGTCTGACAGGCATGTCAAATCTGTGCAGTATTTACATCACTTTCACAACATTTTGCCAATCATCCCCTCACGTAGTTCTGCTTCATTTTCTTAATACTGACAAAGATTTGCATGAAGGTGTTCACAGACACCACTTGGGAAATATTTGGGACACAAAAAGCATTCCTGTGCCAACAAAACATTTCAAAGCTGTTGTTTTACATTTATTCATTTAATTATTCTTCACTTTCATGCCAAACCCATAATTATTTTCACATTAACACCTGCTGCATTTCCCATGTGTCTGTATGTTTGTTCTATCTGTTTAATCTTCATCATTAGGTGGGTTAGCCAGGGCCACACACTGGTGTTTATTTTACTAGAAAGTCATCTTCATATACTATCGGCTGGATATGGTGCAGCAGCATAAGGATAAACCTGCAGTTGTGATATGAAAGAGATGCATATTTAGTTTCCCTTCTTTCTCTCTGGCAAGGATCACACTGGCAAAGCTTATGTTATTCAGGGACAGACTCATTTCCTGCAGCAGCAGCAGCACGGTTCGATAGTGAAGCTGTAAAACAGTTTCAGCTAGCCATAAACACATTTGATGAAAACAAATTAGGAGCGAGAAATATAACTGACGGAAAACATAACAGCCGGCAATGGAATCACATTAGAGGGGACGCTGGATGCCGCTGCAAATAAATGTACATTTAATAAATGGATAAATACAACACATAAAGCCCTATGTTGCCAAAACTCATTCATCATTTAAATGTCTCCCTCTTTTTCCATTAAATCCCATATTAAAACACCTTGCAAATAAATGTGAGGTTTTAACAGCTTGACAGTTCACCACTGCAGTAACCTGTTGACACACGGGTCCTGAAACATTGCTTCAGGGAAACTTTACGCCTTTCAGATGAAATCACTAATGGCAATAATCTTTTGACAACATGAGATGAAAGTCTCCCTGATTTGTTGCTGTGACGCAGTACTATTCTTGTTAATGAATTTTTAATATCCTTAATGACAGGAGAGGAACGATGTAATTAAAAGAGCAAGTTAGGAAAAACGCTGACTCCAACTCTTTATGGGGACCGTTTTAATGTTAGTTTAATTGGAACTAACACATTATCTTAATGAACAGATTGCCTTCAAGGAGACCATTTCCCCTCCCCTATAGCAAGCTCAAACTAGCCACTATGCATATAAAGAAATTTCATTTGCAATCTATGAAACAATGAAGAGAAAGGCTTTGAAAAAAAAGGTTACATGGAAACTTTTTTCTTTTTTTTTTCGCTATGGCATAATTTATTTTAGTAAACTTATACAAAACACTTTGTCACAAGGCAGGGATGAAGGGTTTTAGGTGGTGTGGTTGGGAGGTTGGGTGCATGCCCGGTTGCTGCAGAAGCTTTGTGGCATGAAATACATGCATAAAGCCAAACGTGGCCAACAAGCGGACAAATTGACCACTCCACAACCTTGACACTGTTGACACCTGGACACCTATCAGCGCTCTGTCTGGGTTTTTTTTTTCTTTTACACCCTGAGCGGCTGAGAGGAAGACATGGGGAGGTGGGATAGGGGTGAGGGTGTTTTTACGCTGGGGAGCTTTGGGCAGTTGAGTTTAATTTGGGATTTACAAGTGACATTGTGCCCCCATGGCTGTCTTCTTACTGGGGCCAGGTTTATGGAGTGAGACAGTGGGGTCTTTTCCTTGTGATTAGCAGGCCTGCGACCAGCCATGCACAAAGTATTATAGCCCACAGCATTATGTATCAGAGTTTACAGACCCCCTCCATCTCCGCAGACCCCTTCATCAACCAACAATCAAACCCCCCACCTTCAGTCACACCTTTGGAAGGTCAAGCCTTTCAAACAAGTCAATAACTAATGAAGATGTGCAATGTCTCCACTAGACACAAGGAAAAGAAGAAAAATAAAATTTTGAGAGAAAATTTTTAAGGAAAAAATGGAACACACACACATACACACACACAAAAAACAGATTAATATTATTAAATGATTTGGGGTTTCCAACTAAGGGGGGAAAGCAGAGTATGAACTGTGAACAGCCACATGACGACCCGGAGGCTTATCTCACGGAGGCTGTTTGGCTTAAGCCATGGCATTAATACACTGATAGCCTACGGAATAGCCAAGCATAAAATGAATGTGAAAGGATGAAGAAACAACAAGAAAAGGGAGGAAGAAAGAGGATGAAAGTGGTTAGGCCTCCAGCTTAACAGACCAGAAATATAGAACTACCAGAAGCATTACAGGGAGGCCCTTATTGATATGAGTGTTATTTCTGAGACATGCTTTTGTCACTGCCTTACAAACAAAACCGAGAAAGACTAATAGAAATAACTTTTTTGGAAAGTTCTCTAGGTGCCACAACATCTAGAAATGTAAAAATACTGAGGGGCTAGAAAAGATAATGAACTGACACATTTATCAACAAGATAGAATAATAAGGTGCTCTAAGACTGATAATTGAATTTGAACAAACATAAAGATCGAGTAAAACAAAAGGGATTGAAGAAAACAAATCCTCAACACACCCTCTGTAACCTAGCCCAGTGCTGAGGCTTTTATCCCTTTATTTTATTGATTAAAAAAATCCCAGAGGCACTAAAACGTACAGTCAATGATTAATGTCCCTCTCAGAAAAAGAAATTATATGGAATAAATTAAACTACTGCAGCAGCAAATTGAAAAATAAGAATGTAAATGAGCTTTGAATACTTAATATCATAGAGAAAAATAGGCAATGAGGCCCAAAAATGATGAGGGATTAGCACAGAAACATGACATTAGCTCTAATGGCAAAGAGTAGATTTTCTCTACTGTCAAAATGTAACTGTCGCATCTGATTTTCTGCCAGGTAAATGAAAAATGGGAGACAGTGTGTGGCAAGTGAAAGCTCTAACCTTGTTCACAAAGTGATAAAATATGAACGTACAGTTGCATATCACTTCTTCTCAGGCTGAAATTAGAACATAGGAAAAATATGTATTTTGAAATACAATTATAGGAACTAGTAATTGAAGCACTAATCTATTGTATGATTAAAGTATTAACATTTGTCTTCAGAAGTAGTAGGGAAATATCTTGTAAATAATGGCAGACCACATATAGATAGAGTAACTGGAATGGAAGGTATATGTATTGACCTGTTGTAGATTTATGTTTTCTTTCCAGTGCTGTACTCACATCTGCACAGGAACAAACAAGCTCTCAGACAGTACTTAAAATGCAGTTTTCAGCTGCTCTCCTGCCTCCCACATTACTCCTCCAGTTATCCTGCAGGAGAGAGGAAAGGTGTGAACTGCATCAAGCGAGGCTCTCTCAGTTGGAACCTTTAATTATAACTTCACAGTATCAGTTACAGCAACCTTGCGCAGATGCTAAAACCCTCAGAGGCTTGGCTACTCTACCTTACTTAATCTGAGTGGGAGGCAGTGAGACAGTGCTGTACCATCAGCCAATTCAATCAGGAGCCAGGACGGCACCGCATTCTGCATCAGGGTCCAATCACAGCACCAACCACTTCAAGTCACATGACCCAGCTACTTAGCATCCTTCATCAACACCTGTTTTCTTTTTTTCGTGCGAGCAGTATTGTTATTTGCCTCTTCCTCTCTGCCTCTCACAAGCTCTCTCTTTCCAGAGGATATAGCGGGGTCTGTGCGTGCAGAGCTAAAGACGCTATAAAAATTGCTGAGGTATAAAATCGAAAGTGCTCAAGCTGTCTGCGACTGGAATTGCTGGCTGGCTCAGGCCTGTTGGAGGTGGTGAAGGATCCCCGGCCAAGACCCGCTAATGTTGTAAATCAGGGAAAGTTTGGGCTTGTTTGTTTACATATTACAGGCTTTACAGTGGGCCTACGACAGTACACAAGGAGCTGTGCTTGGCCCAGGCTATTGTATGGGTCATAAAACTAAAGAATATAATGGCTGCGTGCAGCTTGAACCACCCACTCCTGCACTTGTTTGGCAGTAATACTGTTTTTTTCAGATGAGGCAAAACTTGTATTGTAAGAACAAACAATTGGACAATGATTTCTCTCAGCATATAGTGGGTGAAAAATATCTTTCTTATCCATTTGGGTCAAAATAACATGAATAGAGGGAAAAACACTATTAATATTAACACTTACTTACTTTTTTAATTTTAATTAAGTAGAATCAAACAACACAAACACTACAGAAAGATACAGATCATTCTGTGAAGCACAACTATAAAAAGATGAATTGTGAGGGGTAAACAGTCATTCGGTTGACAAAATGAAAGTTTTTATAGGATGTCGAACAATAATGGTTTATTACTTTGATTAAATTTTCCTGAAGGAGATAAGATCAGATGAGATGCGATAAGAAAAATCTTATTATTTATTTATATTATAAGGGGGGAATATACAATTTCTGTACTGAATCAAAGCCTGTATACAGTGCAATATGTTTTTTAAAAAAACAGAAAAAACAAAACAGTAACAGTATATCAGATATTGAGAAAAAACTCTCCAGATCCAACATGGTGAGGGCTAACATAAAAAGTTTGCGTGTGTGTGCGTGTGCGTGTGTAATCCCCAGTTGGTTCACTGATATATACTGTGGCACACTGGTATACAGTACATTTTTAAAACATCCACTCAGGTGTTACCGTGTCTTTCCAGGTGCACTGAGAGCCAAAACACTTATCCTTAAGAGAGATCAAGCTTGCACGCTATCTTATCAGTGCTTACAGTGGCACACGTACAGTAGGAGTACACTCAGCTACTCATGCACACCCTGCTTACAGGAGATCAAACGCAGGTCAGAGACTCCAACATACACTTGCTTATAATCCACACAAGTGCCTCTCTTTACGTAGGTGTATGACTGTGTGTATGGGTGTGTGTGTGTGTGTGTGACACAGAAAGAGAGAGAGACAGAAAGGAGAAAGCAAAGGAGAGAGCTCAAGGATTTTTCCGTGTGTGTCAACAGCAGTGGTCTGGTTGTTTTGTGACAGTCATAGGCACAGTGCAGGAAATGCACCACGATGTGGCCAGTCACAGTTGAATTTCTTCAGTGATAAGGATGGATTTTTTTTTCTCTGAGAGGCCTGACAGTCCATCCATACAGCACCATAATGCTTCTGCTGAGGTTTGATCGGTAAAGCAAAATACATCAAAACATGTAGTGTGTGTTCTTGGCATGGAGAGAGAAGAAAACTGTTTCTAAATATGATTTAATATATTTTTTTCATATGCATTTTATATTTCTATTTCCTCTGGCCAGATTTAAAAGAGAACATGTGTCAAGCCTGACCTCTTACACATGCGCTCACAGTCCTACACACATTGGACATGTGCACACAAAAGGGGGGTGGGAAAAATGAAGGATGGGGGAAGGTGACAGGTAAACAAATTCAGTGTCATATTCTCCTGCTGTCTTCACTGTGCCACTTGGCATTTTAATGGAAGGGAATCTGATGTAACATATAGTGGTAACTACAACAGCGGCCTCGTACCAGAGGGGAAAACTTAACTCCTCAGACCTATGCATTAAACATATTGTAGAATAGAGTGTAACATTTATCACTGTCATTCCTAGAGAGTTTGTGTAAATTTAAATGCGCTCAAGCGTGCTGATTCCCCCCCTCCACAATGTATGCGTACAATGCCACCCCAAAGCCCATTTTCCTGAAATCCTTCTCATTGTTCTGCACGACCATACCACCAAACAGCTATTCATCTTTGGGGAATATGCTGTACAGAAATGTCTTTGTATGTGGGGCCTTTTTTCTGTTGCTGTGTTTCATATACCAGAATCTGCCTACCTATTTTTCATGGTGTAATAAAAAAAAACTTAAATGAAAGAAAATATCCAACAAGATTGCATATTTATTTCACTGTAAAACACATTTGTAGGTTGATTTCAGCAAGATATGTATGAATGATTACCTAAAAATAGATTTCTGGCAAAGGCACTGTTTTATATGTAGAGGTTATTTTTCTAACTTGGTAATATTCTGAAAAGAAATCGCCTGTTTTTGGTTTTCACACTGACCTACAGAAAAGAGCATCAACCACAAAAAGGCCTAAAGACAATTAAATAAGACTTTGTGGATTATTCATGACAAGTACTTTTCCAGGATTGTGAGCTGGAGTAAAACGGAACAATAATGCCTTTAAGTGTGGAATATATCGGGACAGTAGCGCATGGCAATACCAGCTGACACATTAAACATTAAAATAAATTACCTAACCTTTACAACTTGCAGCGCCAATAACAGGAAAAATGACAGATCATGGGTTATTATTCACTGAGAGATCCTATACATAATAATGATGTCATCAATAATAGCCATTATATCATGACTCCTGCAGCTTTTAAAAAACATTTAAGGGAATTACTTTATTCTAAAGCATCAGTCCAAGTCCAGGCCTCAATCGCTCAACTGGAAAAAAAAGGACAGAGTCTTTTAAAGACTGTGAGGGAGGCTGAAAGAGAGAAAGAGCTGGAGAGAATGAAGGGTGCTGAGAAAAGGAAGAAAGAAAAATGTGCCACATTACATTTCTGTTACCAAACGGCACTCATGAGTCAATTTGCCAAATAATGCGAGCAGAACTTGACTGAGGAGGCACATCGGTACTATTAACGTGTAAGATTGTCAGAGACCAGCAGACGATGAATATATTTCATCTGACAAATAACAGAATTATCCTGAGAGGGTTTACAGTCAGCAGTGGTCTTTCATTTTTGGCTGGGCTGTTGTGCCAGCAGAAGTCATTTTGACTGAAGCCAGTATGTTAAGCCTGTAAATGTGTGTGTGTGTGTGTGTGTGTGTGTGTGTGTGTGTGTGTGCATGCGCGCGTGTGTGTGTGTGAGTGTTGTTTGATGTATGTTTTGACGTTTGTCATCCTCCTTTTCTTTCAGACAAAGACTTCGTAGCTCAATAAGCTTAAGGTCAGCCTCCGCAGCACTGTATACATACTGTATAGTTTGTGCACACATCAATTAACGTCATTTGCACAGATTCAATTCTGTGCATGATAAATGTTTTTCCTAAGGTGTTTGTGCTTGAGTGTGGACAATGCTTCATGTTTGACTGTACGAGTGTGTGACACATGCATGCATTCTTGTGTACGTGTGTGCATGAGTATCCATGTTTGACCTACATCTAGTGGCCACTTGCCTGCAGGTTTGGATTTGAATTGAACAGAATAAGAACACGAGAGTGTGTCTATCATAAAATCTCAGAAATAATCATCTGAACTGATCTGGTTTGCTAATTCCATATTATCTTGTGAACATGTACACAGTATTGTATGCAGAAAGGTTATAGGTTTCTCTGGATTTCATTGGCACTCCTTACTTAAGTTACTCAATTTAATATTAATTAATAAAAAAATATTTATTTAAATTCATTCATCTTAATACAACATCCATTTAATTTTACTTCATCTCTAGGACAAAACATAAGATCCTTTTTGCAGATTTTATTTCATCTTATACTTTCATCTTTAGAGTTTGCTGCATTGTCTAAAGTTGAACAACATTAACAGAATACTTTATATTTTTCTACATAATTATATAAATGTGACAAAATAACCAACTAAATGAGAAGAATATCATGTGCTTTGTTAATCATCGCTTTGTTAATCGTTAGTTCAGATTCCTTTCTGTAATAAACACAAATTAGGCTTGGTTGATGCTGATTGTTCGTTTACGCAAATTCCAAAGCAGACCCTGCTATTTCCAGAAAGCACATGCAATGCATTCTGGTCTATGTCGAACTGAGTACTGCATCCTCATTGTCAGGGTTCATCAAATTTCAGCATGTATCCAAATATGAAGGTATCTGTCTTTTTCATGTGAGGCTCTCATTTTTGTCCCTCTCATGTCCTTGGCTCTACAGAGAAACAGTGCCCTGTGTGCTATAAATGTGCAACACAAGAATGTGTTCTTTACTTTCCCGATGACGTGTCCTGATTGATGCCTTCTGTTCACACTGATCATACATTATAGAACACATTACAGCATATTGTGCATTTCAGTAAGGGTCATTTTCAGAAAGCCGTTTACTCTGCCTCTGCAGAAAATCTTAAATAAATTTAATTGTCTGCATCCACCATCAGAAATGACTTTATGCGTTTTGCTTCATAATTAAGAGCTTTCACATCCATAAACTTAAATCACTGCGCACAGCTGTTGAGGTGTAATTAAAGCATTAAATATGTGAACGATCAACTCCCACTAAACAAGATGACACCAACACCCCCGGCACAGAACTTAGAGGTGAACTGCAAGCTGGCTGGGCTTTTTCTAAAACTAACCCTGGAGTGTTTTTCTCTTTCTTCTGTTTTCCAACTCTCAGATGTCATTCTCGTAAATCTCACCGGTTCACCACAGCATTAGTAGCTGAACTGATGCTAACACCATTAGCTGATGATTTAATGACACTGTAGATGAGGACAGTCATCCTCTTTCTATCATTCTCTCTTTTTTTTCATCCCCGCCTGCTGGCTGAGGATACAGGGAATCTGTGTGTTTTTGAGGATGAGGGTGGTGGTGCTCATATCTCATCCGCTGCCATTACACCAAGGTCACTCCGTTGCTTTTCTTAATGTGATCAGGGAAAGTGTCACTTTTGCAGTTCTGTGGCAGTAAATAAGAACCGGCTCTAATTTGAATGTAGTGTACCAGAGGCCCTTTATGGGTTGTTAATTTAGTGTTTAAATACATTTAACAGTTGAGAGAGAGTACTGATTAGGCCGGCTCTCCATCTGAAGGCCATTTTTCTCCCCACTATTTCCACTGACTTGCTGTAGATTATTATTGTTATGATGTGACAGATGAATGCCATGCTCATTTTGAATTAAGAGGAACTTCAAAGGCAAAAAGAGCAATAAAATGTCAATTTTTAAATTATTTCTCCCTTAAATAATTTCTTTATTTATTTTGTTAGAGGTAAAAATAAGAAAATAATATAATAGCAATAACATAAATGCAGGTATTAACATATATTATATATATACACACACACACACATACATACATACATACACACACACATATATACAGTATATATATATTATATATATATATATAATATATATATATATATATATGGTAAATCTTGCTTTTAGAGTGACAGGTACTGCACATGTAGCACATGGTAAGTGCAAATACAGTTGATGAGAAACATAACAACTTTTACAGATCTGTAAAATGCTCACTCACACTGGAAAAATGATGGTACTCGATGAAAACATACTGAAACATTAAAACTGACTCATAGCACAAGACACAGTGTCTTTACTTTATTAAAAATGAAGTCAGACCAGAACTTTTTTCTAACCAAAGTCCTTTTGCTGTCTAAATATAGCTAAACACAGTCACAGTCCAACAGTACAAAAAAGCAAAACCAAATTCAGGAGGTGACGTGTGTGTTTCCCTAAAAACATATTCAAAAAATCAAATTAGCAGTATAAATTTCATTTTTAGGTGATATGTACCTGTGCACATCCGCAGCGTTATTCTATTATTTCCATTGCTGAGGTAAGCCCAAAGGGCAGTCGGCACAACATGTTGCTCTGCACTCTGAGCCCAGCAGCTGCAAACTGATGAAGTCCTTGAGTTTTCATTGTCTTTTATTATTTTTCTGTAACACACCACTTTCGCCCACTTCCTCCACCATCCAAGAGCACACGTTGGCCATGAAAGCCAATAAGGCCCAACCAGCCACCTCCACACTACAGATTTCTCCTGACACCTAATGCCAGTTATGAAATTGGAGGATAAGTTAATGTGTCACAGTAGCATTGATTTTTCATTTGCTTCTCACTGCCCCCAGTCCCAGAGCCAGCCCGGGCCTTTCCTTCATGCTTCAGGATGGATTACTGTGGCCCCTGTCGAAACAGAGCATTGTGGGGTGACAAGGGAGCCGATGCGGGTGTTCATGAGAGGTGCCACACCTGATTACAGGTGACACCATACCACCGTCATCCGCTGTGCCAGGAGAACTCAAATATTAAGATCAACTCCTTGTTCGGTGCAGTTTTAATCAAATGTGTCTGAGTGCTTCAGTGAATATTGTGATTTTAGTGCACTTCTCACTGTTACATCTATGAAATATGCATTTATGTGCATATTTTCTTTAAACAGATAAACTGTGTACAATTTATTTTCTTTATCTGATCTATACATTGTGAGGGATTTGAATTCAGTTCTAATGATATAAAGAACAATAAGGAGGCCTCGACAGTGGCAGTAAAATGAGCGGTACAAGAAATCTCTGGCTGGTCCCTATGAAAGGAAAAATACGCTCACGTAACAACAACACGGTGCTCAATGAGCTATGTCCTCAGTTCCATATGAGATTGGTTAATACAAAAGCTTGCTGGTGAAAAACATTGTCCTGCTCCCAGTGACAAAGACAAAGTGCCTGTGTTTGGCGTACGCGAGTCAAAGGGACAGGTGACGACAGGGAGGGAGACCAGGGAGGGAATTTGAATTTCACATCTAGGAGGAGGCAGCATGTCATTAAAAACCCTAATTTCAGTGTCAGGTAGACTTACAGGTGATCCATCATCTTGTCAGAAGAATTTTATTTTATTTTCAAAGGAGTTCAAAGCAGGCTTTCCAGACTTTTTACTTCAGTTCCAATTAGATTTAAACATAATTAACAGAAAAGTCTAGTCCCAAGTGTATGGTCGAGAGATACTTGCCCACTCAAGCACATCTGAGGGAAAACAATTTATAATACAACTGAATACCAAACATTCAGAATAAATAATAAAGGAACTAAGCTCCTTCAACAGTACATTTATTATTCTCCAGCTCAATGAAACTATATCATAATTAATTGATAATAACTACTTTGAAGTTAATATTCCAGTGTTGCACTGCTCTTCATATACCACCAGCAAACTGCATATCAGCACCCATGAATGCCATTTACTGGTACATTTCTAAATGTTAACGCCTGTCAACTCCAATCTCTCCAAAGGAGGCGCTCGGGAAATAAAATGCATCGGAGGGGACCTGAGAGGAGGACACACGTTAACCCAGATAGGCTGTGACAAAACACCATTACCTTCTCCTGTTCACACAGCGATGTACAGGACAGCCAGTAGTCCCCTGTCCCTGGGAGGAATCCATCTAAATGAGACACACACACACACACACACACACACACCCATGTCTTCTGTGTGTGTGGATTATTTGAACAAGAACTGTAAACTTTTTCTTTTTACAATAAACAGGCATTTATGTGAGCCATTGTTCTTATACTTAAGCTGCTATTAGCACATATATAGTATTATAGCATAATCTCATAGTAAAAGTACAGCATCATTAACATAAAAACATACCCAACATACCACGAGGTAAAACACTTGTTATATTGAATGGTCAGAACTGATTTAACTGAATTATAATTATTGTAGAGTTGCAGTTGGTAAACGTGGAGCCTTTTTTTACTGTTGGGTAGCTTATGAATTTCCTCCCAGGGATCAATATTGTCTCATTTTAGCCAATTATAATAGATCATAACATAATTTATTTGTTGAGCTAGTTAAGTAAATGCACTTGAGTAAATGTACTTAGTTACTTTTCACCACTGTCTCATACATATGCTCTACACTTAATAGAGCATATGTGTCTACACACGCAGTATTTGTATGTATTGCATTCAAAATCTTCCCCAGAGAACACAAGAATGATCACAAACACTAAGTATCGTTAGTACAAAATCATTATGAGCTTTTAATTGTTTGATATTTTAGATAATTGTATCATAAATACTGCTGGATCACGGTAGTGTTTTACTCTGTATCTGATTAAGGTAAAATTTTACATAAGCAAGGTCAGAATACTACCCAATAAAATACTGTATTAGAGGCAAAAGTCCTGCATTCAGAGAAATAAAATGAACTTAAAGTATTGAGTACTCACTGTAGCAACATATCCACTCTGATTGTTATATTACTGAATCATTATTATTAATGCAATAAGAGGTGCTTTAATGCTGTAACTGGTTGAGGTGGAGTTCATTGTAACTGCTTCACATAGTCCTGGATAGTTTAATCTGTAGTCATTTATCATATTTTACTAACTGATCATAGCTTTTAAATGGAAAATATTAATGTGACAAGTGACTATAGCTGTGAAATGTTGTACTTAGTTACTTTTCACAATTTAATATTAAATTGTATGTTTTCAATTTAAAAAGTGACTATAACATTAAAATAAATGCACGATAAAAAAAACATTTCCCACAGAAATCTCATAGAGGTAAACCTGAGTAAATAAAATGAGATGTAGTCATTGAGAATATTTAAAGTTAAGTATCTCAGAACTACATTATTCCAGAATTTTCCACCTCTGTATGTAGAATATGAATAAAGTGCTAACAATCTCACTGCTTTCTGTTCTAAAAGAAATCCAGTAAAAGACAAATCCCTTACACCCCCGTGTGTAGGTATTGAATGGTGACAGACCTCAGATGGATGTGACACCAGCAGTCCAACCATAGTGTGCTCCTGCTGGTGTCGTAACATGGATATATAACCACTGTCGTCCTTACATCAGGCTGCCTAAATGGACAAAAATGCCAAGGCAGCAAAAAATGGCGAACAAACCCAGGGCTTCATTAGCAGAACCTTCCCAGCATGCTTTGCGATGACAAATGATTGACTTGGAACAATATCTAAGGCGATCAGGATAAAGTACCAGCCATTTCAAGGCTCAGCAAAATTCAAATTCTAATTAGACCTTGCACCACATTCCAAATAAAAATGGGTCCCTAGGTGGTTTACCCTATCAGGTGTCTCTCCCAGACCACTGAAACAAAACGAATAAAGAAAATGATTAAAGCGATAACAAAGGCATAAAATTCAAATTATAGCAGCATCACATCTGGGATCTGTATGTCACCACACTACCGTTTCTGCTCTCCCTCTCTTTTTTCCCTGACTCTCACTAACCCGTCCACACGCACATACACATACACACAACATTCCTTTCTTTCTGCATGAGGGCAATCAAAGAACGGAAAGAAAAAAACGACAGAGAGCAGGAAAGAGAGAGAGAAAGAGAGTGACAAAGCAGGGAAATTAAAAGGTAGAGAGCGAGAACGCAAATAGGCTCTCAGCTTTAAGGTTATTAATGACTCCTCAAAAATGTGCGACTTTTCCAATCTCTCTGAGAAGCGCTTGAAGGAGCCTGCAGATGAAGCTGACCTTCACAATGTTCTTTGGTCTTTAGTTAAGAAATTCACTCACCATTATGGCATCATTAGGGAAACAAGGATAAAATTACTCCATGGTTAATGACCTATAGGATCCCCACCAAAATTTGTTTCAGATCTAATAAAACTGAGCTTAACACAGTCGAATGAATTATGAGGAGTGCTACGCGGGGTATTAAAATGTGAGGAAATAGATTTTCTGAAGCTAGGAGGACTGGACTTTTCAAATCAGATAGTAGAATGGAATTTTCTGGGCAATAAATTCTCCCATGTCTCAATTTCATTTTTTTTTTCTTACCTCACAGAATTTTTCCGGCTATGATGGAATCTGTGAGTGGGATGGCCTCTAAAAATTCATTGCCAATTGCCGTCTCCTCCTCTATCCCCTTAAGGTAGATAGATTGATGGATGAATGGCTAAATGGGCAAATAAGTGGAGAAAAGTATAACCGAATGAAAACTCAATGTATGATGGAAATAAATGATTAGATACACATATAGAGAGTTAAAACATCCCAGAAGGCACAGCAAAGAGAACATGATATGGAAATATCTGCACTGATGCTGATTATCCTGTGTGTTTACATTTTCTCTGGCTTGACGGTAAATTTGTGCGAAGCTAGTCATTAGCATAATGCAGGGGCAGTTAAGAGGACACACAAAAACTCAGTGAAGAGGACAATAAAAGGCTGCAGGCAACTGTGCCTTTGCAACATGCATCAAAGTGTCCACGCTAATACACCTATGGAAGTTTGCATCATGAAATTTCAAAAAGAAAAAAAGCCATTTTAAAAGCAGCATCAGTTTAGCATGGTTTGGTTGCAGCCCCAGAGAAGGGGTTTGTGAGCTAATGGCATTTGCTCTCTTTAAACTTTAATCTTTCCTATTAATTCCCTGCAACTGGAGAATGTGCGAGAGTTAATGTTCCATGAACGTGTTTCTCACTCTGCAATCTCTTCGAGCTAATTACCTTCAGGTGCTAAATGGGGGGAAATTGCAATCCATTTGGAAGGGAGAAATTTCACCTCCCCTTTGCCTATGTAACACTGTGGGTGCAGTTAAAAAGAAAGAAAATCAAACATAAGAAGCCGGGTCTAGAGTACATTTAATCAAAAAATGGACACTCTGTGCAGAGCCCTGATTGGCTCTCCCTTTCCAAGGTAGCTTTGGGAGAGTAAATTGCTTCCGGTAGTTTCCCGCCTCGCTGCTTATTTTACAGGTCACTTGGAGGTCAGCAGGTGCAGCAGTGGACAAAACGCCGAACAGATGTTTGATTGACATGGATCACACAGATTGGCAATCAAAGTTTTCTGATGTGAAAGGAGAGGCTCACTGAATGGCCATTTTGAAGGGTGAACACCAAGGAGATAGGGAAGAAGTCGAAATACAAATTAAAAGCAGATTAAGTCAACGTGACAGATTCACGGTTGCTTGTACGGAACATTAAATCTCGGGGAGTGACATGGTATTCATCAATGACAGAATCAAGTTGCTGGTACACAAATGGTTCCCGAGTCAATCGCTAATCAGTAACGCAGGATGGACAGGCTCATTGCAGACAAATAGCTTTGATAAGTTTTACCTTTTAAGGGCTAGACTGCGGAGGAGGGTTATGTGAAGAGGAAGTGGAGAGAGATAGGGTCAGGGCGAGTGAACAGTGGGGGTTCTTCAACAATCGTAAGAGGAGTCTGGAGTGTGGAGGGTCACTTTGTCCCCTGTTTGATCTTTGTCTTCACATGACACGGCAGGAAATTAAAAATGAAAGGAGGTTCTGACTACTGTCTAATAAACACAGAGACAGAATGCCCTCATTTGCTGCCACATATCCGGTCTAAATATGTTGGATCTGTGGGTGATCTACACATGGAACTGGATTAGCAAAGCCCTTTCGTACACAGTGTCCTTAAAAGAATGAGCTTGTTGCAATGTGCCAACTTCAAGATCTGTGTTTTAATCAATACAACTTTATTTGTTTTCAAATCCATTAAAAGTTACAAATTAACTGCTGCTATGTGGGCATTTATTGTTTTTCTAACTCATTGCCAATGTCTCTTCATAATAATTCACTGTAAATGGTCTTTTCCACAGTCATTAGATACAGTGGCTGTGTTTAATTAATCACTGAATATATTTTATGAGCACACTTAAGAGATAAAATGATTTCTATTTTAAAAAAATAAAAAAAACAAAAAAACAAAGTCAGATTATAATACATCTAACTAATTCCAATACTGAAAACAAACAGGAGGTGGTGTCACAATGTAAAATAAAATTTTAAAAAAAGGCAACGCACATTTTTTCCCGGCTCATATTTCTTCTGTGTAATAATAAATGAATTAGTGGTGGGGAGTACTACAAACAGTCCATATCTTAGACAAACACTCGTAGTGACGGCCCTGAGCTCCCACTGTGCTGAGGAATCTCCTACCAACAGCACTCCCTCCCATTTATCTCAGTGGATGAGAGCAGGAAAAAGAGCACAAGCTGGGAGGCTGAAGACACTTCAAAAGAGGAGCTAAAGATGAGTGCAGCTCTGTTTTTCTGGTGCCTTATGAAAAACACCTCCACGCTGGTAACTAAAACCCAAGAAGCAAGATAGCCTACTCGATTGCACTTTCTTTGGCCTTTTGTCCGATCATTTCATGCAGATTGCTCGAAGGCAGAAGTAAACCTCATACAGCCGGTGACGTGTTTTTATTTTTTCAAAGCCCTGTTACTATTCTTCATTTCTTTTTTTCTATCTTCCCTAAAATGCCAAAGCTATTTGGTTAAATCATTAGAGGTGTTATGGTCATAGAATGGCTCAGGCGAGTAGCATCCCTGTGTAGTACTGAAAGGTTATTTTCTTCATGAACACTTGAGGGTCCACTGATCCCTTGTAAGTGTCTGTTGGAAAATGCATTGACATTTTACGTGAATGGAAAAACCCTCCTCAATAGAGTCCCTTTCATTGCTCTTCAGGTTTCAGGTCATTATACCTGCAATAGGGGACCACTCAACCCAGTTTGGTATTACCTCTGAGAAAACCCTTTTGTTACTTCACTTATATATTCACAAAATTTGGTTTGAAAGTGAGAGATATAAACCTCTGACCTGAAGAAGATATTGAACATGTAAAGGCCTCTGTAGAGTATAAGCATCATTTATTATTTGTTACTGCTTGGCTTTATGGACGATATGTCTGATCATGCAGTAATGCAATTTTTTAACACACATGAATGAACTGCATTGCATTGCATGAACTGCGACATATTTGTCAGTGGATATAATGTAACATTGCTAATGGTTTTGTAGAAATGACCAAAATCTTAAATATTACAAAACATAAAAAGCCTTTATTACAAACTAAATCGTAACAGGTGAGTTGCTGCTGCCTCAGGCCAGTCATTGAAAGTCACCTTAAGCGGACATCTATGTGTAGATAAGAATGCGTTTTACTTTTACTATTAAATTGGAGGACATGTAGAAGGTGAACAAAGGATAAAGTACTTAGATCTGCAACGTAATCAAAGGCAAAGGAAAGACATATGTTTAAATTCAACTTGAGTAAAAGTACAGAACAAGTTGTGGTTAGAGTTGCAGTTACAGTATGAAAATAAGTAGTATTCATCATGCTGAATGCCACCACTGTTGCATTATTTATAATAGTGTATTCACATTTAACAAGCTATTTAATTTTACACCTGGTTGTTATTGTGGAGCTGTTACTACTACTTTAAATACAGTCACTAATTTAGATACAGTCACTGTAGATGTTAAATGTAGACAATCTTTCTGTCTAAAGGTAAAATAAATGGAAATAATCAAATTAAGTCAAAGTAAAAAAAAAAAAAGCAAAAAGATGCAGCAAAAGTCGCATATCTGAATTTCATTATATTTTTAATATGTTTGTGTTATTGTTGTGTTGGATTGCATTATATTCCCAACATTTTCAGGCAAAAGGAACAGTATCACCACCAGTATTCCAAGGTTATTGCATTACAGTATGGTTTACAGGTGTTGTTGTGTCCATCCCTTATGAAAAGTAAAGAAAAGTTAAGGTAAAGTTTCTCTAATCAAGCACCTCTCAGATGTAGTCATGGGCACCAATCTCCATAGACAAGTCCATTCAATGCAAATGCTGCACCTGCCATGACTTGTAAAAGCTTTTGCAATTTCAGTGAAAACAGGGTTCACATCATTTGGAAAGGTAGACTTGCCATTTCACGCACCAGTATCCCAGCAATCCGTAAAGACCAGGAGACATTCCTCGACAGGATTAGAATTTTACGATCACCAGGAAAACGACTTCACCTCCAAAAAGTCATCCTTTCCCTATCTGCTTTTCTTACTTTGTCCCTTAAATTTGATGATATCTGCCTGTGTATTTACTCTAATATACATGATGTTTTTTTTTCAATGTATTCTTCATAAATTGGCCATATTCACACTTTCTTCGGGGATAGGATCAGTCATATTATTAAAAATGCCATTAATATCACAACAAGTCCTGAATGAAAAACTGCCAGTTAAACAAAATAAACAATAATTCAGCCCACCAGCACTGAAAGCTAAGAACTACAACGCTGAGATGGTCAGAGACTATATGGATAGTAGTTGGCCAGGCTTCCTGGTCCAGTCAGGCTGAGTCGGTTCACACTGATAACGTAGGTAATGGTGTTTCTGGAAGAGTGAGGCCAGATGAAATACACCACACGGACAGATACCACAGTCATACTGGCCCCTTCTGTTGGAAAATTTCATTTTTTCCGGCAGGAAGCCATGAATGCTGAGGCTGAATCCAAATCCGGTTTTCCGCACTTTATCAGCGTGTGGCCCACCAAGTGGTGAGATGGTGGGGGGAAGTGGAGAGCTAGGGAAGGGGGGGATGATCCACTCAGCCGAGACCCTCCACTTTAATCCAATTTACAGCCTCCCCCAGCAAAAGATAATTACAACCCTTAAACCAGCGAGGAGAGGGGTAGAAAGAAAAGGCCTCACTCACCCAAACTGTGCCTCTGGCCCCTGAAGTCTCCACCTAGAGAAAGAGTGTGTGTGGGGGGGGGCTCTGTTAGCAGGACTCAAGCAAAGGCATTGTGACAAACTAAGAGTGTGTGTAGCTAATGAGGCAAAGTGATTTTTTTTTCCACCAAATGGATGCCTGCTGGGCAGCGGGAGAATGCACCCCAGGACTTCTTTGCTTGCTGATGTTCACCACAGATGTAGGGGAGGTGTATTTTAGGTTGGTATTTCAATAAGGGCATATGTACTCCATGAATCAATGTGCTTCAACCATGCATATTTGTAGAGATGTTTGGCCATCATTTTACATTTTAAATAATTCTAGATAGTTTGTTCTTCCTTTAATTTAATGCCATTTTTTATTTTTATATTTTGTTGCAAATGGGAATTGTCATTTTGGTTCATTGCAATGTGTTCGCTTTTAAAGGAAATAAATTGTCTGATACTGTGAAATTAAAGCAGAATTTTTTTCCACCTCTTTCCCGGGTCTGCATCTTTGTCAGAGGTCTTTGAAGTGCGAACGAAGGAATGGGGTTAACTTCTGCAAAAGAATGTGAAGAAATAATAATGAAGGGGCTCACAGGGGAGCGGAAACGCTGGCCAGTCCTAATTAATAGAAGGAGAGACACTCCCAAAGTCTCCTATTCACAAGCTCACAATGGAGTTCTCCACCAAGCAGAACCTGGAATGGAATATGGGAGGAGTGAATGGAGACAGGGTAAAAAAAAGAGAGAGAGAGAGACTCAAGCCCTCATTCTTCTTTGCACCCGTCTCTTTTATTGTATTTCTATTTTATTGCATTAGCCCCAGGCCTATGGTCCTATAGTCCATGCTCCATTCAGTGAAATTGTGTTCAGAGAATCCCACTGGTCAGTTTTGTAAATATGGGTCTGGCAGTGTGTACGAAAGGATGGCACATTTCCAGAACTTATCCAATGGTGGCCTCTCCTCCTGCTCTTTTCAAATATCGTTCCATCCCTCCTCACCCCCGTGACTCTTTCCCTCGCGCCATCTCTCTCTCTTTCAGGTGCATTAACAGTGACTGGAGTCAAGAGCACTGGTAGCCTATATGGGGGGAGAAAGGAGGGGGGGGTTGCTTATTTTGCCACAAGTCGAGTCAAGAGAGGAGGGGTTTGTAAGGGGCAACAGGAGAAGTGTGGACCCACCTGCCACTGATTATCCTCCCAGTTAGAGGGTTTAGTCTTGACCTCTGAACTTCAGAGCTGCCCCACACCACTAATCTGTTAATTAACCGAGAAATACCCTGGAAAAACTTTGAACAGCCATTGTGTGTGCGTGTGCATGTGTGCACATAAGTGTGTAAAGGGAAGAGACAACAAGAGCAACAGAGTGGTGATGGTGGTGGGGTTGGGCGGGGGGCACTGTGGCATGTGGTTACTCTGTATATAGCTGGCACATTCTACCGCTGTTGTGTTGCTCGACAAGTAGGACATTCACAGCATTTTTCTGATCTGATGCTACAATAAACAGGATGACCATGATTTTTCAGATTTTACATTGCTATGCTTTTGCTGTGCTAAGGTTTAGGCACAAAAACAACCTGGTCACGCTTAGGGAAGGGTCATGATTTGTGTTAAAATCCCTCATAGGGGACCAGTGTTGTGACAGTAAGAAATAGGAAACAAACAGCGGTACCCTGTCCATCGGTTTGTCAACTCATCCATCCATCCCAGCTGAATCTCTACGTGTATAGTATGACTCTTTAATAGGGTTCAGGTTAGGGTTAAGGACACCTGACCTCCTTTATGGGAACCATTTTTTGTAGATTTTAGTTGTTTAGGTTGTGAAAGATTTTTGACTGCAGTATTTGAGACAATAAATAATACGATTCCATATTTTCAAGCTATAAAGTATTAAAAACAATAAACAGAAGCAAGTCATTTACATACCAACATCTTACTTATATACCATATTTGTAAAAGGCCTGTACTATACAAGGTAACTTGTGATACGTTGTTCTCCACTGTAACAACCCTATAACACGAATATAATAAGTATATTTTTCTTGGTTGATGAGACACACCTGGTAGTCCCGCTGTAAACAAACAAAAATCTCTGAGGTTGCTTTGACTGGTGAGGCAGCTGATAAGTGGGGCAACAAAGTCAATTAGTTCTGTGTTTATTAGTATGTGACAGGTGCTGGGTCATGCAGATTAACTCACAACCCTTGGAGGGATGGGACAACAATAATGGTGAAACATGTCCGTCCGACCAGAAAGTAAAGGTAGCAAAAGGAGCATAGCGAAGCCTGCTCAATTAATTATGTGGATTAATGAAGTTCTGCTTGATTAAATGTTGATGCCATTAAAAACGCCTATTTTTTCTCCCCAATGTGACATAATGGACACTCTTACATAAATAATGGAATCCTTCATGGTTACGGAAATCAACACATTATATGTTATAAACCACTCCTCCCCCTGAAGCCTTAATCGATTAATTAAGGCAATTGCCCTTGATTACCCAATCAAAGGTTTCGTTCAGCTTCGACCTCTAACCTTCAACCTTCTCTGACGGGAAGGATATTGATTGAGGGAAATGGTTTATTTTCTGCTACTGGAACAACCTTACCTTTAAAAAGAGTTGCTGACAAAGTGTCCCTTCATTGACCCCAGAGAGATGTTTGTAGCTATTGTTTTTGTACACTTCAGGATGAATGACTGGCTTAAGCATCAAGTTGCACCCATTTAGACAACTATTACATTAAATAATTGTCAAAATGAAGTAAGGGATCAATAATGCTCACTGTTCTCTGAAAGCCACTGAAGCAAAAAGTGTCCTATCCCGTAATTTAGACACAATAACACCCAGTTTACTTTTTTACTTTGAATAAAACAAATGAACTCCTTACACTTTTTTACTGTAAGTGGAAACGTGACTTGATTCATTTGGCGTAAATGTTGTTGCATTGTTTTGAGGTGAACCCAATCTATCAAAATTCTGTTTATTTCACTTTTTTCCAGTGATGGAGGATCTTTCTCCTTTTGTGACAAATTAAGCATGTAATGTTTGCAAATGCAATTACAACATAACTGATGTTTATACAAATAAGCAATGCATCAACAAACGCACCAATCGATGGATCACATCATCCTGACCTGAAGCCGCTCACCAGTCAGTGAAGCAAAACGATGCAGGCATAATGAGCTATGGTCAAACTATGGTCAGCCTCAGGATGTCGTCTTTATGGCAACACTTTGACCTGATTAATAATCAGCCATGGTCTGGTCTTTACTGTTCATTTCAGTGAGTTTAATCTCTCAGGGTTGCAGTAGGTCTGGGTACGTTCACATATCTGCTGTTGGCGTTAGTTAGTCGGTGGTGTTGAGTGGGACTGGATAAAACTCTGTATACAAAAATGAAACAAACTCTGCAACAATTTATAATCTAAATTAAAAAGGAACCATAAACCTTTATTGTACATGAGCATTTACATTATTATTATGCCAGTTTCTAAGTAGCCACAATGTGCTTTTTCTTTGTACACTATTGCTTTTTATTAGGATAAACAGCTGCTTCCACCACTGACACGTTTCCTTTCCTCCATCCTCGTCATCACCATGGGGCCCAACTCTAAACAACATTAAGACTTTGTTAATGTTTAAGCAACCAAAGTCAGAGACACCAACTTAACAAGTTAACTAGAATTTGCCCTCCAAATATCAGCACTGGGTAAATGATTCGCTGAAGGTCACGTTTCTCTTTGCTTCTCAAGATTAAATTCAGGGCGACTAAAATTTGAGTTCTGCTGCACTTTCCCCAAGTGGATTTCAAGTGCAAGGATTCATGCGAACAGCTCTGCCCCCTGGCAGAATTCGAAACACAACTGATGTGTCAACATATCAAATAACCATTGTGAAATGCCATGGCTGCATTCAGTTCTTGTTTTGGTGCTTGCTGAACAAGGCTGCGTGGGATTGCTCTCCCTCACCCTGTGGTCTGTCCTCTAGGGTGCAAGGAATCTGAGTCACTCACTGCACATCAGGCTTTCCCCCCGGGGGCCCTGGCACTGGCAGAGGCAGGTTAACAAACTGTAAAGGCTTCAACTGAGCAGCACACAAACTGTTTTCTCTGCACAAAGGGATTGGCTCCAACAAATGTCATAAGCCTATAATGAGATAGCTGATCTCGGTAGTAAAGAAGAAAAGAAAAGAAAAATGCTTCCCCTCTCCAGTCAGTGGCTATTAGAGTCAGTGAGAGTAAAAAGGGGAAGCTTCCCCATTTTCTTAGAAGCCCTCAGAGGCTGGCCAACATGACAATGCTGGTCAATTAATTGGTGAAAAAGTGAAAATCCAATTAATGTGTATCAAGCTGGCAGTTTTGCATGATGATGGCTCATTAGGAGACCAGGCTGAGGGTGGAGGAGTAGATGGGTGGTGGGGCTTAAACCCCACTCATTAAAGCTCTGTCTTTCTCAGTGGGGTTTTAGGGACTGGCTTATTTATGCAACAGGTTCTAAACAAAACCTCAATGTAACGCTTATTTAGTAGATTTGAAACTGATGAATTCCTAAATGGCATGGGTGGGGACTCTTTGGTTCTCTGGCAAAACTTACCCGGCCACATAGCTGCCGTATTCATACGACATGAAGCCAAATGGGTGCAAACGCAAATTTAAACGTTTTCAGTGCAAAAGAGAAACAATTATTGACAGCAAAGCTTTGAATGGATTACCTTATGTACAGTTACTTCAACATATATACTTACAGACAGATTTAAATATATTCCTGCATTAGGATTTTATTTATTTTTGTTTGTTTTTTGGTTTTAGCTGAATGTGAAAGCCTTTTCTAGTACCAGCAACACACCCAGTAGGTTACATTACTTTCTCTCAAGTAACAATGTATGTAATATCTGTATTGTTTCTGGTAATAAATAAATATTTGTATTGTTTTTCCCTTCAGTTCACACATGGAGGAGGCTTTATTTTTGTGCACCCATCATGCAACAGTATTAGAAAATCAGCTAAAGCTAAAGCTCAGTTGGGAAGGGCTTCATAAAATTTACATTGAAACAAATTTCGCTATAACATTTACACACACACACGTTTATGTGATGCTATCAAAATAGTTAAAAGGGAGGGATAATGGCCCTATCAGTGCATTACAAAATGAGATGATGGTGCTTTCTCGGCCACTTCTGAACCTCACCATATCCTGACAAAATAACGAATGTGCTCCCATACTCTCGCAGCCAGCCTGTGTTTGTCTAGCCTCTGCCTCTATGTCTAAGATTAATACTCTTGCCACACTCTCATAGAATAATGTCACTTTAATCTTGTTTGGGGCGAAATTCGAAGTGGAGTGTGTCTACTTGTTTCCTGAGATTACTTCATCTTTCTTTCGGCAGCGGTGTGTGACTCTGCCGCCTGCTGTCCCCTGGCATTGGATGTCCCATTACCCTTCACACGCTGCAACTTTCTGCTGTTTGCACAACACTGGCCACAGGACCCAACAGGAGGCCAGTATACTATTGATGTTTCTAGTTTTTCTTTACCACTGCTGAACATATTCTGGTTGTGTGAAGCCCACTATAGAGGACAATCGCCAGTGGCTGAGCCACTGTGAATGTTTCTGATGCTTTCTGATGTTTCACCCAACGCTGAATGTCACTGCATCATGTGTTGCTCCTGCTGTCTCTGTCAAATACTGCGTAGCAGAAGCATGTTTTTGCTGCTTTCTCCTGTTTTAAAAGCTGCACATTTTAAATAATTTGAATTTAGGCAAAATCAGTATTTAGCTGCTATTGTGCTGTTACACAGCATAAATAACAGGCATCTTTAACTTCTCAAATGGTAAAGCTATTTTGATCACATTTACTCTACTCCTTGCACAGATGAGCACAGATTGGATTTGTTTTCAGGTAGCCCATGAAAAGGGCCGTTGCATATTGTACCACAATGTTTTCAATTTCAGATTATGAGTCCATTTGGTATTCAGTAGCTAATTTGTAGTTTTTGCTCTCTCCTTCAATAATTTACAATAAGTGTTTCCACACTTATGCCTTTCCACTGTGTTGACCCCAGCATTTCTGAATGAATGAGCTGCAGTGCGTCAGCTATAAATCTCTAATGAGGCTTGATGTAAACACCACAATACAAACCACATACATCCCTTGTGCAACATTTGCACCTTTTGCACAGACACACACACACACACACACAACCTCTGGTCCAATAGCTACGATTAAAGATGTGTTCATTCTGTCTTGCTTATTGTCTTTTTTTGTGTGCATTGCATGTACACTCTTTAAAACCTATAAATAATTACTTGACTAACACAGTGTAGGTCTAAATCTATTACCATAAGTGTATATTTAATATTCTTGTTAGTGAATATGAATTACAATTTATGTCTGCAAATGGCCAGTGCTGCTCTTTCCGTGTTTCTTTTATGTGTGAGATAGACAAACATACTTTGTATGGAAAGCTTTGTGCTGTTTGGAGAAGCAGTGTGTTTTTCCCCTCACTTCCTAATAATCTATTCTGTTCAGCCAGCTGCATACATTGACAAATGTTTCCAGCATTAGGTATTTACCCGGTGAAAGGTAATAGATGCAAGGGTTTAAAAATGCCTGCTGCAAGAAACAGCAAGCACACTGGCAAAAAATATCACAATAGGAAACATTTGTCTCTTCTTCGCAACAGGAAAACTGTCTATGTGCAGAAGCCAGTTTCTCTAGACAACAAGGACAAAATCTTGGATATGAGAGGCTAAAAATGACATTTTATGATTTAATTTTTTTTTATGTATCACAAATCTCCTACTTCATTTTTATATTTAAATTTTTCCCTGTTTATGAGCAGAAACTCTGTAAAAATGTGTACTGTTTGACCTAACAGAAAAGGCACTTTTTCATATTTTTGTTACATTGTGTCATAAATGAGGAGCACTGCTCATGGGGATGAGGTGACACAGTTTGTGTGGTTTTACTCTTATTAACAAGATACTCTGAAGTTCTCTAAAGATTTACTTCAATTGTGTTTAAGATACAGACTAATTCACTGCCACTCGTACACCAAAACACAGACACGTAATATTCAGAGATTCAGCTTTTCTAGTTGATTGTCTTTTTGGTTAGTGTGTTGTCATCTTTTTTTCTTACATCTCTTTCTTTCTGATTTGTATTGGTGCAGTTTGTTCTTGGAGGCTAATGAATGCTGTGTCTGTGCATTAATGAGGCTGCTTATTTCAACTGAACTCCACTTCCTCCATTTACCTCACTCACTTTGTTCTCCCAATCCACATTTCCTCTCCCACTCTTGTGTACTCTGTATCATGCTGTTAACATTACACCCACTTCTCTACACTCTTATCTCACACTCCTCTGAAATACTTTCCTCATTTACTGGCTCTCACTCATGCCGAATTCTTTAACATGAAACAATGTTGCTGAGAGGATTAGCAGCTTTAAAATATGATGTTGAGGAAAGCGTTGAGAGCAACAAGACCACAGTACAAGTGTGTTTGAGAAACACAAGATTAGACTCTTGTTCATCTGTACAATCTTCCAAAAGCTCTCATTAGTCATCTACAGTAGGCGCTGGTAAAAAAGTATTTGTGCCAAAGAGAAAATGGTCGAGAACTTCCCTCAAATTACATACATTTACATACATACACAGAGTTCATTGTCATAGCTATCATACATGTCTTTATCTAGAGCATAAACTGTGAAACTTAGAATGAAAAACTGATTCTTTTGTGGAGATACTGCAGATAACACTTGAATAAAAACTACCCTTTTCAACCCAGAAATAAAACACAGAATTTATCATCTCAAAAGCAATTCATATCTGTCAAAAGGGATTTGTCTCAATTCCATAATGATCAGAATACATTGAAAAAGAAAATAATAATTACACAACATCATGAAAATAAATGTAAATGTCTGAATAGGGATAATGTCTCAGTGTAGTACACAGCCACTGCTGGCACAGGGTTTTAAATAAACAATACGCTGTTACAAACAGAGTTAAGAATCAAAATCTGTTGGTGTTGTGCGCTCGTTCTCAGCCTGCTGGGATTAATGGATAACTCCAGTGAGAGACGCCTCTGTTCTTAGGCAAGACAAAATGACCACAGGCAGCCCAAGAATTTGGCGGTCAGTAACTGTGGCTGTTTCCCATACATATATTATTATAGCAATAGCAGCAGTGGTGATTGAATTTCTGACCTTTTGTTGAAATGGGAAAGGGGAGGGGTGCATTTCAATTTTTGTTGTGTCATTCATGTCTTAAAATAACTACAGGGATGAAAGATCATGGCTTGATTCAATTACAGTGCTGTGTAAAGGCTAAAGATTACTGTATTCAACATGGAACCTCACTTGTACATATCTGAGATAAATATAGGTGCTGGTTTCACACACTTTTGATTGAAATAGGTTAAGCGAACATTCACAGGATTGCTCTTTGGAGCCCATTTGGAGCCTGGAAAACTCATATAACAGTAAACTACCATTTCACGGCTGCAAAAGTGAAATAACGCAGTTGTTTCAGGCAGAAATAAATCTAGCACTTGAATCAATCAACAAAATAAAAGCAAAATGATACAACTGATTTTTGGTTGTATAAAGCCATAACTCCAGTTTCAATGTAAGCACATTCCCAAGATGACAAACCTGATACTGGACTCTTCATACCACTCAGTCTATCCAACACTTGAGAAACTAGAAACTAGAAAAGTTTGGTGGTAGAACCTGGTCGGCTCTGCCAATCAATAGCAAAGTTTGCATTAAAAACTGCTGACAGCTGTGGGAGAGAGTTCCCACTTTCATCTAGCGCCGTCTGGCCCTCCAGCTAACCTCACCGTCACCCTCTCCCTTCGCAGACCTGCTCTCTTTATTAATCTTTGTCGCATCCCACAGCCCGACCCAGAGAACTGCCCCAACCACGTTTTTTACTTATCACTAAACTTTTGGCTCTTTTTTTTTTTTTTATCAAAGAGCTCTTCACTTGATAGCCTTGAACTGAGGACCCTCCACTCCCGCAGAGGAGCCCACCCAGCAGCTCTGTCTCACCATATCAACCTGTTTGCTGAAAGAAGGAAAACGAGCTCGCCGAATGAAGTGTGTGTACGCGTAAGTGTGTATGGTAGAGAGAAAGAGCATTTGTTTTTCCATAAAAGCTTACCTTTTTTGTGCTTCCTGTAAAACTCAGTTTGCTGGAGTGAACAACAACCAACTAATCAGCAAAAAAGAACAAAATATTACCAGTAGTACAGAGATAAAAACCTAAAACCTGCTAAAAAAATGTAATACAGACTTACTTTGATTTTTGGTTGTCTGTTGAACTTTGGTCCTTTGTTCCTTGCTTCTGTTTTCATAGTTGTGGAGACGAGAGGGTCCCACTTGACAGTCATTGCTCAAAGTTGACCTGCTCTGGTAAATGCAGGCCTCTGCTGCCCCTTATTGGTGGAAGGAAAAGGAGAATTTGGAAAGGCCCCTTTTAACAGACTTAATGCTATAGAAAAAACATTTATTATTAGGAATACGTACAGTTAAATTGAATTAAATATTCATTGGTTATCCTCAAGTCAGATTGATAGACTATTTTGACTTGAAGTGAAAGTTGTGTAGATCTTGCGCCTCTCTGTCAGCTCTCAGCCTGGTGTTTGGTGTGTGTGCGTGGCAGGTCTAATCCCATTAGTGCTGCTGATCCTGGGCCCCAGGATCTGTTGTGTCTCTATCAAACCCGCTTTATGCTTTGTCTGTTGAACTCAGTCTGTTTGCTCAGCAGCAGAGGTAAACAACATTGTTTACAGGTTGTATATAAAAAGGCCAAAGCAAAACCTCCTCTGGCTTGTTAAACTCCTCTTTTCGCAGTTTGTAATTCAGTCACCACTAAATTATTTTTTATATGACTGTTGAGGAAATATTTAAGCATTATACATGTACAACTACAAGGGTTAATATTCAATAATGCAGCTTAGTTGCATTATGCACAGCCAATACTGCCCCCTGGACATCAGAAAGAGATTTTGTATTTTCCCCTTTGTCACTTTTTTAAATATAGCACGTATGTAATTTGAGTTGTGTTTGTGCTTTCCTGAAATCAAATGTCAATAGCATTTCAACAGAAGAATAACAGCCTTCCATTAATAAAATAAATCAGAAATGTAACAAGCAGAATTATACAATTTGAGCAAATTGTGAAATAATCACCTTTAAATATAATTAAACCATAATTAATTTCCTTCCCTGTTAATGTCTTAATTACAAAGTCTGAAAATTTGTTTTTGAAACTTTAATAAATTGCCAGAGAGTTTTCCAGCCATACATTTGAATGCCAATTTACAAACCATTCACAAAATGAGTTACAGTATGGTGCCACATTTAAAACAAGATGAATGTTTGTGAATAGGGGAATTATTTAGGATTCATTTGAAAGAAGAACAGGAAAGCTTGCAGTGGAGAAAAGGTGCCAAAAATTGGCACAGTAACACATCAGGGTCCAAGCATTCCTGCCAGAAGTTAGTTCTTAGAGTTGAGACCTTAATTATGAGACTTATAATTGAGTGCTATGATTTATAATGTGTTAAATCCAATTCTACAAACTCATTGATTTTGGGGGGGCGAGGTCTACAACAGATGCTAGACTTGCCTGACCCAACATGTAGCTCAGCTTGGTAATGATGAAGAGGTGAAAAGAGTTGGCTTCCTGGTCACTGCAACGACATTTCCGCAATGTACCTGTCCAAATCCAAACAAGAAGCATGGGAAATCTAAACAGGAAATATAATATCATTTTGGTCTGGACTGATTTAGAGACGTTTTGCCCCATTATGTTTTAAAAATCTGGGAATTGTCATTATTTTGGTGATACAGGCAACGTATGAACGGAAAGGAATGAAGGGATGCACCCTATATCCTGGTCCAGTTTCATGTGCCGCCTATATGACATGATTTTCTTTACTCTGTCTAAAAGGGAATGACCTTCCATATCTATACCTTTGCAATATGCAAGCAATTGACACACAGTCCCAAACAAAAGGTTTAGAGCTCCAAGCCTGAACCCATGATACGGTCATCTCCTGGGAAAAAGGTGTCCCGTCCAATTAAGATGAAGGGTGGGCAACTGGAAGAGTGGGAGTTCAGGTATCTCAAGGAATAATTTATGAGACAGGTTAAAAGACATTAACCTCCAATTAGGTGCTTTGGCTACAGCAATGTAAGGGACATAATGGATTCATGGTGCTTTGGCTTTTTCTCTCTAAGGTAGTTGTTTTAGTAATTATTACATTAATGCAATTAAAATAGTATCTTGACAGAAATAACATTAAAATGTATAATCATTATATTGGTACATTACTGATATAAATTTTCTTGCAAGTTACTCAAATTTCCTTATTTTAGCATCTTTTCTTTCTGTTTATCTTCCCATCTGGTGAAACATAATATCGTGGTAGTTTTCCTCTTTTAGGGAAGAAATGGTGACCAAATAGAAGGCCAAGAGGAAGTGTATGCAATGTCATTATATCCTAAGGTGTTAAGTTCCTTTTTGTGAGTATTAGTACATGCACTTAACCTTCAGTCCTCAGCTACAAACCCTTTGGGCTTGTTACCCAAGAAATATGTCTCCTCTTTTCTCTCCAATGTGAGGTTCCCTTGAAACTTGTCAATGAGACAATGCGGAAGGAAGTGAGAGATAAAGTTGCCAGCCTCTCTTTCTGTGCAGTGTTTATTTGCTGTGTCAAGGACTGAGAGATTACACTGTTTCTACGCAGTAAGGGAGGAATCTGGTCAAGCATTTCCTCGGGCTAAAAACATCATTTGAAGAGGTGAAGGAGGATTACTGACACCTGCATTAAGGACAAAAATCCTGACTTGGGCCCATTTGCTGTGAGAAGGGAGTCGTCATCAATCATTTGTGTGTGGAGAGGCTGTAGGAGCTTTATTTTCGGCTGAGGACACTAGAAACTTGGCCTGTACAGTATTAAATAGCTTTTCTCTTTTTCAGGTGAACAGGTGTGGGAGAACCCTGTCTGTTATATAAACAGTGAAGTCTTTATGGGAATATAAGCCTCAGATTTCTGTGAACCTTTGTAAACATTTAGCAATAAACATCTTATTTTTAATGTAAAAGGATTGAAATACCTTTCATTAATAAAGTCAGAGTAATCACCTATCAAATGTGATAATAAAGCAGATGTTCTTGTTTAAAATATAATGTGGTTTCAAGGTTGTGCACAAATGTTTAGCATATTTTACACTTAAAAAACTATGTGCGACATATTGACGTATATTAAATTAATGCATGTATATCTATTAGTTAAATCACCTGTCCTTTGTATTCAGTCTACAGACACCCACTCAGAGGCGGTGGGGATGGTAACACTAACCCTCATGCTGTCAGCAGTGTGATTGATCACCAGCAGATAAACATCAGATCGGCGAGAGAACAGGACAGACATTGATCCCCAGAGGAAGAGAGGACTTGTCACACACCAGCATACACAAACCTCGGCGAAACATCTGTCAAAATACCACAACGACAGAGAACTGTACCTCTGTGACTAACATGGGAACCCACAGACAGCTGTCAGCTGTTTTGGATGCTGGTTGATGGCCAGAGAGTACCGTTCTTTTCCATTACTTAACTATACTGTCCAAAAAGTTTAAATAATACACAATCTGACCCATAAAAAAGTTAACTGATCAGTGCAAGAAGGTATGAAATTCTCCTTAAAAGGTAAAGAATTAGACAAATAGACAGTTATCATTTATTTCCTGCAGGATAATGAAGACAAACTCCTGCCCTAAGGCACACCAAACAACAGAAGAGGGTGAAGTATTCCCTGTTGTTCATTTTGGCCGCCATAAAGAAACCCCTGTGGCACTTCTGTCACAAACAGAACAGAAAACAAAGTAAGAAATGTGCGTGTGTTTTCACAAAATGTCAATCCCAACCGGTCACATGAAGCCCTCTCACCTGGCTGCGCCCTGAATATGTTTTTCCCTGTCATTAGCTACAGACCTCATGCGATGCAATACTTAAGAACAGAAGAAAGAGAGGAAAAGAAAATGAATAAGAAGTGAATGGTCAGTCTGACAAAAGGGGGCCAGCCTTGCATCGACAGGAAGAAAAGCATTAGCGGCCTTTATGTGCATGGTGGTGGATTTCCGTGTGCAACACTGTCAGTGTATTTTCCCCTTAATTAAAACAGTCACAAGTTTCATTGAGCGGTGAATCAAAGGGTGGCTACACCATAAAGCAGACTCAACTCTGTAACCCTGAGTATGTGTGTGTGTGTGTGTGTGTGTGTGTGTGTGTGTGTGTGTGTGTGTGTGTGTGTGTAGAGTTCGGGAATCAAGCACACACAGGGATGGAGGGGATTTAAGCTGTGCCCATTCCCATGGTCAGTCACTCAGAATTGGTCATTACTGTCCTGCCTGGAGATGAAAACACAGCGATTAAGAATTACTTGGAAGGAAAACATGACCATTTCTAAACTGCCTCCTGTTAAGCCTGTGCCCTCAAAGAGGGGGACAATTTTAGATTCCTTTGTCACTTTTTATTTGCAGTTTGTCACTTGAGTCCTAAGGTTGCCTGTAAATACTGCCAAAAATACTGATGTTTGATAAATAATATTCTAGTCATCTAAAGACATACCTATTTCCTGCAACTCCTCTTTATTTTACCCAAACAATTTATGTTAAAGCACCAACAAGGAACTTTAATTTTATTTTGTACTGATTCATATGGGCACTATATGGATGAAAACAGTAGTGCTGCCTCACCTCAAAAAGATTTTAAGCCTGCTAGTGCATGTATTGTTTAGGAAGTGAGGTACATAAAGAGAAATAAATTTTGAATACTATTTTTCTTTTCTTAAAGGCAGCTATTTGCAGGATCTGATGACGCAATGTTTCTATTTGTTAATAACTGTAATATGAAGCTAAATCAGCTTTGGTTTAGTATTGCTCCTATCTGTTACATGTGAGCCAACAACTAACAGACTCGATTGCTGCAATTTTTAAATAACTCCATCCGTTTCATGACCAACAAAGGTTGACTTTTTGTCTGTGCTCTAACAATGTCCTTATTTTGCTTTTTTAAATCAATTAACCAGAAAATAAATAAATTACTAAAACTGCCTAAAAAAGGTTCTCCTGGTTACTTTTAACTGGCTAACTTAGTCACCGTGAAACTTCATCTGAGATTTCACGGCAAATCGGACCAGTGACAGACTTTAAGAATAATCATATAGAAATATCTAGTAATCTTGCTTATTGATCTATTTGCTCATATACATCATACAGCGATATCAGTATTAAATTGAGATGGTCTCATAATCTGTTTTAGTACATTTAACTAATACAGTGAACCAGAGCAGGCTTCTCCAATGACAAACCTCGTCGTCTCTCAGCAGAATAACACAGCCAGACAATAGCAGGCTCGGCTGAGGGAAGGGAAAATGCTTGCTCCACTTTGGTCAGTGTATGGGATCTCCTCTCCGCTGCTTTGTCATACCTGGTCTCTGGATCAGGAGAGCACCCGATCCCTCGGCCTAATGACCCAACACTTTCCACACCATTTCGTTTCCTTACTGGCGGAGGGGCAAACCTCTACCCAAGATCATCCCCTCATCAATTATAAATCATCCAATGTTTGGATAATTAAAAATGCAACATTATATTTTTTTTTTGACTCCCATCACAAAACAAGCCCTCTGGGTTTTGGTTGGAGCAGGGTGGGATTCCCCTCTCGTGTTCTCTCCCGGGGACAGTTAAAAAGCACAGAGGGCATAAATTATGCAAAGACGATACATAATGGTAGAAATTGCTAATCATAGCTCATGCAACTTGAGAAGGTTGGAACCGCAGACTGATTGACAGTGGGGTGCAGAGGAGGCAATATGGTATATGGTAACACTAATGTCTTTTGAGTCTTCTGTGGGGGCTCGCTGAAGGCTTGATGGGGTACACCCATCACTCAGGACAGAGGTGCAGTGAACAGTGCTGGCATTACGAAAGGAAAGAATGACGTATTGCTGTTTTCTTGTCTCCCACTACAGGGATAAGGTGTCAAAACCACACGCAGCTGTAAGAAATTTGATTGCTAAGTATGAAACATAATAATCAATTCCCAAATAGTGTCAAGATAAGCCTGCAATAGCTAGATAAAAGCAACTGTTTTGGGAGTAGCATGATAAGTTTTTAATGAAGACGGCGGTGGCAGCAGTCATGGGATTGTATTGTCTGACAAAGCTGACATTCCCAGAGTGAGTTTTAATCCCCGACTCTGGCACTTCAGGTAGACCTTCTGGGGCACTGCGTCTGGAGAACATTCAGCTGCACACTGTTACCTTTTGTTTCATGTCAGTCAAACATAACCTGGCTGCCTGTGTGAAGTTCACTAGGAGATTAGGTAGTGAATAGGAGGGCTTAGTATTACTTAGTGGATGGCACAATATCATATGATATCAGTTTCTGTTGAGGATGCTGCTGCTGCTATCAGTTTTGCAATATCAGTTGCATGTTCTTTGCAGTCTTTTACATGTTAGATTACAAAGATGATTGATCTCCCAGTTGTGATCGACTATAAAGAGAAATATAATATACGCAGGGACTCATGATAACCCAAAACATGATACAAATTAATTTTACATGGACACAGAAAACAAGTTGGAACTTGGTTGGCTAAAAGTCTTAATTATTTTTAATTAAATTATTTTAAAAAACAGATTTCAAATCAGTGTGTGTGTTTACTGTTATTTTATTTTGATTATTCAATTAAATTTTAAGTTAAGTTTATGTATTGCTATACTGAATGTATATGTTTTCATTTTACTTACACATTGCATATGTTTGATGTATTTTGTCTTGGTGCTTTAATGGGTTTGTGTATGCTTTGTAGAAACAATATTTCATTTTAGATGTACCGCACTTCTTGTTGAAGGAATGAGAAATGGACTTGAACATATAGTGTACAATATAGAAACATACAGTGACTCTTCAAGTTTCAGGTTTAACAAAATTTAAAAACAAAAAAGTTTTTTTTTAATTTTATTTATTTATTGAGTGAGTGCAAGTGCTATGTGCGCTACAGCTAAGACAAAGAAAGAGAGGGAAAAGTCATGTAAAATGTGGTTCTTTTTTGTTTGCTTTGTTTTGTTGGCATTATTTGTTACAGTTGAAATGGAATAAAAAAGAAAAAAATGAATAAAATAACAAATACAACATTTCCAGGACATTTGCTCTGAAAATCAACACTCAAACACAATGTGCTGTGTAATGGCACAGGCATAAAAACAGTGAGTAAACATGAAAATGGGTCTAGTCGGTAGTGAGCATTTGTTGTCACTCCACTCTCTGTCACAATGATGGAGCGTCTGTCTGACAGATGCTGTGATTTTGCTGACCCCCACCCCTCCACCCTCATTGTATTCAAACAACACAGGCTCCTCACACAGGAAGAGCAGAGGAAACAATGGTACAGGTGAGTCTGGAAGAATTTCCCCCTGAGGGCTGCCCACCTGACAGTTAAAAGTCAGTGTGTGTGTGTGTGTGTGTGTGTGTGTGTGTGTGTGTGCATGTGTGTTTTAATTCAAGATGTCCTCTCAAAAATATTAGATTGAAACTCTGTGTGCCACTTTTTACTATTTTCTTTTAATATTGGCATGTAAACTGTTCCCCACTAGAGGGTGTCCACTTCTCGGCTTATGATCAGAATACAACTTTCTCTATTAATATTATCTTTTGTTAAAATACCCTCTTGTGCTTCACATGCTTTTGCCTCCCAATAATAAAACTTGCAATATATGTCTACACACCCTATTTTACTCATTTTATCCCAAGATACTTTGAGCTCATCTTTAACTGTAGTGCAGGTGTTATGTTGGACAATGATCCCCATGAGGGACTGTTCTATACCCTCCAAGATTAGTAAGTAAGGGGACATGTGCGTTAAGTCCACCCTTGCCTGTCAGTCATTATTTGCGGATTAGTGCTGGCCTGCACCCTCTTTGATGTGGACATCTTTCACACTTCTGTCCCATTGAGCTCTGGAGTCGCAGTGAAGGGAACGGAGAGACAAACAATGGACTAAAGAGGAACAAGCATAAGCAGGAGTCATTTTCAGCTTTGTCTTGAGCTGCAGGAAAACTTCCTGTAATGAGGAAGATAAAACGTCACCACAATTACGGCTTCACATATGAGCAATCAACTGAGAGAGCCCCCACACACATGGAAATGCACATATGCCCACAGTCATATAGAACATGCATATATGCAATTCTACACACCCATGTGCAAAAATGCATGTGAGTCCACAGGTATGTGTTCTCTGTACACACGTACACACACACACATGCACACACACACAGTCAGACAAGCTATTTGAGATGCTTGATGATCCTGTGGGGTCTACTGCCCTCTGCAGGACACACAGGAAATAAATGCTGCCAGTCACAGGACCGCACTAAACGGTCGTATTGTAGCTTTTAATAACATTTATGTCATTTACCCAATTGTTACTGGTAGTATCTACTACAACAGCAGTATTTGTTTTAATGCCTGAGGCAAAGTTGATCGTTTCAGTGAGCCAATTCCTTTTTTGGGTGTTTCACAGAGCAGCCTATCTGTGCATGGTGAGGGTATGGCTGAGTGGAGCCACCTAACAGAGGCAAACACAAGGCCTCTTTGAGGCAGGGCTGCTCCAGAGGCATATGAGGGCACTCAGTGTTCCACCCCAACCACAGGATTTATTTACCTTCCAGCGAGGGGCAGCCAGTAAGAGGAGAAGAAGTGTGCTCAGAGAAAGGTAGGGGTCCTGAGTATGCGTGTGTATGTGTTTGTGTGCATATGTTTGCTTGAGGGGTGGAGAGGCGGACTCTGGTGGCATATTGATTGTGTGACACTGGATAGCTCAAGATGGAAAGTGAACATCATGATCCCAAAAGAAACACACACACATCCAAAAGACAGGAGAAAAACATTCTGTTCAGGTAGACACTACTCAAGTAACCTTTGTTTATCATTCAAAAACAGTTACTACATGTCGAAATCAACAAGGGTAAGAAGACTGTGGAGATGCTTAAGAGAGGAGGAACATGGACGAGAGCCAGAAAAGGTCGATAAGGGCGGTGTGGGAGGGCTTCCTGTTTCCCTAGCCCTCTCCCTACCTTCCCTCCGACAGCACAAGTACAGTTATTCTATGTGTGCATACTAGGGCACTGTGTGCATCTGCTGGTTCTGTAGTTCACTGGCATGACAGTCTAAACCAGTGCCAACCTTGGAGAAAGCTGTGTCAAATTTTGCCCTTAACCTTCTGGTTTGTTATGACTAAGGAAAGCTTGTTGTCAAAAGGCAGCAGATGAACAGGCAGGTTAACGTCCACTAATTCATCTTTGTATGTATGCGTCATACAGCAAAAATGTAGTTACATGTTTTCAAGGCAACAAAATGTTTGGTGTGTTTGCAGATGCCATGATCACCACGAACCATGTAAAACTAATTGCAGGATTCATGAGAATTTTGGGATCAGAGGCAAGGTCATGAGCCACAAAAGGCCGAAAAAGGAGTAATAGATCCACTGTGGTTTACAGCTGCACTCCAGCTGTCGTTTATTCTCATAGTTGCGTGTTATCCAAAAGGTTTTAGTTTTGACTAACAGGAAAAGATTTTCTGGGGATTTTCTTTGTCCAGACAGAGGATGTTAGAAGCAATCGCATCTGTATGTGTAACAGTACTTACTAGACCACTGCATCAGTGACTGCCATCTGGTACTGGAGCAGATAAAAAAGTGAAGATTCAGTCAGAGTAACTAAGTCAGAGGTAGCTAGTTTATCTTAATGTGATGAATAGTGACAGACACAAACATAATCAAGTTAATTTTGGTCTAGTTAAGATAATAGACTTTTTTTCCTGTGAAAACATTTATTGAGAATTATCTCCACAGAGCCAGTATTTTTATAAATATACCCATACACTATGGCACACAGAATATGAACAGCTCTTCTTGGGTCAGTGACAGTGTCACTCCCATTATATAGTAACTTTGAAACAACTTTCATTTGCAATCAACATTCAGAGGGCCAAACATCTTTCTTTTCCTGCTCAAAGCATTCAAAAAAAATATGTACTGTGTTCAAAGGCTTACTGTCTTTGTCTTGTATTTTGGTGGATTTTTGCCTGTCAGTACAATATTACCTCCCTCGTGTCGTTATATTGGAAACTGATTGGTGTTTGGGGCTACAGTATCTCTCTTACCCCTTTACTTTTTTCTCTATTCTTGCAACCACATCCTGTTCTTGCATCTACAGATTTGCAGAAATGTGCATGCACATCCTTGTGCATGTGCTGGCTTTAAACAAAACAACAACAAAAAAAGTCAGAGACCTACTTATCATACTCTGCTCTACTGCTCTACAGCACTGCTAGAGGCTTAAAACGACACCTCAAGGAAACTTGAGACTGGGCCAGACTTGACTCTTCTGTGGCTAATCACCAAGACTTTTCCTCTTTTGGATGGTAACATCTGCTATGTTGCTGTGGGAATATTCAGCATCAAGGAAACGATCTAGCGATCTAACGATCAGCTTGACCAACAGCTGTGGGCTCTAAAGCGCTTTCTCTCAGCTGGGGCGTGAAACAGACAGAAAGAATGCAGACTTGAATGGGCTCCCTGTTTCTGCCTTTTTTCTCTAGTTATTCCCACTCAGCCTTTTGGGGATCCTTGGCAACAGCATGCATGTGGATGTGGAGCTAAACTGAGAGAATGCAACTGAGTACACAATCCAGCATTAATCCTTATGTTATCCGCGTTGTCCTCAGCCAATATACATTCCACTGCTTAGAATAAAGAAATGATAAGAAAGTTGAAATGTTTATTGTGGAATATGGTTTATCTGTAAACAGTTTTTCTACTGAAAAGTATTTAAAAGGAAATGCTTAAAAAAAGATGATCGCTCTCTTGGTGATCTTACAAGCTACCCTACAAATGATAAATTAATAAATAAAAACACAGACATTTAGGTCATAAAATAATGAGGATACCATAAACCCAGTGTCTGTGCCAGAAAAGCTCCTGTTCTACTTCCTTTGATGGGATTGTCATACAGCTGGAAAACCCTGAGAAATTAATGTTACCAGTGTATTGGCACTGTAAAATGTATTTACACTGCAAAATGAGGTTTTGTTTTTGAATCATGAACTCATGTGACAGAATCATCCTTTACACATTAAAGAAAATACTGATGGCTTCATAGCTTCAAAGCACCATTTAACAACAAAAAAATCATTTTAATTATTTCAACATTTACATCTATGTGATACATTTCTAGTTGCTTAAGCAAAATCTGCACACTGGCTATTTGTTGAGGCTGCAAAAATAACCAAATGTAAAAGAGAAAGTTTCAATAGTGAGCACTGCCAGCAAGTCGCCAAAGAACTGTTTAACTGTAAAACCCCAGCCTCAATGATAATTTATCCTTTACAGCAATTTTCCTTTAAAAACTTTTTTTTTTAAATCCTTAAACATTCAGCTTCATCCCAGAGGACAGCAGCTGTTGATAGCTTGAATTCATCTTTGTTACAAAATCACAACTTTTCACATTGAAACAAAATATTCAAACTTCCAAAGAAATTTCTCAAACCACTCCTGCAGCATAGGTTCTCCACTGTCTATCTGTATGCTCACTGAGCACTAATTGTTTCACTAAATACAGTACTCTCAGTAGAATTATCTGACCTGAATGTGGCATTTTATTTTGAGAGCTCAATTTCTTGAACCCTATAAATGACACCGAAGCACTAGATTTATTTTTAGCAAAATGAACATACTGAGGGTGAATGTATGAGTTTTAGTTAACCAGGGCTGTAGATTTGTACTTAAATCAGTTTCAAATCACATAAAAGAAGTCTTGAGACATGACTGGCAAGCAAAATATTAATATCTCAGGTTTTGGGGGTAAAATCAAGCTTTGCACAGCCACAGTGTTTGAATATTTACTATCAGGCCTATACATACATTGAAAGGATTTGGTCTCAGCTATGCAAAAATGACCATTAACACAGCTTTGGAAGAAAACAGTTCCCATTGTAGCACGACATTTTGACACTCAGCATTTAGAGACTATGATGACTTGCAAGTAACTTGCAAATAAACTTTTCTTTAAGGAACTGAGATTATTTTTATTTTTCTCACAGATCGACAATGTTACGAGGTCTCTTTGAGGGTTCACACTGAACTCACATCTTAATAACAAAAGAATAACAGAAAAACTGTATTGCTCTCAAGTGATTATTGCCATTTAGACTATCTGCAGAAACTACACCCATTCTTTCAGCTGCATTTGGTATTTCACAGTATTCCTTAAATACTTCAGTAGTGGGTTGGGCAACTCACAGCCTGCCAGTTGTAATATATTCATATTTACGTTTTCAACACTAAGTTAGTATAAGACCACTGCTATATGTACCTCCAATGCATATCCCTTTCCATGAGCAGCACAGCAGTTTCAATGGTGCCTCCGCCAAGCTGGACACAATGATGCCATTGAACTAGTCACAGTGGATACCTTTATATACCATCAAGAGTGACAGTTAATGCAACAGCACCTGGGTTTTCACTTAAAGTCACAGTCACATACAGATATCTTATATATCTTCTTATATATTAGTTGTCACCAAAACCATCAACATACTGAAATCTCACCACTAATAACTAAAGAGGGTGAATATTTTGCAGGTTTTAATATTTCAGATTTTATTTCTTTGAACTGGGAAGCAGTGAAAACAGCTCCTTACAAAAGATTTATTATCATGTCAATAAATCAATGGATCAGCTCTGTCTTTTACAACCATAGCTACTGACAACAGATAAGGTATATAAGATATAACTCATAGCATTTATAGCGTTCCCTGGCTCAATTCATATAAGTATTCTATATCCATCTTTGTTAGCCTCTTTTTATGGTAAACTGTAGCAACCCCTGAAATACATTACAAGAGAATTGCCTTAAAGGGCAGTTGGTTGAATACATTAAAGATTTAAAGACCATTCTGATCCTGGCAGGCTTTTGGTAAGATATGAATACTCTACCTGAAATCACCAAAAAAAATTCAATCCTGCATTCTTTTCACCTGAGTTAGATATGTAAAGCCCCATAGAAGCACATCAGGTCAAATCCAAAGTGTTTCTATCAGTTGTCCTGTCTAGTGCAGATCTATCAAAGTAGAAACTAGGTTGGACTGGAGGCAGAATTGAGCACCAGCATCATAAAGCCCATGAACAGGAACAATCTCTCTTTCAGACACATACATACACAAAAAAACACATTTCACTTTCACTGTTGTCGATCCCTGAAAATCTAAACATGATCATTATCAATAAATTCTTACATTATAATCTTTTACAAGTTAGTCTTCACATCTATGTTTATTTCATTTTAAATGAAACACAAAATGTGATAAAAGGCTTGAATACCAGGCTTTTCAGTGAACATAGTATGCAAATAAATACTTCCCTTTATTAAGTGGCTCTTCATTCGAGAAGGAGCTGGATGCAGACATAATGATGGACGTCTCCAAGAGCTAGGGCAGGGGCAAGAGGCATCCTCAGCTGACAGGAAATCATGTGATGTCAGCAACAGAAATAGGTCTTTTAATGTTGTTTTTTTTCCCTCTACAAAAACACTAAATAGCTTAATTCAGTGAGTGAAACTAGAAATTTATTGAGAACATATTTTCTGTTTTTCCCACTCTCTTCTCAAGCTGCTCTGCCTCAAAGTTTTATCATTTACAAAGTAGTTTTACTTGCTAACTGCAAGTTAGTTTGGTTAGCTGTGCAGTTAGTGGGCCTAGGAATGATAACCAGGTACCTGGAGTGTGTATTTGTGCTTACACCACTAACAGAGCAGCTTTGGACCATTGTTGTCAAACTGACTTCCAGTGGTCTCAGAGGCTGTGTTTGGTCCTGGCAGAGTCAATAGGAGCGCTAGCTTTATAGGTAACTGAGTTAGCTAGCAATTAATTAAAAGGTTTTTTGTGACATTTCATTAATGTGTCAGGCCTGAACCCAAGCAAAGGTGATGTGTATAGTTTTTGCAACATAATTATTTTCCAAGCAAACTCAGTACAATGCAGTTTCACCTAAATCTGTGAATTCGTTGTTGCTATTTTCCTGTTAACTGAGGTGCCTCTTATAAATGCTCTTGCAGAGGTCTGCCATTTTGTCTGCAGCTAGACACTCTTTCTTCATTGTTACAAGGAGGCACATCATTGGTCAGTGTATGAATTTTATTGTATGGCCAAAATTTTACTGGCATCAGTAAAATCTTTTGGTTGTCTAATGGCACCTTTGCATACTAGTTTTGGTCTGTGCAATAATGCCAATAATCCATCCTGTGCAGGGTTTTTTCGGTTTCACAGCTACATTTCTTAACCTCTGAATTAATGGAATATTTTCTCCTCAAGTAAACTGATGGACTTATTGATCAGTGTCTTTTCATCAGACACAAATCTGTACCCAAATAGTTTCATGGTAGGTCCACACACTCTCTGCACTACCTGAGCAAGTGTAAAGGGAATGCTAAATCGCCATTTCTCCGCCTGCTCTGATGAGTTCTTCTGGGTGGAGTAAATTCCACTTGCTTCCTGTGTAGTCTGGGTGTTCCTCAGAATCCACTCCCTAGCTTGAGGACTAAACGGTATCCCTGTGAACTTATACATCTCCTCTGCCTTCTGCATGGGGTATCTGGCAATATCCTCATAACGCACCAACATGTAGCGGTTCCTCAGCCAGCGAGGTCGGCTCAGTCCCACCTCTGCGGACATCCTTATTTGGTCACAGTTTCCTTTCAGCCTCTTCACCTCCTCGTCATCTTCTGGCACCTGGCCGTCCTGCGCCCAGGCCTTCCACGTCTGGTACTTTGAAGAGAAAGCCACCATGCGGGACGCCAAGATGGCCCGTGGATCTCGGACTAGCTGTATCACTCTCACATCCAGTCGAGGATCCTCCACCAAAGGCTGCAATGTTTCAAGCTGGCGTACACGAACAGTCTTAATGGCATGGTGTTGCTTGGAAAGGCAGGATTCAGATGCAAGGGTCAAGTTCAGTGGCCCACAGCGACGAGTCTTACAGTGATACCTAAGACAAGAGTTGTAGAGTATTGTAAGATGATCTTTCTAAAATTTGCAAAGTGGGAGGACTATTTTCTGGCCTCAGGGGTCTATGAAGTAAATAGGAGCATGAGGAGCATAACTCTCAAGTGCTATTTTGGTAAGAGGCCAACGGAGTTGCTTTAATACTTAGGTGATGTCTTCAAATAACCTGTTTTGCTAAATATTAGGTTACATGAACATGAAAGGGCGATTCTGATTCAGTGTTAGATTAATTTAGCAGCTGTTGTGCTATTATTTGTCCCAAAGCGCAATGAGAAAGTCTTCAGTCTGCAACTCGTAAAGCTGGCTGAAGGTCACAGATATCATATAGTATTTAAAGCAAATCACTGTACCAAACTGAGGGAAAACAAATACTACCAATACCTTTTTTGCAACAGTATAACAGCTCTGATTCAACCAACATTATAAGCTTGATCAATAACAGTGAGTATCTGGAGAATTAACAATACCTCTCAAAGATATCTTTGACTGCAGGAGTGCAGACAGGTCCTTCACAGAGAGATAAACTTGACTCTCTGCGGAAAAGAGCCGGGGTGACATGATCCTGAGGAGGGGGAGAGATGAACTTCTCAAGAGGAGAGAAATCACATAGGAAGAGCCCCTGGAGTACATCCCTGTAGATTCCTGCCAACACGGTCCCGTTGTTTGCCTCTGCAGCCATGGTCAGCATGCGCTCAACATGCCACAAAGGCTCAAACAGGTAGAACATGTTCTCCCCGTGCTGGTTGAAAAATTCCCCCACAAATGAGGACCCTGTTCGTGTGGTGGCCAGAAGCAATATGTGCTTATGGCCACTGTTGTAGCTGTACATGCCTAAATCATCTAGTTCTTCATCCTCTTGCTCCTCGGACAGACTTGAATAATTCCCTGTTGTGCCAGTGAGTTTAGACAGCAGCATTTTAAGCACCATCAGGGAGCCATTTTGTGTTGTGTTGCTGTAATCCAGGGGAGTCTCTGGAGTCTGCTGAGGGGTCTGCCTCTGAATTAGTTTATCAGAGACCCTGTTAAGACACAGGAGCTTGATTAATGACTATCAACTGACAACAAATGATTAAATATAAAATCTAGGAACGTTTTACATCTTACATTTAGTTGACACTTAGCTGGTGTGTGTTTAATGACAGAGAGCAACAGCTTTTTTTGGGTAATATACTTTTTTGATTTCTTGCAGACAGTTAAATAATAAGAACCAATCCACTTTGTATTATTAGTTTAGCATAAATACTAAAAACAGGGGGCACATTTAACCTTGCTCTGTCTAAAAAATTTACAATTCACTGCTAATGTTTAAGGAGGTTTTGTCCCTCACAAAATCTCATGTATATTTTACATTTAGGTCTTTGTATGGATTATCAAAGCCAGACTTTGATTGATTGATTGATTGATTGATTGATTGATTGATTGATTGATTTGATTTGCTGTCTCAAGTGAGTAAGCAAAGGTGTGCTGTCGAGCTTGTGGTCATACCCTCATATTTTTTTTTTACAAATCTCCAACCAAGAAGGTATGACTCCATCCAAAGCAGTAAAGTCTCATGATCTGAGCCATTTACTTCAGCAAAGTCACGTTACTGATTGGTCTTTATTCTCTTACCTTGATAGGATGTTGCTCTCCTTTTCGATGATGACCAGGGCCACAATACAGATGAAGACAATTGCATATTTGGTCTTCATTCTTGAGTCCTGACTTTGTAACTGGACATCTAGGGTCTACTACTTGTCATAGCTTGTCATGCAGAGGCTAAAGCTTCATTCTGAAAAAACAAAAAACAACACTTCAGTGAAGACATGAGAAACCAGAGTATGCAAATAGAGGGCATCAAACTTATATTATACTCCTTGTGTTTGGCTCAATTCTTGATAACACTTTCGTGGTAAAGATGATGTTTAAACGCGGTATAAAGCTGAATTAGCAGGACTAAGGGATCTATTGGATTACACTGAGGACTCAGCATCAAAAACAGAATGAGTGAGAAAAACAAAAGAGAAAATTAAACTATTTCCAGTCTTAGCTCTGACAGACACATCTAAATTCAGACCTTTTTTCTGATATCAGCATGCAGTTTTATTGATCTAAAACCTCAGGAATGTTTAGCAGTATGTACACCACATACGTTTTGTAAAAGTGTTTGCCTCATTTCTTAAAGCCACAGGAAAAGGAGAGGGTTGCTTTTTGGTAGGGCATGGGTTGGGGATGAAGGGGAAGACGGATGAGAGAGGGAGGGGGTTAATGTAAACAGGGCTGGTTTTCAAAGCCAGCGAACACTGTGGAACACTTCCACATGGCACTGAGTCAGAGGACATGGCCAGTGCTCAACGCCCCCTCTCATAAACATGAAACCTCTTTCAAAACGAAAAGGAAGTGTGTCTATTGCTTAGTTTTCCCACAGGTACAGGTAAACTCAAAGCATCAAGCCTCAACATGTTAACAGTTAAGAGATCTTTGATTTTCATTGTTTATCAGAATAGGGCACAGGGCAAGTCAGAACCTGGCAGTATCAAAACCAAGTCTTGCGTCATTATCCGTAGTTGTATCCCTCCCATCCTTTGGGAGTATTGCGTTACTGTGCCATGTTTAAAGGTTATTCAGTTAGTCAGTTAGGAAGAAAACCCATATTTATGTAGCCATACCAGCAGACATTACTCTCCTGAAAGATTTTGAACAAGAGAACTATTTTATCATTAAATTTCATTTGAAATTATTTCGATTTTTTTTAGATTTTGAATAAATTGTCTACAGACTTTTTTTTTATCATGTAACTTAAAAAAGAAATGTAGACCATGCAAGCCCCCCTCACTCCCCTACACACACACACACATATGCCATTTGGACCTGTCAGGAGTGAATAATTTCTACAAAGCATATCATTAAGGGAAAAAAGACACAGTTTCCAAGCCGTTGTGGAGTGATTGTGTGCTCTGTAAGTAAATATCACCCAATTATCTGAGCTTAATACGCCATAGCCATCAAACTGTCAGGCTGAAGCACTTGAGCTGAGCACTTTTACATATTCAAGAGTCACTGGAGCGTTTGGCAAATCTGACTATCTGCTCAAGCAGAAACACACATCACTCTGTTTATCATCTCACTACAAATTACATTAATGGCTGCCTTCAAAGCCTTGAAGCAGCATCTCACGGACATGCTGAATGCTAAATCCCTACTGAAAGCTTTGCTGTTCATCCAGGGGTGTTGGTGTAAACAATTAACTCTTATAGGCCAATATTGAAAATCATTATAATTTGTGTAGGTGTCATTTATCATTTCCATGTGATTGATTGAGTTTAGTTTGGACATACTATGTGCAATTTGGAAATAACTACCCCCCTCTCTCTTAGGTGTGTGTTGCCAGTTTTATTCTATAGCAGTCATTTGGGGGGAGGGGACATTCAATTCAAGAGCATTTCCAACATCCCTACCAATGAAGCGGAATGAATATAGACAAATGAATACTTCTGCATACTATTAATCGGTGATTCCCGGAGACGAGCGGCATGATGCTTTCAAATACTCAGAATTAAACTGGATAAAAATGCTTCTACGAGCAACTCACATCCATAAAAGAAAGACTTATTGATTGTAGTGGACTACATGGCATACACCGCCTCCATATTTGTACAATCATCATTTATACCAGCATCATGGAAACACACATACATCACTAATGTATCATTTGGCAGAGATAGAAACGGTAGTAGACTTTATCGTTATTCATCACGTATAGCTTTTTAGGCGCACAGCGGCAAGATGTTTACGAGCGATACCGTGCGCCGGTAAATCTACAGGGTTGTTTTTTAGAAACTTTGAGTCATTTCCTGCTACAATACATAGGTTGTGGTGATGTACAGGTAGCGGTTGTTACAAACCTTTAGCTGATTTCTCTCTGCAATCGAACAAACGTCCCTGATCTCGTGAGAAAGAGCCTCGTCTCTTCGTAGCATCTTGCTGCATTGTCTCGGACAAGGACACACTGCTTCATTGTATCCTCGGACGCGGGCTGCGCTCCTCCGTCAGATGAATGGAAGGCAGCGCGGACGCACGGACGTCGTTCAGAGACATTAAGGAGCAAATCAAACGAGAAGCGAGAATAATGTGTTTTTTCCTATTTTGACAAAGCATAAAGTTAAAGACTAAACGCTGTTTCACAATTTCCGACACCCAGCAGATAGAAGCACTAACTTCTCCGAAAATCACTTTAGTGTCATAACATCAGCGCTTCAAAACTTTGTCTCCAACTTTCCCCCATGTGCGGAGCCCTACCGCAAGAGCGAGCTAACTACAGCCACGCTTCACGTCACCGCTCTCTCCCTGCGTGGGACATCCTGTTTAGGCAAAGTCACGTGATCCCCAAATACCCTGCAATTTGGTATAAAGACCCTTCTTGTTTGAGGAAGCGCCCCTTGTGCGCTTTGCGTCTTTTTTACCTGGCGAACAATTGCATGTTGTGAATACTTTCACCTAAACAGTCAATGCCCTACCCTGCTCATGTAGGAATTATTGTCTTAAGATAATGATTGTTTATATCGCTTGCGGGGAAATTGTGGCGTGTGAAATCGCATAACGTGGTTTAGATTTCCTGCGACATCTTCAGAGCAATGCCTTGCTGAGTCACGCAAATACTTAAGAAATTGGCTTAACAGCAGACTATCATTCAAGATTCATATCCAACAGTTAACTTAACTAATTAAAGTAGGTCTTTTATATAGAAATGAAGGATGTGTGTCTTCTTACAATTTTAACACCACTGTGCAGTCAACGTTCACGTCTGTCCTTGACTATGAAGATATTCTGTACTGGGACTTCAAACTCTTTCTGTAAGAGTGTGTTGTGCTTTATTTGTCAGAAATGACCAATTTCATACCCATCTTTATTTTTGAATGAAGTGTCCAAACTCTTTTCCCACATTTAATTATTTAACTGATTGAATAAATCTAAAATATCCTTCATGCACACTAATGTACGCTGGTTCCAGACACTGTGCGACTTAAAAATTGAATTAACTGCAAAGTCCCTCAAACAAGAGTCACACATTTCCTTTGGGGAATGTAAAATGTTATCATCAGATGTGCTTTGATGAGTCTTGTAACAGTCTTTATTAATTTCATGTTTACTTTGTAGTTATTTGTGTTTGCTGTAAGTCAAATTTCTGTTCATATTTACATATAAACGGAAAAGACAAGATGTGTAGACATGAACAAACATAAAATGACACAAAATAAATACATAGAGATAATTAAGGCATTATTAAGACTACAGAAACAACTTTCAGTTTTACTTGCATTGTTCTTTGGAACTTGTCATAATTTGGAATGATTGTCCATTGACAGAGCAAAAATGCCAAAGATACAAATTCATTGTAATCTTTGCTTTGGTATCATACTGTATTGTGAGCTTTAACACAGTCATTGTTGGAAAAATCAGACCTTACAGATGAAACTTGTAATCCCTGCAATCTTGCAGGGTTAGAGAAGGTTAACAACATCCACTGTGGGTCAAGCAGCTGGCTTTTTCTATCAATGCACCTTTACCCTCCCACATTATTAGAACTTGAAGGACAGCTATGACCTGCCTCACACTGCACACTTTTTTCACACTGTACTTTATTTGTGCATCACTGTATTGCTGATCTTGAATGACCTCAGTTCTTTGAGATGGTCCTTTTCTATGCAGACATTTTGTCACAGGTGTAAATACTTGGCTAAATTCAGTTAAGCTGCTTCAGTTTAAGGTTCTGCTAATGTGCATATTGGTTCACCATTAAGCCCCTGTCATGACTGGGGTACTATGTAGACATGCATAGATATTTATTCGTCTAAAGGTTCATATGTTTGTCATATTGTTAAAAAATATCTGTTTCTAGCTATAATTCAGCTAAAGTATAATGATTATAACTACCATAGGCTGATTCATGATGATAAAATAACACACCTCACTCATGTAAATGCACTTTAAAAAAAAACAAAAACAACATTTTTTGACATGTTTTAGCCACCACCAGATTTTACCCACTTGAGGGCAGCATTGTAAAAGGATGGAGCAGCGTATCTGAGAGGGACTGTCTTCAGGGAAAGGCAGGTTTGGGTTCAGCACAAGTGGACAACAGTATGTAATGCATGTAACATTTACAAATTATATAATAATTTTCCCAATTTGTGATGCACTGTGAATGTAAAACCTATGATAAGCAGTGCAACTACAACATAAATCCTGAGATTTGTTATTATTCACACATTTTTACATATCTTTTAATTACTTGAATTGTATTGTTTGTATGTGTTAGTATTTGATTAGGACTGGATCTTTATTTTACAGTTGCAGGCATGACGTACCACTGACAGCCACTGTTAAGGCCTCAAGGTTTTTTGTAATCTTAGCAAGAAGTACAGACCAATATGTTCATGAATAAAATCCTGCCACCTTCACAGAGTGCTACTGGTGGTTATCTTAGCCCAAAATGATTCCTGCAGAACTAGTGTGTAGGCTTCTGCATGATTCATGACTCTGTGTATCCACTCTGCGAGCACTCTCTGAGGTTTATGAAATGAAAAGGCTGTTAACCTACAGTATACTCTACATGGAGAGATTAAAGGAATGACCTAGTTTTAGAGTGGACCTGGACTAAAAGCGAACCTCTGCCCTTGGCAAACCACACTAGAGATTATTAATAATAATCCAAAATGGTAAAGCTGAATTGGGTATCTTGACAACAGGTGCTCTAACAGACAGAGTGATCCCGTAGTGACACAAGTACTGTCTGCAACAAATTATTCAAAGTTTCTCTTTCTATTTTTGACCTGGTGAATCTGTTTCCAAGTATTAATGCATCATTTTAAAAAGCTGGAAAAAAACAATGGATTACAAATGAGAGTATTTTGTATTTATCACTATAGAAACAAATATTTGAACAGATAATTTTACCAGTACTGTAGACCCTGCAACCCCCTACAGAGAATATTGGTTATTTATTTAGGAAATGGGGATATACGATTAACAAAGAATTGATGTAATGACACTTTTGATATAAAGGATGGGTGTCTTTTTGGTATACTTTAGATATTTGTAATCCAAAATGTTCTTGACATCTTAGTGATAAACTACATGGTCATTTGACATTTTTATAGACCCTGACATCTCAGGGACATGAACAGGACTGCAGCCAAACTAATTCAACTTGCAGTTCTTCTCTGTCAACATCATGTCTTGATAAATGGCCAAAAACGTGCTCGAAACTCTGACAACATAATGTAATCACACACAGCAAACCCACATGTTGCTGAGGATTTAACACTGAACATTTAATATAATACAATAATTTCATGTCAGTGTTCTATATTTTATCAATTGATAAAGTATCTAGATTAGTGATTTTAAAAAGTAGTTGGAACACTAACAAAGCAAACTAAAAGCAGAAAATACTGAAAACTAATAAAGATTAAAATAAATAATTAACAAGGGGAAAGCACAATGTGTGATTAAAAGAAATGGCAGCCAACTGTGTTTTACACTGCTTTGAAAGTAACTCTTGTTTCAGCAAGTCTGAGATCTACCAGATCAGCCTGGTAGCTATAAGCAGGTTTAACACGTTTGGTTTTATTTCTAGCAACAATCAGCAGTCAACTGTCAGCTGGCCTGAGAGGCTGAGCTGGTTGATATTGTAGCTGAACTTCCATGATATGTGTTTTCATCCCAGACAAAGATGACCTCTGCTCTTTATTTATGGTTTCTTGATATAGCAAAGATGAAAAAACATGTTTTAGTCTCTGTGGCTTTTGATTCCTTGAAATGTGTTTGTTTTCATGTGCATGCTAAACCCTTTAAGGGTGATATCCTTTTAAAGTAGGACCATGACTGAAATGGCCCATCTGGTCAAGTCACAAGTGGCTGATTTGTACAAATATTTTAGGTTACACTGAGTCTATTTAGGCAGCAGGTTTGGCCTTGTCTATTGATGACAATAATCCAAATGAAATGACGCACATGCAAGATAAAGTGATAAGCATCTCCCTGAAATTTCCCAATAGGCAGCCTAATGGCTCTGTCTCCAACAGGAACAAAGAGGTCATCATGGGCCGCTCTGATTGAAGGCACGAGATTAGAAACTAAGAAGATGACTACAGATGAGCAGTGAGCTTTTATCCGTATGATTTTTTTTTTACACAGTGATCACTGCAAAGACACTTGCACGTATAAGCTTCAGTGTCAGTTTTATATCATAGAATGCATGCACTGACACACATCTGAAGGTTAAAACATCTTAAACATGGGTCAGGTTCGCTCTGACAGATGATGATAGATGATCTGTATGTGAACTCATGCAATGTGAGTTCACATACATGAACATGACTACTATTTGACTCATTATGCCGAACATTATGTGTGCTAATTGTGCTTTACATGTAAGTCTGATGGAGTCTGTGTGACCACAGACAGGGCTCTGTGCATTACAAGATGAGGAGAGATTAGAGCACAGTGGGTTAATCTTTAGGCCTGCCATCTGCCAGGACTATGAGAATTAAAGCCAAAGCCACGGCCTTGACCACCAACATACAGAAGTAACCTGACAGGTGATCTTTTCAATATATTGTGTAACCATTATGTTAAAGTTATGCATATTCTGCTTCATGTTCTAGCCACGAAATCATCATCAATTCATGTGCCTTTAAATACGCTGCCGTCTGTTTACATGTCTGACTGCACATGCAGGGAGTCTGCTGCCAAAGGTCGTTGATCTCGAATCAAATACTGATGTTCCTAAAAATGAATTCTCTGTGGTTTTCATTCTATGTGTGTATGTTGCTCGCCCCAATTCAGTGACTGTTTGGCAACTTACAGTTTTCTGAAAGCAAAAATCACGCAACAAGCACACACTGAGCTCATGCTAAATACTGTGCATTCTACCACTCAGATTATAAAGTAGATTTAATTTCAGTATGAGAATGGACTGTAAAAGGTTTATTCATGTGTGTAAATCCCCTTGCATGCAACATGTTTTAATGTTGTGCATTGGTTTTTATAATTGTTTTGGTTTGCACTGACTTTACTTACTACTCATTACTTTTTCAATGAGAATGGCAAAAAAAATAATTGTAATGATTTCAATCTGTATGTTGCATTGATTTTAAAACAAAAAGAATGTCATGGTTCTTTTTGTTTGTTTGTTTGTTTGTTTGTTTGTTTTTAAATTCCAGATACAGTAGATATTATTATGATTTTATGTGGAGTGGATTTAAGTGTATGATAAAGAAGAACAGAAAGAGAATTGCTCAGTCAAATGAAACACATTGTATTTACCCATTTTTATCTGGATCAGTGAAAATTATTGTAAAAGATTTTAATACTAACCAGTAAACATGCGGGCATAGAATAGTTTCATGTTTGTAGAAAAATTATCCTTGTAAAATGGATGTCCCCTGGGTTAATATTATATAACAATTGTTTACAAGAGTCTACCTCTGGGGAGAAAATAAGATTATCAAACAAGAAGATTAGCCAGCCTCAGTGCCGAAAATACCATTCAAAAAGTCCCAGAGAGACATTAACTTAATCACTGGGGTTTTTAATTTAAGAGAAAACAGTCAACATGGACATGGAATAAAAATAGAAGGAAGAAATTAAGTAATAAAGAAAGAAACAAAAACAATACTTGCATGTGAAACAAAATAAATATCTTCTGATATAGTAAACATATCAGCCTGTGTTATTTGTTACAGAATTGTTTATTTAGATTCTCAGTTGTCTCACTCTGCACATTCATTTCATGATTTCTACCATAACATCCAAACAGAAACTAATCTCATCAGATCATTCACTGCCATCATCTACATCATCATCTGTTTCATGATTATCCTATTAATTGAGTAAATAGTGGAGTTTTTCCTCTTTTCCTTAATGCAACAGATGGTTGTGGAGTCCATAGCAGATGGCACTGTATATATCATGGGTAAAATGGTGACCAGTATAATGGTATACATTCTGCATCACTGTAATCCCTCAACTTTGTCCACAACAGAGTCTGTATACATATGTAAAATGCTTATAATTAAAGGCCAGATCACAGAGGACATGCTTGATATAAAATTCTCATTCACAAAGGAGTCAGACATTCTCTGTTAGTTACAACTGACCACAGACTGCATGGCTATGAATACAACACAAATGCAACATGTAAACAGCTGAAATTGTGATTAAATCAAAGTTTTACGCATTCACAAAATTTTACATCAGCATACATCCAGATGAAAACATGCAAGTACAATATTTATATCAAACTGTGGGGTAGCATTGAAAAAGAAATTAACTATATTTTATATTTGTAAAGTTAAAATAACACGACAGTTTAGCTGTCTTCAGACACAAGCACCTCTGCATTTCATTAAAATTACATACAAAATGCAAGCTGTTGATCTACATCAAAAACAAAAAATGTGCAAAATGTTATATATACCTGTCTATCAACTGCAAATTTTGTGGTATGTCTTTGTTTTGTCCACCCTGCAGACAGGGCCATATCCTGTGGATTGGTGGTTGAAGTGAGTGGGCCCAGGAGTAACTCTTAAGATGTGTCATTGGATTAGCATGTGAGCATCTGCCTTTAGCCTCCTGCAGTTGCCCACAAACACCTTGAGAGCTGCATCTCATGTACAGGACTCTTGACGGAGCCGTCTTCATGGTGCGGTTTCATGACTTCATTCTTTAGGATGAAGAATGTAAAGATATTACATTGGCCATTGGTTTTTGTGTTTGTGCACGCCTGCTTTGGTAAGTCTCACTTCTTAAATCCCTGCTTACAGTTGACGTGTTGCTGTGATAAGATTGTTAAGGCTGTTCATTCAAATGCATTTGAGAGCCTCTCTGTTGGTTTTTTCAGTTTTCAGTTCATTTGTGTTTTTGATCTAGTTAGTTGCTCTTACAGTCAACGGTTTATAATCTGTATGAGTATCATACAAACTGGTTCCATTGATTTATGAATCTGATTTAAAATGTATATGTAAACTAATATTGTTTAAAAAGTAGCTTGGATGTTATTGAGATATAAATAAAAAGAAACCACAATTTTTTTTGCCACCACAAATCACTGGTCTATGTATAGAAAAGTTATCTTAGGAGGTTGACGTAACTCACCAGTAATCCTCAGTCCATGTCACTGAGAAAGCAGGGGCCTAAGTCTTGTATAGACAACTTTGTTTGTGTCCCTCTTTGATGATCAGTGACCAGTGTCACTAGTGACAATTACAAATTAATGGTAGATACTAAAACATACTGTAGCAAGAACGAAAGTGGTTTTAAAAGATGGAATGGACCAATCAGCAAAATGTATCTCAAGTTTGCAAGCATTGGCCAACAAACACTGCCATGAGCTACTCACATACCAAAGATACAGTCTTACTAGAAGTAAGACTATAAGGAAGCTAAAACTGTAAGTAAGACTGCAGCAAAACCTCAGAGTGTACTAAATTAAGTGTGTGTTTTATAACGTCAGGGTTCAATTTAAATTTGTAAAAGATTATTTTATGTGTTTAAAAATTACATAGTCTGACTTTGAGATAAATGACATTAAACTTTCAAGCATTCAATGGTGGTTTTATGTCCCCATCATCAGCACAAGCAGACTTTGCCCCATATTTCTATGATAATGGACCCTACAGCAACAATGGAAACCTGGCACTGTTCAGCCTCTCGGAGGACACGGCTGTGGGTAAGATTAACTGCTGACACACAGGACATTTAGTGTGGACAGCTAATAGGCTGGCAGAGCAACCAATCAACAAAATGGCATGTTTTGGCTGCCAATTTCAAAGAGTCCAGCATGTTAAATAGTCTTTGATAGATGAGCAGATGTTGTGTGGCAAGCGCGCACTCACACTAACATGCTCATCTGCTGGTGCCACCTGTTGATGTGAGGGACAGTTTGCTGGCTGTGAATGTGTTACAGCTGTCCCCCTACACCTTTCATTCGTCAGTGTACATGTTATACTGCTTCCTGCTGTGTTGCAGCCTTGTTTGCTACACAGTGGTTTTGCCCAAGCAATCGGTTGACTTCCCTGCTCAACTACTAGTTGGAAGCTGCTCCATTTTGTATTTGTAACTATTTTTTTTTGGGTCTTTTATTCTGACACTTTGAATTTGGAAAATGTCTGCCCATACACATGTTTTGGTATAAAATGCAGGTTTTCACATCTGCAATAATCTCTGAACCTGTAAACACCTGTGGCTAATATGACTAAATTATGACATCTTCTTTAAGGTACACAGATCTATTGTCTCAATGGCACAGACCCTGAAGGTCAAGAGGTGAGGTACGGCCTTTCCTTTGATCCAGGCTCCAAAGAATACTTCAGGGTTGACCCCGTATCTGGGAACATCACATTGGTGGAACAGCTGGACAGAGAGGTAATATTGGCATAGACCTCAGAGGACATTCAGTTAGAAAAGACCAATTTAATCTCACATATAATAATTATTAAAATAACTATTTTTTTCATTATCTCTTTTCTCCATCTCTGTTTAGAAACAAGATTCTATAGACGTTCTTGTTAGCATCACAGATGGACAAAGCAAGGTATCAGTGTATGTTAATGCCATTTAATGTTATCCCTCATAATGAATCAACCTAAGATAAAACTGACCATATTTGACGTGGTTGTGGTTTAGGTTGTGGAAAGAGTCACAATATTTGTAATGGATGCGAACGATGAAAAACCTGAATTCCAAAACCTGCCGGCAATCATTGATGTACTAGAAGTAAGTTGAGCAACTGATATATGCATTATAAAATTTTAGTGTCAGCCTCTCTGCATAAAAAGAAAATGCAATATATTGATTTAAAAGTATAAAAGAGTATACTTTGTTGCATCATTTCTTTTTAAACCTTATATTTTCTGACCTTAATCATTTTCACATTTTAGACTACTCAGTCTGGCAGCAGCATCTACAAAGCTGAAGCTGTGGACAAAGACACAGGCTCAGGTGGCTCAGTCACCTACTACCTTCAGGTATTGCTCAGCAGCAGAGGGAACTGCCCATTCACATCCCACTCATTTTGGCTCTTGCAATAAATGAACACAGTAGACAAGACATTTTAAATCGCATTTTAAATGAACATTTATAACATTAATCCTTATTTGGCTTAAAATACATACTGTAATGTACTGATAACAAAGTTAAAATCTGTTTGATTTTCTAGTGCTGATGTGTGTATTTGTGCATGTGCTTGAATATGCTTGTGTAGTTATGAGAATGGGGATTAAATCACAATTACATTTGTGTCAGGTATTGGAGGCTTAGAGGGCTGCTTTGGCAGGGGGTGGCAGCGAATGTTAGTTTGCACTTTGGACTATTAGGACCAAAGAACAGCTGGCCTGGAGTGACAGTGGCGGGTGAGGCAGTGCACATCTGGACACAGTAGCTTTCACCTGACTGCCCTGTCCTTGAGCATATGGGCTCTTTACATCCAGATGGACAGAGAGATAGATTTTATACAAGATGTGGCCTAATTCAAGTGGCTACTGAGTGTTTTTATGCAGCCATCTGACCACTTGTCATGATATCTCACATGAGTGGTTGTAGGGGTTTCAGCGACAGGCGTTTATTCATGTGACCTAAAATGTGTTTCTGTGTGTGCTTTTAAAATCCTGTGTTTGTCCTGTTCTCTGTTGCAGAATCCTCAGTCCACTCTGTTTGCCATTGACAGACATAGTGGTGTGCTTCGTATCAAATCTGGAGAAATGTTGGATTATGAGAAAACAAAGACACATTTTGTTACAATCATTGCAAAGGTAATGGGTGTATTAAAAACTCACTAAATGCCATGCAATAGTATGGTTTTTCAATTTAAAAGTACCTTTTTAAGTTTTTGAGCAGTAGAACTCTAGTGCTCCAGTGCTGGTAGTGATGCTGCACCGAGAAATGTAGTTTCATGCCAAAAAGCCCTTGATAGCATGTAAGGTTGCAAACAATACCAGTTTCAAAATACTTAAAAAAAACAACATCTTTGCTAATTTCTTTATGAGGAAAGAAATGAATTGACATGTTTGGTACATGTTGGTACATGTTGGTAAGAAATACTGAAAGTAAACATGACTTTGTTTACAAGAAAACTTCACAGGGTACCTTGAAGTATTTTATCAAAGCAAAAGGAAGTCTATATATGAAAGAGCTCTTTCATTTAAAATGTGAGCTGGTTTCTGGTTGGAAACTGAAATGTTTGTTGTCATGTCTTCACCAGCAGTAAAATTCTCTTTAGTGATGTAAATTGAAATTTAAACTTGAATATATGTTACTATACCTGTCTAAATATTATAAAGCATAAACATAAGCATAGAAAAAATATACAACCAATCAATAGGTTATTGGGAGATTATGTCTATTTATAATGTAGATTTAAACTGCACATTGCTGTCGTTCCAGGATGGTGGCGGTAATTTTAATGACAAGGAGCAATTTATGTCATCATCTGCTACCCTGACGATCAACGTGATTGATGCACAGGACACACCACCATCTTTTATTGGTACACCATACTTTGGCTACGTTTATGAAGTCTCTGTGCCGGTGCGTATGAATACATCCTCCTCAGTGGCATTTAGCCCTCATGTTTACCGTCTATTGATTGCAGAAGTCTTTAAACATAGTGTTAAGTTTGTTAGACTTGTGTCACATGGGTTTTTGTATTATGTACATACTGTGATCTAAAATGAACATCACAATTGAATTTTCAGGGTTCAACATAGAGAGACATGGTAAACTGACATAATGAGTACGATATTATTATAAACTTACAGCATAAATAAGAACCCAAAGCCTTGTCTCATATCACACAGATTTAATTGCTGGCATTTGTAGCGATGCCCTTGCCGCCTTCTTCACAGCTTTTCGCACAGCAGGCGAAAGCAACATTATCTCCTCAGTCACAAAATGTCACAGCAGTATCGAATCAGAGAGAAGAGATTACCATTCTGACTTTCATCCAAAAGGGGAATAATTAGGACACTGACATTTCAATGTATCTTTGAAGACTTAGTGACGATCAGGTGCTGAGCAGATTTTTGTGGCGAGTTTAGATCAACCAGAGAGTGACTCATTTAAAATTCCAGGTTTGTGTTTGTTGAAGGTGTTTTGGAAAATCTTAACCTACGTGATTAGTTTTTTAACAGTGTGATGCAACTAAATATAAAAAAAATAAATGTAGAATCAACTACCATTTACTGAAGAAACACCAATATTTACAGTATATATTACAGCTGTATAGCAGGTCATTCATCAGCTTCAGCAGCTAATTACTAGTCTTATTTTAGTATTAATTTAACACTGAAATCTTTCTGATAATTTCTCACAGGGATCCGAAATATTCACTGTTGTAGCCAAAGATGGTGATGTGGGAAACCCAAATCCAATCCGTTATTCCTTTGATGATGGTAATTTTTCACTGAAACACAATAAGACTTATGTGTTTTTCAAATCAAGCAAAAATGGTCATATGTCTGTTGTCTATCCAGGTGACGATGGTGTTTTTCACATCAATAAAACAAGCGGCTGTATCACCCTGTTGACTCTCCCCATTTATCTGAAGAGAGAAATATTTAATATTAAAGTGAGGGTAAGTTGTGGTTAGTTAATCAATCTGTTTTACTGTAAATAAGGGCTCAGCGCCTGGACTGTCACTGGCCACCCTGATTGGCTGCATAAGGTCCTATGAGTGGACAATTAGATTTAATAGTATGTAGCCTAAGTTTGGAAGTACTATTTCTTTTTGAGGCCTAAAAGAATAAGTATAGAGAAGTAGTAGAAGTATAATTGTATATTTTTATGGAGTTGCTTTGTTATTTTGTGTGAGCAGAACAATTTATCACTTTAATTAAACACAGGAATTTAACAAACTAACTCCTGCTTACCACTGGAAATTCCAGGAAATGTTTAACAGAGATTCACAAAATACAGGACATCTGTTGAAAATTTAAGATGCAATATCTCACAGGTTGATCTACAGACTACATATGTGATAACTTTTGCCCCGTTGTGTCCAGGCCTCAGAAGTTAGTCCCGAAGGCAGACTCATGGACTATGGGGTGACCACAGTGGTGATCCGTGTGGTGGACCTGAACAATAATCCACCAACTTTCTATGGAGAAAATGGCCCCCAGAACATGTTTGAGTTGACCATGTATGAGCATCCACCAGAGGGAGAGATACTCCGAGGGCTGAAAATCACTGTCAATGACTCAGATCAGGTGAGGGGACCATTATCATCCTCCATATTTGACTCTGAATACTATGAAAATGATCCAAAAAAAGAATCACGAGGAAGCGTGGGGAGCTACAGTGATTATTATTACATAATAAACCAAATTACATTGTTATCTAACAAGAAACTGATTTCATCACATTCAGCACATTCATTGTGCCACAACATTGTGTCCAGGCTGATGTCTGCCTCTCTGTCTATGAAATGACTTTAAGCCTGCTATTATTACAGACAATCCTTTTAAAATTGCAAAAATGCGAGTGTGAGCCAGCACAAATTAAAAGGTCCTCCCTAACTATGCCATTTGTCAGCTTATGCAAGTCTCCGTGTGTTTCCAGCTCCTTGTACCAGCCCTGTCCAAATGGCTGATGTTCACTAAATGCATTCCCTGATAATGCTGTTACAACATCAGGCCACACTCTTTCTGTCCACTGATATTATGTTTCAACAAGAACATTACAGCTCCTACTGATATCCTATTGATTTCTCATACATCAGTGTAATAATGAAATGATACAAAGCTTTTATATTGATTGAATAGACTATACACTACAAGGATTACATTGTATGTCTGTTTGAAATGCAGATTACTATAAATAGGCTCGTGCATGTATAACATAACTGTCATTTTCATTAATGAGACATTCTGAATTATATGATGTGTGGTTTTCTCTTGCAGGGTGCAAATGCTAAATTTAATCTGAGACTGATCGGACCAGGAAGGATGCTGCGAGTCGTCCCTCAGACTGTACTTAACGAGGCCCAAGTCACAATCTTAGTAGAAGACTCTGCTGCCATGGACTATGAGAAGCACCATTTTCTCACTTATAAGGTTAACCAATAGTGTACCACAGTAGATTAAAATGGGATTAAACTTCACAAATGCGCACATTTCTCAACCTTCCTTCTCTTTTTTTTTACTTTTTCACTTTTTATTTCTGATCTTTTTCCTCTTCAGCTACTTGCAGTTGAGATTGATACGCCTGAAAGATTTAGTGCCACAGCAGACATTGTCATTCACCTCATGGACACCAATGACAACGCTCCCAAATTCTCCTCGGATTACTACATAGCCAGAATTCCAGAAAACTCACCTGGTGGCTCCAATGTGGTGTCAGTCACGGTGAGCGAGTCTTCACCCTGCCTAAAAATACATGCCATCACCAGTGTACGTCACTCTGAGCTAAAGAGGAATTGCTGATTTGAACAAAATGCCCAACGGGGCCATTAATTCCCTAAATGTAGACTTTTTGGTCGGTGGGGGTTGGGATAATATGTGAAAACATGTAGATAAAAGCTAGGCGAGGTAAGCTGCCAGATGGCTATCACTTTCATTTTGTTGTGTAACACCAAATTCCCAGATTTTTTCTTTTTTGTAATGCGTAGTAGCACATGCAGCTGCTGCACAAAAATATGTGCAGAAATAACATGAGTGCTTAAGGACATGTTTTTCAGGGCCATTTAGAACCATAGACAGACAGAGAGACAGAGAGACAGACAGACAGAGAGATAGACAGACAGACAGACAGACACAGACAAATAGATAGATAGATAGATAGATAGATAGATAGATAGATAGATAGATAGATAGATAGATAGATAGATAGATAGATAGACCATCCTGCAGAGGCTCAAAGCAACAAGGAGGTTCACTAATAAATCCTGCCCTTGCGTGAACACCGCAGAGGCTCATTTCCTTGATCCCAGGCAATTTCAATCAGATAAAAGTACAGCCAACAAGTGACCTTGGACACACACAGAGACAGCGAACAGGCATCCCTGCAGCGACAGACAGACAGATTAGCTGACGCCCATGATGATGATGATGTTCCTATGACATCAAAATCAGTCTTTTTATAGCTGACCCCTGTAACATCATGTTCCAGTCCAGCAGAGACTCATTCAGTATACAGATTCCGTGGTGGCAGACAGTTCTCCTTTATTTCTCGTTCGAATAAATCTAACATCAATATTTTGAGGTTTATCAGATATATGAAGTAGAAAGTCAAGAAAAGCCCAACTTGAACCCCAAATAATTCCAGGAAATTGGCTCACTGAGCCACATACTGCACTAAAACATTGGAGGAATTGCAAATTATCCTGTGAAACTTATGACAAGCAGACCTAATTTATGCAAATGCTACAACCAAACACATAACATATTTTTTTCCTGTTTGTCTACAGGCAACAGACCCAGACTCAGGACCGTGGGGTGAAGTGAAGTACTCTATCTATGGATCAGGGGCTGACTTGTGAGTATGAGAAAGTAACTTAAACTTTGTCTTGTCAGGGGATAGGGAGAAAAGAGCTTTTCTCACCACTTTCAGATTCCTCTCATCTTCATAAATTGCCAGACTACCTTTTGTTGCCTCCCCTGTGTCTTCATTGGTCGTTCCAGTAATGAAAACAAAGGCTTATACATTACAGTTAATATCCTGGAAAATGCAGGTAAACACCCACGTCACACGTATGTGAATCTGCATAATTCAATTAAATTACAGGCACTGGATCTGAGCTTGAATGTGTCAGATTAATTGTAGATCCCTGTACTTCTGTGTAAGAAAATCACCTGCAACAGAAACACATCTGCCCGAAAGCTGCACAGAAATATGATGACAGACTTGTTTTTCACATTAAAACTTGGTTCTGTTTATTGCACCTAAGCACTGTAGTCCCTCAGAGGATTTGCTGGTATTTTCTCTGAACTCGATTTTTATTAGATTTCCAGTAGAAGTCTAACCGCAGAGAAGAGGGCTCACTGCTCTCTGTTCGTGATGATAACACACAGTATACCTGCAGATTGCCTGTCACTACAGACCTAAAGATCAACTACATTTAGTGCCAAGTTACTATTGAACACATCTCAATACTGTAGTTGTTTACTTTTCTATCCGCATATCCTACAGGACAAACAGAAGAGGATTTAGAAAACATTTAAAGTAGTAAAGGAAATCTTAAGCTGTAAAGTGCAGTGCCAGCTCAAACAGACAGATGTATGTCAGCAAGGACATGTATGTACAATGACAGCATGTTGAGTTTGTTTCACTTGCTTTGTGCAATGAAATGTAGGTACAAACTATTTCTGGACCTCTCAGTGCAGATTTTGAGCTCTGTAGCGCTGAATTAGAGGAGATATGTGATGTCACGTGGCATCGAGGAGAAGGATTTCCAAAATAAGCAGAGGAGAGAGATTTGGAGCACTTTTATCTTAACTTGTTTGGTCAAAACCATTCAGAAACTGTGTCACCTCGGATTACTCCAAAAGGCCTCTTTGAACTTGACATTTGCAATGAGGCATCAAACATGACTACATTTCTTGAGTCTGTCACTGTAAAACTGTTATATTTCTAATTTAACAATCGTTTTGAATTTATCTTGTACAATACTTCAGTGTACACAGGATCATGCAGTCCTGCTCACCCTCTCTTTGTTTATCCCTTAATGGGATTGGTGGAGAAAATAGACTGTTCTTTGCTTCAGACTACCTTGCACTGTGACAAAGTCACTTTAGGGTAATGAAACAAATCAGTCTATTTCCACTCTTGTTCTGTGTGTTAACAGTTCAATCTCCAATGAATGAGAAAACCTTCTCCCTCCATAGAGGGATGCTCCCATAGAGAGTAGAGTATACACTTCAGTAAGCCTATCCTAAGATGTGTGTAAACACACATAATAATCATAGTAAAGTATACAATATTCAAGACTGCACAAGACAACATGGCTCTGTATTGCATGTATATAGTAAATCTGAATCATATTTCCTAAATCTTGTCAACATTTCAACCATCAGGTTTCTGATCCAGCCGGCATCTGGGATCATCTACACACAGCCTTGGGCCAGCCTGGATGCGGAGGTGAGGTCCAAGTATAACTTCTATGTCAAGGCAGAGGATGCAGAGGGGAAGTACAGTCTGGCTGAGGTGTTTGTGACAGTGTTAGACCTGAATGACCATCCACCTGCTTTCAATGACAACTTCCTTGAGACAACTATGGTGATTGGAGCACCAGTGAAAATAGAGGTATTTACTGTGACTTACTCTGTCACTGAAGCTCAAGTATAACAAAAGTAATTTTGTGTTTTTAATTAAATGCAACTTTTTCCACCCAGGCTGTAGACGATGATGCAGAAGTACCCAACAATGTTATTGAGTATGCCATCATGAAAGCTGAGCCAGACAACAACATCTTTGACATTAATGCCGACACGGGGGAGATTATGCTCAAGTCCTACATTAAGTCAATGGCCATCATTCAGAACATCACCAAGCAGAGAGACTGCACCTGGTCGCTGGTGGTGCAGGCCCGGGACCGAGGCCAGCCGTCCTTCAGCACCACTGCAGTCATCAAGATTGACGTCACTGAAGCTGTAAGTTGTTACAAAGTAGATGAGTAGTAATGTGTCAATTTAACCCATGTGAGTCATCATAGAGTTTGATGTATTCTGCAGATTTTTATGCAATTATGCATTTCAAATAAATGAAACATGGAGTGCATAAAGTTTTAACCATTAGTTCATTCAGTATCAGCAGTGTCAAAAATGTCTTCAATATTTCATATATTATGCTGCTTGGGTATCACTCTGCAGCTGCAGGTTATGAGTGTTGTATAGAAACAATTAGTGTAGAAATCTGCTTTGTTAAACCTGGTCTAACTTCTTTGCACTTTCCAACTTCAATTCAGCTGCACTTTTAAAAATTCATAAAAAACAGAAACTCTTAAACAGAAACATTTGAACTAAATAAATAAAATATTTGAGGTTGAGTATAAAATATTCACTCCACCATATAGCATTAAAGATAAAATTTGAATTTGTTCTGCTTGGTATACAATATGACAGCTCAGCTCTGAATACAATCCCTGACTTGGAGTTCAGCTGCTTTTCTCAGTTAGAATATACTGCAAATAGCAAATGTAGATATTCTGCCTTTATTTATTATTATTATTTATTTAAACGTTCCCAACTATCAGTTCACATATAGGTCAATTGTTTACACATCTGATCAAAATGCAGTTGAAGCTTTCTGCAGAATAGTTGGTTGTTTAGTTAGCAATTAAAAATTTTCAGTCATAGAAAAATCTGAATCTCACACAAGTGCAATTGTCATGTTTTCAGATCAAATCCAGATTTTTCTCATACTTCTTGGGCCTAAGGAAACGTCCGGGGGCTGTGTTTGGGATTTTTTTGACCATTGTCACCTTCGCCATTTCACTGACAGTCTTCATTTCAACTGTTATATACTGGAGTTCTGTGAAAAAGTCCCGTATTCAATCTCAGGGCAAGATCAGAAAGATTATAAGGAGGCCTGTGCCATAAATGAAGCTTGCCTTGAGATCATCAGCACAGTAGAACTGTTGTTTTTACTCTGTGGTACCAAGAATTTGTAGCAGTTCATTTTCAAAGGATTTCATTGCAGAACAAGGCTGTGTCTGTAAAAGAGTACAGGAGCACAATATACGTTGTCTTCTCAACATTTTACCATGTTTTTATATATCAGTGCTGTGATTTAGTACTCACGTTATAATATCATAACCACAACAAAAATAAGCTAATTAGTTGTTGTTGTTTATTTTTCATTTTCTCATGAGTTCATATATTCATTCTCAGATGCTGGATGGTCTCAGCTATGGGTTTCCCGGTCAACCTCTCTGATCTTGTCTTGACAAAACACAAAACAGCAGAGTGATGAATCTAAAAGTATTATTTAATATATTGTGTTTAATTTACAATACGTCTACCTGGACAGAGATACATATTTAGTTTTTATACAAACAGTATTATGGCAGTACATTTGCAGTAATTTAGACTTTTGTATTTTGCACACCGTGTGATATTTTTACGCCAAATGATGCATATATGCAGTACTACAGTACATACAGGGGACAATATATAGAGGTTAATCTTTGTGTGACAGACAGTGACTTCACTCCCATGGATGTGAACTCTCCCTGTGCTCTTTTACAGACCCAACTCAATGGGGGGCCTTTGGGATCATTTTTGATGCAGAGTAGAAACAAGCCTTTGCAAATCCTAGGCATGCTTGCTGGTGTCATTAGTCTCATGGTCATAGTCACAGTCATCATCTCCACTGCAACATTCATGCGCAACAAAAAGTCCAACCGGATCCTGCCTAACCGCCGCGTAAAGAGGAGGCCACGGAAACAGCAGGCCTGGAACTTCAAAAACCCCTTCAAGAAACCAGAAACTCCTGGAGAGAAATTCAGAGTAGCGGAAGAAGAGGAGCGGGAGCCAGAGGTCATTGTGGAGAATGTCAACTATAACAACAATGTGAGCAATGTTGTGAGACACTGGCCTCCACCTCCTTGCGCCCCATCACTGCCCCCTCCGCCACCTACCTACATCCCAGGAGAGAAGCAATGGGCAGTACCCACAGTCTCAGCAACAGTGGCGATCAAACCTAAAAAGAAGCCAATAACAAGACAGGACACTGTGAACAAAGCACTGGTTTCAGAGCTCAAGATGAAACTGGAACAGAAGAGGATGATGAAACATTATTAGTGACAAAACAAAACAATTTCACCTCCATGTCCACTTAGTAGCAGATTCATTCATCCCAGGCATCATGTTCAATTCTGATGTTCAAAAGGCCACTTTTCACAGTTCAAATGAAACAATCAAATATCCATAAATTAACTGTCACATGATCAAAAGCTCCAGACTACCCTCTAAATGGACCTTGAGACAAGATTATTTTGTTGACTGTTGAATTCAAGATCGAGCATGAACTGTGAAATAATTAATCATATGTGTGTGTCTGTGTGTGTGTAGTGTGTGTGTGTGTGTGTGTGTGTGTGTGTGTGCGCGTGTGTGTTTTCAGAAAGTTTAGATACACTGAAACAGCAAGCAACTCAACTCCTTGTGTATCAGTGTATCAAGTCATTTTCATGCGATGCAAAATAGAAACCATGTTTTTAATTCACCACCTTTAATTATTTGCTTAATTACATGAAGCTTCTGTGTTCTGTAACAGATAAATTCCACCTTTTGAACCATTTGTTGACACACTAGTGGCTTAAAGTTCCTCAACCCAGATCCCTTGTCAGGAATGTCATTCAGATTTCAACAAGCCAGACTGTTTATTTGGGATCCAACCAAGCTCCTTACGAGAGATTTCATGACACTTGAACTGACTAAAGAGATCAGCGCAGAGGAAGGGAACCAGAGTGATCACGTTAGGAAGACCTTTAATCCTTCTGCGCAGGTGTAAATCACTGTTTAGAGAGCGTGTGGAAAAAAGTGGTCACGATATGTTTATTTTCTGACTCCAGGTACTGTGTTCATTTGTTTACCATGTGATCTGTTTCATTTGGTGTCTTTTTTTTGTCAAAAGACCTGTCAGGATTTTACTACCAATAAAAAAAGATTTGTAATTTCAACAGTGGTGGAAGAAGTATTTATGTCATTGGACTGAAGTAAATTTAGCAATACAACATTTTAAAAACTCTACTCTACTTTTTTTTATTTTGTAAAAAATACAGAAGTACCAAAAGTCCGCTTTGCTGCATGAAAACAGGCCACTGTCAGTATTAGATATGAAATTATTCACTATATAATTATGGGTACGTAAACATGTGAGCAGTTATGATTTTTAATTTAGTTAAGGTAGTTTTAGAGCATCATTTTTGCAAACTGCTCATATTTTTTGTTTATAAAATCTTAGTATAGTAGCTGGCCTGGCCGGAAACAACCAGCATCAACAGCCCAGGATTAGCACCTACTGAGTCCCTGACACTCAGATCATTAGACTTCAGCCTTGACAGCTCTGTGAGACACACAGAGAGACAGCTTTGTTGCCATTATCTTGAGACCAACACCTCCTTAATGAGCATGCAAATATACTCTATTGCCCCCTTCTGGAGACCGAGGAGAAGCTGCTTGACCACAGCCACTGGGTGAAAGACCAAGAGGCTCACTGTTCCCAAAGCCTCAAATAAAATGATACTTGAAAACTGAAGAATTTATTAGAATTGAATCATATTGGTCCACTGACAAAGCAGAGGAAAGATGTTGGAGCTGCATGTGCTAAACAATATGAACAAAGCAGTGTAACCAGTTGCTGAATATTATATTTTTATATTGTAGAACAATATGGATATGCTTATTATGGGAGTTGGACTGAGACGAAGGTGGCCTTACACAACAATATTACATTTGCTGTTGTTTTTGGTAAAACCTCACCAGATGTTCTGCAAATATGTAATATATTATCCTGATACAAGCCCTTTTGCTCTCCTTAGCTCCAATATCAATGTGAGCACTACCAATTACAAAGGTACACTGAACCACTCACTGGGTATTTGTGTAGACATCATGACCAAACATGCACACTATTTCAAAGTTACATAAAACATGAAATATGCAGATTACACTCTCTAATCCAAGGACCAACTTGTTCATCTTTGTGCAATATTGCATCCTTGGCTAGAAACCAAAAGTCCATCTGCCCTGATCTACTTTGGACTAACAAGATGTGTGTGACAGTCATCAAACTATCTGCAGCCTCAGCTGGCACATTTCACATGGTAACGATGGTGCAGAATAGACTCTGTAGAGGATTATATTATTTTTATTCGACAAAACTGCCCCCCTAAAGTCATTCAGATTACATATATGTGTCCACAAATGTGTGATGTGCTGCTATTTTTCAGGTCAGAGCAGATTCTTGACGAACCAAACCCAAATTTTAGGTCAAAATTCTCACAGACATAAACACAAAAACTTTTCAGTGTTTCAAGCTGTTAATGCTCTGAAATGAAATGAGGGAATATGAAGAGCAGCCCAAATGATCATGCATTATGCCATGTAAGAGGCAGCCAGGATTACTGGGCTATTTGATAGAGGATTACAGAGTTAAAAGTTGCAAAGAGCATTGATGCTTTAGAATGAAAGAAAGCTATGCACAGGGTGGAAACCCCCAATATGTGTTTGAGGTAACAGATATTCTAAAAGGTAAATAAAATATTAATAAGAAAAAGAAAGAAAGTATCTTGTGTACATAGTTAAAGCCAGATCTTTGAATGATGCTGCCCAAGAGAGCAGCTGTTATATATAGGGTTTAAATAATTCCAACCCAAGGAGAAAAATTATGAAATTAATTAATTAATCTTGTGACATACACTGTGGATAGGGATTACAACAAAAAACAGCATCAATCCCGCAGCCACAAATCATATAAAGACATCTGAACAAGCAAGAAAGCAGATGTGTCTGTGCACCAGAAAACAAGAGCTGCCAATCTCAACCAGTCCTTTAAAGCCCTGATGTTAAGTCAATAGAAGGGGGGCCCAGCAGTGACGAACTGATCTCCTTGCATCACAGTAGACAACACATGGAGATGGAGGAGGGGGCTCGTGTGATCTGATCATAAAGTGACGGCAGCAGGGGATATTGGAGAGGATGCCACTGTTTGGGTATTATGTCAAATGAACAATGCCATTGGCCGAGGCATATCGGATGTGCCATCTGTCTGGGGCCGGGCAGCACAGATCATGTGTGACGCATGGCTACTGTGTGTTGTGTTCTCAGAAGTGACGTACATGTACAGTGAAAGATAGAGAGGATTAAACATATGTTAAATGAAACTTTTTAGTTCACGAAATTCTGTCTTTGTGTTTGCCCTGACAGTGTGTCCTCATTGAGTTGTAGTGGACGGACAAAAAGAAGGAATTTTGTAGTGAAAACATTACGGCTTTGCAAAATATCCACTTGACCTGACATTCTCAAACAGCTGAGGCCTTGCATTTACACAAGGTCTGGAATATATTTTTGCTATGAATGGATCAACTACATTACAAGAGCATTAAGAAAAAAATTGTTGGTGGCCAGTATGAACAGGAGGATTGCTTACATCAAGTAAAACCTGTTTTGAGGTTCATGTGGGCATCTGACTGTTAATTCAAGACAAACTAGAGAAAATATGAACCTTTAATTTAACCTAATTTTATATTAACAACAATAATAAATAGTAAACGATTTATGTAAATACCCAGTTTTATTAAAAAAAATCTGTTTAATCCAAATCCAATTTTACTACATGCCACTTAATAACCATGAACAACATAAAAGAAACCATGAATTAAGATTTAGTCACTGTTCTGATGTTGACACCCTTAATGCTGTTTTGAAAGACCTAAACCAAGGGCAAACATCACAAAACACGTTACAGTAAAAATACAGTGTCTCAACTTAATTGCCAACATTAAGCTGAAAAGGTAAGCCAGTATTAAATTGGTCCAATAAATACACATAAATAAATAAAACAATATCAAAGTACACAGAACACACAGGGAATTACATAAGGATGAAGCAGAATATAAAGGAAGTACCTACTGAAACACTTTTTAAAATGTCTTCATCAGCAGCAATTGTAAGCACTCGTTTAAATTAATCAAAAGGCTTCATATAAAGCAGCAGTTTACAATATGAGATAATTAACATTTAAACACAACACATCCCTTCAACAAGAAAAAATGTCAAATTTCAGACAGAGACACATTGCAGCATGATCTTTACAGTGGTGCAAATCCTTGAAATACACTCTCGACAAAATGGTCACCATTCACATCTTTGCAACAAACTCCTCGGCCTAGAACAGAGGAAGAGATAAAATTAAAACCAAGGCAGAAAATAATGTCATTCTTCTGTTTTTGTAGTTATATGCAAAGTCAGCATCATATGGAAGATCTCATTTTATTCAATTTTACAAAACAAACTGGTACATGGTGAGACATCGCTATACTACAAGGTCAGTTTCATGGTTTTACCTTGTTGGTTTAACAAATTTAATATAGTTCAGCTGTGAGTCTGCTGTGGTCAGCCTTGCTCTTATCAAGTCTGTCATCTGACCTCCTCCTCACCTTCCTGTCTTCACTGGAATCTTTATTAACCAGGCCCTCATCGCTGGCAGCCTGCAGGCTGTCGAAGGTGCCTTGCCTCTCCCGCTCCATCCTTGGCGAGCTGCTTTCCCTCCTCCGGTTCTTCCATGACTCCATGATACCCTCCAGGCAGGCAAATTTAGTGTCAGTGGTGCAGGCATACATACCTATAGGAACAGCCAACACCATTGCTAAAACTATCACCACAATGTGAATCAGTTTCTCCCTCTGTTCCATCTCAGTGATGTCACTTCCTGTTACAAAAACAATGCACTGTCCAGGACGAGGTGTCTGGTTCTTAAGGGTCACACAGATTTCATATTTGGTAGCAGGCATCAGGTCAGAGACGGAGTAAGAGTGAATCCTGGGACCAATGTAGATCAGTTCTTTCTTGTCAGCGTCTGCATGGCCAAAGTGGATGGTGAACCAGGTTTCAGACGGGTTGTCTAAGGCGGCATACCATTCAATAGAGACGCCACGTACCGTCTGTTTGGCGATGCGAATGTCAATATAGACATTTTCATCACCAGCAGCAGCAGGCGGAGCCGGGATGCCGGGGAGTAGTGGTGCCTGTAGGCCACCAGGAGAGCGGACGTCCAGGAGGACACTGACAGAGGAGTTTCCAATGAAGTTGACGGCAGTGCAGGTGTAGACACCACGGTCAGCTGCATGAAGGGAAGGAATCACCAGGAGGGATCTGATGGTGTCCTCATCCACTCTTTCCTGAGATTCTGGGAAAAATACAGCAAAGTGTATTTAAGATACACACAAACTGAGATAATAAAACTCATTTTGTAAATTATCTTAAGATGTTTTCTTCACATCACAAAATTAAACTCAAATTATTTCCCCATCAGGTGAGCCATTCATTTATGGCCCTTGTCCGAACTGAAGGAAAAGGCTGAACAATAATAGGACCCCCAATTTTTTCCACATGTTATTGAGTCAATCAACTAATCAACTGATGGAAAAATGTTTACAATCTAATAATAAGATAATAACTTATCAACATTTGATATTGCATATTACTGGCTATCCTTGTTGTTAGGCTACTGGATGGTGACACTCCCTTCATTAATTAGTTAGATATACTGCTTATTAGCAAATAAGGGACTCATTAGTCTTAATGATGATTTTATCAGTGACATAACCATTAATGACTCCTCAGCAAGGGATATTTTTCACAATCTGGCAACCAAAGAGTTCTTTTTATCAATGGATTATAACTTACTCTAAACATTAATAGATATTTTATTGACCTGTATGAAGCCATGATATAGCCATTATAAAGGATTCCTTTTGAGAAAGTGTGAATAATCTCACTTATTACTTTAATGACTAACTGGGTAAATTCAAATGTCTATATGAGTGCTTTTACTTGAGTTGCAGATACTCTACCCAATATAATGAGAATGTTAGCAACATAAGGGGTGACAGTCATAGCAGTAGGGAGAAAAGTGGCAGAAGCAGCACCATCGGTGCTCTTAGTTTATGATGGACTGGTTACTCACAGTCATGATCTGGAGTAAGCACTCTACTCTAAAGGTTAAATCTAATGACGCAGATGTTTACTTAATTACACAGTAGCCCAACACGGCTGACGTTAGGTAGGCTACAGTGCACTATAATCTCCAACACTCTTAATCAACCCTGATGGTGATTGAAAGAATCAGTGGTGTTTATATCCAAGGCCAATATCCAGATTTATCCGTCCTCATCTTAAAGGGGTGTTACAGGAGTCTGAGATTAAATATGTGTTTAAGTATCTAATTTACCACAAGATATCACTGAAGCAGGGTGTGTGGACGACGTTCTCTGGACAGCACACTCTTACCATGAAATCCTCTGATTAGCTTCAGACCATATGTCCACCACACCGACGGGTCTGGCCTGGCCTTGGCGAGGCAGCGCAGGGTGAGGTTGGCGCCCTGGGGCAGGCTGATGTTGGGGGACTGGGTGGTGACGACGGGCTTCATGCACGCCTGCAGCTCTACCTCGTGGAAAAACTTGCCCGCTCTAAAGTCCGGCCCTGAGCAGGTCAAGTAGGAGTTCATCAGTATAATCGGGGGGCTTAGGGACCTGATGAACTCCACGAAGCCCTTCAGACGGCAATCGCAGAGCCACGCGTTGTCGTGCAGCGCCAGGACGACATTCGGCCCTAAGGCGGTCCCCTCCCTCTCCTCCATGGTCTGCAGTTTTTGGTAGAGAGGCCAATTTTGGAAGACCTCCTTCGATATGACCGTAAGCCGATTGAAGGATAAGTCTAAGTAAGTCAGACCTGGCAAAAATTTTAACGCATGCTCCGGAAGCACGTCCAGCTGGTTGTGCTTCAGGTCCAGGATCTTGAGAGCCGGCGTGTCCTCGAACGCTGTCCATGGTACTGAACGCAGCTTGTTCCCTTGCAGACGGAGCTCGGTTAAGTTCCCCAAACCCTCCAGACCCCTTGAGTTTATCACTGTGATGTCATTGAAGTTCAACCACAAGTTCTCCAACGCGGGTGTTTGTGAGAATGCCCCTCTGGGTATTTCAGTGAAGTGAGACTTTTCTATGCGTATTTTGGTCATATCATCTGGAAGGTTCTCTGGTATGGCCCCAAACGCGCTCTCCTCCATACATACAAGCGATCTATGATTAAAGGGGAGAGTCTAAATGAGCATTTGTTTACTGGTGTTACTGATGCCTCATAAAAACAACTTACTAAGACTACAAATTGGAGGTAGAGCTCAACTGAGTCCCTACGGGTACACTTTTTTACTTTCCTGAGACAAGCTATTCAATTTTCCTGTAACCGTTTGTCTTTGGTTTATCCACCGTCACCCACTGACACAGTTGCGAAGGTTAAAAATTCCTGCTGAAGATTGGTTTAAGTGAAATCTTACCTTCCATGACGGTCTTCCACACAGCTGCACCCGCGTAAACATTGGGAATAAGTTTCATACGTCTGAATGTTGAACAAAACTATAACTAGCAGGTAACAGATTATGTCCATAGTCCGCGAAAATTCCTAAAGTTAAGGGCTACATTCGTGCTCAAGACATGCCGAGTGCGGCAGACGAGAGAAGCCTATTAAGCTTAATCCCTGACGTACAGCGTACTGAACAAGTGGCGTCTTCTTGGGAAAGACACGCATGATTAACGCTTGACAGTCAGTGTGAGAAGGTATGACCCACTATTCGTTTAAGTCGGTACAATTTCCTGATTAGTCAGCCTTTATGAAGTTGTAACTATTGTAACTAATGATTCATATTTCATATTTCAGGACAAATTTTTGTGTTGCCAGTTCCCTTTCTATTGATGCGATTTTCATACTCGCCTTCAAAACTACAATTGTACATAATAATAAATTAATAGATTAATTTTGGCAGAATTCATGTTTTTTCCAGAAGATAAATGGCCAGTTAGAGGGTCTTACTGATGATTTACAGAGCTGAAAAGAGAAGAAGAGACCAACTGAACATTAAAAACCTGCCAGAGAAACATTTAATAATTGTATTAATGGCCTGTAACTTATTTATAAAGCTTTAGTTATAACCTTTTATAAAGGATGACTTGTCACAAAGTGGCCCACTACCTTTAAGTCTTAAACCATCTGTCACTGAGAGAGTTTTCAAATCCACAAAGACAAGTATAATGCCCGTCAACCTTCCCAAATCTCTTCTGCATGAAATCCCATTTTGTAATGTTATCCATGTGGTGAGGTGAAAGTACAGGTATAAGAACACACATTACTGCTAACTGGACATTTATATATAAAAGTTTATTTAACTATATTCAATAATGTCATTGGAATGAACAGATCTACATTTAATGGGGTAATGATGCCTCTAGGTGGCACAAAACAGGTACATAGAGATATTTCAGTATGTGTCTCATTGCTGGGAATAGAAATTTTTTAACATTTCATTTTGCATCATTTCCACCCTATTTACAAAGTGTCATAGTTCAGTCCTTCCTGTACTTCTCTCCAGCTCCAGCTTTTCTCCCTTCACCAGTGTTGAACCATGCCTATGTGTATATCTTCTCTGAGAACATATGACAGATATATACAGAGGCACAGACTTAACTGTATATGTAAGTGTACATCACCTAGTGAAGTATATACAAATCATACACATACATATATTATATAAACAATGGAGTATTGACCGTTGAGTTCCCTTTAAGTCAGATCAGGTTGCAGAGGTTTCTTCGCTGGGCCATGCAAGTGAGATTAAATAGAAATTACAATGATTGTTATGCTCTTTCAGTTTTTGACATGTTTTCTCTTACAGGCTTAGTGATAAAAACATTCTTTTAGATGTAAAATGCATGAGTGAGTTTGAATGCTGTCTTATTATCAACGCATGGACAAATGTATAACAGTCCAGTGAGTTTCAATCTATCTGCAAGAAACATGATATACTCTACACATATCTGGAAAAAACAAGTTAATTAAAATGTTATATATTCTCTAAACTGATATTTCCATTATAGTGCAGCGTGCAAAAGTCCTTTGATAAAAGTTGGCTCTCTGTGGCGGTGGAGTTGGTGGCGTGATCCAGCGAGGAGGAACAGGTGGAGGGGAATCCCACGGAGCGGGCGTATGGGAGCGCGTGGGAGGGGGACTGACATCAGGATGTTGCTGAGGGTGGGAGTATGGGTAGTGGTGGGGATATGGATGTGGGTGGAGGTGGGGATGGGTGTGGTGATGGTGATGTGAATGGGTATTGGGGTTTGGACTGGAACGTGGATGCGGGTGAGCACGAGGAAGATGGCGTGGAGCAGGAGCCGGAGCTGGAGCATGATGTCAGCAGAAGTACTCGTTAGGCTGTCCCTCTATCTTAGCAGTGGCCTCAGAGTCCAGGCTGGAGCGGGCTGACAGAAGCCTGTTGGACTCCTCTGGGTTCAGTCTGTTCAGATATTCACCCTCAAGCCCTTTGGCCTTTGTGCCAGGCGACAGTGTTTCAAAGGTCACATAGGAATCTTGGATGTCCTTGGATTTCTTCCCCCAATACTTCTGAATACGTCTCTTCAGCGCTCCACAGCACACGATGACAGTGAGTGGGACTGCGATTATACAGGCCACTGTGATCACAATCACATTAATCAGCTTCTGGGTGCCAGTGGCACTGGCTGCTTCATCAGTGGAAAATATGACACACTGCTCCTTCTTGGGGATAAGCCCCCTCACACACACACAGGCAATGTACTTGGTCCTGGGCACCAGCCCCTCGATGGTTACACGGTTTTGCCCCGCCCCAACGTTGATCTTCCTCATGTCTCTCTCGCCAAACACAGCATACAGTACACTAAATGCTGTAGTGTTCTTGGCCTTAGGGGCTCTCCAGTTCAGAGAAATTGTGTTGTCTGTGTCCCCCACCACCTTTACTGACCGAACCACCCTGTCCGGGTCCTGCTGCAGTGATGATGTGTTGGCTGCCAGATTGCTTAGATTAGTCTTCTCTAGATCTAGCAGCGCATCTGGGTTAGAGGAGGTTGCAGGCCCTGGTGTGGCTCTGTCAGCCAGGCTGTAACTGGCTAGTCCAGGATCAGGACCAAGACCAGGTGGAAGGCTTGGATCCAGGGCAGACAGCGATGAAGGGCTGGAGGTTGGAACAACATACCTAGCCACCAGTTTCTCCTGGTAGGCAGCTTTGCCCATCTGGTTGGGTTTCTTGGCTTTGGCTTTTTTGTCATTGCTGGTTTGGTTTCCCTCTGGTTTTGGTGAGTTAGACACAATGAGAGAAATCACAGCTTCGGCATTCCCTGCATAGTTAGTGGCCTTGCAGATGTATTTCCCTGAATCACGATAGGACACGGCTGGGACGCTGAGGATGGACCAGGTGATTCCTTCTTTTGAGGTTTCCTGTTGGACTGTGGTGGCAGAGAGGGGAGAATATAGTAATTACACAGTAAAGGACCACATATGAAAACGACAATGAGAACCATCCCCTTCATAAATGCACAGAGAGACACCAAGCAGGTGATTATTCAATATTGCACTGATAACCATCACTGTTGCATAACTCACTGTTGTAGCTCCAGCTGTCAGTCAGACTTACAACCTTACTATGTCCACTGGTAGCTCTCTGCTTAACAAACAGCAGCACTACAGTGCAGACAGAAATGTCTTATGACAGTAACAACACAGAGAAAGAGCCCAACATCTATATATCAGCTGACTCACCTGTTCCATTGAGGACTCGTCCATCTGCCCTGCGCCATATCAAGTCTGGGATGGGAACTCCAATGGTGCCACAGCGGAGGAGCACATTGTTCCCAACAGCACTCCGGACTCTTGCCACAGCTGTGTGGATCCGTGGGAGCTGACATCGTCGCAGCTCTGCGTCACTGAACAATACCCCTGAGACACTCTCAGGTGCTGAACAACGGAGTCTTGTGTCGATGAATGCCACTGAAAGAGTCGGGAACTTCTGGAACTGGACCAGGTCGTAGAGCCGACAGTCACACACCCAGGGGTTGTCATGGAGACCTGAGGGTGAGGGTACAAGTGAGTAGAGGAGGTAGAGGAGCATCCAGCTGTGTGCAAAGTGATAGACCAGCCTGCAGATGGCTGGTGTGGATGTTAGGATGTTAATCCTGTAAGAGGATTAACATTTAATTCATAAAATACATCATGACCATGATTACGGCAATGATGATGATGGTGGTGATGATGACAATGATGATAATGATGATGATGCTGGTGGTGGTGATAGTCTGGTGGTCAAGGTCAGGTTTTGTTGTCATTTCACACTTCTGTTGCACCAGCCTTTAGGGATGAACTTCAAACATCTGTTCGTTGTTCTGAGTAGGAGAATGGGTTAAAAACATAAGATGAGGTGGTTGAAATGAACTTTGAATTTCAAATTGTGTTCTCAACATGCTAAACGTGAGTAATGAAACATGTACATGCAGTTGATGTAGATTAGAGGTCAAAAAGCAGAACAAACATTGGTAAATTTGCTTCTTTCACACTTATACTTACTTAATAACTTACTATTTAGTCATGTGTCTGTCATAGACCATTACCGGAATTTAATTCAGCTTGGTAACTTTACTTTAACCACCCAATTTGGCATTTATAACCCCATAAAAACATTTACTAAGTTGTTGAAAAGAAACTATAATGAAAAATAAAATGCAATAAAAACACTTTTAAGGTTTTGTCAGTATTTGTTACCAATTGTAACTTGAATAAGTTGAATCCTCTGGAGAGACACATTTTATATCAATATAATATCTTCTGTATGTTCTCATACTGTACCACTTATGGGTGTTACAGGAGAAGTCTGTACAGCTGCTGTCAAATACATTAATTAACACATATCTGCTTACAATTACTGTGTGGTATTTAACAAAACCACTTAGTGGATGTTTATATACAGTTTACACAGACTAAATAAGGGGTTTTGAAAAGGTTGCATTTCAAAACCAAATATCACCATTAACTATAAATGATGCGGTTTTTATCAACTACCACAAACATCTGCTATCTCAATTTCATATAATAAATTGTGTGTTGCTTAGCAACGGTTTTCGTCCAGCTGCCGCTTGAGACGGTTGCTTTGCGACAAATTAACAGGCACCATGTTAAACACTGTGCGTGAAGGAAGTTACGCAGTGTCTAACAGGGGGCTTTACGCATTTCAAACTGAGGTTGTATGTCAGGATGAGCATTTTCCCTTACCAAGAATCAGTTTGGAGCTCTCTGGCCCTTGTACGGGTTTTGCTGCCAGCCAGGTGGACAGCACTTCTGCCGGCAGGGTCAGCAGGCTGTTGCTGGACAAGTCCAGGTAGGTGAGGTTCTTGATGTAAGTGGTGGACTCTGCTGGCAGCGAGGTCAGCTGGTTGTTGTGCAAATCGAGAAGTCTGAGGCTGGGCATATCCATGAGGGATTCCCAGGGAAAGGCGGTCAGGGCATTCCCGTCCAGGCGAAGCTCTTCAAGGTTGAAAAGTCCCCGGAAACTGTCCGGGTTCAAGGCGGACACCGTGTTGAAAGACATCCACAGGAATTCCAGACTGGAGAGGTAGTTGAAGGCTTCGCTTGGTATCCGCTGGATGGCTGTCTTCTCAATCCGCAGCTTGGACGTGTCCACAGGAAACCCGACAGGCACAAGAGATATCTCCGGATCATTGCAAATCACACTCCTAAAAGAGAAGCATCATCAGTAAAATTATGTAAATAATACGTAAATAATCATCTTACACGTACTGCACTTTTGAAGGACTTTTTTTTTTACAATTTAACAAAGTATGAAAAATAATTAATTAAACATTACTATCACCACTATATCTAGAGGATACCAAAATATGTGGTCACTTCACAAGCAGAAAAAAATGCTGAGGCAAATAAATCTGTTAAAAAATTTCCCAATCCATCCAAACTCGCATAAAACGCATAGATGGGGGTTGAAAGTGCCTTTGAGAGATAATCCTGCATTAAATAAAATTGGACCGACATGCACTCCCTGAATTATCTTTCGTACACGTGTTCACCTCTATGCAAACATCTGTCCTCATACGAGGACAAGACCTGGCCGTCTAAAAAGATGGGTCCGTGCGTACAAACCAGAACACATTGTAGTGGGTTTTTCATATAAAATAATTGCCACTTGCACTTCCTCCTTACCTGGCCTTAGATCCATCGCTCAGGTTGTGGTAGAAACAGCTGCACTGCGTCGGGCAGGAGCTCACTGGGGAGACAAGTTTACCTGTGGCCACGTAGAGCCCCAGGAGCAGGACGAGGAACATTTTGGCCCACTTTTACGCATACGCAACTTGCCTACATGCGCCCAGTTTGCGCCCACTGAAGTCAAACAGACTTGCGTTTTTCACTCATTTACAGGAATATCATCCGCATGGCTTTGTCCCACCGCTTCGCTGTCCCATAGTGATCCGACTGCTATGAGTCCCGAGATAAAAAGGATAGACAAGGATTAGTGAAAGGACTGGCGTTCTTTTCATTTGGATGCGTATTGCATCCCGGAATCCGATAGGCTGCGCAGAGACGTCCCTATTTATTATCACAGAAAAACACTTCCGAAATGGTCATAATCCACTGTGATGTTTGGATTTTTTCTTTCCCTCAAATGTAGCTTGTTCATTTGAGCCCTGCCGTGACTGTTAATCTGTAAGTGGACAGCACTATGTTTTACCACAAGGTGGCCCCTATATCATAGCCTGTGGCTCCTACTTTGGGGCCTGTCCACTCAACAGATGTTCACGTAACATGTTCTTTGTTATTTAACTTCATATACTGGTGTCACAAAACAACCTCTGTCACAGCAGTTAAAAACAGATATAGGGACTTTGATTTGGGGCAATATTCACATTAATGTTTTTTTTTCTTTCATACAAAAATAAGAGAAAAGAAAATGACCCTGCTGGTGGGGCCTGAACCACTGGTGCCAAATTTGAAACAATGAATTAAATTAGTCAAATGTACCACGTATTCATCACAAAAATAAAAAAAGTCCTTGGACTCAATGGTCACCGCATGTCAAACATACACACTGTAGTTCTCTTTTGGCATTCTCATCCTATTGTGTTCATTTAATTTATTTTTCAGTTGTTCAATTACACATGTAGGCTATTCATCAGCAGGAAACAAAGTATTATTTAACAAGCCAACAAACGTACTTTAATAGTAAAGATTATATGTTTCATCAGTTAGAGTGAAAGAGACCTACAGTCTTCAGATTTCACCTCAGGAATCAGTAATCCATTTGGACAGAGTCCCACAATACCAGAGGAAATACCTCCAATTGTAAAGCTTTTGTTTGCAATTAAGTAAATACTACACGTGTTATTTGGCACCTGTTCATTGTGCTGTCCCATTGTATTTAATCACACTGGAAGTTCAGTGTCACACTTGGCTGGCATTGCAAAAGTGTGCCAACTGTGGCCTAAAGAGATGTTGAAACACAGGCCTTTAATGTGTTTGAACAACTTGGCAGCAAGTACCCACTTTTACATCTGACCCACATTTAACCACTTGGATCAGAGTCTGATCAGAGTCTGATCCAAGGTTATAGTACACAATAAAAAGTTGACAAGAGATTGTTAATCATGAATAATAATGTGTGAACAGCTGAATATAGACAATAATACTTTCTGCAATTGTGTGTGTTCTGTCATCTCTCTCTCTCTCTATGATATTTTAAAGTCTCCCTCATTCAATCCACAGTAGTGGCATATTATTATAGTTTTATTGCACTCTTTAACCTTTTGCATTAAAGCCCCTCTGTGTCACAGGTCTCTCAGTATGTGTGGTCTTAGAACCGTGCAGGTCTGTGCTGAGGCTCTGAACGTATTGAGCTATCATGTGTGGAAAACCTTAAACATTCCATATTGCACCGCAAGTAGTTAATCTCATTTACTGAAGCCAATAAAGCCGTCCTTTTACACAGTATGAACCAGAAGACTGGACTTTATTTAAGGCGCAATGTCATTCTTAGTGTGCAAATGGTCACACAATAACAGATGCTGACGTCACATTAGTATTAACAGCATTTTGGATTGTTTGGATCATACAATATTTTTACTGAGCTGCTCAACATATAAGTATCAGAAAGTATAAAATATTTTGAGTGTTCCACATTATTATTAGAGGGAGCATTTCTTTACACTTTCAAGTTAATTTTGGGCTGAAAAATGTTTAACTTTACACTTGAACTCATGCTGGGGTCAGCCTTTTTTTTCTTTTTCTTCATCATATAAAAAAGTCAGCTGACAGATCACCTATAATCCCTAATATATAGTCGAGTGGTTAGTTTTCTTACCATTGACAGATACAGATAATAATCTGATAAAAGAGATTGTTTGTTTTTAGTAAGATTGAATGTGTATTAAAATAAAATATGTATTCTGTGCATTGGATCTTTGCATTTCCATGGCACTAAACACATTTTCACCTATACTTCCCAAGATTTCTGATCTTATAATCCTGAGACTGAAACAGACTTCAGCCACACAATATCAGGCATGTGTCCTCTCGAGCCCTATGGCATGAAAAGCTGCAAATGATGTCACAGCAGAAACATGACAAATCCATTCTAGGCTGGGGATGATGGCTGGATTTCATGTCATTTACACACTTGCTGATCAGCTAAAGCAGAATTGGAGCACAATCTCTTATTGTACACTATGTTTCCCCCACGTCATTACACAGGAAACTCCAGACTAAATCAAGCTTCTGTTGACTCATGTTGTGTCTGCAGCTCCAAAAGTGCAATTTTGTTTTGTCCTCTATCATTTCAGGCAGATGCCACATTTGGTTTAATCTCTTGAGGTCAGCATGTCTATCAAAAGTTGTATTCTGCACAACAATGACAACAAAACAAATGCTGACGTGTCTAGTTTCACATTCACTAGTCAAAACAGAGTCCTGCCATATGGGACAAAGGATTAAAAAAGATACGCATCAACGATACTTACATGGATCTTCTGAAGTGTCGTCTGAACCAACCAATATGATGCTATAATAACTGCATTTACATCACATACATACACTTTTATAATAAATATGATAATTATGAATAATTATAATATGTGCAGAAGATGCAAGTCATTGATGTGCATATTAGGGTTGGCGATCTTTTGTCAGTAGATAAGAGCGTACTTCACGTGGCTTTCATGTCTATTCATCTTGTATGTCTTTCTACGATGTATCCTCTGAATGTAACATGAATCACACTCCCAAGCACAGCCTTTCTCAAAAGAAAACATTAAAAACTAAGAATAATGAGATTATTAATGTTGTTGTTGTTGATTAATTAAGGGGATGTTTTGTTTGCTTTGGTCTTTTCTTAATAAATGTGAGTGTAGTTGATTGTCAGGAGGCTCAAGCTCTGCAGACACCTGTTCTGTGTCCTGTGTCAGCTACATCCAACGTGTCGTCAGTAGCGACGGCATCCTCAACGGGACGCAGAGACACAAAGGCTTGTTGTGCAACTAATTGAGGGCTTTACTGTTGCGGTGGGGCAAATACGCATTAAGAGTCGCGTTTGTGTGGTTATGTTCATTAAAACATTCCTGCACGGATTGGGGCGACGGAGAGCGGGGGGCTTTACATAATAAAGTGCGTGCTTTTCACGTGAAATGCCCCTTTAAAAGCGGGCTCCCTTCGGTCACACTGAGGCACATAACGTAAAGGATCGGATAGAGAGGAGTGAAAAGTCTGTGACAGCTGCACTTTAGTGTGTAAAAATCGGCTTCAGGATGGTCTCGTCTTACCCTTTACCGGAGGGCTTCTCCGAGTTCGATGTGTTCTCCCTGGGATCTTGTCTGCTGGTGGAGGGTGAGTGTTTTCGTTTTGTACTGGAATTCAGCCAAATACTGCGAGGCTACGAGTGCAGCACCCGCTGTGTAACATTAACCTGTGACAGGACCTGACGCCACCCGGTCACTGACAGTATTATGTTGCGGGAGGAAGCAGCCGCAGTTTTCTCTCTAAACTCGCAAATTAAGCTTCTGTTATAGTCTGCAAAGATAGATTTGGCGATGTGTAAGCACGTTGAATCTCATTTTGAGATGTGCTGCATGTGCAATAAGCATCGCCACGCGCACCGACTCCCATTCACCGCTGCACACCTATTCAGCCATTCATGGTTTTTATTTCTGTTCCACCTAAAGGTCTGCTGGGCTTCTTTTTAAATGCGGTCACAATCGTCGCTTTCCTCAAAGTGAGAGAGCTAAGGACCCCCAGCAATTTCCTAGTGTTCAGCTTAGCGATGGCTGATATGGGCATCTGCATGAACGCCACCATCGCCGCTTTCTCCAGCTTCCTGAGGTGAGTGATGTAACCGAGTCCTTTCATAATGAATATAAACTTCTAATCATATATGGTCAAATAAAACGTAATGGGCAAATAATACCAAGAAATGCAGGTTATCTGTCCTCGAAGTGAATAATCGACACGGGCATGTATAATCAATACAGGGAGGAGCAATCAAAGCTGTGGAGTGGAGGGGGAGCGGTCAATACTGCTGCTAAAGCCTAAGTCATAATGTGCTGAGGATTTTCAAACTGTAATCAGGAGATGAGAGATGCTGCTCTTAGAGGAGTCAAGGGATTATATACACTATTATTGTTATTGTTTTTATTTTAAATATAGATCCATGGTTTGAAATAAGTAAATTCATGTATTGTTTGCAGGATCTATTGCTAATTAGTGTCAGTATATTGTGAACACAAACTGTTCTTTTTTACTTACGGGTCAGTTGATGGATTTATGAGTGCACCCTCTGTCTCCAGGTACTGGCCCTATGGCTCTGAAGGATGCCAGACTCACGGCTTCCAGGGCTTCATGACAGCTCTCGCTAGCATCCACTTCATTGCTGCCATCGCCTGGGACAGATATCACCAGTACTGCACTAGTAAGTTAACACCTGCTTGTGTTCCTGCCTGGTTAGGTAAAGCCCAATTACAACTAAATGTACGCTACTTTTCCTCCCCCATAGAGCTCACACACACGCATGCACACACAACACACAATATCCACACATACACTGAGCATGTTTTTGTTCCTGCTGATCTCAAGACCTCCTGCTATTCAGAAGAGGCCAGCTGGTCAACAAGTGGCCTGTTGTCTTTCAGTTTGCCACAGACCAATTTGACGTATATCCTGTTTAAAATGACAAACACAACAGCTGTAGTCAGTATAATAAGGAAACAGTGTTAAAACTGTGACCTGGGAGGCTTGAGTGTTAGTAAAAACCATTTTCTGTTTATGGTTTTTCAACACTAAGATATGAAATCTGCCTTACTGCTATTTTTAGCCGTCGTTAGCAGAATGCAAGGGTGGAGAGGAATTGACTCAACACCTAACATGCAGTGTTCACATGATTTACTGTGCTTGTTAGGTGCCTACTTACTCTGGGGTAGTGTTAAAACAAAGAGCTATTGTCAGAAGTGTGACCTTTATCAGACTGAGAAAACATGTAGTCTTGACATATTGTTGGGGGTGTTAAAAATTTAATGATGGATGTTTCAACCTTGTTCTTGTCAGGGACAAAACTGCAGTGGAGCAGTGCCATCTCTCTGGCTGTGTTTGTCTGGCTCTTCTCTGCCTTCTGGTCTGCCATGCCTCTCATTGGCTGGGGAGAGTATGACTATGAGCCCCTCAGGACATGCTGCACTCTGGACTACAGCAAGGGCGACAGGTACCATATATACAAATAATTACAGATGTCTTTGTGTTTTCTATCCATCACTGCGAGGGGTTTATACTCAGTCAGTTGTGCATTTGTCACTCCACAGAAACTATGTGTCCTACTTGATCCCCATGAGCATCTTCAACATGGCCATCCAGGTGTTTGTTGTCATGTCCTCTTACCAGTCCATTGCACAGAAGTTCAAGAAGACTGGAAACCCCAGGGTAAGTTTAAGATATGAACTCACCATATAAATTCTTCCTGCTCCTGAAATCAGCCAGTGGAAGGAAGCATAGGAATCCCCTTACACTGACACCCATTTCATGTCTGTGTCATGTAGGCACAGTTTCCTCACGTGGTCCTTATTCAGAGTAACAAAACAGACTGTGAATGGAGAGCATGCAGGCTGAGCTATATATAGGTCATTGCCACAGGGCGAAGACCGGGAGCTTTAGCTGGAAAAGTGGACAATGGCTGGCATGCGGTGGAGAGAATAATGTATCTGTGAATAGCGAGTTCAATAGTGGAGTTCCTCAGGGGCTGAATCAGGTTGCCGCACTTTATGTTGCATAAGCCCATTACTCACAGTCATCTGAGTTGGCTGGAGACACTTTCATTACGAGCAGAGCAGAGACACAAAACTCTCCACCACAGAACAATGCAAATTATGTAATGTAATGTATATAGTTACACACTGACTAATGCAATGTTTCAAGCACATGACATGTAAAACTGAGAGGATACTATTATCCAGACAGAAGTAGTGAGAGGTTGTGTCTGATGTTGCCAAACTGTGTTCAAACCCATATAATTTTATTTTAAGTTTCCAAAGATGTCAAATGTGGCAGGTTGAGTTTTTAGGGAAATGTGCCTTGGGCATCATTTTATACATTTCACAGAAAGCTCAGCCATAACAATATGAGGTTGTGGGTTTAAATGTTCCACAGTGTAAACATCATAACTTCAATGCACGGCTGAAACAAGCTAATATATAATATATAATATATGATACTGTCAGCCAGTGTGAAATAAATAGATTTCCAACCTTAAAGCTACTTAAGAGGTGAAATAGACCCATCAGTCCCTAGAAAGTATACATTAAAACTGGTTATGTGCAGACTCTGACTCTGACTGATAATGTCTACTTTGACCCCTGGATTACAGCAAACTGCCCTTTTACTCACTAGCTAGACATGATCCCAGGCGTGTGACTTGCCCCCAAGTAAAACAACCTCATGACCCAAGTCTCCTTCACTCCTTATGGTTGATCAGTGCTCTAATCATTCTTGTTCTGATCCTCTCTCCCTCTCTCTGTTTCATTCCTTTCCTTGTTTATCCCTCCTGCTTGGCCTCTCTCCCTCTCTTTCTCTTTTCTGTAGTTTAACCCCAGCACTCCTCTTAAGACTGTGCTGTTCTGCTGGAGCCCCTATGCCATCCTGGCTTTCTATGCCGCTGTGGAGAACGCCAACCTGGTCTCCCCCAAGCTCAGGATGGTAAGAACAACCAGTTTATGCATGCACAGAAAAACACAGTATACATATGTAATAAATGATGAAGTCCCCATGTGTAGAATAAGAAGATATCTGACTATGCTAGTATCTAATGATCTCTACACAGTTTGCACTTATATTCACAGGCGTTGTTTTGTTTTAATCAATGTCAGAATAATTTGGATTTTGATATAATCTTGTAAATATTTTTTTACACAGAGTGGCTTTAATTATTTGGGTGATCAAGCTTATTAACTATACTTAAGTGCAATCGGTAATTCTTCACAAGGACATCTGGGGACTAACAACCTTGTCTCTGCAGATGGCTCCCATCCTGGCTAAGACCTCTCCCACCTTCAATGTCTTCCTGTATGCTTTGGGAAATGAGAACTACAGAGGAGGCATCTGGCAGTTCCTCACCGGGGAAAAGATTGATGTGCCTCAAATTGAGAACAAGTCCAAATAAACTAAGCATGCAATAATTACACACACTTACTGTCCTGGTGTTTTCTCACAGGTATCTAGATGTTTCTGTCTGTGAGTGTCCGTGCATGTGTTGTGTCTTGAACAGTGGTAGCCATTGTCCCTCGTACACATCTGTCCTGGATTTGTTATCCTTTGTTTCTGCAGTAGTTGTTTTGTCTGAATTGGAAAAAAACAGTGTGGTATGACTTGTAAGTGAACAAAACTGAACATGTCCAAACAAAAAAGGATGTCTAAATGCAGCAGTAGTTCATTGTGCTGTGTAGTAAATACAACAACAAAAACAAAACTGGACTTGGCTACTCCTGTAACAAACACATCATTTCTCATTTTTTCAATGTGAACTTTAATGTGATCTCTCTCATTAAATAGAAGATGACTTTAATTTTGAGTTTATTTTCAGGAATCCTCTCTGTAAACAAACATCATTCACAATGTCCAGATTTTCTCGGTTTCAAGGTTGATTTAAATTACAAGTAGTCCTACAATGAAATGAGTTTCATTCCAAACTATAGATATTTTAGCTTGTACTTACAAAGACTATTAGCTCTTTACCCCAAGCATCTTGTATTGCTAATTTAATTTTCACATTATATAAATAACTTGTCCACTGGGCAACACCTGAGGTCTGTCAATCATCCTTTAGTCTGACTTCAGTATGAAATTTTCTCCTGTCAGCCAACCATCTTTCCTTTATCGACTCTTGTTTCTATAATCTGGTCAGAGAGGGTAAAAAAGCTCAAAGACCCCATGTGACCCCTGGGAAACTCAGGATGGCGTCTCTCAGAGTCTATTGCGCCTGTCGATGACATGAAAGAGTATGCTTGCCGCTCATGTCTTGTCATGCTCTGTAAAGTCGAGAGTGATCTCTGTATCCAGAGAAGAACTCCCCTAATCCTCTAAACAAGAGGACCTTTCTTCAATACACAGCCCCCACAACAAGTTAGAGATTAGTCGGTGGCTGTAGATTAACTGGTCGTGCATCTCGCCTTCTCTACACATTTGCTCATGAAATAAAGGTCGAAGTCTTGGTACCAGATAAATATCATCCAAACAAAAGATGTCAGTATCCACTACAACACATAAATATATATTTATGGTTTAGATAAGGCTTTAAAATGTGAAAAGCTATGAATGCTTTTGAGAATTCTTCAGTGATTGAGACATTATTTAATTTATTTATTTAATGGGGTGAACAATAATAATAATAGCTCAATTACTGAGGTTTTACACATATTATTTTATTTCCTGGCAAATCTTTCCTCAGAAACAGGACATTGCTTTGACATTTCTGTGAAATGTGTTGTTTATCCACAGCCTTAGACACTACACAATAACATACTGGTTATCATATAATCACTATTCTTACAGTAGGTTTCAAAAACCAAGTAGTCCACTCTATGGTATTGTTTGAATGTAGGATATGATTTGAAAACAGGAAGATGAACAATGAATATGGAATACAGCACATCCGTTCAGTGTATTGCTAAGACGTTAGCTAAGGCTGTTGGTCTAAAAAGAAGGGTGGACATCTGGGATACCTTAACAGATCCAGTTACTCTACTTTGTTACATGTATGTGATTCTTGTCAAGTAACGTAATTCCTCAGCAGCACAAACAGGCCCAATAACACTCTAACGCTCCCATAGAAATAAATAAATACCTTAAGTGACAATTATCCTGTATTGTTAAGTGTAGTTACAATTTTGTATTGCCCACTATGAAATCCTGTTAACTTGTCAGTCTATTTGCAGAAAGTGCTCTTGCACAAAATGAATAAACAAGACTAATTGCAAGGATTCAGCAATGCTTGGTGAATTAATAAATGATTAAAACTCTGTATCTTTCCTGTATTATCCATTGTCAGAAAAATTGCTGGATCCATATACAATGTACTTGTAATTAATTCCATTGTGAAAATGGAGAAACAATAAAAAAATAATAAACAAAGTGTGCTTTTTACTCCACTACATCTATTTCTTAGCTTTAGTTACTTTAAGGTTTCAGATTATTAATACAAAATATAATAAAATGTTTTATTATTCAAGATGAAGCCACCCAGCAGTATATAAATGATACACTAAGTAATTAAATCTAAGCTTTTACACCAAAGAATGTGCAATTAAACTGAAGCAAACATTCAGCCAGTGTGATGAAGATAACACCCAGAGGTTACAACATACAGTAGAAGCCTCCAGTTGGTGTTTCTAAGCAGATTAATTGACGGCAGCCTGTCAGTGGAGAGGGTTGTTGCATAATTAAGCTGTAATGACACATGTGTGTCGGGTAAACCCAACCCCTGTTGTCATCAGCATCCTTCACATTTATTCCAGCTAATTCACTCATCTGCGGGAAAACACTAGGAATCGGACCATGCAGATGTTGTGAAATTCACTTGAACTAAGGATTTAAATTCATTACGTGCATCTATCCTGAGCTGATTATTTATTATTATAAACAATATAAATCCTCCACCAGAACCTTCCTGACGTGTACATCAGTCCCTAGACACTGACGGTCATATGGAGCTGTCATCTGGTGGGAAGAGTTGCTTTGACCCCGCTTCCTAAACAGCTGCAGGCCAACACGATAAACTGCCAATTAGATGGAGTTTCAAGGAACATTATGCAATAAATACTTAGGAAAAAAAACTTAAAATGATAGTAAAGAAGTAGCAATCTCATACAACTTGATTTAGATTAGCTATTAGCTCTGTCTTTATTATTTCCCACTACTAATTTTTTTTCTGCAGGGATCAGAATGCCAAAGAAAAACTGACTGAGAAACTGCACCTTAAATAGGACTGTGAGGGACACAAGCTGTGTGAGGCGGGGGCCAGGCACCATCAAGAGCATTTTATCATGTTTTGTCCACTTAGTTGGGCCAACCAAAAGGATCAAGGACTTATGGAATTCATATAATGAATGAATGATTTAAAAACCAAAAGTGTTTGAGATGAGCACTTTGATTTCCACAGATTAATTATTTAAACCACACTGGCCAGAGATTTACGTCACATAGATGTTGGATTATGTTATAGTTTGAATCCAAATGTCTGGCAGGAGACCACAGAGTGCTTTTTCTTTTTTTTCATCAGCTTTCCCTCTCTTACAATCAAACATATTCAGGTACTTTAAGTTCACTGAGGATTACGTCTGGTGGGCCAGCAAAGTTTTCATATTGAAAGTAACATGGGGAGAAATGAGGACTGTAGTAACACAAAATGACACTGATAACCAAAAATCAACACAAAGCTCATATGATTTTTATATTGATGCTCCCTGCACTATTAACCTTGCAGTAAGTAAATTAATTTTTTTTAATCTTAAATGAGGAGAATCAGCTGACTCTGAAGTTAAATAATGAATACAGTTACCTTGTGCTAATGTAATGTTATACTGTTTTACCTAACTGTCAAATGGATGCTAAAATCAGGTTTATTTGAACAAAATGAAGATCAGAGGATAGAAGAGTATCACCTGAAAGAGTAAAAATATATTTCTTTTGTGTAAAGAAATGCGTATTATAACTGCAACAATACAATGCTGGACACAAACCTGAACAGTAAGTGTTTGCCCTTCTACAGGTTGTGATGGAAATTTGAGTAAACACACAAGTTTAACGTGCACAAAGAGAGGTTTTAAGAAATGAATGACTTTTTCTTTCTAGCTGCTGTGAGACTGATAGCAAAGAGGTGCTTCAAGCTAAATCTAACTTCCTAACAATTTTGAAGGTATAATGTTTAGCAGATGTAGTGTTGACCTTTTGAGTTAAGCATGCTAAATGCTAACAAATGCATAGCATCAAATACAAGCAGCTGAAAAGGATCTATCCCCTGAATACAGAATCCCTTTGCTGCTCAGAGAGGGATGTAACATAGAGTCTGCTCTCCATCCTGGAGCATGTAATCCTGCAAAATCAACGCCATTTCCTTTTGAATCACCATCTTTATTAGTACCAGACAGTGAAGCACCTCAAGACTGACCTCAGGGTGCAATGAGATGAGGTGAACTGTCAGACTGCTGCCTCAGATCAATCACACTTTCCTCCATTAGTGATCTTGACTGTCAGATGTGAAGCTGGTTACATAACCCAGAGCCCATAAGACTGCACATATACACACAGACACAAAGATACCAACACACACGCTCTTGTTGAGCAGCCACAGGACAATCAATGGTAATGCTGAACACAGCTGCTCTTTCAATCAGTTCATTGAACTTGAGAAATCTCACCATTTGTACTTAGCTTGACTTACAAGAAACAAATGGACATATAACAAAATTGTATACATATTCAGTCTTTAGACAACAATCAAATACATACCTAACACATTACTTATTAGAAAAAATGTATTTGTTTTAAAGAAACAGTATTTTTACAGGATTAGTGTTTCATGTAATCTGGATTAAAGTAGAGCCATGCGTCACTGCTGTTTTTAATTCATTAAACCGCTCACTTCAAACAGTATAGGGTGGACTGTATTGTGACCACTTTACTTACACTAATACACACACATGCACATACACACAGAAAATCTTGTGCTGGGCAGTGAATGTCACACTACCACTCCTTCTACTGTCACAATCAAGATGTCAAGATCATCTAATAGCATCAAAAATGCTGCTTGTCACTGCTTGCTTCTGATTGAATGATTTTCACCTTTAAATACACCAAAAATGAAACCAACAATATCCTGACAACATGAGAATAAGAGGGTGCAGTTTCCCAAAATGTTGCCAATTTACTGAACCGAAAGGTGACATGCCTGGGTTTATGCCTGGATGTAATGCACACAACGCTCACATTTTCCTCTTTTGTTAATTATGAAACTCAGTCAGCATTGGAAGCAGCTGCACAACACTTTCCTTAAATGAATGGATTTCATAAATGGCGATGATGTTGCTTTTAATTCATTCAGCCACATGGATTATCCTATCACTCAACTTTTCTTGTTTTTCAAATGCAGAGTACATGCAGACTGACTAAAGCATGTTCATCTAATTCTGTATTGCTTTGCATCTCAAACTTCATTGACTTGAGTTTCCATGCAGGGCCCTTACTGATGTAGTAATACATCTATTTTCTGGTGTACAATGCACTTCTTCTCCAGTCCAATTGCTACGTTCGAGTCACTTACACTCCACTACATGAACCTCCAGAGTGTGAAAATGACTATTTAGACACTGTTGCAATAGTAATAGACTGTACTGCAAAATACACTACACTTATATGATGTCTGTACTGATTTCACTGCAATGCCGGGTTGTGTATTAGCACAAGAAAAGCTTCTAATAATGTATCACTCCTGCTAAATGCTAACGTGCTTACAGTGTTTACAAAGTTCACTATGTAAGTTCAGCATGCTAACATTTGCTTATTAGCATTAAACATTAAGTACAATGGAAGCTGTTTGAAAGGTTATTATTTTTCTCTTATCTGGTCATAAATCAAAATAACATGGATTTTAAATGAAACTGGAAGTTAAAGAAAGTTTCACTGAAGGATGAAGAATAGTAAAAGTCCATCTAAATAGTAATTTTGGACTAAAGTGATGGAAAGACCAAATAGAGCCATTCCTCATCATTATTTTCTCTTCCCTTCATCCTTTCCCTCTAATGTCCTCCCTTCTTTGCCTCCAGTCTCTTTTCAACTAATTTGAAGGCATCATATATTCCACAAACTACAGATTTCACCCAACTGAAAACCAAAACTTTTATTTGCAAACATTTCTTTTCTTTCCTTCTTTCCCGATTCTTTCCTTGTTTCTTTAACCCATTCTGCATTTCCCTCCACATCTCTTTCCTTCTTTTCTTCTGTCTCATTCAAGCTGACCTGAAAGCAATAAAATCTCCAAAACTGGAGATTCGAGGCTTTCAACTGACGGAAAACTTAGTCCTGTCCTCAGTGAGTGCTTTTCCTTTGCATTGCTAGGATTTGTTAACTTTTATTGATGACTCATATCTGTTAAGAGTTACTCCCATGTGATATTGCAGTATTTATTTAAGCAAAAAAAACTTCATTGCATCTCCCACCACCACAGACTGCAGCTGGAATGCAAACTATGTGAACTTTGATAGTCTGATAATCAAGGAATTTGACTTTTTAAATGTTTTTACAATGCCAAACGTTCTGCTCTCTGTCTTTCTACTGCAGCAAGCAGCTTGGTTGTATTTTATAAATATTCAGTCAGAAGCATAGCTTTTCCATCCATTTACACACTTCAGCCCATTAAATCAGTCAGTCACTTAATATTGTAATCATTCAGGTCCACCAGTGTTACGTTTTGTGCATTTGGCCGCAGTGGCTCTGGATTTTGTATGGCTGTTAGAAATTAATACTTTGGCAACTGCACAAGATTACATGGTGATCTTGAATCTCCTGAGCTACTTTCAAATCAGATCAGAGCAGAATCACAGGGAAAACAGCAAAAAATGTTGATCCCCTAACACAGGCAATCCAGTTATGAGGACAGTGCTGGCTCCACCCTCAGCCACAGTCAGGAGGACACTGAACTTTAAACAGACTGCCCCCCCCCCCCCCCGAAAAAGAGGTGATTGACAAAATAAGTAAACAAAGTTTGACATGTGTACACACTGATTGTTTGTGTTTATCTGTTAGTGTCCCTGTTCCGTTGTCTGTCTGACTGTGTGTGTGTGTGTGTGTGTGTGTGTGTGAGACAGAGATCGAGCACAGCAGTCTCTTGGGTGAACCAGAAGCCAACACAGAGTTACGGCCTTCATGACCATGCTTAAGCTTTCCAGTTACAGTATGTTCACTGAGGGAAATAAATGTGATTATCAAAGCTGTTCTCTTGCTAACGTGACGTAACATTTCATCTAAAAATAAAACAGAAAAATTTTGAGCCCCTTTTTGGTTACATTCCTAACAAAAATTGCCTGGATTTAACCCGTCTACGTCACAAACAAAGCTCCAGAGGGAAACGACAGGCTGGATTTCTCTGATTTGCTTCAAAGAGTCTGGAAATTACCAGCCTGTTTGGTGCTTGGGACAACATCGTTAATATTCATTCAGGCTGACTTTGACTTGTGTTTACTCGATGTATCCAGTCTATTGTATTGACATGTCCTGGACCAAACTAAAATAGCATCTTACAATTTGTATTTCAGAGCAAAGAATAGCCAACCACAGTACTATTTGATGTATACAATCCCAGCCTGTTTTTCTTGTGTTTCATTAGTTTTTCTTGTGTTTCATTAGTCATTAAAGAGTCAAATCAGGTGATATCCCAAAATATGTCACCTAAACAGAGATGTTGGCAGGTTTCAGGCAGGTAATTTCAATGTTTTTTATGGATGATTATATGTATTCTGTTCCCTGTACTAGGGTTAGAATTGAACCAATTACTTGTGCTAGGTTTCTGTCTTCTATCCTGTTTACTTGTCTCTTGTGGCTCTTTAATAGTTTTCCACCAAAGGTGTCCAGAAACAATCTGAATCCTTCTGATATAATCTAAAGGATAAGAAAGAGGGATAGTAGTGGCTGTGTATTGTGCTGCAAAAAGTTGGAAAACATGAAAGTAATCCGTTTACCATTACATGAGAGAATACATGGGTTATGAGGACATCTACTGGCTGAAAAAGGACACATGACACCCAAACAGGAAAGAAACAAGGAAATCCTTTTTTACTGCTTATTAAAGCTACACGACTGAAACCTAATCTGATCACTGAATCAGTAAAAACATTGTTTCATTCACAAGTACATTAACTCCCTATGATTCAATTTAAATCTAAGTACATTCATAAATCACAATCACCATAAAATCTTGCTAATGGGCAACAAATCAGCATATTTTATTGTATATCCAGATGCAGAATAAAATATTTGGAAAATGTGTAAAGGTGAGTTTTTTAGGTTTCGTTGGTTCCTCAGTCAATTCATTCTATCTCCACTAGATGTCAGTGCTGCTCTGCCTCATATTTCAGATCTAGCTATCAATCTAGACATCCTTCAGAGGCTGATAAGCATTTCAGTGACATAGACCAAGAAAGAAGAGCAAAATAAAAAAGGTTCAGAATAATGAAAACTCTCCTCATAGAGAATGAGGATAAAACTGTAATTCTGACAGATGTGCATATCTTGAAACAACACATAAAACAACAGATGAATCGACAATGATAAGCAATTCAATGAAAATATATTCATGATGCTAATGCTGATTTACACGTTAAATCAGCAGTAAATGTTACAGTTAATGTTAATGACAGCTGCTGGAGCGTCTCTGCACCGGTAGATGGCAGCGTCCAGCTTGATTTAAACCCCCAGCTGACTCGCCGCATGTCGGCTCACACTGAACACACGGCCGCTTGGAGTTTTCGTAAAATATGATACCAGCGGTTGCCTGTGCCGCAGCAACGATATAAATCTAAACACTTTTAAAAGCCTAATTTTTGCAAAAGAAAAAACGTCCAGTAGAAAAAATAATGTTGAAAGGATCACATTTTGCAGTAAAAGTAACTTGAAGTTGGCGCTGCAGCCCAATCATATATTAAAATGTAGGTAATACGGCTGGCACCCTGAAAGCTGAGGGCACATTCATGTTTTTCTCAGATCTTTTAATATTGATTGGGTGGTACGATGTTACTATCACAGGCATAGATTTGAGGGTGCCAGTGAGCGCGCTCAGATCAATTACACATCGGCAGTTTGGATGGACCTCAACCTAAACTCACCACGACTCTCTGCTGTCAGATAAAACACCAACATCCTGCTTTTAGTACCAAAATGCAGTGAGGGGTTCCGTTAGAGGCAACATTTTGGAACAATTAAAAGATTAAATCACAATTTCATCACTTAAAAATGCTCTCGGTGACATCCTCCGTGGAGCTGTCCGCTGGAGTGTGGTGCTGAATCAGTTTTTGTTCTACAGACATCTGCAAGTGTCTTTTCTTCTTTGGAGCAGTGTGGGTGTGAAGCTTGCGTTTAGTAATCAAAGGTTTCATTATGTTGAGTCCACGCCAAGTCACAATCTAAACGTGCTCAATATTGGGAGAGTTTGGTCTACAGACATGTCCCACTTTTAAACTTAAATAATCCAATAGCAGATGTGAGTAAATTCAAATTTAGGAGTTTAAATATAAGTGCAACAAGAATCCTCCGTTCTGTCTGGAATCAACTGACTGGACAGCAGTGCACACTCGGGATTTTGTATTTAATTAGCATAAAAGATCTTGTGGAGAGCAGCAGGACCGTGCGTCACCGCTATGGGCGAAGATGGGAGGGGGGAAGGGGACACCTATGGGAGTCAACAAACTGCAGTGTGTATTCCTTCCACGGCCGACAAAAACCAGTCCGGTTTATGTGAAATGATGACTTAGCTCACAGCGTTACAGGTGACTGGAGACAGCTGGGAGCGTCTGAGAGCCGGAGGGGCGCAGCAGTCGGACCTAAAACAGCAAGTGCGCTGATGGAGCCGGCACTGTGAGCTGGAGGTGAATCCCCCAACCTGTGAGTGCAGTCCGGGACCAGCACGTCACCTGAATGACGGGATATGAGACAATGAAGCAACTAGGGACGACGGGGATAAAACGAGTACGAGTCACGGGAGTGGAAAAGCGTGTGCGATGACGGACGGCGCAAGGGACAGAGAAGAGGTAAAGCAGAGGAAAGTTATCTAGCTCATTAGTAGGGCTCCTGTTGTTGGATAAGAGAACAAAATAAGAGGCAAAGCAGATGTGCCACGCGTGCGTAATTGTATAAACAAATCAACTGGGGGAAGCAGATTTTCTTTTTCAAAAGATCAAACCTGAGCCAGAAAAGGAGAAAATCATGGAGCCGGAGGGGACCACAGAGGAACAAGGCACTAATTTGGCACAATCTGCCGCTTCCAAACTGTCCCAGATGGGCGAAAGAACTAAACAACTGGGCACTGTAATGCAAGACCCAGAACGGCAGAAACGGATTATTCTAGTTATAGTCTGTATAGCACTTTTGTTAGACAACATGCTTTACATGGTAATTGTGCCAATTATACCCGATTATCTTGAAGGGCTACAGAATGCAGCGGATAGTGCCCAAACTGCTGCTCCGCACACCAACTCCACTAACAGCACCAGCCCCAAAACACCCAAGGGGAACTTCGACCTACAGATTGGTGTTCTTTTTGCCTCCAAGGCCATCCTGCAGCTCCTGGTGAACCCTCTGAGTGGCACGTTTATAGACCGAGTCGGGTATGATATTCCACTCTTCATCGGTCTCAATGTCATGTTTCTCTCCACCCTTATTTTTGCGTTTGCTGAAAACTACGCGACTCTGTTCCTTGCGCGCAGCATGCAGGGCCTCGGCTCGGCTTTCGCGGACACTTCAGGGATCGCTCTGATCGCAGACAAGTATACAGAGGACACAGAGAGGAGCAAAGCGCTGGGTATAGCGCTGGCTTTCATTTCTTTTGGAAGTCTCGTGGCGCCCCCATTTGGAGGGGTCCTCTATGAGTTCGCAGGGAAGCGGGTGCCCTTCCTGATTCTGGCCTGTATCTGTCTCGCTGATGGTATATTGTGCTTGACTGTGCTGAAACCCTTCTCTAACCGTGAGAGAGAAAACATGCCAGTGGGCACCCCCATATATAAACTGATGATTGATCCTTATATTGCTGTAGTGGCTGGTGCTCTTACAATTTGTAACATCCCTCTCGCCTTCCTCGAACCCACCATCGCCAACTGGATGGAGGAGACCATGCATGCTAGCCAGTGGGAGATCGGGATGACATGGTTCCCTGCCTTCTTTCCTCATGTCTTAGGTGTATATCTCACTGTAAAATTAGCAGCCAAGTATCCTCATCTCCAGTGGTTTTACGGGGCTATAGGAATGGTGTTTATAGGCGCGAGCTCCTGCACAGTGCCAGCCTGTAAAAACTTTGGTCAGCTCATGATCCCGCTGTGCGGAATCTGTTTTGGCATCGCCTTCGTGGACACGGCGCTCCTGCCAACATTGGGTTTCCTGGTAGATGTGCGCCATGTGTCCGTGTATGGCAGCGTGTACGCCATCGCCGACATCTCTTATTGCGTGGCCTACGCCCTGGGGCCCGTGGCGGCTGGACAAATAGTGCACGACCTGGGCTTTGTTCAGCTCAACTTGGGCATGGGCCTCGCCAATGTACTTTACGCACCGGCGCTCCTTCTGCTGAAGAACGTGACACAGATGAAGCCTTCATTCTCCGAGCGAAACATGCTCCTGGAGGATGGCCCCACAGGACTGTATGATACGATTAAGATGGAGCAACGAGAGAAGAAGAGAAAGGGTCTGTGCACAACGATCGACGAGAACGGCATTGAAACCTTTGCGCAACGCTCGTATTCAGAGGAGGAATCATCAGGGGGGGAGTATGCGTAAAAGACCTTTAACTGAGTCTAAAACTATCAAAGTGCCCATGTAAAGTTGTGTGCATCCCGTCTGATCCAATCAATTGCATAACACGATTAGGATTGTGTAACAACATAAATCATTCTCTGCTTCTGGTGACGATTCCTCCGGGTATTGTCAAATCAAGTAGCTTCAAGCCTTTGCAGTAGAAAGGCGCTCGCTGGCGTTTGTACATCTTCAAGTGAGAGTATTGTGAACGATTTGTTGAGATAAATGTCTACTCATTAACAGTATTTATCACTGTATCAGAAACTGACTCATATCGTATTCAGGGATTATGTGTAAATGTATTTTAACAGAAGAACAAATGTAATGTATATGCGTCTTTCAATGTAATCTGTGTTCATTTTGCCAGAGTTGTGCTGCTAAACTCAATATGCAATACTGTTTGTGTAATACAGCAGGTTTAGAAAGATACAACAGATTGACATGAACTGAATTCTGCGTCTGGTTGTCTGCTTATTTTGCTGATTTTGGATGATGTACTTCTGGAATGCATAGCCTTGTTGTATGATCTGCGACTGTACATACATGTATATTCATGTACATAATTAAATCATTATGTGAATGATACTGTTTATGGAAGTTATTTATTTAGATAATTAATCAAATAATTATTGCGATATGGCAGTTTTATTTTTTGTATCTGAAACAAAATTATAATGATTACATGATCTTACTTAGTATATTTTTAAAGCATAGTTCTTCATTTGAACACATATTAACTGAACAATCGATTATAATTATTAACACGTAAACTGAGGTAGTATTTGGAGGTAGGTTTTTGTTAATAATGTGAAAAACATAATTTAGTCCATTATACAGAAGATAACTGTAACCGAATTTTTAAGAAAGTTTTGTAAGAAATATAATAATAATAATTGCATGTAGGTTGGTGATGTGGGGGGCGGTACAGCGTGTAAAATCAAAAACAGTTCGTCAAAAATGCAAATCTTTGCATCTCATTTTAAATACACAATGGCAATTTAACTATTCAGGCGCAGTGAGGTGGAAGCAATGTATGCGCCCAAACTGCTTGGTGAAAAGTGTTGAAAATTCAGGAAAACAAATGAAGGAAGTCCGTGCAAAACGCGTCCTAATTGCTTCTTCTTCAGAGTGTTAGAGCACCCGAGGCGTTCAGTCGGTGTCTAAATAAGGTGGGGTGAAGATGTGAAGTGCCAAATAAACTTCTCGGCGAATAGCAGCACTTCTGGGAGGAGCCTGGCTGCCAGGAGAGTGAGGTACCCTCTCAGCATCTCTCCTGAGCCAGCGAGGGAGTTGTGCTCTGGACGTGTTGGGGATTGAAAGATGCTCAAAATGATAAAGGATCAAATAAGTAAAATGTAAAATAATCTGAAAGAAATGGATTCGGGTTTAGATGGAAAAACCTGAACTCTGGGCGAGTGGGATTGTTTTTTGCTTCCTGGTAAGTATAAACATTTTATATTTATGTGATAGTTTACTTAACTTAAGTAAATGTATTCGTGTTATTTATGACAGCATGGTGAAACAAAACATGCATGTTTGAAAAACAATTTTGAAATTATTTTGCATCTCAAAAGTGCGCAATCTTGTATTAGTTTTAGCTGCGGCAGATACACTTCTTTTAATTGAATGGCATTGTGTATTGAATATTCTAGTATTAATGCGGCGCTTAAAGACACTGACTCTTAGACTCTTAGACTGCCACTTGAACGAGTTTTCATTCGCCGGAACATGATACTGATATCACTTCATTTGTGGACACAGTGTCTGTCTCAGAGGGAATCAACTTGCTTGGCTGCCGCTCTGCACCGCCAACATGCCAGTTCTGGACCCAGAGCCCCCCAAAGATTTAGGGGGCGGTGATGTAAATATTTTATATCTGATTTATTTCTACACATGAAATCCATTTCACATAGTGCATGTGAGGAATATTGTTTTGTTTTCAGCTGGGAGAGTTAAAAATCAAATTGAAGAATTAAGTAAGCTTAAGATATAGAAGTGACGTTTTAAAATAAAGTAGGACAATTTTAGTTAGTAACATTTTAGTTAATATTCTCTTATTGTGAGTAAAGCTATTATATATGAATTTGTCATTTTGGCTTGAAGCTTTTCTAAGTTAAAAGTTCAGCTAAAAAGTAAATTATTGTGGTTTTTTATATTTTCTTGATGAGCTGATAGAATGAAAATGTCACAGGAAATAGGAAGTTTTCCACTTTGATGTTAAGTCACATATTTAGAGAGAAACTTTGTGATGGGAGATTTTCACTGTTCAGGGTCTCCCTAAGCTGCCGCTCCCCACCCTGAAAGACACACTGGACATGTACCTGAGGTGTGTGAAGCACCTGCTCACAGAGGAACAGTTCAACAGGACCCAACACATAGTGAATCAGTTTGGAGCCCCTGGAGGAGTGGGGGAGCAACTACAGAGTAAGCTCATGGAGCGGAGGGAGAACAAAGCAAACTGGGTAAATAAAATGACCTGTTCCGAAAACAGGATAATGTCACTGTCATTTAATATTTCAAAATAACTAGTAAAACTAAGCATAATGCGGGAATAATCCACATGCTCCTTTGTTTTAAAGATTTTTAGTGTAAAGTTGATGTAAAGTTTATATATGTAACGGAAAGGCTTGAGTTGTTGATGAAAAAACTGTGTGTTTGATATATCAGATTTTAGGTCTGTTCACCAATTACTGATAGGAAAACATTTACAGACTGTTGCTGACAGTCTGTGGATTTATCAGTTTCAGACTGCCATCTCCAGACTTGTGTTTTCTTTACTCCTTTATTCATTATTTCATCACTACTAGTATCAGGTTGTGGGTTTAAGCAAATGCCTCTGTCTACTGTAGGTGTATGAGTACTGGCTGAATGACATGTACCTGAACAACAGACTGGCTCTGCCTGTCAACTCCAGTCCTGCGATGGTCTTCCCACAGCAGAACTTCAGGGTTCCCATGGACTCTTTACGGTACAAGACACTGCATCCAAGACAAATCATTTATAAAGAGAAACGTCATAATATGATAGAATCAGACAGGACAGATTAATATATTGTCATGCAGGAGTGGAGGAGATTCCCACTTGTTAGCCATCCTCTGACAACAGATGACAGCAGTCCCTCTGCTGCCTGTCACCTGCCCTTCCTGTCTCTCTCTGGCCATCACTATTAATATAACAGAAATGCCAAAATATATATATCTTTGATCAGTTACAGCAAATTGAACATTCCCTTGTGACATATTGACAGATAGGGTCATTACTCAGAACACCTTGAGGGATGTGAGTCTGGGCTATTTGCAGCAAGGTTAATAGACAGTGAAGGCTGTGGTTTGGTTAACATATATTGATCTGAGGCTGGCCCCTTAACTGGGTGATTTACATACCACATTTATACTGTACCATAGAGCTACACAAGAACATGGCTAAATACAGAGAATCAGAGAGTTCGGAGAGTGAAATTCATACCACGTGTGTGCGTTATTGAAACTATTTAACAATGTTATGTTTTTCTTTCCAAGGTTTGCTGCACATTTAATTTCTGGAGTTTTAGAGTACAAGACACTTCTTGATGCGTAAGTAGAAAACCAATAAACTTGAGTCTCAATCACATCAGAAATATCTTCATCTGTAGGTCCTGTGTAAATAAAAGGCCTGACAAAGACTTGTGTGTCGGTGTGTAGACGTGCCCTGCCTGTGGACTATGCCCGAGGCCAGCTGGCTGGAACCCCGCTGTGTATGGAGCAGTACTATCGCCTCTTCACTTCCTACCGTCTACCAGGGCCTGAGAGGGACACACTAGTGGCCCAGGAGAGTAGTGTGATGCCAGAACCTGAGCACATTATTGTGGCTTGTAAAAACCAGGTCAGACACAGTGAAACACACATCCAAAGCTGTGTCATATTTGGCTTTTTAATCCTAGGCTTTTTAAACTTTAGCTTGACAAAGCAATCCAAACTCAAGGTCCACTTGCTAGGTTTTTACAGAGATTTCAAATGTGACTCACTGTCTTCATCAGCCAGTCAACAATTTCAAAGTTCAAGAACTAAAACAGATGAGATGTTTTGAAAAAGCCCTGGATGAATTCAGAATAGTCAGAGAACAACGCTTACAGTGACTGTTTCCCTTAGTTTGAGTGAGAATAAGCAGAACATATTATGGTACTGTAAATAGGCTCTGTGGCCACTATGCAAACCAATCTTCAGATGAGAGATTAATAGCCACAGGTCCTGCCAAGTGCTAATTATCTATAACATGTGTGACATTTGCACACCAGCTGGCAACCTTCAGCATTGCAGCAATGTTGCAACGCTACAGGAAAACACTTAACATACAAATACTTAAAGATGTTCTCTTACTACCAGCATTAAGTCCTTCTGTTTGAACAGTAATGAAGCAGTATGGTCAGCTGAGACAAGGGCCCCATAAGAAACTAATCTTACTTGCAATAATTAGTGAATACGAAAATTTAAAAAAAACCCACTAGATTCAGATAAATCAGGACCTCATTAGCTTCTAGAGTAGTGACCCCATCGAGTGCAAACTGAAAAATAATAAAATTGTTTGCTTCAGTGTTTAAACCTTATTTAATTAAAGCTTAATTATTTTTTTTTCTCAACCTTAATTTATTTAGCTATTTTTGGACATCATTAATATCACAAAGATATTGAAGTCTAAGAGAAGTCCAATGGGAACAGATACATAAGTAGCCAGATCATTAATTTTTTTTAAAAATCCAGGTTATTTGGAAGAAAAAACTTACGTGAACACCAGACCACCATCAGGTCTGGCTCAGCTTTGATCAGATGTACACTTACCATAGTTGTGCATGGGCCAGTGATTTCCAATACAATGAGGTCAATACGAATACTTCAGGTTCAATCGTCTTTTTTTTTTTTTTTAGTAAACGTTTTTTATGGATAATTAAACAGATTTAATAACTAAACAGATTTTCAAATCAGAGCTACTATGTTACCAGAATTGATGGAAATGACGGTCAAAACTGCAAAAATTTACACTGAAGTTCTAATAAAACAGAATTATTCTTTAACTACCAGATGTCTTTGGAAAACAATTCCCCTTTGTGCCTCTGCACAAAGTCATATTAAAGTAAGACTTAATGAATGAGTGCATTGAAACAGCTTTTGTCTAATCTGCACCTCTGTGCAGTTCTTTGTCCTGGATGTGGTGATCAACTTCCGGAGACTGAATGAAAGAGACCTGCTGACTCAGTTGGAGAAGATTGCCAGGATGGCTGACAGTGAAGAAGAACAGCTCCCACCTATTGGTCTTCTCACTTCAGACGGACGGACAGAGTGGGCCGAGTCTCGTAGTGTGCTAATGAGAGGTATGGTTTGAGTAGTGGTTCAAGACTTTTAAGTGGATCTCAGCATTTTATTCTGTTTGTCCGACTAAATTTACTTTCTTCACAAAATATGCTTTAGAGTCTACTAACAGGGACTCTCTGGACATGATTGAGCGATGTCTGTGTCTGGTCTGCCTTGATGAAGCCACTGGGCCTGAGCTAAGTGACACCACACGTGCCATGTTGATGCTGCACGGTGGAGGAGTGGCCAAAAATGGGGGCAATCGCTGGTACGACAAACCCATGCAGGTGAGTGAGCACAGGGAGTCAACTTTTATAATTTTATGATGAGTTTGGTTGGCCTTGATTTTCTTTGGGAGGCAATTAATCAGTTGCTCTCAAGGAAAAGAAAAAGGGGATTGAAAGAATGTAGGTGAATGATTGATGCTATTCAATTGAATCAATTTTCCTGTTTAATTACAGCGGAGAATGACATGACTGAACAAAGTCATATTCATCTCTCTGAGTGCAGTTGGATGTAATAAACCGATCCCAAGCCAAATTAAGAATTTACATTCAAAGAAATTATGATGGAGATTGGACGTTCCCATTGGATTACAAGCCTGATGTCATTATCAGGAGATTTGATGCATATGTTTTGATAAAGAATTCAGATTACTGCATGAATCATATGATTAATATTCACTACCTAGAGAGCTGAAGGTTTCCTCTGTAAATTATTTCTACGCTGCAGTGTGTAGCATGTGTAAGAAATGTCTATGAAGGAACATCTATTTTTATACGTAGCAAAACGTGCAAGTATGGTGAAGAAACTCCAACCACAAGTGAATTGAATGCTAGATAATCTAGATTCACAGTTTGGTTCATTTTTTTAAAAATCCAACTGAAGCAGGACTGTGTCAGTTTGTTGTAGGAGCTGATGGCTGCTGTGGAGTCGTGTGTGAGCATTCGCCATTTGAAGGGATCGTCCTTGTGCAGTGCACAGAGTATCTACTCAAATACATGTAAGACATTAAATGTAGTTGGACTTTGGAAGTGCAAAATGTGTTTGATATTTGTCGGCACACACTTGTCAAATCCAAATGTTATCATACTCCTGTGTGACATTAGGGTGGGCAGCCCATCGAAGCTGGTCAGGGCTGCAAGTGTGAGTGAGCTGCCTGCACCACGCAGACTCCGCTGGAAATGCACTCCAGAGATTCACAAACTCCTCGCCTCTTCTGCTGACAAACTGCAGAGGTTTGGTTTTACTCTGCTTTCTGTGCAACTGAAGAAATGCATAAACGTCTCAAGTTCACAGGAGGATTTGTTCTCATTTGCTCAGGCTGGTGAAAAATCTGGACATGAATGTTCACAAATTCTACGACTATGGAAAAGAGTTCATCAAGAAGCAGAAAATGAGTCCAGATGCCTACATTCAGGTTGCCCTTCAGTTAGCCTACTACCGGTAAGAAAATGATCAGTGTAGCAGGATTCTCACTTGTCACATGAACCCCTGAGGCATAGGGCTTTCTGTTTATCTGTTACCCCAGATGTCATGGCAGACCGGTGTCGACCTATGAGAGTGCATCCATTCGTCGTTTTCAGGAGGGTAGAGTAGACAACATCCGCTCAGCCACCCCAGAAGCTCTGGCCTTTGTCAAAGCAATGACTGAAGGGAAACTGAGCACAAGTGTAAGATGTTTTTGTGTGCATGCTACACTAAACAGTCCAATTTAAATGAATGCTGCAGTAGAGCTGATGCACTTTACAAGAAAAAATACTCTTCTCATTGTAAATAAAGGTATGTAATAGTCTAGCACTGACTCTCGGGTGTTTGTTGTTTGTTACTCCAGGATAAAGAAAAGATGGAGATGTTACGAAGTGCCATAAACGCACAGACAAAGTATACTATTCTGGTAAGTGTTGTCTCACCTCATCCAGGTTTCTATATATCTGAAGATAATACTGACTTTGCTTTTAAAGTAAAATTAAATTATATGTATTCATTCTCCTTTTAGGCTATTACGGGAATGGCAATAGACAATCACTTACTAGGATTACGTGAGATTGCACATGAGCTGAAGATGGAGAAGCCAGAGATATTCAAAGACGAGGCCCATTTCATCAGTAATCAGTTCATTCTCTCGACAAGTCAGGTAAAGTCACCAGTTCAGTTTACTCATTGTGAGTATTGCTCAGTCTGTAGAAAAAAGTTGTATAATGCCCACTGTGGCTCTGTAGGGCACTTTCTAAAGTCTGAAAATATAACATCAATAATGTGGCCAGGGCTGTTTCAGCTTGTGACTGAGCTTTCTCACAGAAAGCTTAAGCTACAAACTGGAGGAGAAAAGGCGTTTCACAGAATTCTTCTACTTGGTGCAAAATAGTTTTCTTTAAATTTATTAAATTAATTTGCTGCCTATCTGAAGCACTGTGTAAGATGGATTTGAAAAGGTGCTATAAAAAATAAAGATGAGTGTTATTATTATTATTACAAATATGGTTCCAATCAGATTATTGTTTTTATTGATAAATCTGCAGATTACTGTTTAATTAATGGATTTATCATATTATCCATAAAATATCAGAAAATATTAAAACAAATTCAGATCACAACATCCTAAAAGACATAGTGATGTCATCAAATGTCTTTTTTTGTATGAACAGTAGTTCTCAACTCTTTCCCAACTGTTGGAAAAATAATCAATAAACAATACAATTTGAAACATCACAACATTATCATATATTATAATGATTAACAAAGGCCTCTAAATGAAAAGCATGACTGAATTGCATGAATCACATGTGTAAAGCATTATTCAAGCTTGCCTCAAGTTAGAGACACAAAGTCAGGATTTCTTGGTCAAAGCTTCTTTAGTTTTGATTAGTACTTCCTGTATATTTATACTTTAGTACATCAAATCACTGCAGTACCTCCTTTATTGTGCACCACAAGCACATACTGTGTGTCAGGTGATGCCACTTCAGTCAAAACAGCAATTTAAGCCCTGCTTTTTAACTGGCAGGCATCACAATTTACAACATACACCCATCTCAGTCATCTTGTTTCACTCTTTCTGCCAATACATCAGTATGCAAGCATAATAGTAAAACCATCAGTAGTTTAGCACTGAAAGATTCACTCTTTTCTCAGGTTCCTACCACTGTCGAGATGTTCTGCTGCTATGGACCTGTGGTTCCAAACGGATATGGAGCATGCTACAACCCTCAGTCAGACCACCTTATCTTCTCTGTGTCCAGTTTCCGTGAGAGCCAGGAGACATGCTCAGCAGACTTTGTCAAGTGTTTGGTGCAGGGACTCCTGGACATGATGGATCTGTGCAATAAATGTAACTCCAATGCGACCACGCAACGACAGGGTCAGATGCTGGAAACACACACACAAACAGACACAAACTGGCAAAACAAAACCCTGCAGAGACCAGCTGACCTAACCACGAATCAGCAAACACTGCCACAGGTTCTGCTGAGGACACCAGATCAGACTAAGGCAGAGGCTCAAACCCAGACTTCTTCACAGGGAGAGGCACAAGCTTTGAAGAACAGAAGTAAACCATAGGAAACTGTCAAAAAAAAGTGGTGGAGTGATTTTAAATGTGTCTGTGTCTGTGCTGCAACAATGTATTCCTCCTAAGTCATTCACAAAATGTACAAAATGTTACGTAAAGCTGTTTTGTGGTTTACTGTTCTGTAAAATTTATCAAGTGCAGATGATAATATAATGTACTTATTCTTAGAGAATATTAGAGCTGTTGGGTGTTAAAAGGTTTTCTGCCGTTGTCACAAAAATGTGTTTTATACGGCAGTAAGACAAAAGTCTGTCAAAATGACTACTGTATGTGGGTATAACTTTAAGCCAAACTGAGCTGTAGATTGTTGTTTTGCACTAAATTAACATGAATTGGCCAAAGAAAGGAGCAGATTAATTGTTTGGTGACAACCATTGCGACACTTATGGTTGGTGGGAAATGAGCAAACACTCAAGATTCATTCTCCCCTTTCCACGTCTGCATCATTTTGTCCATGATGCCCGTCAGTCACTTTGACAGAGAAAATATAGTTAGGGAGTTATGATAAATGACAGATTGTTTCACTATATGTCAACCCACAAATCGCATGCTGCTATTTAATGATTCTATGAAGATTATGGTACACTGTAAAACTACAATCTTCTATGCAACTTCCTGTAGTGTTGTGTCTGTGGTACCAAAAGTAGCCTCCATCCGGCATTACTAAATGTCTGTATCCTTTTATTGTATCATTAGACATGTAGTTCATAGTGCACTGTATCCCATATACTTGGAGTGATACTGTGTGGGTACATCTGAAACTAAAAGCAACAGACCAAGAGTTAAAAGAGATGCCATTTAGTTTATCAAAGAATGTTATGTGTGATCAAAACTGTGTATTTGTAAATCTATTAACAGAGTATATCAATTAATTTATTTATTTTTGTATGATATAACTTAATATTACAGGGTGTCAATGTGACATTTGAAATGTAAGTAAATGAAACTTACTGACCAGAGGTGATCACTGTGTGTATGACTGTACAAGTATTGTATTAATTGTATTATTGAAATACATTTAAAGATTAAAGGAAACTTAAGTCAAACTAAGACTCATTTTCATTTTGCTGTTTAGAGTAAATGCATCTTTTAGAAAGAAACTGTCCCTTTTTTTAAAAAAAAAAAAAAAAGCACACATTTCCACTTAGTGCAAATTACAGGTAGTGAAACAACTTAGCATGTCATAAACTTCTCTGCATTAATGCACGAGTCGCATGAAGGAACCAGGATTAGTCCTTTCATTTTGACAATCAACCCTCTTATTTATTTTGAGCATTTCTTTATCTACTTACTTGACTTATTTTATGTCAAAATAATATATTTGTGTATATTTACAGATGCACAATGATCAACAGCAATATTAATGTGCCAGAATTAGCCATGATGAATAATGTTTTTGTGGAGTAAATCGGATTCCTGAACTCATTTGGGGATGGAGGCCATGTTAGCAACAGATGCATTGTGCGTACCAGTTACCCAGGTGACCACAACAAACAATGCCGAAAAACGCGCGGGTGACACTTTGCTACGGACCTTATGAATCCAATGGAGTCGTAAAACACAGGAGCTTCCGTCTGCAGGGTCTCCAGGGTATGTTTCTTCTCTTTGCTCCAGAGTTCAACAGGGATACCTGCACGTTGTCTGCTTCTGTTGATTATCATCCGTCTGATGTGTCGGCAGCTGCTCTGAGAGCGCGCGGGCACCATTGCGTCTTGGAGGAAACGCACGAGTGGAACATGGTGGAGCTCGTGGTCAGCGGGGAGGTCGCCTTCAGCTGTGATATAAAGCAGCTACAGTTTGGTGAGTTTGGTTCACTTTGGCTGCACGTTACGCTATTTTATGTTAGAGTCCCACAACATTGATACGTTTTATTTTTGCCCCCTGAAGGTGGAGATGGAGAACTGGACCCTGTCTGCGAAGAAGCTGTGACAGCTGTGGAGAATGCTTACTGAAGATAACAGGCACCCATCACTTAGCTTATAAGTAAAAACATGTATCACCCACGTGTACATTTTCCTTTTTCTCAATAGCAACTCAGTAAGACTACAATTACTTTCAGTAAAAATGAATTGCATGAATGAGTGATAGGACGGTGCATCGATGCAGATGCCAATTTGCAAAATTCCAACATTTACTGTGTGTCAGCTGATGTTAGACATATGATTAACTTTGATTTGTTAGCGAATTTGAATCCGTAAAGTACAGTACCATCTAGGGTGGGCTTTGTACTATTGGCCAATTGTTTTGTTTTTTTAAGAAGGGGTGGGATGAGGGGGTCTTACCTCCCCATGTCTTAACACATTTATTATTTTAGTTTAAGTGTTGGGCTCACATGATCTATATTCCAAGGTTAAGTTTATTAATCTTTTCCCCTTGTTTTACTACTTACCACAAACTAACTGACACATAGAAAACCTGGTTGTAAAATCACAGCATGGGTTTACAGGTTGATTTCTGGGTCTCTGGGGAAAAACTGAATCTGCCATGTGTAGCTTGAGGTATGCATTTTACTTAAGGAGAATTTGGGAGGGGGCAGGAAATACACATGATGCACATGGGGCAAGAGGTAGTACCTTGTTATCCTCTTATAACAGGTTAAACAGGCAATGTGTATTTGTTTCATTAAAACCACACTATGATTTATTTCTGAAGAACTGCCATCAGGGCCACAAGGGATAAGTGTGGAATAATTTTGAATGAAAACAACAGCATGGCAAAGCAATGTCTAACATCTCTATCTAACATATCCTAGCCACCTCAAGCTACTAGTCAGACCAAATCCTGTAAGTCTGTAGCAGTAAAATCTCTTATTCTGCAATGAGAAAGGATGTGTTTTAGTGCTTATTAACTCTATTAACTCTTCATTTCACTTTAAATCATAGCCTTTTTTTTTACACTGTCAAGCATCCTATGCAAGCAAAAATCATGATCAAAGCATGTCGCTAAATTTAAGTATATTTTATTGCATATTTTATTATTCCCAGTGTAGGTGCAGCTCCGCCGAGCTGTGCATATGCTTCAATATCCACACTAATACCAGGACACCTTTATTTTCAATAAAAAACTAAAACACATAAACCGTTTTTCATATCATTAAATATGTAAATTGCATTTGTGCATGGCTTATAGTTAAATCTCCCAGCTGGAAGTGGAGAAGGTAAGCTACAGTATGGCTAAACAGGAAGTATGATTTTATGGAGCTTTTTGAAGCACAGGGGTAACTAATACCAACTCTGTCAAACACCTGGGGATTTTTATGTGACAGCCAGGCGTCAATATTGCTCTCCAAAGCATCCGAAGCTTTGCTGTGTTTGTGTGCGCTGTTTATGTGTGTGTGCATCCCTCAGCCTCCAAAGAGGAAGCTGAGCCTTATGTCATAAGTAGAAAACATGGCTGCAAGTCTCTGTGCCAGCTGGCTCATGTCTCCTGGTGAAGTGAGGTGTGACAATAAATACAGACTCCTTCACTAACAGCTAAGGTAGCCAAAGCAAATACAGGCACTAAAACTACCGATGTGTTAAATTTCACAACAGTCTTCATACCTGTGATATGTGATTCAAATTTCATTAAGTACACCGGTTGGTGTTTCATGTGCAACTTGTAGTTTCTGCTATATGTCTACAGAAATCAATAGAAATACAAATCAATACTTCTAATTTACACTAGTATTCAGGATGACAGCAATGGAGGTATCAACAGTACTAAAGCTACTCCACTTAGAGTGATTGTCTGGACTTTGGTGTATGAATGTTATTGAGGGTACAAGGAATGTGCTATTGCTGCTTCATCACTGAACTAAGTCACAATTCTGTGACTGAGTGATTATATTAAATGTTTATATGATATTTTTATTCTGAAATAAGGGTGTTGGAGGTGTAGCACCGTTTAGAAGCTGAAAATTGTTAGACTTTGAGGTGTGTACATAGCCTATGCTTCATTCATAAAGTCATCATAGAGGTGCTGGAGACAGTGAGTAAAGTGCAGATTCCTGACTGACTAATACTGACTAATATTTCTCTTTCAATCATCACGGGTTGAAATTATGTTTCCTAAAAACACTAAGCTATATTCCAGATTGTCACAAACAGAAAAGCATTTTCAAATTTGCCACACAAGGTTTGATAAATAGACTCTTGTATCTGGAGATGAAACTGTCTGATTCTGGTCCCAGTTCTCAATTACAAGTCCTTCCCGTGGAAGGCGCTCAGGTTGAAAGCTGTGTCCATGAACCTCTTCAGCTCATTCAGGTGGGTGGACTTGTTCCCTGTCGCAGGAGCAGCTGCAGGGTCCCGTCCTACATACCTGAAAGATACACTAAGGTTTTGTCACCAGTGACAGGAGTTAAAATCCTACACCTGATCCTGCTAAACAGATTTCAAAGATGATGTGAAAGGAAACCTTACCAAATGGGTCTCTTGTTGGCCACCACTGTAAGGAAACGTGGCCGAACGTAATCATAGTAGCCCATGTTCTTGTGCTCCTCCTGACACCAGATCAGCTCAGCGTTGGCATTTTTCTCTGCCTCTGCTCTGACCAGGTCGAATGGGAAAGGAGAGATCTAAGGACAAAGCCAAAGAATAAGTTGACAAATTAGAAAAATGCATCACTCGTATAACAAAATCTACAGACATAGGAGACAGAACACCTGTTCAAGTCTGATGATGGCGATATCCTTCTCCAGCTTTTGCTGTTTCCTCTCTTTAGCCAGTTCATAGTATACTTTACCAGTGCAGAAGATCACCCTCTTTACTTGGGTAGGATTTTGACTCGCAGGGCCCTCATCTGGTATCAACCTCTTGAATTTAGTCCCTGCAGGCAGCGAATATGATGTCACCTATCACCAACATTTCTCATAAATTCTTGTGTCACATTTTATACAAATAAAGTAAAACTCCACCTTTGGCAAGGTCATCAAAACTGGACCTTGCATCCGGATGCCTCAGCAGAGACTTTGGAGTAAAAACGATCAGCTGTGGAAAAAAAAGGGAAAAGTTTCTGTCAGTGACAAACAACAGATTGATTCCATCATCCGTATCCTCACTGTGCTTGTTGGAAAAACTCCAGAGATAAAAGTTTTTGGCTCTTTTCACGCTAATTTGCTGCCACCACATAACACGCAACATCAGCACTGGGAAAACAAAACATTTCTTTAACAATCATATAAATAAAACCCTTCGTGCTCAGCCGCCCAGGTCTAGAATTTCTGAGTTTTTCTCAAAAAAAAACCCAAAAAAAAACAAACAAACAATATTATCCCCTATTGGCCTCCTCACTAATTTGCTCAGGAAGTAATTTTCTCATGCTTCGTGAAGCATTGCATTTATGTGCAACAGGGGATCAGTTAAGACATTCACTGTGGCTGAAAACTAGGGGAGACTGAAAAAATGCCATGCATATACAAAAAGGAGAAATGCTTAACAGCTCAAAACTTTATACCCAAATTAGTCCTACTGAGCGGTACTAAATATTAAATCAAAACATACAGAACCACATTTGTACTGCACAAAAGTCAAGCACTGTCATCTGGAGAAAAAATTAAGATTTATGCATTGGCAAAAAAAAATCTAAATCCAAAATAAGCATGCCAAGGATTTGCCTCTGAGAAAAGCAGTGGCTACTACAAGTATATGTGATTTCAATGCAACCTATGCAAAACTTTGAAAGCAAGACAGATAAAATGTAGTGAGGACGATGTTATACTTAACCGGTTTTCTGAATGGCAGCAGAATCTGCCGTCTGAGCACATGACAGTAGTTAGCAGGCGTGGAGCAGTTGACCACAATCCAATTACAGTCGTACAGCTGCTGGACTTCAAAATCTCCACTGAACTCCTTCATTAAAAAAAGAAAACAATTACAAACTCGTTAATATTGTTATTGACTTGGAAAAAGAATTTTTACTTTATGTAAACAAAATTACAAGGTTGCAGTGTTGGTTGCAGCAATATTATTTTTCATGATTGGGCAGGATAAATAACGCCTGAGTAGATCACTGCATCACTGCACTGTGTCTCTCGTTCTCTCACTCTTTCACACACACAAGACAGGGAATGTTAATCCCTTACTATGCTTGTACTAATAGTTTGATCAATATCCCATTTGAAGATGAATCTGGTAAGCTTCTGCTGATACAGCCTGCTGTGGTTCCCTCCCCGAATGTTCCCTCTTACCAGCTCACCCCTGGGACCTGAGTTACTGCTGAATACCAACACTTTGGAGACCATAATGAAGAGACTCTTCAGCTCTAGATAACTTGGCAATCATCACTTAATCATCACTTCAGGGGTCATCATCAGTATAGCCAATTAAACAGGAAGCTATTGGATGTAAACTGCAGACGCTGCAGTGCACTTTCTCTGACTTATATCATTAGATTATCATGCTTCTTGAGCCATAATGTAAATAGTACATGTGAGCATACAGGAAAGTGATCAGGATCATCTTTGCTCATTTGCAGGAAGCGCTCAGGTCGAGCTGATGAATGTTCTGGGCCCTGAAGACAAGAGAGAAGAAGAGCAAGACGCCAAATGACAAAATAGAAAAGGATCCAAATTCGACTGTAAAAACGACAGAATTTCATTGCACAATCTGATTTAGTTTCAGTTCTCACCATTCCCTCCATTCCATGTGGAAGCAATAGAACAATGCCATTGTTGCGGACCCACTTGGCCTGGCCCGAGCTGATGAACTGGTCAATGATACACTGGGCTGTGTTGTGAAAGTCTCCAAACTGGGCCTCCCAGAGGATCAGAGCATTCGGACTTGCCATGGCGAAGCCAAGCTCAAAACCTGAAGTCACAGTCATCATTACACAGAGCTACATAATGACTTAGTGTATCATGCTGTGTGGCTTCAGTCTTACCTAGCACCCCGTACTCTGATAAGGAGCTGTTGCAGACAGTGTATGGAGCCTGGTTGGCCCACAGGTGGTTCATGGGAACACAGGTACGTTTGTCCACCTCTTGGTCATGCAAAACATGATGACGGTGACTGCAAAACATAAAGACAAAGAAGGGATTGAACCAATCATATTAAAACAAGACTGGCATCTTCGTAAGAATGTACTTACACACAGCTGAGCTTTGAGCTAAATGCTAACATCAGCATCCTATCATGTTCCCAATTTTCATTGAAAATTTTCAGATTGGACAGACAGACAAACAGACAGACAGACAGACAGAGACAGACAGACAGACAGACAGACAGACAGACAGATAGACAGACAGATAGACAGACAGACAGACATCATTTGGTGACATAATGTGTTTCTAAGAGAGGGCATGTATTACATCTAGCTGAAGAACAAAAACAATTCCACAAACCAATTCAATAGGCTGTGACATGTGTTTTATACAAAAATAAGATTTTCAGTAGATGCAACTTATGATTACTTACATTATAAATAAGATTATTTTTCAAAAAAACTGCTGGGTGCCTGCAGGCTAAATTTCAATTTCATCTGCCAGATGTTTCCAGGAAGAATTTATTGAACAAATATATAATATAAATCTCTGTTTGTGTTTTAATTTTTTGTTAATATATGAATATTACTATCTATATTTCATAATCTGAGCACAGAGAGTCAGTAAGGAAAATTTGGGATGTTGTTGATAAATGACTATTCCATTAATGATTATTGATTTAACAACTAGTCTTTTCACCTTTCAGGACACTAAACTGTTGTAAATAAAAGGTAGTGAAGGGTTTTTAACCCGGAGGATGAGAGTAAAACACACACACATGCACGCACGCACGCACGCACACACACACACACACACACACACACACACACACACACACACACACACACACACACGCATGCACACACACACACAGAGCCTGTGTTCCAGCCTATAAAGGCACTCTATGAAAGTACCCTGCTCTCTCCTCATCCTTAGTCAGCATGATGCCCAACAAGAGTGGATGGGAGCAAAGAGCCAAGCGTTAACAAGCTCTGCCAGTCCACTCGTTCCCAGTGTAGGAATCAGCCTTCAAAACCAGCACAATCAGACAATCACTTAAACTCCTTTAACATCACTTTAATGACATCTACACACACGCACACAAACACTGCACTAAAGGTTATGTAATGGTCAGGCGGAAGAACTGCAGGAAATAGCAAAAATCTATTGATTATTATCTTGGATGTGATATATTTCCTCCTAAAAGACTGCAGGAGATGATCATGATTTGAGGCCTTTGAATAACATCATCCATAATTATGGCCTAATGAGGGCACATAATGTACTGTATAACTGTTTTGTTTGATCCTTGCTCCACATTTTCAGGATATACTCTTCAAGAAATCCTTTGATGAGAGAACAAAATCGAGAGCATCCAGCTTTAATTGAGGTAACACACATTATTTCATGTTTCATTTTCTCAAGCAACTCACACACAATCCAAAGAAGACCATCACGAGAAATAGGTCTTTCTCAGGGATTGCCTCATAAACTCACTTCTTCTTTTCTTTCACACACAAATGCATACACACTCACACACACACACACACACACACACACACACAGCTTCTGCCTGGGGGCCCCATTAGTCAGGGAAAGGGGTGCATGGCGCAGTGCATGCAACTCAACCAAACACGACGAACTGAATCCATTAGTCCACGCTGTTACGTACATCACAGAAACGCAAGCAGGCCCACTCAACTGTAACATGCCAATATGCTCGGCTCCTAAGAACTATGAAGGGAAACAGAGTAGTGGGGGATGAAGAAGGGCAGGTGGGAGGAGGAAAAAAGCTATAACCGGTGGTGGTGGAGGTAGGGGGGTAAGTTACAATAAGAAATGAAGCTTATGGACTTCAGACTACTACAGAAAGAGGATTTAAATAAACAACAGGTGATGCTGAGATGGAGAGTACATGTAGTGTTTTGATTGCCATTACCTTTTTTTCTGGCAGGCAAATAACCCTGCTGGAGGGGACAGCAGATTTGGAGAAGTAGATGTCAGTGGTAAATGTGAGGCAAAAGAAAAAGCCCAGTAGCCTCTGGTTAGTTAGTGTGATGTATGTCGCTGCGAGCTGAGGGAGGGTGGGGGTGGGGATGTCAGTGAAGATGGGCTGGTGGAGAAATGATAGGGGACAGACGAGACAGGCGCAGTGAAAGGGGGAGCTGGTTTTGTTCACATGTCACTCGTTCTCTCCATACCATGACAACACCATGTGGGCTTCACAGGTCCCAGGAGACCGCGCTGACGTCTTCTGTCTGTCAGACTCCCTGTGCCAGCCTCCCCACCACACCCCTCAAATGACTAAATTCACTGTCTTTAGGTGACCATTCCTTACCCTTCATCATTATCACACTACACATACTATTTTCATCACATACTGTATTCCAGCGTCAAAATTCTGTTTTGTGCAATATCAGAAAAGAACAACAAGAAACTCTGCTCTCTGTACGTATCAACAATCTCAAAATTATTCAGCTGAAAGTTGATTGGTTGTTGTATTTATTTAACACCCAGCCGAACATTAATGTAAGGAAAAATGAAGCTTCTTTGTGACTGAAAACCTGAGGAAGTGAGTTCAATCATTAAGTGGAGAGAGAATGACTCCACAAGGACTTCCAAGCCATAAAAATCTAATCGGTAAAAATCAATATTCTTTAAACGCGCTCTCTGTTCAGTAACTGCACTTGAAGATCCTCCAGCATAGCAGAGCTACACAAAGGATCGGTTCTGTGGTGGCAGATGTGAAAGAAAGCACTCATACAGATCTTTGGAGAGGCAGGCAAGCTTTTAGTTGTGTTGACTCACCTGAAGGTGCCCCGCTCTACATCCTGCCCACTGAGCCGTACATGGATGCCATCTTTGAGAAGGGAACCAAAGGCCATGTACTCTCCTAGAGCCCAGTCCATCTGCCGATTCTTTACCAGGTCAGCTCGACCACGCAGGATACGAGATACACCTGGAGATTACACACACACACACACACACACACACACACACACACACACACACACACAGAAAAAAAATGAAAATTGATATCTTAGTAGACCATTGGGAAAGGGAGTGTAAAATGCAATGGACTGAGGTACTGTATTGTAAATAACACTGAAAACCCTTGAGGCACTTTTAATTGTTATAGCGGAAGCCAGCTGTGCAGGCCAAACACCTGCTGTGAGAAGAGGATGTGTTTACAGGTGAACTGCTTTAATTTACTTAATGTCATCCCTTTAGATCAAATAATGAGGTAACTGTAGCACAGACATTTATGTGTTTTATGGATTTTTATCTTATTATACAGACATACGTGTGCTCTTCTGTCTAGCGCAGCAGTTAAGTGTTACTACAACCATCAGCAATACCATGACTCTATTCTGAAGCACAAAGCAAGTAAACTCACCAGGGTGGATCTTAAAATCTTCCAGAGGAACTGAGCTGGCTGTTTGGCCAATGTGCTGCAGAACCTCCTCATCGAGTCCTGTGGGGACACAGCTCATGCTCTTGGGCTCTCCCTCTGCTGTGAAGAAATCTAAAGAAGGAGAGAGAGACGGAGAGTTTTACTCCAGAAGAAAAAGAAAATATTCTCAAAAAAGCAGGCAATGAGAAGAAAAAAAACAGATTTTTTTTTAAAAACTGAAAACCGAAATGCAAATGAGCAATTTACCTGGCCAGGGGGAGTCTAGCCAGTGTCGAATATGTAAAATCTTTTCATCCTTGGAGCTGGTGTATGCCTCCTCACATATCTTGTCATATTTAGCCACTTCTTCCTGAAACCACATTTGGTAATGTGTAATAGGGGCAATGAAGAAGGGACAGAGAGAAAGACAGAGAGGGATATTAGAGGAGCAGAAAAGTCTCCACTGGCAGTAATGGTTCTGCCTTGCTACATTACAAATGGGGCTTTTGCAAGAGTCCTAATAGCAGGCCACACAACAGAAAACAATGTCCATCAGAGAGGAGCTAGGGTATTTCTCAAACATGTAGTATAAAAAAAATTCAGAATGGATGTTACAATCAAAGTTTCTGTTCTGGATGAAGGACCTGAGCAATTCCATTGAATGGCGCCAGAATCTGAGCTATACTTTAACTTCATTGAGCAATATATATTCTTTGTGAGGGATTGTGGGCCTAGGTGATTGAACTGAGGCAGCAAATTGCAACTCAAATACAGCACTGCTGGCACAACATATTTACTCCAAGGCTAGGGTAATATCTAAGTGTGATTTAATGCACATAGTCCTGCACGTGGGGATACCAAATAAAACAGCATACAGTAGCAGCTACCAATATACAGTATATTTAACAAGAGCAAACAGCTTTAGATCACAAACCTCAAATTCCTGCAGCGTCACCACACCCTCAGCAATGAGCTTGTCAGAGTATTTTTTCAGCACATGCTCCTGTCGGCGGATCTGTTTGTACATCAGCGGCTGGGTGAACATAGGCTCATCCATCTCATTGTGGCCAAACCGTCTGTAACTAACCTGTAAATGCAAGCAAGGAAGCCACGTCTAGACGTGCCAAAATTCTGAATAATCCATTAGGAGCTGGTTGGGACTAACCAGGTCAATGACGACATCCTTGTTGAAGGTGGCCCTCCACTCTGCAGCCACCCGGCACACGTACATGACAGCCTCAGGGTCATCAGCATTCACATGGAAGATGGGTGCATTGACAACCCGCGCCACATCAGTAGGGTAGGGGGAGGAGCGGGCCACTCGTGGGTCTGTCGTGAAGCCAATCTGAGGCAACAATCATGCCAAGGTAGAAATCACTTTCAGCCAAGGATCAGAAGCAAACTGTGCTCTACTGCTATGAACAATAGTACAAGGTATCTTAACATGTGTAAAACTAAACCATTTTGTTTTGTTTTCATTAACAGTTTTTTGAAATAGTGAATTTAAAAATCTGAAATCTTTTGTAATACTATTAATCTTGTGTAATACTATAACACAATATGATCAAATCTTCATAACACAATTCCAATCGTAAAGCCCCAATTATTTTTATTAATAGCTGCATTAGGAATAAGAGCACTATGATTATAATTATCAATAGTGTTATTATTATACATAATACACATTTTGGTAAATTGTAAATGTGTCAGATCACATGGTGCTGTGACACCAAACTCTCCAATACCTGGTTGTTGACTACCACATGGATTGTACCATGTGTGGTGTAGGAGGGGAGCTCACTGAGGTGGAAAGTCTCATAGACAACGCCTTGTCCAGCAAATGCAGCGTCCCCATGCATCAAAATGGACATTACCTTGAACAGAGAAGCACGTCTCTGTATGTCAAACACAAATCAACACTCACAACATCAAACACAAAAAAGACCCGTTCAACTGGTACCTTCTTTCCCTGTGAGTCTCCTCTGTAGAATTGCTCAGCTTTGGCCTTGCCCTGAACCACCGGATCCACTGCCTCCAGGTGAGAGGGGTTCGCCATGAGCGACAGCATGATGTTCCTGTCCGTCTCACGGTTGATCCTCTCGTGGTACATCCCAAGGTGGTATTTGACATCACCTGAACCCTGCCAGAGTCGACAGTTTGTGAAATAAAGCATCAGTTGTATCTCCAGAAGGCTTTTCTATACTGTCACACATTAGCAGTTAGCTCACCTCGTCTGCTGCCTCTAACTTGGGGTCGAACTGGCAGAAGATCTGATCCAGGTCCTTACGGATCACATTAGCTAAGACATTCAGTCGACCCCTGCAAGTAGAGTTTACAAAATCTACATCAAATATGAGAGGACAACAATTAGCTATGTTCACAGGTTTAACTGAAAAGTTGATAAACGCTGGAGGACGCAGTACCGATGAGGCATCCCCATGATCACACTGTCGATGCCGGCAGCACTCGATTTGTCAATGATGGTTTTCAGGGCGGGGATGAGCACTTCACAGCCTTCCAGACCAAAACGCTTCTCTGATGACCACTTTCTAGCCAGAAAGTCCTCAAACCTGGACATAAAAAAGCTTGGTTGATAGCCGTTGAGATATTGAAGTTCATAGATGTTTTGCCACTAACATGTAGCTCTACACAACAAACGTGGATAACACTTTGTACTGATACTAGGATTGTTTTGAAACTTGTGCATGAGCTTTTATCAAATTTATTTCAGCACCACTGTGTGACTGCCCTGAGACCATTTCCCAAAGATGACAATGAGCTCAGATGAAGGATAGGGTGTTTATCTTTTAAAATATATCCAAATAATTTGCACATACAGGAGTTTAGTTGATGTTATGCAAGTCTCTGAAGTGAGGTGTAACTAAAAGTGAGGAACTGTGCTGTCATCAGTGTGTAAGCCAGTACATGTTTATTTATTGCTGACCGTGTTGATCTGATCAGGCGAGCCAGCAACGTTCTCTTCTCAGCATTAGTGAACTGCATGATTCCCGGAGTCTCGAATTTCTGACGAATCCACTGGCACTGGTCCACGTTGTTAATGAACATAAACTCAACCCCTATGTGACCGCAGTAGGATGTCTGAAAAAGAACAACAAACAACATGCGTTTTTGAAACACAATACACATGAATGGGCACAAACACACAAACAACATACCTCTAGTCTGCGTATGATTTCTCTAAGAGGAAGAGTGGTGTCTCCTCCTCCAATGAAGGTAGTAGGGGGCAGTTGAAAACTCCTGTCCAAGTCAGACTCATCGAGCCCATAGAAACCTGTAATACCACCATGTGAAACAAAGGATTGTTAGAGGGTTTGGACACAGGCCTACCACATAACCTAATAAAGTTAAACCCATTTCAAACCAAAAACTCACTCATAAATAATTTCCAGCACAGTAACATTCATCACACAAACATGTGACATTTTGCATGTTTCAATGGTCAAGTAACTAAGTTATTTCATTTCTTCTGATATCTTTGAAAGCAGCTGAAATAAGAGTGTGACAAAAAGTAGAAAGTAAAAAATGTTTGTTGTTTGTTTGTTTCAAAGAATGAAACTAGTGATGATTAGCTGATTAAGTGAGTCATCAAAATTAGCTACTAAGCACTTTTGACATCCAAAGAATAGTCAATTGTCAAGCATACACATCAAACAAATACTGATTCCAGATTAAGTGGACGTGGTGAGTTTAACACCTGTGCTGTCGCATTTTTGCTCTGTTACAAGACAAACAGAAGATGTAGCTTTGAACTCTTAAAAAACTTTATGGCTATTTTTCACTGAAATTTCATTCACTAATGATTAATGATTATGTTTAAAAAATAATAACCAAGAGATTAATTGATCATGAAAACTGTTGTCCCCAGCCTTAACTGGATGGAAATTTTATTGATAGGAAAACCACTTTTGGGTTGAACTGTTATTTGTTTATTTATTTATTGATGAACGGGACAGTACTGGTCCCTGCAAACTTGGAGAATAGCACTGCAATAAATTGATTCTGAGCTAAGTGAATTTGTTTTTGACGGTAAAAACAATGGTTTGGTATGAAATGAAAACAATTATCCAAGATGCATTTGTATGCAGATACAGTATCAGCAGCCCCACCTAAGTTTCTTTGCTGACAAAGCCCACCTGAGAGAACTGGTCAAGCTCAAGATATGAGGCAGCATAAGAGGAGACAGGTGCAAATCATATTAGGAACACAGCAAAGACAAAGGGGGCCAAGAATAGACTCTCGTACTATCAGCTGACCAAATAAGGGGCTACAGAGGCTGTCATTAGCTTTCATTAGGGAGCCATAGCCCTGGTGACAATACATAATGCGGAGCTATGTCCTGACACACACTGATCACAGATAACAGCAGCCAACAGAAACAATGTCTCTCTCCTCTTTACTTGCTATTACTGTAGACTTCGATTGCTTTCTGCGGCTGTACCCGCATCCACTGATGCACTGTCCACTAAATGAAATGGAGAATGACAAGAGCTGGGCTTGAGATTAATAACAGCATTACCCCAACCGGCCTATATATGGACTTGGCAGGGAATGTGATTGGGCTTTTTGTACTTGAAATACTACTTACACTCTTAGGTCTAATGAGCTATGCAACCCTGGACCTGAGATGTGTGTATGATGTGTGTATGCATGCACATGTATGCACTGGTCAAACCCTCAAAGGGATACAGAAATGTTATTGAAATGCAGTACAGGAAAAATACAAATCAAAAATTTTCATTATCAAGCAAATGAATCTTTTGAAGTGAATTCACCAATGAGAGTAATATGATTATAACTGAAACAAGTATCCTGAGGTAATTAGAAGAAAGGCCTTCTATAGTGTGAATCTAATCAGCATATATGTATACTGCCTGTGGGTTCACTCTGCATGCTTTCTGTTAAGAAACATGGATACATATATACTTCTTCTGTACAAAGTCTCAACTTGAAAGTGTATAATTAATGAAGAACAGCATTTAAATGACAAGCTTGTCTCTTATTATCATTATTTGTGATAATACACAGGATATCTTTCATGGGTTTCATGGAGCCTGGGTAAATTAATAAATTAAACTCTATGAAGGCAATCAACTCAGGACAACCACATGACAAAAAATCTTATGCATGACAAAAATCTTACGCATTTCACAAGCTGGATTTTGGCTAGGTGTTTGTGACTATCTTATAGGTGTCACGATGCTCACCTAATTTATCAATGGTGGTGATCAGATCTGAGGGAACGAAGCAGTCCAAGTCAGCCTCCAGGATACCCAGAGGGTCTAACTGGGCAACATGGTGACCACGAATCTACACAGAAAGACAAAGAGAGATAAGAAAGAGAAAGTGACAGGTGAGAGAGAACAAGATTCAGCAAGGGGCTGCTATCATGATGCTCAGTTTTAACAGCTGGAGGATAAGCCAGCGCTCAGTTATAGGTCAACCTCTCTGAGAAAAGTGCCCCATGGGAGTGCTTTTATGTCTATGTACACACACGCAAACACACATTCCCACCAGGACTGCAACAAGCTGGGAATAAAAGTGACGCCTTTGCCAAAAGACAGAATTTAATAAATCCCTCGGATAGTTCCTCGAATTAATTTGAGGGCGAGGGGAAATGTTACCACCTGTTTTGTTTAAGTAGTCTCTTTGATATTTCCATTTTCAAAAAGCAGCCAGGGTAAGTAGGTTAGAGTTAATCTTGCAATTTGCATAACCTCTCACAGTGACAAACAAATTGTATATTCCTTTTAATACAAGGACACACAGTATAAACAGCTTTCATTGCCAGTTGCATCTGTTTTAGCAAGTCAAGCGGATGTTGTTTGATGCATTTTTCACACACGTCAGGGATACAAATAGTCAGCTAGTGGTTGCTGGAGGTAGATGACATCTTAATTCTGTACACAGACACTGCATTGAGATTTTAATGGATGCCCACGAGATATGTGATCAATCTTTTAAATTGTAAATAACATAAATCCACATTATACAAGCTGATAGCTGATGTGTGTGTGTGTGTGTGTGTGTGTAAGTTAACTGGGCAGGGTGAGTGTCGGGGTACCTGGTAGGCTCTAATGAGAGTGTGCACAGCCAGGTGGTCCTCCACCACTTTCTGTGCCATGTCTGGTGAGTGGGACAGGACTCGGCCCTGGAGCAGAGCGGAGGGGCGTCTCTCGCCCGCCTCGCCAGACGGACTGGAGGCCTGGATGTTACGGAAGAATGCATCCCAAGACTAGAGCACAGAGAAAGACATATCAAGCAGAGGCAAGCGGGTCCATCACAAACATGGACCGAAAGTATCCCTGCCAGTTACTGATGGCTGTAGGTTGGGGTATGACAGCACATCTAACACACTGCAGTTACAGTACATGCCTCGGGTGTCTGAGCTACCAGCACACCCCAATCCAAAATGCCCTTTGGCCCGGTAATGCCGAACTGTATGTCAAGACCAACACTAGCAGCGGCACTTAAATCTAATTTAGCTGCTGAGACAACTTTGTTTCCAAGTGTGCTGGATGTTGTATCTTTTCATGGGAAAAAACTAAACACTCATAAAAAACATTTAATGTATTAATTGGATGAAATGGCACGTGTTGCACACGGTTACCTCGTGAACGTTTTTGTGATCCTCCAGCCAGGCAAAATACATCTCCTCTACATAGCTGGAGCTACTGGCCACCGCCGAGGGAACTGGCACAGCCCCGGTGGAGCAGCCTCTCCTGGGATCAGCCCAGAGCCTGGCCGGGCCTCCTCCACACCCTCGCAGCCACTGACTGCCCCCGACACGCCCACCCCTCAGCACACCCGCTAACGCCCGAAAGTGACTCATGGCTAAAGAGAGACAGAGTAAAACAAAGTAAGGGGTTAGATGGAGTAAATCAGAAGCGTTAATCTCATTTTTTGTGGTTGTTGTTGTTTTTTGATTGACAGTCATCTATGAAAACATAGAAAAAGTAAGCATGACTGTGTTATTACGAACCATGTCTGAATCTTAATGCCACACATAAAGATATTTGAGCCACTTAAGTTTTGCACATTGCACCTATAGCATACTGCACTTATCCGGGACTGCGCACAGGCTCTTTATGAATGAAACGACCGCTCCAAACGCATATTTTCCACTGATCGCAGAGACGTTCATGCAATGTAAAACGTCTGCAAGAGCAAATGCGATCATATAACGGCCTGTAAGTATAACTGCGCAAAGTCTCTGCAGATGTGAAAAGCGCGTCACCGCGATCAGGCCAAGTGTGGTGGTCTACTACTGCAGTCTTAACCCGCCGCTACAACTTCCTCACCTTTTCCTGCAGGATACTTTACGGGCTCCGTCAGGCTACAGCGCCGATATCAACGCCAAAACATTGCCTGTTTCACTCTGGGTCTGTTACGCCTTCCCTGGACCACTAATCCCTCAACGTCAACATAAATCCTCATAATCTCCCCTCTGCTGTGCCACTGGAGAAGCGCAGCATCACGGGAAACAGGACGGTGCATTTAAAATGTCACCTACGCTTGATTTCAAGAAATAACATTTACCTTAGATTGCACCGACTCTATTGTCATCGCCAAAGGGGTGTAGGTAGGACAGGTAGCTGTCAGTGAAGGTGACACAGATCCGAGCGCACACACGGCTTGACACGCCCCCCTCCGGTGTGTCAGGTGGTTCTTCTTCTGCACAGTGGGCATCTTGGTGCACCCGAAGGTGCCGGTGGTGACTGTAGGTAACAGCCATGCACACCAACTCAGGGAGACAGAGGAAGGAAAATAATATTGTAAGTTAATTTTCAGATAAATCATTTATATAATAAATCATGTTCAGAAATCAGTTGTATTGTTTGTTTACTGTCGTTGTAATTATTTAATAATCAGAATACTTACTTTAATCTTGTCAGCTCAAATCTATGAACCCGTCCACATCCAGACAGGTCATTTTTCCCCGCAACAAGTTACATCACGCATGTCTTTCCCTCAGTGTTAATTATGTAAGCCAATTAAAGTTTTATAAAGGCTGAACATGACTCATTTGAGCAAGTGGTTTCAGATTGATGGGCTTCTACCTTGAGTGGGTTAAACAATAAGATAATTGGCCCTCCCTTCATCCATCCCTCCCTCCCTCCAGCCTCTTTCCCTCCTCTCCCTCTCTCCTCTTCATCTAGATTTTCATCATTCATACTTGCTGGTGCAGAAGCAACAGCATTATCAATCATGACAAACACTGAAATGGGGGGGAAATGGAGTGGGCGCTGTAGTTGTGAGAGTATCTACAAGACAGAGCAGTGTAGGCCTAAACATCAAAACACTGCAATAATCGGAGCATCACTGTATGATTTTAAAACTGGAAACCTTTGTGCACACACAATAAAAGAGAAAATATATTCACCATGCTTTAACTGTAAATCAGCACAAAATAACGCTTGTGTTCCCTGACAAAGTTCCTCCTTTTTCATTATTTGCATTTATGTTTGCTGCTGCTGCTCCCCGGCTGACCTGGAGAACGCAGGGTCAGACAATTATGAACTGAAATGCCATTTTGTTGTAGGGACTTTGCTGCCTGACAAAGATGGAGAGAAGGCCAGTTGCTTTCTGGCGTTTTATTAATAGTGTTCATTGATGAGAAGACCTGTGCCGCTGGGCAACATTGCGGGGTTGGTGTTAAATTACATCCTGTTTAGAATAATTACATCACTAGACAGGACAAAACTGGAGCAGCTGTTTGAAACATTTCTTTAAGGAAATTAAACAAGTGACTATTCTCAAACCTCCCATTTCTGGTGACATGAATTGCTGTTGAAATGTGAAGAACAGTGAGAAATATGTCAGCGCTCCTGTTGACTTTAGTTATTCATTTGTAGGACTTGTCTGGCACATTCTGTCAATGTTCAGTGTCCAAATAAATCTACTGAGTGAATCCAGGAGGCCCCAGTGACCCCAGTAAAGTTCATTTCAAGGTGACCTTTGCTTAAAACAGCAGCCATCAACAGTTGCAGTAGGTCTGCCAAAACAAACTGACTTTGCACAGCTCATCTGGTCAACGCTGGGCTCGGTACAAAGAGCGGGAGAAGCAGATAATGTGTAATCCACTTACCCCAGCCAAGCCTACACACCATTTATGGAAGACCACGTCACGAGGTTATTTAGGAGACCTAATTCATCTAATAAAGCATGTTTAGAGGCCGAATCAAATTTGTCTGAAAGCCCGTGGTACACGTGCTACCACAGAAATCAATCACGTTTCAAACGATTAAATAATGTATGATTTCATCAAATTAAGGGGAAAATCTGTGGTGCCAAGGCACGGATACAAATGTAGAAAACAGACATTAATTAGATCAATAAGAAATTCTCTCACTTATTTCAGTATGTTCTACTTCACCTTACTTTAGGAGAACATGGCAATATGGCTTCTGATATACTATCACAGCTACAGCATTACAACATGTAGCTTAACTAAAGTGATCCTATGAACAGCTGGTCCCCAGAATTATTCTACTCTTAGGTTTTGTTTGTTTTGTACTGATCCTTTGGTCATTGTCCAGTAAATCATACTGATTTGAGCAGAGAAATACAATTTTAACAGGATATACTTTAATTAAGAAATTATAATAAAAAAGAGTACAACTGAAAAACCTAAAGTACAGTACTATGCAATACATTTACAGTCTTTAATCTATCTATGAACCCATTATTAAATAGAACCCACACTGTCAATCAGAAATTAAGGTAAATAATAAAAAAACATAGCCACATCCCCAAAGCAAATGTTGAGTAAAAATGTTAACAAAAATAATGCTTTGCGTGCAATTCTTTCTTTATCTGCTCCCTCTTTTATTTGTATATACAGTAGCAATACTGTGCTTAATACTGAACATATTTAAAAATGATTAAATAATAGAATCAATCAATCTTAGATGATCTTGATTCATCTGATCTGTTTCATCTGGGATGACTCTCAAACCAGTAATCATTTTATTGATAGTTCTGACTCATTAAAATAAGGACAATATGTGTGTTGAGCATCGACATCCTAGAGGATATAAAAAAGCAGCATATATTTGTAGAATATTTGATAAATAAATGTTATCCATGCATAGACTACAGTATGGCATCTCATCACCTCTCTGCATTCAGGAACCTCACAACAGCCTGGGTATGGTAAATAGAGGAGACAACCCACCAAAATAAGTAGCAAACACAAGAAAAGGACGAGATAACTAGGGAGGGTTACATGAACTGGACTATCAACAATGAAAAGGTGTCCACAACCATGCATATGATGAATATTTGGCCATAATTAGTGTGTAAGAACAGAAGTATTTCACATCACATTTAGACTAAAGAAGGCCTAACAGCAACCAGGATTTACTATTGCTATAAGTCTCTGAAACATTTCACCTCATCTGGTGACATACTACAAGGCTCCTATAATGCCACCAATGCGAAAGGCATAACTGTGTTTTGGTAGTTTGTGTGTCAGGATCACAAACTTAAAGGGAGTGTATGTGTGTGTGTGTGTGTGTGTGTGTGTGAGAGGGAGTGAAATTGTGTATAAGTGAGAGAGAAAAGTGATTGTAAGCACAAGTGCTAAAAGCACATTGAGGTTTCTGAACCTGGAGTCTCTTTTACACGTAGAGACATAAGGAGGTTAGGTTGCAGCTCTCCCCAAGTTAATGAGAGTCCGATGTTACAGGAGACATCCCAGAATCCTTGGCAGAGTCCGGGGCGTCGGCAGTTGCGTGGGAAGAGACTTTCTCGTAGATGAAACTGTAGAGACTGACGTCAGGTCGAGTGGTGCGGCAATTCTTACACACCAAAGTGGAGTACTGGTTCAAAAGGCTGTACAGCCTCCCTGGGAGGGTAAAAGAGGGCAGTGAGGAGGGGGAGGGGGTTGTGCAGGGGTTAAGGGGAGGAGAAAATATGAAGGGAGATAAAACAGGATGGGAGAGAAATAGATAAAAAGGACAAACAGGTTGAGAGTCAGAGAACAAGCAAGAGAGACAGAAACTAACTGAAAAAAAAAAAAGAAAAATGAAAGTGTGTTCTGGCTCATTTATAAATCACGCACACATACACATGCACACAGCCCGTGAGCTTTTTCTCTGTAGCTCCACTTTAGGAAATGGATGGCTAGAGGGGAATTTCTCTGAAAGGCTTCAATAAATGTCAGCGCAGGAAAAATGAAAGGGGGGGAGGGGAGAGGCTGGGGTCAGTTCAGGCAGTAATCCACTCTGCAGCTAAGGCTGAATAGATGGGCTGAGGAGCTGAGATGGCCCTTAAGGTGGAATAACTTAACATAAACGGACTGCATTCTGTTATTTATGTGCGCTGTCGCTGTAATGACGCCAGCAAGGACAACCTCCATGTGCGATACGAGACTCAAGAGCTCCACACTCCCACCAGTGGCTGATATCATCACCATTCCAATACATTATGTAATTTACTGTAAGAGCTCAACAGAGGCAGGCAAAAATCACTAAAACATTGCTTTTGTGCACGTCTTACCAACGGTGACTTGTCTCTCGGTGAGGAAAGTGTGTATTTCATGAACATCTCTCATGAGCTGAGCATCTCCAAATGTAAAGTATGCCACATCTCTCCCAGCCTCTGCGGCAGCCATCAGCTGAATGAGCGCTGAAGAAGAAAGAGGCAGAAAGAGCTGAAGGGACATTCACGCCAACATGATACACCGTATATGCATCGTTAGTATCCTTCAGTCTCAGAGCGAAATCATAAATGTGTAATTGACCACTGAATATATGCTGAGGAAACTAGGTAATTGGTTTGTAAGCTAGATAAGGTACGGCTCCAGGCAAAAAGAACACAGGTGACAGGGGCAATTTGTATCAGAAGAGTAAATAATCCAGCACTGGTAGCATAGCCTCATCAACGGCACTCAGTCTTTAGGCCGTTGCAAATGAGGTCTTAAGACTTTTAAATATTTAACAGAATGGATATTGATTTTAGATTTATAAACACAGAAAAACCACCATTTGCAAAGGTCTGTAATCTTTACGACAACATAACAGCTCAGGCTTATGTAACTACCACATCTAAAGTCAGCTCTAGGACTGTAATGTAAAATACAGTTATTGCCTTCTAAAAATACTAGCTATGCTAATTCCAGGGCTAATGGGTGGGGGTCCCCGGAAGCTAATATTATCCTCAGGGACTTTTGTCAAGTCCAGTGGATCTATTCATAGCGTATCATGCTGCAGAGGAAATTCACAGCTTCACTTCTAAATTAAAGTGTAGATAAACATACCCATGTTAATCCAATCTCATTTGTGTTCATAGTGCAGGGCATTTATGTGGAGATTTAGTTTTTAGTCTCCATACATCTAGACTGAGCACAGAGGAGGCTCCTTAAGTAACTAGAAGTATGATAAATATGAACAAAATTAAAGTTAATAGAAATGTCAGACACTGACCAGAAACACAAAAACACAACTGGGTAAAATTTACAGTGTGATGCACTCAAGTGGACAGTAAGGGGTTCCTGCTTATAAAGAGTGATGTTGTGTGAGCCCACAGAGACCTGCGTCAGCCTGGATTTATGGTGTCTCTTCCCTGTAATCAATTGCCCTTTTAATGGAAAACATAAATGTGCGTCAGCTGATCAATAAAGGGAAGGGAGGGACCAGGTGAGTGACACCATGGAAGAGCTACTAATTAAACAGGGTGTTTGAGAGAGACCAGCAACTAAGACATGTGGCGTACAGTCTGTACGTAGAAGCTGCCATGGTCGGGACACGGAGCGCAGATGAATCCTGTCTGAGCTTTTAATGTTTTTACCTTTCAATTGAGAATCCAGATATTAATGTAAACAATATTATGTACCTGGCACCGTTTATCAGTAGTGACATATCATTCTTATGCATTTTTTTTGCACCTGTTACTATACGCACAATCTCCTCCTTCCCCTTATTTGGACACATTGTTATAAGTCACAGAATATTACCTTTGAGCCGCGTGTCTCCACCAAAAGCCCCACAACCCCAGTTGCCTGTGGCTACTGCAGAGAGGTGCTTGCTGTTGGCGTTACTTCGGAAGAATCCACAATATGCCTGAGATACATATACACACAGCGGGTTGAGTAGGAGGCTGAGAAAGCTATTTGCAGAATTCATTAGAATTACAAAATAAAGTGAGTGTGCCACAGTCACATTTATAATGCTGATTTCAGTTCAGCCTTCCACCTGGGCTAGACATCAAAAAAAGCTACAAGTAACACTGTTTCAGTTTTAAGTCTCAGGGTGAACCTTAACTGAACAAAAAAAAAGCCACCTAGCCTTTTTAAGTAGTAGCAGAATTAGCTGTAGTAATGACAGTACCACAACTATAAATGTACTGTTGTGTAGGACGGTGAGGTAAGCTGGTGGCAGCCCTGAGCTAAATTCAATAGTGTCAAAGGATCGCTGAGGCTTTAATTACGTTTTTTCTGTCTTTGTAAGTTTTACCTGACAATATGTCAAAGTTCACCACCATGAGCTTTAAGTCACAAACATCACGGTGACAGGCATTATCCCACTGATGAAAGTTAACACTGCATTTCATAGCTTTCTTGTTTTCCTAATCAGTGTGCAAACACAGATTATGCCACCTCACCTTGTTAAGTTCTCTGATAATCTTCTCAGGGAGAAACTGCTCTAGGAAGTGCCTGAAATTAAGAGCATCAATGGCCACAATCTCTGTACATCGTCTCTGCCAGTCATCCCTGAAAATGAAACAAAAATAAAGAGAGTGGTGGGAGTGACAACGATTGAGAAAGTCCTGTCATCATCGGGGTGGGTGGGTAGGTAAATAAATAAATAAACAAACAGAAAATGGTGAGAAAGAAATTACCTGGGAGTCTCATCCTTGTGGCTCTCTTTCCATTTGTAACTCTCAGCATAGCCAGAATATTTACTGTATTGTTCGGTGCCTGCAGAACAAGAAAGAAAGTCAAGAAAAAAAAGATGACGTAACTCAGTATTCAGCAGTCAGAGCACACAGTGGGCCTAAATCTGTTTCAGTGCCTTATTTCTTAAATCAAATTTGGTGCTTTCTGTGCTCCCGGAGTGAGTACACAATATCAGCTTGTATTGGATTGTCATAAATAAAGGCCATTGATTTAATAAGTAATCCGCTTTGGGGTTTGAAATGAAAAGCTTTCAGCCTAATAGTAGGAAGAAATGCTTGTAACAGAAGATGCCTCGACCACATTTGCAAAATGTTTGAATGAAACACATAATATCATCGGTATTACTCATTAAATGATGGTGTAACACACCTCTTTTATCAAGACATGAGCCTTTTTATAACGTCTACTGGTATGCACTCAGGGGTAAGAAAGATTTCATCATACATCATAACAAATACAGCTGCACTCAGTTCTGAAAATTATGCCTATTAAAGGCTCCATACATTATGCATTAGGTATGAGGACGTTACTTCAATGAACATGTGATTAACATAGCCTTTGAGGTTCTCCTGTACGTACTGGCAGAATGAGAGAGTTAAATTCACAACAACCGGACAACGCAAGCTTAACTTTTTCAAAATGACTGAATTTAATTTTGAGCACGTACTATCTACCCACGCTGCACCAGTAAAACAAACCTGACGTCTCGGTGTGAATGACCGGCTTTTTGTGCCTTTCTATGACAGAGTATGATTCAAGCTAATGGCCTGTACTGCAGCCAGGACATAACCCAGCAATGACAGTGCAACCGGGCAAATGAGAGTTATGTTTCTATGTAGAGTGAAGACTTAGCTGACAGAACGTTTATTCAACATTTATTAAAACCATCTTGTGCCATTGTCCAGCGGGCCAAATGAAGTACTTTCTATAACACTAGCGACTCCTAACGTCAAACAACAGGTCTCCCATATCACTTTCTCCATCAACAGAGCCCTCCTCCTTCTCCACCTTGATCCTATTTATCCTGGCAACCACCCATGACAGCTTCCTGGCATACAGGCTTCCATCACTAGATTACATTGCAGTCCTCTACCTTCCGATCTGAAAAAGCCTGTGGACAAAAACTGATGTGACGTACATGGAATTTCCATGTACCAGACCTCTAAAGACAAAGAAATGTAATCAATTAGACAATAGAGAAGAATGAAGAAAGAGAAAGATAATCTAGCGACAGAGGCTACACTTTAAGAGGAAACACTGCATGCGTGCAAAGAATATTCTGCAAGGTTTTAATGAATCTATGGCCCATTCCATTAGTGGAGCTACGACCTTAGTTGGGCTATAAATTCCTTTCTGTCCAAATGTAATAAAGTTAAGTGGAGAGGAGGAGGAGGGAAAGAGGGAGGGAGGCAGAATGATGGGAGGCAGGGAGGAGGGCGGTGACTAACCACTGAAGGTGACTTGGAAGAGATGGGAGTTTCAAAGAAGACTACACGGCGCCATACAAGACAGACAAAGCTTGGCTTGCTAAGCAGGAAGGTACTAAAAGAGACAGAAGTCAATTTTAACACTGACTGATCAGAATTGGTTCTCTGTGTTTGTTTGGTGGTACAACCAGTAGGAGTCAGAGGCTCAAACACCATGTTGGCTCTTCCTTTTCTCTACTCTGCTGTTTCAACCAGCGAATGAGCAAAAAGTAATGTATAGCAAACAGACGTTGCCAACAGACCATGCAAATGCTATTCAGATTTTGTTTGTCCGTGTGTCTCTCTCTCTCTTGTCAGGCACAAGCTCAAAGAAGACTTCACCAACAGAATCAATCAAGTGCAGACGCTTGGGAGCACTATTTATATTTGAGTTTCTGCATGCACAGCTAAGTTATGATACATGCCCTCATGTCAAATGGTTGGATTTATGAAAGCAGATAATGATGCCTCTTGTGTCATCAAAGGCAAATCTGAAGGCTCATTTTAATGCCCCAGTGAAATACAGGCACCAGCCAGGACAAGTCAATGTTAAATATTTGTTTTGGAAAGCAGACCAGATAAAGTGACAATCAATAAATAAAATGTGGGCATAAATCAACTGACTAATTCATCAATTAAGGCAATTTTGTAACGTGGTGAGGGGGCAACAAGATAAAACCACATGCAATTCAATGACTAATGACACTATGTACACTATTATATGTATTTGGCTCTTTCATATTGTATCAACACCCACATCTATCATGGTATTTTTTGGCAGTTATTGTGCATCGGCTTTAGGTATAAGGTCCATGATTTTAATCTCTGCCTGCACTCTGACCAGTGGTGGTGGGCGAGGTACAGCTGTGAGGCAGCATGGAAAAAAAAGTAGGATGGCCAGAGGAGGAGGAGGAGGAGGGAGGCGAGTGAGAGGGCAGAACACTTAGACAGGTTGACTGAAGCAGAGTGAGTTGGAGGTTGAAAAATAGAGTGATTCTGCTTGGGAGAAATGAAGGATACCTGGGCAGTCCCAAGTGAATCAATGCTATGGATTTACCTTCGGACTGGACGGAAGGACGGAAAAAAAGGAGAGGAGACTAATAAACACATGGTGCTCGATGAATGAGAGAAAATAACTCAAGACACAAAAACAACACAAGATAGGTCTATGTTGGATTAATAAAGTACTATTCTATTCTATTCTATTCTATTCTATGTTAAGTGTAAGACTAGAAAGGCATGTGAGATACACAGGTGTGCTTTTAAAAAAGAGAGAGTAAGCCGACAAAGTCACAAGCAACAAAGATCCAATGCAAAACATGGTATGAAGGTGTATCCCATTAAAAGTGTGGTGCACTACGTATTCACATATTGAGACTTACTCTTCTGTAGTGAGCTGGCATTTCCTTTGTGCTTCTAATGACTAATCCTAATTCATATACACCAAGACTACAGCTAGATATCCACTCTCTGGTCATATGTGACCAAAACACATTGGTTTTACCTCAGTACTGATCCAAAGGATGCTAACTGGCAGATAAAAAACAGCAACGAAATATACCAGGGTAGCAATGGTGCACTGTCTGTCTTCTCTACAATGGCTCAATTTGCTCCACACTGTCGGCAAATAAGTGCCATGTCACAGAAAGTCTAATTGGGTGAGCTCTATAAATAAATGTGTCCTAATATCTAAGTTGTGGATGAGGACACTATGCTACGCTACTGTAAGCATTTGTGAGCTGGTTACTTGAACTTTAAAGCCACAGCACAGAAACAAACTATCAAACTATCCTTCTGTCAGTTTTTCTAATGCTTGTCTCAGTGTCCAGTGCAGTGGTGGTGGCGACACAGCACAGACATCTTCAACCTTAACCCCGTTCTCCAGAAAGAAAATCCTGTAGTACTCTCAGGCAAAGTGGGACATGATCCCTTCAGGGTGCTCGGAGTCATTCACTGACCAGAGCTCATTAAGATAAGGTAAGGGTTGGGGCAAAGAAGAACTAACCATTCAACTGGACTCCAAAATATTCTTACCCCAAGGCAGCAACTTGCTCCCAACCAAAAAGAACCAAAACTCTCATCTCATCTGTTTTACACGCAGTTGCAAACACGCCCAGTATGCACTGCAGGTCACGGATTGTTAACAGTCATATCTTCAAATAACAACATACAGAGCAGAACCTGAAGGCTGACAGTTATCTTTGTGTGTGACTTCGTACCTGTGATGATGAGGCATTCGTTGTATTCCAAAGCCTCAGTAAAGAGGCGAGAGACGATGAGTTCAGGGTTGATGAGAAACCTGATCTCTTCTTGGACCAGCCCATGCCCTGTTATGCCTCCACCTACAAACCTGTTTGCAAAGTCCACCTGATGAAATAAAGGAAAATTAACAAAAAAAGTTACGAAAAATAGTGCCTAGTGCCTCAATTTCAGGATTTATGTCCTCTAACTTTATGTTTTTGTCTTGACAGCTTTCATGATGGCTCTTTAACATTGCTGAATTGTCACAATGGATTGCAACCCATCTGACAAACCTTAATTTGTGCTTGGTGTGCAAGTTACACTGTGATTAGGCAGACCATATTCAAACCAAACCTATTGATTTTGATCTAGCGTTCCTAATATATTGTCCTTTGCCCTGCACATTCAATGCAGTTGAGAAGAACTGTGAGGTTTAGCTACTGTCACACACATTATTTGAACAAATGACTCTATTAGAGTCTCCTTATTATCTGTCACCCGCTGTGGTCATTTAATACAGATGAATGTCTGAGGACCACTGCACTGCTTCCTGCTTGTAAATAATCGAATCAGGAAATTGAAGCAAAACAAGGCACGTGTAATCAAAAGACATAGTTCTAATACCAATCAATTCAACAATGAATGAAGAGATGAGCAGTGATACAAAGTCTGCATTAATGTGTATAAGCCTCCACTATGTTTTCATATTGAATGGGTAGATCAGCATTTTAAAAACCAATGGGTACTTAAGTCACCCTTAGTATTTATTATTCTTTAGTCTGTCAAAAGTGAAACAGCAAACACTTAGAAAACAGCAGAAAACACAGAGATAATGGGAACAAACCAGTGGTGGAGACTGGTCCCTGATGGAGGCCAAAGACTGAAAGTTGATTTTATAAGATTATAATAAGGCATAACCAAACTAAATTACTTTGTTCTCAATAGAGCTAGAGCAATAAATCTACCATGCTAATATACTGGAGACACACTGTCTGTCATTGCAAGCTCTTCTCAACAACTATCATGAAATGCAGCATATTCTGTATATTCATATCTTGTATACAGTGATATAAAAGTGATAGCATTTGGATAAGAAAGCTCTGCCCATGACAACTTTTAACTGCTATTAACCTGAGCTGTACCACAGTATGTAACATTAATAAATGAACTGAGATACAAATTTACTGATGAGATCACCTGGGACCTATACTTGCCTATGTGTATTTCTTGGCCTCCTGTGTCAGTGTTGGAAATATTTTGACTTGGAGCTTCATGCCATCCTGTTTTTGTGGCATGTATAAAAGGGCAGCCCATTCAATCACAATGCTGCTATTTAAACAGCCTGTCAGGGGTGAGGGTTCTGCTCACTGGCCCACAGCTACGTCAATCTGTGTGACAGCAAGTGTGTTTGTATGTGCATGTGTGTATGTTGTCTCACCAGTCGCTCAACTCCTCACCTCCTCCACTGGTTCACCCCTAACCTCACCCCCCTCACCCTTCAATCTCACCCCCTGACAGAATGACAGCCCACTCTGCCCTATCGAAACTCAACGTTCAGCCAATGCCCAGCCTGCTGAGGTAGCCATCAATCCTCCTGCAGGACTCCTGGCCCACTGGGTCGCCCCAGTGAGATGGCTAACCCTCGTCATCTTTCCCTCCATGTGCCTCTTTCTCCCTCATCCCCCACCCCAGGGTCCTCTCCACCACCCTTGCCTCTCTGAGTTACTCAAGTGTACACATCAGCTGTCAAGCCAGAGTAAAAAATGCACCAGCCATCCAGGAACGCTAAGCGGAGTGAGGAGATGGGATGAATCAATGCAGACAGAACCTTTGCAAATACATACAAAAATATAGATACGATTTGGATTTTCTGCAGGTAGTGAGCAACTAGTCAGGCAGGCAGTAAAGTCTTTCTGACTTGTGAGAGTAGAGAGGAAGACATGGTGATAGTCAGAGTAAAGGTTGTCGGGTTTGAGTGCAGCAACATGGACTAAACATGCATATCAAATCTGACAATCTGAACCAACGTATTTGGCACTGAGAATGTGGTGCCACTGTTACAAGTGAATCATTTAAAAATAATAGGGAGACCACCTCCACTCGCAGACAAACATACTTTTATGACACCAGGTTGAATAACTTGTACTTCCCGGTAGATACAAAGCTATGAAGGAATGGTCTACCTGCAGCATCCCGTATCCATCATCCTCAATCGTCCCCTCACATGTGATATGTAGGCGTGTCAACTGAGTCTGGGAACTTGACAAGAAAAAAGTAAACATTTAGCTTTTGTTCACCAAGGAGAAATTAGCAATTAGAATAAAGCCACAGCATTTTACAGCAGAGTGTGCATGTACTGAAAGACATCATGTTTTGAAGAGATTGCTCTTGTTTGGATGTGAGGTGGATTAGTATTCTGACAAAGCAAAATAATTTAAATGTAAGCCATTAAATTCATGGTGTGATAGAGTGGAGAGTAATACCTTTCCCAGGTTGGAGGATTGTTCAAGATTTGTCTTGTGAATGTAACAAGACCCTTGGGCCCTTAAGGATAAACAGCAAAAAATATCCCAATCAAAAACTGGTCAGCTGAACAGTATTAGGAACATTACAGAGAAACAGACACTGTGACAACATGTAGGATCGTTTTGAAGCTTACTGGTCTGCGTAACTCTCCTGAAGTAACACAGCAGAGTTTTCAATTTCTCAATTTTTCTTGGCGAGGATCCTTCAAATAACCTGAAACAAAAAACAAAAAGGAATAAGAGATTGCAAGAGATATTTTGACTGGTGAACTTAAACTTAAAATACATATGTTTTTTACATTAAAAGACTTCAACAAGTCTTAGCAGATGAGAGACATCACTGTTTCACTCAGAGTCATTATCTACAGCTCACTGCACAACCATGCTACAGCGCATCATGATTGAGGTCAAGCTTTTAAACTGACATGTCGTCTCTCTCATCTACCTCCATCCTTCATACAATGGCACTGCCCTGAGCCATGTTTCAGTTCTGCAGAGATACCATATAACTAGGGCGGATGGAGAGAGAGTGGGAAAAAAGGAGAGTGGGAGAGGGGACAGGGAGAGGAAGAGGTAGAGACAGAGAGAGAGAAAGAGAAAGAGAAAGAGAGAGAGAGAGAGATTCAGAGAGAGCGAAAGAGAAAGAGGCAGCATTGGGTAGGTTAAATCATCCCATACTGGCACTCTTCGTCCATTATAAGCGACCTAAGCTGATGACTAATCAGAGTTCACCATTCATCTCTCTCTCCCACTGCTTTCTGCCCAGACCAGTAAAGAAATAAAAACAGAGGAGACAAATGAAAAAGTTAATGCACTAAAAGGCTTTTAAAAAAATACATTAGAAGGCAGCTCCTCCATGTTAAACGCGTTTTCCCCCACTATCCCTTACACATTGCTCTCACTCAGGCTCTGTGGACCCACCCACCCTGATTCCCTTAGTCAGTGTCAATTTGGCATAATGTACCCTGGAGGAGAACCTGCCTATGAGATGCCAGTGAAACACAGGTGGGTAAGGAGGGGCTTTCCAGTGTAGCCATACATCACAACTTGTTGAAGACAGAAAGGCAACTAGTTATGAGTGATTTAATCGCAAAATATATAACAGCAGTATTCATTTTTAAGGATAGTCACACTAATTATTTGGTTCTTATTCACTGTAACCTTACTTACTGTATGAGGAGCACCAGGAGATAAGGTGTCTGACAGTTTTACCGTTAACTATTGGAATGTTTTCTTACAAATACGGTAGGCCATCTCATGGTCAAAAACCGAGGCTCTTTTCTCAATAATGAGCCTCCATTGTTGACTAAACTGTTAAACAGCTTTCCTATGTCATTTTCTTCTTAAACAGAGGGAAACACAGGCTAAAGAGATAACTCTGCCTTCTTTCCTCCCCCTCAAATCTATCCATCACTTAATGAAGGACAAACCTTGACAGTTCTGCCAAAACAGCAATCAGCAGATTGCTTGCTGCTCTGCTTGTCCAAGACAGAGCGCTACTGTAGACGATAAGCAAAGTGACGGACACTTCCTCAATTACGAGGGGGAGAGGGAGGGTCAGTAACGATCCAGGCCCCATTTTAGACTGCACTGGTTGTCTCGTCTTGTCTCATCTTCTCAGAGACACCAAGGCTTTTTTCACCCTCTTGCTCTTTCCTATATTTTGCTGCAGGCAGGAATGCTGATAGTGAGGGAAGGCCAAGTGCTTACGACCAAGTGCTGGCATGGGTCTTAAACAGCCAGCCCCTGCAAATGGAATCAATGCTTACATTATTACTGAGGTCCCTTCACTTTGCTGCCACTATCATTTGATGTGGTGGCAGATATCATGCACCCACACTGTGGGAGATTAAGGTTCAGACAAAATGAGGGAGTTGAAAAGGGGAGAGATGTGGACCAAACCACACATAATCAATATGACCAGGCTTGGAATTCGTAAAATAATACTACTTGACCCCCCAGGGAGAGCAGATGGCTAATTAGACTCTGGATAGCAGTTAAGGCCCAAGCAGATTGCAGGGAATATCAAAATTATACGGTACTAAACCCATCCTTCATGTTCTACAAAGAGTATTTAGCACTATCATAATAAGGCATAACCAAACTGACATCTCCAGTATGTCAGGCAACAGCACTGGAAGTTATTATGCATATCACTAATGAGAAGAAATACAGGGAAATTAAGTTGAGATGATATCTGGACTTTGTCCAGTGTCCACTGAGTATACTGTGGCGCCTACAGCCAACAAATATGTTAAGAGTTGGTAACAAAATCTCATTATAACTTTGTTACAGACCCCACTTCATCCACACATTTCAATTCCTTAACCACTATCAGCTGTGACAAAAAAGCACAAAGATGAGCCAAAAAGGTTTCAAACGGTTCCTGTCAAGGTCCTGAACAGAAATAACACAATGAGAAAAATAACAATTCTATCTTTTCTCCAGGAGCCAGAGAAAGATGGACAGGTGTTCACTTATAAAACAGTCTATCATCACAAGTTGTTTCAATTAGCCATCCAAGGCTTTCTTAACAGACCACTGGTTCCGAGTAGGTGGAAACAGACAGCACCAATTTAACTCTCCTACTCTGAACCTCCATCCCACACAACAAGGCAGACAAGAGACATGGAGCTCAAGGAGATTTTCTGCCCACAGTCCTACCCTAAAATCTATAAAGTGACAGGGGCAGTTAAGACAGGCAACGTAATCTTGTAATCTATTTAATCTATCCCAAAGAAAACCGCAAACACTACAGGCACAAATGGACTCGTTGACAAAAAGAGCATATTAGATACCACAAGCATAAATGTTACTGTGTATACTGGACACTAGCTAAATGAATTGGCACTCTGCAAAAACAGAATTCATGAATTAGAGGTTTTCAAGGCAGGAGTGCCCCCTTATGGAAATCAGTTTACTTTTTTCTCAATGGTAAGTTAACTAACAGAACTCCTCTCTCAACATCCTGCCAGTTTGTGACAGACAGCTGCGATGAACGATGAAAATAAAATGCAACTTAATAAATAAATTAGAAATCTGGAAAAGACACAACTTAAAACAGTGCGCAAGAACCTGATCCTGCAAATTATGTATGGACCTTCCATAATAATTTAGGACTAGAAAAAGCATAATGATGCCAACGAGTCCAATCATGCTCCAATCCAACAGCAAGTAAGCCGATGTGTACAGACCACTGAGGCTGACTCAGGATCAATATCTGAGTCCAAGATTTACTCACTCTCCTGTTTAAAATAATGGGTTACAAAGGGGCAAAGTGAAAGATTCAAGTGGCAAATCTCATTTTGTGAATAACACGCTAACCACCAACCAACTCTATTACCCTCGTGAGCTACTGATCCCGTTTCTGTCCAGTGTTCTACAGGGGATGGTGACCCTTTACCTGTAGAAGTTGATCTCAGGATAATTGCAGTACTCTGATTTGCGGGAGTTGCGTCGGGGGAATGTGCAGAAAAAGGCGTTGGCCAGAAGACAGGATATTTGCTCCTGAGACAGAGTCAGGGAGTGGTTCATCCTTGACTTCAATAGGGGAATTGGCTAGAAAGAGAGAGGATATGAGTCAAAGCAAAGAAACAAAAACTAAGGCACTGGGGGTCAGAATAGTAAATGCAGAGACTAAGAGAGATGCAGAAGAAACACACAAGGTCACATTGGTGCAATACCATAGGTCTGAAGGCGAATGGGGTAGATAATTAGCTTAGCAATCTAGCAAGCAGAAGAGACAAGGAGGGTTCCATTAGGTAAATGGGTGGTAGTAATTAAGGTCCTGGTTTTCTTGCTCTCCCCCAGGTTCGTTCAGTCAGACACACGGGGCCCATCTATCTTCACTGATTAGGGCTAAAGAGCCTCCCAAGGCTGCCCAGTTAGCAGATCAATACCAGCTCTAATAACCCCCCCCCCCCCCCCCCCCACACACACACACACACACTTATACACACAAACATTAGCCTTGATGCTTAATACTGCAAAACAAAGCAGAGAGTCCAAAAGCTTCATTATCCAACTGCTACATATGATTTTGAGGTGAAATATGTTCCAGAAATTCCCGCCATTAGTTCAGCTGGAGCATCCTTGAAGCTCTGTCCCTGGTTTATGTCTTTAGTAACAACTGGAGGGATTTTCCTATCCTGGCCGAGCTGAAGCTGAATTAACTTTATCAAATTAAACTGAGGACTCTGAGATGGATAATTAAATTACAAAAATACCAACCATGGAATTCTTGCATTGCTATAATTGATGACAGAGAACCAACATGAAGACAAATGGGGATGACATTTAAAACATCTGTGTCACGGATCGGCCCCATTTACTGTGAATAAAAGCGATTTGACAGGGGTGATATCAAACACTGTTTCTCGAAATATATTGGTCAGAGGGAGGACTGGCTAGTGTTGAGGTCCAAACGAGAAGACCTAATTTTAAATTTTATAAGCATAACACATCAGATGGATGACTGGATGCAAGACAGACTTCTCTCCAAGCCCACTTTTCTAATGAAGCAGTTCTTGATGTGGACCAGAAAGTGCCATTCATTAATTTGCAGTTGTAACTCATGAGCTGATCCTATATAACATCCAACATCTAACCCTTTGCATATCCTCATCGCTGACTGCACACACTTAGATCCTTCCTACCATACGCTGTAACACTTTGGTGGTTTTTGACTGACTTTTGGGTCCACTACCCACTGTATCACAACAGCTCACGTCTCAGGTTCCTCACACATGTCCTCGTTAAACAAACACAAAAACAGTCAACTGCACTTACCATCGTGCAGAGGTGAGGAGCACTGAGAGCTAGGTCAACCATAGCTGGCAGTATAACCTCAAACAGGTGTTGTGCCTCACATGGCTCAAGACACTGGAGAGAAGAGGGAAACAAAAACAGACACATAAAGGCAGAAGTATTGTTAAATGTGATGTTCTTGCAGAGTTGACTCCCTAGTGAGGCAGGCACTTACTCAGAGCAGCAGTCAGAGTGACTGATTGGATCTAAACTGACATATTGGTTTGTGACACCACTTATTTTTCCAACCAAAATGTTGAGGATAAATTTAACAAGAACATTAAAGTCACAACGAAGTAAAAAAAAAAAAAGCATGAATGCACAGATGACAATATGAGACAAATGAATGACAACAAAAATAACACACAACAAACGTGAGAAACAATGTAAATTGTAAAATATGTTTGATAAATTAATTTCTCTCTTATATTTTAATGATAATTTATTATTATTACTGCTATATTTGCTCCTGTAATACCTTATTTTGTTCAAGCAGATGTTCAACAAATAATACTATTGGTAAAGAAAAGTTCAGAGGCCATGCACCAATAACAGTAACCAATATCTACAGAAAGATGCTCAGTTCTCTCATATCTTACAAGGAAACACAGTGTCAGTGAAGGTAAGGAAGGTTTATTGTTGTTTTATGGTGAACTTTAACTCCTCAGGTATCAATATTGCCAACACTTCAGAACTGAAACAAGAAATAGAAACGCTGCAGAGATACTCACTACACAGAACCTCTTTCAGAAAGAACCACCATCAATCTGAGAAGCAAGCATGCCACAACCGAGGCATCCATACTTCAGCCTGTAGCTTACCTCAGCATCCATCTGCAATTCCCTCTAAAATAAACACCCAGTTATTCCATCATAGACCCAGATTTACAACGCAATCACTTATGTGTGTATTGGCTTGGAATGTCACTGTTATCAATCACTTCCCTTATTCTATCAAGGTGAGCAGGGGGGCTCAAACTGATTAAATGGATCTTCAGGAGCAAATGCAAATGACCAATTGTGGGGAAAGTGGCAGGGTGGCTTGATTTTTCCAACAGGAAGTCTTTTGCAGCTGATTTGGCTGGGGGGCATTTATATGGCTGCAGAGCAGGTTTGACTAAATGCTGTCAGAAGTAATGAGCTGGCAGACATCATAAAGCGCTCCTATGGGACTAATAGATGGTAGTTGGTGATGTGGCAGGATGAGGGCAGAAAGATGATCCCCCTTCCCTTCCACAGCGGCAGCAGCTGGCCACAACGCTAACACACACCCTGGGCTGCACACACAAACTATACCTTTCACAATAAACATGAAAGACTGAGCTCTGGCAGGACAGTCCAGATTTACTACTGCATAGGCTAATGATGGATTACACTCTGATTTTCCATCCATTCTGGTCTTAACAAGTTATTTTCATTTCCTGGCAGCCAAACCTGATCAAGTTTTGATTTCTCATTTTTATTTAGAGAATGTTTTTAATGCATTCAGTGTCAAAACTGTGACATTCTTTTAAAAACACTGTGAGACTGAAAAATAACAAGCAGCAAAGCACAAACACTGGTGGATGTACTAAGTCAAATTGTTTAATTTCATGTAACTACTTCTACTCCACATTTCAGAGGTGACTAGTGTACATTTTACTCTACTAAATTTCTCTGATGATGCCAGAACCTGCGTCCTGCTCCTGGTTGCTACAGCCGACTACACTGCTACTGTTACTCCCCCCTTAAGCTCTGGTATACCAATCTTTCCTGAATGACATAAAACACATCACTTTCATCACAGGAACTTAACATCAGACACCTGATTCGAAAACTGTATTCTTTGAAATACAGGTAGATTTACCAGGCAGTGATAGGCATAATTAGCACCATGTGAATTCCTAGAGTGTATATGTAAATGTCATGAGAGTCCCACATTCTAAGCTAAATAAACTAGTTTAAAGCCTCCTTGAATGAGCAGGAAAATGCATTACCACAAGGCTGAAAACAGGGCTGTCAGGTTTCACAGAATGGTCACACTACAATCATAGTTTGATCTGATAGAATATGATGCATTGCTGTATATTAAACTACCCAAAAGTAAAAAAAGAAATTATTATCAGTTTATCCTCAAACAGCTACAGCAGCAAAATACAACATGTTAATACAGCAGTAACCTTAATCCAAAAACATCAGATATCATAGTAAAACACCGATTGGGACCATATCATTGCATTATAAGAGCTTTTGCTTTTAAAATGTAATCTTTTGCTGCTGATACTTACAGACTTTTATTTAGATCAGTATTTTAAAGGAGAACTTTTGCTTCAAATGTTTTCACAGCAGCATCATGCCTCCTCCTCCTGCTTATCGTTCATGTATTGGAACCTCAGCTGTACTTACTCCTGGACCGCTTTTCCTGCTTGGCCCTCAGACATTCATCAGAAAGTGACACAGTGACAGTTTCATTTGGCAGGGGAGAAAGTCTAAGACAATTTACAGACAAGCCCTAATTTGGATAACTGTTTTTTCCCCCCTATGGCTATTACATGTTGAGCAGAGTGTCAATCACCGGCCCAGGGCAACATACCTCTTGACAATTACCCCAGCGCTGTACAAATGTTGCTCCACTTAATGCTCCATTTAATTAGGTGGTCTTGACCGAGGAGCACAACAACAGTTGGGATTCAAACCACAGCACAAGAGGAGTAACATTATAAAAAAGAGATAAGCAGAGAAAAGTGCAATTTATTCCATTTATTACTAATCAATTGTATTGCCTGCTGAAGAACTGCTAAACAATTCAAGGTGATTCTTCACTACATTAGTCTGTGTGTGAAAGATAAATCTCTTAAGACGGTGCCTGTATGCTGTGGAACGGCGGTTGTTCATCATTCCTGCTCAATGTGTTGATGTTCTCCCAGCCTGCATCCATCAGCTGATAGAAATGTAACTGACAGAAAGCAGTCACAACCAGTAGATCAGTTTGTATAATTACACATGTATCAATGCACATTCCTGCATCTCTTTTGCTTATTACATTTGTGCTCTGTGTCTGTATGTCTGTTTGAACCGTTTCTGTTTATTTGCTGGAACAATGGTTATGCTGCTTTGATGGCCAGGGCTCTCTTTATAATCTTGCTGAAATTTTAATTTAAAACCTTGATTTGTCCTTCTACTGTAAGCACCATCCTCCCTTATTGAACTCCTGAGCAGGACAGAAATTATTAAATAGGGGGAGATACCATACTTGGGACAGTGAGTGGAGCTGCTGACGCAATAGACTCCTGGAAGGGCAAGTTTCTTGCTGGCTTTCTGCAGCATCCGTACGGATTTAATGGGACCTTTTAATTAAATTGGATTAAGCTATAAAAGGGCTCAGGCAGCTATTGATCTACCGCACACTTTGGTTTACTCTGAGAAATTATTATAGAGAGGGAAGAAAAAATATCATTTTAGAATGATCTGAATTTAGCTGAGTAATCAATGACGAGCTCTGACTGCACTGTAACAAGTATCAAATGTTCCCACTTAATTGGAAAAAGCTCCATTAGAGTACTGATCCCGTTCCTAACAGTCTCAACCTAGACATGAAATCACCCAGGAAGGATTGGATAATAAGCTACATGCTGTACTAAATGTATGGTTGTATGGTTGGTCTTCTAGCTGAAATTGGTTCACCATCAGGGGGTGCAAATATCCAGCTCATGATCTGATTGTAAAAAAAGCCCAAATGCTTACATACAATAGATGTTTGCTGTTGTACACACTTGGCCATATTCAGAAAAAAAGAAGCTACATTACAATGACGCTGGGGAAGATCTCTGTTTATCTCAAACACACTTTCTGTCATCCCCAGGATGAAGGGACCCCATTAGACATAATGTTGAGATTTGGGTTTAAAATTTTAGATTATTGACTTTTCTGAATTGTAACATAATCTTTCAGGAGAAAATTGAGATGCATCTATCCTGATTCGCTCTCTATTTAAGTGCTCTGTCTCCTTTTTTTGGTCGTAATATGGCCTACTAATACCACATCTATCTATTAACTGGTTTCTACAAAAGGACTGATATTTCCTCGGAACATCTCAAATGATATAACAGCTTTTGATCCTATAACATTGAAAGACATTATAGGTAAATAAAGATAAATATTCATCCCACTTGGGAAGACGTTTCTCTGACAACAGGTGTGTAATTACACTCTACAACTGTCTGAACAGAGGATAAAAAGTGCGAAAAGAAAGACGGAGGGAAACATTCCCCTGGTTCATCTGCAACAGCTGCTGCCTCCATGCTCTGTCTGTCCTAACTGTATGATGCCTATTTGCTCCTGTGAGACTCCCAGGTACTGGGAGGCGACGACGCACACTAATGGGCTCTCAGTCAAACAGAGAAAAGCAGGCTCCCTTTGAGACAGCAACTCAAGTTTAGTACCAGCTTCATTCTTCATTAAGGTAAATCTTAAAGACATAATTAATGACAGTGAGTTAAAAAAAACACTGCAAGAGTCTATATAGCAAAGTTCAGAGTGGCTGAAAAAGGAGTGATACACATTACCAAATGCATTTCACTGATGAAGTGTTTACTAATGTGTCCATGTCTCTGAAATTATTAATATTCCTCTTATATAGCAAATTAATTAATCAGAATAAAATCTTTTTTCCCCCACAGAATCAGATTAAAATTTCATGCACTTCACATTCAGCAAAGAGGCGTGTCTAAGACAGGTTTTGGCAAAACAGTATGGTCAGAATGACTCAGTCTTCCTAGTTTGTCTTTAGTACAAAACCAGTTATTAAATCAGGCCTATTAAATCAAGTAACAGCCATGTTTTGGACAGCTTACCTCTGTGCAAAGAAGGTTCAGGGCAGTGAAGTCCCATTTCTTTGCATGGGCAATGTTGTATCTCAATATTGCATCCTGAAGTGGAGAATAAGCAATTGTTTAATAAAAGAAGAGCATTTTTACACATAAAACTATGTGCACACACAGATTTAGAATCACAAAGTCTTTTTCTCACAGGTGACATTGCAAGGTATATTGTTGCAAACTCTGCCACCGTGTGGTTGCTACTGGAATAACTTTTCTATACATCATATATTTCAATTTTATTAAAAACCTAATATATAAAGCATTATGTCCTAACTGTTTTCACCTTCCATCCAGACTAGGTTGCCTTTTCTAATACTATACCTCACTATAAGGATGACAAAAATATTTACAATTTACAACTCAGAAAATGTGAGTCTCACATTTTACTGTGGATGGGAAAACTAAACTTTGTACAGTCTGATCCACTCCCTAACCAGATGATTTTGTTGCTTGGTGACATAAAGAAAAACAGAAGTCAGTCATCTGTTTTTCTTGGTTTTTGTTTATCAGTGGGATTCAGATCACAGACAAATGTCATTTCACATGTAAAAAGCTGTTCAACGACTTATCTGTCTAAAAGAGAACTCACAACCCAGCACAGTTGTCTTACCCTCACATCCAGAGAACTTTTGAACCCTCCCTGCAAGGCGGTATGGATCAGCTCCCATCGACTTTGGACACCACCTCCATCCTACATGACACAACCAAAAACAAGACTGCATCCACTAGAGTGTTCCAACAGCAACTAACCCAGATGTACCACACTGGCATGTTTTCACAGGCATGCAAAGCTGTGTACCTCAGTCTCCATAGGAAACAAATTCTTCTCTGAGCAGGGCATCTTCACTGACAGATCATCCCACACATCTTTGAATTTGGTGGGGTATGACACAGGGACTTCTCCCTCTCGGAGGAGATCTGTCTGTAACAGGGAAACAAAATGTCTTTACAGGTTACTGCTGTGTGCCAAAAAGATGCTTAAGGTAACGGCTCATCAAAAATATTCAACAGCTGACTTGTAAAACATCTGAAACTTAGGACATGGTATGGTAGATGTTGGGAAATTTTGTCTGAATTCAAAATTAATTAGGACATTACCATAAAGCTCTAAGACCTTTTCTTGAAACTGAATACATAAATAATTGGCACAAAAGCTTGACACTTGTTTTATCTAACTCATATGTTGCTTTGCTGGCTGACTAAACAACTGCTGAAAGCTGTCCTAATTTCACTGTAGAGATGTGAGCTTCTTAAAACAGTAATTAAAATCCAGTATTTTTGTGATTCAAGGGGTTATAGGGAGAGTTTAGCTTGGGTGGCAGCACTGACAGTGCTCCTGTGAGACTCATAGTGGAAACAGTCTGATGGGAGCTTTACTGACAAGAGGCCCAGAGGGGATCATGGGGGATAGCTCAACCCTACCTAGAACTGTCTTCCTTTTTCTCATCCCCATCGTCTTTATCTTAACAGCCTGCTTTGCATTCTCCCACCCAATTTTCTTTGTACTGTTCTCTCTTATGAAATGAACAAGCGTGGACATACAATGCAATGCCCAGCCACATCAACGTGTACTTTCTTTTTATGGTTTCAGTATTCTTCCTAATATACCACATACAAAGACTATATACAGAACACTGTTGACTCACCCTGACAGCGATAGTGTGGTTAGGCACTACTTTCAGGTGAGACAAAGGAGGGGCACATTGAGGCATTCTGTTCAGCTCATCTATTGGCGTCCCCAGCCAGCCTCTGTCCATGTTATGCAAAGCGAATGAAACACTACACAAAACAAGAACAGAACAGCTCAGTGTACAACACTATTACTAAAGGACATTGTGAATGTAGAGAAGCTAGGACACAGAAAACAGGAAAGGTGATTCAATTTTCATAAAACTGACACAGAAAAGAGTAAATATTCAGAAGTACCTGTTGAAAAGTGCGCTTGTTTGGCTTCCAGTTAAGTCCTGGCTCATATCAAATGAACTACTGCATTCTGCTATCGCAGCATCCTCCGGTCCTGTGGCGACCGGATGGATTCTGTCTTTGGCTGAACATCCAGAATCAGAGTCTTTGAAATTCTGCTGAGACTCCGTTAGCTGAGTTTTTGCAGATCCAGAGTTCACTGAATAAGCACTGCCATCATGATCCTTGTCTGCAGAGTTGTTGACAAGTATGGTTTTACATATGGGGCTGTCTGGACTCAGCATCTCCACATCACTGGGTGTACTTACACCCTTCCTCGGACTATTGCTAAGACACAGGGTGAGTTTTGGATTCTGAGAGTGTGCAGCAACACAGGTTGTTTTAACAGGATGAGGCCCGGGTGAACTGGACCTCTTAGATTTCTGCCCATTAGAACAGTTTGTTTGAACTGTGTTACTTCTGCCGCCTGTGAGGACTGATTCATCCAGACCACCTGCAGGCCCACAGTCCATCAACTTTTGAGATGTTGCATCATCTTGTGTGTTCCCTGTTACAACACAGTCTTTTGCTGCATCATGCTTTTCAGCTCCACAGAAGAGTTCGTCTTTTCCATCATTCAAATTAGTTCTTGAAACATCAGTCTTTACATCTTCTGGCTTGACATCAGAAGTCACACTGCAACAGGACACAAAACAAAGTGAGAGAAGACCTTGTTAGCTGGTTGAATCTACAAACTGTGTGATCATTGTAATGCATCTTGCTTTTTCCCAGTGAGTTGAGTATATAGAGCATATAGTGAGTAGCTAGTGAATAATGATAAATTGACTGTTTTACCTTCCTTGAGAGTCCATTACTTCATCCATCTTTGACTGGTCAGGCGAGATGAATCAGGTCTAGCAGCTTGAGAAAGAATAACATTAAAAGTTGAAAAGCATTTATGATGCCTAAATGACGCATGAACAATTAGGATACAGCCACATTATGTCCGGTCTTATGTATCAAAGAACTTCAAATAGAGACAAATACAAATCGTTGTTTACATGTGACCCTCTGGCAAGGAGAACCACTAAAACTTGAAGAGGTGTTTTTTTGTTTTTTTTTAACTTTTCTGTACCAATTTCTCAGGTCGTGCTACTGGCAGCTCGTCGGTGTGAGCTGAGGTCTTAGCTTCGCCCTGAGCCTCTTGCCCGAAGCACTAGTTTCTGGGAGTAATTTTGTAATACACGGCAGACAGCACATCGCCAAGAAAAGCTGGCAGATTCCACAAAGCTACAATGAGCTAGCTAACTAGCAACCCAATCCAATACTTATGACATTAAAATCACGATCAAAACAGTTTCTCAGCCACAACAGTATTTTTCCCGAGAGATTTGGTTAGTGCCTCTCTACCTTGATCGGAACACATTTTGCAGCACCGAAAAAACAAGTAATTCTTAGCTAACTTAGCTCTTATTGGCTAAAAATCTAAACGTCAGCTTTTATTCGCTAGCTCCGATTCTTGTAGATAGCACTAGCATAATTCAGCCTAATCAAGCTAGCAGTGCTGTCTCCATTAAAGCGAAGAGATTGAACTTACTGTCATGTCCCTCTTTGTGTTAGACTTCTGCAACTGATGCATTACCTAATTATTTATTTATTTTCACAAACAGCCATTTCTCCCTGACCACAAATCACTCCAAATCTTATCGTCCAGTTATTGGTTTACTTTAACATCGTTGTTGTAGGCATCTCCTGCACCTTGACGGCAGGAAAACCGTGAGCCAATCACAACATTCTTCTTGGGATAGAGGCGGGATCAGGAGTTGGTATTCCAGTAACTAGGCCAAAAAGGAGTTTACTGTCGTGCAACCGTTAAAGAGGAATGACTACAATAGGTACGGTAAGAAAAGTACCTATGTAGAAACATGCATCCATGAACTTTGACTGTCGTAACATTACCATTGCGCACCAGTAGCTTCCACATTGTATTTCATGTTTTTTTGTTTATTTGTTTATTAATGTATTCAGTTACTGTAATTGTTGTCAGTAATTGGTCATTTTACTTTGAGTTGTATTGAAATGCACCTATGCAATGTATTAATGGCAAGCTGGTAAGTGGCGCTTTACATGTAAATGGACAGAAGTACTCCATGATTTTAATGTTAAGAAGTGAAAGTTGGTAGTAAGACTTTTTTTTTTTTTAGGTTTTTCTGATCTTATCCCATAGATAACACTGGGGAACACAATTTTTGTTGAGTTAGGTCTGACAGCTGTTTTTAACTAATTTTTGGGTGCGGAATCCAAAACCCTGATCTCAGTTTTTCTCTATCACGTCAAGTTTTTGAACTATAGCGTCCCCGTTTTCTTAAAACATATGAAAAATACTGTACTTAACAGATATGTGCTTGTTTTATAAAAATTTTCAAATATTGACATACAATGAAATATGAAAGAAACAGGCATGACTGCAGTGTTTAACAGTATTATGTTTTTACAAAGTATATGGCTACTGTAATTCTAATTGTGTGCAAGTAGTTAAGGTAAAAATTTACATTTATAGCTCTTTCTGGAGTGTTCAACTTGAGGACTATGATGCTCCAACAATAGTCAGCCATCATATGTACACTACTACTACTACTACTACTACTACTCCAGCTAATCAGTGGAATTTTGCTTATCTGGAGGGTAAGCTGTGGAGAAAAAACTTGACGTGCTAGAAAAAAACTGACTGCAATTTTGGAATCAGCATGCCAATTTTAGTTTTAATCAGCATAAAAATCTAACTCAACAGAAATTTTTTTTCAAATTGTTCCCCAGTGTAATTTACAGTCAATATAACAGTAAGAACAAGACAACAATGTTTATTAAAATATTTCATTCTTGACAGTGTTCATTTTTTTCTGAATTTGAACATCAGAGAGATCATTTGCTACACAAGAAATTTGATACTGAAAGTGCAAAAGATAAAAACAGACAGATCTGATTACGTGAGAATAGAATGATGATTAATTCAGTCTGCTATGGCATCAGCAGAGGAAGTTGCTGCATATTTCTGAGGGAGGACTGCACACTCTGTGGAAGCAGGGAAGAAAGTTTCTCTGCAATGCTCCTTATGAGAAGGGCTTCACAATCTTCATTGAGATGTAGTTCTGTGAAAATGGAGCAAACCTCAAGATTAACTCAGATTGCAAAATATTGAGAAATAACAATACTTTCTATTAGAAATATGTAATTATTCAAATAAATGCATGCAATACAGAAAATAAAGTAATCTTACTGGTAGGGAGTAGAACAGGATCCCTAAGAACAAGATAACCAGCAGAAGGATAATCGTTAAAATGAAAATCCATTTGAACCTGCGCCAAACTATGAACTTCATGGTCTTGCAAGGGTTTGTAAACCAGAAGAATGATGTGTCAGGGCGGCTGTTAAATGGAAAAAGACAGCAACATTTAGTACTTCATTCAGTTCATACAAACTCATTTTGTTTTAGATTTCAGATTTTTTACTTGGGCTGATCCAGTTTGGGATTCATGTTTGGCTCGTCTCTGCCTTTCCCAGCGGGTCTCTCCTCCTTTTCCTTCTCATCAACTATTTCGAGTGTCATCTCTACTTTCCCCTGTGAAAATTCAAAATGCAGCTTTAAAAAGAAATGAAATCTAAGAAATGAAAAAAACTTAACCTGGGACTGTGCTGTGAACATAAACGTACACCAAGGACACGTTTCCCATCCTGCTCAATCGCACATGGCCACCAGCCTCGGACAGACTTCTGGGAGAAAAGTGAGTTGGGAGGTGGTTTTTTGGAGGAAGCTGAGCTCGTCAACCCTGGCAACATCTTTAGGCTGCACTTTTCTGGGCTCTTAGCAGGAGGGATCAGATTTAGAAGATCCAGCTCAACTGAACCTGTTACAAAGATAAAGATGATGATGTCTTTTTATCATAGATTTTCATGGCCTGTCTTTTGTAAGTTTGTCACAATATAAAATGAGATCAATAACAATGCTCTATTACCCAAGTAATCATCCAGGGAGAATTTGTCATTGTCCCATATCTGGATGCTCAGTTTAGGAGGAATCCTAAATTCAGTTTTGTCCAGATTCCAAAAGTGTTCCTGTAAAGAGGCAGAAACTTTTTAAAATAATTTACCTGTCATCATACCGTTGGAGTAACACTAAGCATGTGACACTTTGTTCCCACTCCATGATCTCACTCACTTTCCTCGACACAACACACAGCTGCTCTGCAGGCAGGTAGTCAAATTCAAAGATGAACCTCCAGTTGAAATTTCCGTCACCATCCAAGGATCTGTAGTGGACATCTGTCTTCTGCTTATGCTCCTCCATACCTGGCATCCATCTAGTAAACAAAGTAATGTTTGATTTCTGAGGTAAAACATATGTCAGCACAAATGAAAGCTTCACGTAAGAGACAGGACAAGTAACATACCCTTTGACATAGATGTCACTCATGTTTTCTCCAGTGATGCTTGTTTCGTCCAAAGTAACATCAGTTGTGTTCCAAACAATGGCTCGCAAGAAGTACCTGTTTTAAATATAGAGTTATGTTTTATCCTTGGATATACTGCAATACATTTTTATTTTGTCAAGTGTCTCTTACTTCTTGGCTTTGCGTGGAGTGATGTGACAAGGAGGTCCTGGCAAACCAAGATTCTTGGGGAAAATGTCGACCCACATTTGAATTTTTCCCTGCATTTGTGGAAAAGGATGACTTTTTAAAACAAGGCTACTATAGAACAACACCAATATGTGAAATTCACAGCATTATGTGTACACATGATTTATGACACTAAAAAAAATGAATGCAGTGTTACTGCTGTCGTTTAAACCTGGGACAGGTTGGGTTGGTGGGAGCTGCACAGAGTTCTGGTCTCCACATGCTCTGGTACCAAGCCCTGGTTTCTTAGGACATGCAGGGCCAGCCTCTCTGTGGCTGGGCCCAGGTGTGCGTGCATCACAGCATTTGCCTCTGCAGAGGGCATTGCAGATCACAAGAGTCAAGGAAGAAATTATATTTATTTTGCAGTTGTTACAGAAGTTGCAAAAAATATATTAGAACATTTGAAAATAACAGTACCAAAGTCTTGCAGATTGTACTGTTTTCCCGAGAAGGTGAGTGAGCTGCCGTCTCCCTCTGTGCGTGGAGGAGGGACACCTCTCACCGTGGCCACTCGCTGGAGAATCTGAGAAGGCTTCAGCTGGTCTCTCCACTGATTGATTCCTGAACTGCAAGAAAATTGTAGCTCTGTAATTCAAGCACATCAAAGAAAAAATTTCTGGCCCTACACTGTAGATGTGGCATTGATTGTGTATGTAAATACACAAGCAGTGCGTACTTACACACAGTAAGTCTGTGGCAGGCCACAGCAGGACCTGAAACGAGACAGCAGCCTGTTCTCCAAATCGATGACCGTTTCTCCAACTTTTTCATCCCTGCTCAGTAAGTCATAGTCATACACAGCAATCTTCAGGTCCTTGTCTTGAGGTATGAAGCAGGACAGCTCAAACATCCTGGACAAAAATGTAGGATACCATATTATGCCTTTGTCACTCAGCTAAGTCCCTGTCCAAACTTAAAACTGATGTTAATCATTTTAATTAATACAAAATGAATAAAAAGTTCTGTAAGCGGTACATATATGGCTCTCTTACCTCCCAAACTCTGGATTAAGGGTGTTTGGTTTATAGTTATCTCTGTCATCCAGTGTTTTCCTCCCCAATATAATCTTAATGTATGGGTCACACTGAAACATACAACAATGATTCATCTTAAGAAGCTCTAATCATTAATAATCAATCAATTGATAAAGATATGGAGCATGGTTGTTACTGAAATCATTTTTACTAAACCAGAGTAGCTGTTCAGTTGCTTCATAAAACTCACCATGCCATTTGTATCCTTTGGCTGCAGATCGATACAGCGCACCACATAAATCCTGACCAGACATTCCTGAGGTCCACTCTCAGGAAGCTCTCTGAACTGGCGGGGAGGAGCTGGCACCCCTGGGTCATCAGACAGTGGGTAAATCTTGAACGATCCCTGAATATCACCAGGGAGTACATAGACATTAGTCATATTATTTCTATAAGCCAACTGCACTTAAAAAAGGACATTAAATCCAACAAATTAAGTACTAGATATTTTATTTCACAGACAAAATGTTACTTCATTCATTTACAGTGAGTCCACCAGTGTATGATTCTATGTACCATTAAATTGATGTTGCATCTACATATTGACTTGAAATTTAAACTTTATAATTCAGTCAAAGTGGAGAAGTGTCTTCATATTCCTGAAATTGTAGATAACTCAGCTGGTTTTAGGGTTTTTATATATTTTTGCTGTTATTAATGATTTTATACACTTTCATCTCCGAAAGTACCACATACTGCAGCAAACAATCCCCTCAGACACTCTATTATTATTAAAATTCATCAATTATCCACCAGAGGGCAGACAGTGGCTAAGAAAAGAAGCTGTGCAACAGCAGTGATTTCCCTTGTCACAATTGTTCATGTATAATCATTCCTCATAATCTGCTTTCTTTACCTTGAACTCTCCCACCACAGAGGGGTCATCTTCATCATCCTCACTCTTTCCTCGCTGAAGTTTGAAAGTGCTGCAGAAATCAGTGAGACGCTGGAACTCTGCAACCGCTTCTAGTTCACTGTTGTATACCTGAAAAACAACACAAAACGACAAAATAAAACAAAATAACAAAAACTACATCACTGGGGGAAAAAAATTAGCTATTGTACTGTATATATCTGTTGTAATTTACTGAATTATCTGCTACACAAAACAAAGTCAAGCTTTCGAGCTCATAATACTTCATGCTATTTGGCAAAGTTCCCAAGTTTCTCTTGTTTTTTTATTCCAAAAACGAATTACTGAATCTTCCTAATATTTGACAGCCCAGCTCAGTATCTGAAAAAAAAATCTTCTTGTTGTTTTGGATTCATACCACTGCAAAGTCCTATCTACAAAACAGAGCTATATAGATTAAAATCAGTTTTTGTGTTTTCGCAATGTCGGGTAACATATCCTTACCTGTAATTTGTCATATCCTTTTTTCAGGTAGGGCCCACACTTTTCCTGATCTCCAACAGAGGCATAGAACTTACTCCACCAGTCTACTGCTTCTTCCTCCTACACAATGGAAAATAACAACAAACTTTGGCATTTTGAGAGATGCTTTCAGCTATCAGACAATGTGAGAAAACAGAAAATGTCACCTTTTCTGCCTGGATCTGCAAAATGGGATTCAAACAAAGAACACATATGAGTAAAAAGAAGCAAATGTTAAAATACTGTTTCCAAACTTTGGTACATGCATTATAATTATGTACCTCAGTTTTTACAATGGGTCTCTCCTCAATGTTTATGACAACATCTCCCTGGGTAGCAGCTATCATTGCCACTGCAAAGCCAATGGAAACAGGCAGGAAATAAATCTCTACTGCATGTAGCTGAGTGTGCATATCTGTCTGAGTCCATATGTGTGTGTATATACCTCTAGCAGACATGCAGACTTCATTGTTAATGCGATACGGATCACAGCGGAACTCTTCCAGACAGTTGATGGTGCACTGACCCACTACTGGTTTCCTACCAAATGGTCGGTGGTCAATGACCTTCAGCACAATTGGAGGAGTGTACATCTCCTCTTTGGGAAGAAGCTAGGAATGGAACAGAACATGTAAGAAAATATATAACATTTGACATAAAACACATAATGCAGTCTGAATATGTTGTCAAGAAAGTTTAAGGGTTAGTACCACTTTGAGTAGCATGACAGATCCAGGGAAGTTGGGGTTCTTTTTGAAGTTCCTGATTACAGCAGTTTGAACAATCTCACCACCACATTCCACTATCAAACTGGGGGAGGAAACTGTGGCCAACTGGTAGGTCTTCATGTTCCTCAAGCCCCAAGTCAAGACCTGGGATCAAAAAAACACATTAGGACCTTTAAAAAAACTAGTGTGGTTAGTTTGAGGTACTAGCATGGTGGTAGGTTATCAGAGAATGGGAGAACGGGAGTTAAAGAACAGAAACAAATCTCAGGGTTGGGCTGATCTTGTCTGATCATGCAGGAGGGAGGAATTTATAAGGGCTAGCAAAAGGAGTAGGACGACTTGATGGTGTACCTCAATCGCAGTGAGCTGCACTACGGGCCTGATGCCCTGGGGAACCATGTAGAGCTTCTCCCCCCTCCGAGGAGGCACCAAGGGCAGATCTCCTTCATTCACCTGGAGGATGAAAGCACAGCATTACCTCTTCAGTTCAGACTCATGAAGTCAAGTTACGGTATGTTTACTTTCTTTAGTTTCTTCTTTACCTTGTCTTTCAGTAGGAGCTCTGCTGCCAGCAGTGCCTCCCCAGCATTGCGACCTTTTTTGGTGACTGGGAACCACAGAAGCTTTGGGGTGACAGCTACACTAGGGTTCAGTTTCACAATGGGGGGGCACATACAGCGACCCATGGGCTCATCTTTACCCTGGTGAACGAAGTACAGCAGCATACAAAGACTGAAATGAAATAAACCTTAGATACATTTCTAAAATTAAATATTATGTGTTCATGTAATTTTATCAGATGTTCTACAAAATATATATGTACAACATACAACTTGATCACTATCGTACAGCTCCAACACCACGTCAGGAGGGTTTCGGGCAACAGTCTCTGGGTCTCCGTAGATTTCAATGTCCTCAAAGATAAGAGTCTGATCCCATGTGGGGTTCAAGGTAGCTCTTATGACTTCTGTGGTCTTACTCACATGTAGGAATGACACATGGGCGTAGGGATCTGCATGGACCAGGATAGTATTTTAGGAGACAGCCTATGTGAACCAGCAATTTTTCTTGTACATCCTGGGTACATTTATGTATTATGATTTATGCTTATGCTTTTTCTGGTTATCCTGAGAAACAGCTTCTCAACTTTATATTTTACCTGAGAAGCTGTCTTTGTCCATGGCACAGAGATTCCTTGCCTGATACACGTACACTCTCAGATGGTAAATGTAAGACCCTGCAGGGGGTAAACCTTTGTGTAACCACCGAAAACAACATAATCTCACAGGACAGTTGCTGATTAGATGTTTTTAGCTTTGATTCATTGTTATCTTGAATTAAAACCACTCAGGAAGTTTTGAACAATGATGAGTGACCAAAAATCAACTTTATCTGATCCAATTACTCACGGCTAAAGTGGCAGGAAACAGTGGGTGTGTTAGCACCAAATACTTTGGCTGCATCCGTTTTACTGGTTTTCTCATCAACATCGACTCCCTGTTAACAGAACGGAGGGTGAGGTGCTCAAAGGAACCCGACACAGCAAACATTTGAGCAAAATTGCAGAAAAATCGGACAAAAAAGCTAAGAACCAAAATAAACTTCCCAAGTTATTTGCCAACATCTGACAGGAAAAGGAACACATGCAGGAGAATAATGAGGGGATATGACTCAGATGGCATAAAGTAACTCTTGTTGCCATGACAACCGGCTCACTGGGGGACATTTAAGAATACAGCACACATTTAGCAACATCTCTCAGGGATTCAAGTAAGACTCACTAATGCCCCTTCTAGTCTGAATATGGCAGAGGCACCGATACGGTCTGATGGGACCATCTTTCTTCTCCAGCGGCGGCGACGGAATGTGTCAGAGGTTCGTTCCTTCCTGTGGAACTTCCAGCCAATCAGGGACGAGTACTCCCAGCCTTCCCCTGATTCTCGCCTCTGTGGAAGTGACAAGGACAAGAGAAAAAATAGACAATGGGAAACATTACATCTCTCAAATGATTTCTTGCTCTCCTGCAACCTCTGTCTCACCTCAGTCGCAACTGTTTTATCAGATATCTTCTTCCGTGGTCTCACGAGTCGCTTCCTGCGATGCACATGGTACATTTTTTCTGCCGCAACCCAGGATTTTGGTTTATCATCAGGAGGAATGGTGATTCCGTATTCCCAACCTAGGGTCAAAAGACACATACACACACCCACAGGCCCAGTTAGACTCACAGGACAAGAAAACGCGATGAAGGTACAATTCTGATCACATGTTTCAGTTCTAGTTTTCATGTTACCTCTCTCATCTACTGCTCTGTTACTGTCAAAGCTCCAGTCATCCTCCCATACCCATCCAGGTGGGCATTCAAACTCTCCTGGGCTTTGAGCTTTTTCTCCATTCTACACAACACAGACACATTGTTATTCATTTATATAATGTATAGCTGTATATTTGAAACATTTAAAAACTAAAATTAATTTGATTCCATGTTAAAAAGCACAACATTATTGATAGTTTAAGCAAATATCATCATGCACAGGTTTTTAGTTGTACTACTTCTTGCTCTTTTTTTTGCTCTCTGCCAGTTTCAGAGCCAAGAATTTGGCTCTAAATCCACAAAATGTTAACTAAGTTAACTGGATCATGACCAACTTTGTCTATTTTGAGGTTTTAGATGGACAAGTATTCAAATTGATGACAAAAATCGCTGATGGCAGCACTAATGGAAACTACACATCACAACCAGAAAGACTCTGGGTCACATCCATTCTCTCTTTATTTACGTAATTGTGACCACACAGCAACCCACCTGTCTTAAATAAATAATAGCACAGGAAAAACTGATAGCAATGGAAACTAACATGAATAAACAGGCTTTTGTCCTGTTATCTGCCACATTTTTCACATAGCGTCCCAAAAGTTAAATGGATGTTGTGTGCGTGCATGTATATTTGTGTGTGTGCAGGTGAGAACAAAATGCCATACCACGTCTGTGTAGGGCTCGGCAGCGGGCTTCCATTCCCCACCAGGGAAACGGGTTTCATTCTGAAAAATCTCATCTATGAACTCTGTGTGGCCAGCATCTGCTTCTGTCAACAGACTTTAGAAAACACCACCAAACAGTTGATGACTGGAAAGTTTTGTGACTCAGACAGTAGTTATGAAGGACTGTGATAAACAATGTTAAACAGCTCAGGGAGACAGGCTTCAGAGAGCTAAAATTATTTAGATAAGCCTCAGTGGGAAAATGTAAGCACTTCAGAAATAGAAGGCACTCAGGGAGGGAGGCCAACCTCCTTAAACCAAAACAAGGGCTGATGCTGAAATTCCTTTTCATTTCCTGTGATTGTGTTCATAATGGTTCTGTGTTGTGGCTGGTACAAGCACTGATTTATGCCACTGCCAATTAACAGAAGCTGAAGCTGAAATGTGAGCATGACTATAGAGCATGTTCATGTTCATGTAGCTGGATGGGTGGGGCTTCTTAGGAACCGGTATTATTGTGGTGGCTTTGAAACATCTGGGGACAATTGCTTGGCTCAGGGAGATCCATGAGGACACCCTTGAGTTCCTCGGCACAGTCCTTTAAAACACGACCAGGTATGTTGTCCAGTCCAGCTGCCTTGCGTGGGTTGATCCTGGAGAGGGTCCTCTTCACGCTGGCTGTGGACAGACACACAGCCTGCTTGTCCGGGGGAGGGGTGGTCTTCTGTGTCGGTGCGTTGCTTTGTGTTTCAAAGCGGCCAAAGAATTCATTGAGGCTGTTTAGCAAAGAGATATCACTGTTGCAGGTCAGGGGTGGGGGTTTATAGTCTGTGAGGGTTTGGATGCCACGCCAGAGACTCCGTGTATCTCTGGTGTTGCTGAAGTGTCCAGATATTTTCTTGCCGTATTGTTGTTTTGCTTCCTTGATTCCACGGGACAGGTTAGCTCTTGCTGTTGCTTGGCCTGCGGTGTCACCAGCCCTAAAGGCTGCGTCCCGAGCCCTCAGGAGCCTGTGAACCTCTCCTGTCATCCATGGCTTCTGGTTAGCATGAGCAGTGATTGTCTTGCTGTGAGTGCCATCATCAATGCATTTTGAGATGTATGCTGTGACAGCCTCGGTGTATTCCTCTAAGTGTGTGTTGGTTGTTGTGAGTGGCTGCCTGTTTGAAAATGTCCCAGTCTGTAGTGTTGGCCTCCTCTGGCCACACACGTACCTCCTTTTGTGTTGGTCCAATGGCTCCCACTCTGGGTCTATATGCAAGTCTCAGCATGATGGTGATGTGATCAGAGAGACCCAGGTGGGGGAGGGGGGAGGCCTTGTATGCTCCCGTGCATGTTGTGTAGACCAAGACCAAAGTGTTGTCTCCTCTCATTGGAAAGTTCACATGTTGGTGGAGCTTGGGCAATAAAACCTTTAACCCTTTAAAACCTTTAAAACCTTTGTGCATGTGTGAAGAGAGTCTTTTAAACTTACCTTCGCTCTGGGTCAACAAACCAGTCTCCCTCCCATTCCCATCCACGTGGTGGCAGGAAGCGCTCTTGTTTGAGCTTCACCTTTCCGGTCACATCAGAGAATTTATGGCGACCAACCAAGCCGGTAGTTCCCCACTTGCCAAGCACATGGGCCTGGTTTTCATACTGTGAAGAGAAAACAGTTATGTTTGGTTTGGGAGCAATAGCTCACAGGAAGTTGGTGTTGTTAGTTAGAGAAGCTACTTTACCATTTCAGCATAAACACTGAAGTTTCCCTCTGCAAAGCTGTTGAACTTCTTCTCATGGGCAGAGAGACCAAGCCACATGTTGACCCGCAGCTGAACGGGGATCTTCACACCTTTATTTTTGTCCATGGGGTACTGCCAAAAAATGAACAATGTAACAATGAAATAAATGTTTAAAAAATGTTGTGTTTTTGTACGTTGACTAGTTTGTACCTGCATGAAGACGGTCTGGGTCCGTCCACAGTGTTTGCCACGTCCCTGTTCGCTGAAGTCGGAGTACAGGATCTGGTTTGCTGGTACTCGCGCAAAAGCCACCCGCTTCTCTCCTCTTAACATCCAGATGATCACATCTGGCATGCTGTTCTGAGGCTGACGGAGACACACAGCATTTTACAGCATAAATACTGAAAGACATCTGACCACTTTACGTTATATCTTTACATAAGTATCATTGACATTTGTTTGAGCAACATAACATTATATTTTCCTGACCTCTTCCGCCAGCTGCTTGATTCGCTCCAACCAGTCTTCAATCTCACCAACAGTAGCCTTGACATCTGTGGCCTCTTCTTTCATGCGAATGGCCATCTGTGTGATACTGTCCACAGCAGCATCTCGCAGGTTTTTCATCTGGAGATCCAGAACAGTCACATTGGGCTGGCTCTCCAGCGCTGGAAGCTGTAAACTGTCAAAACTTTGTTAGCAAAAACACAAACAAAAGGTACAGAGCAATGGAGACAAACCCCTGGAAATGTACTGCACCTAAAAGAAATAACCACACTACAGTTTTCCATAATGATAAAGTTGGAAATGGAATGACTTCATACAAACCACAGGCCTCATGACGCATGTGTTGGGTTCCGCCTTACCTGTTAAGGTCCTCAATCATGTGGTTGATGAGTTTAAGCCAAATCTCTGCCAGACGTGTCTCAGGCACCTTGGCTATGATAGCTGTCTTTAAAGAGGTGAGGTGGGACTCCTAAAATAAATCCCAGTGACCAATAAAAGGACATTACTGAACAGTTCTACCAGTGCAGACATGTACAATATCCATACACTCTTCTAATATGCCACAGTGATTCTGACCAGTCTCTCTGCAATGAAGAGCAGAATGTTGACGGACTCCAGACGGTGACTGATGTCTTCCCAGTATGAAGTGAGAGTCACTACAGGCTTGGTGTCAGCCCAGGGCAGGTAATAGTAGCGATTACCTGTGGGACACCAAATAATTATATATCCTCTGTCATTTTAAACACCAGTTGTGAGGCAGACTGTACACTAAACTACTCAGTGTGATTCTCATTTGCTCTGGCTACATGAGCGGTTAATCACTGATTGACAGCAGGTAGAACAGTAGAACTACAGATACAGCGACAGATAATATATTCCATTGATAATAGTTATTTGTATGATATCATTTGAATATATATAAATATATTTAACAAGGTTGAAGTATATATATAGATACAGTAATTGCTTGCATCATTAAAATGTTAGACTCATGGACCAGAAAAAACATTTTGAAAATTATGAAATGAAATAAAGCTTAGAGTGCAGACTCTTTCAGACTGTCTTACCATCAAATACAGCAAAGCTGTACTGGGTGGTGGACGACAGAGGCTTGCAGGTGGAGTCCAGCTTGTTACCATAGTTACCAATGCTGACCTCAAACTGGATTGGCTCGCCAGGCTCTCGCAGCATGCACGCACTGTGGAACACAGCGCACAGAGAGAACTTCCTCCTGCGCTGGTATTTCTGCATTAAAAAGGGTATGACAACAATAGAAGTTTTATTCTGTCATTGTCAATTAAAATATCCTGTCTGTGTTCTTGAGCATACTGAGGAATAAACTATATGACAACTTACAGATTCAAAATCTCATGTCAAAATCTGTATGTTAAGGGTCACAATTTAAAATAAATGAATAAGGAGACAGCAGTGTACCTGTGCCACCAGGATGTCATCACTGGAGATGTCATCCACATTCTTTTCAACTTTTCCATCCAGCTGAGTGGACAACTCAACAAGGATCCTGCCCCTGTAGGCAACTCCTTCACCCTGAGATGGAAAAATGCAAAAACCTCATGAACACATCATCATGTAGTTGAATTGCTGCATGTGTCTACACACAGTGAACACGTTGCATTGAGTTCATTGGGTAAGCCTTACCTTTCCGAAGTTGAGTTCCTCGTATGGGTCTGGCAGGCCAGTAAATTCTCTTGGGCTACCGTAGAGATTGACATAGCAAGGCCCAAAAGCCGGGAGAAAACCACTCTCTGATGCTGCAGTGCTCACTGTAACACACACAAAAACACACACTCTGGTTAATAACCTAGACAGTGTCAAACCTTATAAAACCAATAAGGTGTATGAAAATAAGCACAAAAACAAATTGTGATGGTTCATAATTTAAAAGATACTTACAGATATATTATTAAGCTACAAAGTTTCTTTTCTTTTAATGTGAAACATAACACAACATGTACGTGACCATTTCTCACTTACAGTCAGACACTGTGTTGGTGTCAGCACGAGTGTCTGTTTTCAGTGAAAAAAAAAAAGAATTAAACACCACATTGCAATATCAAACATTTCAAACAATGTGCCATAGCAATCATTTTTAAAAATAGATTATACAATAACCTTCAATCTCTCCCCCAGAAGAAGACATGGTGCTCAGGTTTAAAAACGTTGTTCCTACGGCGTCATCCTTGGTCAGACGATCCCTGCCAAAAGGAAACTAGCATGTCAAATATTGCTTCGATGTTATTGTCAAATGTGCAGCTGTGTAGTGTATTAATAATTTGTTTAATGTACATGTATCTTGATGTGTATGAATTAATTTTAGGTCTTACCAGTCATACATGGTCACCTTGATGCGTTCACACATGGACGGGAACTGTCAATGCAGACAAAAGCAGGTGTTAATTTGTGCCAATAGTTAAATTTGAATCTGGATCTGGATCTTAATATATATCTTTCATACCTTGAATTGGAGATTGATGAGTTGATTCCACTCTGGATTAGCATTTTTCTCTATGATTTTGGTGCATAGCTAAAACAATGGAAATGTAATATATTATATATTATAATATTCACACAGTATGAACATTAAAACATTTTTCTTTTGCTGAATTATGAAACACCTTCTTCCCAGCAAAGCTGACTTCCACATATGGATCCACCAAGTTCTTCTTATCTCCATCTCCACCAAAGACTTGTTTCACCGTCTGAACAAAGGCATCATCCACTGCAATATAAAGTAGGCTCTAAATATTTTTTCTTCAATAGGATATACCATAAAGGTTACATGAATGTGTGGGCCATTTACTCTGTGGTACATCCTCAGCACGGTAGATTTTGAGGCTAAGTGTGGCCGATCGCATGGTGACACCAGCTGGCACCAAGAGGTTGCTTTCTATGTCGTCCTGCTCCTCACTTATCTCTTTTCTCTCAGTCTGAATGCAGAGAGGAGAGGAGAGGAGAGGAGAGGAGAGGAGAGGAGAGGAGAGTTTGTCATGGTTTTTCTGCACACTGGTGTGTAATCTGTGTCTTGTAAAACAAAAAGTTGCTGTTGAGTTTGACAGTCCACTCACCGGTGGCTCATCTCCAGTGCCCATAACAATTATGCTGACTTTCAGGTAACCTCTGGCCCCTGAGCTGGAGTCATCAGCATCACTCAGGAGGAGCCATTTCCTCATTATGGCATGACCTGGACATGTTACAATGTTCATCGAATACCTACATAGAAACTGCAAATGTTTTGCACCGATTTTGCATTATACATGGAAATACTGACCTGGTTCATCATAGATGTAGCCGACATCCAGCTGGGCAAGCAAGAAAAAAAATAATTAATGGAAAATTTGAAATCTGCCAACCTAATGGTGATAAAAGCCACAATCCTGCTATACTAAGTCCGACCTAGTGTGTGATAAATCACCACAGGTCCCAATTCAAAAATAATCAGATATAAAGCAGAGGGAGAACTTAAAAGCATTTGAATTGGCCTACCTTGAACTCTCCCATTAGACTGTCAGCTCTGAGGGAGAAGGAGTCATAAACCTGTCAAGGAAAACACAGCATCACAGCTTCAGCACATGTAGAAATTCCTTCTTAAAAGTATACTATATTTTGGAAAAAAAAAAAAAAACAACGCACTAAAAGGAGTTAAAAACACACCCGAAGACTAATGCTCTCATCAAACAGCTCCGAGGGTAGCATGTTAACATTGTAGAAAAACATCTGAGGGACAGAAACAAGACATAAATCAATAAGTATTTCTCTTATCACCATATCCATGACACATTTTGTTATCAGACACCCTGTTTGTGACAAACATTATAGGACTTACAATGTAATAAGCTTAGATGCTTTGGGAAAAACTGAGACAGGAGAAAATGAATATGAGAATTAGATTAGATACAAGAGAAAGCTGAAGACAGTGAAAGTTCCACTGTCATCACCTACGCAGATAAAGACAGAAATACTCCAGAGGGTTATTAAAGCTAATGAGGTTTTAGTGGCAAAGAGAGAAAACAGGAGGATGTTATACAGATGAGGAAGATAAAAAACAAAAGTAAGTGATCACAAAAAAATGTCTAGTAAAGTAATTTGAGGTATTTCATTGTGCTGACTCATTACCTCGTCAAAAAATGGGTTATTTCCTCTTCTTATTCTAGTCCTGTGGGTCTGTCCACATACATTCACCTTAACCACTGGCTTGACGTTGTTGCCAGGCAGTTGTCGACCCTCAATGACCCGAACACGAATCTGAACAATGCAATAACAATGAGGAAGATGTGCAAACAGTGGTAAATTTACCTGGATCCTTTATGAAAAGGTGCTTTTGATTCATTTTGGCTCAACAAATCCAAAATTATTCAGTACAGACACAAAGCCGTTTACAGGAAGAAAAATATTTTCCCGCATAGTCATATGCGTAAAATTGTTCACCTAGATGCAAGGGTGTTCACATTTTCAATACTCTGCCATAAGGTATGGTTGTTATAATTCACTTATATGATCTGGTGAATCCTGCTGTCATTGTGGAACTGTTGGGTGTAATTAATAGTAATGAGTGTGGTCTAGACCCACTCTGGTTGTAAAGTGCCCTGAAATGACTTTGGTTGTGAATTGGCACTATATATATAAAATTGAATTGAATTGAATTCATGTGATCAACAACAAGGATTCTCTTCTATTTTGTGCATTTGTGATTATCCATGAAGAGAGATATTGAAAGTCAATTCAAAACAGTACCTGGAAGTCCTGTGGCTTATTGGCCAGGGCTCTATGCCTCTTGCGGTTGAGACGGAGTGGCTTGTGTTTCCCAGGCTGGTTTGAAGGAGTGGGAACTCCCGGAACTCCCCCTTGCCCTCCCTCCTCCACATCTGCCTCCCCCTCATCAGTGTCATCACTGCCTCCTAATCACAACATTATTTAAATCAATATACCAAATACACTATGTATTTCTTAGTTTGATAAACAGACAGTGAGTATCCTTTAAATGTAGTAGGACGTAGGTTTTTCTGGTGTGTGTGTGACTTTGTCTAACGTATCAGTAAAACTGCTAACAACATGGCAGACACTTTGAGGGTTTGAAACATAATCAGAGCGGATATACCTACAAAACCATGTTTGATTCTATTAGAGGAGGTCAGTTCTATAAATACAAATGGGCAGGCTATAAGAGGGAAGACAGGAATCCACATCTGGTATGAGAGTGGTTCAGTGACTTGTTATCTAGTGTTACAAATGAAAAAGTAATGCATAACACTGGGAAAACCTCTAAATGCATTTAGTAGTAGAATTTTATAGAAGTTTTGGCTTGCATACATAATACAGTGACTGAGAGGGTGTGTGTGCTTGTTGATTAATTCATCTTTGTGTTTATTGTTGGCTTATTATTGTGACTTGAAATACCCCAGGAAGAATACTAACATCAATGATTATATCAATATCAATAGCTGACTGTCCACTTACCAGCATTCACACGAGACATGTCTCCGTCAGGCTGATCATTCAAGTTCAGAGGAGCATTAGCAGGTGGCTCATAACCAATGAGCAAATTTATGGTTGCCTGAAAAAAGAAAATACTCTTACCAATTAGCATAATCAGCTCAACTTCATGTGTATGATACTCGATGAGCATGGCATTTAGTAAATTCAAGTACTTCCTGTCTAGCTGTATAGATAACAGACATCAGCTGATAGCCCTGGTTATAAAATTACAAAAAGTGCAATTTACATAAAAGTGTCATTCACCCCAACAGGCTGTTGTTTCTCATTGAGCAAGGGTATGTTTTTGGATGGAAGTGACTTAAGCTGACCACTGGCCAAGTCTCTCAGAAAGATTTTTGCAGAACCAATGAACCTGAAAAGCAATCACACACATTTTCCATTGGTTGGTTAATCATACATCCATTGGTACATGAATCATAGCAGCTGGCGGGACATAAATTATTTGTTTGAAAAGAAAACAATGATGAATGCTTGGAGAAGCAAAGGATGCTTTGGTTACACGTGATGAACTTGTACAATTACCATGGTAGTTGTTTGTGAGTTGTAGTTGTTCATTGCTCTGGATAGCTAGTTGACCGTTTCCACTTCCCAATTTCACTTCTTCAAATATTATGACAAAACGAGCAGCAACATCTACATTGTTATTTGTGCTACCAAACACATGTGGCAACAGTGATTAATAACCACCACAATGAATTGCAACACATTAGTTTTCTAAAATTACCCCCAACCAAATCAGTTGTCACATGTAAAGCTCAACAACCTCTTGACCTATAATTTATTAACTGTAAATATATATATAATTAATATGTAATATGAATTAATTATATATTGTATACATACTTAGAATTGCACACTGCAACATTTTTCCTTGTGACAAGCATCCACATTGCCTGGCTAATTTTGACATTTTGTAGCAGCGTTACAAATGGGATGTTTTCACTGCAGGCCAAGGAACAGCTGGTCACACAGGCCAGCCCCTTAGATGACGAAAAAGTGCATAAGAAACAGGAAAATGATGGAAACAATTAACATCCACCACAGGCATGTGCTGGCTGCTCTGTGCCCAAGGGTGGACAAATACAAAGCCAAGGAGGCAGGCAAAAAGGCAGTCTTAAGGAGGCACCATGGCTTATAGTAACTCAGTCACATTCCTCTCCTGGATTTTTTTTCCCAAAAATTATAGATGTGGGTGAGAGTTGGCAACTGCATGTTGAATCAAACATATTCCCCTTCAGAATGAACTTTATACTGTGTTGTACGTTCGTACTGCTAAGCATTACAGGCTGTGCTGCTACAAGTCATCACAAATGTGCCAATGACAAGCCAGCGCAAGCTCTCTTACTCACCTTTCTCATGAGCTGCGGGCAGTGATCATGGAAAAATGTCTAAGTGCATTCGTGGCTGAGGCAGACACCCCTCCAACTTTACCACACCCCTTGCAACTCGTCAGAAAAGTTTATACTATACACCATAAGTCACCAGAGTAACTCAGTAGAAATGTTATATTATGCATGAGCCTGATAAACAGATAAATAATAGATTAGTAAATAAATGGGTCTATGTAAGGTTTAAAAACAGTGGATTTTTTTCCCTTTTAAGGCAACATTCCTGGATCACTATTGTGAAGAAGAGAAAGCACCTTCTTTCCTGGAACTGCAAGTCTTAACAGGGTCACAGTGAGTGCTGTGTTTAAACAGCTCAGTAAAGTTTAAACAGCTACTACAACTACATTTGCTGGAAAGTGACACAATTGCTGTGGGGAAAATGTCACAATTTCTCTGTATGATTCTTTCCAAACACATACTTGTCTTTGCCGATTGTTTCATAGTCTTTGACAACCACACTGATGAAAGAAGATGCATCCAACGAGGAGCCTTTCAGATCAAATTCAAGGACCTGTAATCACAAGGACATTTACAATCAATCACCATTATACAGTGGTCTTAACTTAGGTTTCTAATCAATTCCCAATAAACATAAGTCTCCCTACTCTACAGGTAATTTAAGTTTCCCACTCACTTCGTTCCAAACAGGATTCAGTTCATTGTCAATTGCTTTGGTTTTCTTCTTTTCACCTGTATTTAAAACATGAAAACAAAAGTGAAATCTAGTTCTTTGCTAAACACACGTTAGACACAAACAAGTTTCTTTCAACTAAACAATTGTCACAACCTGTATCAAATAGAGGAACAGATCGGCATTTAAACTGCAAACGTGATGCCCAAGAACTTAAGGAAGATAGAGAGTTTAATAGTTTCATAGTGTGACAGATCAGTCAACTGAGAAGAGTTAACAGAGCATGCAGCTGTTTCCCAAGAAAATCATAGCAATTGTCAGTCGTATCTCTCACCTCTGAAGACAATCGCAGCTATTGGATCTGGGTTTCCAAGTTTCTTTTTGGGGATGCCACTTGCAGATTCAACAACGACCCGCAGCATTTTGATAAAGTCCAAAGTTATTCAGCGAAACCAGTCATCTTCCGTTGCGCGAGGAGCCCGCACACAGGGGGAACTGAAACGCACAGATGTGTAACGTTAGAGAGAGGAGTGGATAGGAGATGTCAGCCTCTCTCATGAGTCAGATGCATGAACCACATCAGCCAGCCCCTGCGAGGTGGGTAACTGGGAGATAAAGATAGTGACCTTCATAAGCTTTCTTTCTCATTTCATTTTCAAAATGCTTAATTCTTATAATTCCATTTGTGCTTCAAATAACCGGCACAACCATGCTCTGACTCCTTGACCCTCAAGGCAAACAGAGATAGACGGTCTACTCTTCTCTTGTACTGCAGCGCCACCAAGTGGTGCGCTCGAGCCATGCCTCCTTGATGTACTGTAAAGTTTTTCAGTTACATCAGCTACGGATTAAATCCAACTAAAAAATATTCTACACCCACAGCATTGTTTCAGATTAAGTAACTCATCCTTTAGCAACACACTTTGGTTAGATATAAGTGTACGTAAACATATATATACTGTTAAGTCACAGAAACGCAGCTCCTGTTACTTCCGCATTTTCGCGCGTAAATGTACATAATGTTTCGGTGGGGGGCCTTGAAGGTGCCATAGTAGTTCAATAATTCTACTGACACTTTAGCCGTGCTCCCTGTTTTCTCGGAGGTAATACTAATTAAAATACTTTATTGTCGTCATATTTGACATTGTGAAACAATTATTAAAAATAAGAGTGGGTCAAACAAAATTTGGGAAAATTTGGGTTTCACCACAGTAGCAGTATTAACATAGTATAGCACTTTATGCTAGCTAAGGCTACCGCTTTGTGCTGTTTTGTAATTAAGCTAACAATGCGAACTAAGCTAATGTTATGTGACGTTATCTTATGTTAGTGCCTGTTTATGCTGACAGAAAACTGCCTTCAAGTGTAAAAAGAGCGTTAATGTTTTTGATTGACTATTCATCAGCTGTTGCCAAATCAATCAGTGATTTTTTTTCCTGAGCATATAATTTAACCACATACCATAGAGCTTTGAATCAGCAATTCAATACAATGAAGGTAAGCTTTATTTATTCACAGGCATTGATTTGCACTGAATCAGGTCGTGAATCTGGCTTCCACTGAAATGCCCTAAAAGTGGATCTGGGCAGAATGTTTACTTTTGAAACTTTATGTTATGACAACCCTGAAACCTTTTTGTGCATCAATCTCTTGTAAAGTTTGTCAGCAGGTGACGGAGATGGCGTCCTCCAAGTACAAGAGTGTCCTTAGGAAAAAGCTCAACTCAGAGTTTGATGTGGTTGTCAGCAGTCTGAAGAGGGAGAATGCCTATCTGAAGAAGACCCTGGTTGAGATGTCTCGTCAACATTCAGAACACAATAAGCTGGTAGAGGTAAACATAAACAAACCTGTTTCTTTGGGGGGGGGGGGTCCAACGTAATTCTACTTGCCAGCTGCTACTCACATACCATTCACTAGGGATGTAACAATAAAGTTTGCTGCTGTTGATCATCTCTTAGGCAAATTTGCCAATTTAGTGAAATACAATTTTTGTTACAGCAGCTGTTACTATAATATTATATAGTAACAGTTTCCATATACACATAACGGCTTAGTCCTGTGCTGCATTATGCTCAGCACCTGTGAAGCGCTGTAACACACACTTTGTAATAGTTTTCCACAGGCAACATGTTTTAGGTTACTTAGCATGCTGCAATAACACATGTTTTGTGTCAATGATCAGTTTTCCAAATTTTCTGCTATAGGGCATTTCTGGAATTTAACTATCACATACTTCTCCTGAATATCAGATAATTTTTATTGCTGCATCCCTACTGTTAACTTGACTGAATGATGTTGCCACTGGAAGATGTAGATTGTTTTGTTTTTGGGGGGGGGGGTTTCGGTACTGTTTTTATGGTAGATCAGCATTAGTGAAACCACTAATTTCTTGCTGTCTTTTGGCAGAGATTCCTCTCTTTTGAAATGTTCAGGCTGGAGAGTTGTCAGCAGCAGATGGCCAAAGATGAGAAAATTGCTTTGCTATCAGAGCAGCTTAGTAAGAAAGAAGAGAAGCAGACAAATGTGGGTATGAGAAGCAAAAGAAGTTGATAGAATATTCACTTACTTTATAGAAACTGAGAAAATCAAGTTTAAGCTCTGAGCATCAAGGTGTGAATATCTCAAGAACAAAATTATAATGAAGAAGTTCAAGCGCAGCTTAATTTTACTGCAGGTGAGTGTTGTGCTCAGGGAAATAAAAAGAAACTGTACCTTTATCTGCAGTAGACCTTCTTCTTGTTAATGATCCATAACACACTATGTATTTAGTGAAGTACACATTACAAAATTAAGTTTTTCCTAATAAAATTGCATATTGACATGGCAGCAGTCAAATGGAATTCAGTCAATATTAATTTTAGTATTTACACCCATGTTTTTTGCCACTGTGATATGTTGAAATATCTTCTGTAAAAAATGCAGATCATTGTGTTGCTGCTTAGGGAGCTTGATTGGCGAAGTGGCATTTTGTGTCTATCAGTAATACACCACTAGATGGCAGCAGCTGTTTTTAAGTCCTCCATATAGAAGGGGAGTGCTGTTTTCCACAAAGACACATGTGCTCATACAGAGTCTGTCATCCCAGTGCCAGTCTAGATATTGTAAAGGTCACCATGACAGAACCTGATGCACCAAATCCATCTATATCTGTGTTTCGGGACTTTGTTATGAAATGTCACAATACAGTCTGTTTCATTACATATGTGTGTCTTCCCCTTGTTTATACTAGTACTCCACTTCAGATGAATCTGCCTCAAGTATCAAAGTAGTAGAGCTCCAAAATCACCTTAGTGATGTAAGTGCTGTGTGGTTGCCTCACAACTGCAAATGGTCTCTTTGTTTATATTTCTCCTAATCCACCTTCCTGTATTTTGAGTTTCTTCTAACTTCACAGTGTTCATGTGCATTTGTGTCAAAGTCAGGGTATGTTGCTGTCTACAGTGTACATGTCTTGTCTTAAGTGTTTTTGCCTTGCAGCCATCCCCTTGGCACAACTCTCTTTCTGTCTTTCTGTGTTATGTGCTTCTCATTCTTTTATTCAATTCCCCCGAGGCCTTGGAGAAGAATAAGCAGTGGCTGGAATATGACCAGCAGAGAGAGGCCTATGTGAGGGCAGTTCTGGCCAGAATGTTATGGCTGGAGAAGCAGCTGAACGAAGCCAATCAGGCCAGTTCTCAGCAGCACAATGAGGACCATTCAGATGGTGAGCCAGAAGGACAGTGGGCAGTGGGCTCTCACAATGGGGACAATGAGGGGAAGCAGACTGTCACAACAAGATTTTTAGATATTGAGATTTCCTTGGAGTAGCACTATTACAGGCACTGCAGCGCTGTCAGTATCATGTATGTCTTCCTACATGGTACATTTGAATGTATCTAACATGTTTAATTGTGTATTTCAGTGTAATTTTCTGCTCTTTTTAGTTTTCTCATCTTTTCATTTTTATCTTCTGCTTCTTTCATTACAGAGAATGAGCAAATAGGCCAGTTGCGGGAACGCTATGAAATACTCTTACAGAAGGCCAAAGATGAGCTGGAGTTACTCAGGGAGCAGGTTGACATGACCCAACAGAGCCTGACAATAGCCCAAAGCTGGTATGTCTTCTGTGAAAATAATAAGGTCCTGCTCAAAGTTTGAGATGATTAGAATGGTAGACAGCTATATGACAGACCTGTTGATGTGCAGGTGCAGGGAAAGGGAGAGTGACGTGGAGGAGCTCAAGATGCAGCTGCAGGCTGAAAAAATAAAAAGACAGATTGCAGCAGAAGGTCATCACTGCTCAGAGGATGAAGAGCAGCAGCTGAGCGATGAGACCAAAGACCTCCAGAGGAGACTAGATAAGGAGATGCGCAGGTCGGCTAACTTTGAATTGCAGGTAGGTTATTATACAAACTATTTAGTGAAGAAACTAAAAAAAAAAACCTCACCAGTGTTATACAAAGGTAGAAATTACCCTAACACTAATTCACATAATAAAATAAAAAAAATCTCTCTTCTCAGGTGAATCTCTGTCAGAAGTTTATGTTAAATCATCACCATGCAGACCAAGAAACGATTGCAGACCTGAAGCGACAGGTACAACAGACACGCTCACTGTGTGTCAGTCATTTCAACTCTGGTCCCTCATCCCCCTGATTTAAGCAAATCCTTATTTTGTTAGTAGTAGTTGGTATTGATTAGTAATTGAGGGATGTTGTTCTTTAACTTGCTCCATGTATAAGGACAACATCAGCCCTCACCTAGCAAAGCAAAGTAAATAATACTTTATAAATGAAAATTGTTATGCTCATATTTATACAACATTACATTTTCCACTGTAATGTACCCTTGTTAAATTTTAGATCAAGATTTCTTCACAAGACCTTGAAGATGAGAGGCAGAATTGTTCATATTTAAAGAAGCAAATGGTCAGAGTTCTGAAGATGCTGCAAAAAAACAAAGACAATGTGGCAAAAGATTTGAAGGTTGGCATGAATAGTGCATACGACAAGATGAATAATTATTATATCCCAGCTTCGACAGTAATGGCCCTTAAAGCTGCATTAATTGTCTTTTTTAACACATAAAGTTATTAGGGCAAACAATAGCCCATTACACTTCCAGCAGATCCAGAACATTTGGAGTGAAGTCAAAATCTGTCTATTTTGGCTCTCCTGGTTGTCTTAAAAATGGGTGGTCTGAATTTGTCAGTAGTCACTTCTTAGAAATAAAGCCACAAAGTCTGGAAAGTAAGCCACCAAGTTCGCAGCACTGTTCTGGTCACCTGACAAATCTAATGCAAATGTCACACATTTTGTCTTCTTATCAGAGGGAGCAAGTTGCAGGCCACAAAACCAAAGCAGTAGCACAAAAATTAAACTAAAAGGCTCTGCAGGGCTCAGAAAAAACGTAGAGTTCGCTAATAATTTTCTGCAGCTGAGTCACCATGAGGTGAGCCCTTTGATAGCACACATAGTGATTTGATCTGTTAATATCAAACATATTGATTAGTGCAGCTTTAAGCTCTCTTGGTCATGAATGATAGAAGTTCTAGAAAAGCTGATTTATCACCCCAAGCCATTATGCCCATACAGTGACTAACAGATGACTCTGTTTGTGTTAGGACCAGCAGGATCACAGCCCATGTGAAGCAGCACACCCAGTCTCCCTGCCCTCCAGAGACATCCTGACATCCTCTCCTTGCGGCAGCTTGCTGAATGAAAGCTTCCTGGAGTGCCCCAACTGTCAGGCCGAGTATCCTGCCAGTCACTACCGAGAACTGATGAACCACCTGGAAGTCTGTCTAGACTGAGCCCTGCTGAATTCTTCACTTCTGTTTCCTCTGTAAAATGACTTTTACCTGTGCTGTGTAACCAGGTGTACAAGTTATCTTTTTCCTGGTTTTGATTTAAATATCTTGATAACTATTAAACAGACTTAGTTGAAATTTGCTTCATAATGTTTATTAGGATAAAATCTGACTCTGCTGCTTCACTTAATGTTCATCTAGTGCCTCCATCAGCTCAACATTTCAATTTGGTAAATTCTTTTGTTTAAGATCAACAATGTTCTGTGAAACTTTCTTAGACACTGTCAATCCATGCTGCTGTAGGTCCTTGACCCCACACAGGTCTGTTCAAACCAGATGAATAGCTCAAAACAGCTTGTGTAAGTTAATCCCTTTCCTGTGCTATTTAAGGACATGGATTAGTATTGCTCGCCAACAATATGGAGAGTCAGAGGTCTGTACAGTGACCATGGGCTTTGAAAGAGAACATGTCACCAACGGTTAAATGAGGCTAAGAGCTTAAGAAAAAGATGTTAATATGGTTTAGACGCCTCTGAACTTGCTGTGCCTTTCAGGAACCTTACATATGGAAACATCTTCATGGAAAGTTAGAATATGAGTTAAGCCTGTCTGAGAGGCAGAGGGTGCTTCCCCTGTGGCTTTGTAGATTAGCAACACCAGACATGACACAAATAGTTTCAGAGAAAGGTGGATGTGTCTCAGCTAATATGTAAAACAAATATTTCATAGTTAAATCTCCTTCTAAACATTTTCAACAGCCACTGTTTACTATGTCACTACTACTGCAGATTACCAGGAAGTAAACCTAGTAATCTAAATAAGAGGTGTCAAACTAATTAGATCTAAACCGCTAATTTGCGAATTTACACAGTATTACTCTTCAGCAGTTGCACTGATTCAAGATTAGAACTTGGATTAACCCACGGGAAAGCCGTGTCAGTCCCAGTCAACAACAAACTGAAGTGTGTTAAAATCGGAGCTGTTAGTGAAGACATGACACCACCAGAAATATGGACATGAAGGAGAGATAGCAAAAGAAATGCACCATTGAAGCAGAACATAAAATGGTGTTTAACTAAATGGTGGAAAACAAAACCACAAAGCACATCTTGTAATGTTTGTCTCCCTGTCTGGCAGCAGCCAGAGCAAACAGTATCATAAAGGCTAGTCACCACCCCCATTCCTCCCCCTCCTAACCTCTGGTATCACTTTACGTCTTATCAGCTCAATATGCCCAGTCACTTTTCTAGCGTGAAATCATAAAGCGTCACATCTAGATCTCCTCTTTCAGCTTCTATGGATTTAAGCCCTCGTGCTCACTTACTCCACTCAAGAAACTTCACTTATTTTTCCTTCTTCTCCGAGCTGCAACGATCAGATCATGTTGCCACCACTATTGTCGAGACCCTGGCTATCACCACTGTCTTCCTGGTCTCCGTGGCAGCAAATGCAGGAGCTGCAGCCCTGGTAACCTGGGAACGCAGACCGCTGGCCAACAAGACCATCTTGACCCTCAACTTGTTTGTGGCTGACCTGCTATTTGTTAGTATGATCCCACTGATTGTTGCAGTGCGATGGACTGTGTCCTGGAAGCTGGGGTATAGGGCCTGTCACACTGTGCTGTATGTCATCTGTATGAGTGGCTGTGTCACCGTCACCACCCTGGCCTCCATAAGTGTGGAGAGGGTCCAGGCTATCCTTCAACTGCAGACTGTGCCCACTTTAAACCCCAAGATGGTGACCACCACCCTCTTCTTCATCTGGGCTTTTTCTGCACTCACCTCCATACCTCTCAGTCTGTTCTTCACTGTGATGGAAACGGATTTCCCTCAGCGGGTATGAATGAATGGATTGATAGATAAGAGAAATGCTCAGTGTCTGTGCAATAAATGTTTTCACTTTCTTGTTATTTTTTGTGTCTTTTCCAAAGGAACGTGTGCACATTTGTACTCTGAAGTGGCCGGACACAACTGGAGAGATTGTGTGGAATGTAGCCTTCACTGCTCTGTGCTTCCTTCTCCCAGGAATAATAATTGTGGTCAGTTACAGCAAAATATTACAGGTGGGTTTACTGAGAGGAAAAGACTGAAAGCAGGTTGAGGGTACTCCACCTGCTTTTTAAAATTATGATCCTATAAAATCCTATAAAAATAAGAAACCAAAAACCATACTTCCCACTCAGCATGAAGCAATATTGGTCACAAATCTAAGTAATTTCCTTAAAATATTGAGCAAAGTGTCTTAGTAAATGTTTCTCCAAACAGGGGTAAACAGTGAAACTGTGGGGAATAGCCGAGGATTAATGTGCAATTTGTGATTTGAGAGTACAGCAACATGATGGTGCATGGAAGAGTGGAAAAAAATAAACTACAATGCCCATGTTCAAGGCAGCAAAGGAACATGTCAACCAGGGCAATGATGTGGCTCACGAATGTTTTTTAATAGCTGCTGGAGACAATATTTAACAAAGAAATGAGCTAAATGAGATTATATGTATATACTTGTTGACATTATACCGGTATGATAATCAAGGTGAAAAGGGGAAATACTAATTGTTGCAGATTGATGACACATTTGCTTCTTTCATCTTTTTGGCTCGATCTCAGTGTGTACACATTTTTTTTCTTTTGTTCCACACTTGATAAAGTTTGCTCATGTTATAATAATTTCCCCATGAGGAAACCAGTATAATTCATTCATTCATTTACTGCTGACTCATGCCCATTCACTCACAGATATGTTGACATTACTCTTTGTACCGTCTGTGTATATTACTCAATTCTCTTGTCACTGTGGGAACAGAGATATGTATACTTTAATAACTACTGAAGCTGAAAATGGTACATGTGTAACGGGGTTGGTCGGTTGAGCTTTGCTGTCAATATTTCATTGAACAACCAGTTTTATCACTGAGGACAGAGCCCATAGAAAATGACTTTGTAATGCTATAAATTGATTTTAGACCTTATGGATGTTTGAGACATGTTGAAATCAAGCATAAAAGACATAATCCACAATATTTAAATCCATATGTCATATCACAAAGTACAGAATGACAGTGTTATGTATTCTTGTTTGCTTTTCAGATAGCTAAAAATTGCAGGCGAAGGCTCCGACCCCAGGATAGCCAGCTCCCAGTTGGAGACTCTGTTGAGTACCATGTCTCCCGTCAGGATATGAAGCTATTCCGTACTCTTCTGGTCCTGGTGCTCTCTTTCTTAATCATGTGGAGCCCTATTTTCCTCATCACTTTCCTCATTCTGGCCAGGAACTTCCTGGGTAATCTGGATATCTCCTCCACCATGTTCTTCTGGGTGGTAACATTCACAATGGCTAACTCAGCCCTCAATCCCATCCTCTACTCAGTCTGCCAGTTCAAGAGCATGTGGCGCAGACTCTGTTGTGGCTCTGAAGTAGCACCACTGACAAAACGACCTTGTGGCAGGGTTCGAGCACAAGCGATACATCCCTGATCTTTTTTTTATCAAATACAGGTTTCAAACTTACATACTGCACATTGACTACATCTCTGGTGAAATCGGATAGACAACTCTCTCAGTTACAGGTGGTTCGTTTATTTCATAATAAATCGTTGCAATCTTGTAATTTCTAGTCATTTCTCCTCAGTTCACAAAAAAATCCTTGCCTGGATTTTGCCTGGAAATGACTAATAATAAATGCTATTCTGACAACACACCGGAGATTATTATTAGCTTCAGTTATTTTGTACTTATCATTTTCATAAAAATTGCAATAGTGAGTCTTCAGAAATGTTAGATACAAGCTGTTCAGAAACTAACTGATAAATTTGAATTCATTATTCAATTGACTTGACTTTATATTGATATTATTGTGATAATGATAAGATTACCTTTCAAAAGACTATTATTATCATTTTTAGGTGACTATATTGCATTTTGTCATCTGATGTAAAGTAAATAATTGTGTTTTGTAATCACGTAATAACAAATGTCAGCTTATCTGCTAAGGAGTGTAATTAAATTCAAGGCAGCAGTTAACAATCCCACTTAATCCTGTCAGTGGTTAAATGTAGCTGCTATCTAACAGGACTGGCCCAGGAAAGCTGGATCCATGATGTTAGCACACACATTTCTTTCTGTCTGTAGATGATCTAGACCAAAGTATCACTGCCTGAACTTCTTCTGAACTGTACAGTTGCAGTGGGTTATTTCAGCTTGCCAGATGTCACTGTATCATTACATGAATCACTGTCCCTCATACAAAGCTTCTCAGACATCATAAGACCCTTAAACACAGCTTTTATCAAGTGGTCAATGGCTCCCCTGACCTTCTTTGCCTGGTATTATTGTTATGGTATTATCCTTATCCTCCTAATATCATACTGCGTGTCTTTCCACCACAATGCAGTCAAAACAGAGTGTAATTATGGAGATGAGCCATTGATATCAATTTGTTACCAGACTGATTTAGGAAACACCTAGGAAGAATTGCAATCTTGACTTGTTGCTCCCTGCACAGGTCATACTGCATGTGCCATAACTCAGTTATTACCTGTGATGGGATTGGCCCAACTAAAATGACAAGTGGCTGGATTTACAAGTTAAGAAAGCTCAGGGGCTTTATGACTCTTGCGTCACAGTCATTAGTGCCCCTTGGGATCCCCTTACCCAGTAAGCCACTCACTACCTTCTGTTGCTGGGGGAGAAGATTGGTGCTACGGTCTTCTGTCTACAGAAGGACTTGGGAAATGTCTCAGTAGGGTCTGCACTACCACATTTCTTGGAGGCCACTTTCAGTACTTTGCTGTCTCTCCATTCAGCTGCATCTGTCTGAGAGGAGCATCTTTGTCCAAACTCGGACAGAATGGCAGACAAGGACACTGTAGAAAAGTTCCTTGACAACAACCCACAGTTTGCTAAGGAATACTTCGACAAGAAAGTCAAGGCAGATGTGATCACTGCTGCCTTCAACAACCAGGTTCAGGTCAAAGAACCTTCCTCTTACAAGGATGTCTCTACCATCCAGGAGGCCGAATTCATATTCGAGCTCATAAAGGGGATGCAGGGGGATATCCCGATGGAAAAAGTCCTGCATAAAGTTCTCCAGAGGATCGCTCTGCTGACCCAGGCTGATCGCTGCAGCTACTTTGGCTACAGGGCTCGCAATGGAGCACCCGAGCTGTCCACAATCCTTTTCGATGTGACACACAATTCTCCGTTTGATAAAAATATAGTGAACCCCAACGTAGAAATTGTTTTTCCCACCGAAATGGGAATTGTAGGATGGACGGCACACTCCAAGAAGCCACAGAACATTCCTGATGTTAAGAAGGTGAGCTGATGATGATTATATATTCAACCTTGCATCCTAAACAGTGATGAATGAAGTGATGATAGGCATTCATGAAAAAATCTGGATTTTTAACCTATTATTATACTTTTTTGAACAGCACTGCAACTGTGTTGCTACAATTTAAACAAGAGTTGCTCATTTGACTGCACACAGAACAAATAATACTAATTAGAATCAACTTAATTTATCATTTGGCTTAAGTCTGCAATGAAGTCGTTCTTTTAACTGTCATGTTACAGCCAGTGTATTTGCACACAACCTTTAACCATTCTCATTATTTTTTAGGATTCTCATTTCAGTGACTTTGTGGATAAACAGACCAAATACACCACCAAATGCATGATTACTGCTCCCGTTATGAATGGAAAGGAACCCATTGGTGTTATCATGGCACTCAACAAGCAAGGTGCAGATGAATTCTCAAAGAGTGATCAGGAGGTGAGTGGGCGGAACATTCGTTTTTAATAGCAGTTACTTTATGCTGCCTATTTGTGTGTTTGCCATAATGACTCACAGTGACAAAATCAAAGAGACTGCACTTATTTGGGCAGCACTTGTAGTAGACAGACAAATACAGGACGAGGGTCACATCCTTATCTTCACTTGCCAGGTAAAATTGGCAATTTTGGCCCCCCTGCTTCCTGTCTCTGACCTGCATATTTAGAGGCTTGACTTGTTGCCTTGGGTCAACGTTATGACAGCTCAACTTATAATCCTTTTAGGGAGGGGAAGCTCAGACATTTTATCTTGTCTTGTTTCATGGCCTCTCTGTGACTTTAGAGGTCATCCAAGTGACAATCTGTCAGAGAAAATGGGTGCAATCTGTTGTACATGTTATTTGATCATTTGCTTTCTCATTACAGCTCTTTAATAAATACGTGAACTTTGCTTCTGTGGTCACCCTCCAAGCACACACTGCTTACATGTGGGATGTAGAGTCCAGGAGAAGCCAGGTAAAACCACACAGCAATAAATCCACTTACCCTCTGTGTTTTTTCAAAAAAAAAGTGAAAAAATAGGAATATTTGTTTTCTAGTTTCATTAAAAACACAATGAATAACGCAGGGAACAAAAGCCCCTATTAAAGGTCTTTTCCTTGATAGGTGTTGCTGTGGTCGGCAAGCAAAGTTTTTGAAGAGTTGACTGATATTGAGAGGCAGTTTCACAAAGCGCTGTACACAGTGAGGACATATATCAAGTGCGAGAGATACTCCGTGGGACTCCTGGACATGACCAAAGAAAAGGTGCTTACAGGAAACTCTGAAAAAAGCTTCAGCTTTAACTTTAGGTTTTACCAGATTTCATCTGACTTAACATTTTATACCTGCAGCATTTTTATTGATTATTAATTAAACATCATTTTGACCCGTTGTTACCAGGAATTTTTTGATGAGTGGCCAATCAAACTGGGAGAGCAGGAGCCATACAAAGGGCCCAAGACACCAGATGGCAGAGTAAGTCAGACACTGGGTTCATTATTGTAAACTTTTTCTCAGCCACCAGTTTGCAAAGAGTTAAAAAAATCTGTTTTATATTTAAAACATTCAGGAAATCAGCTTTTACAAGATTATTGACTACTTGCTGGAAGACAAAGAGGAGATCAAAGTTATTCCGTAAGCATCACAATGTATTGCAACGACACTATATATCTGCTTTATTTACATATTTTTTACAAGAATACACGCAATTACTCATCCTCTCTGAACTCACAGTGGCCCTCCTGCCGACCACTGGGCTCTGGTCAGTGGACTGCCATCATACGTGGCTGAAAATGGATTTGTAAGTTCTCCATTTTGTCCACTTTTTGTGCAAATTAAATAAAGCACGAGCACAGAGTGCACAAACAATAACTTTTTTGACTTCTCCTAGATCTGCAACATGATGAACGCTAGGGCAGACGAGTACTTTGCATTTCAGGTGAGACTCTGTGAGATACTGACAATGGGCTTTCAGTGAAAATCACTTTGTTTTTCCACAACACAATCATTCACTAAACAAATCTATATATTTTTTGATTCGTCTGACAGAAAGAAGCAGTGGATGAAACTGGATGGATGATTAAGAATGTGCTCTCCCTTCCTATCGTCAACAAAAAGGAGGAAATTGTTGGTGTTGCCACTTTCTTTAACAGAAGAGATGGCAAACCTTTCGACGAGAATGATGAACAAATTACAGAAGTACATATATTTATCAGCTCATTCTCTATCTCACTCTGTAGGCCTCTCAACATTACATTTTATCTAAAACTGGTAGAATGCAATCACCAAGTTAATGTCATTATAACAAAAATATTTAACTGCATACGTAAAAGTCATAAAAACGAACTAACGCTTAAACATAGAATGTATATTAAAGTATATTAAATATGAAAATATTCTTTATGTCTGTATGGAAGAATAAGATTAATTGCCAAATTAAATGGGTTGTTTGTGTCCATGTCACTAGGCTCTAACCCAGTTCCTTGGCTGGTCCACTCTGAATAGCGACACATACGACAAACTGAACAGGACAGAGTGGAGTAAAGATGTTGCTCAGGAAATGCTCATGTACCAGACAAAGGCCACTCTGAATGATGTGCAGACCATTCTGGTAAGCTTTAGCCCCTGCTGACTGATATCACCTTAGCCAGACTGAAAACAGATTAGTAACTCACTTCTCACTTATGATTTCCCTGCAGAACAGTCAAGAGAAGCTTGGCTCTGCACCTGAAGACTGTGACCAGAAGGAGTTGTACAAGCTGTTGGTAAGCACTGCGATGTGTAGAGCACTGTGCTCCTCCTGGCCTCAGTGTGTTTAGGATGGCATACTGACCGTTTGCGCCGTGTTTCCAATGCACAGAAATCCAACATTCCTGATGCCAAGAAGGTGGAGCTACACGAGTTCCGCTTCAGTGACTTCCCTTTGTCAGAGTTTGAACTCATTAAGTGTGGTATCCGCTGCTTCTTTGAACTGGGGGTGGTAGAGAAGTTTAAAGTCCCAGCAGAGGTACAGTGTTCAGTAATCACTGTTGTTCCACCGTGCATGCACACCACCTTTGAATCACTCAGTACACCAACATTTATTTTGAGTGCAGAGAGATTAAATTTTGTCTGAAGTCTAATTGAATTGGATTGCAAATATTGCAGCTCTGTGTTGTTTTTGTTCTGTCATGCAGATCCTGACACGATGGATGTACACAGTTCGCAGGGGATACCGTGACATTACGTACCACAACTGGAGGCATGGCTTTAATGTTGGACAAACCATGTTCACTCTGCTGCTGGTGAGTATGATCTCCCATACTATTTTTTGGTTGTTACTAGCTCTCTTGGTTGTTATAATACAGAGTTGTCTTCTCTGTTCTTCAACAGACGGGTAAACTGAAGAAATATTACTCTGATCTTGAGGCCTTTGCCATGGTAGCTGCCGGATTCTGCCACGATATTGACCACAGAGGCACCAACAACCTCTACCAGACAAAGTAACGTTTTTGTGGGTGGTTTTCAGGTGACATCAGTTACAAAGTGGGGGAGAGAGATTGATACATAAAACTGAAGATTTGACTCATATGTTCTGGTTCTTGTGGACTTCTGCAGGAGTTTATCCCCACTGGCAAAACTGCACAGCTCCTCAGTTATGGAGAGACATCACCTTGAGTACAGTAAAACACTGATGGAGGATGAGGTGGGTGTTCACATTTTAATATTTATTTGTTTAACAGTCGTTTTGTTTGCTTTTCATATTGTACTGTAACAGCTGGATGTGTCTAACCATATTATTCTGCATTATTTACAGAACTTGAATATCTTCCAAAACCTTCAGAAGCGTCAGTTTGAGACAGTGCAGCATCTGTTTGAAGTTTGTATAATTGCTACTGATCTTGCCCTCTACTTCAAGTAAGAAGACATTCAGCATTATTAATATTTAACACTTGTAATGTTTATTAATGCCTTTGAAAAGATCTGACAGCTTTCTTGTCTTAGGAAGAGAACAATGTTCCAAAGAATTGTTGACGCTATGGATGGGATTGCAGACGAGAAGGAGAAGATCAACTACATCTCCAACAATCCAACCAGGAAAGAGATTATCATGTAAGTGTGTAACTTATCATTTGACACCCATCTTGTATTGATTCTCCAGCTGTCACTTAAAAATGTTCTTCACTGTGCTTTTCCACAGGGCAATGATGATGACAGCTTGTGATCTTTCAGCCATTACAAAACCATGGGAGGTTCAGAGCAAGGTGTGTTTCCCATCATCTTGTTTCAGGATAACAAAGCATTGGTCAACCATTTGTTCTCATTGTTCTTTGATTCTTATGGTTCTAGGTCGCTCTCATGGTGGCAGCAGAGTTTTGGGAGCAGGGAGACCTTGAGAGGACAGTTCTAGAGCAGCAGCCTATTGTGAGAGCGTTATGCTACGTTACTGTGATGCTTTATGCATTGTACAGGTTGTCATTGAGTCATAATAATATTCATCATTTCTCATATTTCCCGGCTTCTTCTTTAGCCAATGATGGACAGAAATCATGCTGACGAGCTGCCAAAGATGCAGTGTGGTTTCATCGACTTCGTCTGCTCCTTTGTGTACAAGGTATCTCAACATAAATTCCATTTATTTTGTTTATATATACAAATATTTTATATGTATTTATTTTTTCAATTAATTTTCTTGTGCAATGATTTCGCTCTTGTTATCCGTATATTTGTGTCTGTACTTACACATGCATCCTCATATTTGGCTGTGTTTTTGCAGGAATTTGCTCGTTTCCATACAGAGATTAACCCCATGTTTGAAGGATTGACTATCAACAGGGGAGAGTGGAGAGCTCTCGCAGATGTCCACGAGGCTAAGATGAAGGCCATTGAAGATGAGAAGAAAAGGCTGGAGGGTGGAGACACACAAGGTGAGTGCTGTTTTTTGAAATTGCATCCCTCCTGCTTATTCTAGTCTTTGCATTGTCAGCCATCTCTCACTGTCTGTTTCTGTTACAGGTCAAGACGGTGGAAAGTCAAAGACATGTGTTATCTGCTAGACCTCCGGGATCATGAAAGCATTGATGAGTGTTTGTCTGGGTGTGTACTTGTACAGTGTGTGTATGGGAATGAGTTCACATATGAGGGAATGCTAACATGCAAAAATCACTAAATTATTATTTTTATAAACTATAATGTCTATTCTCTAATACATAAAGTCTTGAGCACATACAATGTGTATGTCATACTATGTAAACATCAATTAAGCATTATTCTTGTATATATCTAAGAAATTATTTGAAACATTAAGTGCATATTTGTATTATATTATAAATATTTATACCGGCTATAATATAAGAAAATTTAGCTCATTTTCTTTGGCTTCAGATTAGATGTGAGTAGAGATATTTGGCAGCAAATAGTTTGTGGTGTGAGCTGTTACATCTGTTACATTTTTTGCTGGTAAATACTACAATAAAAAGCTCTTATTTACTTGAAAAAGAGCTTTTTACCACAAACTAACAAAGAAAATTACTAGTTTCTTTTTACTAATTGCAAATAGTGCTTTCAAAATTTCCAGCATATGTCCCTGGCAAATGGGTGAGAGATGTAAGAAGATTTGTCTGAATTGGATTTGGTTATAAGCCACCTCGAGCTTGTGGGCTTTCCTTTTTAAGTCCCTGCTTACATAAAGTAAAAATACTGTTGTCCTGCTCATAAGTCAGCATGTCCAGACTGCATGTGGCATACAGGGGGCTTTAAAGGTGTCATGTGGACACAGTGTGCAGCATGCACAGTCAAATTCATCTTGTAGGTGTAGAAGAAGGGCATTGTTTCAGAGGTGAAATGACACATAATTTGTAATATGTTGTAATTTCTTAAAACTGAGGTGTTACGATTTATTTTTCCAAGTCATGTCTCAAAAAGAAGCTTGTGACATGAGTAGCACGTAGCAAGACAATGTCAGATTTTATGTGTTTGCTTGCTGTCTAACAGATAAACTTTTAAACTGAGCATTTGCAAAGAAATGTGACTCTACTATGCAATGTATAGCATTAATTATATAATTATATGTGCAATAGCACCATGTACTGTATGTATGTAAAACATGAAAAATAACATTAAAGTTTATTTTCAAATCATGCCTGTTTTGTGCATTTTATTTTAAAAAAATCTGGGACAAAGCGGGTTGCAATTACACAAATTTATACTTTGGTGCCATGCTGCTCAGCTGCAGCATGGTTGTAAAGGTAGGATATATTAGATGTAGCACATTGATTGTCAAGTAAAAATGTTTTCTGATTGTGACTTGCAGCCACATTGATTCCACTGCTGACCAACATGCCTGTGTTTACACCATGTTCATGACTTAGATCCTGCTAAAGAGGGGTTTAGATGAGTGGGACTGGCCAAACATCACCTTTAAATCAACTGCTAACAAGCTTACAAGAGACCCGTGTTACTGATTTGGAACTGGTTTGTGTTTTCAGACTTGATATTCATCAAACACAACAATGTATATCTTTATGTCCTAAAGGCAGTGTTAGAAAATACATTTCACTAGCCAATGTGTGCATCCCTACACTAGCTTTAATATCACAGTTTACAACTCAACAAGCAGATTGCAGTTTACAAAGGCATACATCTGTCTGTCTTGTTTTAGGTTTACTGGCTGTTTAAAACTTGCAAACATGGCGATGTGCTTTGACCTTTGACTGTTTGGTATGTTGTTTGACCTCTGCTGGGACGGCCAGCAGATGTTGTGGTGCGTCATGAGAATATCCCCAGAAGATCCCATGTGGGTAAAAGCTATCACTGCCTCTTTATGCTTCTTACTGCTGTAAAACCTAGTCAGAACTACTCAATAGCTCATATGTGCTTCTAAGAAAAAAAATGAATTTTACATATTCCTCTGCAGTGATGGTAAATTATTGTGTCTCATAACTGTTTATTAGCTACATTTAAGCTGTGATTCTTTGTGTCACTGCCATGACTGATCATATGATTGGCTCAGGAAAGTGAGTGACAGGTGGCAGTGAAACTTAATTGTTCATACAAGAACCAGAGAGCATCTCAGTTACAAAACCCTGCTGGTCACGCTATAAGAGGTAAGCCAGCTTTGTGGACTCTTAAGACAGTGAGTTCAGAGGTCAAATAGCAAAACAAGAGTTGGGATGTTCACTTAATGCACTGCTTTCACTAGTGGAAAAAGACGCCAGAAGCAGGAGGTAATCACCTCTATTTAGACAAGAAGACTTGTAGGAAAACTAATTTTCAATTACAGTGATATGAAATAATATCAATAATTTAAAAATCTAAATTTCATATTGAAAATAAAGAATTTTCAGCCTTCCTGTGGACATGAATTGAAGGTTGAAAAAAAAGAAAAAAGTCTCACCAAAGTTGATTTTTGAACCTCATCAAAGCTCTGAGCAAAGCTCCTCTTCTTCAGGCAAAAATCATTTTCAAGGGCTGCAAGCTCATAAATCAGTCCACCTCTGACAGGCTCTACCTTGGCTCTACATTTCCCTCTAGTGGGGAGGTCAGCCCATCAGAAAGACACTCTGGCAGAATGGCTCTGTTTGCATCATTAACGTATAAAAAGTGAATGTTTGCTTTGGAAATATGCCTATTTTGTAATGCTATAAAAATGCACTTTTTTAAAGCTAGGTATGGAGGCATATATGCTGATTATCATGCTGATTATTAGATACAGAAAACACAAACATCCAGACCAATTGAAGCATCGGACCCGGTTGTATCAATAGCACTGGACGTCACTCTGGTCGAATATTTTCTGGACAGTGTGTGTTCTATTCTGGTGATGAATGATGGCATTTATGAAACACAGACACTACCCATCATTTCACAGCCCAACAATAATGACCACTGTTCTCCATTTTGTCCACAAGCTGCTGATGGAAAAAGACATTTGTTACTTTCTGTTCCTTCCAGCTTGTCCTTGTCCACAATTCCCCTCTGTGCATTTCTTCAGAAGAAAGCGAGCTCCTTTGGGGTATCTCTGTCTCTCTGGTAATACCTTTCTTCTTCCTCCCTTCCCTCTGAAACATTACAGCAGTATAGCATTAAACAGCTCCCACAGCATGAACCTCTATCCTCTAAATGGCCCGCTTTTATTTTTACAGGCAAAATTGTATTATTGCGGTAAACTGGATATCAAATGGTGTAATCACATCAAGGACAGAGAAACTAGAGGTCCAGAGCAGCATGTATTTATTCAGAGACCTTATGAAAACAGCTGCACATGCTCCTTCCCCGAGGGTCTGACGCATGCAGCCCTGCCAAGCACAGTGAGTAAACAGATTAATCTTACAACTCTGGAGGGATCTGAGAAATTAGATGGTGAAGAAGAAGTCCTTATAGGGCGCCCATGTCATGTCTGGCACAGCAAAGGAGAACAACACAATAAAACAGTGAGGGCAATGTTTTATAGCAATACAACAGAAAAACAGAAAGGAATGGGCTTGTATGGTGTGGCTTTTTTGAAGTGAAACAAACATGAAGTCATGCAGAAAGGCAGGATGCGAGGAAAGACCTGTCCTTTTGTTTGTGAGAGGGCTGAGGGGGATGGGGTTCATCTGACTGAGGCAGAGGCAGATGTCAAGATGACAGGAGGGCTTCCCCACACCCCTCCATCACAGGGCAGCCACATTTTGCATCTACCAGTCGCCATGGAAACCGCTTGCAAACCAGGAAATTCATTTTAAAAACGAGTAAAAGATAAAACCACTCATTGTTATCATGGAGTTAATAATACAGGCTAGGTAATGGTGGAATGTTGGCAGTCTAGTGGAGCATACCGGGCCAATTGTACAGCTATACATCCATGGTGGCAATTAATTTTCATCGGGTTTCCCACCCACTTCCCGCATAGAACGCCCGTGTGCGTCTGCGCCACAGACAGCAATCCGCTGGCTCATGTCAGGGCTTCATTTTCTCCAGCTGATTCACCAAAAAAAACCCACACCAATCCGTCGCCTATTGGGCGGAATCCTCCGGGAGAGAGTGTGCTTCAGCATTTGCTGAAATCATAGGCGTGGTTTTGGATGGAGATGCTCCGTCTGCTCCCGCTGGGATCCCCACCTGCCGTCACACCGTGTTTGTCACCGCGCCAGCTGGTGTTTTCCTGAGCTATAGCCACTACAGCGCGCGTTTGATTAGATATTTATTTTGGTCGAGGGGGAAATATTGCTTATGCTTATGATCAGGGGTGTGGCTTAATCACAACGGTGTGGACGCACAGGGCGCCTGGTTTTAATCACCTCCAGAGCGGCGTTGGCGGCGCACGTACGGCACTTGGCGGAGATAAACAAGAGCGGACGGCGCGTCGTTGGCCTCCAGGCAGCAGCAGAAGCAGCAGCAGTGGAAAAGGAGCCACGGCGAAGACCTTGGTTCATGTGCAGGGCTGTTTGACGCGCAGGTCGTGGCCGTAGCGGTTCGCAAGGATGGAAAATACATGCAAGATCCCCAAAAGATCGCCCTGGCTCGGCTTACTTGTAGTGGCGTCTGTTTTACTTGTAGTGGACAGCAAGAGAGCCAGGCAGCCCCGCTGTCCCTCATCATGTACATGTACCAAAGATAACGCGTTGTGCGAGAGCGCAGGATTGATCCCTCGCAGCTTCCCCCCTGATGTCATATCACTGTAAGTCATATTTATTATTTTAACATACAATACTAACCTGTCCGTTGCGGAGATTTAGACAACACACTGTCTCTATCTGCTGCTTCAGCTGCCTGCCGCCGCTGCACAGTCATGCATATATACAAGTAACAGACTGTAACTGCTCGTGTGCTGATCGGTTTGCCTCCCTCCCTGCAGATCATTCGTCAAGTCTGAATTCACCGAAATCCCGAAAGAGAGCTTCATCCACACGCCTGCCCTGCACCTCCTGTGAGAAATCTCTATGGAGCTTTTTGTTCTTCAGTCTTTGTTACATGCTGTCAGTCCCCAGTGAGGTGATCAACGCCATGTTTAATGTTCAAGACATCTCCCCCTACGCTAATGCTACACATTATAATAGACTGGATGAATCCTATTAATCGGAATCGGGAGCTTTTAAAAGAATTATTCTGGATTAAAATATCCTCTCTAGATGTTTACATGCCGTTTCATATCAAGGTTGACTATGCTTTCTGCTGGGCACCCAGCTCTTGCCTTAAAATGTATTGATGCATATTGTGTATCAGACCTTCGTTTATGGGGAATCCCTCCTTTAGAAGAGGGGAATCCCCTCTACTCCTGTCTCATGAGGTGGAGTATTGACTTCAGAACAAACATGTAAGACTGCAGGAATCCTGATCCAGCACTGATCCTTGTCTTTGATGTATTTGCATTACCATTAAGAGGAATGGAGAGGAGCGTTATTCTGTAACATGTGTGCTCTTTTAAGAAGACACAGCTGCTAATGTGGGACAACAGCTTGTTTTCCAAATCGGGAGCAAGCATAGTGAAATATATCATCATTCTCTCTACACAGCCTCTTCACAGCCAACAACCTGGACTCTATAAACGAGGATGCGTTCCTGGGTCTTCCTCATCTGGAGTATCTGTGAGTAGATGACACTTGTTTATCCTCTCTAAAAGACAAGCTTGTCTCCCCCCTCATGCATTTTCTCAACACCTCTTTTCAGGTTCATAGAAAACAACCAAATCAAGTCGATCTCACCAAATGCGTTCCGTGGGCTGAAAACCTTAGTGCATCTGTAAGTATGCAAGAAATATGAATATCAAAACATAGCACTGACATTTAGATGCTGATGTCTTTTTTTATTGTGCCAGTGGAAAGTGTTGTAATCTGTGCACAGATGCAGGAAAACATTGTTCCAGTGAAATGCTGACAAGGTTTAACATTTATTGCCACACAGACATTTCTGTGGATAGTGTGCAGGTGTTAACATGATTATGAAGCAAATCTTGTCATCTTCACTATCTGATGTAATACATGCATTTGTTTACACATGTAAAGTAAATAAGTAAAACCTGCTGTCCTCAGTCATCCATTATCTTTTCTATTTCTTCTAAACAGACCCAAAAGTTGGGGTTGCCACCCTAAAACCAATATAACAGAAAAGTGGTGTTGAGCAGCATCCTAATAGTCAGAGCTCTTAGGAAAAAAAAACCTAAATTACAACCTTCTCAAGAGTGAGAACAACGTTTTTCCTCTTTTTTTGTGGCAGAGAAAGCCATAAAATGGCTGAGGAGGCAGCTCTAAAAATAGCTTAATGTTTCCTCAAACTCACAATAAGCAATGTTCCCGCCTTCAGTCTCCAGGGTGGCAATGTGGTGCCCAAGCCCTTGAACAGATATCTTTATATTCTGCTGCAAGGAAGCACCACATAAACACATCCATGTTTAGATTTCATAAAGAAATCCACATAAAAATAGTGGAAAATTTTTATTATTGGCATTGAAGAGGAAAGAATGGGTGGAGGTCCATTTAGTCCAAACTAAAAACAATATTCAGTTGTCACAGAGCAACTGCCTTTTTCCCCTCTTTTTCAGGAGTCTGGCTTACAATAATCTTGAGACTCTGCCCAAAGATTTGTTCAAGGGTCTTGAGGCCTTGACAAAAGTGTAAGTATTCATTTTAATCTGAAATCTGCATTATCTGTACACAAGAGATCGATTTCACAGTCTTACATAACTAAAAGCATAATGTATGCTACTGTGGACAATGAGTTCTTCTATATATAGAACACTGTATCATTACTCCACTTCAGCCAAGGCTTGAAAAATGTGTGGGTGGTGCTTTTAACGCCATTAAAATTACATGCGGCAGTGAGGAGGAGAGATAGTTTGCCATCTATCACCCACTGAAGATGTTCAGTTCTCCTTTATAGTCACTCTTGATATTAATGAGAGCACAGTGTGAAGCTGTGAGGGCCAGAGAGCAGAGCCAGCAGTCGACTTCAGTGACTGCAGTGTTTTGAAAATAAAAAGCCATTCAAAGAGCTGAAAGCATTCCTGTTAGCCTTTGAGTGCTTTGGAAGTTAGTTTTATGTTTTTTCTCCCATTCAGAGACTTGCGAGGAAACCAGTTCACGTGTGACTGTAAGCTGAAGTGGTTGGTGGAGTGGATATACAGCACCAATGCTACAGTGGATCAGATTTACTGCAAAGGCCCAGCCTCACAGCTGGACAAGAAGATCAACGATCTGGTGCCACAGTCCTTTGACTGCATCACCACAGGTGCAGCACAGAACATGCTGACGTTTTAGTTAAGCTTTTCTTACATTCCCCACCATTTCTACTATTTAATCTCACTGAAAGTATTTTTTGTGTCTCTCAGAGTTTGCTTCCTACCAGTCTTTAAAGTTTGAATCCATTTCGGTGGAGGCATTTTCCTTTGGGAATGACCAGTATGTGGTGTTTGCCCAGCCTTTCATTGGGAAATGCAGCTTTCTAGAGTGGGATCACGTGGAGATGGTCTTCAGAAACTATGACGATATTGACAGTAAGTAAAAGTTGTTCCAAATATACTGTAACAGGGTTGTGAATTAGCAGTGTGAGTTTAAAAGCAGGAGGTGAGATTAGATGAGGAAACAGCAAGATGGAGATGAGACAGAATGAGGTGGGTTGGTTTAATCCCTTGTTTCTCGTTTCACCAGGCACGTCCACAGTGATTTGCAAACCCCTGGTCATTGACAATCAGCTCTTTATCATTGTGGCTCAGCTGTTTGGTGGCTCACACATCTATAAGCGTGACACATCTGCCAACAAATTCATCAAGCTCCAGGGCATTGACATCCTCAAAATCCGCAAACCAAATGATGTTGAGACCTTCCGCATTGATGGAGAATCCTTCTTTGTCATAGCCGACAGCTCCAAGGCTGGCTCGACCACCATCTACAAGTGGAATGGCAATGGCTTCTACTCTCACCAATCCCTCCACCCGTGGTACAGGGACACAGATGTGGAGTACATGGAGATCTCCTCCAAACCTCACCTGATCCTTTCCAGCAGCTCCCAGCGGCCAGTCATCTACCAGTGGAACAAAAGCACCAAGCTGTTTGACAGACGCACCGACATCCCGGAGATGGAGGACGTCTACGCTGTGAAGCATTTTCAGGTCAAATCAGACCTCTTCATCTGTCTGACACGCTTCATTGGCGACTCCAAAGTGATGCGCTGGGATGGGGCTCTCTTCAGAGAGTTGCAGACCATGCCCTCTCGTGGCTCCATGGTGTTCCAGCCCTTCTCTGTGGGCAGCTGGCAGTACGCCATCCTGGGCAGTGATTACTCTTTCACCCAGGTGTACCGCTGGGATGCCAAGAAGGGCGAGTTTGTCCATTTCCAGGAGGTGAACATCCAGGCACCAAGGGCCTTCTCTCCAGTGTCAATAGACAACCGGCAGTTCCTGCTGGCCTCAAGTTTCAAAGGGAAAACTCAGATTTATGAGCACCTGGTCATTGATCTGAGCAATTGAGTGATTGTTTTCTCGACTGGTTGGCTGGTTGTTTGAGTGATTTCTGTGTTTACACATGGCTGTTGCAGCAGATGCAGTGCCAACCAACACTGGAAGGGATAAGCTGATCCTAACTTGAGCAAGGCACTGCACTTTTCTTTTTTTAAAAAAAAAAACCCTTCCATTGAAATCAGTGTATGATACTTGTAAAGGTGCATGGATCTCAACCAGATATATTTGGATGAGATACATGTTTAGTGCACCGCGTGCCTCTCAAGTTAGGATTAGTTCCAAAATATTGTCAAGACATTAATGCATGACCAGGGCCTCACACAGGCTGCCCCATCCTGATGAATGCAACATCCACATTCATTAACCCATAAAGCCTTGCATTTGCCAGTAGGTTATTTTTTTGTGTTCAGCTTTTCATGTGACCCAGCAATGTTTGTACATTTGTAATCTCATATATTTATCTACAGAAAGTAAAAATGAAATGGTACTTTTTAACCTATTAACATGTTTAACAGAACAAATCTGCCAAAATGAAATGTTTACAAATTTTTCTCTTTCCACTTGTTACGCTACAAGATTTGTAAATGAAGTTTTTGTAAGTTTAAGAGGGACCACACCAGTTAGATACATATTTGTTAAGGAGAATGATTTAAAATTCTGTTCATAATTTGGAAAATATCTTCAGAAATGTTGTGTGAGAATCTACCTTTAAATCCTTGTGACTTACATTTTTATTGTTAATGGTTTATAATGTTTTAAGTATTGAAAAAACAGTTTTTCATAAGAAGTATGGAAAACATTTTGGGCAAACATGGAACTATTTTCACATACTGAAAGAAAGTAAGATGAAAACTGAGGATATTGTTCATAATGCTTTACCTTTGACTAACATGTATGCAAAATACATCAACTGTGTCATGATTAGGATTATCTTATTGACTAACGTCATGCTATTTAGAGTCAATAAAGGTTTACATCATTTCATGTTACATCTCTTCTGAGCTCCCTGGTGGCACTGGTGTAGCATGACATTGCGTCAGTGTGAGATGCTGACACCTAGTCCTCAAAAGCAAAACAACACACACTAACACATCGACGTTTATGTATTACCTGAGGGAAATTGTCATCTTGAAGTTAGTTGTGTAATTCAGAAATTAAATAAAATAAGTACAAACAAATAAAATCCTTTTTATTTTCTCCAACAAAGTGCACGCCTCAATTCTACAAAGCAGCACATTACAATGTAATGGAATAAATACAATAAAATCCGTTGAATTAAAAAAAAGAAAAAACACAAGCAAGGAGATACACAAGTACCTGCATAATCACACTGGTGGCAGGACTAAATCAGGCTCTTTAGAAAGGCTCACCGGAACAAACTGTTTCTTTCATGGTGATTGTTTTGACTTCTCATGCATCCTCAGTCCTTTGGATAAAGATGTCCTGTCCTCTGCTTTCTAAAGTAAACCAATTTAAACCCTGCTTTTGTTGTATTTGAGGACTACCAAACTAACACGAAAGAAATACAGGTGCATACTCTCATGTTCATACACATCACCCTGGAAAACTTGTGCAATTGCAGTAGGATCTCCAAATCACCTGCCTACTGCTGAGAGAAAATAAAGTGAACACATTTTCAGTTTTAACTGAACTTACTACTCAAGTCTATGTGGTGCAACTTAGTGTTTTTTTCTGTAGGCAAATAAAATATAACATAAAAGGCAAGGGAGCACATCCCTTATATTCAACAAAATAATTTAGTGCTCTTTAAATAAAATTAAAAACACTATTTTCATATGGTGGCTCTTAAAAAAAAAAAAAATCAAGATTAAAAAAAGACTCACAGACCGAAAGGATAATGCTTTAAGAGACATCAATTATATTAGGAAAGAACTCAAATCCCATGAAAAAAGACAGTATCGACAATAAAATTCTGTACAGAACGCAAAATCAATATACAATACAGTACCTGCAGATGTTATGCATACAGTACAATTCTCTTTTTACATAGTTTTAGTATGGGCTCCAGCCTGATCTATATACTGACTTAACACAGGTGGAAAAGCGGCTATTTTAGCTTTCAGTAACTTTAATGGTTATTCAGCGAGGAGAGTAGATCTTGTAGTAGGCGTTTTAGAAAAAGAGATTGAAAACATTATTGCAGGATGGTCATCTTCAGTTGCATACTGCATGTGTTACATGAATGTGTCCCATGACAAGGAGCAGCGGGCTGATGAGAGAGACAAAGGGCCGGACGGAAGAAAATAAAAGAAGAGGGGCAGGGGGTTTAGCTGTTTTTGCTATCTCTCCATCACAGAGGTTAAACCTTGCGATATCTCTCTGATCCACTACTCTGTACAGTACATTCGTGGCCAGTATTGCACGTTACCAGCCGAGTCCACCCTGATTCTGCGTGGTCAGGACTTTCAGTGCTGAATTTTGTCCTGTAAGTCAACACTAATCCAGTGATGAGATGAGACCATAACCAGAGCTCACCAAAGACTGACTGGGACTCCATCTGCTGTCACAGTTTGAGCTCATTGGCAATTTTGCAGGCGATATTCTTAAAGGCGATGGACGTGCCCGATATCCTCTTGAAGCGCACGCCATTGAGCGAAAGGCGGGGCAGCTTGCACACCTCCATCTCCCATTGGACCAGGTTGTCCTGGCGAGCGTCGCCATGAACACAGAAAAGCAGGAAGCGCTCACGCTGCTCGTAATCGCAGCTGTTGGCGTCCAACACCTTTCGGATCTCCCTCATCATCTCAGCAGGCTCCATGGAGGAGGTGGTCTTCATGCTCCAAGTGAAGCGCAGCGAGCGAGGCTTGGAGTCCCGACCGCCTTCCTCCTTAGCATCACCTGATGCACTTCTATAACAACAGAAGAAAGATAGAAGAGAGGAAGAGCAGAAAAAGAGGTGGAGAGAGACGTTGAAGGAGGCAGGGGTTTGTTACATGTTCTCTGTGAAATCTAAAATCTCAACTAAAGTCTCACCTTGGTGTTTCTGTCCTGGCACTGGCCTCTCCCTCACTAGGCACCCTGAAATAAACCAGGAATACACCGTTACTCCCACATGTTGATGTCAACGTGGGTTCCCCCACCCACTACCAACGCTACCCCCATCATCACTGGACACAGAGAGGGGTGTCAGGCATCATGCCAGGAAAGAATCCACAGTCCTGGGTATCAGGGTTCAGCACACAATGAGGTGAATGTGACATTTTGAGGCACGTACTGTAGTAACTCCTTCACAATAACCAAATGCATCATCCCGTCTACTGTACGCTACCTTTCCTTAATCTCCACTGATCTGAAAGGAATGGGGCTTCTAAATCTTTGATTCAGCCTCTGTAATTTGCCTGATCTCTTCTTAAGCTTCGCACAAAGACGGGGGAGAGTAAGGAGAGGCACAGGCAGCAACCTGAGAAGCAGATATTGTGGCTTAGCTTAGTACAGGAGAAGCTGGTGAGCCGTGAGATTTGTATCTTGAGGCAGTGGGCACAAGGGAAGGAGATACACGCATTAACAAGGGTGGTCAGTAGGCAAGGATGTGGTATAGTGGGCAAGTACGTAAGGGGTTAAAGAAACATGGGCCAAGGTCATAGTGGGCACAGAGTTTTTTTGACAGGGAGGGACAGGTGCAGCAAGCGTTGTGTTCTCCTACCTCCGGGTCGACCTGAAAGACAGAGCTCTATGCGGGGAGAAAAGGAGAGAAAGCTGTGAGCCTCTATGGGCCAGCGTGAAGGTGACACAAGGAGCTATCTGGTGTATGGATGAGAAGGTTCTCTCCTTTGCTTGTCATACTGACAGCAAAGGGCAGCAGCGTGGATATACAACTAGCTAACTAAAGACTGGGGACAGATAAGAGACTGTATCTGTTCTTAAGAGGCAAGGAGAGTATGTGATGAGTTCTTTGTTTTCACTGTTGATAAAGTTTATATAAACAGATTTGAACACAGAACTCCTATAGTCCCCTTAAATCATTTGGTTTAAAAGTAATTTTTAAGCTCAGCCAGAGACAAACAAATCACTGGATCATTTTATTACATCTGCATGCACACTGATGGTAAATTGGACATTTCAAGGTTGATCTGGATAGCCACAGGATCAACAGCTACTCAATCCCACTGAGAAAGTAAAATGACTTGCGACATGCCCAGTGGTAGCCATTTTTGGTCCAAATTTATGAATACCAACAGACTATTCCCATTTGCCTCAACTCTATTTTGTGTTTTGTTATTTTCCACAGAAACTCACACTCACACATACAAACTTGCTAAACTCAAATAATGACCATGGTAAATGACCATGGTTAGCACATTAGCACACTGACAATAGTGTTTAGCTTTGCAGAGCTGCTAGCTGTAGACTCTTGACTTATTTCATAATGTTTCAAATACATAAGGAAAAATAAAAACATTAAGAATATGAAAGTTGAATGTTGAGATTCATATTATGGGTTTAATGTAAAGAGAAAGTGGATATGGGATTTAAAAAAAAAATCAACTCTGAAAGCGTCTGACATACAGGAAAAATATTGATTAGAACTTTGGTCGACCATTCATCCGTATTTTCAAAGTGTCTACTTCCCCAGTCCCTTTATTAGAACAGCACGAGTCCTTTATCCAACTGGCATTCAATTTGACAAGTAACTGAGTAAAAATCAGTTACTCATTTATTCATCGAGCAAACCTTCAGACTGCAGAGACATTGGACAAACAATATCCAAGATGGAAAAGTATTTTAAATCTAAACCTTCTCTCTAACAGTCTTGTACCCAGACAGTGTGAAGTAGGACACTTTGGCTTTTTATTACTGTGTTTTAAGAGAGTTAACATGTGGACATTTGTTTGTTGACATGTATTTCACTACCCCAGGCAAAGGGAATAACTTAAATGGCATGTGTGAGGAGTGTTCATTTGTGCAGCTATTTGTCTGCACTGACCTGCGGACAAACTTTGAGGTGATCTTGCTGATGATCCCAGTGGAAGTGCCTCTGCGTTGCTGAGCGAGAGCCCCTGTGTCATGGGACAGTGTGGGTGAAGCGGGGGGGCCGTTATAGGTAGCGCTGCGCCGGTCTCTGAGCTGAGCTCCATGAAAGGTGCTGCGACTGGTAGTACCGCGGGGGAAACGGTTCTTCTCTGGGGTGCTAATACTGTGTGCAGATGGGGAGGTGGAGGGACCCCGAGGAGAGGAGCTGCAACATGAACATCATCAGGGTCACTATATATGCTAAAACGTCTACGCCACACTTTTACATAGAATCACACACTTGAGGTCATTCCCTCAGCCACAGATGCTGTGGATTACGGTGTCAGGATCATGTTGCTCACCTGGCTTTAAGCTCTGTGTTGTCATCAATTGGGGGCAGTGTGCTTTTTGAAGGGTGCCCTGATGACGACATGGACTTGGTGTGACGAGGCCGCGTGGAGCTCATTGCAGTTGATGGGGTGCTCCCTGACACCTCAGTTAGACTGGGAATCAATGATAAAGATATACCAAATATACCAGAATACAGAATCTCATATCTGCTCATCTCTACTGTAGTATGAGCTAAAAAATAGACAGAAAATTTTTTTAGAAAAGATTTTCAAAACTGAAAATGTGTGTTTACCTGCTGTCTTTTCCATTTGGAATAGCTGAGTAGCGGTCAGTAGAGGATCGTTCACACACATACGTGTTTCTGCGAGTCATCGATCCATTAGTCTGTGGAAAATAACAAAGAGGAGCATTAGTAAGCAAACTAGAATAATAAAGAGAGACTACAAATATAAAACTCTTTTGATTCTTTCAGTCTTTTTGACATCATGGACCAAACAGCACCTATTTTGTGTACATGTTATACGTAGACATTTGTGAACAACTGTGTACACTGCTTGCTCACCCCAACAGCACTTGTAGTTTTCTTCCTCTCCTGCACCCCAAGTGGTGAAGCAGGGACATCGCCTTTCGAAGTGCTGAGCTCCAGCCGGCGTGCACCATCCCACTCCTCCCTGTGGTCACTTTCCACACTTAGGGCCTGGCCACGCTTTGTGTACGACACCGCCGGAGGCACAGATGGACCAACTATGAGAGACACACGTAGGACAACATACTTACAAAATTGTCCACAGAAATATATCATTATTCCTACAACTCTATCTGGATTTATATGGATGGAAAAAGACAGTGACAGACAGTGTTTTTCATTACAATGGCATCAAGCAAAGCCACTCAAAGCCAGGATTTAGATATCATCCAATCAATCAAATATAACATTCAGCAGACAACACTTTGTTTAATAAGTTATACAGCTACAGAAGCTAACAGGAGCAAATTCAAAGCAAAGCTGTTCCCCTCTTCATGCTTTGAGGTGCTGTTCCTGAGGGAGCTGCAGGAATGCAGCCAGCCAGCAGATGGTGCCAGACACAATGGCCCCACATGACATAGGAGGAAACTGCTACACAACCAGTGCAGTGTTGAGGTTGAGTCACTGATTTGCACATTTAAACTAATCATGGAAATAAAAGTAATTCTGGGTTTGATCCAGACTTTTACCATAAAAATCAACTGTAAAGACATGACATGTGCTTTATTTATCATTCCAAAGATGAAAGCTTTGCTTTTTCAAAGCTTTATCAATTTCATTCAGCTATTTAGGGGCACCAGTTGAACTGATGGTGCTTCTATGCCTTGGTCAAAGGCACATCAGCAGGGCAGGTACAGGTATCCTCTGCTGGCCAATCGTCAGTGACTGAGAGCAGCTTCCCCCTACACAGCACGCAGCCACCAGCACTCTCAGAGCTGGGAAGGACGAGGTTACTTTACTTGGCTTCTCTACGACACCACCACCACCACCATCATCATCCCCACCATGATCACTGTAGCGACGCTGCTTCTGATTAGCCGAGATGCTGCGTGTGACCTTGGGATGGGCGGGAGAAATACTGGAGCTGTTGTTGATGTCACTGGTCGGTCGCTGCCTCTGCCCCAGGATGCTGTTAGTCAAGGGCTCGCTCCCCTCGAACTGAGATGTAGAGACAGAGAACGAGGGATACAGTCAGACATAATGCGTTAACTAACAGTGCTAATGTGAAGATGACACACAAACTGACCTCTGGAGCTTTTCTGCCTAGCAGCAGGTAGGTGGCCATGACATCATCATACTTCTGGCCATGTAGGGACTCTGTGATCTCATCTTTAGGGAAGCCCATCGTCACCATGAGCTCTGACAGGTTGAGAGAAGTCAACATAAATCATGAGTGAGTACTGGACATGATGTTAAGCATGACACCAACTTACACGTACAGTCAGACATACCTATTCTGGATGAATCACTGAAGTCTGCCTCAGGCTCGATGTAAGGTTTTAGCTCCTCCTCCTCATGACCCACATTCATCCAATGGTCTTTCATGATTTGCTAACAAAGAAACAAGACAATTAGATCTCATGTGTGTCCAGTACAATCAGTTCAATGGCAATCTCAGTCATTAATCTTTTAATGGCAGATAATTAATCACGACTTGGGCCTGTTAATTATACAACTTGACAGTAGAGAGCATGGCAAGTGACACAATAGACAGATGTGAAATGCATAGCTTCGTTATAAAATCTGTCATCACAAGTTCAGCTGGGGCTGAACAACATTGTGATCAATTGTTATTATTGGTGGAGAAATCTTTACTATTGAACTTCAGCCTGGTTCTGAACACAGGGCTGGTATTGACTCTGGACACACTGAGTGTGAGTTGAACTGACAACTACAAACTGTTTGCAAAGGAGAAACAAGTTACAGCTCTCTCTAATTACATAAATGTAGTAAAAGTACAGCACATAAGCATTTTGTTGAATTAATCAAGTTTTATTTCTTACAGCACTTCAACAATTTCCATTTAGTTTTATCATTTCTAAATGCTTCTCTCAAATAATTATGCAACAACAGTCTTTGATCTCAGATGAAAAACGTTTCCAATTCTCCATCTGACAATACTGTAAATTGAAGTGCTCTGTTGGTTCACAATTAACAACAGCAGCAATTATGTGATTCTAGATGACGCACAACAACCATGCTCCAAATTATTAGGACTGTCTGTCCAACTGCAGGCACGCCGCTATGTAAAACAACGCTGAATGGAGAGCAAGTAACTGAAGATGCAACAATGCAAATGCTGGTAATACCTCCAAACTGCCTCGTTTGACAGGGTTGAGCACGAGTAGTTTCTTCAGCAGGTTTTCACAGTCTGTGGACATGTAGAAAGGAATACGGTACTTCCCCCGCAGGACCCTCTCCCTTAGCTCCTACACACCAGGCCACAGACAGACATAGACGAAACCAAGAGAGAAAATTGAGTTGATTTGGTCTGAGATGAGGGAAACAGCAGAGTTGGGAGTTAATTCTCTGTCCGCTCACGACCACGAATAACCCCTTTTACATAAAACATTGTCAAATAATCAATTATTAATTTAAAAGTATTGATTAACTACCTATCATTCACTCCAGCTATGAACATGGATTAAAATTGACGATTTCCACTTTTTTCTTGACCTGCTGGGTTCACTGCGGCTTGAAAAATATAACCCACCCCCAAACTGCTGCATTATTAAAGCAGGGGGAAGAATCTGTATGATGTCTTATTCCAAATGACAGACACAGTACATTCCCCCCTTAATTTGGTTATTCAAGTAACCCAGTTTTGGTAAACATCCTAACTCAGTTAGAATAGCCCGGGTTCATACTGCGATCACAAGAAACTCGGTTGAGATGCCCGGCTGTAGCACCTCACTGTGCACTTTTCCTTTACTTTGTCCTTTGCTGTCTTTTAAAATTAAGACTCAAACTGTATTATCAATAATAACATATGAAATATAATTCATTTCATATATTTTGATTTATTAAAAAATGTCTCAGAGAAGCAGTTGTTTTAACTTTACTACTGGGACAACCATTTTGTGTTCCCTTGCTACAGTGAGGGCTGCATCTTTTGGGGGCTATAATAAAGTTTCAGTGTGTTTTAAACAAGACAGATTGTACAACATGCAGGCAGAAAAGAGTTTACATCTTTTCAGAACAACTGCAAAGTGGGTCAACATATATCATACAATTACAGAGAGCGCTGATAATGCTTCACAGGCAGTTAATTGTGTGAAGAATAAAAAACAAAAGCTTTTGAGACAAATTCAAATCAAATCTACCTGCACACTGACCTGGCCAACAGCTACATGACATGTTTGTGATTATGGGAGTGTTTGTGGGACAGAAGTTTCAGGGACAATGTAAAGGTACAATCACACTAGTTTTCTGTTTAAAAATGTGATTAACCTTTAAAAAAGACATGCTGTGTTGTAATGTGTGTAAATAATAAGTGTAAGTTGCAACCTCTAAACCTAACATGAGAACAATGCTGCAGTTTGCTGTTAATTTGTGTAATTTTGTACTTAATAACTGTGATGAAACTCATTATGGAAGTAAATCCTCCATTTTCAGATACAGCCTCAGAGTATCTATTGTCAGACTGAGCGCAGTTGAATAATGTTGAAAAAAAGTTAAATGTAACTAGACAATAATTTGCTGCATACTGAGCACTTTATCACTCTGTGTTTGCCAGAGGTGAGAACACAATGATGTGTTAACTTTAATCAACAAGTAGGAATCAAAAGGTAAAGCATCAAATGTCAACGACTTATGGCCATATAAACACAGCCAGAACCAGAACAGGTGCCCACCTTTAGGTTCTGTCCATCAAAGGGCAGTGATCCGCTGACCAGTGTGTAGAGAATGACCCCAAGGCTCCAGACGTCCACTTCAGGTCCATCATATTTCTTTCCCTGGAAGAGTTCGGGAGCAGCGTATGGCGGGGAGCCACAGAAAGTGTCCAGCTTGCTACCCACAGTGAACTCATTACTGAAGCCAAAGTCAGCTATCTTGATGTTCATATCTGCATCTAACAACAGGTTCTCCGCCTGCGGTGTGGGGAGACAGAAGCAAATCCTGATGTAAATTGACAAGGTATCAACACTGACAGGACAAGTTACAGCTCTGGAGAAATCAAATATCAGAGAGAATGAGAGTTTAGATCCCCACCTTAAGATCCCTATGTACTATTCTTCTCTGGTGACAATACTGCACTGCAGACACAATCTGAAATACAAACACACACACACACACACACATCATAGGACAGTACTCATTATACCTAATGTTAGTTTTTAAAACAGCAGTTACATTGTTCTTTACAGACAGATGGAATTGTATTTATTTTCACAATCAACTAATCTGCCAATTAATTCATTTTATAAAAAAAACAGTGGATATTGCCATTCAAATGTTTGCAATATGCGTGTTTAAGGAAAAAAAGCATAAGGACACAGCTAAACTTTTCATCTGAGAAGCTGAGACCACAAAAATAACTGAAATGATTAACTGATTATCAGAATAATAGCAATTTCATTTGCTGCCAACTAACAAATCACTGAGGCTCTATAGCACAAACCATAAAATATGAAAACATAGCATTAATTGTACTTGAAGTCCCCCCTGCCATAGCATTTGAAAATTTGTGGTGCATTAAAAACACACAAGAGTGCTTTCGTGCAAGGATGTTAGCTTCATGTTAGTGAGGCTGTTTCAGCACCTGAATAAAATGTAAATTCTGGACCTTTGAACAGCACAGAACAAAACTGACATTCACTGACATTGTTGCAGGTGAACTTCATCCTCTAAATCCCAAGACTAGCAGCTAAAGTTTACCTCATGCTAATGGTTGACACAAACTAACTTTTCATGAGGTCAGGTGGGTATGACTTTTGTTTCTGGTCCAAAAAAGGGACATGACAGACTGTGTTTGAGCATCACTGGTACACTGTAATCTTTGTCTAAGGTTTATGAAATGCAGGTCTCATGCGAGTGAAATTTGGGATTTTCCAGGCCCAAATGTACTCATGCCAAAGTCACTGTAATGGTGTGACACACAGAAAGCAGTTGCTATGACAGAAATTTCACCAACATATGCAAGAATAGCTCCAACATCAATCAAACAGAAAACACATTGTTCTTTGACAGATGCCACCCACTATCCCACTCTCAGGCACACACAAAGACACACACACACACACACACACAAATGAAACACTTTTACCTTTCTGAATGTTGATCTGTCTGTACTGTGACACACAAAACTGCCCACACTGTGTCACACACACAGCTCCTCTGAGTCACCCAAGACCATCAGTAAGGGATTTTAAATAAACAGTGTGAAAGTGAAAGGGCTGGTTTTGGAGAAGATCTTTCTTACGCCACATTAAATAATAAAAATTAGAAGCCAGAGACATGTATACTAATATTTATTATGTAGGAGGCTACTCTTTCCACAAACAGCTCTGGAGGCCTTATTGCTCCTGTGGCACCACTAGGTGTCAGAGCAGTATCTATGAGGAAGTTGTTCTCAACCCTCCTCTTCTCTCAGACCAAGCTATCTGTGCTCCATCTTTCCTCTGCAGTCGGTGACGAAGCTTGATCTTGGTGCATGCAGTCTTCCCTCTGAAAAACAGTAATGGAGTGACGACAGAGGTGCGAGCGTTGCGATGCTGATGACTCACCTGTCTGAACTTGGCCCTGGCCTCCTTCTCCTTCATTCTGCCATGAGCCACGAGATAGTCAAATACTTCTCCTGTAGTCGAGAGAGGAAATATGTATTTATCATATAGTATCATTAAGTTTCTTCATTTTATGGTATATAATCTTTATCACAGCTATTTCAAAATCATGTGTGTATGAGATATTTTAGATAAAAACATCCTAAAGGCATGTTTTGCTCTGACTTAGTTTTTTGTAAATGAACTTCATAGTCTCATGGTATACAGTACTAACAGTGTTTGAGTCCATGTGTATGCTCAATAAACTGCTCTAGGGTGGCTATTGTGGAAATAACAAGCAGGGATGCACTGACACAATCAACCAAGTGTCACACATTTAGTGGACATGCATAAATGCCTCACTCACCACCACTGGCATACTCCATCACCAAATAAAGTGTCTTCTCTGTCTCAATGACCTCAAACAATTTCACTGGAGAAATTCGGGGAAAAGGGATAAAAATAAATGAGTTTTTAAGAAACAACAAAATGCTTTCACCAGTGGAGCTTCTACACTGACTTCAGCTGAGCTTTATGATGTCATTGTCTCAAAACTGATATCTGAGTCTGAACAAAGCCTTCAGCGCTGAGATAAATACGTTGCAAACGTACCTAAAGTGACGACACAGATTTTCAAACTACCTGAGTTCCCTTAAGTCAGACATCAGTTTCTGGTATTTGTCTCGTTAGAAGTGAAAATTCAAACAGGTAAATTAATTAACATAACATATACACTTCATATACACTTAATAATAAAGGACACAAAATTCAAGTAGTTACCAGGAAACAAATGAGGAACGAATGAGGAATTAACTGCTAGTTAACCATCAGCTCATCATTACCTGCTATGTAGTCCTCCATTAGAAATCATTAGCGCAGTACTAATTAATAAGTCATCAGTTATCAAGTCATTCCTGATTTGTTCCTCACTCATTAACTAATCATGTTTTTTATTCATTATTTAATGGTTCAGTAGCATTTATTTCCTTACTCATTCCTTCCTTAGTAACCACTTAGTTTGTCTTATCCATCTATCACTTCTCTTACTGCATCCATTGAAGAATTATACTTGCTGAGCTTGCCTTAGGGTGTCGGTTTAATTAGTTATGTTAATGCAAACTCAACAGGAATATCATTGCCATGCTGTCATCAAGTAGTTACAGGCTGTTTGAACTTACCTATATTTGGATGATTCAGTAGCTTCATTATTCGGACTTCCCTGAAGAGCTGTTGAGACACAGAGGAAGATTTAATGCATCCAAAAACAGGCTGAATGACTTTACAAGTAGTGACCCTGAGTGTCAGTATTGTCTCTGCTGGGAAAGCACTGCTAGAAGCTGTTATTAGGCACTGATTAGGGTGCTGATCTGAGGAAACTGAGCCACAATAAATTCCAAAGTAGCAAAGTGCGTATACATCTGAAACTGGATTACACACTGCAGGAACATGAGACGACCTGAGGATCATGGGACTACTGTACTGTGTAAAGCAATACGACTGACGCGGTGACAACGTCTCACACTAAACCCTGACCTACACAGATAAGGACCAGAATTACAACTCCACTGACACGCTGCAGTCCAGCAGGCCGGCCATCCAAAAACCCAGTCAGCAGTGTCACACAGCCACCCACTGCAGAGTAACAGCACGCAGGCTTACAGCCAGTTAGGCATCTGCTGCCTAATATAATCATCTTAACATGGACATGCAAAAAAAAGAGCAGCAAAATCATATTGATGCCTAGCTCCTGCATGTTTAGAAAACAATACATAGCAGAATTTGACAAGCCTATCTTGTATCTTGTTTTTATGAGAAACCCCTAAAAGGAAAATCCCATCCTCCAGTCTATTTTCTCTGTGCACCATGTACAGCAGCTGAGTGCAGAGTCAGAACAGGAGAGCACTGAGAGTCATAATCATTTAAAGCCATGTCTCCTCGGTCTCAGCGTGACTGTTTATGTCAGACGAGCTCCTGCAGCCACTTAGAGGTGCTGTTGAATCATTTACATTCTGCTGATTCCCCGTCATGCCGACACTGACAGTGTTATATTTCAACACTCACTGGGATTTAGCATCTACTGCTATCTGAGACAGAACACAGATTTTGCCGTTTGCCGACCACTTTGATTAAGTAAAAAGGTTCAGAGTGATTCTATAATTACCTTTCAAAATGAGAAAATTGGCATTTGCTCTCCACGTCATTATTGAACATGTCAAATTAAAAATAAGGATGCATACTAATAGTGGTGTGTATGTACTTGTATAGGCTACATCAGTGTGCATGTCTAACTTTTCTAATGGCCTTTTAGGTCTTACATAAGTGCTGGGATAGTCTATGTTTCTAGGTCATCAAACACAGCCATTATACCAGTGTGAGCAGGCCTGACTCTGTGGGACCTCTGAGCTACAGTCTGGTTCAACAACATGCAGGTACTCTCTCTCACTCTAATTCTTTCCTGTGTTCTCTGTCTCTACTTGCTCGCCTGCCTCTCTTTTTTCTTTCTTTCTGACACCTCTCAACTCATTAGAACCAGCACACATGTTCAGCACACCGTGAGTTGCTGCAGAGGGCTTGAGGAAAAGTCTTCCATATTTTTCATGTTGTCAAAAAGTCCCATAAAAAGACAAGAGAGAGAAAACCAAAGATATTCTTTTTTCTCCACTAACAAGTATTGTCTGTGTGGCCAAAGCCTGCTGTAGCTTATTCCTCAATATCATAAAGCTCCATTGTTGGCCAAAAACTATTCACAACGACTCAGTGAGCCACACTGTTGCAGTGGACGACATCTTCCCTCATCACAATAAACACTGTAGGTTACTATGAATCCATCTCACATACACTGTCCTGCTGCTGTAAGCACCCACCAGAGCACCAATTGTGTATTAATGTCAACAGTCCACAACAAATTTACTTGTGTTTGAATTGTGTGCGTTACAATCTACCCAGGTGTTTTATGTTTGTGATCTATAATTTTTTAGGATATTTACACTTTTATTAGGTCCTGTGTCACAGACAAGTCAAAATGGTTGATGGATTAACACAGTGTTTGATTGAATTTCTTGGAAAAACACAGTTGTTTAACTCGTCATAACCTTTAAATAAGACTGTGTAAACAATGTGTAAATAACTAAATAGTTTGAAGGGTAAAATCTTCTGTATACAAGCAAATATATACAAATAATGAATTCCTGAAAATAAGTCTTCGCAGATAGTTTTAATAATCTAAATCTAAATGCAATGTAATATTCTGTACATTCACTCACTATTTACATTACATTAGTAGGTATCATTGTAATTTTATTATTTTAAAGTACAGTATAGTCTTTAAATTCTACTTCCTTTTCAACTAAAGACTTTAGTTCTCAACATTTTTATTGTCTTTATTCATCCACATCTTTGAATTTTGTTTTTTTTTTTTTTCCTGGGAATTATTTTGCATTTTATAGGAATGTGAGTGCAGATTTGATAGTCTGAATTTGTTGTGAGACCATGTTTTTGTTCACAGATCTCTTCAATTCCTGAGTGGCTCAGAATAGCGAGCTGCTCCTGTGTGGCAGCCCTGCTCCATATTCATCAGCTGCTGTGTTGGCCTGAGAGGTTCCCCCATGGTAACAAAGTCAATTAGAGTGGAAACACACTGACACAATAACCACAAGATGTCCTGCAGTACACACAAGAATAAACACTTAAGTCACATCCATCCACACTGCTGCTTTAACATGTGACGCATCCGTCAAAACAGAACTTCTTTCTTATTCTGAATGAGTGATGGTCTAAAGAGTCTGTGTTTTATCTCAGTCTCTTATCTCTTCCTCTCACTGCCTCTTTCTATCTATCTATCTTGTTTACGTCACAGCCCTAAAGCCCCTCACATGGGAAGCACGCGTGCAGCCACTTGGAAACAAAAATTAGAACAAATCCGAGAAGGGCTGTGGAAAACGACGACAACAAACAGAGTCTGTCAATATGAGCTCAATAGAGATGTAGCCACCATGGAGGCTGACAGAAGATAATGAGTTTTGGGTCTTTGATCTAGTCTCGTATTAATATCAATAATATCTACAGGCACTAAGGGGAGCCACAGCAGGCATAAAGCAGTTTTTAAGGTGGTTCTGGACACATTTAGGCCAAATTTCCTGTATAACAAAGTGACCTGCTTTCAAACTAAAATGAATCAAAATGGTCGGTTCAAGAGATAAATACAGACAGTGATTTCAGAAAATTATTACAGGACTAGCCACAAAGAGAAAATGTGTATCACAAACATGAAAACACACCATTTCCAATGCGCCCGAATCTCAGTAGTCTGTGCCAGTGACCTACTTCCAGCCACCCAGGGGCGCCCAGACTCCCAAACTAGCCTTAATTACAGCAGGGTCCCCATGCAGAAGGAGCAGAGCAGCAGATATCAGACTGGGAACACTTACAGGAACTGGCTGGACTATTTCAGTCACAGCAGCACAGCTGCTTATTCAACATGGAGATTATTGATAGGATGAGTAGCCTGGAAGCCCTCATCCCTCTAATGATCATGTGTGTGTGTGTGTATTTTCATGCACACAAATAGTACTTCACAACTGTGTATCAGTAAATAACCACTGCTTGCTGTTTGTCAAAGACAAACAGACAGAAAGACAAAAAGACACAGGCATCCAAAGTGTCACTGACATTCAGACACACTGTCCTGTCCTGCCCTCGACTCCTGAGGTGCTGAAAATAACCCCAACAAGGAGAGACACCACTCAGCCATCTCTCTGGCTCCATTTCTCTACGCTTTTGCAAAGACCTCCTAGTCGTTATCCACAACACCAACTCAGCAGCAGACTTTTTAACGTTTTTTTTTTTTTTAGACTTTTACTTTTTAAATATCAGTGAAAGGCACAACAGCTCTGAAACCATGTACATCCGCACATATCTTAGCAGCCTCATCATTTGATTTGTTTGATTCATCTCGGACAACAGTGCTGCCGGTCCAATCACATTCCACTCATCTGAATGAGACCAAAGCTCTACTAGCCGAGGGGCTCCACAGTATTTTATTGGCTAATGCAGAGTGGCAGCACCAAGACAGACACAAACAACAGCCATTAAAAGAGCCTGACCTCTTGGTGGGCTTTTTACAACGGGCAGAAAAAACACAAATATAGTCAGACTATGTTCTGAACTGCCTTAAAAATCAGAAAACAGTACACACAGATATAACGTAGGGAGACTGAAGGTTACCAGTGTGGCTGTGAGTCACATCAAGAAAGGAGATTTTGATTTTAGGAGATGCTGCCAATATTTCTGTCGCTTCATTGACTCTTTTCACTCTCTGCAGTCTGTTTTACGTCACAAACCAAATGGCTCAAACCAAACGTGACTTGCATTTTAACAGCACAGGCTTTGATTTTGCCCAACACATAACCTGTAATATTTCCTTTGTATTGTCGTTTTTTAAAGTGATGAAAAGAAACGACTCTTATTTACAGATTACAAAGAGACCGAGACTGATGGGATGGTAGGATGAGAGCAGTGTTTGCTCAGTCAAAGAGGGGATTAACGGAGAGGCCTATTTTAGGGCTAAAATGCCTAAAAACCATGACAACGTCAACATCCCTGACCACAGATGTGGCATATGACATGTGATGCATTTCCTGTGGCGGATCTAAGGAGGTGCTTTGGAAGCTCAGCTGACCTCATTTCCTGTTACACTGAAACCACCACAAAGTCACACCAGGGCAGAGAGCGCCAATGGGCCATAAAGGAACAGACCAAAGCTTCATTCTAACCTCATGACTCATTCTGGTCAAATAATCTGTGGGAAACACCAGACTGACAAAGATAAGCATGAGAAAATAAGTGATAAAACACTTTTTAAGACTGACATTTAAGACTGTAAATCCCACCTGGAAAAGACTTAAAAGATGCCTGTATTTGCATATTTGTATGAGCATATATGGTACAGGAATGCAAGTCTGTGTGTGAAATGTTGCCAAACCACTGACAGAAACACTACAAAAATGGAGGTTCTGCCACTAAGAGCCTTCTGCAAAAACTAGAAGATCTCCTGTGTATGCCTCTGTGTGTGTGTGCATGTGGCTGTATAGGATCTGCCACAGCGCTGGCTGTGCCTACAGCGCCAGATGGTGTGCCCGCAGCCTGGCTCCTCTGAGACCAGTGCCATTTTTGGGGGCTAACATGAAAGAGCTGCCGTTAACAGTGAGTGCGGGATTGATGTGGCCAGATTAGACCTCTCAAACCTCACTCACCCACACTGACAAACAAATGGGATCACAAATTTAAAAAAAACAAACAACAATGACAGGATACACTGCATGACAGAGCAGGAGAAGAGCAGGAGAGGTCGGCTTAGACACCAGATTTTAAGGTGCAGCAGAGAACCCTTCAACTTCTGCTCTTCATGCGTGTCAAAAATCCTGAGTCACTGAATCAATAATTATGCCCGTCTGTTGTTTATATCCGTCTCTAGAAATAGCCTGCTCAGCTGTACAGAATGGCATTTTTTACCCTGAAAGCATATACACTGTGGAATGATCAATCTGTTGTCCAATAGTCTATGCTGCAGAGCTACTGTGACTACTTTATTGTGGATAAAATATTAATTTGTGACAGCTTCTTAAGTCTCCCATCCACTCATTGTAACATTTGCTTGCTCGCTTTCCCAGGGTTAGGGTCACAAAGGGGAACAGAGCGAGCAGAGCGGCACAGACACCCTCAGGGAACGTAGTGAGATTCAGTCTAGACTTTTAAACATGAAGAATGCCTCCAACAAAACAAACAGCCAAAGCAAAAACACTGAAATCACTGATGTCAGCAAGAGATGTTGACCAAAGTTGCAAACAGTGCCAACCAAGATTTATTATCTTTATGATTTTAAATACTCTGAAATCATAATTACTGGAGGGTGAAATGATCCACAGTACTACTTTTAATTCTCTGTTTGTTAAATTAGACTGGTCTTCATTTCACGTCATCTGTACCCTGTTTGTTTGTTTGTCTTTTCTATTCTGGCCAACCAATCTGAAAATCTTCACCATTAACTGCAATTATATGGCTAACCAGCAGCAATAAACCCCAGACACCAGGAATGTGAACCACTGATTAAAAGTGTTGGTGTTTTTTTCTCTTTCCCCAGATATTATTCAGCCAGTCCAACAGAGAGTAAACCAAAGCAGTATTAAGGTGGTTGTTCCCTTTAATGCATCCATCGTGGAGCTTTCACAAGGATAGCATAGGACGCTTTGAGTCAGTCAATCGATTCCATCCAGGAGACGAGTGCTGCATTATAAGACAAGCTTCTGCATTGCAGATGGCACTTCTGTATACCGTTACAACAATCTATAGTACAGAGCAGAGGGCATTATGATGTACAACTACCTATAAGCACCTTACAGCAAAACACATGTCCTTACATTCAAATACAGACATACACACGCACTAGATATAAAACATGCCTGTATATGTGCATGCAAACACCTACGTCAACATGCATATTGCACCAATGATAGCTTCCATAAAAAAAGCCATTTCTATATTGACCCCTCAAGTCTAACACAGCTGACTTCTGAAAGACCCACTGAATTATTGATCAGACAGCTCCTGATTGGTTGGCAGTATCACATGATATGTCTGCCCTGCCCATCACCAAGCAGCGGACAAACCGACCCACCGGGTATGTAGCCACTCATGACCTAGACGAGCCCCAAATCAGTGAAGTCAGAGTCAGCTAATGTACACACACACACACAACTCCTCTAAATGTTCATTGCCCCACCGTGAATGTGTGTGTGAAGATTAGAAACCACACAATAGGCTGTTTAACAAAAGAGCTTGGATAATGAAATTTATCTCAGTCAGATTAGATGAGTGTGGAACTTGGAGCTCGAAATTCTCACAGCGTCTTCTCACTGATTGGCTGAAGAATTGCAGTCGGATCCTATTAAGATCCAAGTGAATTACAGATGAGCTTTTGGTTGTGGAGAAGAAAGGCGGGAACAGAATCAGGTGAGAAATGTCCTGATAGGCTAAAAACTGACTTGTCGTACAGATTCACGAGTAGGTTTTAAGAACCAAATTTGTCATTTGTCCCTTTACAATTATACCGTTTGATTATCCCAGCCCTCGCCTACACTAGTTCACTCCCCTCAGACCAGAGTGGGATGGCAGACATTTTGGGAAGCTAATTGTTGTTATTATATTGTCATTAAGACTCTTTGCTGCAACAATATTTTCTCACCTTGCAGTGAAATAGAGGCCAAAAGGTCCATCAAGACATCAACTGCCATTTATGTAGGTGTGGTGGTTTCAATGGTCCATTATTATAATGACTCACCACAACAGTTGCTTAGCAAGTCCAAATACAAAAATGAAAAGAGCAGTGCTGGTGAGACACGCTATGATTATGTTACAACCATGCAAAGAATCCCTGTCAGTCAGCTGCACACCTGCAACACTCACAGTGGGTGATGCTTGCTCATACTTGAGCAGCGACCGCTTTCCTTCCACATGGTCTAATCTACCATGAGGATTGTATGTGTGTGTGTGTGTGTGTGTGTGTGTGTGTGTGTGTGTGTGTGTGTTTGTGTTTAATCAACAGAAAGAGCTGGATTTGGACTCAGTAATCAGGAAACGGTCCCAAACCCTTCTTTGTAATTGGTTATGACTGCTAGACAAGGGTAAGTGACAAACAGGCAGGCAGGGGTATTTTTAGCTGCTCCTGACCACAAACCAACAGAGAGTCAAGGGCTGGGGTAGGAGGAGGGCTGGAGATTAAACAAGCCTTGTGGTCTCTCCTGACTTCATCTGATTACATTATGTAAAACAGCACATCCTGAGTTCAAAGAGCAAAGAAACAGAGCAGCAAGAACTTTGGAATGACTAATGGAAACGCCATGAGCACCGTAACCAAGACATTAATGTTACCATGTGGCCATAAAACAGCAACTCACCTTCTGTAGACTGGTGGGATTCAGCTGGGTTTTGTCTATAATCTTCACCGCCACCTAGAGAGAGGAAGAAGGGGGAAGAGGAAGAGAGAGGAAGGGGGAAGAGAGAGTGGGATGTGGAGATAAAAGACAACAGAGATGTCAGAACTAATTCTAGTTTTGTATTTGTGTTTTGGTTGTACAATGAAAGCTTGCGTTGACTCAAACTGGGCTCATTATTTTACTCCTCTGCCATGAGGCTGCTTTGTCAAAACATGTCACCGCTGAATAAGTGCACTGAATCAGATCACACCTTGAAGCTCTACTATTCAGTCATTTATGAAGAGGTGAATGTTTAATATTCAAAGAAATAAATGATGATGATTCATGATGATAAGTATAAAATAAGAGCCACTGCATGCACAAACGGATGAATTAACACTAAATGTAAATCCAAAGACAACTGCAAAGCAGAATTACAAAATAAGCTGTCCCTGTGTTAGTATATATGACTCTGCTAGTTTTGTGATCCGGTGTTGGCGTGGCAGGTCTTGCTGGGCAGCAGTCAGAACCGTCCATCTCAATAATCACCCCAAAGTGCACACTGACACAGACCTGCTCGCCTCACTTTCTGGGAGCTCAGCAGCTTTCACAAAGCCACTGGCTGAGCCATACTGCAGACTCACCAGTAAGCCCATATATCATGCTGATAAGGGATTGACAGAGCAGTTTTACAATATAATGTAATTGCATTGAAAAAACACATATGGCATTTTTTCATTGCATGATAATTATATGATTTTATTGCATAGAATAAAGGCTGAATAAATATGAATGTCACTAGTGATGGCAGGCTGAGGTTGTGGTCCAACTAAATCACAGTTATCACAACATTTTTTCAGCCTTGCTAAGGAGAACACAAGACTGTAAGGAAAGTCCAGACGCTTGACTGATGCAAACCACTTTGGAGCTACTCAGCCTCTATCGGCCTCAAGGGGAGTTTCGTCTCGTCAGCTGTGTCTTTACAGACCATTTCATCGTGTTCAACATTTTACTGTTCCCATGCTTGTTAATGCGGGTCCTTGAGATCCAAGTGATTTTAATGACCAGTAACCAATTGCAATCTATTTGGCCAGTGATAAGTACTTTAGGTAGGTAAGATAGGTAGGTCCTTTAACTGTAAAATTTAATGCATTTTAAAACTACCAAGACCACAATCAACACTTGAACTAAGTAAACACAGTGAAGAAAACTTATGACTCAATAACATCCCTGACCTCTGACCTCTCCTTAAGAAGGGGGAGAGAGAAACTGCTTTTGAAGATTAATGATTGCATCAAATCCTTAATTGTGATTTAATATAACAGCATTACAGTGACTCTTGCTTCATGAGAGCTTAATAAACATGCTTCAGTGGATGCAGACTCTGGCTCTAATCCCGAGCAGCCTGTTAAGGTTGAAACCAGAAAGCAAATGCTGAGTCATGGTGAAGAGAATGCAGGTTGTTGTTTTTCTCCCAAAGATCTACAGTGCAAGTTTCTGGGACATTTTCTTTCATCCAAACCCGGAAAAATGACGGCAACATGGTGGCAGGGAAAGGAACAGAGTCTGGCGAGGAGGAAAGAAAAAGAGCAAAGTGAAGGACTGCAGAGAGGCTCGCTGTGTGTAGACACGCAGTACGCAGGTGGTGTCTATTTGCAGCCTTTCTTAGGTGGGCAGGTGCACAGACAGACCTCACTCCCCTTCTCTCTGCTTCCTCTTGTCACGGTCAAAACTCAGGTGGAGGCATGCATATTAGTGTATGGCTGTTTGTGTGTGTGCATGTATGCCTGCAGGCATTGGAGCTGTCTTCATGTGCCACTCTATTGTTCCAACTTCCACTATTGCTTTGCAAGAGTTGGAGATATTCATCATATTTCCTCTACGCTACACTGTCCCAATATTTCCCTTTTTGCCTCTGGATTGATAGATTTGAGATCATATACCAGTATTTGTGTGTGTGTGTTCTCTCTCTAATGGATCTGAGGGTGAATAATTCAGTCCCACAGTGACAGAAGGGCAACGTGCATCATTGTTAATTATTCAGCGCATTGGTAACACACGGCCCATATGCTCTTCACCGTATGCAGGTCTTGTGATCGTGCGCGCATGTAAAACACTTACATGTGAATATTCAGATGGAGGACATGGAGGGAGGAAACTTAGTCATGGCATCACTTGTGCGTTGAAGAGCTTTTAGTATGTTCCTCTACACTTTTATTTCCCTCTGAGCTCTTTTATTTCACAGCCACACAGTCATGTTTCCTCTGTGCTAAGGGGAAGTATTTTAGAAGAGCGTAAAATCAAATCTCACACATAAGAAATGAACATGTTGTTAGGTCAATGGCAGGGTTGTATGGTATGTTGGAAATCACAAAATTTATTAGATCCATAACGTACACACCTAAAATACTTCTAAGTTACAACCAGTGGATGGCAGGATGCGGAAATTCCTCACATACATTTGCACTTTACTGACATAACAGAGTCTTTCTGTTTCAACATTTTATAATTTTCGTATTAAGTCCAGAGATTGTGGAGCTTTTATTCAGATCTAGGGTCTAAAGACAGAGGGTATCTGATGTAAAGACTAGACTTTTTTATTTATACATACCTATTTACCACACCACAACAGCTGTATGTTCACGTTTGCTTCTCTTTGTTTGGCTTTGTTGTCTTTGCTCTGCTGCATGTCTATATTTAGTTCTCGACTTAGTTCATGAATCTAGTTGTTGAGAAGTTTGATAATCTTTGAAGCATTTGTCAAGCAAAAATACCAAACGCTCCCTCATTCCAGCTTCTATCTGTTATTTGAGATAATAAACTGAAACATCTTTGTGTTTTGGAGAAATGTTTCGCATAATTTGAATATATCAACTTGTGTTTCTGTGATTCACCGTTTCCTGCCATTATATAGACGAAACTGATTGAACTGATCAAACAATTAGCAGATTAACAGACAATGAAAAGAACTGTTATTTGTAGCACTAGTCAACGTACTTTTTTCTTATAATACTGCATGAGAGAAATGACTATGAAAGTAACTAACTCCACAGTTAGGAATTACATCAGATAAGTCTCTTCACATGTAAAACAAAAGCGTGATGAATTGATAAACTGAATGGCGCCTCCTTAGAGGGCAAGAGATGAGGGCATATGGTGGAGGCAAATGTTTCCATCGGTGCAGCTGAGCGTGTGTGTTTGTGTGTGCGTATGTGTGATATGTGCCCACATCCTGTAGTCACCCTCCTCAGCAGATAGAGGACACTCTGTCACCTACAAGTGACATGCTTCTCTGTCTCCACAGAGCTCTTTTTCATGTCTTTCTACAGAGTTACACTTTTTTTCATTTTTAGCTGCTAGAAAAAAAAATCTCTGCCTGGCTCAGGCTACGATAGAGTGGGTTTTAGTGGTTTATGTTCTTTCCACCTGTTTTCTCCCTCAGTCTGATCCATGTCTTTGCATTCTGATGAGCAAGCAAAGGCACTCAGGCACACAAAGCAGCGCCTGACCTTCTCAGCAAACAGTGGGTCGCATACCCAATATGCCTGTTTAACATTAGCATTAAAGGATGCAGAAAGGATCAAACTGTTTCTGGTTTGACCTATGATCTCAACACTCTGATATGACCAAAAAACATAATGAAAGTCAGAGGATTAAAGCATGCAAGTGGTAAAGTAATAGACATGAGTGGATATGTGAGGTGGATCAGTGAGTGCTGTGGGTCCTGCTGAGTGAGAGATAGTGAACAGATCGCAGGTCACTGTTTTCTCCTTAGGGAAACAGGAGCTTTAATTACCGACACACCAAAGCAGGATGTCTATCACTCTGACAGGTCAGCAGTGTATGACTCTGTGTGTGAGGATTTGAGAGAGAGAGAGAGGTGAGAGGGGGCGAGCTTGTCAGCTTGACCTGACCTGACCAAGGAAAACCAACATGGTCAAGTCCAACATTGTCATGACAGGAGATCATTTATACTCCTGACAGTCAGAGTAGCCAAAATAACTGTGTTTTAAGGGGAGTTAAAAATAAGTAGAAATATGGTACCGCCTTTTTGTCACCCTGATGGATGTGTAAAACTCAAGTGAGAAGTATGTGTTAGGATGAGCAGATGATGAGACAAGACCTTAAGTAGACTGTGAGTCTGAAATCTGTTTTCTTGTAAGTGAGCTGGAACAATCAGTAACTTCATCAATTACTCAATTGATTAAAACAGCATTATCCTTTATGCAAAACTGGTTCCAGCTTCACAAATGTGAATATGTGATGGGTTTTTTGTTCTTTATGGATAATAAGTTTATTATGTTTGAGTTGGTTTTATAGGTGGAGTAAATATTCTTATATTCCAATTCCAATATGGCCTGATAAAGAATTATGAAAACCACAGCTCTGATCATTAACATGTAGCAATAAGAAATAAGAGGCTAACATGATAGGTTTGCGAATGAAGAATGTATTGATATGGACAAAACAGGAACACCTAAATGATTTATTAAATGTAAATAAAATCATGTCTTACCTCTCGTCCAGTCAGGACATGTCGTGCCAGCTTCACCTTGGCAAAGTTACCCTTCCCAATGGTCTTGAGGAGGCGGTAATTGCCAATATGGGGGTGCTCCTCTGTGGAGGTGAAAGAGTTGCGGCATCGCGGTAGGCTGTGGCGACTCGCAGACTTTGTCGGGGGCACAGGGGGTTCAACAAAGCCATCCACCGATGAATGCTGCAGGGAAAAGCCACACATGCACATGTGGAGATCAGCAACATCCTCATTCTAGACTGTAACTTAATACAGGGCTTATTCAGATACTGACATGACAACAGAACCGCTCTGGCTTTGTGGCACTCCCTGTGATTCCAAAAGGACCCTTCTCTTGCTCTTGCACAGACACAAACAATGCAGCAGAGTGCTGCAGTGGAGGTTTGTGTGTGTGCCAAAGCAGGGATATTCGCTGTGTAAACAAAGGCGAACCCATTAACCTGGTCCAAGATTTAAGAAGGAGATGCAGTGGTCAACATGTGCATGTGTATGTGAGTGTGAATATAGTTTTTACCTACATTTACATGCAGAAATACACAGTAGAAACCTGCATTCAAGCCCAAAGCGTAACTGAGTGTGAGAGAATCAGATTCACTGCTCTCCCTCTGTGACACCTTAACCTCCTAACCTAAAGACTTTATCAGCCATAAGACAACAAAAGAAAGTGATCTCCTTTGACTTCGTGCCTTTGAGGCTATCTGCAGAATGTGCAGCATTGAATTATAAGCTATAGCAATGTCATTCGCTCCAGGGCCCAACCCAATAACAACAAGTGTCCCTGTGATATGGCATGTGAAGGTGAATTAGGAACAGCTTGCTATAAGTACAGCGCTGGCACAGACTAGGCGCAGTCTCTGCTGGTCTGTTTCCTCTTCTCTACAACAGCTGCTGATGTCAGTCCAGGTCAGAGATCCCATGATCCTCTGCTCCTGAGCACCACGCCCAGCCAGAGAATAAAGCCTTGGTCTGGTTACCCAGGCTCCCCTGCTCCCGTTTCACTGGGGGAAACGCTACACCCTGCAGGGTGCGCATCATGTCAGCTATGCTACATCCTGACAGAGGGAGAGCTACACTGCAGGATTCAAACACTCCCCTTCATCACAGTGTGTGTTGTGTGCATTTATAAGTGTGTGTGAGAGAGAAAGGAACACAAGGAACATTTCTGATATGATGCCAGCCAAGGTCAGCATCCTGGTTTGAAATGCCCCAAGCCATTTTTTTAAATCTTAATGACAGAGCACTATGTGAAGCTTAGACTGTCCTTCATATGTTTGCTGCCTGTAAATGTTCACACTCAATATGACTCTGGCAATTCCATCAACTTTAGATCATATCTGTCATAGGGCTAGCTTATCCTTCAGCCACACATGCACGTACACACAACACAGACACTTGGCCTGGCTCCAGTTTCTGTAAATTAACCGAAGGGCACCTGGACAAGCAGGTGATCGGGGCACTGGTGCTTGATTAATACACAAAGTTTGTTTCACTCGCCTGTCCATTAACTCCCAACCACTGACGTTATGTCTTCAGGGAGGCCAGACATAAAAAAAACAGTTACCTGGGCAGAGGCACACACACGCAGAAACATGCGCATAAAATAAGAAAGCCAGGAGAGAGCTTTTTCTATTTTGCTGCACTAAAAGCCACTCGTCTCTCTGAGTAATAAGCTGTTATGCAATGCAGTTCAGCTGCTAGTGGGCCCTGGGGCTGCCTGATGGAGTCCAACAGAGGCAGGCTAGGCTGGCTGGCTACTGCCAGGGCTGCTGAGGCAGTGCTTTAATAGCTGCCTAGCAGTCTATGTCTATGAGACCTAAAGCAGCATTAGACTGTTAGACAAAAACATTAGCACTCCCTTAAGCTGATGTATCACTGCACACTGGCAGACAATGATCAGAGAGCTGATATCATCATGTAAAGTTAACATTAAGGTTTATTGAGTTATATAACTTTGGAAAATGCATTTTTCGATTTAGATTGTTATCACCTGAAGATGAAAAATCCAGACGCATGCACTCTGAAATAGAGAGGCACAATAAAAAACCCTATTTCTAAATCTGTGAATAACCTTTAGAGGACTGCTTGCAGCTATTTCCACTGCTTCTGCTTGTAACGCAATCAAATACAAGGAGGCTGTCGTCTGTGCCTCGTCTTGTTTCCTGGAAAAAATCCGACGAACCTAGATATGTCAGAGCCTGTCAGCATACACACAGCAGTCCTCATTTGGTCTGATCTCAAAAGAGGTATTCTTATTATTATGCCGCCGCGAGTGCGTGAGTGTATGCGCGCACACAGAGAGACAAAAAGGGGAGGGGTGGGTGGTCGTTCATAAACATTCCTTCACACACAGTGAATGAGAAATCTCAAACCCTTACAGCCATTTCTTTAGCATGTTAATAAATCCATGTCTGTCTGCTGCTTCAGCTCATAAGTGTCGTGGCAGCAGAATGGTGAATAATAACACGCTCCCTCCTCCTCCTCCTCAGCTGTGAGCGTGCAGCCACAACAGGGCCCAATAGGTGATGGATGTCACATTGCGATGCTACCAAGCGTTGCCATTGAAAAGTAGGGCAACATCCTCCCCCACCCTCCCTAAATATTGACGTTGTGGACTAGAAAATACCCCCCACCCCCCAGTCGCACGAGTGGAGCAACACCATTTTCTCCCAGGCCACATCAGAGCAACGTTTTAATTCTTAACATTAACATTCAAGCTTCGCATGTATCATAAAAGCAAGCGTACTGACGCAGTGCGTTGCCGAGGCTAACCTTGTTGTGTACAGAAACTGGGGCAGGCATAACCAAACTGCACCTTTATTCTAGTTTATTCTAAGCTCCGTGGTTTTATTCCCGTCAGAGGAGGGGAAAGGAGGAAAAAAAGCCGGGGAGCTCATTGGTCGAGTCGCTCTGCAACACTCCAGAAAGCGCTGCCATAAACCTGCACCGACCAGTGCGCAAAATAACCACATCGTTTTTATCCCGTTTCCCACGTACGGTATCGCACCGGTGTCCTCTGATAACAGCACTTACATTCTCGGTGTCACGCTCGTTCACCGTGGGCAATGGCGTTCTGGTCGACATCTTGTGTGCTTCGCAGGCCGCTCAGCGATGCAGCGGGCTGGGCAGAGCAGACACGGCGCGGTCCGTCGGGGAGAGCGGTGCCTCTGTCCCTCTCTACATCCCCTGTAAACACCGCAAACAGCGGCCTTTTACCGCAGCATAGCGCGCGCAGGGCCCAGCCGACACGCCAGATTTTCTTATTGGCTTTGTGCACTTCCCTTCAGGTAGGCTAGCGGTAGACAGAAAAGGAGGAAAGAGAGACTGCGAGAGAGGGAGAGGGGGGCAGGCCAGGAAGATGCGTCGGTGGCGGACGGGTCTGCGCAGCGCATCTCAAACCTCCCACCAGGAAGGATGGAGGGATCTCTCTCGCTCGCTCGCTCGCTCTCTCTCTCTCTCTCTCTCTCCCTCCACACACACACACTCCCTTTGTCTCCTCGTTATAGCTCATTATTCAAGTCACCAGAAAACAGTTAAGCACACAGTTGGAGCAGTGTCCGTCAGATTTAGACCAGACCTAACTATAGGGCGTGTGCAGCCTGCCAAACAGGTCCAAATCACCACTTGTCGGTGCCCTGAATAGCCTGAATATTGCATATTAAGGACACATTAAGCTTCTTTTGTAGTATAACTCAATAAAAGGCACAATTGTGATCATAGTGGTAAAATTCAGAATTTCATCTATGCATGTGTGTGATTTTGTTGGATGTGTCAACAATTTCTGGGTGGAAATATGGTTCAATAGCTCAGATATATGCTGCTACATGTGGTGCTTTAATATTACAATGAGGTAAACTGTGCAGAGAGAGGCCTAGTTCAAGGGTAAGGCCTGTGTCACACTGTAACCTGGACAGACTTTGCCATCTGTTGGACAACCACAGCATTACACCCCTCATTGTTCTTCCAGTTGTGACTGATAACATAACAATTAATTTTCCTGCGTGTACGGGGAGCAAAATACGAGCAACTGTCTGCTATAACCAGACAGATTTTGGGTTTTCATCCGTGAAATCATTACACAGGTTTTCTGGGTGTGGTGGTGATGGTGTTATGACGTATGGACGAATATGTGCATGCGCATTTCATCCACTAGGTGTCAGGCAGCACCTGCAGTATGTTGCACATCTGCAGTTGTTGACATGTGGGGCCCAAACATATACTGCCATCGCTCATCATTTTGTCTGACTTACCTCCAGCTTTTACACCCTCTGTCTCATAAGTCATGAAGGCACTGACATGTCATATTGTAGTGAGGAATAACCAGTGCAGCAGCAGTTAATGTCCATTACTGAGTCTCTTGTATAAGTCACGTCTTCTTTGTCTTCTCTGCAGTATTATTGTGGAGCTCAGGCAGACAGTGCACCTTCCTGGGTCTTACATGACTGATGGTTGGTCTCACACAGCAGAGAGGCCCCCAACCATAACAATGGACACAGCATGGCATAACGTATCACAATAACTGATGGATATAGGACCTGAAAGCTACTGGAAGCATTAGAGCTGTTTTTGTGGTTTTGAGGAATCTGTAGTTTATTTTTCGTTACGACGACAAACTCAGCTCCACAACCATCCATCCTCCTCCCCACCAAGCAGAGTCAGGTTAGAGTGCTTGGTTGAATTTCATTGAAAAATGTTTTGTGCTCACAGTGTTTTCAGTGAGAGATATCGGAACAATATGTAAAGAGATAAGATTTTTCAACAAAATAAAAGGGGTCCAGCGCTGAATCTTGGCATGTAGATGGGCATATTTGGAATTCTGCATCTGATCCAAGCATGGATCGGGTCCCAGCATAGCAGATCTTATCCACTCTGAGCCCTAACAACTGGGACCAGCTAAATTATTCCCACTAAAACACATCCTCTTACTACTAATAGTGATTTATTTGGCTTAGTTGTGCTAGCATCTATTTTAGATTTGATAACAGTTTTACATTTGTGTCCTTTTTTAACTTGTTCTTTTGGAAAGGAACATTTATTCTAAAAAACTATCAATGCAATACTTCCCGTTGTCTTGTAATGATATGAGGTCTTCAATACACTCATCCTCAGTGCTAAACCATTCTCAGAGCACAGTGTGCGTGCCTGGGATTTGCATTCTGTACCTGAGTTGCACTGCTGTGGAATGTAATGGGCACTGACACTGGTTTAATGAGTGCATGTACACCCAGGGCCAAATGCAATTACATGCTCTCACAGGCAACCATCAAAAAAGAGGCAGCTGTTAAGCACCATTCATCGCGGATGGTCATGCAGTTAACTGTATTTGCAGGACAGGGGGTGAGAGGAAAGAGTAGAAAGACGGGGGGCGGGGGGGGCTAAACTCATTATGAGACAGATAGGGGAGTAGCATCTGTCAGCATTGGCACTTTACCATAGCTCTTTTTGCCTGACTCAGTTTCACCAGTGAAAGTCCAACCGTGCTTTCCAGTTAGTAACAATGTTTGCACACATCCTGCAGAAGTGTGGGAAATACCATGAACAGCCTCCTCAGGAAGGAGAATGTTTTGTAGAGTTGTAGAGAGTAATATTAGTTTGTGCCTCTCATGCATTACCATTACATTCAAGTACAAACCTATCAACTATCAATTTCTCTAAAGAAAAATTAAATTCCTAATAATGTTTTAGACACCCAGAAGACTTTAGTTTTAACAATCCTGCTGCTCTAGTGGTATTTTTAAAAACCTCAAACTCGGCAAACCATCTTAATGACACAATATTCCATCCACTGCACAGCAAATAACTTTTTACAATATTTGGTGTCCAAGGAGTGGAAATGTGTCCCTGCTGTTGTACACAGTGCAAGAAAAATAGGAAATAAGAAAGAAAGTATAAAGAAATAAGAAAAATATTATATAAAAGTATTACAGTGTTACAACAGTATAGACAAATATAACTGACAGTCAAATGGTTCAATTTTGGCCCAGGTTTAAAAGATTACTGCACTAATTTAGCATGCTCTTCCTCACAGTTTAAAATAAAATCAATATCAAACTGGATCCAGCAGAGTTATATGTTTTAATACACTGTTGCCCATAAAGTTGGAATAATTTTGTTTTCAGACACATTCCTCTTTTTATTCCTATTTATACACATCAGTAATCACTTTTAACCAGGTGCAGTGATGAGTTTTGCGAAGATATACACTTCATCTATGAAGAATAAATCACATTGTCACAATCATTTCATGAGAAGAATAAAAAAATATTTTATTCCAACTTTATGGGCAACAGTGTATATGCGTTCTGATTCCTCGTTAAAAGCTGATGCCTAATTTACCCACAATGCAACTAAACTGCTGATAGATTGTTCAGAGATGCAGGTCGGTTATGCTAGCAGCAACTAATATAGCCTCATGATGCTAGCCTGAGCAGAGATCAGGATCGTGTCACAGACATCTGTGAGCTCACTTCTTTCTAACTGCACAGCCTCTGAGTATTTTCGTTTAAAACATGTCTTCAGTCTCAGCTGATGCTGACTTCATTTGTGGCATTTTACCATCATGCTGCTCTCACTTTTAATATTCTCCAGCACCTGTAAACAGACTATAATACATACAATTAGTTTCTTTTTCAGCAAATAAAAAGTTTTTTGGACTTTTTTGGCCTTCACAGTTATTGAAAAAAACATTTCTTTACCTCTGTTGTCAAATGTAATTCTAAGACATAAGAGACACAAACTGTGGCCTGCTCACATTACTATAATAGTTCATTTCATTTCAGTTCATTTTAAAAGACCCTGTGCCAACACAATTAAGTCTGGCTGGGATAAATACAGTCTGTCTTCTGAATTACCTGTTGTCCTAGCACATTTTGTATTCCTCATCAGCTCCCTTCAATTTTAGCTAAAAACAAACAAACAAAAAAATGATATTACAACTAAAAACTCATCAGCAGACATTCCTGCCTCAGAAACCTGTTAACTGCACACCTTACAAGGCAGAGCATGCACTCCGCTGTCTGCTCTGACAAGTCAATAAAACCCACTGGTATGCTGAAAATTTTTGGAAGGCAAGATAGATATGAGGCTGCGGTGGAATTTGATCAGGCAGAGAGCCAGCCTTCTGTTCATTACAGAGCTTTCCAGCAGCAACACACCCTCCTGGTGAGCACACCTCAACCTGAGGAAAAGTATTACTGACTGGCACGTCAAGAGCCCTCGCCCACCCTTGGCCTCCCCTCACCTGCTCATCTTCATCGCTGTCACACATGCATGTGCTGACACACAGTGCATGCAGTACACACACATAATGTGCTCGTTCTCTCTCGATTTCTGTTGTGTTGGAAGAGATGGCAAGGAAGTGGAAGAAATGAAAGGTTTGAAAATCCAGGGCAGATGTGAGCTGACAGGGTGGGAGCGATAGAGGTGGACTCAGAGCAACAGGTCTAAGTGAGAATCTCAGGATTGAGCTGCAAAATTTTCCCCATATTTTGTTGCTTTTCCACTGTTGAAATACATTCATTTGGGAAAATATTTGCTTGATTGGTTTAACGTAGTCTGCTGAAGCCTCATATTAGCCTCATATAAACATAATTCACAAAAGAAGAAATGCAATCCTTTGTTTTACATCTCCTTTACTGAAAGCACTTTAGGGATGGATGTTAATGGCCAGTATGGACTAAAAGTATAACCACAACAAGCAAAACATCTTTCAATGTTCTTATGGGCACCTTACTACTGTTTTAAGACAGACTGGAAAATTGTTGAACCTTTCCTTTAATGGCTGCGGCTTGGTATGAAGATTAGGGTAGCATGTGTGTGAGGAAGCCCCCCCTCTAGCAGTGACCTTCCTTTTAGGATTATCTCCCTTGAACTGTTTCCTGCTTCACCTTGACATGGGACCAATCAGAGCCCAGCTGGCAAACTCGACCTCCCATCACTCAGCAGTCAGCAACATTTTCTAGCGTTTAATAACGATTACTAAATCATTTGTAATGATTAACAGATCAATACTAGATCATTAATTGGAACATTTGGGTAGCCAGGATGTAAAAATTGTTTGACTGGGGTTCATCCTCCCTGACCATGGTTCTTGCTGGAAAAGAGTTCTAAAGACCACTTATTATCATCACAGCAATATCTCAGTCAACATTAATTTTATTATTTACACCTGTGCTCACACAGGTGTTTTTATGTATTCCAGTTACACCTCTGCTCAGGTAAGTAAGGCGGAGCTGTATAAAGTGAGGTCAAAAAAACATTAACTGTGATAAAGTTCCAAATTGTCTTGCCCTAAAAAGGTTCAACAAAGCTAACAGTTGACAGAGAGAGATGCCAATCAAACGCTGTCTGAACATGCCTACATAGTCCTGAGAAGAGGTCCACACAGGCAATGGAAGTGCAAACACCTGTGTTGTTGTTTAATTGATCTTTTGCACCATTCAGCAGACTCACAAAGAAGGGAAGCTACGTCTTCCTCACAGTGTGGTAGCAGCTGGAGAATACATCTTAAATACAAAAACAGAAAACATTTTTTCGTAGCTTGTTACTATTAAATGTATTTTTTTTTAACGTGTAGAGGTGTGCAATGTCCCTATCTGGTCTGTATGCCTTTCCCTTCTCTTCCTTTCAACAGCTTAAATATGCTTTGCTGTGCTTGTGTGCATGCACACTCTGTACCACTGCAATAGATCAAGTCTCCTTTAAATAAAGCAACATTTCCATAGAAGTCGCTGTGGCCCTAACATGATGCTCTCCAGGTCCAAGACACTTCCTCCTTTAACCCGTCAGCTAATGATTACACTGTGTAGCAGCCCTCTGAGAAGAAACATAAACTTTTTCTCTGATATGAACTTCATAAAAGGAAATACCATTTACTGTTACTGTACTTGGGGATAATTATCATCCTTGTATATCATGTTTTCCCTTGTAATTATGTCATAATTCAAAGGCTTCCCTGGTGAGCTAAAAACGGTCAGGTACGTCATCATATAAGAAACTTCTCTGAGGAACGGGACTATTAATTGTCAGGATATAATTACATTCACAACACCCTGAGGGCCCGTCTCGTTTAGTCATCTCAGAGTTACTGCTCCAAACTATAATTAGAGAATGTAATCACACAGGTATGGACCTCCAGGATTTATTTTTCAGCCTGACTGAAGGCTGATTGAAACGACATCTGTGGTTGGGCACCGGGCAGGGAGTGTTTACGATCTGGCACGTGTTCAGCAGCCACATGCGGTGGCACTGGTCCGCATACTATACCAGCAGAGTTCACAATTTACATACACAAACATCTACGCATGGGCTCTGCTAATTTGCTTGACATGTGTGTATTCTTGTTACCTTGAGAGTGATTTCTTGAGTGGCACGCATGTATGCGTAAGGGTGTCGCCCTGTGAATGCCCCGGCATGGTTATGCCACCCTTGTGTGGCACTTTTTGCCAGTGTTAACAAGTGACCTCATCCCATTATGTCTTTCCGATCTCAAATGCCATCCAATAAACTACTCATTTCTCACCTCTTCATGTACTCTCTCTCACCATTAAAACACCTCTTACCTCTTTCCCTGACACCCACTCTGAAAGTCCTCAAGACAGGCTGCGGAGAACATAAAGTGACTGCACAATATGAAGTGATTGTAAGTGATTTCTCAGTAAGAAGTGAATAATCACTTGAGTTTGAACAACAATTTGTTATGTAGGCCTTGGGTTTCAACCTTGATACATCTAAGGCCAGTGAAAGACTAAATTCATGCCATTCTGCTGCAATGTAAAGGCTGTTTCACCAACCAATTTGTGTTTTTTTATTTGAAATTTGCTCTGCTTTTTTTTTTACTAGCTATGGCTGTACGGATGACGAAGTTGGCTGCTTGTTTCACCACTATGGTCCTGACAACAACAGTTTCTTTGATTAAGATGATATTTTGCACATCATGTTCCTCAGAGGATGATTCATGCTGACTTGGGTGATTCTCCTGATGTTTTCTGTGCCACTGGCAGCATGTCAATTCTGGACCTCACCTCTGAAATATTGCAACGACTACTGAATTGCTATCTGCCCCGTGCTGTTGTACTTTTACTCCTATGCATCATGAGACAAAAATGACTTCTTATTCCACTACATTTAACTGACAGCTATAGTTACTTGAAAGATTAAGATTAACACAAAATATAATAAATTAATAAGTCATGATACTGTTATAGTCAATACGTTTTTATTAGTCCCCTGCAGTTTACAAGCTACCCTGCAGTTATAGACATATAAATCCTGAATAAATAAAAATTAGCTACATGTTTACTACCTATAGAGCAGATCACAACAAAAATTATGTGCTGATATTTGTCATCTTTATAAACTACACGCTAATCACTTAGGTGATCACTCAACTTTCCATTAGGTCACTTTAAAATGTCCTCGATCTACTTTGGTTCATGACCAAATACCTGTAAAACTACTTAAAACAGTCTCATCAGCCTGAGTTGTACTTTGTGTTAGGTGCTAATTAGCAAATATAAGAATCCTAACCTAATATGACAGACATGGTAAATATTTACTCACACCTGCTGAACATCAGCATTGTCACTGCATGTTAGCATAATGATTTTTACGTTAGCAATTGGCTCAAAGGTCTGCTGTGCTGAAGTACAGCCTCACACAGCTGTTAGCATGATTTCTTTTAAATCATCTTGATGTGACATGAAAATATTTTATTGTTATGCACCACAAAAACACAAAATCATAATGTACTCCAAACTAAAATGAGTGATTATCTCACAGTAACACCTGTGTACATACCTAATGTTAAGGCCTGGATGCATTTTACTAAATAAAATTGTGCTAATCAAGTTACTACAAAATGATTACAGAGAAAAACTATTTGTAAGGGGGGATCAGTCATATTTACATACTGTACGCATTTGTAGTGTGTTTCCTGCCTCAGTGGAATGAAGAAACTGGCCTTCAGACAATAAGTATACTTTAGATGCCTTGAGGATGTAAAGAATTCAGATAATTCTCCACCAGCTTATCACCTTCATGGATGATGTTACATTACATTCCTTGATTCTGAAATATCCACTTGCTTTTTCAAAAATTAACCTGTGTAAATACACAACGTTTTTATATGAACAACTTTTTGAGACCTGATCCCAAACAAGTTTAGAGCATAAAAACAGTTAAAAGGTTGTTGCATCACCGGGATATTGAGGGATAGAGAGTAACAAGCATTCAACTTACTGAACTTTCATTAATTTTTCTTTTTCTGTTCTGTGATCCTCAGCCAATGACTTGGGCTTTGATCTGCTTAACAAATCTAACAGTGATTAATGAAATGTCTAGCTATATGCAGGGAGATTAAGTTAATTATCTTCACCATGACCCTGAGTGGAATATTAATCAAGAACAAGAACCTGAAAATGTTGCTGTTCTTATAAAGCTCGGCACATGGGTGAGTCACAGAAAAAAGTGGGTGAGCAATGTTTTCTCCTGGGGGTTGAATCATGCATGGACAGCAAAAAACACAGAGCTCCAATGAGCAAGGAGCTGAAGATGGGGTTAGGGGAGCAATGACACATCATGTATCATCTTACACGTCCCAACACTGCCCTGACTAAAGCTCTAGACAGCAGAATGATTGAGTAAGAACTTACCATAAAACCACTCCCAACCAATTTCAGATCTACATATGTTGTGTGTGAGCAGGCTTCACATTTGTCCCTCAGTGCACGTTGACTCAACATACTATATTACTATATCCCCTCTGGATCTCTTTAAATATGATAGATATGATAGCTCGGGCATCATGTTCACTGCATTTATCATTGTTATATTCAGATGAAATCATCCTCACGTTTTCCCAAAAGCATGAGAAGAGCAGCGGAGCATTTCACACAACCACTGCATTTTCCATTATACTATACATGAAGTCAGATCTTGCTCACTTTGGCACAGGCACAGTGTGGATATTTAAAAAAGCACAGAACAACCAAGCCCCATTTATCCATCATATTTTATTTAACAATATAACTTTAGCTCTTCAGAGTACAATCAATATAAGATACATATGACAAAATATATTTTAAATAGAGAAGAAAGATATTAAGGCATTTCAGTGAAGGAAGTTAACAGTCTTGACAGCATGAATCATAAGATTAGTGTTACATTTTTGTGTGTTTATACCTCTAAGGCACTATGCACTATGGCATGATCACTGCTGAAACCACTTAAAAGAGGCATAGATGGATAACTTTCTACAGAGTGGTGACAACATGCTGGTTTTCAATGTGGTTTTTCATTGCTGCGTGTCAACAGTGTTGAGGGTTTCAGCAATAAGCCAGAGCAGACACGTGGAGTCAGGAAAGGCAAAGCAGGTACTGAAAGATTTCTCATTCTGCAAAAAAGTGTGGTGACATTGTATTAACACTTGAATAATCCCCTGTGTCACACACAACCCAGCTACAGGGCAAAAGCACTGTAATTATGTTTATCATGCAAGCCAGTCCGATGCCAGTGTGATTTCTTGACTGGGACAGACATAAGAAAGCCCAGCTGGTCCTCTGGAGAGTCGCTGTGGTACCAAATGAGCGGTCAATTGGCCAAGGTGTGTTATGAAAGCCGTCATTTCCTGCTCATGTTCTCGAGTTCAAAAATCTCCTGTTATTGCTTCTGTGACCGAGGTCTGCGAGGATGGCATCACAGAAACGCATAAACAGCTCGACCACATCCCCTGAACCCAGTGAAGAGAGCAAACTCTTTCTCACTCTTTCCCCTTCTCTCCCTCCGTGTTTCACACTTTCAGTAGCTTGCATGCAAAAACAAGACCAGGTACGCACGCACACACACACACACACACACACACACGAACATCCACACATACAGATTTGTTACCTTGGTATGTACATGACTTAACTCCTGTGAGTAAAGTCTATAAGCATCAAGCCTGTTGTCATGCAAAGTTTAGTAATCTCTCAACTCACAGGCAAATTCCCTCCCTTTACACTTCTGGACTGTTCTGGGCTTCTCTGGAAATTATTACTCATGAGTAAAACTATACAGAAACTTGCACAAACAGTGTGGCGCAGCAGTACTAACCCCTACAACATTTATCAAGAGAAGCTGTGATTTACAAGGGCTGTAAATTATTTTGGTATCAAAAGCTGCTCATATGGGATATTTATCATGTACAGTTATATAGAAAATATGCTCTTTCTCTCTGTCCTACAATGCGTGTTTCACTGATGTACAAACAGGTTACTGTAAGCAGTTCTGGTCTGAACAAATGACGATACAGCTGCATCAAAAATTCATCACAGTTAGGATGTGTGTCCACTAGGCCTCTTTTCCAGAGTGCCACTGCTCTGTTCCCAGTTGTTTTCAGTATTAGAGTAGCTAACAAACACCACAAGTGAAAATGCTGCATCTGCACCATCTTTTCTGCGCCCACCTCAGGCTCTTAAAGTGAAAAAAAGTTTAATTTCAAAGATGAAAATCACTTTATTGTTAGGTGCTGTTTTTCGAAACACAGTTGCTTGGTTCCACAGGACACTAAAACAATTTATCACAATGCTTCCCTGCACCTCAAGAGAAAAGATGCCCAGTGGTCACGTCACAGCATGGGTTGGTCTGTCAGGAGCAAGCCTATTGGAACCGCTGTGCTGCTGTATGAGTCTGGCACAGCCTATGTTATATGTTGTATGCATGTATGGTATGAAAATGTACAGTATGTTACGCTGATACAGGCATCTGCTGTGTTACTCTGCTATGTTTACTGAACCAGACTAATGTGTGCTGCTGAGAGTTGTGGTACTCAGAAGGCATAGGGCCCAACTATGATGGTGAGCCGCAGCAGTGAGCTGGAGCGGTAGTTCATGGTCAGATGGTGAGTGATCATCTCCAAGTCCACGATGTACTCCCTGGGTCCTGACAGAGGCTTGGTTAGCACCAGCATGGCACTCACATTGCTGGAACGCTGCAAGAAATTCACCAATATGAATAAGGATTTATCACATTTCTTTTTTTAAATACAATTCATCATTGATAGAATATAGTGTTCAATTTATAATGGTGTTCTGTTGGACAGCCACTCCACCACACTGGTCCAGGAAAAAATACCTCTACAAGTACGTGAGCATTGATCACCAGAACTTGTCATACAGGCATTAACAGTCTACAGAGGATGAATCCTACTGACATTGGTAATGCCCTGACATCTAATGTAGCCTCCACCAATAGGTTGACTCTGTAGCCCTAAGTGAAATGTCTCAACAGCTATCTACATGGATAGATTAATAAAGTTAATAACTAAATCAATGTTCCCCTCATGAAGATTTCCAATAACTTAATCTGAAAAACTAATGGCAAACCCATCAGCCTCAGCTGTAGTTTGTTCTTACAGCACATAAGTATTTAGCTTAAGGTACCGCCTAAGTGCAACGTAACAAGGCTCTAGGATGGCTGTAGTCTCTTTTGCTTAGAGTCTCAAATATTGTCTTGTAAACAAGGGGCAAAGCATAAATGCATCTACTGTGTGGTGGTGCCACATGCTAATAAATATCAGGTTGGGTAACTGTACAAGTTTGAGACTGGAGGATAATAATAGTGTGGATATATGAGTGATTAAAAGGATTTGGCTTTAAACTGCAGATGTTGACAGTATCCTAACAGGCTAAACTAACAGTTTAGCATTTAATCTTAGCACTTTATCAGCAATTACACTATCCCAGTGTTTTTTATTGAACAGAAAAAAAGTAATTCCTACTGACTTACCCGAAGGAAAAATTCTCCTCCTTCATTCCCAGCTTTGATCCTGAAAGTGTTGTGTGTGTTGGCGTAGATGTTGGTGGCCTGAATCTGGAAGATGTCTGCTGGCACAGTCCGGTCTGCCTGGATGCTCATGTATTTGTAGACAATTGACGGAGGGAGACCCTGGCACTCGGCCTGAGACCGGCAAATACAGCGACTGCAAACACAAAAACAGTTGTGACAACCTCTGTGAAACTGGCTGCACTGAGGATAGTGAAACAAAAGCAGTGGATGATGTTTACTGACTTTTCAGAGGTTTTGGTGTAAGGCGCCTCACAGGGGTTTCTGGGATAGCAGCGGAAGCCTCCGTAATAGTTCCAGCACATTTCATCATCTTGGCAGTTATGGGTCCCCGTCTCACACTCATTTATGTCTGGTGATTGGCAGAGTGACAGAGAGAGAGAGTGAGAGAAAAAGTACTGAATAGTCAAAAATAGCTGGATGACAATTTTAGTATCCTTCACTTCCAAAACACACACAAACTCTACACGCTTCATGAAACAGAGCTGTGAAAACAGTCAAAGTTCAGGACGTGTACAGTTTGGGAATGATATTTTAGGGTTGCAGCTGCATTTCCAGCAGCTAGGGAGATTCAAGGAAACACAAAAGGGAAGCCTGCAGATCTGCAGTCGAGGGAAGCCCCCGATGCAACCCCACATAGGCCTTACTGCCGCTCTTTCCTTGAAGCACCATGAAAATAACCCCATCAAACGTGCCCCAAACCACAGGGCTATTTCTGGCACAGCAACCTGGATTCATCACCAAAAGGTCCCTCTGACACAACCGGCCGGATTCATGGCTCCCTCTATAAAGCCTGCACCTGACCGAGGGGGAGAGGAAAAAATAACAGCTCACCCTTTGAGCAAGCGCCGGAGCTTCAAATAAACCCCCTTCAAGAAACCAACATCATGCATATAAATTCACAGAGGTGGCTTAGCAGGGCAACACAAAGTTGCCATGTGTTTGTTTTGCCTAACCTCTGCATTCTTTCCATGACAGTACTGGTTAAGAGTGGCTTTCATTCCCTGCTTAAGAGGCAGAATAGTGGATAATTGCAGGAATGATCAAGTTCCCCTCAATGGTTATCTTCAAAGTGTTGAGGAAGAGGAGGAAGGAAGGGGGAGAAGAGAGCTCGCTTGGGCACTTTGTTGTGTGTGAAAACAGAGAGGAGGGTAAGATAGATAAATAAATAAACTATGAAGGGATGAAAAATATAAGATTGATGGATGGAAAAGGAAGAGGAAAGAAGGAGGACTGTAGTACCTTGACACAACCTGTTTCCCTGGAGCTGATATCCCTCTGGACACTCACAAGAGTAACTTCCTGGGCTGTTAATACACTGGTACTGACACATGTAGCTGGAGAAGCTGCATTCATCAGTGTCTGTACAGACACAGACACAGACACACACACACATAAATGTAATGGATTTACATACAGAACTATATATCTGTGTATGTATATTCTGTATGCGTGCGTGTGTGTGTCCACCTTGGCAGGATACTGTGTCTTGTGCCAGCTCATAGCCCTGGTCACACTGGCAGAGGAAGGAGCCAATCAGGTTGTAGCAGTGGTGCTGACAGGGGCTCTGCACATCACATTCATTCACATCTGGAAAAAAGCAGATGTTTTACATACAAAGACATAATAAGGATAATTCTGGTTTATTACAAGCTGGAACTTATTGTTGTATTTTTGGCCATTGATCCAGCCAAAAGGACACTGTCCTGACCCAATTCTATTTTCAGAAAGACCAAAAACTATAAATACTAATTAATTGTCTCATTCATTCCCCAAACTGGACTTTGGCCCTCCCAGTACAGGTCAAAAGGAGGCAAAAAACACACACATGCAATTACACACATATGTACACAATCAGTACAAAAATAGCTGCGAGCCAGTCATGGGTTGTGATGGATTTCTAAATATATTTCAGCAATAAACAGCTCTCTATCACAGTGCAACATTTTCAATGACTCCCTTTGACTTCAGCAGCACATTCGCTGCGTGGGTTCAGGTTGCATGGTGAATCTCATGATCGCTTTGAGCTTTCAGGAACAAAAAAACCAACAGCTTGTGCACTTGTTAAAGCCATGACTAACCCTGAAATATTGGCAACCTTAGAAAACTAAGGGATGAACGCTAGACTTCAGTAAGCTAACAGTACTGTATATAACATTGCACCTCATTAATTCCACCTGTTCCTAAATTATGATAATCTGATAAATCTTATGATAAATCTTTTTTTATTCACATATTGATTGAATACGCTGCTCTTTTGTTTATTTTATTATGTAATTATATGTGTGTCTGTGCTGAAAAGACCTCTGTAAATAGGATTTTTATAAAGTTCAATATAAGTAAAGGTAATGATTATTATTATAAACTCATTATAAACTTATTATAAACATTTGCACTGAGCATGCAAGTAACAACAGGTGCCCAAATCTATTCAAAGTCAGCCTGGCATCAGAGCAGGTGAATATTCACTCTATGCACTCGGACACAAAATGTCCAACATGCTCCATCAGAAGAAAGAATCACTCAAGCAAAATTTTTTCTACAATTCAGTGTTGGGCACACAAGCGCACACTGACACATGAGTACACATGAGGCCTTTCAGTGACTTACCAACACAGCTGTGGTTGTTGCTGGCCAACTTGTGACCTGCATTACACTCACAGTAGTATGAGCCCTGTGTGTTCACACATCTGTGCATGCAGTAGTGGGTCAGGGCACACTCGTCTCTGTCTGCAGGAAAAACCCAAAGCGCATGCAGTTGCGTTGTAAAGATAAAGGTGATTCTTTAAAAAGCCTGACACCAGTTTGAGTAATGTGATAAAGAGAGAGAGTGTGTGACTCACCCACACAATGGTCTCCATTCCTCTGGTAGCCTGGAGGACACTGGCAGGTGTAGGAGCCTCTGGTGTTGTAGCACGTCTGTTCAGGGCCACACGTGTGTCTACCAGTCGCGCATTCATCTATGTCTGTAAAACACACATGAAAACACACACTGAGAGGAAGTTACACCAAGTTCATGCCTACTGAACGCAGCATGTCTGGACTGTACGCACCCTGTGATCTGTGATGTGTGAACTGTTTTCCACAGACGGTAAAATCTGTGATCACTGACACCATCACATCACACACACGGGCATAAACACACATGTTGGCACAGGGAGCAGGCGATTAAATAAAGAGGGCTTTTTATTCAGCAGCTCCCCGTGGGGGGGGGGGGGGGGGCACAGATCGTATCTTCTACTAACAGGACAGCTTTTTGAGGGAGGAAGTGTGTATGTGTATGTGTGTGAAAGAGCTCAACTGATAAGTCATATGCTTTCTACCATAACGCCTCGCTCCCTCTCAACAGACATCCATCAACCCAAAAGCACACAGATCCAGACGCATTCACTTTCTATCTCTCCCCCATCATTAATATATTATATAACACGATAAGCCGTAGTTTGATGTTCGTATAAGAAGCTTAAAAACACAAAGCTCCTGTCCGAAAGGGGCTACAAATCTATTGAAACATTTTAACTATAAAAAATATTTATGTGCTGTAAAAAAAACTCTGCAAATTTATCACTGACTGACTCAATGATAAACATGATGTTCAAACTTATACATCAGTAACTCAAAATATGTCTACAACATGCAAATATCACTATAAGTCTTGGCTGATATTAACATCAGGCTTTGTGACAATAACATTTGGTTAAATCTCCAAAAAGCACTTTATTCCTTAGATTCTTGGTTCTCGGCAGAAATTTGAATTTTCCAGCACTGGTTTAAAATACACGACACAGCAGTGGAAAGATTCTCCTTTTTCTGTTTATCCTACAAACACGTTCTCAATTTTGATTTGCTTGGAGCCAGAGCCTCTTCAAAAAGGCTTTTCTCACTATAAGCCCCCCACAGCCTTTTTTCTTAACTTCTATCTTTTCTCTCTTTCTCCCACACATGCACTGCAAATACAGCCATACTGTATTTGCTCTCATCCCTGTGGGCCCACCAGCAGTCCTCTTGGGTGGTCTGACATGATGCTTCATATGGAGACAGCCAGTGGGCATCAGTTTAACAGCATGACAGACAGTTATACTCAATCCCCACACACACACACACACACGGAAAAGGGGTGTGTGTAGTATAACTGCATTGTGATTTGACACATGTGTAGCTTAACAATAGTCATGACTGGAAAGTGAAGGGAAAACCTAAAGTTACTCTTTTCCAATGCTGACTGCTGATCTTGACAAACACGATTGTGTTATACCTCCTACAAGGTTAAGATGCAATCAAAACGCCTGAAACAAAGACTTACACATTCGTGCAGAAAAGCCAAACCTGCCGATTCATGGATATGTTAAAATGATGCTGGAAATGTTACTTGTGATGTGGTCTCAGGTGAAAAGTTGGAATCAAGCCCTTCCCTGCATGCCTGAAATGGCCTATATGCAAGTCCCACAGCCTCAGCTGTCCGGTGGGACTGATGCCGGTGAGAAACTGGCCCATGAACCAAAGGTGGACAGAAGGGAAGTTGTCCTCACTCCTTCAAGGAAGGAAAGGTAAGAAAGCTGAAAAGTGCTTGACTCTGTGCGGGCACAGTGATAAGCTGGACTCACTACATTAGAGACAAAAGCTGAGCTTATCAAACGGTGCACCTGAGAGACAACAGGTGCGAACTGCATACAGGGAGGAATGCGAGGACAAGATCTGATGTTCACTGACCCGCTTAGTAAAGAACAAAGATAAAAGCAGTGTTGTTCTGGAAAATCTACGCTCTGATGTGGCTTGAACGGCATGTGGGAAAGTTCATCCCGACCAGCACCAAGTGTCGGTAAGAAACCAGATACTTGGATTCCAGCAGTATCACATCAGGAGATACTGACCTACTTGAAACAGGTTTAATGCCTTGGACCAAAGGCTTCATGACATGGTTGTAAAAGAAAAAGTTCTTGTGCACGAGGGGTCTCTGTCACTGCTGGTGGTCGACCTGCAGCATCCAGGCCCAGCCTAGGTCAAGAGATCTTCCTTGTCTGGATGAAAACCATTGATTTCACTTTTCAAGGTCAATGTGAGTATGTGCAAGGGCATCCACACTCATGTAATGTATATTTTTGTATAATTTGTAGGTTAAGCAGATTGCATCTATCTGTGTGAGAATACAAACGCTATCATCCCTTCACTTAATAACAGTATATTCAGGTCAATATTATGAGGCAGGTCACTGACACATTCATACTAAGTCGCTATGAGACAATAAGGCAAAACAACACATCACAACAGTTCTTTATGTTCCTTTGAGCATGCAGAAAGTAGTAGGTTGATGGAAGTAGGTCAACAATACAGAAACCACAGCAGCTATTAGCTGGCCTTGACAGGTAGCTACACAAGCTAGCAAGCTAAACCACTGGCCAACAATTTAAAGAATAACAGGGTGATGTACTTGTCAGAGAAAGAACTGGAGGTGAAATCATGAATAAACACAAGGTCAACAAATTGTCTGGAGACAACAACAGCCAGATCAAGTGCCCATGAATCACAACCTCGCCACCACGCCCACTTACTGGTGGTATTTGGTGATTCATTCAGACTGAATATGCCCTGCCTTTGGGCAGTAGATTCAGACAACACAAGTCTGGAAATCCTGATCCCTGATAAAATAAAGTCTTGTGTGCTACCGGTGGTAATGCTGATGCTGACAGCAAGTTTAATGTTTATCGGGTTTACCACTTTAGAGCGCTATCAAGCTACCTTTTGCAAATAAGCCATAAATGCACTTTGATGGGTATGTCATAACTTTGCATGTATTTTGTCAGAAACTAAAAATACCGGATAAAGCCTGAGGTTAGCGATAAAGAGTCAGATGATCACCTAAGTTAGAGAAGTTAATACTAATATTCAAGAGATTTCATGGCCGCACAACATTTGTCCGACACTGTTGTTGCTGGAGCCGTGCTGCTGCTCTGGCTAAACAGCGATTATTCAATTGAAAGTGTTTTAAATATAATATATTTTGCTCTTTGTTCATTTTTTAAATCTTGTATTTATTCCTGTTCTGCTGTGACTGGTTGAACAGTAGATGATCCATTGGTGTAAGCAGTAATGTTCTTGGACAGGATGAGTTTGACCAGTTGTAGTTGGCACACTTTGTTCAGAATGAATTCAGGACAACATCTGAGTCAGAGCTGGTCCACATATGGCTTCAAGGCTCAGACCACGAATCTTCTAATGGTAGCAGTATATTTCCTCTAGTCCTAGCAGAATCACATCAGGTATACTTGGAATGATGTCAGCATGATTTATCTGAAGTCCAACATTTACCCCATTAGTGGCTAATGTGGTAGACAATGTAAATCATCAATGAGTTGATACTTTCCTGCATAAGGTGTAGAGACCATGAACTGTTAACTGGAACGAGGTAACTGCATGTGGCTGATAATGCAGTGATGCTTTCTTAGAAGTTCTGTGCACGGAAAAGTCAGAGTCATCCTCTCTCCCTTCAAGACAGTTTTGAGAGCTCTAAATAAAAGCATATGTGCTGAATGCAATCCAAAGGTTCATTCACAGGAATATCTTGTGGTAACTGCTACTTTGTCATCAAACCTTTAAAGAGGCTGCCAGTACAAAGTGCCACCAGAGTTTGTGCGTGTGGTTGGGGTGGGAGGGCATCCCACACTGGCTTGCTCTCAGGTCCCATAAAGCCTCCACAGCTTACCACATGCAGCACAGTGCATATAGTTTACACAGGAAAACAGATTTTACTGCAACAAGCCATCAAATGTGATGATGTGTTGCGTGTGGGGAGAAGTGACTCTTTTCTCTGAGGTCAGGGTATTTGTTTTTTCAAAATTTATTTAACACAGCTTACAAGTTTCCTCTACGAGTGAGCCTGCTGTAACATCACAAGGACAGATAAGGCTGTCCAGCAGAAGAGTGGAAGGAAAGAATGAGGAGAAGGGCGGAGGCTTTTTTTTTTAAACAAAAAAGGGCTTTTTAAGATTTGAAGTTAGATTTACGGCTGTGTGTGCATATGTGATGTCAGAGTTAAAAACTCCTTGCTTTTCAGGGAGATTAATTCTAAATGCCTTGTGGGAGTTGGGGGAGTAACTGGGATGGCGGCAGCTCAAAGAATGTCAGCGTGTGTGTGAGTGTGCATGGACTAGTGGGTGTATGTGTGCGTCAGAGATCCTGTTTGAGGTGCTCAATCATTAAATGGCCTTTTTTTGTAGAGCTCGCAATGTTTTAGAAAATGTGATGATACATGATGAAGAGATGCATGTTATGTGTGTGTGCATGTGTGTTAGTGTGTGCATATAGCTAAAAAACTAAAAAGTGTCCAAAACTGGGACTAAAAATTGTTTGGCCTGAATTCAGAACAATGTGTTATTTGCTGCAGATTTACACTGACATGATAGGACTTGTTGTAATTATCACTTGAGAGCATTTAGTCTTGTTTTCACTGAACCACTGCAATGGAAAGCAGGAGCCGTTCCAAAGAACAGTTGGAGCCATCCTGCTGTTGGACAGCATCTCTGTTTCCCTCTGATTATTGGATAATTCAATCTTTGGGAAAGCAGGGGGCAAGATGTGCGATGTTAATAGCCCATAAAATTTCACAACGTCAAATTTATTAGCATGTCACACACCAGCCCCTGAGCGTTTGGTTTTCCTTAACCTCAAACACCTCAGTATCAGCCCTCCTAGCAAACACTGTGCTGCACATTGTTTCATTTGAGTGTAATTCTCTCTGCACTGCAGTGTGAAATGCAGCTATCACTGGTTTTAACAACCTCAGGACAAGATTGTGGTAGTGTTTCCCTGTCAAAGCAAATCCAAAGACAAAGCAGATAAGAAATCAAAAGATTCAAGACACTCTAACCTTATATTCTGTGTATTTCCATCCATATTAGGGCATGAAATATTTCCATGCTCTTGCTATTTGCACCACTCCCAAGATTCCCCTCTCATCGCTTTCATTGTTCAGAAAGAGCAGGAGTTTTAGTCGTGCTGACACTTACTAACTGATTTGTGAGTTTGTTCCACACTCGTCTAAAGGTCAGGCAAAGTCTTGACATTCTTGAAAATCCGTCCAGTGTGCCAGCTACATTCCCGACTGATAATAATCCTTCCTGTAACTCTGAAAACATCTAGAAAAAAGAAGTGCTGAGCAACTCTCCTGCTATTCAATGTTAAAGATCAGTCGCTCTGCCAACCTGACATGCTGGTAGTAGGGCTGTAGCCATTTCCAGCCTTTAGAGCAGAGAAGGATAATACAAATCCAGGGGAAAAGAAACATAGACCATGCGATCGCATGTGACTGTCACCCAGCTGAGCGCAATAGTGATTTATAGCAGCCCTGTGTCCCTTTCCATCATGAGGTAAACGGAAAGAGCAACACATGTAAGCACATCAGAGGAGGAAGCAGCTGGCCGTTGGACAGGCACCGACCTCAGGGAGAATAATAACAACAACATTAAGCACTTACACCGAGGAGGCACGGCAAAGCTGCTTCCCCCCCTGCTCTGTTGCTGCCATTGTTGATGTGGTGGCAGCAAGGAGCCAGCGGCAAACCACAAGCAATAACAGCATGTTGTACAGCAACACTGCACAGGCAAAAAGAGGGGCTGCCTGGATAATATTCACAGAGCCTGAAAGCCTACTCTTGTTCTCTCTAGCAACAATAGTAAGTTGATAAAATACTGTCACCATGGTATGCCCAATAAAACACAGGAGGGCTGGCACACATTGCCTGACACAAGAATATTTGTCATGTAAAGTGTTGATTGCCTTGTTTTAGGATGTCACTGCTTAAGTTGTTTCTATCATTTTACTCTTGATATCTTGGTTTCCAAGATCAGGAGATTAAAAATTGCCATGGAGACACTGATGTCAAAATACATCCAATAATTAAAAGAGCATTAAAGAATTTAAAACGTCTTATCAGCAGCTGAGGAGTTGCAACATCAACAGGTTTTCTGACACAGTTTACAAAAGGAAATGTTTTCAAAGCCAGCTAGCTTTGCAATGTTGAGTCTCTTGTAATAACATGAAAACATGACCAATAATGAATGGTTGAGGCAGATACTTTCCTGTTATGTCTAATCACAAGTTTTACAAGGTATTGTCCATTTTCATGCCTGAAAGAATCTTTTATCACTAGAGTGGACCGTGCAATTTCTCAGCTTCATCTACCCATCTAGCTACAATCTTTGCAGGTGTTGCAGAGGCCAGTTCAGAGACCGTAAGTCATCTTAAATTGCTAGCTATCTAGCTAGTTTAGTACATTTTACTTTCTTATCTTCAGAACACTGATGAAGCAAGATAAGGGCTAATATTAGCTAAGTTGGTTTAGTTTATAACTTTTGTCTTAGTCACAGGCATTACACAAACACTTACATTCTTTGTGCTAAATGCTAATGTCTACATGCTAATATGCACCTGTTGACTGTATAATGTTTATCATGTTCTACATCTTAGTTAAGCCTGTTAGCATACGTGTGTAGCTGACACTGACAGGAATGTTTATAGTTTCACAGGTGTTTTGTCATAAAGCAAATTAAGAACATTAAAATGAAAAACCAGAGGATTGCCAAAGTTCATCCTGATGAGATCATGAATGTCTGTGGCACATCTCAACAATGAACTGTTGTGGGCTGTCCTATAAAGGCATCTTCAGTTTAAAGGCTCAAAGAAGTGTAACAGGTTGTTACAGCTGAACCTGCAGTGTAACAGGTGCAGTAAGCTGGACAGTCAAATCATAGGGCACCAGGACAGTCTCATAGTGGAGACATATTGATCATCAGTCTGAGAGCAGGTGGAAGCCAGGAGCTTAGCTGGTAATAGGAGGTTTCAACAGGCACAAAGGTGTGCCTCAGGTGTCTTTTTCTTTGAATAACCCTCAACAAGTGGGTCATTTTTCATCAAGCAAAGTCTTTGTTTGTGTTTGATCCTGCTTCTTCCCGCTGTGCAACAAAATCACTGCAGACTGTTTTAATTAAACTTCCTGTACAGTCTGTATCACATTCACCTCCTCTGTCCTCCTCTGTGAAACAACATTTTCCAAACCTGTGTTGCTTATCTTTGATGGATGTTTGGAAGAAACAAACACTTAACAGGATAACATCTGAAGGCATTTCCTGAAAAACTGGCAATCACTCTCTGTGTATCGTCACATCTTTTTACATTGTCTGTGGATCAGCAAAGTCTGGTGGCTTGTTTCTTCAAGCGCAAATGTCAGGATGAGACAACAAGTGGAGCTGTAAAGTATAAGATGTAAAGGTCAAATCATGAAGCAGCGTCATGTTGTGCATTGCAGCCACTGGGGCTCTCTATGCTTGTTCTGCTCTCTGCATTCCTGCTCCTTGCAGATCGATCCGACGCTTATCTGTCAAGGAGGTGAGTAATTCCTACCATCACAAAAGATGGGAGCAAACGGAAAAAACAACCATGGCTGACATTCCAGAGATATTCCTCCCAAGTGCATTGCATCTGCGTGGAAAAATGTTATTGCATGCGCTCGGCCTTGTTTCGGAAAAGTACACAACTTCACTGTCACACAGGGCTTAACGGCCTTAATAGAGCATATTTAGGAAAGATTTTCAGCCAGTGCAGGTGAAGAGCGTCCAGACATAGCTGAAATTAGTCAGGCATGTAGTGTTAATGTGGCCTACGTGACCTCAGGAAACCAGACAGGTAAACAAGAGTGGCATGTCCTTTCATGTCCCATACTGCAGTGCAGAGTATCTAAAATGAATCTGAGATAATAAATAAATAAATAAATAAATATGCAGCAGGTAAAGTATGTAAAAGTTAAGACTTGTGAGAAGAACAGGAACCAAAAACATGTAAAATGTGTCATTAAGGCTGACATTATGTGCCCTAAGTCACTGAAAGTACATTTAAGTTTTTAAAACAAGAGGGTGTGATCTCAAACAGTGTTTGACTGTAAAAGAGAATCATAAAATAATTGCTTTCCACTTTTCATCAGATTTAACGACCTATTCGACTACTTTTGATGGACAGCATCCATTTCTAGGAGGAAGTGATCTCACCTCTGCTGAAAACGAGAGCTAATATGCATACACAAGACTACAGCAAGCCACTTGTAGGCATCTCCCCACGGTAAACACAGCGTGTGTGTGTCTATGTGTGTTTGGATGGGGTGGGGGAGGTCATGGAAATGCAAGGCATCATTAAGCTGTCACACATACAGTTTGTGTGGCCGGGCTGGACCATGGCGCCAGCTTCCCCTTGTGTGTCGCTTCAACAACACACACTCGGGGCCCAGGTTCACACTCAGGTCCAAGGGGCTTTATTGCCAATTTTCTACTAGTTGTCCCCATGGGAACAATTATTAAGGCTACATTTAAAAGGGAAAATATCAGGGTGAAGTGTGTTATGTAATTTGTGGTTTGGTTTGCTTTTAATCAGCATAAAGAATAGTAAGAGAAGCTCTTTTATTTTAGAAACTATTTTTTCAACAATTTTGGTTGTGCTTTGGAAAATTGGCTTCATCTTTTCCAGAGCATTTAGCTGATCTCTCTCCTCTTCACCACACACTCAGCAGTAAGTCACCAAAACAGCTCAGCAGCAGCAACAACCCATGACGTTGGTACAACCTGGCTCGGTCAGTGCTTAGGCACTTCTGTGGTAATTTAGTCAGTGTCAGCCTTTCATCTTCCCCTTTGCCCTACCTGACTCGGCACTCTAGATTTCCTCCACAGAGTGGTGAGCTAGCAAGGAAGGAGCCTGATGTAAGCGCTATTTGATACATTGAGGTTTCCCCCTATTGAAAGTTAATGGGAATTCCTTTGCTAGCAAGATACGTAGCTGTGCAAAACAGCCACCGTGGAAAAAGAAAGACAGAAAGAAAAGAAAAGACAATTCTGTGTCCAAGAACAATTGGCCCATTGTAGCGAGTTAAGAGTAATGACAGAGAAACCAGAGACTGATATAAACAAAGATTATATCACTCTACCAGCAGGAATATACGCCCACATCACGGCACGAGACGCCTTTCAGTTAAAACTCCAGTGATTTCAAAGCAATAACACTGACAGCAACAGCCTATCTTTGTTTAGCCCATGCACTGAAACTGCACGCCAGTGAATGAATAAGTATTACACCAATGCCAGCTCACTTGTGCGGTTGCTTTAGCTGATATGCTGCCATGTTTTACACTCTAATAAAACCTAATTGGGTTCCAATTCAGAGAAACACATAAAGCACCTCACACATATCTTTGCCCCAGGTGTAAAATCAAATTTGTTACTTTCACTGGAGCTCTGTGACCACAAGCCTTACCACGCAGCCACTCACCACATGCCTCTGCCTATTGGCAAGAGGTGTTTCTCACCCCTGAACACATGTACTGTATGGTGATGCTCTTACATTACATTTAAATAGCTAACTGTACATATCCAGATCCATAAGCTCCCACAGAGGTAACGAACAAAAGCTGTACAAGGTTACGACAGGTTTTAGAGATTCATCCTCTCAGGTGCAGCTATGAACATCTGGCACAAAGCAGCAACAAAGACACCAGTATGAGTGTGCGTGTGTGTGTGAGACAAAGAATGAATCTTGAAACCACTCCCCATTTGTAAAGATCAAAGAGTCTCGACCAAAAACACAGGGTCACACCCATAAAGTCGTGCAGAGCTACTTACATGCAAGCTAATCAAGGCACAGGTGATGTGGACACGCGTATCTTTAGCAAAGGTTAATATGTGAACATAGATGTTTCCACATTATAATACAAAATCTCCTTGATTCACCCCTGAAACAGAGGACCTTAATGCCCTTTAGCAACATATTTTTTATAAAGAAGCTGACTGCTGGCCAAAAACATCATGCTGCGAGCGACCAAAAGAGTTTAGAAAACATGACATCACAGTGAGAAAAAAAAAAGAGAAGCTTGCAACACATCTGGCAGCTACGCATGGTTTAGCTGTTGATGACTGTCAGACAGATGCATGAACAGTTCACCTTTGGCACTCTGCTTATTGAGGCTCTAAAGTCGTTAGCAAGTAATTATCAAATACCAATGTAACTCTGCTAGAGACACATTCAGACACATTCTTCTACATCTGGCCAAGTGCAACAAATGCATACAACTGATGTTTGGGAGATAAGAAAACACTCCTCAATATCAGTGTTTAATTTTGGTAGTATACAGTACAGCGGTGCAGGGGAAGTCCAATCTGCAGCCATGTTTTTAGAGTGTAATCTCTCTCATAAGGCCAAAGGTCAAATCTTTGATATTCTATATGATTTGATAGATATTGAAAAAATCTTTCATGGAGAGTGTGGAAGTCATCCCTTTTGCACTCCCAGACTCTATTTTGGGGTTATACCTCTGCTCCTTCTGACAGAGTCCAATTTCAGCACCACTTGCTGAGATAAGAGGAACCATCTCCATGTGCCGGTGTAAAGCAGTAAAAAATGAAAGGGTAGTTTTTCAAGGTACTTTGATGCCACTTTGTATCATCCTGTAGCTGAGTTGGGAGGGGGGGAGTTGTGCAACTGATCTTACCTCTGCAGAGGTTCTGCTCATCTGCAGTGAATCCAGTTGCACAGCGGATGGTCCTGCTGGGCTGAGAGAGCCTCTGGTTGCCTGGAAACACCCGTGGTGGCTGAGGCTGGCTTGGTGGGACGGCAGGGCCCGAATGGACAGGGTCCGGCAGTGGCACCTGCTCGCCGTCTTTGCTGACATATATGACGGCACTCTTGGGGAGGCAGAGATATCCACCAAAGTGGTTGATACACTGCATTCCTCCTTTGCAGGCATCATCTAACAGGAGACACTCATCGATGTCTGGCAAAGGGGAAATGGAAAGAAAGAAAGAAAAAAGAAAGAACGGAAGCAGATATGGCATACTGGGATCTTTTTCATTGATTAAGGGACAGCTTGTTTTAAGATTAGATGAAAACAGATTAAAAAAAGGCAGAATTCAACATGAAAAGCTGCAAAAATGTGTTACATCTAAAACATCGTTTCTTATTTCTCACCTCTGCACTGCTCTCTGATTCTGTCATACTCATAGCCTTCTGTGCACTGTGAAGGACAGACAGTGATTGCCATGAAATGATATGATGATATTTTAGCGCCCTTTCATAAAACAACATTTACTAAATAAACTCAGGGACCCAGATTTATTCATCAGGAGATTAAGGTTCACAGCACCTCAGACATTCCATGTTTTGTTAAACCTGCACAGACAAAACATCAGCTGGCAAAAGCAATCTTTCACTTACTGTATATGAGATGGGCTCCTCGGCCTCCTGCGAGAGGACATGCGTGAAAACCGCACAAAGACACACGCAGATCCCCAGCATGTCGACCAAACGACGGTGCAGCACTGTAACAAGATGCAGAGGGGAACCAAATGGATAGAGCGTGCAAGATCATTTTTCGCTTGACAAGCCAACATGTTTTAATACCAGTTATTACATCATTGATGGCATTGCTTAACGAGTCCCAACATCTCCCGCTGCTGGCGTGATGTTTATGTTGGCACCGCTCCAGCTAAATCTGCGACTTCAACTAAGTGAAGTGTTTTTCTGCTGTTTTTCTCCAAAAGGATTAGTGCGTAATACGCGTAAAGATCGTGCGTAAACATGCCCTTATGTGTCAGTCAGTGTCAGGAAAATGAACGAGTTAATCAGCCGTGCAGAGCTAAGCATGTTGATTAAAAATTCTCTGTTTGCACAAAAACACGTCCAACTTCACAAACTGCCCGATCAAATAACTATGTGTGTTCTCCAGTGTCTGCCTTGTTTCGGGACACTGACACTTGTTACTGGACAATTCCCTGAACCGAGCGAACTACATCTGAAACAAGTGCTACTGCAGATTTTTTTTTCTCTCACTTGTTTCAACATTCACACTTCTTGAACGGCTCCTCCGTGTGTTGTTTTCATTGTTATCTGATCAGAGTGCTGCGCGCAGTAGCTTTGTCATCCCGCGGCGCCTTGGCGACTTACAGTACCTGCAATTACCTGCGGATCTCCAACTCTCCTGGCGTGCTGAAGAAAACGTTTTCGTCTTTGTGTTTTGTTGCAAATCCGAGCGTGTGCGCGGCAGCAGGCTGTTCTTGATTCTGCAGACGGTGCGGTGGATGTCAGATGGCTGTCGGAGTGCAAGCAGCACTTGTGATGAACATGCGGCTTGTACAGTATGACATGCTGGGGGCGGTGTACCGGGCAGGTTGAGCTGCGGGTTCGTCTCTCACCGGAGTAAATGATCACAGGCTACAGTGGCTCCCTCTATAGACTGACGACTAATGATAAAAATAAAAAATCATTTGGAGAAACAGCTATCAGTGAAAAGCAATACTCAGAAATCAGCAGCAGCAGTCTGAACATATAGCTGACTGATAACGTCATGTCAAAACAGTAATTCCATCAGTATGAAAAACCAACAGGGTTAATACTACCACAGTATTTCTGCTGAGCTCACATCCAGTAAACAGCGTGTTTAGAATCTATGGCTGTATTAACATTCATTACAGACAATACAGTTGTGACATTCCTGAAACAGTGTCCTTTTAACAAGGAGTTTGGTGTAGTATCATCCACGTTTTGTATGATTTCATCAGTTTTCTGGCTGAAAAGCTGAAACCTTGCAGCCTTTCTGTTTGCTTCTGTAAAGCTTCAAGGGACTTCAGTCTGTGCATATGTATATGTGCATGTTTATGTCTGTGCAGCAGGTAGTAAAGTCAAATCATGTGTTGAGGACTTCTGTCAGCGAGCACTACATTAGCCTCTGATACATTTCATGGTGTTTACAAGATGCCTTCGCTTCAGGAACATCTGCTGGAATTGGCATGGCTTCCTGGATTTCCCATGGGTGAAGAGACAGCAAGTGATTGTGTGTCTGTGTGTACGTACGCATGTGTGTGCATGTGCGAACAGCTTGCTGATATGAGTGGATAGAGATGGAGTTGGCACCAGCTCCTTTAATGCTGACCTTCTGACCTTTCCTCACAGGGTGTGGATGACAAGAGTATAGCAGATAGATTCTGTGTAGTGCCATATCCTGTAGGTGCAGAGTCAGACCCAAACTTCTCTTGGCAGATACAAGTTTGTTCTCTTCCAAGACACAGATCCAGCATTTAATCTTTAATGTAAGTATTTAACTTGTAATCAGTAAGAGTTTACCAGGTTAAACACATTAAAGCTAGGAATTATTTCATTCCAGACTTCTGGTCTTTCACTATATTAACATTTACATTTGACTGAATGAACCAGTATGGAACATATGAAACATGCAGATAGAAAAAACTTACACACACAGATGACCTAAAAAATAACTGCAGAAGACTTGACTCTTCACTAAAAGTTTATTTGAGTTGGCAAGGTATTCAACAGATTCACAAAAAGGCAGAGACATTGAGATAAAGCACTTGATTAATCAAAGCCATTTTGAAAGTGTTTATAGAGATTAATCGGAGATTTTATCCAAGAGTGATGAAAGGAGGATGAGCCAACATTCCCCTTGGTCCAATTCCTCACTGGAACCAAACGAGACAGCCGTGCTTGCAAATCACAGAGGCGAGGCTGAGGTGGGTGTGTCCCCTCAGGAGCTCCTCTAGGTGTGAGAAAGTCTCCACAGAAATGTTGCTGAAGTCAAAGCAGATGATCTTTCACACACTGATGTTACAAAAGCACTGGTCTGACTGATATGAGACAGTTGGACATGAGTGCAAAATGCATTAAAATGCATGGGAAACTGGGTTCGTGCAGAAAAGTTAGCCTGCAAGAAGCACACGCTAACATGTGACCTCAAAAGACCCAGGTGCCCCATTTAGACCCAAGTGAGCACGAGGGGATCATAATACACCAGAACATACACTTCATTGTAGGACTGATGGATCGGGCCTTAGCTTAACATAAGTACCACTTTGAGTTTCACATCTCTGTGATCATTATTACCTAATCCCCATGTCAACATTGGTAACTATGATATATGCACATGTGCACACACATACACATATATACTGGGGTAAGCACGAGGTAAGCATTACTGAGAATCTTGTTCATTATTACTGTTTGACAATACAAATTCAAAAGTTGCATACAAAGGGCTAATATACCAGCGAAGTGAATTTTTCAGGGCATGTATGGAGTCGTACTTTGTGACGTTTCTTTCGATGCTGAAGGCAATGCATCAGGTACTGTTGGCTATTGAGCATCAGCCAATCAGTTCCTGATGCAGTATCATCCACATCAGAAAGCTCTTCCTTCACCCCTACATCAGTACAGGGACAACAAAAGCTGAGTAGTTTACAACACAAGTTGATCAGTCAGCAACATGTCCTAATTGTGAGAAGAGTGGTACAAAACAACCCAAATGCATAAAAACAAACAATTATTATTCTTTTCATCCTGTGATAATACAATAGCCAATACTGTACAGTACACATCATTGTAAGTCAAGATGGCAGCAGAAGCATCTGGAAAGTGAATTCATGCAAATTCAAAATGGGCATGCATTATGAAAGAGCTGCAAGAGATGAGGCTGCACTTCAAAAGACTGTCGAAAAGAAATTTTTTAAAAGTGGGGAAGGGGGATGCGAGAGGAGGAAGAGCAGACAGAGAGGGTGTCTGTGAAACGCACTTGTGTAATTGCAGTGACATCTTCATTGAGAGCCCTCCATCTCTTTCCTGTGTGCTCCAAAGGGCGTCGCTGATGCTGGTCGATGGGGAGAGCAGCCGCGGCGCTGTGTTTAGCATAATCCCAGAGGCCATTGTGAGAGCAGCTAGTGAACGACTCACAGTTGCCAGCTGAGATTTCACCAAAACACAGCAGAACACAAGGAGAAAGGGATGAGACAGGAAAATCAGAGGTGGAGGAGGGGTAAGAGTAGGGCAAGAGCTAAGGCGAGACAGGGGGACTGGTAGTAGTAATGCTGAAAAACATACAGATATGTCAAACATTATATTATTTGGAATGTGTGCAGTTATAGTTAGTGTATTAAGGTCTTTGACCGAGTGCAGGACGGCTGGCAGGATGGTTGTAGGATCAGGGTGGTAGTGGTTATCTGCGGCTGAGTGTGCAGCTTGCACAGCATCAAAGAGGCAGAGTGAAAAGTGTGAAGCACTTTTTTCATCCAGGTGGACTGCACCTGTTGGCCCTTATTCAGGATTGCAATTCAATAATCTCCCCCCTTTTTTTCTTTTAAACAATCACTGTTTTGACTTGTAACAGGGAGGCATAAAAAGATTAAGGAAAAGTGTCCCATGGCAACATTTCGTCTATTGTGCAACAATCATTACCTTAAGCTACAGTGTAAAATCCTCTTTGATCACTGTTTCAGGTAGGCAGATGCTAGCCAACCCTTGGTAAACAATTTGGTCTCCTCCTAACATGTTGTAGGAAACCAAATTTACACTGAACTGAAAATCGAAAATAAAATGAAGTGCTGAGAGTATACAAAACAAGTCTTCATAATAATAATGCTTTGTGATAGAGAATGGAGATACAAATATGAAGATATATAAAGACAGTTTATTTTGTGTTTAAGGCATATTAGACAAACTGCAGAATCTCTCCAGGTGATTGTGAGAATATAAAACACCATCACAGTTGCCTGCAGAGATTACCCAGTCAGCCCGACACACATATATGTACAAAACATATACATGCTGTTCTGTGGTGCGCAAGTTTGATATCCATCAAGTCAATTGGCAGCAGACGGTTAACACTGATCAGGATAAAGACCAAGCTTTGACCCTAACACCCCCCTCCCCCCCCCGTACCGTTCCAAAAGGTCCTGCGTTACCATGGTGACAAGGCCACGGCACGTGCCTCCTATTGTTGAGCTGTATCCTCCAGGGTCAGCCGCACACCCAGTTAGAGGTCAGATGTCAGCCAGGCCTCTCACTTGGGTCACCACTCACCAGCCTTCAGCCTTTGACCTCAACAAACACAGAAACAAATTGAGAGATGGAGAAAGGGGGGTGCGAGGGGAGACGCAGGAAGAGGTAACAAATTTAAACATATTTACTCAACAATGCAGCTTAGGATATTCTGACAAAAATACATTATCTGTTGTCCTTCAGGCATTGTAAGTGCAGATTTGTGCTGTCCTGTGTGGGCAATGTGCAGCATGGTGAAGAATCACTCTGCATGTTACAGTATGTCTCCCTCTTGTGGTGAATTATGGAGCTTTGAAAGTGTTTCACTTGAACTTGATTCAAAGTGCGCACAAAAATTCATAATATAGAGCATCCTGGAGTCTTAAGACTTACACCATATAACAAAGACGGCCCTCTTCGATTCTAGCCTAATACCTTAGTTCCCCATCATCCCCTTTTCTTTTCCAATGTTTTTGTCTACATCTACACTGTAAACTATATAATAAAGAAAGAAGTGCAGAAACTGTCATGCTGATATGATACATATGATACTGAAATGCCTTTTATAATTTAACATGTAATTCATCCACATATTCATCATTGTTATTCATAAATCTTACTGAAAAGCCTCTTGACCCAACCTTACTATGTTTAATTAACAAAACACTATCAGCTATTGCAGTTTAACTGACCAAATCAGACATATGTCCACACATTTTGGAAAATCTTTTGCCAGAGGTGCCATCTCTTCCATGCCTCAATGCATGTTGGGATATTCAGGTCATCGAGTTGCAAAGTGTTGCTCAGGCGTTGACAAAAGAAAAATCTTAAGTTTATTAAACGGAACAGGCTGACAGTCCACACTTTGTTAGGCAGTGAATGAACAGAGTGGTTTTGACAGGCCTAACCTCTTAAGCTTCGGGTCCCACTGAGCTCGGCACAGCTAGAGCTAAATGCCATCTGTCCCAACATCATGAGGCCCCCCCTAACCTGTCCCCCAACAGTTTAGCATAAAAATCGTACAATAGTGCTATTAAGAAAAAATAGAAGATAATTCGACTCATCTGAGCCTCTAAATTAAAAATAATACCTTATCTTCAGTAAAGGCTTAAGGTTGTCCAGGTTAAATGCTATGCAAACAAGAGCTGTGCTTGTAATCCACATTTAAGTTTGTTATCAAAAGCAAATGTGAACTGTGGATTAACAGCATTCTTTGAAGAAGGTCATAAATGTTGCTATAAATGTTTTTAATAATTTTTATTTGATACATTCAATGGCCTAAAACAAAATTAACTATCATATGTAATGTATTTTTCTGCCTACACCTGAAGGCTGGATCTTAGGCATCTATTGGCTCTGCTGTGTGGCTGAACTCAAAAATACAGAGCAGAGAAGCAAGAGAACCAAAAGGTGAGTGTGAAAACACTGAGAAAGAAGCAACGGTCAAATTTAGCTGGCAATGGTGGCCTCTGATTAGTGTTGAGGCTGTACTTTAGCCGCATATAAAAAGTCCTCAAAAAAAATACATTTTTGAAAAGATAGCATGTTTTTAGTTGAAATAGATCAAAGAAACCAACCTCAACTTTGTGGTGCAGAGCTTAAATGTACTAGCATAAAATAAGATCAGCTCTGTGCACACAAAGGTAATGATTTCCGAACCTTTCCTGCAGAGTGTTAATTTATTGTCAAAAGGATATTTTGGAACTGGAAATGCTCAGGACAGAGTACTAATACTAGATACACTCACTGGACTAAGGCTAAGTCAAAGCTGATGTGGCCGACAGCGTTTGGAGCTGAACTACAGAACCTTTATGTGTCTTTATGTAAATGAATGACAGTATTTTTCTGCTCGTCTGGACAGATGTTATGTTTTGATTACTTTTCCTTTTTTACTTTTACAGTTACTTTTTTGAGGTTGCTTTTTACATGCACTTTTTTTATGTACTTTTATTGTTTAGTTAGGGTGTGATATATGTTGTTTTACATCAAAAAAAAAAAGGATACTACTGTAGTAAAAAAACAGCATGGGGTTTCAGCCTTACGTTAAGGTCAAGATCTTGCTGCAAGATCCTGGCCTGACACTGACAACCTATTCAAAGCACATTGTTTTCTTCAGTTAGACTCTCACTGTGACTCATCAATGGCTATTTCAAATGCGGTTTTTGAACAAATTCGTTTTACGCTTTACTGACTTCCACATACAGCACCGAACAATAAAGTAATGATATCACCATATGAACTTTAGTCTCCGTCCTTTCACAGTGTTGTCTGCTCCGTTAGCTGTCATTTAATGTTAAGAGCAAAGAACGACCTTTGTGCCCAGTTGCCAATGTGTGTTCTTTAGCACTTCATTAAGGCCCTGGACCCTCAATGTACAAGCAATTGTCTTCCTCTAACAAAAAGACTGACGCATTGTATCAGTTGGAGGTAAATTTATCAAAGGAGTCCGATACAATGGACAGAGCAGACCAAATTATGAACCAGGTCTGTAAGGGGCCTCCTGGTGAGCCATATTGTACTGTTTGTTGATGGTCCAGTTTGGACCCAATGACATGTGATGAGATTCAGATGGAGCAGTATGGTGTGAGAGAGTGTGTACAGAGAAATGCAGATGTACGTGTACAATATATGAGTCACAAATCTCAGTGCGTGTGCAAGAGCTGTGTGAAATGATGTGGGGTTGAATTAGGTGTACGAGGCCGTGCTGAGAGACACCAGCAACCAATGGACCTCTCAGAGCTGCATGCTGGCTAAAAACAATTGGGATCTGCATGAACTGATGTGACATGTGTATGTATCCCAGCCTTTCCGTTAGAGGAACCCTAGTTCAGGGGTGGAAGAAAAAAAAACTGCAGAAAAAAAAGGAGGGAAAGCAAGATAGTAGGATGGGGAGGGGGCCCCGACAGGGGTTTTGGCAGACTAAAAGGAATCACACTGCAACATTAAAAACTACTCGGAATCTGAGGGATGCTTCATCTACTATGCAGCTATTTATGACAAATACAAAGACAATAAGGTGCACATAAAAAAAACAGGTAGATTGTGTAATATATGAAAACTAAAGTGAACTTGTTATCCTTGCTTCATTCGCTTAATTTCTCTCCAATGTCTTGTGCATTTACACAACAGGATTACTTATGTTTAGAGCTGCAAAGATTACTCATTTAATATATTAAATATTATTTTAAAAATTTTTATTCCTCAGCAACAATTTTGACAACTCTTTGCACCATTTTTAAGCAAACCATCAAATATATATGTGGTTCCAGACTCCCCTATGTGAGGATAATACTTTTCTCTTCATTGTAATACAAACCCCTTAACTAACTCATAACAAATTTTTTTGATATTTCCAGACTTTTTGTTGACTCAGTCAAGAAAATGTGCTATAAATTATCTTTGGTTCCAGTCCTGCTAATCTATACAAAGGTGATCTGCTGGCAGGCAAACACTTCATTTAAAGTAGACACTTCATTTTATATAAACACTTCTATATAGTACTGTGGGGACCAGGTTTAATTTGCCTTTCGTTTGGTGTGGGACTTGCCGCCATTTAGCCCCTGCACTGCAGTCTCCGATGAAATGGGCCGATGGGCACATCAGACTACTCACTGTCCTGACCATATTTACATCCCATCTCAGTTATTGGACGCATAATTCCTCCACACATCTCCTCGATCTTATATCATCCACACACACATGCACGCAGCTGACAATTATAATTTCATCTGCCCCAGTGTATCAGCCATCCGAGCAATTTTCTGCCATTTAAATGTGAATTTATGTCTCATGTAAATGAGTAGGGAGTCAATTTAGGTCCATTGGAGGACTGGCCTTTTCCCAGGGAGCATTCTGTTATAGGCCTATGGTCATTTCAAGGTCCCCGTTCATCACCTTGATTTAACAGACGGCACCAGTACTGAAGAAGGCCTCGCCATCTTATCAACTTCTCTCCTTAACCAAATACAGTACCACCAATATTATATTAGGTAACAACTCAGTTTTAAAGCTTACTAGCTGAACAATTGAAAGGTAACTTAAAGCAACTCTTGAAAAAATATTGCCCATCTGCTCTCAAGCTATTAATGTTTACAGTCAATATTTCTGTATGTAAAAAGGTATAGATATTTAAATTGTTGAGTCATGTTTAACAGCTTAAGGAAACCTACACTGGGTTAAATACTGCTGCCTGTAAAGGTGTTTGCAATGTTAACACTAGACTCACCTTGTGCTCGGAGGTTGTATACTTTTAAAACCTAATCATACTTAATTTTAAGTTTGCTTATCAAAGTTTTAATTACTAATCAATTTTCGATCCGGGTAAGTCATTACTTTAAGTTCGTAGTTTTACTTTGTATGAATCAGGCTTATTCAAGGATTATTTTGTACTTCAATAAGTGGCATATTTTCAGTCCTGAGGATGAACCCCTGGACAAAATATTCTAATTGTTTCACAGGGTCAGTTATTGGTTGTTTTACTAACCGCATCACAACAGCGCAAGCAGTAATATCTGACCTTTACAAAGAGCAACTCTTGACACCCAGGCACCCCATCACTTCTGTAAGATCCCTTCAGAGGGCAGGTTTCTTACTATAGCCATCTGAAAAATAAACATCTGTAGGTCTATTATTTGACACCCCTGCACAAAGCAGTTAGACATTGTAATTCTTTTGATAAGCTTTTTTTAACAACCATTTATATTCTGTTACTCCATACACTTACACAGATGAAATAGAAATAAAAGACTGTGACCGGACTTAGAGGGAAAGAATATAATGAACCTATATAAACACTTTAATGAAGATTGTGCACAGTGTGTTATTTTCCACATTAGTTGGACACTGTTGTAGTTCAGGAGATAAAGACGAAGTGAACCTTTCAGCTGATCAAACTATGTCTGAAAGACAAGACCTTGACCGCATGATCGATGACCTGCTCTTATCACAACAATAACCACTCCACCTGCTGCTTATCACACGCGCTCTCCAAAACCATTGCTACTATTGCAAAATACACACAGCCGCAGCATACTCTACCTCCTGTCTTATCCAAAACCCAAGGTCTTTACTCTCATCTATCAAATACAGCTGGCTTTTGCCCATACCATAGAGCCATAGTTAATCTGATGGTGGCCCAGCATACTTTGTGTTGTAAAAATCTAGGTTTTTAAAATAATTCAACAGCAGATGAGGGACATTTGTAAGACAATATAAAAGAAAGAATAACATACGTAAGTAGAAACACAAGGAAACAGAAGAAGTCTAGTCTATTGATGATAAATTAAAAAACGGACAGTTCATATGGGGGTGAAGCTCACAGAGAGTTCTCCAACAACTGACGTCAGGTACATGGAGGAAAACAAGATGTCAAGCAGGCATGCGGACGCATTGTTGTGAAGCTAATGAAGGCGTTCAGTAGATGCAGCGAGCAAAGGGCCTTCAGTGACATATGTTGTACACATACTGCTTACAGTATGCACAGGGGTGATGTTACCGTGCAAATGAAAAAAATGAACACATCCTTTTATTCATTATATTTATCTATTATATTAGACACTGTTGAAGCATTACAGAATACACATTTTTTTCTGCAACTAAGGAACCAAAACCTGACAGAAACAGTGTATGTGAGAGTGCACGGACTGCGTATATGGGGCTGATTTATAAGTCGCACCATAAAAATTTTACCTCTCGTCATAGTTTAAAAAAGACCCGGCACCGCACAAATGTGTTGCTTGAGTTACGGTGCAGGGTTAAGACAAAGTCCAGAAAAATGCAGTGTTGCAGGTAAAGTGCTGTGTAATTCCAACCCAGTGAAGGGACATGAGGGACTAGAAAGAGAGCAATGCGGCTCACTGTGCATTTGTGATTGATGGTCTCTGTCTGTGCAATAGCTGACTGAGCAACATGTACATCTCTCTTATTCACACACTTAATGGCATGCACACATTCTATAGTGTGTGCTGTCTAACATATATATACACCATAACACATATATGTACTGTACATGTGGACCCCCTAAAAGTAAAACACATCAGCCCCGTCACAGTGGCTGATTTGGCGAAGGAACATACCATGTGGAGTCCAACCTGGGATCTTTGTCGGATGTCTTCTTTTATTCTCCTCCCTTTGTTTCTCTCTCCCTTCATGTACACTGTTGAATCAAAAAGAAAAAAAAGGGAAAATATATCTTTAATCTTCAAAATCCTTTAGAGATGGGCATAATATACATATCATTGTACTTTGCTGATAATATGAATCAACAATACTGCATACTGTATGAGCATATTTTCCACCCAATCCTTGATCCTGTCACGTCTCTGTTGTCTGGTGCCAAGACATGTCTGGTCTGGCTTTTGGCCAGGCTGGGCTGGTCGCCACCACAGCCCCAGCAGCCTAGCAGGCAGGCCTAGCTTAATGCTGACACATCGCTAACATCAGCCAGGGAGAGGAGACCTCTGGGAGATGCTGAAACATCAGCACAGCACCATTTCAGATTTACAAGGAGGAATACACTTGCTCATCTGCAGCAGAATTTAAGAAAATGCCACAAGATCATTGAGGCCTTTAAAGGCTTAATAATTACAAGCATTTAAAACAACCTGTGAGGCAGAGACGGTGTAAACTGGCAAAAAATTGTGAAAATGCACTGAAAAGGACACACCCCCTACAGATGAACCTAGGATTCTTTGCCTAAAATCATGATGAAACAACTATTACTATTTCTCCAGAACAAAAAAATTCTAAAAATATTGATGTAGTTCTCTTTTCCATTGATTCAGTTAGATGCCTGGTAATAAGGGTGTAGCCCACAAGAGCTACAGGCATGCATAGTCGACAATTTTGATAAATCGGTACGTTATGGGTTTAAATTAGCTGAATATTTTAAAAAATGTAATCCATCAAATCTTTATTTTTTAACATAACAAAGGCAGCAATAAAAGATAACTAAACAACTGATGGTTAAAAATACAAATACAGCTACAAAAACACATTTTCTTCCTTACAGGCATATTTTGGGAAATCAACTCAGCCGCAATACCATTTATAATAGTGGATGGCATTTACAAACAATCAGGATGTTATTTAAATGCCCCCGGAGTGAAGTGGGTTAAAATTACACAAAGAAAGGTTAAAAAAACATGACTGTACAGCCAGCACATAACTAAAAACTGACATGACCCAGCCCCTTCACAACACAGATCTTCTTTTTGTTCACCTGTATATGATTATAATGGCTACCCCTGGTGTTTAGCAAACCATGCAAATGAGATTGGCAGAAACGAGCATGCATCATCGATATGCACAGATATAACCAGGAGTGCCACTGATTGATGATGCAAACCTTCTCCCTATAGCCTTTCTGGTGACCTCTGACTTCTCACCCCTCGAGGGGTTAAACTTATTACCCTTTGACTCATGTGACCTCTGCTGTGAAAGGAACTAGATTGAAGAATGACCACAGCTTACGTCCTATTGGCCATTCTCTGACCAAACTGTGGCCAGAGGGCTGACCATCCAAACCCTAGAGGGATGTGACCCTGGCCCTGCCACACGCTCTGTGGATAATACTATTAACAGGTCAATACAAGCCTAAAATATGGGGGGAGAGAACGCTGCTTTAACCTAAAGGATGAGCAGAAGAAAGGGATGAGGGGAGATATTGTGGAAGGAACAGATTTGCAGGATGGATTTGGAGGTTATTTGTCAAGTCTGTTTGAACAAATGGTCTCCAATCTGATTTCCAAATAGGGGTGTGACCTGACAAATGCTGAATACCACAGTTAAGACAATAAGAGAAGGACTGTTGTGAAAAATTCAGCATCACCAACAATATGGTTCTTTACAGAGTGTACCATTGTGACCTGAACAAACATGCATAATGTCAGAAAGCACTTTATTGTTTAAGAAATTCTTGAGGTAAATTAAAATCCACTAAAATAATGCAATTTTAGCATAGTCATACCTGTAAAATCACACTAAAGCTCAATATGTCATATAAAATGGAAGCTATATTAAATGTAGAAATCTGAAAATTTTAGAACTTGAACATGTTGAATGTAGAAATCAATTGCCTACAATAAGTATTTTATCAATATGTAAGAGGAGTGTTACTCTACACCCTTCCTCCATCTCTAGTACGAGCAGAAGAGGGGTGTATTGGGTGTTTGCCAATACGGCACGTTACACGCAAGACATGTGCTCTCTCTCTCTCTAATACACTCACATGCATGCACACGCCCCACTTTATAGGACTGTTAGCCATTTTTTTCTGCTATCTCCATTACTTCTCTCTAATAAAGCATGTGATCTGGTTCGGCCTCTGACTAATTAACTTTTTATAAGACACATAAATCCACTTTTTCTTGGTGAAAAGGCGAACAATGTGCAGCATGGCCACAACTCGACTGACTCAGGGTTTTTTGGGGGAGGGTTTTGTTGTTTTTTTTGTGGAGGAGGGGGTACTGTTACTGTAACAAATCCTTGGCAATGTGACAATCATGAACCACCTAAAAAAGTCCCAAAATTTGCTATTCATCTCCAAGTCTTTCACATCCTTTCACATCATCACTATCGTGCCCAAAAAAACCCCAATATTGTTGCTGTTACTGTAAAGATATTGCTCTGTATATCTACTAGATTTGATTTGACTGAAAGCTTTTACCCCAACATAATGAATACGCATATAGAGGGTGTACACAGGGCATACATAATGCGCTTTGTCTCCCTCCACCCATAAGAGTTGCGCGCCAATAAATATAATAAAATGCAAGATTAAATAATGCAACAAGCAGCCAAAGCCATGACTCCTTTAAAATTAGTTTTGAAAAAGGCATTACTGGATAATAAAATAAAATCGAGCAGAGACTCATGTAGCCAACTGAATCTACTCTACTAAAGTTGTCAGACCTGCGGCTACAGTAGAGCTTGTAAACAACCGTGCATGCATGCATTCAGTCCCACACAAACACACATGCAATCTCACACAAAAAACACATACACGTTAGTAGCACAGACTAACAGATTATTCCGGACAATGAAGATAGGAAATCTTCTAGTGAAGGAGAAGAAAGAGTAAACCAAAGAAAACTGAAGAATTAGGATAAATGGCAGAAGGGAGAAGGAAACAACCCGAAACAGTACCTTCTAAAGCATCCATGTGATGAGAGAAGGGTGGGACACCTGCAGAACCTCGCATGGTCTATCCAGAGCTCTTCAGCGACTGCTTCCTCTCGGAGCAGAGTGTGTGTATGAGCCAGAGAGAGAGAGTGTGTGTGTGTGTGTCGGTGGCTGAGGGAGGGGAGCCTACCCCTCCTCCTTTCGGACTGTGCCTCCTTAACAGGATGGAGGGGTAGGTGGGGCCACCGCAATAAAGCAAACACACACATACACACACACATTTTTCTATGGTTGTTATGTCCTTGCTTCTCTCGCTTTTTCCCGCCTCCACACTTCCATCTTTCCAAGACTTGCTCTCAGCCTCCTTCCCTTGCAGACTTGCTCTCATTCCACTTGCCTCGTGCTTCCCTCTGAATCTCAGTCTGTCTGCAAGGCTCTTACACTCTCCCTCTACCTTTCATCTCCCACCCCTCCCTACCCCTTGCCCCTATCCCTTCCTCTCTGACTGTATGGTAATATTAACATGCTCCCATTAATCTGGAGAGGAGAGGGACATATGCTGTTTCTGGCTGGTGGTCCACAACCTGCTAAACTCCTGGGGTGTGTATGTGTGTTGTTTGTGTCTGCGTGCATCACATCGGTCTTTAGTCTCATAATACTACAGCGCTAAGATTAAGTGGGACAGTCAGAGAGCATGGTGTGTTAGAGAGATGAAAAAAGAAGAGAGGGACAGCGAGGATAGGAGAGGAGTGGTGCCGTGATCAACAGCAGTGGAGCGCACTTTTTTAACCTTTTATAGTTCTTCTTGCTCTGGGTCGCTGTGCCACCACCCCTTCTCCCCTACGCTCACCCGGCCACCAAAAACATATCCCATCTGATTCGGGGAGCAGCCATCCCTACATAAATCATTCCCTTATTCCATTGGCCACACGTTACATTGAAAGTATTGATTTTTCACCCCCCACCCCTCCTCCTGCCGCAGCACTGATTGCAAGGAAACCCTTCACAACGGTCACAAACAGGAAGTGGAAAAACAAACCACGGGTGTGTTTCGATTGACCACAATGGCGGATTCTGAAGCTTTGGTCACAACGCTGAAGAAAAGAGATCTATGCTTTGCTGCACATGGCGCATGTGATCGAAATGCAGCATGTAAAATACAGAACTAACATATAAAACACAAACAATTAGCCAATAAAATGTACCAAACTGTTAAAACAATACCTCAGCACAGGAAGGTCTGCTGCCACATTATCTTCAAAACATCTTAGGAAATATCAGTACTATGGTAGGAGGGAGTATGTTCATCTGTATTTCAGTTTTTTCTAATCTGATATCAGTTAAAAGAATAGTATCTTACATTTGGCTGTGCAGCCACATTAAAACATGGAAAAAATGTAATACGGGAAGTTCCAAGGGAATCAACACCAAATCCTTTAAAGGTGGACAAAATAACATCAAATTACCCTCTATGGTTTTAAATAAATGACTGTCCTTAGATTAAAACTGACCATCAGAAGAGCAAACGTTGCCGTTTCCATGACAGCACAGCTGAGGATACTTTGAACTCTGACCTTCTACTCCTGCCTGTGCTCTGAAGCAGTGACCAAGCCCAGGGTCAATCAAAAAGAAGGTCAGCAAAGGTCAAATGGTAATGACCCTCTCTGGTTACGCAACCACACCATATCAACCTCCTTCAAGCAGCATCTAAGCATCATTCATCCTAATCAGAGAAGTGCACCTTCCAGAAACACAGGACGATCCTGCCCATGTATAATGAGATAGGTGGAAGCCTGTGGGATGATGCATGAAAGATCAAAAGTAAACTCTAGAAAACAAATAAAAAAGGATGAAAAAGCTACACAAGGATGTACAATTTAAATTTGTGGATTTCAGACCATTTTTACAGTTCGTTTGTATGTTTGTATGTTGATTTAATGGCAGAAATTCTGTATTGACTGTTTACTTATTAAAGTATTCCTCTAAAAGTGACTTTGTTGAACCAACTTTACGATGTACTACTTGAGACTGTCAAAGAGGAGGCAAAGTAGAAAACTGTAATAGTACTTCTCAACACACAGTATGCACTGAAGCCAGACTGAGCACTATAGGTTGGAGGCAGCAGTAAAGTTGCAAATAGGAATGGGGTTGTACACAATAGCAACATTTTCCCTGCAAGGTGTATTTGCAGGTATATTAGATGTCTGTGATGAGTCAGCATAAAATGGAGAAGGGTTTAATATTTGATAGAATAACAAAATTGTCATATCCATAAACAATGATGTAGGGCAACTGTCAAAACTATTGGATTTGTCTCATAAAGGATGTAGTTAAAACAGTTCCTGAGAGGAAGAGGGGATGATCTTTAAGAAAGGATGACACTGTCTTGGGATGGAGAAACTGGGTTGGAAAAGAAGGGGGAAAGACAGATGAAGGGGTGGAGGGACTGATCAGAGGGGTGCCAGACACAAAGAGGCCAGGCCATGGCCGGTGGCACGCGATGGGCAGATTAACCAGCGTTTCCTCCCCTAACTGAAGCATTAGGACACCTGACTGAGTCCCGCCAATGGCAGCCAGCCAAGGATTTGTGGGGGGGAGACAAGCTGGGGCTCGCCTTTCAACACTCAGGCTCTTCAACAACACAAAGAGGGGTGGGGTGGTGCTTGTGGGGGGAGAAAAAAAATAGGGGGTGATGGGCTGGTGGCTTGGAGTGGGGAGGGGGACTACAAGCCTTACCCTTACCCCTCACCATCTGCTGCCCAGGCTAAGTGAGGACAGGGGTAGGGCCAGAGTGCGGGGTGGAGTATGCAAGCGTGTGCATGGAAAACACACGTGTATCTGCGTGCACGCACCTGTTAGTGTGTCAGTGGGTGGGTGGGTGAGTGGAATGGCAGATGGACAGGGCATACTCCTGGCACCGGAGCCTTGATGTTAGTCATTCCGCGTTAAGGAGTATCCCCCTTCCCCCACATTCCTAACCCCTGCTACCTAATCCACAGTGCCAGCCAATTCTTTATGTTTTGCTCAGTTTGATTAAGACATCCATGATTAGAGACATTATGGGCTGGGCGAGAGGGTGTGTGTGTGTGTGTGTGTGTGTGTGAACCGCTTATCCATGCGGCTGTTTACTGTAATCAAAGCCAAACTGATGTAGCCCTTTTTGCACCAATGACACTTAGAAAAATTGGAACAACTCCTGTAAGATACATTTTATCAGTCTTTAATCCCATTTGTCAGGTCCTTCTCTTGAAAGAGTGATGTAAAACATTGTCGAGAGCAAAAAAAAAAAAAAACAACAACAAAAAAAAAACAACCCCCCAAAACCCCACCAACCTTTAAACCGGGTGCAAAAATCAAGTATCTATACACACTATTGCTGCCACATACACATCCTCGTACAGTATTTGACATAATTTCCCCACCTGCACTCTGGTTATCTGTACATTATCAGTGAGCTGTCTATTTCTCACTGTAAAAAAGGGGGTCAGAGCAGCAGACAGTTCAGTCTTGCTGAGCAGTAATCTGAAAATGCCTGTAATCCTCCATACAGAGCCCTTCTGGAGACCGTGATTGTAGTGTGGAGAGGTGTAGCCTGGTCTCCGTTTAGCAGCCATGTGTCTGACCAAGCTTGACACGCAACCAGAGCCTTACAGCTGCCAGGACACACACTGAGAGATGAGGCACAGTAAAGCTGCCCCGGTCACTCACTGGAATAATTATGCCATTTTTTCGCCCAATACAATGCAGAGTGAGTGCAGGTCACTGAACTTATTCAACTCAGTGTTGAACAAGTGGCATATCTGGGAGCCAATAAAATCACTGGTGTATGGACATGGCTAAATACAGGGTGTGGACAGTAGGCTGTATTAATAAGCGCCATGTCTGAAATTTTGACATGAACACACAAACACAGCTTAATGATGAACGTTTACTTGGCAGCAGACATCAGATAATTAGTCAGTTACTATGAACTATGAACATTTCTTTTGAGTAAGTAAACGTGAGTCTTCCCAAGGGATTTCTGTAACGATGAAGTGGCACTGAAGTTCCTGAAATTAATGGCAAATTAGTGCATCATCTAAGTAATGTCCACTTTGATAAAATTCACGGATTAAAGTAAGGTGCACTGTTACACTTTACGTTTTATAGATTACACTTTTTCTTGATGTGTGGTTTGCACCACCTGAACTCGTGAACTTGCCTTGGGGTCAGAGTGGTAAACACATGGCTCACTGTCAGTCGTGTCGCTTGTCCTGCACGTTGTGCGACCGAGACGTACATCCAGGATATATTTTAATCCCGCGACCACCTGAAAAGAGACAGCATGACTCGTTATATGCATCTCTTTATGGTTTAAAGTGATGTTGACCGTCACTCCTGAATCAAGTTTACCTGAATTTTGGCCGATGTTATGTTCATAATTTTGTAGGCAAATTGATCTTCTGTATTGGCTCTGTTGAATTCAACCACAGCAAACCGTGCTGCCGTCAAAACCTTGGTGCTGTTTACCGGGACTTCGTGTGGCTGACCGGTCATCACTTGCTTGGTGGTTACAAAGCGACCGGCTGAAGCACAAACGACAATGCACAACCAGACGAACATCCTGAACCCAACAAGTTGTTTTGAAGGAGCTAGGAGAGTCCCGGCTGTCGGTTTAGAGGGTCTGACTACCCACTGAAAGCGTGGTTTATACATGCTCGCGAAAGACGCACACGTGTTTCCTAATTGTTGATTAAAATATGAACGTCCGAACTGAAAATCACCACACCGAGCAGGAACTTCTGTGTTGCGCGGCAACCGCGTTGCTAAGCTGCCGTGAAGCTGGAGCTGCTGGTGGAAAACAGGCTAATCTGCGTGAATACACTGTAAAATAAAATAAACAAGAATAAAAGTATGGAAATATGATAATTATACAGTAATATTTATTAGAAGAAAGGCAGCCACGTTAAAAGTCTACTGTAAATTGTCTCAGGCTTTGTAAACAATAATCATACATGGTAAAACATCATCAAGCACAGATGTGACCTCATTTGATCATTAATTAGGCCAGCTTACCCCCAACCATCCAACCTTCCCGCCATGTTTGTTAGTCCCACAAAGGGCCAAATTTCACGGCATTGAAATCCTGTTCATAATTCTTAAAAAAGGGGAAAATTAAACAGCAGAATGTCCCAGCTGCTGGTGATATCCTGGCAAAACCTACATGGAAAAAGTCAAAGGAATGTACTAAACCATCATATGACGAAGACACTGTTAACAATCAGACAGGGGAATGATATAACAAAATTCCCTGGGCATTGAATAACCCTTGAAATAGGTGCATCTGATAGCACTGCTATAAATGTGTCTCAATCCGTCCTTAAAACAATTTGAGTCTGTGTCAGAAGGGCACTTTGTGTGTTGGACCACTACGAGGATGACTGCACCTTAAAAGCTCACCATTACTAAATTCAATATTTGTGTGAAGTAAGATGCACATTAACAGACAACACTGACACGTGGACACCTTCACCTCCTAACCTGGAGGAAGACCTGTTTCAGTCTACTTAATTTCAAACAAGACAACTACACCCCAAACATGAAGCCATATGAGAGCCTAGATGACAATCATTTTAAAAATGGTTATCGACTTGCCATGCGACTTGATAGAAACCTGAGCAGTTTTGCGAAGATGGACGAGTGAACCACAGACCTATTCATACACACTCAAGCCCACAACTTCCAACAATTTAATGCCATTGAAAACAAATATGCCAAAGGATGGCAAGCACGTTTCATAGGTGGTGCAGTTTTCATTTATTCCTTCCTTTTTGCAGGTTTATAAGTTTGGGATTTTTTTCCATTTAGCAGTAAATTGCTGTATCTACCAGTCATGGAAGTCACTTAGAAACAATAAATGTCAAAGCTTCACCTGGTTAAGCATGAGAAGGTGTTAGTTAAGATTTACTTGTTGAAATGTTGTCTGGTGTGTTTTCTCATTCATTATATATTTGTTTGTTTTGTGGGTGTAATGGGACTACGATGTACAATTATATGTTGTAGAATGATAATTAAATGAACATTGTGTCTTACACCTTATCTTAGTCATTGCACTCAAGTTCTTAACAATGTGAGAGTGGCATGCAGGAGTATTTGTTTATGAATTGCTGATTATTGTTTGTATGATTCTGAAAAGGGGTCTGTTATGATGCATCTTTGCAAGGAATTTAAATTTCAGCGATTGCATCATTGTAAATCTCATCATATAACATATTATGGGTTTGCTGCAGACAAATGTTGATAAATGTCCTGAGATCAGCTTTGCAGAGTCACACTGGTGAGAGGATCTTGCAGCCAGCGAGCAGTGAAGGCCAAAGCAGGAGGAGCACAGTACTGCTGGATGGCCTACGGGCCCTGTAAGACATGGGGGGAGGGGGAGGATTAATGAAAAGGAAGCAATTAAAGAGTTTTATGTTTTATACTCTGGGTCTGAATGTAGAGATGCTGTCCTAGTTGAAAAAAAAAAAAAATTCCTTGGTTGTATTTTAAAGCATTGGTTATCCAGAATCCTGAGACACCATGCAGCGTGGGTGGGAGACAGCATACTGAAGGTGGGTGCAGGGTTTTGTGTTGTACTGTTTTGTGTTCTCTTAAAGGCCAGTGTGGACGGGAGGAATAATTACAGTAGGGCTGAAACTAATGGTTATTTTCATTATCCATTATTTTATATCAATAATCTAGCCAATATTATTCTCAGTCCATCCATTAATAATTAAAATAAATTATTTAACCTGCCCCTTATAGCCCAGAGCCCAAGTTGGTATGTCACACTTTTTGGTTTTATTTAACCAACAGTCTGGAATCCAAAAGATATTCTCTTTCACATTAGAAAATATGCAACCAGATAATATTTAACATTTTGTATGATAAATGACCTAAACGATGTTTTTTTAAATGGCTGCAGAATAATTTTCTGCAGAACAACTAATCGATTAATGGACTAATCGTTTCAGCTCAAGATTACAGCAGCTAATAACGCTTTCAATGTACATATGGGCATATAAATATTGTATGAAGACACACTTGAAATATCTTAACCTATCCTTTAATAAACCTATTTTGCCCTGGTGAACCAGCAGTTACAAACACATTATGCAGCTGAAATTTCTGTGAGTTTTCTTGTAGAAAGTTCAATTACCAAACATGTAATTCTAAATCACAGACAAACAGATACAGAGTCCAGTCCTGTCCATACATTTGATGCAGTGGAGATGCCATTTTAAATAAAAACTCTGAGTTTAAACTATTTTACTAATTAGGATGCAATTTCAGTTAATAGCAGACACAGGTATAGCAATGTGGACATTTTTTTTTTATTACAGTTTAAATGCAAGTAAATTTAAGGAGAGTGTGATAAATAGCATGGATAGGTCCATACATAAGAGCAGTGTAGAACAAAACACAGTTGCATATTAATAATACCATACACACGTTAAAAAAAACACCATCATAATTAAAGGTCTTGGAAAATGATGTAACACGATGCATTAGTAGATATGTGACATAAATTGATGCAACTCGTATCTGGAGAGGTGGCACTATTAGAGTAGTTTAGTTTAACTAGGCAAAATATTTCTTATAATGTGATGAACTAGTAAGACTTTAACTATAATAGACAAAAAATACCCTTTAAGCAGTTAACACTTCATCTTTAGCTAGAAACTTTTAAATTTGGTAACTTATATTAACTATATAGTCCACCATGACAAGCTATATGGGAGTACATGTTAACTATTGGTATATCAGGACCTTAATTCGTTTCTCACTCGTTTCTAAATAAAGTAATTCTTAAACACTCATCAGCTATACAGTTTGATTAGTTACTCATTGACGAATGGTTAAGTAGTGGTGAGTTCCTTTTTCTTTCCTCATTTGTCCTCTACTAACTACTTAACATATGGTGTTCCTTATTGTTAAATGTTACCTGTACCTTGTGCACAAGCTGTGTAATAAATGCACTAGACTATAAAGTAACACTGCAATATATCCCACTGAAATGTACAAGTATTAAGTAATATCAAATGGAAAAACATGTTCCTTAAAAACGGTACTTAAGCAGGGACTGCACTCGAGTAAATCTAGTTATTAAATTGCATATGTAACTCTCTTAAACGCCTCAGTTATTAGTATGGTCCTGAGCTAACGTGCAGCTGACTTTAGCTCGCCGGTGTTTTCATAGTGACATTTAAACTTTTTAGGGGTTTGGTTGTATGACGTGAACATTTACAGGCACAAACTACTGCCTGTTGACCATAAACCACGAACCAAACCTGCATTCATTAATTACAGTGATTCATTCCGGACATATCTTATAATATCGAAACATTTGACGTACCATTGGCCGCCGGTAAGCAGCCATGAGCCAAACGCCCTTCTTCTTCATTGCGCCTCTTTGCAGCTCGTTGGCGTTTGCTCAAAGAAGGAATCGCGCCTTACCGCCCCCTGCCGACCCGGAGTATAAACCGAATTTCAGCAAAAATGCTGAAAAATGCTGATATTTTTTTTAGTATGGTTCCGAACATTTCCCTCGAACATTAAGTTATTCAATTCAATATTCTTAATTTAAAACAAACATAAAAAAAAAAACAGAACAAAACGAAAAGGTACAGTCCAAACCTCTGTTTACTAGTAAGCAGTGAACTAAGGTTTGGTACAAACGAGGGTATATTTAGTATATTTATACTCATTATTTTGGAGCTGACATTTATAAAAGGAGAGTATCTGAAGTTCTTATGTTGACATTAAAGAAGTCAGTACAAAGTTTCGCTGACATTAATAATCATTCAGTGTGTATGAGATTGTAAAATAGTAACATATTTTCCCCACGTTAGTCACTTTGCAAATGTTCGCATATGCAAACCAAAACAAAGCAATTAATGACCACATCATGTACATACACAGCAATTAACAAATTACTTTGTCCAAAATATTAAATTACTTTTAGCTTTATTCTGAATACCAAATCCAAAAAAAATAATTTGACAAATTGAAATTAATATAGTTTTTTTTATTCAAAAACATCAAAATATAAACCACACTCCACTTAAAAGCCTATTTTCTCATTTGTACAGAACATGTTAGTGTTGAACAAGCATTTTTAAAACTGGCCACATGTGAACAAGCAATCATTACAAAGAAAGAGAATTAATTGGAAAGTGTGATGAGAATCCGTTTCAGTGAAATAACATCTGAAATGCTGATCAGTTCAAATGCATTTAAAAAGGGGTCTGACTCCAAACCAAAACCCATTTATTTTGGCCTGAATTTACAGGACACAGTTTAAAAACAAATCACTGTCTACTGTGGCAGCTCCATTAGAGCAAAACACATCCAACAAATTATGCTTAAAAACAATCCCTTGAAAAATGAAGGAATGTAGTGCTGGTTCATGTTTCTTTACGGCTGAAAATACCAGTACAAAACACAGAAAAGACAAACAGAATAGCATCACTGACTGAACAGCTAAAAAACAACTAAAAGACTTGGATTAAGCTACACATTAGTTGTTGCGTCCACCCTTAAATAATCGTCCTGAAAATTATAATACATTATTAGGTTTTGCTTTTCAGATATAACTATCTGGTCACGTTTGTCAAACAAATCTACTGTGAGTGTTTTGGCACAAAATGTGGCCGCAATATTTGTTGCATGTTATGTGCTCTGCTTTAGATAAGCAATGCCAAACAGTACTTAGGCTGTGCATGTCATGCTGATATGAAGAATTGGCAAGATTCAAGACATCGTTATCTCAACCAACTACTGTGTGAAACCGCAAAATAGAAAACTGTTATTCACACCTAAATCCACAATAACCATTCATAAAAACAGCTGTTTTATGTTTTGTTTTTGTGTTGTTTTTTTAAATATACATTTCCATAAAGTAAATTCACCCCATCACAGGGAACATCGCACCTGAGGTACCATTTGCTCATCCTTCAGAATCAGAAACCGCATTCAAGCTTGTCCAGTCAAAAGGAAATGACGGTAAATAGAGAAACGTGTAGCAGGATTTTGTCCCACATCTTTCTTTTTTTCTTTTTGACCCAAGAAATGACAGCAGCGTGGTCTCACAACATATCTGCCAACACTAACCTCAGAAATTAGGAAAAAACATTAAGGACAAGACACACACACACTCCTTCCTAACAAGCTACTCCTGCAACTATTGGTTCTACTGGCTTTGCTTGTTTGGATATCATTAGATGCCAATTTTCTGTGCTGAATGTGAAACCACAGCTGGGCTGCCAGCTCGATTCCCTAGTTCCATAGAGCTATGAAATGATTCGTGTGCATGATGCTAGGCTACACGGAAATATCACCCATTAGAATGAAAAAGGCCCGACGTTAAATACCAACTCTTCCTATTTTAAAAAGTTATCTTTGTGGCTCAATAATATTTCTGCTGCAGACCAAACAACAGTTAGGCTGCTGTTTTAATATTGTCCCTCTCTCTGACACAGTAACAGACCATTTTTTAATCTAAAATATATCCTACAATTTTCCACTGCTCATATACCTCTTTTACTGGTATGTGCAAGGGAATGGAGAAGTGTGCGATGGGATTTCTACAGTGCGATACTTGCCTGTACAAATGACAAAGTGGAAAGATATTGGTAATAGGTTTGAATGGTGCTGTGAGGATTAAAAACAGGAGTGCTGACAGTTATGCTTGGTAGCGCCACACTGCCCCAGCTGGAAGATGATGAGGGAAACCCTGGTTTGTACACAACTCTCCGTCTTCAGTCAGTTTGAAGTCCATTAGAACGACCATGTTTTCCTATAGGGTGTTACTCTCTGGGGTGAAGAGAGCCTCCAGGCCCAATGCTTGACTGTCCTGTACATCCTTTTCCGGCTTCGGCTTTTTAAATAGTGATGGAAGATTCCGGATATGAACCTCCTTCCTGAACTGCTGGCACAGAGCTTTCTGTTGGCAGAAGACAGAGGAGAGGAGGGGTTAAACAGAGCTATCCAAAGATCTACCAGAAAGAATTTCATTAAACTGTACAGCCCTGTTGAGCTGCTGCACATTTCTCTTTTCTGCTGCCGAGCCCTGAAGATTTACAGCACAGCCAGAATCACACTGCTGAGTAATGACTTGCACTATTAGACCAGTGTCTCTGGTCACTTGTGATGCCCACACTGAGTTACAATGGAGAAGGACTGCTCTCTAGTGGCTAAATGTGGCATTACCCCCACAGTTCCAGCAATGAGCTTCTTGAACTGATCTTTCCTCTTCTTCTCTCCAACCTTCTGGGCATTGGGGTCCATGAGCCTGTGATCATACTGGTCCAGAGCCTCAACACTGATGTTCGGGATCTGGGTCATTACTGCTCTCAGCTCCATGTAGCGAGGCCGCTAAAACAGATGGACAGACAGGTGCATTGCACAAGCAAGGGGATTAAAAGCGACGTATTCACAGGATGTATCTCCGCATGAATGGAAAATTTGCTTTACAAGAGCGTTACAGTCAGCAAATTAATTAAAATCTATTTAATAATTGATTAGTCATTTGAAAGATTTGTTGGGGTTTAAATATGACAAAACATTTAAGGACGCCCGCTTGGGTTATTTCTTTTATAATTTCCTTACATTTTATAGACAAAACAATTATTTTAGAACATAACAGACAGAAAATTAGATAGTTATAGCCCTAGGTGGCTTCTTTACTCTCATAGGGAAAATGGGTAAAACAAAGGCAGAGCTAAACAGCAGATTTTGTTGAGATTATTGCCTTTCGCCTCACCAGGTTTTCATAGATGAGCATGGCCAGCTGAGAGAGGGTGGAGTTGCAGACCTCATGTTGCCCGTGAACCTGAAGGCCTCTAAGAACACTGGTATAGAACCATGTGACTGCCTCGGGAAGAAGATTACCTCCTACGACCTGAAGAGACACCGTGTAAATGTGGGAGGACAATTTAAGATCTTAGGTCTTAAAAATACAGAAAAAAAAAAACAAAAAAAAAAACAAAAAAAAACAGCAGACATAAAAATAATGATGGTCACAAATCTCTATGAAGTGCATTGCCTCCAAAATGCTTGTAATCATCCAAACACTAAGTAATTTCTCAAAACGCATCAACAAATTACCTAAAAGTCTGGTGTTTATACTTCAATACTGTCAAATCAACCACAATTCTTTCTTCTATCAAATATTTCCAGTGTATTTGAAACAGCCACTGCTGCACTTGATGATGGATGTTCGTTCATTAGAAGTGTATATTTTTGGTTGATCCCACATACTCATCCTGCTGGTGAATTGCTCACTACAGCACCAAATCCAACACTATAAACAGCCTTTTTTAAAACTCAAAGTAAGTACTCGTGTTGATTTTGCAGAGGAACATAACAGGTTCAGCGCGGCAGCCAGGAAGGGAAAATCAAAACGAGACTGACTAACACACTGATCTGGTCTGTTTAATGACTTTTGTGGAAACAGGCTGCGTTACCTGCCGCAGGAGGGTCCAGCAGACCATGGAAGCTGTCCGGTGACAGTTTGTGGTGTCCTTCCACGACAGTGACGTGAAGGAGAGGGTCAGTAGTGTCATGAAGATGTTCTGAGCACAGAAAAGGGGAAACGTTGAAATTATATACAGCAATTAATGACTGACTGTGCTATCCTCTGAACGTTACATGATGCGTTTAAGGCCGACCTCATGTTTCATCAGGCATTTTCCCAGCTCAGTCAGTTCTTCTGTGGGCTGGGCAGAAGATGCCATCTGCACTGAATCCATCATCATGTCTTCTTCTTCAAGAGCACATTTTGAGCAAAAATATGAGACACTTGAAAAAATAAAAACAAAACTAAAACTATGAATGGATTCAGGCTGGGCAGTACAGTCCAACAATCATGTCAGCCTAAACAGACAATTTCCTGTTGCACATAACATGAGAGAAAGGACAACGTTGTTCAAACAAGGTCTATAGTTCGCATGAGGAAATGTCTCATCTCCTTCAGCAGTGTTAAAGGGCTCTGTGTCTCCCTCTACGATGCAGGAGGACTTATGTGCGAGTGGGGTCCTGAGTTTGCAGACAGTGAGAGACCATCGATGCAAACACTGGCATGGCTCAAGTATTGTGTCACAACATCAAACCACATTCGTAACAGTATTGTCTCAGGCTAGATCTCGATATACTGCCCAGCCAGAGTATTGATTCGATTGGCAGATTTTTTTTACCCTCCATTTCTTCCTTTTTTTCCGCTGGTTCAGGCACTTTTTTAGAAATACAGCTCACAGCTGGAAGAGAAGGGAGAAGAAAAGTATTAGGACCCCACGATAAGTCAAGTCCCAGGTTTACCCTCAGCCGCTGTGGGCCGCATCCTGAAAATGCCAAACTTGATATTTTTAAGTGCCTTTTATAAACATCACATCCAAGATCACAATCATAGACATCCCTTTCCTCCATCATGTCTGTGATCTCTCTCAAAGTGTTCTCCAATTAATGGTGCAACGGTGCAAAAACATTTCGCAACATCATGTGTCTTGTTGATTTTGGAGTAAATATAATTTGCTCAACTGCGACAGGTTGTTAGTGACACAAGACAAACTCTACTTGAGGGATCACAGTCTTATCAGTATGTAGAGTCTCAGCTCTATGTCAGAATTATGGCTGATAGTTGCACTTTGCTAATGCATTCTGAAACTGTTTTTAGCCCATGTAGCTGGCAGGAAATCAACTTTCCCATGTGACTAAAGTGCATTAGCAGTATTAAGGAATAAGCCATGAGAGCTTCCCTTCACGCTTTGCTTTACAGTGAGTAGGGACATTATATAGCCATCATAAAACAACTATAACATCAATGTCATAAAAATAACTCACTTGAGCAATAAATATGTTTTTGTTTTTTTTTATACCGGCCAACAAATACATAGTGGCTGACACACAGTACTCAGTTAACACATTTATTTCACTGTCAAACCCTCAAATCCACTTTGTTTCAAAATAATCTCCAATAATCTGCAACATACACTTTAAATCAAGTAGTGTACTTATAAAAAATATATAAAAATGGGATCATATGGCAATGAGAGCAGTGATCCAAGAGGTTGAAACTTACAGAGGAGATCCAGCACCTCCCTGGTGAGCAGGCGGATCAGCTGCTCCTCCAACATCTCCTGCGTCACCTGGCTCTCCTGACAAACCACCTCCTCCTCATCCTCGCCACTGAAAGCACAACAAACGGGTTGCCAGTAAGTCCACATATCCAATTTGTAGCTTAGACATGGTGAGCAATCAAAGAATTAAACATACAGTCAACTCATTTGAGGTATTTACAGTGATCTGACAAGAGCTCTAAGCTGAAACTAAAGATTCAATATTAAAATACATTAAACTTGTCTTAATAGCTTTATTAATGTGATTTGTGTTTGGGGTGTTTCTTTAATACTCAGTTAATGTTAATGTCAACATCCCTATTGCTACTAGAGTAGTGGTGGACTAGTCATAGCCACCCTGATTCTGGACCAAACCTAACCTAAAAAGTACTGTATTCTTAGCTTCCTCTGTTTGACTGCAATACTTTACATTTACAGAGTCAATGATCTATACACACATGCAGACACAAACACTAAACCACAACTTACTTAACAGAGGTCCTCTGGTTGATGACCTGCCACTTGAGGTTGAGTCTCTGCAGCATGAAACAGAAAACAAGGATGTAAGATTTAGCAACAAACATGGTTGTAACAGAGTGAACTGAGTGAATGTAATCGTGAGATGAATGATACACAGAACAGGGAGTGTGGAGATCCAGACCTGCAGCATGTAGGCGAACAGAGGGCCCAGCAGGGGGCAGAGCAGACTTTCATAGTATTCCTGAGGACACGACAGCACCAGCTGCCTCAGAAATACCCGTACCACTTGTTAAGGAATGTTAATAAAGCCATAGCTCAGCTTTGTTCATGTACAGTAGCATCCATATAAAGGAGTCTAAAGAGACCACAAATGTATATCAATAAAACACCGGCAAAAGCATGGCAACTGTAAAAGCAGTTCAAATGAGGATATGAATCATAGGACGAAGTCTGTGGTCAGGCACATGGTCGAGGGAGATGAAGGCAGAGGCAGCTATTTCTTCAGCCAGCCTCTCGATGGTGTAGAATTCCTGCTGCAGGGACAGACCTGCATTTCCCAAGACATGGAAGCTACAGAGGGAGAAGAGGGGTTAGATAATTTAATCTGTGACAGCACAACATACATTTGGTGGGGTAAGTGCTGCAAAAAGACTCACCAGTTGTCATAAAGTGTGGTGAAAAATCCCTGCATGCGCTCCATGTTGCTTCTGTACACGGGAGAGTCATAAATATCCAGAAGAGGCTGAGAGAGACCTGGACAAAGCACATATTGAGAAAGTTTAACCACGGTATTTTTCCAGTGACGGCTCACGGTGGTGCACGAAAGCGTGCAGGAAAAGCTCCTCTTACCAAGAACTACATTTTTCTCTGCATCCATAACCTCGTGGGCCCTGGAGAAGGTCTCACTCAGACGAGCCATGTTCTCTGGCAGGAACAGACTGTTGTGAGTCCTGCAGCGAGGAGTGGAGAAAGAAGAAGGCCACGATCAGTTAAATAGCAGGCATTGCTATTGAGACACTGATAAAATCATGGGTGCCGCACCTAAAAATCAAGGTCAGACCAATGTCATGTACGGTAGAGAGTTAACCCCACCTGATTAGAGCCAGGAGGTTGGGCAACAAGACCAAAAACTGGGTGGTGCAGGGGTTTCTGTAGATGGGAGCTCCAGCAGGGGTGTAGCCCACCACGAAGCCACCAGCTTTAGCTTCCTCCAGGTCTGCAGGCCAGCGTGCCCGCTTCACCACCCCCAGCATGGCATACAAACAGAAACTCAACTAGAGGAGGGTCAAAGGAGAAGGATGGATTAACAGTTGAAGTGTTATACTGTCTTAATTCTTAGCCATGCTAACAGTTTGCTAACATTTAGCAACATAATAGCTTGCTAATGGTAGCCCTAATCTCTAAACACTGCTAAACCTAAACAGTCTCTATAGAGCTGCTAGCATGGCAGACTCGTAATCTTGTTTATTAATACATTTTATGACAAACAAAACAGTGCCTCAGAATTTAAAATATAAGCTTTTGGGGTTGATGCATAATGTTTGTGTCTGGCAGCTTATCCTCTGCTTATGTGGCAAAAAACAAGTTTATTGTTGTTCTCAATTTATTGGATCTGATTGGTGAGAGAAGAAGGCTGAATAAGTGACACTGATTTATATTTAAACTCATGCTCATGCTATGGAAACTTTACATATTTTCTGGTATACACCTGGCTTTTTGGTTCACACTTACTCGCCCCCTGTTGAGGCCCGCAGGGTCTGACTCTTTGCTTTGTTCAGTGACCACCTGATCAGCTCCAACAAAGGACAGGAACATGGCAGGGTCCCACAGCACGCTGAATCACACAGAAGAGCCAATAGTCAATAATCTGTCATAAAATACGTCAAGGGCAATCTGAGGGAAAGAGAAAGGATTTAAAGCTCACTGTCTGATCTCATCCGAGGTCCATTCTGCGACCACTGTGACCATCAGTTCATCCAGAAAAGCCTTCTGCTTTGCAAAGTCTTTGAACTGGTTGCTGATGAGCACCAGAGCTTCCATGAGTGAACATTTCTCCATGTGAGTCAGCATTGCATCGCTTGAGAACAGCTTCTTCACGTGGTTATAAAACATATCAAAACAAGGCTGGAGAAGAAAAAAAATTAATAATGCATCAGCTTCACAAACATTTACTCATGTCTGTTCATCATCAGTGTGTCAGGTACATATTTTGTTTATTAAAACCAGAAACTGAAAGCAAGTATCATCTAAGTCATGTAATTTTACTTTTTAGGACATTTACCAAGATGAACTGTGGGTAATCTCGGCAAATTTTGATGATGGAAGAACAGGCGTGCCTCCTCACGTTCTTTACAGCTCTGGTGCGAGGTGCCTGAAGTTAGAGAAGATATCCGCTGATTATATGATAGTATAATTTTTTGCTTTCATACATAAATGATGATGAAAACGTGCTGATATTTGGTTCTGTGAGAGCAACTCACCTTATTTTCCTGACCAACCTCAAATGTGATGGCTTTAAACAGCTGTAGAGACAAAAGAATATAACACTATGAAGGTTATGGCAATAATAAATGTACACTGTATTGCTCAAACTGCAGGCACAGCATAAAACATGCAAAATTATGTGACAACGGGGACTTCCAGAAAACATCAAGCAGCCAATGACATATGCAAATCATAAGTCCCACACTGATTGGACCATTAATTCAAATTTAAATATCGTCCACGAATCCCCACATCACAACATCATTTAATCACTTTAATATTACTGTGCATCTCTATAAGCCAGTGGGTATATATATACAATAATTGTAACGGCACATAAAAATGTAGTAACCAATGCTGACCTTGTAGAGAATCTGTGGCAGAAAGTGCTGTCGTCGTATGGCAAACGGGAAGAGGGCAGAGACGTTGGTGAGAACACAGGACAGGATGAGCGGGTCTTTGGTGTCGTAGTTGAGCACGGCCTGCAGCAGCTCCATGCTCTGATCTATGGGTAACTTCTACACAGGGGGAGGGGGCAAACCTTCATTAATTATAGTCAAGATTATTTTACCCCACAGTTTTGTTCAGTTACTTGAAAATGCTCCCATTACCTCCTCCTCCAGATTTTTGAAGATCTGTGCAACCATACACTCCATGAAGACAGTCATTGCATCCCACTGGACCACTGATGGAGACAGGAGGGAGCACAGGCCCTCAGCTGTCTTAGCTGGTGAGGTGCATAGAGAGAAATTAAGTAAAAGGTAGGCTTTAAGGCTGGCTCCGAACTACTTAGCAATTAGTTACATATTATTTTAAATGTTAAATTAACCAAATCAGACACACAAATTTCCAGAAAGATCATCTGCAGCAGAGAACAAAAACATTTGTCATTTAAAAACAAAGGATTTTTAAGTCCTTCTCTCTGTGACAGTGGAGGAAACACACTTACATGTGGTATCCCCAGTATCAATAGGGCTTGTGATTTGATACTGTAACCACTCTGCTGCTATCTGGAAAGCCTCCAGAGGAACAATGCGACAGGCACTCCTCACCACCTCTCCCTGCTGTGCTCGAAAAGCTGTAAAATATGAACATACACAGTAAAAAACAGTGAGTGATGAAATAAATAGTACTGAGTGTAAGTGAAAAAGTGTGCAACACGGAATCCATAATACTAACAATTAAAGAACGAATTGAAGTCCTCATCGCTGTCAAAGTCCACACGGGAGTACTTGCAACTGGGGCTAATGTCTCTAGACGGGAATCCAGTCTAAAGACAAAGACAAACCCTTTAGTAAACACCCAGTCTGGTTTCCATGTGCCCAGGGAAAGGTTGCACTGAAATCACAGTCTCACCTTGACTAGATTGGTCATAGATGCTCTGAGGTATTTGATGGCCATCTCCACAACAACAGCCTCCTTTGACAGAGTCTCATGTCTGAACAAAGATCCCCAAGTAGCCAGAGTGGATGACTTTAAAAACTACATTAAAAAAATAAAAAAAAACCCCCACATGAGATCAAACAAGAGATGGAGGATTCTTAGATTCTTAGACTCCACACTGAAATTCAGTTATAAATAGAGAGAGCCAGAGGTGAAGGCTTAAAGTCAACTCCACCCACAAAAAAACTAATGTATCTCACCTGACTGGAATGTGTGGTGAAGGCTAAAACAGCCTCCATGTATTTGCTGAGATTTGCAGGTACGTCGACCTCTACATCTGAACCCTGTGGGGAGTACATGACATTAGAAATTCTGAACATGCTTCTGTGAATTTACATAACGTGTGCACGAATCTGGACAAAGGACCAGAATGAACTCACCACTAATGAGCAGAGCTGGCCTCCCATAGCACACAGGACCTGACACAGCCTCTTCAGGAAGACGTAACGCCGCTCCACCACCTCCACTGCTCTACAGGTACAGTATATAAGAAGGACTGATAGTCAGAGGCAGATGTATGCAACAATTTGTCTTTTTATGACTGTTTTACGTCTGTCTGTGTGCTAGTTAGTAGGCATATGCGCCACATTACTCACTGCGAATCAGAGGATTTCTTGCATATTGCCAGTCCATCTGCTGACCTGTAAACCAGACAGACACATATCATTCAGTAACAGTGACAAAGGTTACTTGTGCCCAGAGACATGTTGGAGAGAAGCAGCTGTACTCACTGGGCTGCAGAAAGAATATAATGGATGGCCACATCATCAAACAACAGCATGAATGGCTTCCTATCCTCCAGCTTGCCCTGCAGGACATGATCATACACAGCTTGTCAATGTTGATTTAACGTAAATATCTACCGCTCAGGTTGTGACTGAGCATACCGTAGCGTGACTCTGCTTTGCAGGTCAACAATAAATGATCAGGCAGTTTCAAACTCCAACTAAAAATCCCAGGGGAGAGCAAACACTTTAACAAAAGCTGCATAATGCTCTGAATTATTTATTTCAATGTTGACAAATCTGCATCTGGGCCAGCATCAAACATACACAGTCGGCATAAGACTTAACAGACAGTTATGCTGCTTGGTTGAAGGAGGAATTTTTTTTGGAGAGTACCGAAATCCTATCTGGAGAAATAGTGCATGGTTGGGGAACAATGTAAGGAGATTATGAGGACATTTGAATTATGATGCAGCAGTAGCATCATCTAGATGAGTTTCTATTAAGCTTTGCAGACACTTAAAACAAAACAAGAAAATATATCTAAAAACAATACCATAAATAAATTCATTCAATGAAAAAAAAATTGTTGATGACCTTATAAAGTTTGTCTGAGTGTTTGGAAAAGGATTTGTAGATTTGTCTAGGAGGGAAAAAAGGTTCTTTTCCAGACAACAGTCCAGGTGTGTGGAGCAAAAATAGGTGTGTTATAAATAGCCACATGGTAGCGCTATTGCCTGCAGATGGTAAGATGTTTTAAATGTCATACATTACTAACAAACTCACAAAAATATGGGACTTAAAGAATAAACTCTTGACAGCTATCAGGTAAGCATAACGGCTTAACACCCTGTGACTCACCTTCCGGCTGATAGCGATGAGCAGACACTCAGCTGCCTCCAGCTGCAGCTCCGCTTCACTCAGCAGCAAACACAACATCTCCAGCAGATGACAGTTTCCAGAGGTAATGTACACCAGAGAAACCCAGTCTATATAGCCTGCAAGTGTATTTAGCGTGGCCACAGCGACTCGACAGTGACCTCTAGCCTGTGTGTGGAAAAGTGAGAGACCAAAATAGGAAATAATGATTGAAGAGAGAAGCAAAAGATCCCGAAGTAACTGAATGCACAAGTGAGTCATTTTAGGGCAGAGATGCAGTGATGTTCTCTCACCTGCAGTTCATGCCCAGGTGACCCTTTCTGGATTCAAAGAACAAACAAACAGTTGAGACAAATATTATGTTTTTTAAGCAAGATAAATGATAAGCATTAATAGGTATGTACCATGGTAGTATTGATTTCTAACTGACCAGTTTACGGTAGTCTTCGACATTTAGGTGCAGAATGGCCATCATGAAACTGAAGATGCTTTCCATGTTTTGGGTGAGCGTTTGCTGGATGTCTCTGCGTCGCTGGGTGGGCAATGTCTGGAACGTGATCACGTCCTCTGCTAACCTCAACAGGATCAGCATCACCAGCTCTGTCTGTGCCTCCTGTTACAAGGCACAAGTGAATTTTAATTTGACTTTATTTACTGATGTTTGACTGCAAAATGTCCATAACAACAACAGCAAGAAGAAACTGGGGACAGATCAGGTTCATAGATGCTGACAGGTGACGTTATCTACCAGTGGCCAGGTTGACATGATGACGAAACATGAATATGACTAAGCCTTCCCCGGCACTTGTTTGCATGTGTGTTACATAATGCTAATCAAATTGCAGGAAAGGACTGATATGCAATAACAGACAATTTCCTGCATTATAGAAGTTACTCACCCCTTGGCTAGTGAGAGCTTCCATTTCTTTCAGCATATCTGGCCAGTGCTGAGGCCATTCTCTCTTTATCATTTCCACTATGATTCGTGACAGGACGTCTTTGATGTGGCTCTCCTCCTCCAGGATGGAACGAGTACCCTGTTAAGACCCCAAACACATATCACCTAAGTGTCTTGCTAAATGTCACAATAAGACAAGACTTCCATTTGAACCTCAGGACAGATGTTAACAGCCTCTTGCTCTCACACTTACATTTGATAACAGCTGCATGGCGCACTCCTTCAACTGGACTTTCTCTTGTTGTTGCATGTTGTTCCATCGGAACCTGCAAGAAAAACAAGCTCTCTTTCAAAAACGCATCTTTTATTTTGTATTAATGTGTTAAGTCTATGTTAAGTTGCACTCACTTGATGACGTGCTCCAGAATTTGCAAGCCAAAGTGTCTCACTACAGCTGGCTGGGCTTTGTCGGCTAATTGTAAACCACATGGAACACAGAAGGAGCTGGTCTCTTTAAACTCCTCACAAAACTGAAAATGAAATACAGATTGTTGAATTACGGGCACGCTACTTAAAGTCAGATTTCAATGGTTTAAGAGTAACACTTAAATTGACTTACTATTAGCCTTTGCATGCAATATGTCAGAAAAGCTGCCTCAGCAACATTACAATAAATGCTTAAATAGCGTAAAGCTAAGCTACCACGTAGCCAATCAGGCTATGTGTAACGCTGCTACTTGCTACCCAGCATTACTTGGCCATAACTGAAGCTCTGTCTTTCATAACCCTTCGACTATCCCCAGGTGTCACCATTTCTATGAGTGAATGTATGCCAGCGGACAGTGGATGCGATGGTGAGGTGATAATCATGGCATACCGGCTAGCTCGCAAAGCATCTGACCCTTATCAATGCAGATTTAGCTAGGTTTAACTGCCGTAAACAAAAAAGTATGAGCATTGCTGTCACCATTGTCCCTTCTGATAGAAAACTGTCTTTTATTCGTCTACACAAGCACTTGATTCAACTCTCACAACAGCTCCAAAAAATGAGAAGCTCGGCTAAATAGCAGCTAGCTAGCGATTCAGAATGATGCTACCTTTAGGGCCTCCAGTCGGTAAATTTGGCTTGTTTCTGCATCCATCATCACATTCACAGCTTTGATGAGCTGATCACACATGGCAGCCACCTGGTCAGCCATGACTTCAGGTAGCGTCTGGCACACTGTTAAGGCGAAAGCGAGGGGCTCCCTTATGCAAAACACCTGCACAACGGCGAGCTGCGTGCGCTCAGGGAGGCACCAACGTGCACAAAATGTGGTGCCTGCGTGTTTTGAACCTTCGGTTCGTCGTCGAATGGGAATTCTGGGAGATGTAGTCGTAGCGCCATGTTTTGGTAACGATCGTCTATACTAGGAAAGAGAAATCACTTCTGTGTTAAAAATAAATGTCTCGCTTAAGTATAAAAGCCTACAGAGACCTAAAGAGTACATTTTGAATTCCATAAGACATAGTTAAAAAATACAATAAATAATTGAATATCAATGTATTAACAAATGTTTTATCATCTTTTTAAATAAAATATTTTAATATAATTACATTACATATTGCTTATTAGTTTTTATTACAAAATGTCTTGTTCAAAAGTTGTTTGTTATTTTGTTTTTGAATATTACACAAATTTAATAATATCATGTTTCATGGCATTGAAGTCGCTTCTCAGCGCAGCAGAATATGGTACAATTTACTGGTTTATTGATATATTCACTTTTTCATAACAGTATTAATGTAGTTATTTATTTTATTCTTTCTTGTTGAATTATTTGGACTCTCATGGTCGGATGTTTACACATCTCAGAAGTAAGCATTTGTTTTTATGAACTATAGTCATTCCAGCTCGGAAGAAATGGAAGATCCCGCCAAGCTTTTTTGATTAGTAAGTAAATATCTTAAAGGAAACCTCAGTGTTTAATAACTCCACTATATACCTCCACTTTAATGTTGAGAATTTTACAACTAATATATGGGGTTTAATTCACAGGATAACACCCATCAGTTATCTTCATTGGTCATAGCCCACTCAACCAGCTAGGGGACAAAAATAAACTGGTCGTCCCCAATTAATCCACCATTATTCCAACCCTCTGGGATTTGCATGAATTGAACCAGTGAATTTAGGAATATGTAATGTATAAGCACAAAATCAAACTACAGGCAGATTAAGTGTAAGTTTCACATTTTGACAAAGGGACCCTTTTGAAGACATGGTATCAAGATTCGGAAATAAACCAAACTATATTAAAACAAAGCAGTTAAAGAAAATTGATGCATGGATATTTTAAAACACATTGTCAACTGACATGCCATAAGGCCCTTATCACGCCAGTTAACTATACATTTAAATAATAGCAGAGTGACTTGTAATAGTAATAAAAGCAGAATTGTTACTCATAAGAGTAACAATGGTTCAGTTTTATTCAGGTGTTGCAGTAAACACTATTTTTAATTAACAGTATTAGTAGTAGTAGCATAGTAACATTTTATCTTATTCTAACCTAAATTATGGTATACATGATTCCATAGTATAATGGTATAGTAGGCCAATAAATACATAATGATAGCAACTGTGTGATATTCTGGTGTACACTGATATAGCCAATGGTATCATACTACTATTGCATATATAATTTGCTGACTTTGCTGATACTCATCACACCACTATGTCACTTTGCTTGAGACTCTGAGTTATTGTTAATATGGATGCCCCATGCACGAACCCCTGCTGAAGCATTGGCGGTCGAACTTAAATATTTAGTTCATTATTTCACAAGTCATGGATGAATCTCAAAGGTAATGTGTAAAGTTGTGGCCTGGTTAAACTGTTAGTCATAATAACTCAACACAGCTCAGCTTAAGCTTTCAACTTGTACGAGCAGAGTGAGACCTCTTACTTTTCGTTGACTCAACTTAGCGTCATACTTTAAATGTAAGATCAATTTACTCCTTGTTGTCCAGCTGAACGATGTCGATCTAAATATTATTTTTTTTTTTACATGGCTGTTTCATGTAGCTTTTATTTCCTCCATTTGAGTGAAAAGGGACTGTTTCATGTACAGCGGACATGTCTCGCCGGTGGGGGTGTTTTCTGTTTCACGAGGCGGAGCTTGAATTCCACAGTGGAGTGAGTCTCCTCCCGATACGTCACTCTGGGATAGGCTGCGAGCTATCGAGCAACGCCGTCTGTCAACGGGGTTTCAGGCTGGTTACCTACGCGTCCTAGGGTGAGCAAAAAAAAACAAACTAGAAACATCAAATAATTCCCCCGTAAATCACACATTTGTTTGACTGTAGTTTATTTACAAAACGTGTGTGTTTTTAGTAGTGCCTCGCGCTTCCAACGAGCCGTTTCAAAGTTCTAAGCGATGCTCGAGCAACTACAACGGAAACTTTTGTCGTGAAGGCCTTGTTATTTGTTGCAACAGGTCCGCGACACGGGATACAATTAACATCTGTGTGTTTTAATTCCCGGAAAATTTTGGTCGTATTTGTCAAATAACGACGTGTTTGTGTTTTTAATTGCAGAACGGAACCCCCGAGCCAGAGAAAGTAGCCTTGCCCATCGCGGGTTTACGATCCTGGATTAAAGTGATCGCCAGTCCCACAGCTTTCGTCGAAACTGCCGGTGGGAATTCATGTTGTGTCGGTTAGCTAAATGCGGTACGAAGCTAAAATGATGCCGGTGAGTTCATGTTTTATTCACTTAGCTACAAGTTTTCAAACCCTATTCTGTATCGTAATATTTCAGTTTTCGACATTGTACTACCGCACTAACCCCCTGCAATGTTACCACCGTGAATTACCTGGACATTTAAATTGACGTGGCAAGTTGATGCGGTTGCAGTTGCCTGTTTGTGGCAGCACCATAGCTTTTGTTATGAAGTTTATTAGCTCCGTGTGTGTGTATGTTGTTATAAGTTACGTCATGTATTTGCTTTTAGGGACATTATTTCAGACCTACAGAGGATAATACGTTACATGTAAACCAGTCACAGTCCCCTGCGTCAAAATGCCTCGCAATATCTGACTATCCACTTCTGAGACTGTCGACCTTTACCTGACAGAATAGTGATTAACTTCACTGTAGGTGCTTTTATCAGTCAATTGTATTCAGCTCTGTTCGGTTTGTTAGTATATACACATCCATCTTGCCCAGAAACACACAACAAGCAGAGGGTACCTGCCAAGTCTGGCTGGCACTACGCTAAACTCAGCTTTGGACTCCTGCCATTTCATCATCATCACCATCACCATCATCACTGTCATCATCATCACTGTCCATTGGCTCTCCTGCAGTAGAGGCTCTGTGTCTCAGCATTCCTTTGATAAATACAGAGAGGGCAGTGGGACAGTGGCCCGTGTGCATGTTCACATATTGTAGAGAAATAACTGTACTAACAAACTGAACAAGAGACAAGCTTTTTTAACAGTGCAGTTTTGCTTCTGTGTTGTGACTTTGCCTGCTTCCTAGTAAAGAAGCAAAGTTTGAGGGACTCAGCTGGATTGGTAATTAGTAAGCCTTTGGCCAAACTAAGAAATATTTTAATGATTTTAATCTGGATCTGGATCTGAATTTAAAATTTTTGATTCAATATTGATCTGACAGAATGTAATAAAAATTACTGTATTTATATTCTTTGTTTTGCCAGACAGACATTAAGATAGTCACTTTAAAACTGGAGCAAATGCTTTTGGAGGTATTTTGGCTCTGTATTCAACTTAAATGATTAATCTGTTGTTGAAATAATCTGTTAAACTAATTTTTCATTTTGAAAGCAGTGCTGTTTCAGTGCTAGTTGTCAGGATGTTTAGTTTAAAGCAAAGAATGTCAGCGTCTTCGTTGAGCAGCTGTGCTAAGTCACACATTGTACAACACACTGTCACACTTTGTTTACAATGGCGTTATCAAATAATGAAAAAATCCAGTGTAATCCTCTGTGGAAATGGTTCTGCTCATGCAAGCCCTCTAGCCTCAGACCTGTGCTTCCAGTAAAACAGCTTGATCAGTGAATTAATCATCTTAGCTGTGGAGACTGAGTCATATTTGGATGACTCCTGTCTGGTGTATGACCTCAGTCTGCTACTGCACATTGTCATTTGTTATCACTCTTGTCACTCTTAGATGTGTTTATACAAGATCAGTTTATTTATGGGACCACATGAGGCCTTGGTAATTACCCCTTTTACCCCAGTTCTATCACCTGAGAATATATCTGTATGTGTTTGAATGAGACACAGTTGCTAGTGTTCTACTGATAAAAACAGAATGGCCTCTATAGATTCATGTCCAATGTGAGGTATTGTCTCAGGAATTACACCCATAGCCCACGACCCTGCTTGTACAGGCCAGAGGCTCGGGGGTAGTGAGAATGTAGTGTCGTAATTGCTGGCTGGGATGGTAAATAGGGGGTCACTGTTTCCTGAACACAATGAGCTGTAGGGGCTCTTAAACAGTGTGTTGTGGAGAGCACATTGTTTGTGTCCCTGTGCTGTTGCAGCACCTTGATAAGGGATGCTCACCCTTTATTGAAACCTTAGCATGGTATAACTCGTTTACCCCGATTTACTGTTATCTGTACGTAAACTAGTCATTGTTCTACAGACACATATTAATGCCACATTTAGGTTTGCATTCTCTAGCCCATAATTCCTTTTGTTGTTTTGTCAAGATAAACTATATTCATTAAACTGCTCTAGCAACGAAAAAGACAAAAAACTAAACTGATACAATATAGGTTAACGTCAGTAAGGGGAAGTGTCTGTGGGTTTTTGTATTTCAGATGTTTCGGGGCACAAATCTCATATCTCTTCCTCATTCCTCTCTCATGGCACACATTGCTTGCTGTGTAGATTTTAAAGTAGATAAACTGTGTTTTTGTGCCTGGCCTGCATTATTTAGTTTTGCTCTCTTTGACCACACACATTTGTACCATGTCTCAGTTACACCGCAGCAAATCTCTGTGTTGTTCGACTTTGTTGTGTTGTTCAGATGGTGAGATCATGAGGTGATGCTCTGGGAAGCCTGATTTTGCTGTGTGTGTCAACAGAAACCCGAGTAGGCTTTCTCTGCAGCCACCACAGGCTTTGTGTTTTTACTCTGTGGGAGAGTATGTGGTGGTTACATAAGCAGACAGTTGCATCAGTGATGGACAAGGACATTCAAGGGGAATGTTTGGACTTTTATGTGAAGAAGAGAAGTTGTGGATGATATAAGCTGAAGAGAGTTGTACTGAATTGTAAAAAATGTAAAAATACAATATGCTCATACATTGTACAAATAAAGTAGTGCAGATAAACATTTTGCTTGTAATGACAAGACAAAACATTGCTTGCTAACACTATAAAATTTGGTGCACAGACTCATTTTAGCACCACAGTGCTGAACATAGAATACTTGCTGAGATAATTTTAAGCTAAAATTGTCTTGAATGCATAGTGTACAGACAGCACAGTGTACTAATGCTACAATGCCAGCATCACATTGGCCTGGTTTCTGGAGAAAGCACATCACAGACACCTCGGCATGAACTGATGTACCCACATTGGATTACTAAGGGACTCGCATCTGTAAGTAATCCACATGAAAAGTGGAAATAAGAAAGACCCCTGAATTTTTCAACCAGCAAAGGCATAGCGACAGCATTGCTTAAGTCTGAAATACCAGTTTAGCCTTGTTGAACAGGGCGACCGTGGTTGAGAAAGAAACCCAGGGTTTTCAGGGAATCAGCCTCCTGGGAAACTCATGGCCCTTTCTTGCAAAACTAAGCAGCTACCTTAACTCAGTGTATTGCATGTGACAAGACAATAACACAGTTGTTACATTGTTCTTTTACTGCTGACTGATGTTTGAATGGATGTTCTTAATACATAGTTTTATTTAAATTAGAACCTTTTATTTTATTGATATCTAAGCATTTGTGGTCCTAATATTGTTGCTGGAAAGCCTGGACTAACAACATTTGTAGGGACAGAACTGCAGGCAGCATTTATTCCTCTGGTCAAAATGTGAGTGAGGTTCCTGAGTCACAAAAAAGATTCATTGAAAAGGGCTTTCGTACTCTGCCTCAGTGAATCACGCACACTCCTGCTTCACTAAGGTCTCTTTTGCTTATGACAGACTAAACTCTACAAAGACGTCATTCACTGTGCATTTTTTTAGGATGCCAATTAGTGCGACTGACACATTTTTAAATTGCTAGCGCTTGGCTTTTACTTTCCCTCATGCAATAAGAGAGGATAAAATTTTTGCATCTAGTAAATTCCTATAAACTCTCCTTGCAATTCTGTTAATGTTAAATATGTCAATTATTTATTTATACAGCACTTTTACAGTGTTAATTAAAATTAATAACTTCCAGCTATTACACATAATATGTGTAATGACTTCTAGTTTACTGTGGCCTTGTTGTTACTTTGAATGACTTCATCTAGCTATCAAGAGGGCTTAGAAAAATGGATACATTCTCTCCTCCCTGCTTCATTTTGATTCCCATTTCCGTTATCTCTTAGATAAGCACAAAGTAAGAACTGTCTCATCACGGAGACCAGGAACTGAAGAGTATTGTGAGAGTGCAGATTATAAAATGATAGGCTAAGTACTGCAGTGCAGACAGAGAGCAGAGGTTGTCCTGATCGAAGAGTCACAGCTTACTGCAGCTACAGTGTGTTGTAAAAGCTGCTTGTTTTTTCTAAATGTTGCAGCTGAATGAGGCTACTGTGCGTTCTGATTCCATATGCATTCTCCTGTTTGGAACCCCTGACCTTTTCTCCCTCATCCCCTCATCCCCCTAATGCCGCATAAAGAAAGTGAGAGAGAGTGAAAGAGAGACCAAGAGGAATAATGCATAAAGCCATTAGGGAGTTTTCTGCTGCCTCGCCTTTTTGAAGGACTGCTATGCTGGAACTGTGTCAACTCCTGAAGCCGTGGCAGGGAGAACCAAGACGCACACACAGACGAAGACCATGCTGCAGTGTCTTACAAATTTAGCTTTAATCAGATTCAGAGGTGACTCCCTCAACAAGACCTAGTTGGATCATTCGCTTACCACAGCAATATCTGTAATTGAAAGTGTGTTTTAAAAGAAGGCCCAGCAGCTCTAAGGTGAGCACCCTCAGGTATGGTCCATTATGTGGCCCTCGCTATCTTCTGCAGCTGTCACCGCACCTCACACAGTACACTTGGCTAGTTCTTCCATTTCTCGCCGAAGCATTAAATCAGATGTTGTATATATGAGGTAGTCAGTCTCAATGTACTTTATCAAAACCTGTCTGACACTCTGCCTTATTTTACCTGACTACTTAACTGCCCTTCTAAGGCAAGGGTATTGTCAGAGCCTGTTTTGCTACTCATAAAGAATAGATGTATCAGACCTTACTCACTTAATTGGTGTGTTTTGTGCAGAATTCATTAACACACCTTTAGATATTGTGGTTCTTTGTCTCTGAAGCATGCTGTTGTTTTCCTAAATTGATATTAATGTAAAATTGTAGTTCAAGTCTAAAAAAATTAACAGAATTCATTAATATTCATGGTTCAAATATTCACTCTAATAACAGCAAATGGTTGTAATCAGCTCTATCTGGGATAATGATCACATATGCAGGGGTTTACAGGCTCTGTTTGAGCTTAAACACAATGCTACATTATGACAAACAGAGATATTGTATGTGACTTTCTACAGAGAGAATGGACTTGTTTTCTGTCACTTCCATGCAAGGCTGGGCCTTTTACTGTATCTGAGATAGTGTGGAAAATGCTACTCAGTTAATTGACAGAAAATTAAGAATTTCGTCAACTGAGCAATAATTTCAAGTTATATCTCAGGTCACAATAAATTATGAGTATTTCCTGTATTTTGTGCCATATTAAACGACCTACATTGACAAAAATATAAATGTGCTTATTTTGACTCTTAGATAAGTTCATTTTAATGTTGGGCTCCTACAGTTTGAGAGGCAAATTTGCTATTTAATTAACACTGTCTGTTGCCACTGTTTTTGGCAATAAGTACTAACAATAATTTGTCTTGAGCTTCCCGTTTTAACATCAGTTTCTTGTAACATTAGTTACTTGCTGCTGTCACAGGGAACATATCTAATCAGATTTCCTTTAACCCTGACCTAAGATAAAGAATTACCTCCGATGTAGCTATGGGTATTTTTTAGTTGTTTTGATGTGAATTCCCAATGACAGGATGAACTGTCATTTGCAAGTTATCCCAATATTGCAGAGTAATTCAATTGCAGTACAATCCCATGTGATTTTTCTATTCCTGGACACAGGAAACTGCAGTGGCAGACAGTTTTGATGACTCTTAACTCAATATGCAACCAATTGCATTTGGACAATGATCTTAAGTGACTACTGCAGTACAAATGACCCTCACAAGGAGAGAGAGGATTGTCAAGGTGGAATACTGGGACTGATGTGCTACTAGGGCTGTTTGATGTAACATCACAAATGGATCATTTGTCTGACTTGTTTAAGAGGACTTGTTTCAACAGTTTCCTGCCACAACTGCTCTGTTTATGTGCACCACTCTGTTGCTGTAGTGCACATACTCTTTATCTGAGAGATCAGTGGGAGTGCCACACACACACACCAACACAGCATTCCTTTCTGTAATTGGCTGTGGGTACGGTGTTGATCTTTAAGTTCAAATCATCTCAGAGTCCTCAGGTCTAAACAACTGGAGAGGCTTGAAAAGCCAGTTTCCCCTCAGGCCTGCAATCAATGGCATCTGTTTCAGGACCCCTCTGGCTTTAATGGGAGAAAGGATCCAAATTACACAGTAGAGGGCCAAATCAGCAACTTATTGTCTTTAGGCCTTATAGCCGATATCTTCAGTAGACAGTTTAATTCACAATAGCCCAGCCAACTCCCTACAGGGACTGCAGCTTATTTTACTGTTTACAGAACATAATCATTAACAAAGAAGCCTGTTTTTCATGCTATAACCCAGAACAACTGGTATAGTATACCTTTGTTTTCCACGTCTCACGTTCTCAACCTCTCAGCCCATTTTCAACAGGGCAGGTCAAGTATGTGCTTCCAGCTGCAGTCACTCTCTTCCTCTTAGATGAGCTCTCATTACAGCGTCTTTTATCAGCGGGTTTGATGTTACAGTCTTTCATCTCTGATAGATGCACACTCTCCTATCTGTTTTATTGTGTCCACAATAGATGTTCTTAAGCATGTGCCTTTGACACTCAAGACAGTGAAGTTTTTTGTTCTAATTAGCTACAGCACCCAATTTTAAGAATTTAAACACTTTAAACCAGGTACAGAAGATGAAATGTATTTGAACACATGCATTCTTCTAGGCCTTGGTTACTCACAGGGATATTCTCTCATAAACTTAAGGCATAGTGGCTGTAGCTTAGCTGCAGGCTATTGAATTTAAGCTTACTATTGTAATACTGAGCCAGTGGTCTGTTAAAAGGCTATATTTTTATATAGCGGATTAATTTAATCCCTGAGATATAGCCCCAGTGACCTCGCCTTATAGCTGCTCTGCTTTGAGTCTGCAGTGCAGGCTGCAGAGTTTACAGCCACATTTCTCTGCACTGTAATTGTCAGTTTGCAATTCTGAGATGTCACACAAGTCCCAAACCCTGGGAGACAGCTTTGACTTAACCGATGCTGTGATGGAATTAGAAATCTATTGCTGTAATGGCGAACCACAGCAGCAGAGGCAGCTCGTCCCCTTCTCCTTCCCCAGGGCGATGTCTTTGCCCTGTCTCAGGTAGGAAGGAAGTGCAACTCAGCAGTCGCCTCTGTCATCCACTCTGATAGACAGAAGGCCAAGTGCAGCACATTTGTCTGTCAAACATTGTCATACGCAGTACAAACTTGCACCGCTTTACATTCCAATTTGTATAGGGCTATTTAAAGTGATGTTTCCTGGTAAGATGTTGACTATGGCTGATTACTATTTTGTCTATTTTCATATAGACTTATCAGGCTGTTGTTGAACTGTTTTAATTTTACTTCCTGGTGTACCTATGAATATTTAATGAACTCTTAAGTTTTCTGGCCAAAACAGAGAGTCAGGGCGCTCTTTTCCACCTGTCTGTTTAAGGTGGTCTTTTTCCCCTTTAATCAAGAAGCAACTTTGTGGCAATGTGGTTAGTTATTATGGAGGGAAACAAATATTACAATCACCTGAAGACTTTTTCCTCATATTGATATATTGTATATAAAAATATCTGGTTTTGCATGATAATGAACATGATAATCCCACACACTAATCTGCTACTGGGAAGTCAAGGTGGTTCATTTTCAAGCTTCCCACTGCTGTGTTAATTCAGTAATACTATGTATCATGACAAAAAGTATTCACAAAGAAATTTAAATATGCAAAGATGTATAAAAATCAGAGTAATTATGAATATATAACGCCTGTGTGCATTATCTTAGGCCCTGTGTAGTGACTGAATGCGTTGGGTGGATGAAGGTCAACAGCAAAATGCTTGCTCATCTAGATCTGTGCTACGACGGGTAGCCCTGGATCATTAACTTTAGTGCTGAAGAGAATTGGCTGCCAGTGTAGGGATTGCTCCACCCCCCGAACCCAAGACTCTTCTCCTGTCCCTTCAGTGTATCTGTCTTCTCATTCTCTTTCAGTCCTGCTCTCTCTCACTCCCCACCCCCTCCCTCAGCCTGTTGTCTCTCATTCACTCTCCAAATATTAACAGGGTCATTTGAATGTCCTACATTGCTGGGAAGTTGTGATGATGTCAGCTGCACTGCGCTGATCCCTAAATGGCTTTTTTGCAAAAGGCAGATTACATGAAATTGATGCCAATTAAAAGTTCTTTTAACTACCAGCTCTGAAAGCTTTATTTATTAACCAACTGACTCCAGTGTGGCTCAACTACAGACCACTAACACTTCAGATTTACTGACAGGAAAGGAAAAGTCTTTGTTTTAGCTTTATTCTCCAGGGTGGTCTTCACCACAGAGCTATTAGGTCCTCTTTGGCCAGTGATGGAAATGGGGGCAATGTCTGTTTACAGCTTTCTGTACTGTAGATTACTGACAAGGATGACTCATCTGATTCGCTCTATTGATGAGAATCTTTCATTTACATCCCTTTGGAACAAACTATCCTCTGACTCAGAACGCTACCCCTTGCTTCCACCTTTTACTTCATTACTGGGGGAAAAAAACAAAACCTTGTGTGTGTTGCTAAGGAGATTCTAAGAGGAAACATGTCACCTGCCCACTCACTCAGTAAGCTTCATTTGAAGAAGAAAGGGGGAATAAAGCCACTTATCTTAAGGCTGTTGTGCTTTTGCTCTGTGCACCCCACAGTTCAAAAGCAACCCAAATACCATGGCTACAGCTGCTCCACTTGCTCACCCCCAAAGCCCCTTTGTGCTTGTGACCCCACTGACCTGATGTTCCCATCGTTGCCACTGTAGGCACAGCCGTTCACGAGAGCATGCTGAGAACAGGAAACCCAGACAGTCTAACCTGGAGGTTTAGGACACCAACAGCAGCACTGTTCTAACAATTATACATAGTCCAGGTTTTTCTAGTTCTTGGGCTGCTGTTTTTCTATTGTATTGCATTTGAAGTCGCTGTGTAGATATTACACTGTGCCAAACCCAGGGACTAAAACAAAGGGCTTCAGTTCTAGTCGTGCAACGCAAGAACATTTATGTGATAATAGTGGTTTTATTACAGCCTTATCAAAGCTTTCACTCCTAACCTGTGATCAGATTGGAGTGTATTCCAGTATGGCTGTAAAGCCTCATACATCTTTATATGATTACACAGAAACACTGTTGTCACTTTCATGTTTACTCTAAGTTTTACATAACATCAGATCATAACATCAGTTTTGACTTGGACGTTGACCTGTTTTATTTTGTTAGATTAGACTCTCAAGCCTATTAGAAACAGAGAGATAAATGATATCTTGCATGAGTATTGGGTTTTAGAATTTCTTTTTTGTTGCTTTTTGTTCGTAAACAGTACCGTATTTGTTATAGTTCACTTTGGAATGAGACAGAATTGCCTGCATTTGGGATGTTTATTACTAGACAGCTCAATTTTTTTTTTGCTCTGTTTCAGTGTGAGTTTTTTTTTTTTCTGCTGTCACTGAAGGCCGTCACATTCCACTTCTATCAGTGACAGCCTCGTTGAGGTAGTCTATTACTTTTTTGATAGTGCTAAACCAGTCTCTGCCGTCTGTCAGTCACATACTGACATACAATTCCTGGGTCTCTAAAGTCCTCTCCCTCCAGAGTGCTTGGCATGGATATTCAGTGTATGTGTGTATGTCAGTGTTTATGTGTGTTGTGATAGTAGTAGCTCTCACAATGGTGACAACACTAGTTAGCAATAGCACGAGGTGAAAATGGAATTCTGGGAGCTTGTGATGGAGGGCTGGGAAACAGCTCCAAACATGCACTACTTAAAGTTCTTTTGACTGTAATTTAATATGTTGGTCTCATGTCCAAATAAGTCACTTATACTTAAAGTCAAGAGGGCATAAACAGTAGTAACATCTGTGCATCTCAACACAGCACAAGCCTGAATTGAATGACGTCAGATTAGACTGTAGCAGTACAAGGAAAAGCATGCAGAGAGAAAGGGAGAGAGATAAAATCATTGTAATACCTTTGTTATCAATCATTGTCTCTTCTGCTAAAAATGAGTTTAATAATCTATGAAAACACTGTGAAGGAGCCAGTATACAACCAGTTTTCTCCTTGAGGTGCAACCAGAGAAGAAGAGGTCTTTCCACCTATCATAATCTGATCAACAGTCTCTACATATTTATAATGTTCATTCATGGCAACTGTTTGGATGAGTAAGTGAAACTTTCTTTATAGTAGCTGTGAGCCTTCGTGAGACAAGGTTTTAAAGGCAGAATATGTTTTAAAATCTGTCAGTGAGCCAAACTGAGAAAGAAGATGAAACACTGTTCCTTCCTTCTTTTACAAACATTATGAACTCGCCACTGCTTGCTTGCTCTCTCCTCTTCTCTCGCCAGTCTCTCTTGCACACCAGGTTTCAAATATAATACACCAAACCTACACTGGGAGAACAATATGGAAATAAGACAACTGAGAATTATGATGTGCGCTCTGCTTCCACCGAAGCCACTAGGATCACACGTCTTTTGTTTTTTAACTGTATCTCTCCTTCCCCCTCCTGCTCTCACCAGATGTTCCTGACAGTATACCTCAGTAACAATGACCAGCATTTTACTGAGGTTCCCGTTACCCCGGAGACACTGTGCCGGGACGTGGTGGAGTTGTGCAAGGAGCCGGGGGAGACAGACTGCCACCTATCCGAGATGTGGCGTGGATCTGGTGAGTGATGGTGTTAGTTCATACTGTTATATTCATCCATCTGCACACAATGAGAAACAGTGTGTAGACGCTGTTTTGTTTATGGAATATGGTCATATCCCAAGAGCCAGGAGTCACTGTGCACACACTTGTTTTTCTTCTTCATTTAATTAGAGGGAAATTGTTTTTTGAAGTCGACCATATATGGAGATTAGCTGTGTGGTCAACTGCTCGGTGATTTCTTTTTGAAGGGCTTATCTATTTTGAGTCTGCAATGCAAATGAAGCAGCACCCTTAATCCCTGTAACAAACACAAGCACTCAGGCATCTCACACATCCATCTCTCAGGTGGGAGGGAGTGGGGAAGGGGTTCAGATTTTATGCATTCCCCATTTTCCCCATCTCAGAGTCACGAGGTATTCAGAATCAGATCTCAAGGAGCCAGGCTTCGTAGCTGTTTCCATGGTGACACTGCTATAAGAGTGAAGAAAGTGCCAATTATTGTGTTTGAGTACTTCCACAAGTAGTCTGAAAAGAGATTGCTAACTGCCAAAAAGATTGTCTCATTTTGCAGCCATTTCTTACTATAGACTCACTGCTGACTCTCTCTGAAAACACAGCAGTGGCATTTTGCATCAAATTTAGATATCAAGGTAATAATAATCTGTATATAACCGTTTTTTATTGACTGATTTGTCCACATGCCAGTATAATATTTTAGCTTCCTTGGCCTCTACTTGACTGTAATGTGTCAGTCCATTTGTCTAATGAAATGGTCTTAATCATGTTGAAGAAAATGTCTAAGGAATGGCTGATGAGCCCTCTGGCTCAGTACCAGCCAGAATAATTGACAACACATCACAGTTGTTTTCCCTTGGGTCATTGCTCGGAAAGATCAACTAGATGCAGATGGCGCCGATGAAATTAACATGGTTGGACAGGATTTACTAAGATAACATCACATGTACACTTAACCTACATTGTTACTCTCCACACATTTTTTAATCATGCCTAGCTTAGTGCAAGTCAACTTTTTCAGTATTGACTTTCAGGGTGTGTTTTTAGCTCACACCTGAGTACTGACGTGTTTTTATGTTTTCCATCTGCAGAGCGAGCCGTAGGTGACGGGGAGAGGATGTTGGATGTGCTCCAAAGATGGGGACAACACAGGGCAGAGGTGCGCTTCTTTCTGCGTCACAATCGAGCTCCTAGCAGGGAATCTGGTAAGTATCTATCTCTCATCAGTTACTCCAGCAAAACACGTAAGATGGAATAGAAGCAGTGGAAGCAGAAACAAGGGTTTCAAAAATCGCTTTCTCTCACTTAAGAGTCACGATTGGGCGAGGGCTGTCCTCAGAGAAAAGACATTTGACACCAATGTATTAAACTCCAGAGATGCCTAGAGCCTCTGGAGATACAAACATCCCCTCTGGTGTGAAGCATTCATGAAAGGAAAATTTACATTAACATCCTGTTTGAGGCTGAGAACAAACCTGACCACCTCTTCTTTGGCACTACAGAGGTTTGAAAATGGTATTCTTAAGACTGCCTTTATCCAGGAAAGGATTTTATATTAGTAGGCATCAAATCCTTGAACAAGCCTTATTTAGCCATAGTGTTGAAGGCCAGGCTGAATGCAGGTTGTCCCAGCCACATCATCATAAGCCTGTTACTTTTCAGTTTTCTTGGGAACACAGAAAACTCTAGTATTTTGGTCGAGCACTATCCTCTCAGCCCTCAGTTGCGTAACTAAGCCCTTTTACCCCTCACAGCTTGAGTCTGGCTCAGGGATTAGATGGCTGTTTTCCCTTCCTGTTATCTTAGCCTGCTCTTGTTTTCCCACACTGTTAGCTTAGCTCTGCTCAGTCTTTGCAACACCATTGTATATTACCTTTTTCTGTTACCATATATTGTCCAGGACAGATATGTTTTGTCGCCAGTTTCTGTGGTGCTCATGTCATTTGTTAAAATACTGTTGTACATGATCTCATCTAATATACCTGATAAACTCAGCTAAATATTCACACTACCTGTTGCTTGTTTCTCTTCTCTTGTTTCTCACCAAATATCAGAGGACCAAATGTGCTCCCTGCTGAGTTAGCTCAGTAATCTTTCACTAAATGTCACAGTGTCACTTACTGAGCCATAACATGGTGTTCTGTTCACACTGACACTTAACCAGTGCATGTATTTAACATGAATACAGTATGTCAAGGGTCATCTAAAACCATTATGCAAGCTAAAGGGCTTTGGTCATGGGCCAAGGCTTTAAGGATCTGGATTGTCAGACCCCCAAACAACCTGACCCCCCCCCCTTCAGCTGTCAAATGCCAGTAGCATGATTGGATATAAGTGCATTCAAGTACACAGACATGCACTTGCACACATACGCAATTGTGGGACCCACTGCCAGACGGTTATGTATTAGGTTAAATCCCGAGATTATTGTGAGTCACAAAGATCACTGATCCCAGTTGTTTCCTAGAGGAGCTAAGATCGTTCAGCTTTAGCCAGTCTGTTTTACCTAGCGTCCACTGTTCTACACCCTGCTCTGCAGCAAGCACAGAGAAAGCTGTACATTAGATGTGCTTGTTTGCCGGAGACAGCAGCAAACAAAAAGGCAGGGAGGGGTTCCAGTCATTTTTCACAGCTGTCTGTAAAGGCCAGCACTTTTTTTCAGTTTGCTCCTTCCTGGTTTAAACTAACCTCATGCAGTGGCTCCTGCTTTAGATGAAGCTTTTTTGATTGGGATGTCTGATGGAGTCTTCCATGGTGTTCTCAGGTGGGTCAAGAGGCTTAGAGCCAAAGAGGAATGGAGTAAAAGGTCCTCCAGACAGAAGAATGGAGAATGGGGTGAGTGTCTGTGTATTTTTTTTCCATCATTTGAAATCTAATTTGTAAAAAAGAAAGTTGATCAGTGAAAGAGAAAAGATGCATCGAGGAAATATATTTTCTGAGACAGTTGGAGTTTGCACTGACAAAGTCATCTTTATCTTTTCACTCTCTATTATTGTATTTTTAATGAAGGAAATGTTTCTTACTATAGAATTGCAGTTATAGCTTACCATCATTGCTGATGACGTTCTGATGTATTTAATTCAAAATCATCCTGTAGTGTGTTAATGGTGATTAAAAAGTAATTAGTTCATCATAACATGGATAATGTGTATTTATTGATCCTCTTTTTAGTGTTTAAGTATGAAGGTAAAAGGATTTTGATGCTCCAGAAATCTCCCTGCATGTGTTAACTTGTGTTGAAAAAAGGTCGTACCTGTTTTATGTTTTCTTAATGTTTTTGTCCTTTGTCTGTCTATCTGTCCCTGCCCAGGTGGCAACACCCCGTATGGACATGACACTGGCCGAACTACAAGAGATGGCTGCCAGACAGCAGCAACAGATTGAAGCACAGCAACAGCTCCTTGCTTCCAAGGTGCATAAAGAGGCAGTACAAGATGAAAGGAGAGAAGGGGACTGTTTGAGAGATTGGTGGATACAGGGAATGAAGAGTAGAGGGTGGTTGAGATGAAAGTCAAAGTCAGAAGTGGAGGAACAAATAATGGAGAATGATTAAAGAGGATGTTATTGTGACAAAGTGGCGAGATGGTACACAACGCAAAAACACAAAAACAACTCGACTGCACTCAGGAATTGAAGATTTTAAGAATAGATGCTAGTGGAGGCTGTGATAGACAGCTGAGATAAACTGTGGATGGCTGCAGGTGTAGTGTTTATAATTTGAGAAGCCTGAGACAGCTGCCTGTCGAGGATTCTCATTGCATACGACTCATCTGGTATTTGAAGAACTGTCTTGCTTATGACTTTTTCCTCAATTTGCTTGAGACATATTGGTGGCTGCAGTTAAGACGTTTGACAGAAAACAGGCACAATATAATTTAATTCTCCCTGTTCCTCCCTATGCATTTTTTTTACTTCTTGCTGATAAAGGCACCTATAATGTTTCCGCTCTGCTGATCCAGACACGTATTGTATTAAGATATATTTTTAAAAATAACCTGTGCCTTTCTCTTCATGTCCCTGCTTGAAAATGCCCTACAAGAGGCAAACCTTTGTCCTTGACCCACTTCAGCGTTCAGTTTCAAGCAACTCCTGTACAGTGTATACTCCTGAGGATAATGTAGTAAGCCAAGGAATGTTACTTCAAGCAGTCATTTACAGTTGCACACAAGTCAAGTAAGCAAACAGGCATTACCATAAGCATACATCACCTGGAGCAGTTCCAGACAGAGACTGTTGTGCTCATCGGTAAACCTGTTTGGGAGAGTTGTCACGTGTACAGCACACTGCGCCATAGTTCAAGATTATCTATTGATTGTTGATTGATTGACTGTTTAACTGTTTAGCTCTGCAGTATGTGTTCCTTGCCTTCATTTATTCAGCCACACATATTGAAATAAAATGTGAGTGAAGCATACTCAGTCTGACCTTTGCTCCACGCTCACATCTCTTCAGGAGCAGCGGCTGCGCTACTTGAAACAGCAGGAGCAGCGTCAACAGCAGCAGGCGTCTGAGCAAGAGAAGCTGCAGCGCCTGCGAGAAAACATTGAGAACCAGGAATCTCGGCTCAAAAAGGTCCGGGCCCTCAAGGGTCAGGTGGAGCAGAAGCGCCTCAGCAATGGCAAACTAGGTAATGGTGAATTTATGAAGCCTGACTTAAATGTTGTATGACTGAAACCACACATTTAATGCAGTAAGCTACAAAGTAGTTTGTTGACTTCTTTTCTTCACGATATTCTTCTCACTTCCCTGCCTCCATCATCTTCATACACCTTCTATCTACATGTTGTTCCCTCTTTTGATCTTCCACTCCTCCTCATCCCTCTCCAGTGGAAGAGATAGAGCAGATGAACAACCTGTTCCAGCAAAAGCAGAGAGAACTAGTGATGGCTGCAACCAAGGTGGAGGAGCTTAACCGGCAGCTGGAATTGCTCAAAAATGGCAAAATGGACAACTTCAATGACAACCAGAGCTCTGTGGCTGAATTAGACCGCCTTTACAAGGAGCTACAGGTGTGCATAAAAATATATTCGCTTAATGAAATTTAACACCAGAAGAAAATTGAGCTCCAAAGACAATATGTGTTTTAAATGAGCAAAAATGTTGAACCTTCCCTTCTCTTCATCCTCATTTGGTGTCCTTTTTGGTGTTCAGCTGAGGAATAAGCTGAATCAGGAGCAAAACTCTAAGTTGCAGCAGCAAAGAGAGAGCCTGAACAAGCGCAACCTAGAGGTGGCTTCCATGGACAAACGAATCAGTGAGCTTCGAGATCGGCTGTGGAAGAAAAAGGCAGCGCTGCAGCAGAAAGAAAACTTACCTGTAAGTTTTATAGCATTACTAAAGCATCAAACATTCTCATAACAGGATACAAACCTCTCATGCACTTATTTTTACATATATTGGAAGGTGGCAAAACTTGTTATTGTTACTTTCTTACAGTAAGTCAGGCCACCATTATTCATATCTAAAAATAAGTGATGGAAATGGTTTTGATCAGCGCTCCCCCTAGTGGCGCTATAATAAAGGCTGTTTGTATCTCTCTCTGCCTTTGGAAGCCTCAGATGCCCTGGCATTCAGAGCTCTCCCATGCCAACGTAAGGCCCCTTAACCTTTCTATCTTTTGTTTTTGAAATCCTAGTGACACCCTCACTCGAAGGAGTCAACTCCTGTCTTTCATTTTTCTATCCTCTGATCTCTCTGTCTGAGATAGCTGCTGGGGATTGATTATTGTTTGGATCATGTCAAGGAGTTACATCTGAGTTCATGCTCCCACTGCTTCATTCAGCTGTGTTTTCAGTCCCATTTGGCAGAAACAACTCGTGAAGATGAGAGAGAAGTAATGAGCGCAGGCTGACGGGCAGGAATGTCAGGGGTGATGCCATCTTTTCTGGCTGCACTTTTGACGGAAACAGGAAAAGGCAAATGACCTGTTTACTACAGGCAAACAACTATCTTTCTAAAACACATTGGCTTTTCAAGACCCGTTTTTACAATAGAAATACATGTCGGGATTCAACACATATTACACACCAGCAGGTTAAATAATCCAGTCTTTGTACAAGATATTATGTGCAATAAGATGTTGGCTCTGACCTCACTGCCTGGTAGCTCCCTGTTCCTTTGCTCCTCTCTTCCTTTTCCTGGAGTTGTTTTGAGCACAGGTTGCCATGGGATTATAAAAAAAGTGTCAACAGACTCTTTTATGAATCAAACTACAGGAAAGGAAAATGAACATATTCACTGCTTGTAGTTTTGGTTTGTGTGAGGAGAGCGAGGACATAGGGGTGGCCGAAAAGAAAACAATCATTTATATTGGATGATGGATGATTTTCACCCTCTTAAATAACATGACACTCATTTTACTCTGTCCTCTATGCAGTCATTTCCTTAATCATGTTTTCTGATTAGATTCACTTTCTCTCAGACATAATTAGGGTGTTTCATTGGCCTTGATCATTTACTTTCCTTCTCTCAACAAAATTTCAACGTTTCAACCAATTAACCACAAAGATTGTTACTTCAGTATTTAATGCTTATCCATTTTGCATTTGTGCAATCAAATGTGTTTTTTCTGTGCTGTAGGAAAAATACATTTGCATAGCAAATGCACTGTATAAGATCTAAAATGGCTTATAAGTTGGAACATAAATAATAAATGTTAAAATGGAGATTTAACATATCCCTCTGAAGCTGGAAACCTCTCAGATAAATGGGTAACTAGCATCCTAATTCAACTTTAAAGAAGCCCAACTTCTCATTTGATGTCATGTTGACATGTATAATAAAGTTGGAATCGAACAGGGGCAGGTGTGTGCATGTCTGTATGTGTTTGCTATGTGTGTATGTGTGTGTGTGTGTGTGTGTGTGTGTTAGAGATGGGGGCCTGAATAGGCCCTAGTGAGGAGGTGATTTACCCACACCCTGCTTGGAATCATAATGAGTCGGCCTTTTTCACACCAGCACAAAAACACACTCCATCCAAGCTGCTCTCTCCTCCAGCGAAACAGCAAGTGTCTGGCTGACATCACCCGGCAAACACGTATAACCATACTGACTCAAGAGAGGTAGTGTGAGAGCCGCGAGCTGAGAGTCCTCATGCTCTGTCTTAGTCACATAGTCCAGGAAACACTAAGAAAAGTCTAAAATTGGATTTGAAAAAGGGGGATTATTTGGTATGTTGAACTGCTGTTGCATGTTTGTGCTTTTGTTTTTTTCAAGAATGGCTATCCTGGTAAAGAGAGGGCTTCAAAAGACACTCATCTTCAGGTAACTAAACTAGTATTGGAGCTGAACATGTGTTTCTTATCTTTCTGATGTGATCTCGTGAGTGTGGCTCGGCAGTTTCGTTATTTGTTTGGGTTTTTTTTGTTTTGTTTTTGCCTCATACACTTGACGGACAAAGTTTGCCATGTTCATCTTGTTTTAAAGGGACAGTTTATTGTAAGGCCATTAGCTATAGGAGACATTTTTGTCCTTGGGTTAAGCTACATTTTGAAAGATGGTTTAAGTACTGTCTGTTGGTTGAGTTTTGAAAGCACAAAGGCATTTCATTTCACAGTTACTGTCTTCAAAATTCACGTTTCAAATTAAGCTACAAGATTTAAGAGGTTGTAGTGTCTATGTGGATTTTTCATCACCAGTTCAAGTCCAACAGCCCACCTCTATCTACTCTAGCTACTTTGAAATTAAATCACTGCAAATTAAAACTGGATTACATTCCATGAAACTTGTTTTATGAATTTTTAAAATGTGACAGTTTGTCAGCATTTGCTTGAATCAATGTAGTTATTCAGTCGTAATTAAACTGAGCAATTGCTGAGAAACCTGAATACAGTGTCAGTGGTTTAAGGATAGTGCTGGTCTGATCAACAGTTTGATGAACTGATAGATGATGATAGATGTTTATTGCATTTATAGACATCCATGGTTCTCAGAGAATGTATCTTCATTACTTTGATCCCCTGACCCTGTCATCAAACCCCCATCAGCCTAAATTTCCACTTTTCCCCGACGTCATAACAGTACTGTCAAGACAGCTCTGCCAGAACCACCCACATGTTAGAAAACCAATGGAAACTGCCCTATGAGCACTTCCAACAGACAACAGGGCCTGCTTTGGCGCCACCCTCAGGCCAAAGCTTACATTTCTGCCTGTGTACTACAAATACAATACATACTACAAATATATTAAAATAGGGTTTTTTTCATTTGTATTTGACATTACTGCCTTAAGAGACCTGCTTTAGTGCTACAGTATAAAGCTATTTCAGAACATTTTTTGTATTATTACAAAAAATTGAATAGCTGTCTAATGAACCACAAGATATTTTAAACTACTTTCAGTAACATTTTGCTGCTCCTCTTTTTCTTTTCTCCTTCCCTTTCTTTCTACAGCTGCCTTCTGATGGCCAAGCCGGACAGCAGTCAGGTCCGTCCCGTGTGGCGGCAGTCGGCCCATACATCCAGTCATCCACCATGCCCCGGGGCCCAGTGAGGCACGACCTGCTCGTAAAACCTGCCTACCCAGACGGCACCGCCACCCTTCCAGCCCAAGACCCACATAGCAAGGCCGGCATAGGTGAGCGACCAGAAACAATGCACCGTCTGCAGCCTTTCACCTCCTAATTCAAGCTGTTTCCTTTCTGACCATGACTCAGATCTCTGTTGTGGTCGAGCTGGCAGCGGGCCTTCACTCTGTCCCTGCTGTCATTTAGGATATAATTTAGTCAGCTAAATTTGGAGATTGCTGAGCCTGCAAGAGCTCACTCAGCAGCAGAATCTTCAAAAATGAGGATTAAAAGTTAAGAATATGAACGTAAAATGGAACCATTATTTAAGATTCACAACTTCCTCTTTAGTTTATGTCATCATGGAGTCAGGTGTGTTTTTTGTTTTAAATTAAAATGTGACAAGACTGTCCTGCCTCTAGCAGGAGCAGAGGAGTCTGGGATACCTGCTGGTTGCGATGTCACTCTGAGCTCAGAAGGTAGCTAGTCAACCTCCTGGATGGTGTGTTGTGGCCTATCATTGCTGAACCTGAACATCACAGTCTCTTTTCCACTCTCCTGACATTTGCTGAAAAACTTTCCATTAGCTTTGCAGTGAGTGAATCTGTGTTTTTTATTTCCACAGTGTGCGTCTCTTCTTTGTGCTGTTCTTGTCATCTTGCACAACACTAGTCTTTTGAGTATGTAGTATGGAGTTATTCATACATGGGCAAATTGTTTTAAATTAACACTTATTGTATTCTCTTCCACTTAGCTTTCAGAATTCAGCAGCTGCATGATTTATATTTATACTTAGCATCTTATGCCATGTAATCTAAAAAATCTAAAAGCGAGAGGAGCATATTTCTGCCAGTCCTGACTTTTTATGGGAACTTTTGTTGCAGAATTCTGTTTGAAACACAGAAAAGACAGTCAGACATTTAGTTTTGAACACACACAGCTTGCCTGATGTAAATATGTTTGACAGAATAATTTCTTACTTCAAAATAATGTAAGCCGTTGTTTCACCAGGACCCTCTCCCCACAGACTGCAGTAGCATGTGTGCTTTGTAACGCAGGGGAACGACCAGAGTAACGTATCGTATTTAAGGATGTTTTTAGTGTCATCCTCTATGCAGTTATACCTTCTCACACACTTTAGATTCACTCTCTTAGCCCTAAATCAGTCCCCCAATGGATAGCAGGCCAGCAGTGCGCTTCATGTTATTAAAAATGAATGATCCGACACCAAAGTTAGTCATTACAAGACAACAGCAGAAGGGACACCCCCCCCCCACTCCGTCTCTCACGTCCTTATCAGCTAATGTTTTCCTATTTAAAGCATTTTCACATACAGGAAGTAAAAGTAGCAGGCTTTTTCCAGTCTGTCACGATGTTGCATGCAATTATTTCTGCATGCTGACTTGATTTGCAGTAAGGGAAGAGGAGAGATAGAGATGGGCGGGGATGCAGAGGAATCTGCTCTTAGTATACACCCGTTCACAGTTTCTCTTTAGCAGGGATGTTCTGCATATTATCAGGCAGGCTCCTGGGTGTTGTGCTGGTGTCTTGTGTGGCCCCTCAGGGGGGCCCCCGCCTGGGCCCAGCCAACAGCATGTCTAGAGCAAACGGAGATCTGGAGCTCTAAGGCTACTTTGTTTTTGTTTTTTTTGTCTTTTGAATGCATCTTCCTCAGAAGCCATGTTCTTGCTTAAGCCTCTGAAAGAGCTGCGGGCTAAGAGAAAAGGTACACACTTGTGTTTGCGTGCGTGTGCGCTTTTCACGAGCTTTGTTGCGATGTTATGGTTTTTTTTTCAATGCGAATGATTCTCTGAAAAAGATGAAAAGACAAGATTTTTTCATCATTTCTCAGCTGGATCTTTGGTCCTGTTTGCTTGTTTTGCTGCTGTTTGTCAAAGCGTGTTTGTTGAGCTTTCTCCTCAGTTATTTTTTTGCTGCTCTAAATGGGTCAGTTGGAACAAACACATAACCTTCAGTTGAACTGACATTCTGTTTGGGTTCCCTGACCACCCCAGTCAGGTCTAGTTCATAAAAATTGTGCATTTATGGGTGTATCTGTACAATAGTTCAGGAGAAGGAGCATTTCACTAGAGTCTTCAGGCACTGCAAAGGAAATAATCATGTTGTACCATTCCTGATGAGATGCTAATCTTGCTAGTTGCAAGAGACCCATTCTTTTGTGGCTCATCTAACTGTGGATGTCTGTGGACATGCATGGCCACTGGCTGAGTCTTAGTCACTCAACCAAAAAACAAATGATGAGTAAAGAGAGAGGCCAAATGCAACGATATCCACTGTTCTTTCAAAAACCCATGATTGGTTGCTCTGTGTGATTTAATCACACATAACACACAGCTCTGTGAACTTTGTGTTTATCTGGATAAAAAGTAACTAAAGCTAGTTTTCACTATGAATTGGTGCATTATTGTATTGTATTGTAGTACATGTTAACATTTTTGCCCTCCCTTCCACTATTTTCTTTCCTCTCTCCTTCTTTTCCTGTGCGTCCCTCAGGCCTCCAGCCATCCAAGCTGGCAGACTGGGACTCTTCAAGTCCAGACTCCAATATCAATGGTCATGGTCCAGCTTCAACACTGCCACGAATGAACTCTCACTCCAACTCTAACACAGACCAAGGTAAGAGACACAAGCACATGGACACACAGCCCTTCTACAGAAACTGCCCTGCAGTCCCTTTCTATAACTGTGAGAACGACAAATGTTAATAAGCTTCCAAAGGAGCTATTGTTCTGTCTGTATGAATCCTGTTATGTCTGAAAGTGCAACGAAACTGATTACTGCCTCTGCATGTGGTCTGTGGATAGATGACACAGAACTGAAGAGGGACAGGAAGGTACGTCCATTTTCCATGTTTGAGCCAACAGAGGCTCCTGCCACCTCCCTCCGCAAAAACCAGAGCAGCGATGACCTAGTCAGGGATGCTCAGGTAAGAGAGAACAAAGACACACTCCTTACATACTGACAAGAAGACTACAACCTGGCATCTAATTTGCTGTCTCTCCTCTTATCTCTCCAGTCTGCTCCAAAGGCTCTAGTCAAGGTGCCTCCTCCTGTCCCCACCAAACCGAAAGGCCCTGGTGTTGTGCCTTATGGCAAACCAGGACTCAACACAGGCACCTTCCCTAAAACCAAGCCCCACAGCCAGCAGCCCCAAGCTACCCAGGGCCGCAACCCTCTCCCACCATCACAGAGCCAGACACTGCCCCTGCCTTCCAAGCAGGACACTCCACCTGCAGCCACAGTACGGCCCTTCACCCCAGAGCTGCCCTCCTCCAAAGACTCCAGCCTGAGTAAGCCTCAGACCTTAGCAGCCAGCTCGATTTATTCCATGTACACTCAGCAGCCTGGCTCAGGAAAGCCTTTCCAGCCTGGTGTGCAGGGGGCTCTCAACAGATCTCAGAACCGCACCAATGGATTTGTCAGTGGTAAGAGTATCCAGTTGTTACTTTTAAAATTTATTACCTGAACAGTTTTGTGGAGGTGACAATGATACAGTGGTCATTCTCCTCTGGGTTCCTGGATATTTGACTCAGTATTTGTTGTCTGTCCTGTAATGAATACATCCTGTCTCTTAGTACTTCATCTTTACTCTTAATGATTAATCTAACCTAGCATCTGAGAGAATCCTGTCATATATTACGCAGTGCATTTAGATACATTACATGTAGAAATAAGACTCGTTCTGAATTAAACATGGATCCACCACAAGAGTATCTGCACACATACCAGTCTTCAGGTTTACGTATAACTCTCTGAAGTAAGCATCAGATTGAGTGGATTGAATAGTTCTAAACAGAGTTGACATGTGAATGGAGGCAAAGAAACCAGAGGTTTCTTATGTCATTCAAGATATATTCAGTGTAAGATAAATCTGCCCTGCTGCAGCTCTTTAGCATTCTCAACAAGAAAATATTTACACACCACTGACCAGAGGAGCAGCAAGAGAGGCTGAGCCATCTGTTACATCTACCATCTTTATAAACACAGTCACAGGCAACTGTACCTGCTATTTTTTTAGTCTGTTTTTTTAAAAAAAAAAAAAGTAATCCACGCTAGCTTTATAAGAAGAGCGGGGTATCATTTTTTAAATACACACAGAAGGGAAACACTGAAAAACTAATTAAAAGACAACCTCCTCCTCTGACAGTAGACCAATAAATATGCAGCCTTAAGTCAAAATAGGCAGCGTTAAAGTCCAGTATGATGAAGTAATCATTATACACTTATTTAGACTTGTTTGTTTCATGCATAAAACCAATAACATTGTACTGTAGCAGAAGCAGTAGTTGAGACATTAAGGACACACCTGTGTGACCAGTGTACACTAAGAAGAATTACTAGAATTATCAGAGCACTATTTCAAGTCCATCCATAATTGATAGTCTTATCAGGTGAACGTTCTTGACCAATGTTGCCTTGAATGTATATTTAATACAAAAATTCTAGCCACAGGTTTAGAAACTGGTACAAGATGTTTTCTTTACAGACTTACAAAATACAGCCAGTATCTTTGTTAGAACCATTTTCTGCTCGTTACACAACTCTCAGATGCTGGTTCAGGTGTCAGGTTTAAGTACAGTATCTAATGGTTAATTAGCATTTTGGTATTCATTTTGTTACTGTGTGTTTAAGGCCACATTAATGTGACTCTTTCATGTAATTATAATGCTACAATACTTGTTAAACAATGTTTTTGTTGTCAGGTGCAATTGATCGTTATTCTTTTTAATTGGCCAAGGAAGAGGTTTATAAAATCAGTGACAGAGAGCAGTCTCAGTTATTGGGTTATTAATGTGGTAGAGGTGTAATCTCTGTCAATATTGAGATCTTAAAGCTTGTTCCCCATCTTTGTTTGTAGTATATGGTAAACCAGTAATTCCCAGCGGAGGCTCCTTACATCCAGAGAACCCTTATCTGGAACGCCGCTCCCCTGCCCCAGAATCTGAGGTTGACCACAGTGGAGCCAACAACGTGGGTCCCAGCCCATCTGAGGGCCCCCAGCCAGAAACAGAGCGCATCCCACGGCCCCTCAGCCCCACCAAGCTGCTTCCTTTCATTTCCAACCCCTACAGGCATCAGAGCGATGGTGACCTGGAAGCCCTTAGAAAGAAGCTCTACAATGCCCCGAGGCCTCTGAAGAAACGCAGCTCCATCACTGAACCAGAGGGTCCTGCAGGACCCAACATTCAGAAACTCCTCTACCAGAAGACCACACTGGCAGCTATGGAGACCACTGTGACTACACCAACCACTCCTACCTATGCTGGTGAAGCAGAGAAGCCAGTGGAGGGATCTGCAGGGCCACATGTACCAAGCCCTCTGATCAGTGCAGAGAGCCACCCCTCAGAGAAAGGACAGTCTCTGGAGGGAGGACTGACCCCTTCTAACATCCCAGGAGCTAATGTCCCTGCGCCAGCCCCCACTGAACAGACCAAACCACCTTCAGCACCCCCAGAGAACGAGCACATTATCCCCCCACCTCCTCCATCCCACCCAGCCCCCAGGCCAGATGATGCTCTTTTCCCACCGCCACCCCCTGCTGGCTTGGAGGACATAATGCCCAATCTTCCCCCTCCACCTCCAGAGGGCTTCCTGGAAGAATTCCCACCCTACCCACCACCCCCATACCCCAGTGGAGCAGAGCAGGACAGCTTGGGAGAGGACACCTTTAACATGAAGGCACCTGAGGTCACTGGCCAGGTTACTCTGCCACCGGTACGAATCACCACCGCCAGCAGCTGAATCACTAATTATTAAGTGGTTCTCTGTTGTCTTGTTTGTGTCTTGTAATGGCTGTAAAGATTGCTTATGTTGAATGATAGAAAAGGTTACTACAGTCCACAACATAGATTTTTTTTCTTATTTGCTTTTGTGCTACATGAGTTTTTAAATCCCTTCACATGTTTGTTTGTTAGTTCCACAGGGGCAGGTCATGAGTTACAGTTAGCACAAATGCTACTTTCTAGTGGCCTGCTGATTAACAGCAGTGACCTGGTCTGATGTTATGTAATTACATAATCCTTGTCAAGTACTTCTATTGTTTCTGGAGAAAATGGGCCTCTTTCTGCTTACACTAAGCGGATACCCACTCCACTTTACTCCGTTTATTTTCTGTGTCGAAAATAAACACCAGTTTATATGTTCTTGTTGTTAAGCTCCCAATGAAACCCTTTCAGTGGGTCTCATGGGGAGGCAGCAGGTTTTACCCCAAATGGGGCAAATCAATGACAAATCAGTGTTGTGACCCATTTCCCCCCACCCATTCTCTCATTTTGTCACGTCCATTTAAGACCCATTTTGTTGCATAATCATGGTTTTAGAGAAATGAATGTGTGTCTTACAGCTTGTGTGGATAAACTGGATTAGTATTGCACTTAGAGCTGGAAAACAAGCTTGCTCTCTGCTCTCAGTCCAGATTGAACACAACACAGAGAGGACGTTTCCACCTCAACAGGACAGAATTCAGGATGAGACTCTATGAGACTCCCCCCCGTGCTTTAATGATTATCTTAAGACAATCTGTGTGACACACAAACATGATTTTGTCTTTAGGGAAAGAGGACCAACTTGCGAAAGCCTGGCTCTGAACGCATCGATCACAGCATGAGAGTGAAGTTCAACCCACTGGCTCTGCTGCTGGACTCATCTCTGGAGGGGGAGTTTGACCTGGTCCAGAGAATCATCTATGAAGTAAGACATTTTCTCCACAAGAGATATTTGCAAAAAATGATCCCTGTTTACGAAGCTACCATTGAGTCATAGAAGTTAATCTTAAATGTATCTCAATGTAGTCATATTTGTAATTTCTGTTATCATAGGTGGAGGATCCCAGTCAGCCTAATGATGAGGGAATCACTGCTCTACACAATGCTGTCTGTGCCGGACACACAGAAATTGTCAAATTTCTGGTTCAGTTTGGAGTCAATGTCAATGCTGCCGACAGTGACGGCTGGTGAGTTCATTGCTGGCATGGTTTATCTAGTAGTCTGTCATCTCTGCTTCAGATATGTCCCAACTGTTTAGTTATTAGTCTATAATTCTTTTTAAACCCAATTCTGAAATTGAATCTAGCGGTTAGTTGGTAAACAGCAAAAACCTGACTGTTGTATATGGGTTTCAACTTTCTTCAAGTCTTAATTGAATAGTTGTTAGTATTTCGCTTCACACTGCTCATCCTTCTCTCCCTTTTCCTCTGTTCTTGCCTCATCTTCCTTTTTCTTTCTCACCCACACTTTAACATAGGACGCCTCTTCACTGTGCTGCATCCTGCAACAATGTGCAAGTCTGCAAGTTCCTGGTAGAGTCCGGCGCAGCTGTGTTTGCTATGACTTACAGCGACATGCAAACGGCTGCTGATAAATGTGAAGAGATGGAGGAGGGCTATACCCAGTGCTCTCAGTTCCTCTATGGTCAGTGAAAGCCATATACTAGTTAATAATGAAAGTCAATACACTTGAAAAATGTCGGTGCTGATTATTTTTCTCACTTTAAATCTGTCCACCCTCAGGTGTACAAGAGAAGATGGGCATCATGAATAGGGGAGTGGTCTATGGTCTGTGGGACTATAATGGTGAAAACCCAGATGAGCTGTCGTTCCGTGAGGGTGACTGCATGACCATCATCCGCAGAGAAGACGAGGACGAGATTGAATGGTGGTGGGCGCGCATGGGCGACGCCGAGGGTTACATTCCCCGTAACCTACTTGGGGTGAGTAAACTAAAACTAATAAAGGTGATACGTGTTTAGGTAGAAACAGCTGGGTTTAAATGTGTGTTGCTGACTGATGTCTTCTCTTACAGCTCTACCCCAGAATAAAGCCAAGACAGAGAACTTTGGCTTAAAACACAAAGATCCCTTCACATTCCAGTCTGCCAGAACTCTCCAAAAAATACACTCACACACACAGGCTTTAATAGGCTGGGAGCAATAAGGACACTGTTGAAATGAAGAAACATGGACAGACCAAACAATATGAAGGATCAACTCTGAACTTTTTCTGGCACTTTTTCCTGTATCTGCAGCAGAGGGAGTCTCCCTCGCTTATTTTTACAGCCCACACTGTGTACTGTACTTAAAACACTCTTGGCATTGTTTTTCTTTTATTCCACTGTTTCTGTTGTCTTTTGTAATTAGTGTTTGAAACTATTTCTAAAGTGACGGAAACTCAAATGTCGGGATGTAAATGGAACAAGCAGTATTTTTATTGCTACAAATAGATTTTTACACTTTTGAATAGTCTTAAAACTTGTTTTCTCAGCTGTTGGTTATTTTCTAACACACTTGGAGCTCTACATTGCATGAGGTGAATGAGTGGATGATGATGATTATTAAGATTTATGATGCTTTTGAAAGGCTCTATTACCATGACAATCTTTGAGGGCTTGTTTCTCATCGTCTGCACTGATTGACTGCGCCTCTATATAACTGCACTAGAGGTGTAAAGTTTCATTTGTGACCATCACTGTTCAGGATAAACAAACAGAAAATGAAATGATTGGTGGAAAACCAGTGCTGAATCTTTTTGATTGATCTATTGCTGTTCATTCTGTGGTCAATGATACCCGGAAAGCCAGTCTGGTCTTGTGCATTGGCATGTGGTTGAGATGCCATAGATACTGTGCATTCATATATTTCTGTCACGAAAACTAGCGAAAAGTTCCTGGAGCAATCATATTGTTATGAAAATGGACTCTCAAACATAAAAGCTTAAGAGGCCCTTCTACAAAGGAGATGCCATGCGGTATGAATTTTAATATTTAATTACAACCATTCCATTAAAATACAGTAATGTAAGAAGGAAAAGAAAGAAAATAAAGTAGAACTTTGTGGGAATCAGTAAGCGATGACACTACTGTATCACCAGTAAGAAAAGTAATAAAGACAGACAGTCAGAAAATCAAAATAAACATAAGATATAGATGTAGATCATGAGTTCCCACCTCAGCTCGTCTCATATCTCCATCAATGCAGATGTATTTATTTTTGTTACTTTTTTCGTTAGCTTTTTGTCAGATCTATAACCACAAATATACTGTAGTATTTCAAACATTTACAATAAAATACTTTTTACTCAGTTTATGTAGTCTTCTTGTTACTGACCACCAATGCAGACTTGAATCTAATTTTCTTATCATTTTGATAAAGGTGAGTATACATCAGTCTATGCGTGTTGGTCCACATGCGTAGTGTTTTCATACCCAGTGTTTGTTGCCCTCTGTTGGACAGAACGTGACAGCATCATCTCCCGTATAACTAAGTCAGTGGTGGAAATACATAAATTTTGTAGTATAAAAGATTTAGCATTAAACTGGATTCAGAGATGAAAAACAATACCTGACCATCTTTTTTGGTACCATGGTTCTGCAAAATATACTGAGCTTCCTATTTGTGCAATGACATTAATTGGCGTCAGATACTAATAACATATATTTTGGCCAATCTTTGCAAGATGATAGTTTATTGGATTAGATCCCTGTCACGGATGCATGCATTGTAAAAACACTTTGCCTCTGAACATCTCAAGAGCAGCAAAATAACAAGCAGCGAAGAGACTTGAGCTCAGTGTAGAATGTGAACCTACGTTATTTAAAGCATTTCAACAAGTATTTGAGTTGCATCTGTGTTGATAAATACGTCAGCAGTGTTCACGGTTGTGGATGCATGATGTTTAGCTAAAAGCAAACAGCTGTTCACATTGTTGCTTTTTATGAAAACATTTATTGACATCAGAGAGGTGTGTTGACTTTTTTAATGAATCTTTATGGGATCTCAGATTATGAATCTTAAGCTTATCCAACGTCCACATTTATATTTTCTATGTTCTATATTTCAATACTGCTCTGGTGATTTAATCACCAAATTTAGCTGCATGCTTCTCTGCTCCGAAGAAGAAATAACCATTCAAGGTACAGCTGCATCTTGAAACATTAAAAGAAAAATGCACAAGGTGAGCAAGTGCCCTTATGTTTGCAGCTGTGTTATAGTTTGGTTCATCAATATTGTATTTTTTTTAATTTCATATTTAGTATAAGGTGGTATATTCTTCATTTTCATATCAGATGACATACTAAGCACTAAGTGAAATGCTGCCCTATGTTTCATCTTTCCATATATTATTGTGTTTTTATTGTGTAAGTGTTTTTAATTGCAAATTTGTTTCATCTTGCTTTAATTCTGCCTCTGCTGAAGCCAGTACAAACTAACATTATTAACAGTGAAGACTGTTTTCTGTCCTTGATGAAAAGAGAGGCAAGACATTAAAGACATCAAAGCATGTTCCCATTTTACTTCACTACCCCAAGACTAAATGACAGAATATTGCTGAATAATAATCCATTTTTGTTCACCTTGTTCAAATTGAGAACAAATAGCATTTCCCAACAGGTTGTAGCAAGAAATTTAACATTTTTAAAATCTAAACAGTATCATCATGAACTCCAAGGTGAAAAGTATATCTCAGAAGGAAATAACAGTGACAATAATTGGTGTGCCAAGTACTCATTGTACTATTGATGATAATTTGGGGTGCACCATCTTCTGCAGAGAAAACAAATTACAAGGCTGGTGACTGTGATGAGAACACACCAAACACTCTCTGGGTCAGGTAATGAGTACTCCATACTATGGAGTTTAATGGAGTCCATAGAGTAAACTGCAAAATTAGTGAGACAAGCAGCTCTGTGAGATTGTAGACTAATACACACAGCACAACTTTGATTTTAATGTTAACTTTAGCAAGTGAACATACACATTGTAGACACACCTTTGTCCCCCAGTGGTGGAATGAGTTACCTAACTCTATTCGATCCGCATAGTCCCTCACAACATTCAAGAACCTGCTTAAGACCCAATTGTTGAATACCTACTCTTTTAATAAGTGCTTTAATTTAATGCACTTGACATCAACACTACCTGTCAACACCTTGGTCCTACTGGAATCAAAACATTTCTTGTCCACCTGTCCACATTACTTTTCCTACTAGATCTTTGCTTGTGTTGTACCTATTCTATATCTACTGTTACAGGATGGCAATAGAAGTGAACCATTCAGTCCACTCATTATCCCTGGCGCGCACATTTAATGGAACAACTAACATATCTACAACATACTATATGTCCACATATGAGCTTAATTGCACCACCACTTCCTCAGGTAGTCCAGTTGCCATAGTAACACATGGCAGTAACACTCCTCCCTCTGTAAGCTCCAGTGAAGTTCCCCGTTGTGTCCCTTAGTGAGTTTTATGGGGTTAATACAGCTGAGTGTTTAAGACACAACCCCTACGCTGCACAAATCCCCTGCTGAATTGCAAGAAGGAGTTGAGATAAAAGGCTGAATTCAACATTAACGCTGCCCACTGAACATGACTAACTGCATTCATAATTGATACATACATTCATAATGGATTAAAAGTTTGGTATAAATGAGAGAAGAAAGTCGTATGTGGAATGACAGATAGCTGCTGTTTTTTGCCTTCATAATCAGAGCTCTCACTGATCTCTGCAGCAAACAAGCATGAGCCCTATGTGTCTCTGTGAGCAGTGTGAAGATCTGCAGGGTATATGTACACAGATGAAGATCTGATCTATGTTGTTACCCTTGCCTTGTGCAATATAATGACTTAAGTTCCATGTATACCCCCTTGAGGCATGTTATTTCATTGGATTTGTGCAACTCTGAGGATAGGAACAGGGAAGAGTGATGGAGGCAGCTTTCCTTCCAGCCACCTTCATTTAGAGTTGAGCTCCTGTGTACACAGCATCCAGTTCTATTGAGATATGAGATATGCTGCACCATGAATCTCACCCAAATGAGAAATGCAAAATTTAATATTTTAACCTGAGGGTCTGGAGGAGAGGAACAGGGAGGTGAGGAAAGAGATTAGGAGCAGCAGGTTGAATTATGTTTGCATGCCTGAATGTGAGTAATGTGAGTTCCCCACCAGTGACCTAAAAGTGTTTTAATAAAGAATGAAATGAAAGCAGAAGCTACAACAGCATGTTTAGTTTATGTTTCAAACATCCAGGGTATTCTGCAAACTGCAGTAAGCATATACCTATGCTGTCAATCAATATTGACCTTTAACCCTGCAGCAATTAAAGTTGTTGACTTATCATTACCTTTGAGGTTGATATGAGGAACTTGTTGGCAAACAGTTGCTTATTAACAGTGAAGGTTAAGTCCAGACAGCTACCCAGTGAAGTGGGACTCACCATAAAGCAACCCATTATCACATTGTCAAGGTGTTTATACTTTGTGAACTGTTTGATTTTAGTTGCTTATAACCTGTACTGGTATGGTAAGTATGGGTTGGAAAAATATAATTTATTCTTTACAAACTTAAGGACCCTGAAATAATTTTTTTGAATTACACTCATGAACAACTTTCCATCTTCTTGCTAGTGCTTAGGGGTAGACAAAAAGATGCTTTAGTTTAGTTTTGATTTAATGTTCAAAAGAAAAAGTTTAAGCATCAACAATCAGTAATTTCTCCTGAGAGAAGAGATCCACAATGCATTGTATCATCTTTCAGTGTTTTGGTTTTAAGATTGCAGCTGTTTTGGTTGACTCTCAATACTCTCAACTTTCCAAACTGTTTCCAAGGAAATATAGCTAACATGCCGCCAGAATAAGAGTTGCATACCGCCGGCCAGTTTTCTATCTCAGCATTGCTTGAAAAACTAGTTGATGAACATTGTAGAGTATTTCATAGTCAAAGAACCAAATAACCAATCCCCTCAGAAGGTTGTAAATGTTTACTAATTTTGCCATATCAATTGTTGTTGTGTTCTGTGCTGTGTAACAAGTAGCAAAAAAGCTATTGCAGCTTCATAAATCTGTTGACACTATTTAAAGTTTTCAAAGGCTTTAATGCCTGAGTTATTGATTGGATTTACAGAGCAGCATCAAACACCAATGAAAATCTGCATAATGTTTATGTGATTTAATCTTTTTCTTTTTTTCTGGGTGGAGATTATTGGTTTAATCAATAAGAGAGGTTATATAAATAGATACAGTTATACTATAAGAAATTTATGGGATGTAAAACCCCAAATTTAGATTATGAAATTATACTGTATTTGACTCTCTGCAGTACCCACTCTGTCCGCTGGGCGTCAGTGTGACGCCACCCTGCAGCAGTGAATGGGACAGGTTGCATCGTGTACCTTTTACCACTTTGCCTCGTTACAGAAACTGTCCACGCGCCACAGAAGCTCTTGATGCACCCCTGAAATAAAGTACGACAACGAATTGGTAGCCGTCTTTTCGCCATTTAACAATGAGCCAGTCAGATGTATCTGTAGTACCTGTCTCAGAGGTTGGCGGGGAGGAGGGACATAAAAAACAAAGAAGAAGTGAGCGTGGCGGGAGGGCGGGACACCTGTGACGGCAAATGAGTGGAGAGGAGTCTCGAGGCAGTCCCACTGTCAGTACCCTGTGTCAGTCAGTGGGTGTTTGTTTGTTTCAGAGTGTGTGTCGGCGTTTAAAGTCCACTTGGATTATCTCGAGACCGAGGAAACGTACATGTCCGTCTCTTCGAGGAATTTGTTCGTGATTCAGGTAAGAAACACTGAACATTGCACGACCGCTGCTCAGCAGCAAAAATAGCCTCACTTGAGTTTGTCCTGCTATTTTTGTACTGTGCTAGCTTTATTTCTACAATGTCCACACGATCATTGACGAGTAGAATAATGATTTTTGATCTCCTAAAATCCTTTTGTAAATACTTTTACGTTATTCTTTTATATTGTATACCAACCTTTTTAAAATGTAGGATAATTTACATCTCATTATGGGATGTTTGCTTCCTAATATAAGCCCAATTCAGACAGGTGTAATATATCAGCAGTTGTTCCCAGGATTGTCATTACGAATGTGTGTAAAACTGGTTAATTGCTGTATTTAAAAACACTCTGTGACCGATTATGTGTCTTCCCGCCCCATTTTACTGCATTACTGCGTTATAACTCATCTCGGGCTGCATTGGTGGAGTGACTTTTTATCCGTCAGCTATCAACAGGGATGTGGACGACATGGGCAACATGCAAAGTGAAACTGCAGCCCGTGTTTCACTTGGGAAAAACATATGGCAAGATGCCAGTTGAGCTGCTCAGATCAGAGTAAAATAGCTGTAAACATGTGATGATGCTGAGGAGCATCTGTCTGTGGTAATCCGTCATCTCCTGTGCATGCTGATGGTCTTTACAACTGTGATCTAATCATTAAGCCTATAGAGAAACCCAGCCGACCTGCCTATCTACCTGTATAGTGTTGGAATATTAATGGAATAGTGATATGGGAAGCGCAAGGAAACGCTTGTTAGATGCAAAGATGTGGTCATTTAACACAAAGTATGTAACTGTTGACGATGGCCTTGATGTTCTCTTCCTATTGTTTTTTTATTCCACCCAGTTCTTCAAAGGGTAGGTTAACTGCTTTTTGACTCGAAGCTCATTCAGATGTTGGTCTTGTCCATTTCTAATGACCATGCTTTTATAATGACTTTCCCAGTGGTTTTAGTTAGGACTAAGTCAATACCTGCAGCAGCGTCCTATAGGGATTTATCTTGGTCCAAAGAGCACAACAATAATCAGTCTTTATGAAAACTGGAAGTTCACCAGAAAGCCTGTTTTAGCAATAAAGACCATTTTATTCATGTACGTTTGTAATCTGTCTATTCTTTACCCAAAATTGCAGTTTTATGTCACTGATGGACATGTTTGCTTTTTCTGTGTCTATTAGGTGCCTGTTCTGGAATAGGAATTCTTGACCTTTGGGTGATATACTGTAAATTAGACCATTTTGAATTATTTTAAGCCTCACGTTTTCTTAAATAAGATATGCTTCAGATTTTGAGGGTCTTAACTTCTTCGTAGACCATCACAGACCATAGACTGAACCATTGCCACATTTGGACTAAGCCCAGAAAAAACCCTGCTGCAGAGTGCTGTGAGGTGGTGTTATGCACAATTACAAACGAGGGCAAACAACATATAAATAAGACACTGGCCACATACAGTTTTGTCTCTTTTGTCTAATTGTCAGAACCATTCCAGTGTGAAAGGCTGGTTTAAAGATCCCAGTGTTAGGTTCACAAAATGACTGTACAAATTATAAAGCTACAAAACAAACAGAGTTCAGTTCAGCTGGATTCTTTTTGTCCAACTGTGAAACAAGAGTGTTTAAAAGCAGTCTGTCTCTCAGTTGAAGGACAGCTCAATGGCTTTGACTGTAATCTTTTCTCCCATTTGTCACACACACACACACACACACACACACACACACACATCAAACTCCAAAACAGAGTTTAGAGTCCTTTGGGACAATTGTTGTCTGTTGATGGAGCTGTCACTGCAGCGCTCCACTCTCCTCCATTCAGGCAGGTTTATAGATACTTTATAATTGCCAGATAAAATCCATTTCCGTGAATGAATGCCATGGGACTGGGGGTTGGCAGTGAGATCAGGAGGAAGACAGATTAGAAAGGTTAGGTCGTGAGTGGTAGAGTCACTGTGATTTCCTCTGAGTCAGCCTCATTTCCTTTTTCAGCATGTCTCGTTCTACATTTTCTCAAAGTTTTGACTGGTGTGCTCAGTGGCCAATTAACAATTGAAAGCTTCTGCATTCAGGGGGTCCAGGGTACTCAGAGCAAGTCAGAAGTAATGGATTTTAGATGAGAGAGAATCGGGAATGTCACAATTACTGGCACTTTACTGTGCGCTACTGGACTTTCTGACAGTATTTTACCTCCTTGCATGCTGCTCCCTCTCTCCCCTCTTCCATATTTTATTTCTCTCTCCGTCATTTTTCTGTGAACCATTTCAATCTGAATAGACTCCCCTTCCTCTTGGGATTATGGGACCATATCAGGACCACTGTGGCTGACTGACAGACTGACTGATCGAGAGGATTTAGACCCTGACAACCCATTTGAGTGATTTGGTGTGCATGAGTCAGATAAATGCCTTATAAAGAGCCCCTCAGTGCACCTCCTCTGTCACCTTTTAAGAGGAGCTTAGACAAGGCTGGGAGGGCAATTGACACACCTTTACAGTGTTTGACAGACCTCAGGGGAGGCTGCACATCCTAAGTGAGAATGTAGGAACTGAAATAATTGGTGTCCCCAAAATATATTTGCCATACTGGGAAAAAGACAGAGCTGTTTAAATCTATAAAAAGTGGTGAAAAAGTAGTATTTCCCAAGCGGCCACATCTCTGGAACTCATAAAAACAGCCTTGTTTTCACTTTGTTTTGGAAGGTTATTTCTCCACTCCTGGAAAGTTTTGCGTTGTATTTTAAAAGCATTTAGACTGATTTCCACTCATTGGTTTAATTTCACACCTGTGCAATAGAGACGTCTTTTTGCAGACACCTGAAATCCATCACTGTGAGGATTTAGTTGACTTCTCCTTTCCTTTCCATCAAAGTCATGAATTGAATTTTCACGTGCAAAATTTTAGTGCCAGCTGCCAAAAAGTAATATTTTTAATACAAGTAACTAGCAATGGTGATGGTTTTCCTTTTACCACTAGCCTCTGATTTATTTTACAATGAATTGATACTTGTTTAGTCTCTCAAATTTAATAAAATAGTGAAAGATACCCATCAGAAGCTGACAGAGCTTAAAGTGACATATTCAGGTTGCCTGTTTTGTTCAACCAAGTCCACAAAGTCCACAAACCAAAGATATTTTAGTTAACAATGATGTAAAACAATGCCAAACAGCAAACCCTCACATTTAAGTGGCTGGAACAAGCAGGTATTGGTAAGTTTTCCTTGACTAATCTTTTAAGCATTTCACCACTAAACGGGCAGCTGGCTCACGCAGATTTGTTCACCAGTGTTTCATTGCAATTTCAAATTGCTCATTTTATTAATAAAGAGAAATAAATCAGTGTGATGTATTACCTGTCATACCTAAAGTAAGATGCAGGAAATCAACTGATATCGGTGACTGTGGGAAGATAATTAATGTCACATTTCATTCAGCAATAATGTGAGTCCATCTGAATTGTTAAGGGGCTAAAACATGCAAAACCGGCTCTATGGTACTTTTTAAAATACAAACGCCATTCAAGGAACCATAGTTTTTGAATGCATTTTTAGTTTTTGAATGTAATCTGTTAAATCTGGCATTATTACATGTTTAGGACTATAGTCATGTAATTTTCATTGTACTAGCAGCGCATGGAAGTCTTGTACAGCTATCATATCCATCCTGTGGGTGGAGTAGTGGGTAGTAAAAGGTCATAATATGTATACAGTATTATCTCACTGTTTCTGCTTACTGTTAAAAGAACAGTGAGTGCAGCATCTCTCTTACCCACACCTGCATGCTGCTGTGTTTGTCCGCCACATTATGCAACACTCAAGCTAGCTGTTGTCATGGTGTCATCCCCGCGGGATTGCTGGGACTTTCTGGAAGAGTGCAGTCACACTTGTGCTAACGGCTTCACTTGTCTGCTCTTTTTTGTTGTTGTTGCATTCATGCATTTGTGTGTTTGTGAGTTTGTCAAGTAGAATACCTGGATCTGGACCTTCTGCTTTTCAGGGTGGTAGAGGGAGGCCTTGTGAAAGGAAAGAGCTAAAAGAGTGTGACTGTTTACATTTGGTACTGGGAAGGCATTAAAGACAGAGTTGGAGTGTTTAGAGAGAAAGTGTGTGTGTGCGTGTGTGTGTATGTGTGTGTGTGTGTGTGTGTCTAAAGAGAAACAAAAAGAGAGAGAAAGAGACGTCACCATTTCTCCAAATAAAACTGGATAAGGTCAGTGACGCTCCACACTCAGTGTGTTCTCAATGTTAGTGTATAAGCTGGTGCATGTGATAGTGACACACACATATACACACCATCTCCTCCCTCTCGTCCTCTCACCATCTCTCCCTTCACTCCTCCAAAAGAGGAGTCTTGTTCTGCTGGAACAACATTGGCATTCACATCACAACACACACACTCACCTCTTAGAGATGATCATATTTCACTATCTTCTCTCTCATGGATTTGGCTTTCCTCAGCTATGTCTGCTGTTCAAACTGGTTTCACACCATATTGGTCTGGATTGCTCCACACCGCTGTTTAACCCCCAAGTGTTTGCCCGTGATATCAGCACGTAGCTTCTTTTGACTGTCACTGTTTGGTTAATGATATTTTTCGGTCATGTGCTCAGACTGGGCAGCTGCTTCTCACGCACCAAAGACTGCAACACGGAGAGCCGGCCTGGTCTCAGAGCGCCATTGATCTCCAAAAGCCTCCAGTATTTTATTGAGTCAATACACTTTGTGTCTCTTTCATATCTCTGTCGTCATCCTTATAAAATCCTCAACGTTCACTTATTTAATGTGTTTGAATTTTTCAGCTCAGCTTGAACCCATTCTTCAACTTCTCCTCTGAGTTTTTTAGGTGACCTCTGTGGTCACAGTACCCACATACGCATTTTATTTTATTTTATGCATTGTGCTGACACAACAATTAACACTGTTGCTTTTGTATGTGTCTTATTTGTTCAGGTTTCTTCGACAGCACAGAGGAGGCTGCCAGGTTGCCTGCCACGGTTTGCCTGAGTACGTGGGTGTGTGTGTTCAGGGTGTAAGTGAGTGGCAAGGTGAATATGTTTGTGTGATTGCCTCGGCACGTGTGTGCACCCTGGTTGGAGAGTGTGTGTCCCACGAGACGCTCTGCGGAGATGCAGGGAGCTCAATCCTCTGCGGCACTGCTTCTGCTGCTGAGCTGCTGTGTGTGTGCGGCAGCCGGCTACCCGTTCAGAACGCCGCTGGACCTGGATGTGACTCCACGCATCACAGTGTTGATCGGCGGTAAGCTCTGACACACACACACACACACAGAGGGTGACCAACAACAGACCAACAGTTGTGTTGTAACAAGTTTCTTGAAATGGATAATATCTAAATCTGGAAAAACTATTTGTTCAGTCTTTTCTGTAGTATTGCTGTTGCTGCTTTCTTTCTCCTGAACTTGTTTTCTGTTTTCTTTGTAGTTCTTCTCTCTTCTCTCCTGATACAGATCTTCTCTGTATCTTTACTCACACACTGCCTCTGGTAACTCTTACACCTGCCTCCGCTGTAAACCATCAATTTTTCTTTTATTTTTATCAAACTGTGATTATTATTCATTTACCTCATGTGAGTGATGGCATGTAGCCTGAGGGGCTACAGAGACACAGACGCAGATGAGTGAAGTGCTTACACTCGGATCCCTGCGGAGCATCCAGGGAGACTGACACCACTGTAGGCAGTTGAGAAGCTCTGTAACCATGACAACTGTTGTAGTATGGCGCAAGTCTTCTGTATATGGTATTTTTCTTTTGTGCGTGTGTGGGCAAGTTTGCGTGTGTGTGTCTCCTTAATGCTGTTATCTGATGCTGGACTTTATTTGTTGATACACAGACGTGTGAAAGAAATTTTCTCACGTCTCCACGTTGACTTGTGGCCAAATTTGCTTTTTTTGTAGGACAGCGCCCCCCCTCCTGCTTCTCTTTTTCTAAACAGTTGTCTTTCTCACAATTTATCACCTACTTACACTCATTATCCGTCTTTTCTCCCTGTTACTCCTCCTGCCATGAACCTCTGTTCATACCTTTATCTCAGTTTCTGTAAATCATCGGTTTGTGCTGCCAGCCAGCCCACAGGTCCTCCTACACGACTCATCTCCTTGTCTGCTGCCCCGTCACTCTCTCATTCCCTCCTCCTCCTCCTCCTTCTCTGCCATCCATCTCTCTATAATTGAATTTCATTTTTGTCTATTTTATTCAATTTTTTCTTCATTAATTTGGACATTTCATGGTTGCAGTGCTCTCTTGTAACTCCTTTACCTTGCTATTACCCCTCGTCTTTGTTTCTTTTGCTTCCCTTCTCTTGATGAGATGACTTCGATATTCAAACTTACCACTAATCCCTTTAATCTCTGTGTTTCTTAGCAACCTTAAGGCAAAGCCTCCAAACCGTGTGTGGGGTAGTTAAATCACACATGCACGCACTTGAGTGCAGTGAAACACACACACACACACACACACACACACACACACACACACACACACACCTGTGTTCTTTTCTCATTGCAGCATCACTTTTTTCTCACAAAGGTGGTGAAAATATTTGTGGGAGGGAAGTCGTTAAGGGTTATTAATTTGACGAATTCCAGCGCTCCGTTTTTAGGAGCTGGGCGATGAAAATCTGGAAGAAAAGACCGAGAAAGAGCATGTTGTTAAAAAGAATGAGAACCAGTGTTACATCCAAATACTTCTTCATTAGACATACTGATTTCAAGCTGTCAACAGTTTGACATCAGTTACAGTCGGTGGATTTAACTTTGTTTATTTATACTGCCTGTCAGGCCCGTTTGCATGTCAGAATACTCTGAACCGTAAACAGCTTGGCTGTGAATTTGTATGTAAGGCCGTTACGTCCCAGTCCAACGCCTAGAGGTTCAGCAAGTGTGTGTGCCTACGTGTGTGTGAGTCCCTGAACACTGTGTACTGTGCTGATCAGCTGAGGTCCCTGAGTGTTTGCTCAGTAAATAATATCATCTGGGCTTCTTTCGCTGCCTCGCTCACTCCTTTTGTTTCCCCATAGAATGAATCAAAAGTGCCTTCTCTTGCATGATCCTGTAAGCCGAGGGTAAAATGTGCTGTCATATAAATATAATGTCAAATGATAAATCTCCCCCTGCTGCGTCACAGTCTCATCCACATTGTTTTAAGTTACCTGGCTCCAGCTGTCAGGCATTGTATGTCCTAATGCTCCGATTACACTCGGAGGAAACTTAGGAATTGTCTCTGTTATAGTGCATTGTGTTCAGTCACAATGAGACACTCATATCACGTAGGAAAAGTTATTGTTCTGAAAATCCCATACAGGTAATACTCTTCTTCCTCCTGCGGAGAATGAGGGTGGAAAAGTAGACACCTGATCACCCAGGAGCACTCAGGGATGGGAACTGGCTGCTGCAGCTGCTGCTGAAGTGAGCAGAGTGGATTGTGTTTTGCAGCAGCTGATAGGAATCTTAACGACAGCTTTCTTGATAACCATGCTGTCTTCAGGGGGAAGTGGATTGGCTGAGGATGCTGCAAGAAGTCTGACACTTTTCTGTTTTGCAGTGTAGTGCTACTGTACTCCTGAATGGGCATGAAAGGTGGCTTGAATGCTGTCAGAACAGCTGCTGCTCAACATTAGTCGCCAACATGTATTTTAATTAGACATTAAATCACATGTCTGGTGTATATTTTCCACAAGGGACAACACAGTTTGCTCACGTCACAATTGTCTTGTGGAGATGTTGTCGTGGTTATAACATGCCAAAAGGTTTTGTGTCTGTGACGTGTGTTTGCGTGTGTGCATGCACGTGCGTGTGTTGACAGTGGTGTCATGTTTACCCAAGCTAAGTGGAGTTCTGATAGATCGCATGTGTAGAGCTTACATAGCTCTCCAGTGTCTCAGGACTGCAGCTAGTGATTTCATGGCATGACTTGTAACTCTGCGTGAGCATATGTGTGTCTCTTTGCTGAGTGTTTGTGTGAGTGGCCCTCATTAGTATCTTGTCCTGTCAAACAGATATATCCCAATATAGCCTGGAAAACTGGACAGTGGACATATACACAAAGCAAAGAAACCTCAAACCAAGAAAAATCCACTTTAAGCAGAAGTGAATCTCTGAAATATGTGTTGGGCCTCTTTTCATTATCTTCATCCTTCTCAGCAGAGCCCCGTAGGATGAGCATAATCCCTTGGCTGTTATTGTCCGTAGTGGAGTTGCAATTTAATTTGCTATATGTAACTATATATTATACAGAGACAAGGAGAAGTAGGGCTTTATGTATGGCAGCGCTCTATTGGTCAGTGTTAAAGTATCCAGACTGATATCTTTGACTTTGATGATCCTGTATTTTCCTCTGGTTCCACCAAGAGGTTGATATTTATTGATTTTAGTTTTGAGTAAAATGTCTCCACAAACTTTGGATGTTGTGTGTTGTTTTTCTTGTTATGTATTTATCCTTTCGTTGTGTCTGGCTCTATTTGTTTTTCTTTACTCTGGTCTCTCTTGCAAAACAGATATTGATCTCAATGAGACCACCTTATTAATATTGTGTGATCACCTCAGGGTGAATTTTACCAACTTTGGTGATGTCTGATGATAGCTTTTATCCAAAATGTTGCCATGCTATTGTTAGCATTTAGCTCAAAGTGGGCCAGTGGTGTGGCTGCACACCTTTCTTCACTCTGACTATTTATAGACCAGTCAGTTAATCAAACAAGATGCCTTGATCTTCAATATCTTGATCAAAAAACTCATAACATTTGATATGATAGCAGCAGCACATTTATTAGGAATAACCAAAATTGTCTGTGATTCATTCTCTGTCAACTAATCAATAATTGACTAATCATGTCACATAAAGAGATCCTCTGTGCCGCTGCAGCACAATGGAGTTTAATAGAAAAAATTTCTATTGGTCTAAAAAAAGAATCAGATTTTTAAGCGAGTCTCTCAGAATCAAAGAGCAAGGCCCTCTTACCTCTTTGCACTGACGTTCTGCAATCATACAGCGAGAAATCCATCACAGAAGATGAAGAGATTTCTATTTCTCCCTTTGTTCTCATACTGTCAGGTTTGATTGAAAAAGCGCTCGCTCTCAGGCTTTTAACATGCCCCACCCTGATAGCAATAACTTTATGCACATTTGTGGGTTTTCTAAAGGCATTCTGGGAGATGTGTTAGTGCACATTGCGAAAATCCATTGCCATTGTTCTTTGTTAAAATTACCACATAAATATCCAGATGACAATATAATCTAATCTATAATCTGTATGTGTGTGGATGTACACAATACAGTAATCAGTCCAGTTGTACAGCAGACAGTCAATGAGTCAATTCCTGAAGCATTTGAGAAAATATAAATGTGAATAGAGGACGCCTTTTTTCCTGAAAAGTGATATTTGTTAACCCACAGTTGTTCCCATAGAGACAGAGCTGTAATCGATAGAAGCATAATGTGTGTAGCCACACAAATGAATCAGGCTTTTTCTGACAAATTACTACAAAAAAGAAGCTTGAACAGTTGTCGTCATCGTTTTTTATTCACACTGATTTTGAAAGTGTCATTTCTAAAATTTCACCAATCCTCCATTAATAATCCGCTTATACTGGACATCATATTTCCAGCTCTGCTACCAAAGGGCATGTACTCTGTGTGAGATTTTGTTTATTTGCTTTTTCAGAGCAATTGCAGAGGGTTTGCTAAATAGGTGTAACAGAGGCAGCCAGGTTACAAAAGGTCATCTTGATTAACAACCGGTCCTTCTCTCCCCCCTTCTCCTTCCCCAGGTCTTCAGGGCTGCAGGCGTTTCCAGTCCTCTGCAGTAAACTACAGCACCATGTTGCTGGAGGCTGACAGGGAGCGTCTCTACGTTGGGGCCCGGGGGGCCGTATTCGCTCTCAATGCCTCTGACATCTCAGCCAGCTCTGCTCTCACTGTGAGTTGTGTTTGTCTTGGTGCTGCTGCGTGTTGTGCGCCTCAGCTGCCATATCTTTAACTCTGCCACGGCTTCATTTGCATTCAAGTATGCAGGAACTTTTTGAGGCAACAGTATTTCATTTTGAGGCAAATGTATTTATTCCCCTGTCACCCCTTGTGTGTTTGTGTGTGCGTAGTCACAGTAGCTCACAGTTACACCACAGGAGCATCTTGCTGCATAAACGTACATATTAAATGAGAAAAAGCAAAAGTACTGTATCTTCTCACTGTAATTCTAAATAGATACAGCATTGATCTCCATCATCTACATATTGAAGCATGTTGACACAAAAATAGTTTCTAATTAATGCAGTAATTAACATACTATCTACTTCAACTCAGTGTTTACTGCTTTGCTTTTGAGGTTAAACCTTACAACTCTGCCAAGTGCAAAATCAACCCAAGTTCTGCGGTATGTTTGGAAAAACTGGGGTGTTTTGTATTTAGCACAAAACGTTTGTGATCCTTTACCATTTTTTATTATCAACGTTCAAGCGATAGTTTTCTTTCATGTCAAACCCAATTTTAGATTAAATGTTACTACACTCTTTGGTTATTCGTTTATTTTTAACAATTTATTAATTTAATTTAATTACTTTTCTATATAGAATTGATCAGCTGTATCAGCTGTTCATGCTGATTGCGTCAATATGCATGTGTGCATGCGCAAATGTAAAGTAATTATATAATTGGCAGTATATTGAAGGAGAAACACATTTGCTTTGTACAGGTAAAGCCAGAGCAAATTATGTAGATGACCCTAAAGATGAGTTCAAATACGCCGCTGTTCAACAACACCATAAATTCAGATGCTGTGATTGTAATGTTCCTAATATATGAATTATAAAAGCAAAAAGAGATATTACTCTCTGTCTATCCACTGTCAGGAATGTGGTAATTTGCTAAAATTCATGCAAGTTAGTGATATGAAACCATCCATCTTTCTCTCTGTCTTACTGTATATTATGTGGTGCGTATTAGATTGAGTGGGAAGCCTCCCCCGAGCAAAAACGTCAGTGTCTGCTCAAGGGAAAAGACAATAAGGTAGGCATTTAGTTCTCCCTCAGTCTTTTCTTTTCATCTTTTTTGTCTTTGGTTCCCTCCTATGTATTGATATTCGTTCCCTCAGCCTAATAACTTTTTTCCGGCTTTCTCTTCCTTTTCCAGACGGAGTGTTTTAATCACATCCGCTTCCTCCAGAGGTTCAACTCAACTCATCTCTACATGTGTGGGACTCATGCCTTCAGACCCCTCTGTGCATACATAGTATGTCAATAATGCAAAACACATTGCAGCCCTTCCAGTGCTGTTAAATACATTTGGCATTTAATTTCTTACTCCTGCAGTGCAAGGGCAATCTTTTTGCAGTTTTACCAGATAAGTTGGATCTAAGATATACTATAGCAGTGAAATCTGCTATTAGTGCTTGATTTCTTTCACACTTTGCATCATGTTCACCAGTTTTTTTTATCATTCCTTATGTGTGCTTTCAAGATGAAACTAAATGTTTTGGTCTTTACCCTTTACATTTTGTAATGTATAGGATGAGGAGAAGTTTGTGATGTCATCTCAGCCTGAAGAGGGCAGAGAAACGTGTCCCTACGGCCCGACAACAGGCTACACTGCCCTCATCGTCGGTAAGCCCCTCAAAAGTCGTCAGTCACTTTCAGAGTTTTTGTAAAAAACTGAAACTGAGTAATTGGTTCTCTTCCAGACCAGCAGATGTATACAGCTTCCCAGTATGAGTTTAGGAGCTTTCCAGATATCCGTCGCAACTCTCCGTCTCCCACACTGAAGACAGAAGATGCCCCCACCCGCTGGCTGAATGGTGAGTTACTGTCCTGGAATTATAAAAGACCATTGTTTACGTGGCAGGATGGTCCAAGTGGTCTAAACTCAAGCAGCTAACATCTTATCTGCTGAAGTAACACCTTAGACACTGATTCTTTACCAAGGCCAGAAGATCAATAATGCATTACCTTACTTTCCTCACGTCAGTGACTGATTGCTCCACTAATTCTTAAAGCATTTCAGCTTAGTTTTACATGCACCAGAAATACTGTGTATTTAATCTTTCATTCAAAACCAGAGCAAAATATCTCAATAACTTCTGCACAGATTGTCATTACATCTCATACAGACTTTGATTATTCCCAGATAATGTATGTTGATAATGTCGATGATCTCCCAACTTTGCCTCCAGTGCCACCACAAGGTTTTCAGACTCCCTGATTAAATACAGATTATAAAATGTTGGTTATCTTCGCTTCTTTCCATATAGCACCATTAGCTGCCCAAAAGTTTCACTTGTCCAACCCTTTAGTGTCTGAGCTGCAAAACTAATGATATTCCCATCAGCTTCAGCTGCACCTGGGATCAGATTTAATTAGCAAATATTGGCATGTTAACATGCAAAAGTTACACAGTGAACATAGGAACCTTTATAACTAGATAAACATCAGTATATTGGCATTGTGAGCATGTTAACATGCAAGTGCCACTTTGACTGTGCAGCCTCACAGGGCTGCTACCATGGCTCTAAACTCTCCCTAGAAACCTGGTTTTGGCAGATAACGGACTTATGCAAACATCTTCTTTGACTTTTTTTCTACAAATGTGAAAACTGTGGTAGTATTGGGATTTCCATTTCTTTCCTCCCATCTTACAAGTAGCCAGCTGCTCAGTGAAAGACAGTAATCTGCATTCATCTTAAGTTTTTATTGTTTTGTGTTTTAGTAAGACATCTCTGATACTGTAGACAGGGACAATCATACATGTAACTGTTTCATTCTGGGTAACTACTATAGGCAGTTACAGGGTACCAAAATTCTCATGTCAGCTGCTAAATAAGACTCAGTGGATGGAAACACTGTCAGTATTTAAGTACTTTACATTGGAAAAGATTTCTTCAATTCACTTGTCAGGTAGAAGAAAAAAAGCACAGAATGATTCAGTGCATCTTTCTCTCCCCTGTACAGAGGCTGACTTTGTGGGTTCTGCTCTTGTGAGGGAGAGTTTGGGCAGCAGCACCGGCGATGATGATAAGATCTACTTCTTCTTCACTGAGAAGAGCCAGGAGCAGACGACAACTTACAGCCACAGCCGGGTGGCGCGAGTGGCTCGGGTTTGCAAAGTAAGTGCGACTTGAAATAAGATGCAGAATATGATTTACACCTGGGAGTGAAGCCTTGCATCAGACTAGCCTGAGTGAAGTCTTGGTTGATGATAAGAGAGGGTGCTATAATAGATTAGGGGCTGGATGGGGAATGCAATTGTAACAAGGTCCCCAGTGTGATTAGAGGAGCAGACTGTGTAGCTGATGAATGTGTTGCAGAGTCAGTGGGGCTCAGAGTGAGAGGGATGGATGGCTGCAGGGGAGAGACAGACTGTTTAGCATCCTCTGCTGCCTAAAATGTGAATGATTTACTTTTCCTGCTGTCCAGGAAGGGGTTAAGAATAGCAAGTCAATTGTACAGTTTAATAACCTCATTCTCTCCTGTGACACCTTAAAATAAAGCCAGCTTACAAGTTGTCTATTTGAAAGCTTGGCAGTATATTTGTTTTTTTCATCTTAATAGAAATGCCTTGCAGCGGCATGTGTGACTTTCGCAATTTGCCACCGGCTGAATACATTTAAAAGTTAAAATCAAAGGGCGAGTTGACGCCAGTTGCTGGAGTTCTTAAGGAATCAAGGCTTTGAGTCAAACTTTTCCATTGGGAACCTGTCAAGACCTTTTCAACCTTTATGTGTGCTGAAGTCTGCTGAAGGACAAAAACAAACTCATACACAGACCTGTACAGTGAACGTATCGTAATTGCTTTCCCTTGCCATCTGTTGGACTCTTTAGGAGGTTCATTTCCCCTTGCATGCCACCTTGAGCTGAGTGTTCAGTCTGTTTTGTCATTTATCCAAACCTTACCTCATATGACCCTCTCCACTCCCTCCTCCTCCTTTGTTTTTGTATCTCCTCCATCTTGCTGCCCTCAGGGGGACCGGGGAGGCCGTTTAACTCTCCAGAAACGGTGGACGTCCTTCCTCAAGGCCAGGCTGACATGTTCTCTGCCCGAGTATGATTTCCACTTCAACATGCTGCGCAGTGTGTTCGTCATGCCCGGCCTCGCGCCACAGGACACACTCTTCTATGGCATCTTTGGTCTGGAGTGGTGAGTCTGTTGTCAAAATCTGGCTGACAGGGACTTTGAGGATACAAATGCAAATGAGTGAGGCAAAGATGAAAGGCAGCAATCAATACTTTGAGACGAGATGAAAGAGAGGGGTGAGACACAGCGAGAACTTTTTTATCCAAACGATGTGAAAAAAAGAAGTTGGGTGGAGAAGTTTTGCAGTAGTTTGAGGAGAGAATGTTAATAAAAAATGCAGATTTAGATGGGTTTTAAAAGTTGTCATCCTTAAGATTTCAGTTTGTGACACTATGCAGTTAAGGTGGTAACAGGTAGTGCTGTTTATGAGGTGGTGATCAAAGTCTCCCCTGACTGCTCCTAGAAGGTGTAAACGTCACATCTAATGTTTTAATGTGATTAATCAACTGCAAGGATGTTTCTGATGAAAACTAGATGTTTGTTTGGTGGAGCGAAAACAAACAATGATTACCTTGAGCATTTTTGTTCTTGTTGGGTTGCTGCTATACGCTATTGAGCTCCCTCTGCACCTCTGAAACAATTTTGTATTCCTCTCCTCCTTCCCCACTGTACCCAGAGATGTATAACTTCTAATCAGGTGCGTACTGTCTCTGACAGTGCTCATCCCCTCCCCCCTGCCTTGCGCTTTCCTCCCATTTGCCTCTCTCTATCTTTTCAGCTAGGCTTTTACTGCTGTCCCTATGGCAACACTGGGTTTACTGCTGTTATTGTTCGTGGTTTGTGCTCTGGTCTTTTTCTCACTGTGTGTGTTGCTGTCTTTAGGAAAAACGTGAAGGCGTCTGCGGTGTGTCGGTTCTCACTGACTGAGGTCCAAGAGGCCTTTCAAGGACCCTACATGGAGAACCAGGACTCTGGCTCCAAGTGGAAGGAATACACTGGAAAGATACCTGACCCAAGACCTGGAACGGTAAACACACACACACACACACACACACACACACACACACATTAATGCCCTCTCAGTCTCTTAAACTCAAGATGAAGCAGAGGAAAAGATGGAGGGAAAGCGATAGAGAGCCTGAGCTGCAGCCTCATGGATGAAGCTCAAAACACAACCAGCTTATGTCACTGAAACCCATTTCCATGGCGATTAACTCCAGCCCATAGCTTTGGCGACAATGGCTTAGTGCAGCAGCCAGAGCTGTGGCATCGTTAGCAGGAGCAGACATTATCCACTGTAGTGTCACTTCAACACTTTGTAGGACTTAATTTTAACGTCGCTATCAAACGAAAAGGGAGAAATGGTCAGGGGGTTTTAACTTGGGAGCATGAAAGCCTCTTAGAGTAGTTGGCCCAAGTCATTTGAAAAGGACAAAGAGAAGGGAAGTTGTTCTCTTAGTCAGGTGCAGAGAGAGCTGATTCGCCTGCATGTCAGCACTGCTGAACTCACACAAGCTCATTGTTGTGCAAGTGAAAAGTTGCATTTTCCTCAGACACAATTTTCCACAGGCTCGCGTTTTCTTCTTGATCCCTTAATTTTCCCTGCAGACCATCTCGCTAAGCTTCATGACATCCTCTCTGCCTTGCACAATCCATCTCTATTTACAGAGAACTTTATTACAAATGAGCCAGAGATGTCTCTCCGTTCCCCACAGCCAACATCGTGCTATGATACTTGCTATTTATCCCTCCTCTCATCTCTGTCTTTCCTTCTTTTTTTCCACAGTGTATAACTGATGCTCTGAGGACCAGGGGCATAAATGTGTCCACCTCACTGCCTGATGATGTGCTGAACTTTGTTAGGAGGCATCCTCTGATGTCCAAGCAGGTCCAACCTTCAGACAGACGTCCCCTTTTATTCAGGAGGACCACAGACTACACACACATGGCTGCGCACATGATTCAAGGCGTAGATGGACAAACATACCATGTTTTATACATGGGCACAGGTGTGTATAAATTCACGTCTGGTATTAATTGTGCAATCAGTTAAAGGCAAATTTTATGTCTGTATGCTAAATATGAAGCTACAGTACAGCAAGGACACACTAAGCTTAGCATAAAGATTGGAAACAAAGGTAACAAAAGCATCAATGTCAAGAGGGGTTATTGTTACTGTGCTGTGACTTTATTAGGTCTTGATTCTCTGCAAACTGGCTGCATTAATTGCCAGTTGCATATAGTTTAAGACATATGTGTTACCTTGGGTTGAATTATATAGTACTGCTCCATTGTTATCAGCTGGTTGATGTGTTTTTAGAGTCAACTGCCAAAATGCAGCTGCAGAGGCAGTTCTTCCTATTTCCTGAGCTTCTTATTCTGCAAAGTGTTTTATTTCTGACTTGTGTTTCAGTAAATGAAATCCAGTTTTGTTAAAACTCAATACTCACTCACGAGAACATAGCAGGTTGCTGGCATGGCATGGCAGCAGATTCTTATCCAAAAATGTCAGTACTGACAGTAACATGTCAGTAACATGACACTAATCCTCTAAGGCACAAATAAAACACAGAATAATAGCAAATGTGGCAGTTAAGTTTACAGAGAATCAATCCACAAGACAAAAAAATGTGAAAGAAATGTTAGTTATAGAAGCAACCCAGATGTCTGAACCGTCTGATATATGGCCACATTTTGACAATGCTGTTATTATGATAAGAAATAAAAGCCAAATAAGTCAATTACCTACCTTAAGAAACATTTTGTGCAAGGTAATTTACATTGCATATTGATATATATTTAGAAGTGTTTGTGGGAAATGAAACGGTGATATGTTTTATAAACTAGCTTGCAGAATTGTGTGCAAGTATGGTACTTTGGGTGGTATGGTACTAATTCAAATGTTTCTCATTTTTGTATCTCATTCAGATGAAGGCTGGTTGCATAAAGCAGTAGAGGTTGAGGGTCAGCTGCACATTATCGAGGAGCTTCAGATCTTTGAGCAGCAACAGGCTGTTAACAACATACTGGTGTCTACAAAGCAGGTAGTGTGTCTGACCATCACATGCATGCACACATAGAAGGAGTAATCTCTGTAACCTCTTACAGTATTAAAATCTTCCCTCCTGCCCCAGATGAGTGTGTACGTGGGCTCTCCATCAGGCGTGGTGCAGCTTCCCCTTTCCAACTGTCGCAGATACACATCATGCTATGACTGCATCTTTGCAAGGGACCCTCACTGTGCCTGGAACGGAGCCCATTGTGTAGACAGGATGGCACACACAGACAGGTGGGTGCTGTAGTATGTGTATGTATGTGTGCTGGATTTGATCAGGCGATTGAAGTGCTGTTGGTGCCCCTGTATATGTTTGATTTGACAAAAGTCAAGTATCACAGTGCCCTGTCACAGTGCTCCCAGAGCTGTTGGGTAATCGCAGCGTTGGCAGAAACTTGATGCCGGCTGTGATAGTAAACATAACATGCAGCTGTGTACTGAAAGTGTACTGATTAATCTGAACAATTACTCTGTAGAAAGCTGTTATGGAGGCAATAACTGATACGAGATATAAGCATAAAGCAGAATGAGGCATGAAATACAAGTAGAAACCTCTGTAAGTGTACCAACAATGCTGGATACTTTATGTTGCAGCAAGTAAGTGTTTATCCTTTCCACTAATATGATTTCTCTCTCCTCACAGATCTACTTTAATCCAGGACATCCAGCATGGCAACAGGGGATGTGAGAACACACAGGATGGTATGCAGAGATTTCATCTGCTGCTAGCTGCTGCTGCTTTTCATGCAGCGAACGATGAAAGGGAGATTGAAAATAGAGAATGTTAGGAAGGACTCGAAAGATGCATAGTTGTCATCAGATGCCATGACGGCCTCTTTGAAAGTTGATTATGCATACTGCGTTGGCAAAATCCTCTCCTCCCTATTTTAATCACATTTTTGCCATCTCTGGAGAGAAATCTGTTTGATATTCAAGGCAGGCAAATGCCTTCTCTCACTTCACAATTTCAATCTGATAAAATGTAGCAACTTCTCCCCCCACGTCGTTCTATCTCTGCACAGGGTAATATGATGGCAGAAATTAAAAGATACATAATTGGAGTTTATTCCTCAACAACTCTGGACAGCCTTTGATAAATTTAAACAATTAGTCAGAAGCTGTGAGTTTTCCTGTAATGTGAAATAAAACTTGCTGTTTTAACTTGTGTGTTTCAGATGTTGTCGTGCGGAGCCGAGCTGTGCGGGTGGGCGATGATGTGCTGCTGCAGTGTGAGCTCAGCTCAAACCTGGCGACACCTCTCTGGACTCTGGATGACAGTGAGCTGCAAGGCTACGGTCTCAACTCTGGCTTCAGAACTGGCACAGACGGCTTGCTGATCATCGAGGCCCGGCAGGACCAGAGCGGGCTGTATACCTGCTACGCTGTTGAGAACCAGGTCAGGGTCGCTATAGTTACCTACAACGTCACCATTCGCCTGGACCTGCCCCCTCCCCCACCTGTTGAGCCAACTTATGACCATTTCAGTCTCTTCGCCACCCTCCCGGCACCCACGGAGCGTCCCTCCTCTGAGAGGCCTCTGCCACCACCTCTGGCCCCTCTGCTCCCCCACTCAGAGCTGCTCTCTCCCAGGAACATGGAGGCCATGTATCTGTCCCTCATCACCATTCTCGGAGGCCTGTGTGTGGTCCTCACTGTGGTCCTCGTCTACGTGGGTTTCTGCCTGCGAGTGGGCAACAGAGGGAAGTACTCATTACGCGCCGCAGCTGCTGCCTATCCAAATAGCAAGAGGAACAACAGGAACAGAAAGCAGCACAGAAGCTCCTCCCACATGGAGCTTAAAACGATCTCGAGCCACTGCAATGGAAATGGCATTTGTAATGGAGTATCAAAGCAGCATAACGGCGCCTTCCAGGATGGAGGCTTCCTCCAGATTGTCCCTGGTGAGGGTCACCCATCGCCCAATAAGGAGCCTCCTCCCCCAGCACCTCCTCTTCCGCCAACTCCGCAACTTCCCTCTCCGGAGTGTGACTTCCCCAACGGGCTGTCGGCCACACTGCCTAGCGTCCTGAGGAGAATGAACGGTAACAGCTATGTGCTGCTGAGGCAGAGCGACTCTGAAAACACATCGCCACTCTGCTACTCCTTTGCCGAGGAGCTCAACAGGATCTTAGAGAAGAGGAAACACACCCAACTGCTGCCCAGGCCAGACGAGAGCTCTGTGTAGAGAGATGTAGTTCCCCCTGTGGTGGGAGGACTGCTGTGTTCTTACCTGGTGCTGAAGTGCCTGTCATACGACTCATTGTTGAGGACTAAAGCAGTGAGCGAGTCTTATCTACATTCTTCACTTTGGATTTTTATTCCCCATTGAAACATTCCTGCAGTTTGAACCTGCGAGCTTTTTGTCAAACCTTAATTTCCAACTTTCCCAACATATAACTAGTTAGAATGAGAAACGACAGTGAAGGACCAACTGTGTAATCTACCTCACCTCAATACTGCCCAGAAGGACACGTGCAGGCAGTCTGCAGTCTGATCCGAGCGTTGGGGTGAGATCTCAGCCACAGACAGATCTCTGATCCTCAAAGCACAAAGCGGGACACGCAGACTCCAATGAGGAGCAGAGCCCCACGGGAATATAAATACATGTGAAGACTTCTGCTGTGTGGTGGCCATATTTGGCTTGATTTCAACTGGAGGGCAGCTAGCCAAAGTTTGTTTGCACTGAGAAGTGCACAGATGGCCTATGCATTTTTAAAACACGACATTCACACATTATAAATATTGAGGGAGATGGACGTGGGAATTTGGTGTGCAGTGTTTTTCACTTCTTATACCAAGTTCACAATAACTGACACAAAAAGATATGGAGTAACTAAAGACAGCACATAACACCAGCCATTATAAAGAAATGGAGAACTAATCACTATTTAATATTACTATGAACCATAAATTTGACTTAAATAATTGAAGATTTCCTTATTTATTATATTCTTTCATTATTCATCAGTGATGTAATGTACTTAATTTAATCATTAATGAATAACAATATTAATAATTGAGATTTATCTGTGGTGTTAAAATTGATGAAAAATCAATAACCTTTTACTACCACAATTTCTTGGTAATTCCAAAATATACAGGAAAACTTAATCATTAAAATACGTGCAAAATACAAAAATGAGCATCAGTTACTGAACTTTTAGCCTGATTTTGTTAACTGTAGCTGAAGCTCACAAGCCGTCATAAACGGTGAAAAGTTGCCTTGTTATAGTGAAGCGATCAAACATAGATTTACATTACAAGGATCCACATGATGCATGATAAGATGCACAAAAATATATTTTTAATCTGTACATAAACAGAGAAATGTTAAATAGTGATTTTTCAAGTGTTTTAACAATTTGAATAAAATATGACAGTATTATTAATTTTAATGCACTTTAAATGTAAATTTTTAAGCGCCTTGGGAAAGTTAATGGATGCTTTTATGGAATTTCACTCGGCAACCTGTCAAGGAGCAGCAGGCCAGAGGAGTTTGTTGACTGGCCGTTTCTCAGTATGAAGAGCTGCAGCAGTGAAAGCCGCAGCTGTGTCTGCTGGACCTTGTTTTACGCAAGTGGATTAGAAGGAAAACATTGACTGTGTCTCAGCTGAGCCTGAATATACCGCCGAGTGACACCCTGCATGAGACTGTAACACAGAATGACAGACTGTGGGGCACAGCGTTCGCCAAAAGCATCCAAGGTAAATCATTTTTGTATCTCACAAACACATCTTCTGCACAGGCACTTTGCCAAACAAGCACTTAATGGAATAGATCATGGAGTTAGAGTGCACAGTCAGTGCATCAGTGTTTTAAAGACTGGATACACACAGATCGCTAAGAGCACAGTGCACATCTTACAGTTTACTACATTTAAATCCGTTTGCATGCTAACAGCTTGTTGATCTGACTGCTGGGTTGTTTATCATGTAAGGAAAATGTCTGGTTCAGAGATGTCCAATTGAAAACATCTGCTACATTCAGATCCACAGACAAACCATGTCCCCTCAGACAAATTAACAATCTGAGAACATATTTCATTTATGAGAGGAGCAAAGCGCGAAAGACTTCATTTCTAGAAATGAGGGTGACAGTGGACCCTCACGCTTGACGCTCTTGGGCTCTCAGTTGTTTTATTTTGTAGTTTTATCTTTGCAGAAAGGAATGCCGATAATATTTAATTACAACTCTATCTTTAGACGATCATCATTCAATATCATCTTGTTTATTTTCCTTATCAGTGCACTCTTGCTGCATCTCACTGTTGTTCTCCTGTTGGAGGGCAGTGTTAATTAAAGTCTCCCCTTATGACAAGTCTGACCTTACTGCAGGAGGAGGCAGAGATGAGGTTGAGATCTCCCCTGAGATTTACAGTATGGAGCATTCTCAAGCTCCCAATTATTTTCTCATACCCTCAGGCTCACACTGGTCTTTTGTATTTTATGACTGTATGTCAAAAAAAGGAACTCGTCAAGCATATGACGTACATGTAGCCCAGCAACTCACACACCTCCATAGACAATCCTGTGGCGCACTATGACAGCACATTTGATTGAGTCTAACAAGACTGTGATGTCAGGGTGTGAGATACTGTACCTGCTGCTGTGGTATGCCTGAAGAGCTTGGCTTTCCAGGCAGTGGCACTGATCAGAGTCATGAAAGGAGAGGGACGTAACTACACACGTCATGTATTAAAAGCCCTTATTAAAGGCCTTTGGCCTCCTTTCAAAGGAGCACATAATGTTCATGTGCTTAGGACAACATGAACACAAGGCATTTTATATGTTAATTTTTCACTCCACGTTCCTGTGAAAACACTTAAAATCAGTGTTGCTAATATGTGAATACTTTGGTTGAAAGAGCCCCGGCTGCATAAAGCCAGATCTTTTAAAAAGCACTCAAACTGAGGCTACAGTGGAGACACATTGCTGGCTATTGCTGTCTGTATGAATATTTTTATCCCCTCTTTCTCCCTCTCTCTCTTGTTTGCAGGTCTGATGAGCAGAGGTCAGTTTGAATTTCTCTTAATTTCATTCCTGGGGACACCATCTCCCAACCAGCGTCAGTGGCAGGACGACTGCAACGATGTTCTTTTAATGAGCAGTGAAATGAAATACACCATCATTGTGGACAGTGAAGCCAGGAGAGACAGCAAGGCTGGATAAGGGCTACGGCATGAGAGTCTCTGCACCTTCAGCTCTGCTTCCCCGTAACTGGAATGAAAATTGTCTGCAGTTTCTTACTGAGCAACGTTTGTTCTTCACACAGCGGCTCTTTGTGCGCAGGGAGCGTCCTTGCCTCTGTTTGATGCAAACTTGTTATAGACCAAACTCTTCCTATAATGACCTTTTCCTCACACTTGCTGCATGAATTATTTTTTCAGCACTGCTGTTTTGATTTTTTTCCTTAAAGTCAAGGTAACAACAAAGATAACTCATCTTAATATTAATGAAAAGTGCCAAGGTTGAAAGTGCTTTGTGAGCCTATTTTACTGCAAAACTAGAAGGAAACAATTTAAAAAAGAGGTGTATTTATTTTCTAATTTTGTACATTGTGTTTTTGAAGTTATTGTTATTGTTGCTGTCTAAGTGTCACTTGTGAGACACCGCCCTGACAAGTAGGAGGGTCACAAGTTGCCTGTGTTGGACAAAATGTGATAAATAGGAGCACGGTAGCCAAAAGCATGCAGAGGCTGTAACAGCACCAGAGAAATTAATATTTATAACCTACTAATGGGATGAAAATACACTGATTTACCTATTTTCAATATTTATTAGGGATCATTCAGCTTTTCTGTCACTGTAATGTCCACATATTAGTTTTAATTTCTGTTTGCATGTTACATCATGCTTGTGCACACAGGAAAATCAAATTGTTTTCCTAACTTAACACACAGAGTAACAGGGCAGTGGGTCCCTTCACATTTCAGTCACATTGAGTTCAAATAAAACTTTGTATTTCAACCTTTTCCTCTCCTCTTCATTGCTTATGTTTGTTTACAGTTTGCCACTCAGATTTCACAAATGCCAGGTAGATGAAACTGGTATGTTGGATCTCAGAGCAGAGCGAAGGAGGTGTCTGCATTGTTACTGGAGTTCTGAGCTCTTGCAGCACAGCCTGGGGCTGTAAAAACAGCACGGCACAGAGTGGTACGGAAAATGTTGCTAGGAGCTGGATGGGCTGGTTCAAATCCAACTGGACTGTCTAAGGACAGTCTTGTTGACAAAATCCACACATTCAGTACATGTCCTGAGTCCTGTGACGGCACAACGGGAGAAAATGTCACCTCAGCTGATGCGGCTTTTATAAAAGAGCAGCCGCTCTTATTTTAAATCTGAGCCTTTTGATCCAATCTTTCAGAAATGCCACAGCCAACATATAACACAATTTTCCGTCGTTAATATGACCTTTTCTTGTGTTCCTGGGTGAGAGGGCAACACCCAGTTTTCAAACAATAACTCTGCTGTGTTAATATATTACAGGCAGCACGACAAAACCCATAAATAGGACAGGCCTGTCATGCACACACACAATCAAATGCAGCCAAAGGGCGATTTGTAAAAGAGCCAGGTACCTGCGGTGCGTACAGCTTGACTTGTGATTAACAAACCGACATGGTCGGTCTGTTATTTACGTAATGCTGCCTCGGTTTAATCAGGGTCAACATGAAGAGCTTGTTCTGCCTCTTGGCTGGCAGAATGGAATATTTTCATTTCATCCAATTAAATATGTACACATAAAATAAAATACTGCTGCCTCGATAAGAAGTGTGCTGATGCCCTAATTATTTTGATTCGGCCCATGTATATATACACACACACACACACACATAAACCCTGTTTATTATTTGATTTATTGTCATCCCTAATTATTATTTTTTTAGAATCTAAGTACTGTGAATTGACACTTTGTACTAGTCCCAATCATTAGGGAACTATTTAACATGCGATGGTGTAGGTTGATTCCTGTTTCCCAGAAAATGAATCATAACAGTGACTTTTCTCTTTTAGTTCCAACATCAGGTTCACATTTGTGGTTTTAAGTAAAATGTCACAACAACTATTGAATTTCTCGCCCTAGAATATAGTACATCAACTCGTGTGTATCTCAGGAGGAGTTGCTTGGCAGCGCCCTTCCGCTGTCTGCCTATTTAATGTGTCGTGCTGATTGCTTAATATTAGCATGCTAAAACAGTAATCTGACCTTGTGATGATAGCTAAATTATATCTGATTAGCAACAACACTTTAGTGTTGTGAGTCTGTTGGGTTGCATCAGCGTTTAGTTTGAAGCATCACTGTGCTGAAACCGTCCTTAGCTTAACTGGCTGCTGAACACTGTTCAAATATAACAAGAAAAACCAATGCTCCTTGGCCTAAAGTGGGCGAAACTTATAGAAATGATGTTCTGTTTATGGCAAGTTGAAATGGTTGGGAGCCACTGGTCTGCCTAAGAGATTAAACTTTGGGCAAAAACACCCAGAGGCTCATTTGGTTCGATTTCATTAAATACACTCCAACTTTACACTTTTTACTTTCATACATTAAAACATAGTCTTCCAAAATTTATAATTATACGAAAGGTAACAACAATTATTAGAAAACTGTTGGTGGATCAAAATGAGGTGAAATCATTTCAATACTGAACCTTCTTCAGGCCCACTGACTGAATTTATTTATCTGCCTGTGCTATTTTTAAAGCTCTCCTTCTAATAGAAAAAAACGGTCAGGTGACTTAATCTGAGATTAAAACATCTGTTCTATTCCTGAACTTGAGTTACATCTGAGAGGAAACACATCACCAGATCTTTCATTCTTCATCGGGAATCAAGCCTTAGATAAATATCTTCCAAGGAGAGACACATGAAAAGGCTTTCAGTGACAGAAGATGATAAAAAATAGATTTTAGCTTGCAGACATCAATCACATATCAAGGTAACCTTTGGTGAGACGAAGTAGAAAGTGTAGGGAGGTGTAGGAATAATATTGGTTTGGTTGATAGTTCCCACTTCTCTCGTTCTTCCTTTTTGTTCCTGCTGACTCCATTATACCTGCTCTTCTTTGTCTTGTTTATACATTGTTCCAAATTCCCCTTTAGACACTAGCAGCGGTGCCTTTGTGCTTGTTGGGGAAGGTCTGATAAACAAGGACGAAAAGACACACCTTTCAAAGTGTGTGTCCCAAATTATGTTAAATCACAGTCGCACAAGTGGAAAATGTCACATGGAAATAATACGAAAGCAAAGTCAGTGTGACTCATTAAAACTGGGGAAAGGGAACATAGCTTTTACGTGACTGTCCAACAATTACTGTGCGACACTCACTGCTTGGAACTGAGGATACAGTGTGACAATGAAATGAGAAATACTGAGCTTACTTCAAGCTTTGAGGTCTAAAGGTTCATTTTTAACCTTTTCTCTGACTTCCAGCCAACAATTTGCAACTCTCCATTCACAGGCTGAATCCTTGCCTCCCCTGTAGTGTTGGAAATGTCAGCAAACAGAAACAAAAATGTGGTATTAAGAGTTTTGACAGTCCAGATGTATTAAGAGGATCTAAAGCCTCAGTAAAGTACAGTACAGTTAATGCTGCTGGGATGAGTGTGACACAGAAGCTTCTTTAAGTCCTTCACTGTGGTCTCACATCCAAAAGAAAAAGGGTAAACAAGAGAAAACCAAATGTTGTACTCATTCAGTCTGTAAAATTGATGAAAACACTGCTGGTTTTCAGAGAACACTGTTATTTCTGTGTGCAGCCATTGTATAGCCAACAATAATCCACATAAACAGGCTCATCATGTTGTTTCCACTCTGAGATACATTTGTGGATGTCACCACTATGGAAAGCCTGTCAATTGAAGTGACAAAGGGAAGTGTGTCACTCTGCACTTTTCTTCCCCAAAACAAACAGATACTGTTGCTGGTTCATGCAAACAAGCAGCCTCTCTGCCTCCTCCCAGACCGGTTTGACGCCAGAAGAGCCACGCGTCTCTGCTGTCACACAAACACACACACGCCACACACAAACAATCAATCAGCCCTTTATCTGCTTCCTCCAGTCGAACTCGACCAAGCCTACAGTTTTTTTTTTTCTAGACATGACACATGCCTGTCAAACTCTGAAAGGCCGGCATGTGCAGATAAACCTGTGCAGAATTTCAAGTTTAGTGCTGGAAGTCCCCCCACCCACACACATTCACACACACAATAACAATCGGGGTTAATTACAGGACATTACATGATTCCTGAATTAACAAACTGGCGTATAATGCTCAGTGGTTATATTGTAATGTAAGATAGGCAAAATGAACTCTAAGCTTTTGTTGTAGATTCCTAAGAAGCAGACCTTTTTTTCTCAGATTCAGTCGACAAAATCAATACAAAAGGCAGCTTTTTCAAAACAAGCACATTTAAAGATGCCCTGCGGTTTTCTGTGCACGCAGCAGGAGTGGAGGAAGTAACAAGAAAAGAAAATCAGAGTTGTAGCCACCAGCAAGGGCGCAGACACACCCAGGTGACTGTAGTCTAGTGACACGTCACCTCAGCAGGATGATCAGCTTGTCAACCACCCACGCACGCATACACACACCTTGATGTCACGTGTTTTTCTGATATTTCACTTTCACTCCAGATAGGTATTTTGATTGCAGCTTACTGCAGTTTCACTTGAAACTTTGTGAGGAATTAGTGCCGAAACTGGGTCTTCTGTGTGATTTTTGGTCCTCTCCTTTACATTACATGGACAAACACAGACTGCTGCTCAGGTGTTGTGTACCTGTGTAGATGTTTAACTGATCCACACAGACCAGTGGGCTGCATGCTGACACAAATATCCTGGAGAAGCACTGACAAAATGTCTGATCTTTGACCTTTAGACTTTTGAAATATTGACATTGTGTAAACATCCTCCAGCCCTGTGCATGTATCTTGACTGCCTTTGATGTTTGAAACTGGTTTCAAAGAAGAGAGAAAGCACTGCTTATGAACTGGGCCCCAGAGAGCTGTGCAGCATATTATGCTGTATGTTAATCCCCCGTGCTTCATTAATTAGTGTGTTTTTGTCTCTGCAAGTGTGTATATGTACCTCAGCATGTGTGTATTGCCCAGGGCAATGTATTGGCCTCCACTTTGGACTATGATCCCACGCATTGACTTGATTCATTCTCACACCTGTGGCGCCACCTAGTGATACTCTCCTTTCAACCATGTACTTCTGCTATTTGCCACTGGAGGTCATAAACAGCCTGCTTATGACAAATCCTCATATCACTTAATATTCCACAGCTCCCACTATGAACTCTAAATAACTCTATATATACTATTTTCCTTTTAGTTCAGCACATCTAACCACCTGCCTTCACATAGTTAATCATAGTTGCCTGTTTTATAAAATCAAACAGCTGTGGAGATAATCTGAAGGAGACCAAACAATCTGATATGTAAGTCATCTAATTGTGTATCATAGTATGTGTGCAGTGTGAGTATTAACTGGGAGTTTTTCTACTCTAGAGTAAAGCTTTCACCGACTGCCTGGCGGGATGACATCTGGGCTGCGGCAGCAGGATTACCTCCCTCTGTGTGTTTGATGCAGGGTGGATTGTGATACATACGTGGTTCTGCATCAATAAGTGATAAAAGTCTTGGTTTACACCAGAATGGAGAGTAAAAAGTTTGTGTTTTTCTACATGAGATAAGCCTGAGTTTCCTTTCATTGACTGAGTTTCTCTTTGTTCTGTCCTAAAAGGCAAACATGACCCCATCTGGCAAAATAAAATCCAACCTGTGAGCTAGCATAGTGAGGAGGAGGCTGACCTTGACACAGAAAACCTGGCATCAATCCTTCATGTCTACAAGCAAACCTGATGAACGTGTCACCGAACAAAAGTGAGGCTGAACTCCTGCCAGCCCCAGAGGTGCTGTTCCATAGCTGCCCATGACCTTTGACCTTACTGTGCTAAAGGAAAAGAAAATTCTCCAGAAGAAATGCAAACTTTAAACTTTAACTTTAACAACTTTAACAACTTAACAAAAACAAGATTTTTTTTTTTCGAATTTTTTGTTTTGTCTGTGTGTCTATGTGTGTTGTTTCTTCTCTTTTTCAGTTGCCAGGTATTCCTTTAGTCATTATTGACTCAGTATACAGTACAGTCAGAACAGAGTATGGCTGAAAAGTCCTTTACTGAGAAAAGAAGGGAATGAAACAGTGTTGCGAATAAATTCATTTGCAATAAAGTTTAACCTCATTTGCTGCATTGCACAGACACAGGAGAGGAGAAGTTAGATTGGTGGCTGGTTAACTGACCGGAAAGCTCCCTTGTTGAACAGCGAATCCCCTCTATGCATAAATTCAATCTCGCAAGCAGAATATCAAATCTCTCTCAAATTGGTGTGAGCGTAGCACAAATGAATAAGTCTAGATATATATACACACACACACACACACACTGAATCTGTCATGGGGTCCCAGCTCTTGTTTCACTGAGTGTGAAACACAATCAACAGCAGGAAGGAAAGGCAATTTCAGGCTTCAGCGACGAGAACACTTGTCTGTATTTCAGTGTCATTCTTGTTTAGGGTGGATGGAGAAGTGTGTGTGTGTGTGTGTGTGTGTGTGTGTGCTCATGCATGTGTGTATGCATGTATGTGTGTCCCATTTCTGCTGACTTACACTATTTCCCACATCCTTCCATCATTGGGTCCCGTCATTTATTGGAAACACATGTTGCCCGGCTGTCTGTACGTCAATACACTCTCAAATTATTTCACTGGAATAATCTTTGCTGCTGATGCTTACTGCTACTTTTGCATGTCACTGAGTGTGGAGGGCAAACAGGCCAAAGAGTTACAGAGTGTCTCATTCTGACGCATTTGCATTAAATGACAAATATTTAGATTTTTAAATACAGGACAACATTTATGTACCAACCATATGGTTTGTGATAAATTGAGTAAGCACAAATTTATTGAGGAAAAAGTTCCCATAAAAACTAAAATACCTCCTAAAAACATTTCACAAGGCTCCTCAGACAAAGATTAGGCTTGTTGCCTTTTAGTTGCCTTTTCCTTAATTATTAAAGTTTATTAAGTCCTCCAGTGGTGCATCCTTGATTGACAACTTTCTAGACAATAAAATAAATAAAGATATTGTTTCAGTTGAATCATCCACTAATAGTTGAAATAAAAACAGATGAATACTGTATGCTCAAAAGCACATTCACACCTGCAGACTTTTTAGATTCTACAGTTAATGTAACCATAACATTACAATGTGTGACAGCCTGTCAGCCTGGAACCTGTTGTTCCTCTTGCTCTTGGATCATAGGAAGGAAAGAAGCCAAGTCAGTCCAACCAGCGCTGCTTTTCATGGCTGTTTGTCCTGATAACTGTTGGGCCTATCTCTCCACTTTGCTCCACAGGCCACAGCAACAAAACAGAGGAAACTGCTGCACGCCAAAACAGAGATGGCAACCCCCCATCAAGCGATGAGGATGCTGACTCTCTGTAGCTTTAGCCAGTCATTTCACTTGTCTTGTATATAGGAAATGTCACATTGAATTTCACTGTCTGAATTTGACCAAGCCAATCTAAGCAACTTGATATTTGACTTCCATTTTTAGATTGTAACAGAGCTTGTTTGAGTAATTCAGATTCTGAATGTTAGGTACTTTTTTTCTGAAAATGTAAACACTAAAAATATGCAGGAAACACATACCTTTGAAAGCAAAATGTTGTCCTACACATTCTGTAGCATTTCAACTTTCAATCAAAGTTCTCAGCATAACGGACAGATACAACTTCTACTGGTCCACAACATCTAAGAATTCATTTGGCTGGTGAAGAGCATTGAATGTGGTCAAGAGCTGCAGATCAAGCAGGTAAGTGGACCTTGAGTTGACATACTGATGTTACATCACACACAGAACAAAGGCAGTAGGACGCAGATGACACAGAGGTATCAGTTTTAATGCTCTGACTCTGTGTGTGGAAGAGAGAGAGAAAGAAAGAGAGAGCATGTATGAGTGTGTGAGATGATGTATGAATGTGTGTCCTGTGTCAGTGAGTAAAAGGTTAGGACGAGGTGATGATGGATGATAGAGTTACTTATAGGGTCGGGTTTATAGTTAGATTTAATGAGGGTGTGTGTGTATTTAACTGAGTTAGAGGATCCAGCTCCAATCCCGGATTAAAGCTCATCTCTCTGTGTTTATCTCCCAGTGGACCATGTGAAAGGCAACAGAGGGGTTTGACCCAGTTAGGCACACACATGCACATGCACACACACACAGGCACACACACATACAACACAGCAGCAGAGCACCAGCACACACAAAATAACACACAAGCTGCAGCTTAATATAATGAAGAAATCTGGGTGGGTATTACTTTGGTGATTGATTAATAGAAACAACAGTGCCAGGTGTCCAATCAGCAGGGAACAATTAATGACTTTATGTGTGTGTGTGTATCAGAGTGTGAGAGTTTGTGTGAATCCACTTGTTACCTTCACCTCAGGCTCCGTGATGCATCTTCCTGTGAGATCTGCATTGCAGCAGTTACGTCTGTCTCCTTCCTCTACCAACCCCCTCCCCAAATCACCAGCATTACCTGGTCGAATAACCGATGATGCAGTTAGTGAATTGGCTAATGGGAACAAGCATCATACTTTTCCCTAAGATCCATCTATTTTTATGAGGTAGCAAAAAGCTATCAGCTCTAATTACCAGGATCTATGGGGAGGTCTTACATCAGCATGGCTAAACATTTTGAGAGGGTTTGAAGCAGCTAAATGTTCCAAAAAAGCCAAGATCTTCCTCCAAAAGTCAAATTTCTGATATGTTTCTGATTTTTACTGCTGGCCATGTATTTTTCTTCTGAAAGTGAAGGTCAGAAACTCTCCAGGGTTGATATTAATGCAGTTCTGTGCTTTATGGTACCGGTGAGACGTTTTCTTCTCTCTCCTTTCTTCCTGATCATATCTGATGGAAGTTTTAATGGTGATGCAGTTTAGTGTTTGTTATGAGCCCCAGGTCAACCCAGGGGCCCCAGTAACAACATGAGTGTGTTCTTTATACGCTTCCAGGCCCTCTCTTCCTCTGTCTCTGAGCAAAATATGAAGTACTATGAAGATGAAATGATGTAGTTGTCAAGAGAGGCCACTTGGAGCCTTCAAGCCCTGAGCTAAGAGGAGGAACATAGCTGTGGGGTTCAGTAGAGGACATGGGAGGAGCATGTTTGCAGCAAATTCTTCATCTTACACTGGAGAAATTACAGGAAATGTGACCATTTTTTAAAACAAAGAGCAGAGTTCAACTGGCTGAATTCCAACAGCCATAAAAATAATCCCAAATCATTGAATGGCTGTTGTGTAATTGGGGTTAATTGACCTCAAATCATCTCCAGATTTCCTCCTTTTTGAACCGCAAAGAGAAAAATGAAAAATAAACGAGTAGAACTAAAACCTCACTTCATTTCTTTCCAGTCCTTGTTTCTGCATTCAGCCCCTGTACACACTAATCTCTTATGTAATAATGGTCCACACACACATACACACACACACATGCTTTGAATTATTTCTCAGCCACCCCCCAACACATACACACACACTGTAATAACACTCCAATATTTTTATAGCCTTCTGCTATCAAATGGAGCAGCCCTGACTGACCCTGGGCTGTTGAAAAATAACTGCAGCCTTGCTGTCTCCGCTCGCCGTTATCCAAGTCCTTTGGGAGAAGCTCCTGGTTTTTGCTTTCTGATGGTAAAACACGGGCTGTTTAGAGCGCACTGTGGACACGAAAAACACATAATAAAAGAGACTCAGGGAGAGATGCAGTGGGAAGAAGCAGAGGGGGTCGGGAGGAAGAGGATGGATGGGGAGCAGGGTTTAGTGACTCTAAAAACAGATGCTCCCTAGACTGGCCCTGTCTCCCCACATTAGTGCAGTGTACCTGCTTTCCTCTCCTCTTCTGTCATCCCTCCTTCTTCTGGCCTTTTCTCTACCTCTCACATCCCACCTCACTCTAATGTCCCACTAATGCAGATTTTCTTGCTCAAAACCATCTTTAAACTCCCATGCTCTCACCCTGATGAACACTGAAAGGACAGTATCAGTTGATTTTTTTAACCTTGCAGCAAAAATATTTAAAACTTAAAAGTCAACTAACCAGCATTTCTGAGCTTTGAAATGCACGCCACAGTCATCTCCAGTCCAAGGATGAATGTGAACAGCTTCACCTTGTTTTTCTCATGAATAATCCATGTAACTAATAAAGGATTTTTATTACAAAATCTCTAGGAGACAGCTTTAATGTTTAAAAAGTTACACATCTCACTGTATCACATCTTTTAAGGGTGAGGAGAATTTTATCATTGCTGCCTCACCTCAAGGTTGGTCATAATACACTTTCTCAGAGTGGCTGATGGCAAAGTCAGTTCCACACTTTGGTCCAAACTGAAACATCTCAACAACTATCAGGTGGTTTGTCATTCAATTTTGTGCAGACGTTCATGATCTCCAGATGATGAATCCTATTGACTTTGGTGATCCCCTGACTTTCCCTTTTATGTCACCAACAGACAGACGTTTTTGTCTTTCAGTAATTCAGGAAGATATATTTACATCATTCATGGAGAATGGGCTGATGATTTCGGTGATCCTCTTGTGAAACAGACTCATCATCTCAACAACTATTATGAACTTTCATTGCCACAAGAGTTGCTACAAACTTCCCCTCAGACTGATTTTCACTTTGGTGATCACCTGACTTTACACCACATGTTTTCATGAGATGATAATTTAAATCTGCTAAATATGAGCAAATATGTGTGCAAAGCTGATGACATTCCCATACGCCTCAGATGCGTGTTTTTACTGCTAATTAGCAATGGAGTTAGCATGTTGACATTAGCATTTAGCTCAAAGCACTATTGTTCATGAGCAAAGCCACATGGAACTGCTAGTAGCTTGTTTGTTCACATTAAGAGACTCTTTGTTCTTGTTCTTTGTTCTTCAAGAGCGTCAGCAAAGACACAATGGAATACAATAGATGGGGCATAATTATACGGTATGTATACAGTTCATGGATGTGGCAATCATATTTAAATATTTTGACCTCAGACTTTCAAATTAATCCCACTAAACTTTCCATTTAGGATCCAATACTGTTCACCCACAGTCCTGAAAAGCCCTTATATGTGTGTTAGCATTAAATCTTAAGCTAATGATGATGTCATGCTCATCTTCAAGATTTTTTTGTGAAAATAACAAAATTACTTTACAGACACTGATAGAAAAAAGTCAAATAATTGTTTGACTTGTGTAAGGTCAAAGGTCAGTGTCAGGTATAAAACCTGTACTCCATTTCTCCCTAAGGACAGGGGCTTGAGGCTGACGCCTTTATTTGAAAGCCTGACTCCCTACCCTGCCATTACAACACACACGCGCTCTGCATATCCTTTTATTGTGACAAACAAAGAGGTATGACTCATCCTGAGTTCAAGGACCCTGCTACAACAGCATGGCTCCAGTTCACACATAGTGTAGCATAAGCTGGTGGGACACAATAACTGAATAGCTGTGTGTCTTTGTGTGTGTATGTGTGTTCACGCACATCTGTTGAGTGTCTGGAGATAGTCGTGCTGTTTGCATCACGTCAGCCAACCCAAACATTTCCACAGCTGCTGTTTCAAACTAAGACCCCTCATTCTGTTTCTGTATGCATGTGTGACTTAACAAATATTTTGTAAAGCTTTGTTGGAAATATATTTCACGTGCTGTAAATGAGTAGGGAAATACAAACTCCTCTTTGTGCCTTGATCCTCACATTCATGTCTGTGTGACGGTGTGATTTAGGAGTTGTGCTGTCCTGCAGCAATGTCCTTGGCCTGTTTTGATAATAGAAACATGCTGGTAGCCTGACCAATAAGTCACTAGTCATCAACATGTCACTGTCCAACCTTCAACACATGTAATATAATGAACATATATATATATAACACATTTGCAATCACATCAAAACATTACGGTGGAAAATACAAACAGTCAAAGAATAATGTACATACTTTGCAAACAGGCAATTAAATTCTGCATTTCTAATAAGATTTAGGTGAAAAAAGGAGTTAAAGGACTAAAGCCAAATGCATTCCTGATTCAGACATTTTAAAGGTCAGTAAACTCTGAATCTACCAAGGTCGCTGAGGCACAAAATGATATTATTCATGCAGTGCTGATGGCGATGTACAGAAAGTTATTACAAGGGTTGCATGATGTAAAATCACAACTGCTTGGCTGAATATTACATAACTTTGTCCCTTTTTTCTTCTGCGTTCTCATTCATCATTTCTTAAACGTGCAGTAATCTCATCATTAACCTGCAGGGATGGACTGTTTTCCGACAGCACAGATTTACATGACATGACAGCGTGCCGCCTGCAGCCTTAGCCTGACTAAAATAACCATCTGCATTGAGTTCTCCAGGACACGTGCGGCATAATTCACTGCCATTTACTACTGACTACAAACACAGACACACACATACTCATGCATGCTCCAATCTGGGTCAGTACGCTTACTATTAGATCTCTGATTATGCTTATTACCATTTGCTGGTTTCATCTGATAGTATTTTGTATGTGATTTAAAACAAAAACAAAGCCAGTGAATTTGACTGTGTCAGTAGATGTCTCTCACATCTGAGTGTACATGTGTGGTTGTGCGCACTGTTGTGTATTTGAACAGATTAATTCCACTCAGCCCACCTCCTTATGTCTCATAAAGAAATTAAACCTCAAACCTAAAAGCACTCATCCTGCTCTTGCACTCTTGCATGCCCAAATGTGTCTGTGGCAGCTTTCTTTCTAGTTACTTTGACATTTACTCACTGTTTTTTTCCCATATCAATAATGTAGGATTATAATTGCCGCCCTTTGAAGTGGGTGTTTAAATAATCCAGGGAGGATTGCTCTTGGCATCACATTTCCAGCTCAGCGAGAAAAATGATCCACCGCAAGAAAAAAAAGGAAGAAAAAAGAAAATCCTGAATCTAGAGGTTGAGGCTGAGGACCTGTGTTAGCTTCTGGAGGTAGTTAGCTTTAATCTGGTTGGCCTGGAAGTCTCATCAACTGATTAGAGTGTGTTCTCATCACAGGGAGGTGCAGAATGGGATTGATTTTTAATGCATGAGCAGAACATTAAAGAAAAATGTAGAGTTTATTGATCTGTGATGTGTGTGTGTGCTAGTTTGCACCTCTGAGTCTTTTTTTCAAACTGCATTGCTCAGTTGATGTGACAATCCTCAGGTGCTGTTTTTAACTGACAAACAAAATAGTATTGATGTTTTTAGATATTTTTAGATATTTTTCTACTCTATCAGACAACACTGTACTGTAGATGCACTTTGTCAACATTGGGTCACATCATTTGTATTCAGTCAACTGGAAAAATGCACCACCAAACTGCAAAACAGACCTTGAAATGCAATGTAAATGACAAGGCTGTCTTTAAAAATGTATGTATGTATGTATGCATGTGAGACTGGTCTTCCTCTACAAGGAAAGATACTCATTAATTGTCTAAAAAGTTTAAAGTTAAATTTGCCACTTTTCCAAGATTCAATAAATTTAACAGGATACTCACTTGCAGGAAAACTGGAGTTTAACATGAGCAAATCCTTAATTTAGCAAACAAGCTTGGTTTTATCACATCATAAGACTTTTTAACCCAAGACTTAGAGATAAGAGATGACTAAATGGATGTTATTTCAAAAAATAAATCTTCAGACTGAGCTTCAACTCAGTACATCAGGGTGTTTCGATGAAGACGAAGTAGACTGAGAAGATGGGAAACATAAACATACATTCATTCATTTATAGCACATTGCATAACTCTTTTCTGAAAAGCACAGTACTTTCTCATATGATATTGATGAGTAGAAAAGGCCCAAGTTATGTAATGAGCTAATTTTGTCATTCCTAAATCATGTTATGTTTACATTATGGTTGCATATTAATAATATCTTTATGCAGGGGTTTTGGTTGGGTCAGGGTTCAGCCACAGTGCAATGGATGAGCATATGGGACAGTAATTAAAATGTATGAAAGTGCATCAGGACGAGGGTATAAAAGGAAGATCAAAGTGGTGACTTGCGTCTGAATAAATTATCTATGTGGTTATTTTTGTTGCACAGACGTGCTCCTAATGAGCATGTGTAGAATAGTGTTATTAAATAATCATCTTCAGTGACTGATTTGAGTGAGTTTGCGCTGCCACGGCCCTGACTGCAGCAGCAACGGCAAACAATTTCCCTGAATTAGACAGAAACTGAGCTGTTGTATTGTTTTACAAGACCAACCTTGACAGAGAAGAGATGAGAGGCTCTGAACAGACGGCGGTATCAAAACAGAGATGAAGCTCTTTTCTGCCCCAGTTCCTCTGCTTCCCAGCCACACTGATTCTGCTTGTAGACAAAGAATTCAATATTGGATGAGCTCACAGGCTCAGACCAGAGCTTGAATCTGAGCTTTTTCATGCTACACTGAACTCTCCTGATTTGGCCATTATAGAAATATGTAAATAGCCCTCGACAGGCTGGGCAACTCTGGGATTGGAGAGCTCTAATTGAACATGACAGAGATGTCAGAGCACTGGATGAATTTTTAAGGAGCCAAAACAAAGATAATGGCATTATTCAAAGTTCCATGTGGTTGTTCTGTTTGGCAGATTCATCCTGGATACACTTTGAGCTTCATTGTTTATTGAACAGCAAAAATTCATCCATTTGGCAAACGAGGCATAAACAATTCATGAGTCATTAAACACAAAGGTTGGACGAGTAAAGGGTGCTTTATGGAGAAACAAAGGAAAACAACAAAATGCAAGAATACACCTGAGGAACCACAGAAAGCCCTTTGATATTCCAGAATCATGTTGAGACTGAGTGTCGGGCTCTGGTCAGGTATCTGGCGTTGGATGAAGAGCCTTGGGGGAGAGGGCATGTGTGAGTCATATGATCCCGGCTCTAGGCCTTCACACAGACAGACCAAAGCAGATTGGAAACAAAGGCTCGCAGTGTATTATTTCTGCTGAGGCATGAGTGTGAGGAATTCTCCATTAAACAATTTCATCTTGTTTCATGAAGCTGTTACAACAAAAAGTGTAATATGCGAGATGGGTCAGTTGTGTGGCTCCTCAGAGTCCCCCCTCTGGGAGCCCCATGCCTGTTCTCACGGTTTCTGTTCTTCTGTGGAGACATGTGTACTGCACTAACGCACCATGGATATACAATGGAATTCATAAATGCTGTATATCACAGCAAGAAGAAACAAACACAGAAGAAGTCATGAGATCAACATTTGTTACAAATCCTTGCTATGCACTGCATCCAATCAAGATTTGAAACATTTTAATGTCTGCTTTGACAAACAACATATAATTGGTCTCAGTAAGAACCAAAGATATAAGAGTCTACAGCCACGTTAGCGGCTTTGTGGGCATACTTCTGCACAGTGCGGCTTTAAGCTAAATAACAGATACAGGTGTAATGTTGGTCATTTTCACAATCTTAGGCTATGTCTGTCAAGTGAACGTTTTCTATTTAGAAGGGAAAACATCAGCTTAGGCTTACAGAAATGATAATTTAGGAGGTGCAAACCTCTTAACCAGGACGTCTGACCTGATGATGACAATAGAAGAAGGTCAAAGAATCACAGGAATATTTATCGTGGATCTTCTAGGGAATGTTTCGTGGCCATCCATGTGATAGCTGCTGGATACTTCACCTAAATTCACAAATGTCCTCTGGGGAACATCAATGTCTCTGCCAAATTTCATGGCAATCTAGCCAACGGTTGGTAAGACATTTCACAGAAAAATCCAAAATGTCAGCCGCACAGTGACTTTTCCCTGCTTGGCACAAGAAACCTCCTCTCAGTGATTATGAAATAAACAGTCTTGTCTGGTACAAAGCTCACGGCCAGCCAAGGGCAACAGCTTTTTTTTAGAATAGACATGCAAGCATACATACACAGCTGTAAAAGTACACACACACCCGCATGCTTATATACATATTGTGTAAGAAGACAATAATTTAACAGGGCTGCTGCAAAAAAAGCAATGCTCTACCCACAAACATGAAGCCCAGAAAATGTTCAACTTTAATCTTCTGCAGTTCCACCCACCCTGGCCTAATGAAGTAGACTCCAATGGGAGCCCACTGGGGATAAGGAGAGGCTGCAGCACATTTGCACGTTTCATTTCAGCTGGAAATCATATTAGCATTGCGGGCAGCCGATGCCTGAAGTTGAAATGAACCATGGAGACGATTTAAAGGAGAAAGGGGTTGAGAAAAAAAGGGTCGTGGTGGTGAATTGGGAGGGTGGAGGCTCAGTATGGCAGAGAGGGAGGGGATGGAGCTCATATTCAGTGGCAGAAACAACAGGAGATGAAGATTATTGGGTGAGGCGGGATTAGGGTGAAGAAAAAGGAGCAGAGGTGGTTGACAGTCTGAAGGGAGAGATGAGCAGGAGGCAGAACACAGGAGCACAAGATGAGGAGAAAGAGGTGGAGGAGCAGGAGAGGTGGGGGTTACGCACTTGGCATTGGTGCAAGAAATAAATTGTTATGTTGTGCTCAGAGGAGAAGAGGTCAGGTGGAGTTCAGCAGTGACAGGGCTTCTGAATATCCCTCTCCACAGGCAGGAGGGCCGACGCAACATTAAAGACAGAAGGTGATGCTGTGGAGGCTGCGGTGTCAAAATGTAGCTCATAGCTGCAATTTGTTTGAATAAAATAGTAAAAATAAAAAATTCTACACTCATGTTTAGGCTGTTTGCAAATGTATTTAACAGTGTAGATGACTGGTTTCATATATGTGATAAAAATATAATGCTGCACAGCAAATGCATCTGTTTTAACAAGCTCTTTGAGGACACACCCTAAAGTGTTTGTTCCAATGAGAAAAATTTTAATGAACCCATTATTTTCCTTGAAACACTCAGTATTTTTGCTGCTTTTTATGAAGGTTAGTCAACAATAGAGTGATGGCAGGAACTGAGGTGAGAGAAATAAAGACAACAAAGGTCCACAGAAAAAGTCATGGTCAGCACTTGCATCTTCTTTGCTTAACTCTCGATGTAATTTATTCTGGCATATTTACGGATATAGCACTTGCATTGAGAAAGACAAAAAATCCTAAAACAAGTGAAACTTCACCAAACAAAAGTTGTTTATCTAAACTTTCTTTTACCTTTTAAACCTAAAGAAACGTGACCACACCTGCAGGCTGCTCAGGTAACTCTATGTGGACTGATCTTCACAGCAGCTGCTCATTTTGACTGGCAGGGATTTTGGCACCTTGTGGAAATCAATCCATACATTCCTCAAACAAATTAGGTAATTCATGCATTCATTCGGCTCCTCTTTCATGGATGAATCAGGCAGGTGGCAGTCTATTGTAGTAAGAGGAGAAGACCCCATATTGTGTTTCCAACGTGGTTGAGTGGACGGGAGGCGGTGGCTGGAGGGAATCTTTCAGTCTGAGAGTTCAAAGCAGGATAAATCAGGGAACTCACCTGCAACCAGCTGCCTCTCCTGTATTTGGATGTTACACAGATGGAAAAGCAAATTAGCCAGACATATTGTGGGTGATTTACTTTTTATGCCAGCATTATCCCTTTGCTTCAATGAGACAATGCATCCTTTAAATTATACTCTCCAGATTTCCATGTGTTTGGACTGTGTGAGGACGACAAAGGTAAACGCAGGCACAACATGCAAAAAGGAAAACAGTCAAAAAGACTGAAAGTTAGATTTGGACCCAGTACATATTTGTTGTGAGGAGACAGTAACTAACCACTGAGACACCAGTGCTTTACAGTACTGTAGAAGTCTTTTTGAGTTAAAATTTGAACCCTACACTTCCTCGTATGGGTCACGAGCCCAAAGCACTGGGAACCTTTGATCCTAGACATCAGTGGAAAAGTCTTAGAAGTAATAGGGATATTTTGTTGAAAATTTATCCAAAAAAACCCCCCAAAATAATCCAATTGATAAACAGAATATACTTCATCGATCGTCGCAGCCCCCCTTTGAGGACCCCCTTGCCCTTCCTTCTTCGGTCCTAAACCTCACTGTTGTGGATCAGTAGTCGAGCCCCTGCTGGAGGAGAGAGTCAGCCCGCCCCGTAGAGTAGCAGACCGGGCTCTGCCGGTGTCAGTACCAAACACACTGAGCCCGGGCAGCAGCGGCGGACCCACCGAGTTGCTGTGGACTCAGACGGGTCTCGGAGAAGAAGCAGACGCGTAAATACAGACAGAAAGGAAAGGAGATTTATTTCTTTTTCGGTTGGTTGCTGGTTTAAGATTAAAAAGTTGTATCACGGATACATTTACTGCGGGAATTATTGCTGCGCGCGCTGCTTGTAAAGGTGAGTAGATAACGCCGCGTGCAACAGTGATTTAGCAGGAAAGTCTGTGATTATGTGTTGTATTCTTCAACAGGAGGGTTTGGGAAAGTAACTTTTTTGTTTTAAAGCTTTCTTATTCCTTTATGTAAATATAGTTAACAATGAAAGTAACTTATTTCATGTTGTTATTGCTAATTGGTGCAAAACTATCCTTAAAAAAAATTCCTTTAAAGTAATTTGTGTCAAAATGCGGGTGGAAAATACTGAGTTAAGCTGATGGTGCTGCGTTAAAGTGTGCGTGGCTTAATCCGCATGATTAATTGGTTATTGACAGTTTGACTTGCCCGAGCGACTGAAGAACTTTGTGCATAATCAGTAGCTGATCCAATTGAATGCAAAGACTGAGTTTCCAGCCAGTTTCTTTAGTTTCTTTCACTGAATTCAGCTTGTTTCCTTAAGAAATGGTGTGTTTGTATGTATGTGAGTGTGCGTGTGTGTGTATGTGTGTGTGTCATGCTAGTAGACAGAGAGGATATGAGGGTAAGAAACTAGAGAATAAGCATTGCTCTGTTATCTGTATCCAGCTGTTTCAGTGAATGGAGCTCGGCTGCCCCTTGTAACTGGTACACACAAACATCCACACACACACACGCTTGTTCTTGCACACCACTTTTCTCCTTCTTTTGGCAGTTCTTTCTCTCAGTATATGCAGCTGAGAGGGATGAGGCATTGTGATCAAAAGCAAAGGTCACACAAAGAGAGAGAGAGACCTTATCACCATTTGTTTTATGCTCTCAAGGCCTACTTTAATATATGGATTAGTTAGTAGTTGAACTGGAAACGCCCAGGGTCTTATTGGACCATAAATAATCCCACAGGAGCAGATATATAAACACAGAAGGAGCAGCAGCATGCCTGAGATCCACTCCATCTCTCTCTCATCTGTGGTGAACACCCTCCCTGCAGCTGATTGATGGGCTGGACGTAATGTTGTCACAGCTATGAGACTTTAGCTGAATGCAAACATAAAGGCACCAATGCACACATGCTGCAAACGTGGATTCTTAAATGTTCTGCACGCACGCCCCCCCCCTTCTCTCCTGCATGGATGTTAACTTAGTGTTCAGGCATCACGCCACCTCACTGGGAGACCCTATATCATCCTGCCCTGTCACCACAGCAAAGTACAGCACAGGCAGGGGGCAGGCTGGGTGGAGGAGGAGCAAGGGAGGAAGGTAGGATGCAAACAGAGAGAGAGAGAGAGAGAGAGAGAAAGGGAGAGAAGGCAAAGAGGGGAGCTTGATGAGGGTGGTGGGAGGTGGTAGCCGAGTTGTTATGAGATCATGATTGGAGCAGCTGAGGAGGCTGACGGAGGGCAGGTAGGGGGAGGAGGGTGTGATGCTGAGAGATCATTTCTATCACATGGCTTCTTTACAGGAGGATAGGCCCTGAGGGGACGACCAAAGTCATGATCAAATAGTGTGTAGTCTTAAAACACTCCCCTTTCCCCCGACTCGAGTTCTTCTTTTTCCCAGTGTTTTGCTTCTACTGTCGAATAAACCGACCTCCCGTCATCTCAATTCACGTCTACGCAGAGTTGACAAATATGTGTGAGTGGAAACTAGAACACAGCTAGAGGCACAATCACAGCTGATGCACATCTGCCGGCACTTGCACTGAAGACGCTGAAACATTAAAGACACGCTTACTGTTCAAAATGTAGCTTCTGCAGCTTAATTTGCTCATTAGATAATCTCAGCTGAAAATAGCACATAAAAGTGCGCACAGAGGGGCACATCTGTGCACTCAGGAGTGCTCTTACATAACAAATTAAAGGAAAATCCCACATGGAGCAGCATACAGTATATCCAATGTTTAACTGGTATAAATATATATATATATATGTGTATGGAGAGAGTGAGAGAGAGGGCAATCTGATCCACACCTGTGATGCTCAATTAGCAAAGTGCCTCTCCAGCCATCTGGGACTGAAATGATGACTGACTGCCATTTCATTTCACTGCAGCGATGATGACAGCGATGTGGTGGATGTGATTAAAAGCATGCAAGTAGCATGTTGGCATTTTTAATTCATTGTCATTCATCGTGATGTAACATAGACCCCAAACGTGTTGCACAACAGAAACTCTGAGCTTTTATGTCCCAACTCACCATAGGGACCTTAAACTCTCACTCAGAAGAGCTCAACAGATGCGTTTTCTTTCCCTCCACAAAAACCCATTTCATGTGAGGAGTCAGATGTCAGACAAGCAGGTCTGTTTGATGTTATTCTGCAGTTCTGTGTCACTTGTGCATTTTTATTTTATTTTCTAGAAAGAGTTTGTGGGAGTAATGTTGGTTCTGAGATCCAGCTCTGCTTCTGATTCCACTCAGCTGGGACGTGTCTAACAGCGGGTGTGTCATTGAGATTTCCGTCACAGTTTCTCGCTGTCAGCCCATTAAAACAGGACAAGAGAAAGAGCGCAGCAGGGGAGCAACAAGCTGTCAGTCAGACACAACACACGCACACACACACACACACACACACACACACGACTACTCCTGTATTAGAAAACTGTAATTAGTAGGTGCCTGGGTTTGCAGTGACCTTTCTTTTCCTGCCTTTAAAGGCCTGTTCTGGACTGAAAGGGTAAGCAGCAACATCACTAATGGCTTTGCTTGCATGTCCTTACAGCTTTCATGATCAGTGTCATTGAACAAGATATTATATGGCAGATTATTAACACTTACAGTGTTTTGAAGGTGTGTGTTTTTAAGCACCAGCAGACAGATCTGTCAGCTGTGTGCAGTTTACACAATAAGCTGCCAAACTCCAAAAGCTGACAGTAAAATGAGATCTCAAGTGTTAATATAAATGAATTGTACACATGCTTGGTTCATTTGCAGGTTTTTACTGTGGTCAGAAATAAACAACACAGCATTAACATCGTTTACATTCCTCTGGTAGAAAATGCAGACACTATGGAGGACGTGGTGCTTCCTCTTGTATCTGCTATTGGTTATTTCCATAACCATAAAACATCTGCGGCATTTAAAATGCTTTGGGTGTTAAGTGTTTCAGATTTCATCAAGTGAAATCTGTGTCCACATTGGTAAAAGAGAGATAAACTGTTACAATAAACATGTTCCTACAGAGCAGATTTGCAAAGCTGAAACAGTGTGTTTGGTTTTGTGCATGAGCCTTTGAGAGCAGGTTTCATGTTTACACCAGACTCATCTTTCCAGCTTTGAGTCTGTCCTTGATCACAGTGGCATGCACACATTCACATGCTTGTCTTGCTGCTTAATTTTATTGGACTCGAAAGGAACTTGATTACAGTCACTGTACTGTGTCTAAGTACCATGGTTTCATACAGAGACGTTTATCTCATGGATTTATGAGTTTCAGTTACCAGAACAAATTGATTAATAAGCCACATGATCAGTTTTTAATTATGTTTTCAATACTAGATTAATTTCTGCCTGCTATGAAACGTAATCAAAAATGAGTCAAAATGGGTTATTTGGTTTTTTTTTAGTCCCACTGACTGTCTTTCTTTGATTGTTCAGTAAAGGAGGGCTGCAATTTATCCATTTATCTTTCAGGAAAGTTAACAGATCTGACAATGGATTTATAGATTTTAAAAAACTTTTTAAGAGACCTGCTGCAAATCAATAAAATTATTTAATTTCCTCATTAAATATTTCAGTCCATCAGAGGGTTTTTCCAGAGTTAACAAGTTTAATGTGATTTTCTGATCTCTCCAGTTATTGATGGATTCACACGCAGTATATTAGTGATTTCTTTACAGTAGCAATGCACTAAAAAATATTGTGGTCGGCAAAACTACCAGCAGCTGGAGATGTGATGATTAGCTTTTTGCAGCTATATGGATGCATGAACAGTACAGCAATACAGTACAGTGTAATCCTGGTCTCTCCTGGAATTACTCTTTGTTAAATTCATTTATTTGTTGTTTTAAAACCATTGCAAACATGAACTCAGTCTTAAAAGAGATAAAATTAGGATTTTTCTTTGTATTTCTAAGCCTGAAATCCTGACATGAAAATCAGGTGAGCTATTTCGGGTTCACTGTGCTCTTTGTTCATCTCTCAAAGCTATTAAAATGAAGTGTTTACACTGATATTTGAAGTCTGGGTTATTCAGACTCCAACATTATGCAGACTGTCTGCTAACAGAAAAACATTTCAGTGGGTGAATGATTGCAGTAGAGGCCATCACTTGTGTGCTGATGATAATGACCAGGTCTGAGCAGTGCAATCACACTCAAACATAGTTACGTCTGCCATGAATTTAAAAAAAAAGAAAGAAAGAAAGAAGGAAATGCATCATTTTTCATTCGAGAGGTATGTTTAATATGGAGTCAGTATTGGCTTTGATGATTATGAAGCTCTCCTGACATGAATTTGCACAGGCAGCTTATCCATCAAGCTGCAGAAGGTCAGGTCAGGCTTACAGTGAGAAAAGACGTCTTTCTGCAATGATGTGATGAATTTGAAAATTAAGCTTTGTCTGGTTTTCTACTTGTTTTCAGGGATCCGGTTTAAATAATTACGTTTTCTTTCTGTCTTTCTGTCCAGAATAATATATATGAAATGTGTAACAGATATTCATGGTGTCATGATGAATCCTCATGACTTTGATGATTCCTTTTGCTCCGTCATGAGGGTGATATTTATGGTTTTGAGTGAATTATTTCCACAATTATTGGATCAGGATGAATTGTAATAAATCAGATGATCCCTTACCTTTTCATAGAGCACAAACACAGAATACTACTTGCATGAACATCAGCTTATGTTGAAGGCTAATTAGTAAATATTGGCATGCTAACATGCTACAGCAACATGGCAAACATAGTAAACATGAGCAGAGTATGTTTGCATTAACATGTTGGCATGCTGATCTTAGCGTTTAGCTCAAGGTAGCGCTGTGCTTCACAGAGCTACTAGCATGGATTTCCTAACTAGTATAGGAGCTCACAGAGATGTTAGGCTTGCCTATTTATCAACTCCAAGGTGTGGCTGAACAGAAGCTGCTGGACCACTTGTGTTGTTGGCCTGTCATCGTCAAGCTCTCCTCCAGTCCTAACCTGTCATTACACACTTTGAGTTAAAAGCATCCAAAAGCAACCGTAAAACACCCCATGACTTGAACTCTGCCTGACTATTATCACGCTTGTGCAGAACCTTTTACAACATGAAAAAGTGACTCAAAATATGTTTTCTGTGCGTAAGTAGATTGCAGGTCAATTAAATTGCTGTTGGAAGCTGATAGCTGAGATGGCAGGCCAGAGATGGGCTCTGAAAGCCCTTACAGTCTGTAAGAAGAGACAGAATCAATGCGGAGTGGAGTAAGTCTATGTATAATGGACATTAGTGGGCAGAGCTCTGGCACAGATCACATTAAAACCAGGAGTGCTGAAGTCTGCCAACTGCTCCAAACGTCCATTAGTAGACCAATCAAACTGTGTTTGCTCAACACTCATGTATTTGTTCACTGTGCCCCAAAGACACTGTAGAGAAACTACTGTTACTCACTGAAATTGCAATTTAAAGTACTCATTATGTTATGAAAAGTAGATATCTTTGGCAAAAGCAGGAGTGCCTAAAATTAAACAAGGAAACAGTTTTCATGCATTTGAGCACAGCGCTCCCTTTCTCTCGTTCTCTCTCCGAGGAGAAGGTTAAGTGGCCTCATATGTCACAGAGCGTCACTTCACTGCTGTCAGGAGGTTGATGTATGAGGACTGAAATGGCCAGTGCTGAAACAGCAGACGACACACACGCACACACACAAACACAAGATTGATGGATGACACAAGTATTAGGTCCAGAATTGGGGCTCGTTGCCCGGTAGCAGATGAACAGTTATAGGGGGTCGAGGAGGCGACAACAATTGCAAGCTGCAACAATTAAATGTTTTTATTGCTGTTGATCTGTGGAGGGGGGTTTGGAGAAAACCCATTCTGGTATTTTGTTTAGTCAAGTGACATTTTCTCCTTCTAGCCTGAAATCAGGGAAGAAATCTTATGTGAGGGTTGAGCTGTTGATGTGACTAACAACACCCCCCTGTCCATATAAGTGAGAATGCCACTGATTAAGCTGTTGATTTTCCTGTATTGGAAACCTGATTTGTGCCAGCAAGGGAAGCAAAACATGAGTTATTGATCCGGTTTAGAAGCTCATCGGCCCCTGCTGGTTTGGCTTGGCTGTGTCGTGCAGCTTTTTTTTTTTTTTTTTTTGGGGGGGGGTGCTCAGATATGATTTTGTCTTAACAAACGCATTTTTTTCTCAGCCCTGTCTCAAACAACTGTCTCAGCAGAATTAAATCAGCGCAGTGTGTTGCAGCGGAGCACCTCTGAGCTAATTATATAAGCAAAGATCTGTTGACACCCGGTTGTTTGGACATGTGTCTGATTTATAGATTAGATTTCCTTCACCCTCCTGGCCAGCTACTTCCCCTCATGAGTGTGCGCGTTTTGCTCAGCGGAGTGAAGCCAGCTTGGAGGATGCGTCTGCCAGATGACCCCTGAGCAGAATGCGTGGTACAAACAGCGCCCCTCCCCCCTCCTGCGTCAGCTGACTAGCTTGGGTAAACTGTGGTCTGCTTGTCTCGTGGAAGCGGAGAGCGGAGGGAGAAGAGGGAGGGGGCTGGGAAGTTTTAACCATGAGAATATGTTTACATCATGACCCCAGCGTATCTCTGCATACTCTCCCCGCAGTGGTGGAACTATGTGATTGAGCCCTCCTTTTTAATTGCTGACAGATGTTTCCCCCTCGTTGTCCATGGCCTCCACCTCTTTGTTTCACACACACACATGTCGGGCCCTCGTGTTCCCAGAATTCTTCCGGGAACCTCTGGGATGCCGTCCCAGGCTTGGTCTTGGTAACATAACTCCCACCACCCCTCTCATCCGAGCCAGCCCCCATCCCTCAGAAGTCCTGTCGCACATGGATTGCCAGGACTCAGCTGGCCTGGGAGCTTATGAAACATTTGGCAGATCTGAGACATATTTGCACTTTATGAAGTGATGCTGTCACTGGGTTCAGCTTAGTTTCAGCAAAACCTGGGCTCAGACTGACAGAGTTGAATCCTGTAGGTGTTGTGTACTTTTGTGTTGTCGTGTCTTTGTCTGCTCTGCATTATCCTGCAGAGAATTGGTTATGGAGGATTGTGTCCATCTGCTGAGTGAGATTTCTTGGAAATGAGAGACAGTACGGATAAAAAGATGAAGTACAGGCTTTGTCTTGTGGCTCATCAGCAGAAAAGTGAAATCAAGTCCTCAGCATACAGATATACTGTGTGTGTGCGCTCCCAGCTGAATTTTGAATGTGCTAAAGCGAAACAATGGTCCAGTGTGATTCTTTCACATACACGCGTCCTGAAGCCTCCCTCAGCATCCTTCTGCGATTTGACATTGAAAAGCTGTATTGTCCAAATAAGCCTTTGATATTCATATTATTATTAACAGGCCGGATCAGCATGAAGCTCACTGTGTTTGGGGTCTTGGCGTTTTTCTCCCCCCACTGGCCCAGACTGAGGGCAGACAGAAGTAGGTCAAAGTTTAGTGGCGCGTCCTGTCTGAGCAGCAGGATTGGAGGAGTGGAGGAGGGCTTAATATTGTGCTGCAGATCAATAATAAACCATATAGACAAAAGTTGTGGTTGTCAGGTTGTGAACTGGCTACCATTATAACTCACTCACACTGATAGTGTGACCCTTGCCTTCTAGGAAAATGATTAACATTATTAACTTTGTATTTTACTGAAGTAAACGTAGAAAAACTCATTAGAAGCTGTGATGAAGGTAAAACGGCCACACAGATGAACTGAAGAAGTATTAAATGACAAAGATTTGTTCATAGTAACTCAGAAAGAGTTTCACCACCTGAAAACCTTGTTTGTACTGACTTTCAGTGATTTCTTCAGTTATCACCTTGGGGCAGTGATGTAGAAGCATACCCCAAGCTGCGTCAGTGCACTGTGACATCACTGGCGTGCATGGTTACAGGTGCTGTAACTGCACCAGTCAGTGATGCTGGGTGCAGGGTGACTCGTTAAAGTGTCAAATATTTACGTCTATCTAAAATTATCTTGTGATTTAATTCCTTTGTTTAAATAGACTGGAAACTCCAAATATCCTTTTTATTCATGTAGCATTTTACTGTTAACAATAAACAGTTAATACATCATTTACATTGAATACATTTGTGACAGCCATCCCCAGCAGCCTTTACAGCCATTAATGTGTGTTTTAACATGCTCATGTCATGCCAGTATAATGTTTACCACATTCATCATCTTAGATAGCATGTTAGCCTGCTAATATAATGTTACATAGTACCTAGCAAAAGGTACATTTTAAACTTAAACTGAATCATGGACGATTTAACACCTTGTGCTTCCTTCTGAGATGACTCTGGCCTTGTTGACCCTCCTGACCAACACATACCTCCACAGATTAGGGTGTCTGGGTGTTGGTCGAGAGGGGAGTGGGTCGAGGAGAGGTCAGACTGTCGGGATAGAGTTAAGAAGACAGGGGCTGGAGGGTTGAGGGTCATGTGGGGGGAGCTATACCTGTTTTAAATCCAAAGTCTTGTGTCATAAAATTTCAAGACATGTCGTTATTGTTTGATTTTAAAACATGAAAGTCTGGCATGAGATGCCAGAAAGGATCTGGAATATTTATAGTTGTTGTCAGTGGAGTTTGTTGAACAGGATTATGTCCCATTCCCATTCCTTTCAGCCCTTTTCCTTACTGTCCTGGTTGGCCTGTGTTACATAAGAGAGCTTTCAAAAATCAGATTGTTGTCGTTGATAACAGGGCAAAGTAAAGCAGGAGGAAGGAACGTGTCTTCACGATTAAACATGAATTGTAGCTCGTCCTCTGTATCTCAAACTTCTGCTCATTGTCAGCAGGCCAGGATTTGCTGGTGTGCAGTGTTTTAAACGCAGCTCCAGTCTGCTGTCAGAGATCAAACACATAGATTAAGGTGGAGATGGAGTGGTTCAGAGGGGTAGTGGCGGCAGCGGTGGCGGATGCTGCAATGAGTGGATGAAATGAGGCCAGTGTCATCCTGTCTCATTTACTATGCAGGGTTGGAAGGGGATTAGCCTTGCTTACATAACTCTGTCTCCCCCATCTCCCCCCTTAACTAGCCCATCTTCCCCTTTTTTCCCCATCCCCCATGCTCTCCCCCACTCTCCTTTGAGATCTCAAGATTGGCGTTGGCCTATTTGTTATTCCGGTATTTTGGATATTGTCTTTTAGCCCAAAAATCCTTTGGGCTAAAAGACAAACAACATAAGTAGGGATGGAGACTCAGAGAGACCATGAGAGGGGGAGACAATGAAGGTGAGGGGCAAGAATATTAGGAAGGGGATGAAGGGAACGGACATGGAGTCAGTTGAGGAAATGAACAGAAAAAGCCATTGAGGAAGAGAGTGAATGTAATAAAAGGCATGCAGATAAAGCAAAAGGAAACGAGGAAACGGGAGAAAAAAGGGGGAGTGTTGGAGGGGTGGATGAGATGGTCTATTTATAGTTTATCCCTGCTGTTGGGTTAGACCGCCTGGCCCAGCGCAGCACAGCTCAGCATCCATGTCAGTCTTCATGTCAGTCTCCATTAGTTCTACACATACACATACAAACACACACAAATACTGTGTGTAGTCCCAGAGGGTGTAAATACAGGCTGTCACAAAAACGTGTGTATGCTGACCTTTGCCTAAGTATGAGTACAAGTAAATTACACATGGACTGATCTAGTGTGTGTGTGTGTGTGTGTGTGTGTGTGTGTGTGTCTTGCAGGCACTAAGATGCTAGAGATAACAGTCAAACAATGTCTAACATTAATAAGCTGTTTAACTCGTGAAATTGCATGTCACTCAGCTCACTGGATGAAAATATTGTCTTTTGAAGCACAAGGCGTACTTCAAAGCACGGTGTGTTCAATTTAAACACAGAATCAGAAACAGAGTGTTCATGCCAAAGTACATCTTGATTTTACTGTGTAATCTTGGGAATAAATTAGTGTCCTTCAAGTTTTGTTGTTCTTAAATCACATTTGCATATCTGTGTGTTAGCGGGTTGTTTTTTTTTTTGGTCTTCCCACATCCACACAGCTACAAGCACACGTGCAGGTAAATGCATGTGTTTCAGAGAGAAAAACGTGTTCCCTCAACTACATCTAACTGTGGGCTTCCCTTCTGGCAAGCTTGGATGACATCAGTGCACTTGTTTATTGTACCTGCTGCAGGCAAATGCACGTGCGCACACACACATATGCATGCACATGATCTAACTGAGTCACAGGCAGAGGAAATAACTCTTGTTTTAAAAAAAAAAAAAAAAGCAGGAGGTGTTCAGCGAAATGGCAAATAACCTTTTTTAGTTTATTTATGCATTTCCTGTGCTGGCTCAGGGTGATTTTGGCTTCATTTTCATGCTTGTTTGGTCCCAGTTTTGGCTCTGCTGCATAAAAACAGACCCATTTTTTATGTTAAGTTAATAACATAAATTCATAAACACTCTCCGTTACTTAAAACCAAATGAATTTTGTTTTTGTTAATCAGCCCACTATGCAAAATGTTGCATGAGAAGTTATTAGCTGTGAGCTGAAGGCTACGTGGCCTGGCCAGCTACTGTATAAGTTCCTGGATGATTCATGGAACAGTCTCGGGGTTGCACAGGACCTCGTTTGTTTCTGCTGTTTCTGCCCCCGGCTCACCCTGCTCCAATAACACACTTACTGTGGCAGAGGACACACATGCATGCATACACACTCATGAACATGCATAAATGTAGGTATCCACAACCTGCACACGTTTAGAGAGAAGGACAATATGTATTCATTCTCATGTTTTCACTCCCACTATGAAGTGGAGCACATAAAACTGGGGACTCATCTAAAGGCTTGAGACAAATATTAGCAATTCTTTTTCCTCGTTCTGCTGTCTCGAACTTAGAGCTCTTATGCTCTTTTTCTTTGCTCTGCTGTTGGTTGCTGATCACCGTCTTGTAAATAAGAGTTTTTTCTCTGCTGTGGCATGTCGGTGCAGAGGTGGAAAGCAACTAAATGTACTTGTACTTTTATACTACAACTTATTAATTTATACTTTCTTTTCCCCGAAAGATAATATTACACTTTTATAGCTTTATATTTATCTTGCAGCTATAGATTCAAGCTAATTTTTGGATTAATTTAAAGAAAATACATGATAAGCTGAGAAAATACACTACATTGGCACTGGTTTCCATCCTTTATGACTATACATTGTATATATAGATGGACGACACATCTCTACTTTCTCTCACTGCACAAAATATACTTGATATGAGCGCTGCCATCTTGCACTGGTGACGTTATTTAGCTGCAGTATCATGGTTCCACCCACACTGAACCCGCTCGTCTCAGTCACAAACACACAAGCTTCATTGTGTCAAATACCTCACGAAATCTAGGTTTATTAGAAACACAAAACGGGGACCACCTTTGGATAACCTTATTTGATGTGTACGTGATTATTTTACTTTGTCCCATCTGCCAAATGAAGGGGTTAGGGTTTAATATCTGTACTGCAGCCAGCCACCAGGAGGCGATTGAGATGTTTCGGCCTTACTTTTGAGGAGCTGTCATGTCTTCCATCTGTACACACAGTCATTGTTTGTGACCTTTTACAAAAGATCTGTACACTCTGTACACCCCTCTAAACTTTTCAGATGGATTCAATTAAATAACTGTTCAAGGCCAAGTTCAAACAACAAAGATCACAGAAATGTCCAAAAAAGAAATACACATCTGTGTAGCAGAATTTTTCTTTTTTCCAAACCTCATTAATCATCTGACGACGCTTCAGATTTGTCCTGTGACCCACAGAAGGGGCCTGACATCCAGGTTTGGAACCATTGGACGAAATTGCAGAAGTAGTTAAAAGTAGCTCCACTTTGTTACTTAAGTAATAATTTAAATGCAGGACTTTTACTTGTACTGTAAACAGTCTTAGTATGAAAAATGAGCCACATATGCATCTCATGTGTTCTTGTGATAGTTCAAGCCATCCCACTGTTGTCATGGGTGGTGAAACACTATGGAGACAAAAATCTTTCAGTTTTCTGCAGCTGGCGTGAAGTGTCACAGCAGCAGTGCTTGTGCTGCTCATTTTCCACGTTTGAGTTCAATACACAGTTCAAATGCATCCAGATGCTGACAGGTGCTGCTGCGTGTCTGTGAAATATGCGCAGATTTCTGGCAGTCCCCACCACCACACCCCTCACCAGGTGGCTGCCTCCACTTGCAGGCTATGTTCCTTTGAGCTGACAGAATCTGTGCCTAGAAATGTATTTGGAATAATGGAAGAAGAGGCAAAGACAGGGTGAACAATATGAGAGGAGACAAAGTGTGTGAATGAAAGGAGATGATTCACATTGTCCACACTGACAAATTGTTTCAACAGTGGCAGGCTGAGCGAGCTGGAGACAGACAAAAGCCAAGACAAAGCTTTTGGCTCTGACTGTGGTTGAAGAGCTGAAAAAGCAAATGAAAACTTTCCTACATTCTTTCTTTTCCTCATTAGTTAATTTCCCCCTGCTTTCTTTATTTCCTCTGCAGTCTACTTTTTCCCCTCCTCGCCCACATCTCACAGTTTCCCTGCAGAAGACTCTCATTAGTCATCAGCTGCCTGTGAACATGCAAGATCATCTGTTTCTTTTTCATTGTGGAGGTTGATTGTGTGCGGCTGTGGATGAGCATCAGCTGCTGCTCTTGAGATTGGTTACTGTGATAGATTTGACCCATTGCTGCTGCTGTCCCTTCCCCTCCACACAACAACCCCCCCAACCATCTGATCTCATGTCATCTCATCTAATCTGGCCACCAAGGAGAACGATTTAAGATCTGAAATCTTAGAGGAACATTATAGAGGAGAGTTAGAGGAGGAGTGCATCGATTAGTCGTTTCACTTGAGGGAGGATTGAGTACTGTACATGATGAGGTCATTCTTCTCTGGCAGTGGTGGAAGTACGTTTACTTGAATAGATACTATTTTGATATATTTTGTGTAGTCCACTACAATTTAGAAGCAAATATTATATTGGGTCTTTACTCCATTATATTTCTCTAACAGCTATAATTACATGTTACTTTTCAGATTAAGGCTTTGCCTAAAAGCATGTGATCACACATTGTACAACACACTGCTAAACCTGAGAGTTCCCACATTTTGGGCTTGTGAACCTTTATAAAACAGAACTTTCTAGTTGGATTCTCTTGTCAAATTTCAGATGTCGAAAGGTCAGTTTAATTTCAAGAACTCTTTGAGGCCCAGTGAGATCATTTTTCAATATTTCATGCTAAAAGCAAAGATTAGAGAAAAGTCCAAAGAAGATTGTTTTTCCTCTTTTGCAGCCCTCATAAATCATCACCAAGATTTATCTTGTGACCCTTTTGAGAGGCCTGACTCCTCAGCTGCCAGATCAGACAAAACCAGCAAACTGTGTATAAAATATACACATTAACAAGGTAAAATGCTGCTTACACATTGATAAATCATGATGTGTTGATATTTAAGCATCTTACAGAGCAATCATGTTCACTTTTGATACTTTAACTTATAGTGCTCCTGTACTTTGACATTGTTATAAAGGAACTTTTAATTAAAAAATAATCTTGATGACACTTGAAAATGATACTTCTCTGCCACTGTTTTCTACTCTCAGTACATACCTTTCTTGGTTTAATGTTTGTTGCTGGCTCAAGTTGAAGGAAATGGTCCATATTTGCACTAAAGTCATTTTTTTCCTTTGTTAATTGTTCCATTAACAGTGTTTTCCTAAGTATCCCATCATTTTTAATTGAAACCAGCCTTCATCACAGTTTAGCGGCTCAGACAGGCTGCCCTCTAGTGAACAGCAGAGGATCTACAATGAGCCTGACCTGAGCGCCTTGATCAGAAGTGAAGTGCAAACTAACAGGACTGGAGTTTAATATATACAGCAGATAGATCTATTAGAGCAGCACGGGCAAAAGCAGTTCCCATTGTTTTTTTTTCTGAACCTATAAGATGAATGGCCCTCATTAATCATGGCCATTTGTCTTCAGTTGTAAGTCTAGAGGTCAGTGATTAAACCTTGTTCTCTGTAACATAGCCAACTCTCTCTCTCTCTCTCTGTCTGTCTGTCTTTCCCTCCCTCACTCGGAGGATCAGAGGGAGAGTTGCATTTTGCCGCTGCTCTGCTCTGCTTTTCATGGCTCTGATGTTGTCTGCCACCAAATCCCTGCTGAATAAAAGTCAGAAATTGAAGCAGCAAATCATGTTTTATGTATGTGTGCTTACACAATGAAAGCAGGCTGGAAAGTGGGCCAAGCATCACACAGGGCATATTATGGCAACAAAGCAGCTTTCCACTTTCTTGGAAAAACGACAGCGGCAGCCGGCAAAGTGGCGGGCACAGAGTACAATATGAGTGTTTGCTTAATGACAGCGAAAATGAAAAGAGATACATTGAAATTGCATTACCTGATTGCTCTATTCCTGGGAAGCATTTTACTATCCCATTGATTCTATTCTGGTGTAGAAACGGTGCTGTTGACTTGTCAGCTCCCCAGTTGAACAGATATGTCAAGGGGGGAGTAGTATGAAGATATTTAGTGTGAGATATTAGAAACTGGTTTTCAGTTAGGACGGTAGCTATCACTTTAACATCTCTGGTTGTATCAGGGCTACAGCTGTCTATTGTTTTCATTTTCAGTTCATTTGTTGATTATTTTCTTTATTTTTGTTTGCTCGTTTGGTTCAGAACATAGCAGAAAATGCCAATCACAATTTCACAAAGCCCAGTTTGGATTGGCTTCATAATGCCTGTTTTGTCTTAGTCGATTCACAGTGATGCAGAGAAAAGCTTAACACATGTGAGAAGCTGCAACCATAGCATCCACTGCCATAATATAGAGAAAATGTAAATTACTGTTGATCAGCTAATAATTTCCTATTTGGTAGGTGTGGAAAATTTGTTTCATGTTAATACTGCATTTACTGAGTTTTTGCATCAATATAATGATGCATCCTGATTTATGTGGTGTGTAGTCAGCCAGCTATTCCTATTGGGCTAAAACAAGAAGCTAAAACAATTAGTGGATTAATCACTTCATCCATTAGCCTGTCTCAGCTGTTCCAATGTGATATCGCTGTAAATTGAGTATCTGTGAGTTTTGGACTGTTCATCTGACAAACAATAAAATCTGGAGGTGTCACCTTGGACTCTGTGAAGGTCAGTATTTTCTCATTATTTTCTGACATTTTAACATAATTGATTGATGAGGATAATTGTAAATTAATTGAAAAAAAACCCAAGGTTAGTTGCATCTCCATCACCAAATGTGCTAAACAAATAATGTATGCTGATTTTGACCTCATAACCCATGCATAGTGAGTAATATGTCTGTTAGTGTTTGCCATCCTCAGCTGAACATTTCTCCCTCTCATTTCATTCTGCAAGAGTCACCTTGGCATGGAGTTAGCCACGCCCTTTGTGTGACGGCAGCTGCTTTCTCCTTCACCCTCCTTTACTCCTACTTCATCAGCACCAAAACACAGCAGAGCCCAGAGTTACCCAATTACTCTAATGTTTGAAGCACTGTGATTAACAAAGTGAACCCAAAGCACATGGGCTACATAACCTTAATAACACCCCGAGCTAAAGTTAATACTGCAGCACCCTGTGTGAGTGCGACCCTAAATCATAGTGTCATTGTACTCACATAAAGTGTGGTCCCTGCAGTCAGGACATATGCTGCTGTAGCGATGTAATCTATCCAGCAGTGATCTAAAGGATTAAAAATCTCTATCTAATCTGCACACAACTCACCATACAGGGTGAGATGTCATCTCCTGATTAGAGATGGTGCATAGAAAAGCGACTTGGTGTGTGTGTGTGTGTGTGTGTGTGTGTGTGTGTGTGTGTGTGTGTGCGTGCGTGTGTGTGCGTGCGTGTGTGTGTGTTCATGAGCTCCAGCAGAGATCATTACAGCATCATAGGTCATGTCTCTTGGCCTTAAAGCTGATTTTATGAAAATTAAAAGATGTAAAGCTGACCACAGTCAGGCCTGGGTCAGATCTATGTATTAATGTTCATATACTGTATGTGTGTATTACTGTATGTGTGTATTTGTGTGTGTGTGTGTGTGTGTGTGTGTGTGTGTATTTGCAAATCTTTCCATGATTATGAGACACAGTCATGACATGGCAGTAGGGATGGGAATGTCTGTCACTGGGTCCACCACTTTGATCTCGATTGAAATGTCTCCACAGCTTATGGATTTTCAGGTAGATACCAAGATATTCATGGTTACCAGAGGGTGACTCTTACTGATTTTAATGATTCCCTGCTATTTTAGTGGGGTGGTGGCATCTGAATAAACTTAACCCCCACCCTGTTATCTCACCAATTCCACCCAAACCTTTCCTTGAGTCCCTCAGGGAAGACCCTGACCATCTGTCCTCCTGGGGGCTCCCTGTTAGGACAGACTGGTGCTACCCTGTGCTCAGCTGATGTTCAACTACAACAACTACAAAAGCATGTGGCCATCAAATCAGGCCTCAAATGGCTGAAACACAATAATCATCTAATGGCAGAAATCCCAGATCCTGATTGCCACTTTAATCAGTTGTACCTTGGCCTAAAGCCTAACTGACCTCCAGATTTCATGGAAATCCATTCATACATTTTTTAGATTTTCTCTTGACGGACACAGAAAAACATGTTATCTCCTTCATGTTCTGTCCACATTATTGATATCTGAGCTTGTTAGAAACATCAGCCATGTTGAATCTACAAGGAAACCTAGAGGTTAACCAATAGTCACATTTAATTTGATAATTTGTAAGAATAAAACTGACTCATTTTTAAAAGGTAATGCATTAGGTTTTGTATTTGAAATGAAATTAGCATTTTAGCAGTATTTAGGTAGCAGATGATTGGTGCTAAAGGAGAAAGATTGAACTTTTGTCTGGTTTTTGTGGTGGACTGAAAAGCAATCCATCCTGACGTTTGTCTGCCTTTTGATCTGGGGCAATGTCATTAAAATTTAGACAGATATACCCTCAATTCATGAGGGAGCCATATGATGTTCTCATCCATTGTTAATCAAAGTTTGACCTGAATAGCCTATTTTCTATGCAGCCAAAACCCAACATCAACCTCCAGCTGACATAAATTGTCCTGACAATGCTGTTTACATGGAGAAAAATCTGTCAGTGTGACTCTCCGTATTCCTACAGTCTGTCTCTTTGTGACAATAGCTGAAAAAGAGCCCAGTCAGCATCTGTTCATGGTTCCTGAAAGCAAGTCTGAGGCTCAACCTGGCAGCCAGGCAATGTGGCAGGACTGACCCCTGCTCTGGGACACGGGGGCCAAAATCAATAGTCGTATCGTATCACTTATCAGACTGTAACAAGCTGACTGATTACCTCATCGGCTTCTTGTACAGAGAGTGGAAAGACTGGAGTGGTGGGAAGAAGTGAAGAAGAAAAAAGGGGTGAGATCAGCCGACAGAAAAAAGCATAAATGAAAAAGAAAGGCTGAATTAGCATTTTTGGGGAAAGAAGATAAAACCCTCCAGTGTACGAGCAGGAAACAGCTGATGTTTTCTGTTATTGGAAACAAGCGGGTGGCAACACTGATGAAATCAGGCTTCACCCATTTTAAGTTAGCCCAGAGATTTGTTTTGATTATCTTGTATGCAGCTTATAAAAAACAGGAAAACCCTATTTAAACTCATTCAGGATATTGTATAGTGATTGAAATCATTGTATCACCACAGTCTACAGACTTATTACCTCCTATTTCTTTTAAAATGTCCTCCTTCTTTCCTGTCATCCATTTTAGGGTGTTATTGTTTTTTATACACTTTGATGCCTCATTTAGAAGCAGGAGGCACCTTCACATATGTTTACTTTGTGAAATTTATTTCTAAATTGTATCAAAACATGCACTGTATTTTCATTTTAATATTAGAATTTGGGTCATCATGTGATGTTTATGTGGTATTTTTATTTTTTTTTATTTGTGTGTGGTTCTTTGTTCAGCACCCAGTTTCACTTCAACTATGGTTTTGATCTCACTAATAGACAGACTTCTAAATTTAGCAGCTTAGCAAAAAGCAGTCTAATTGATAATTTTTTTCATTTTTGGAAAGTGCTTTAATAATAATTATTGGTAGGTTTTAACTACCAATAATTAGTAGAACTGTTGCTATGAATTCTGGGTAAATTCATAGAAAAAATATGGCTGACCAATCAACCAATCCTAACTTCCACAGCTTTGATCAGATCGGGTTACTGCAGCTGCTAGAACCTGTTTCTCCCCTGTGTAGCTGATTGTTACCATGGAAACATGGAGTTTTAGATCAGTGTTTGCCTGGAGGTAGGGTGGGTAACTCTTTAGGCTTAAAATAAGCCAGTCTTTTTTTAAGGGTGGGGAAGCGGCGTTTTGTCTCTCTATTTGGCAGCCGTAGACAGATGACTAGGAATGGACAGGGTTAAGCTGGGGATATTGCAGGTCACGACTGGCACCATAACCACTAGCCTTGAACCTGCAGAGATACAAATGAATCTGCAGCTGTACTTGTCTTTATGTAGCTTTATAGCTGTTTGATTTCACTGATTTCATTTGCCCTCAATCCTCTCATGGTGTTCTAAAACACCTGAAAACTACCTGCCTGGCATTTGACAGCAATCAATGCTGTATTTACAACTTGTTTCCAATGCCACCAGGTGGACAGGAAAAGGATTTGTTGCAGAATTTATAATGTAAATTGTGCAAACATGAGTGTAATTTTGAGTCAACAGGTTAACATCAACCCTCTGTCTTTCTCCTCAGGCCAGAGTGCAGCAGAAGACACTGAGAGAGGTCCTGGGATGAGAACTATCTGCCATTTCTCTGTCTCCCCCAGACCTCCAGGAGGAGAAAGCTGGGCAACACTCTGAGGTACAGAACCACACACGCACACACAGAAAAAAATAAAACTCCCTCTGCAGACAAAACCCATCTCTGACGATGCTGACCTTCAATATGTGCTGACACAAGCGCCCCCCCCCCACTCCTCCTACGTCTCTTGTTCTTTCTCTCCTGCCCTTTCGGTGTTGTTCTTTTTCCTCTGCTGTCTTTTGGGGAGTCAGGGACACTGATCAATGGTCTGACTTGGTGGCTTGGGCTCAGTTTGGAGTGACCTGCTGTGGTCACTTTTGTCACAGAGACACGCACACATTTATGGAAATGGGAGTCTTGGCCTCCGCCTTTGAAGTGTCTGCTTAGGGATTGGGTTTGGAGATTGATGGCAGTTGGAGTGTGTGACATAGAGAGGGAGGAGGGAGTAAAGAAGGAGGAGAAGAAGGGTCAGGGGTCAGGAATTTGTGGCTGAGTCCATGTTGTTCCATACAGCAGCCGTGTGATTGCAAAGAAGTCAGGGACGTTGTGTTTGTCTTCGTACTTCTGCCACAAATCAAATTTTCTCTGCACTCCCTCTTTCACAAAACCTAATATATAGGTTTACCTCTTTTAAACTTAGTGGATTCTGCCTGCAATGGATATCTACAACAAAGTTTCTGTTTGTTTTGTTTGTTGGCCATGAAAAGCCAGGCAAGACTGAATCCTCACATTAGCTCCTTATCTTTTTTATCAGGCCTCACAGTGAAGGGCAGTGTTTGTAAGATATGTGGGGTGATAATGTGTGGTCAACACAGCAGCAGCTGTCTTCCTCTCTTCTTTCCACCATCTCCATTACAGATCTGCTGTCTCCTCTGCTTTCCGTCTTTCCTGTCCCAGGCCAGCTGTCCCCTTCCTTCATTAGCTGTCCCACATCGATACCCACCGCCTGCTCAGGCAAGGTCACTTTCAAAATACAAAGACTCCTCAGTCCACCTCAGCCCCTTATCTGTAGTTTATGTTTCTTCCAAGTAAAAGCTTTATGTTAGTGATTCATGAAATAGCAACATGTAATATAAAAGGATCACTCTGCAAACCCTGCAGTTCCCCTTAGCTCTACAAAGTCTTTTAGCTTCTTTCGGCATTTTGTTTTGATTTTAAGAACTGTAACTTTACTGTTTTGGTTCAGTCTCACCACTCTCATCAGTGTTGTTTTAGAAGCTGTAATAAACTTTGATGTGCTCTATTATAGCAGCAACAAACAGCTCCTAATTATATCTCATTAGCAATGCCAGTAAAGAGTGGATGATATTTGTCAGTCTGCTGTAGAAGATGTCTTTCATGCTGCATTTTATATTATAAAACTGAAAGCTTCAGGGTTCCTCCATGTTTGTGAATGTATAATTACTCTGTTGCTTGCTAATACATAAGCCAAAACAGCTTTATAAAATAATATATCAAAATGCAGTTTGTGGTAAAGTCCACAAGTGGGTTTATTATGTTCAACAATGTCAAAATGTTTGTCTGAAACCCATCTACCTATCTATTCATTCATCAGTTACCTATTCAGATTGTTTGGCAAACATCAGAGAGAAGTGAATAAATGAAATTAGAAAAACATGATATGTGGATAACAAAGTGGATAACATTCCCTAATACTCCATGTACACCACACACACATTCACACACACTCTGTACTGTCTCTTATGTGGGTTTAACATGTTGCATGATACACTCAGTTTTAAAGTTACCTTTTCGGAGGCGGAAATAAAACTCTTGCTGAGTCACATACACGGACACATACGGACACACACACACACACACGGACACACACACACACAAACATAAAAGCTTTCTGGTGTTGTATTTTCAGCATGGAGAGGTGGGCTGTGTTAATGGCAGTAAAGTGCCAAGTCAGAGAGCACAAGTGAACTCTCTTCTCACTTGTTATACTGCCGTGGGACTCAGAGGGAGGTACAGAGAAGTTCCAGTAAAGAGAGGGAAAAGACACACAGACACAGACACACACACACACACACACACACACACACACACACATCTCCTCCAGCATTACTTAGCCCTCCTACTGGTTTTCCATGGAGGCACACAATAATAACCCCAGAGTGGTTAGTGATGTGTATCACACAGCAGATCAGTTTGTGTGATTTATAAATAGCTTTGTGCTTAAACAACTAATGAATAAATTAAGCAACGAATCAACGGTAAAATAGTAAAACTATTTAACTGTTCTGATAATCAAATAAACGTGTACAGCCATGCTAGCACCTCTGTGAGGCAGCAGTGCTTTGAGCTAAATGCTAACATCAGCCTGTTAACATGAATATACTAAATGCTCACATCAGCCTGTTAACATGAATATATTAACAGGCTGATGTTAGCATTTAGCTCAAAGTAGGTTTCTCATGTTAACAGTCTTATTTTAGTCTTTTAGCACCCTAAAACCTAATATTTGACAATAAACACAAAGTGAGCTAATGAATGCATTTTGTATTTGGCAAACTTTCATTTAAATCGTTTTATGGTCATGGGCATTATCCCGTCATGGATATCAATCCAGCCGTTGTTGAGATATTTCAGTGTGTAGTTTTAAAATAGACAGGCCAACTGTTCAACATTGCCATCCACTGAGCCATGCTGCTAATAAAAAACAGCAAATGTGAGGATTTGCTGCTTTTCTTTGTTTGATATCATTTTAAATGTATATAAAGTTTTTTGTGTTTTGGACTGTTGGTCATGCAAATCACTTTTACACAATAGTTTCTCATCAAGAGCAATATTCAGAGGCAGAAAAATCTTGTTGAAAAAAATGTTTAAACTCATCACAGCTCGTGTCCATACTGAAGCCATAACCTGAGAGACCACAGGGAGATGTAGTTTCATCTGAAGGGTTCAAAAGTCAAAAAGACTGCAGCCCTCATGTGGCTACAGTAAGCTTTATCTTACTGCACACACATCTTTCTTCCTCATCTTCACCTCCAAACCAGCAGTTTAAACACTCAAATCATTCATTCACACCCAGTCAGTCGCTGCTTCCTGTCACCTGCCGACCTTCATGTGCATGGGAAAGCATGTGGAGTGTGCAAAGATGAGCAGAAGCATGTTATGTAATTTATCCCATCTGAATGAATTGACCCACCCCACCCCCCCTCCCTGTAGTGGCTGCAGCTCTTGATGTATTTGCTGTTGTTTGATAACTGGGTGTAACTGCACTGATATGTAGCCATGGGGTAGATGCTGAAAATGTGAAGTGAGAGGTTCCCCTGATACAGCTGGACCATTCTGCTTCTACACACGTCCATTGAACAGACAAAGTGGATAACATTCCCAAAATGTTCGATCTGACGCAGGATTGTTGTTAATGCAGAGTATATGTGTGAAAGAGAAGGGGATGGATGAAGCTCAGGCTAAAAAGAGAAGGCAGAGGAGAGTAGTGTGTGTGCGTGTGTGTGTGTGCGTGTGTGTGTGTGCGCGCGTGTGTGTGTGTGTGTGTGTGTGTGTGTGTGTTAAAAGAGGGAAACTAGAGGCAGGGGGCTGGCAGACAAAAGTGAGAGAGGGGAGGGAGGAATGAGAAGGAGGAGGAGGAGGGGGAGGCGGTGCTAAGGCAGACAGCAGGGAAGGAAAGCTGAGAAGAGGAACACTGGAGAGAAGTGAGAAGAGGAGGAGAGGACAGGACAGGAAAATAAGAGGGCTTCCATTTGAAAGTCCTCGTGTTGGGATATGAAGTCTTGGTGCGGTGCAGAGGCAGCGGCACGAAGCCGGAGTGCTGAAGAGAAGAGGTAGATGTTGGGAAAGAGAGGGAGAGACGAGGAGAATTTGAGCCAACACAGCCTGGAGTGATTTTTTTAACATTTTTTTTTTCCAAGAGAGACAAGTGGAGGCAGCGATGCAGGGCTCTCACTGGGGTGAGTGTGGAGTAAGAGAGTGTGTTTGTGCATTTGTTTGCATGTGTGTCTTAAATTCTCCAAACTCAGGCTGTCTTTACCCTGCTCTTTATCAGAGTGACTTCATTTACATGAAGACAAATTTGCCTGTAGAAACTTTGTATTCATGAGAGCCTTGAGTCAGTGTCAAGCCACTTAATAGGGTGTCAGTTGCGGGAATGCCAATAATGGAAGGTGAGTAACGGAAAGAGTTTGAGACAAAAGTTGCTCGGCAGACCCATTCACACGGAAACACTGATTTTAACAGGATTGGAAACTAGTTGAGGAATGCCAGTGAAAGGCCAAAACGTTGATGAGAACTCCAAAATCTGTTTAAACTGAGATCTTAAGGGTCAAATAACGATTAAGAATCCATGAAAAACTTGGTTTCAAAACAATTTTTCAGAGATTGACTGATGATTCGTGGTCAGCTAACCGGTGCTGGCTTTAAGTTGGTTTTCTGAAGTTGTTATAACTGTAGCCACTGCCAGTGACCCTGAGGACTTTTGGCCTGCATAAGCTGGAACAAACACAACCAGTAGCTTGGATTTGTTAAGGTGCAATGATGAGTTTTTGGCAGTGTGTGTGAGACCAGGTTTCTAATCCTGACCCTGGGTAATCTGCTCATTACAGACTGTTTGAAATTTCAGCCTTTAGAAAAGCTGTCCCACCCTCTGGATAGTAGAAGGAGAAGAAGGAGGAAGGTGTTATTGAATCTGTCTGCACACACATACACACACTCTGAAGATCATGAGGCAGGATATATATTTCCACCAGACAATTAGGCTGCATCTTGCAAGTGTGTGACCCCATACAAAACATGTTTTTATCCAGAGGACTCAAAGGGAATCTTTGTATTTCTTTTGATGATGAAGCTCTATGGGAGACACAGGCTGCTGTTGTTTCTCTTCTGTCTTCGTGTAATTACAAGACTCCTTGTGCGCCTTGGGCCGCATATTGTAGTTTCTCATCAACTTTGTTATGGCCCCCAAGTGATGTGTCAGCAGATATGTTTATAGGCAGAGCTGTTTGAGGGCCGTCCATTCACTCATGTCTTTGTAGTAGCTGTCTGTCTGACCGTGTCATGTTGAGGTTTCATTTGAGAGAGCACTGGAGAGAAGACTATAATTACCCAGCCTGGATTTTGGCAGAGTTTGAACTAGTGACGTTTCACTCTATAAACACGGCGGCTGTAAACGGGCAGGTGTTGAGACGCAAACGTTGACGTGAAGTTTAACTCGAGGGGTGAGGTGCAGGGGAGTGAGAGAGGGGACAGAGATGGATAAATGGGTTACCTCATCTGCTCTGAACAAAATAAATGAGGTAAATGTGTGTCACGTGTTGCAGGTTACATACGCAACCCTTTTCAGCCATGTTGACTCATGCTTCCTGAGCGTACGTGTGTGTGTGTGCGTATGGTGTGTATATGTATAGTATATAAAGACAGTAACATAGCTCCAAATAAGTGAGTAAGACTTTTCTATTTTTCCTCTTTCTTCTTCCTTTTAGGGTTAGGTTCCAATAGCTGGCTCCATTATGGATCCATCTCAGTAAAATACTCTGACGCCTGCGCCAACTGCAGATATTGCATTGTATTCAGTGATCCAAATTCAGTGGCAGTTTGGGTAACCTTTAGGTGCATTATCCTTGCAGAAAATCTGCAACTTAATGATCTGATATTTGCTGAATTATAGAGCAGAATTAAGATTATTTTTGCTATTTTATATTGCTGCTGTGGAAGCACAGTGAGTAGAAAATGTCATACACCAGTGACAAAAGGTGTCTTGAATGTCCTGCACAGTACAGTAGACACCCTGTAGAGGTGTGATACTGAGTTTAAGAAACAGTTCATATTTTTCAAGTGAGATGTCTTCATTCCCTGTCAAATTAACACTCCCACAAAGATTTAATGAAAGAATCCAAACTGGATTCAGATCCAACTTATCCTCAGCTCCATTATTTTCCAGTGATTCTGTCAAACTAAATGTCACGCAAGGTATTTATGTAAAATCTTCATTTGCGAAGCATGGTGAAACACTGAAGGAAGGAGACAGAAACACAGGAGGAACGAGAGACAGCAAGAGATTAGAAGTCTGCCTGGCTTCTGTTCACTTTGCTGAATGAGTGTTTTCCATGCCAGTCCTGCCCCCCCCCCCCCCCCCCCTTTTCTTTTCTGGAGTTTACAGCAGCACAGACAGTAAGTCTGAATACGTCTGCACATGTGCTTCTCTGCCTTGTCAGATATTTTCTCAGATGAGTGGAAGTGAATTATACATTGAGGCTGGCACAGTTAAAACTAAGGCGTCGCTGCTTATGTAATAGCTGCTGTGGAACTCATTTGCCTGGCTGTATTTAGAAGCACTGAGTGTGTGTGCTTGTGTGTGCTTGTATGTGTGTGTTTGTGTGGGTGGCATTGGGTATGTGTGCGTGTCTGTGTGTGTGTTATATTCTGCTTCAGCTATGATCACTGATTTCACACTAAAGCTGTGACACCTTTGCTGAGCCATTTCAGATATCGTGGCCTACTTTTCCTCACTGAAGCGTGGTGGTAGGCAAACTGCTCTCCGACAGTCAAGACTACTCTGTCACTGCTCCCTCCTCATTCTCCCTCACATTATGGGTCACATTGTCAGTCAAAGTGTTGTTGCTTTCAGTGTGAGATAACAGGCCCCTTCTCTCTGCTCTCTGCCCTCTGTTAAACTGAAACAATAGCCCTCCTCTGTTCATACAGCCAAAGCAGCAGGGGGGGAAGGAAGTGAGGTTTAGGAGGGAAAACTTTACTCTGCACATTTGGGACAATGAGAAGTCAGAGCACCTGGATTTTCCAGAATATACTCCAGTAAACAGCATGCTAAAGACAAAACAATTGCTCCTCAAATGATAAGAAATCGTAGCTTCCCTCAGTTATTGTTTTAATTTAAGTCCAAGTCAAAGAGTTAAGGCTGAGCTGGTCATTGATCCCGACAAACAGTAGTCCACTGGCCAGACTAATCCCTGTGTCTCTACCACCGGCATTCTTGGTATTTCCAGTGTCTGCGGGTCTGACCACTGACCGCTGCTGGATAACTGTCAGTGGCTGGAAAATCTCTTGGAAAATCCAACATTTGGAACGACCGGGAATGTCAGTCAGATTGTCCCCTTTTTCATATACTGTTACCTCAGTTTCCTGCCATATCAGCTGACTGTAAACCAGCACTCTTCAGTTCCAGCTGTCTAGGGCTGAGCATGGAAGCTCAATCCTTTCTCTTTGTGATTTAACTTTTTAATGGAATAGTGTTGTCGTCACTGTGAGGTTGCCAGGCAACCAGTGGAAACTCCAGGAAGTCACAGCTCCCAGTCAGAAATAGTCCAGGCACATGAACCCCCAATTAAATCACAACTTGTACTTTTTTGCACTCTAACATGTTTTTGCACAACAGATAGATATAGCACATCTGTAAATGGGCTTCAGAGGTGCAGGCAGATGGATTGCTGGGCTGGTTGTCCCACCATGTCCTATGCTAATCATCTTCTTCAATTCTCCCATGAACTCACAAAAAGACAGTGAATATGCATCTTTTGTTGAAAATAAATGTGTCTTGAAACATGGTCAGTTGATGCTCACTATGGAGGCAGTAATAGCTCATATAATTACTCATAAATAAATTGGCACATTGTAAAAGTAACACACAGGACCCAGAAAAAAACATGTGATTGACAGTTTGTGTCCCAGAATGACCACAATGTTTTCACAAGGTGTGTCACTACCTTTGTTCGATTACATTTCAGTGGATCTCTGACTGGTCTCTCTGTCGCTGCAGTTATATATGTGTGTGTGATAGAGAAAAAGAGAAAAAGCCATGCTCTTCGGCAGCCTCTCATGTCTGAATTGAGGCCAGATGCTTCGAGATGTTAAAGAGCAAACCTGTCTGCTGTCAGGCGGTCAGACACACACAAAACTTACTCATTCACGTATTCACCCACCATTTTTCTTCCTTCCTTCCTACCTTATCCCACTTCTCTTGTGTCTCTATCTTATTTCACTTCGTGCATGAAGAATGTGGGGCCTCTGCTGCTGCTGCTGCTTCTAAACAGAGAAGCTAAAGACTGCAACAGCAACAAGTTGGTTGTGAACGAGAGGAAAAAAGTGTACTATGGGAGGACCTGTAGCCAATTACTCCTGCACGGAAAGCTAATTTCTCTTTCTCTCTTTCTCTTTATTTCTTTTTTTGTCACCACAGAAACCCGTTTTAATAAAGTCAAAGCTCTGCAGCAGCCTGGATGCAAGGACTCAAAACTTTTATTCAGCTACAATGTCAACCATGTTACTTTGCCAAACAGGACAATATCTCTCTGACTTGAGTGAAAAGAGACTTGGCACTGAGGCCGATGGGTTAATGAGGACTGAGTAGGTTTGCATGCATTCAGCAATCTCAATCACACTGCGAGACTTTAAAGCTGAGCCATGTGGGGGTAGGTGACAGTGAGCGACCGCTCAGACAGACAGTCATTGTGCTGGAATGGAGGCACATTATAACCTCAGGTCTTCTGGCAAAACATTAAAAGACTTCTCTCATTTTACAGCGGAGTTGGCTGACTTCATTCCAATACCACTTTCTTGCCTGTTTGAAGTTTTTATTGTGGATTTTCAGTGAGTAGATGCGTGACAAATAAATGGGAGAGTAGATTAGGTGTGGACTGATTGCATTGCTGAGGTATTGTGTGTGTCAGTGCGCCACTGCCTTGCCTGTACTTGTGCATTTTCTTTTGTTAGTCGAGGATTATTGTGACTCACCTACACTGTTGATTTTCCCTTTACCTCAGCTTCTCTGTCTGTCTTTCTCACAATCACCATCCAGTGGGATCGCTGGTTTCAGGATTAATCAAGGCCACCCAGGCTCTGTATACCAAAGTGGAATATTTCTGCTGGTCTGAACAAGCTCTCCACTTCACATTACACTCTTTCACTATCCTGCTTTATGTTGGAAACTCAAAGTGTTTGGAGACCACTGACTACTGTTTTTGTGATCAGTGAAACTCCACTGTGCAATGATCACCCATATAAGAGATGTTACACAAATGCCTTTATTATGAATGGTTGTTATTATTGCTTGCATGCCGATACTTTTGCCCTGGTTCATAAAGTGCCTGCTCTGATCTGACAATTTTATACTTTCCACCTGTTGGTCTTGTATTCGCACTGGCTTTTCCTTTGGTTAGTCACGCTGCTGTGTTGCTGTTAAAGAAGAGGCAGATGAAAATCTAGCTGCATAGACCAGCAGGCAGAGAGATGTAGGAAAAACAGGGGAGGGGAGGGGTAGAAAACAAAAGGGTGACAGAGGAGCAGTGGAGCAATATCCAGCACAGGAAGCAAGGAAGAGAGGAACAGGATGTGGGTGAAAATAGTTAGGAACGAGGGACGAAAGTGAAGGAAGGAGGTGGAAAGCCTTAAAAACATTGCAGTATGTTAGGGAACTGTCACCTTAACCTTTACATTGTTTACATTGTTTTGGTTTTATGGCCAAAACATTAAGCAATCATATTTGATTTGGTCCATATCACCCAGCCCTGGCAAAAGGTGACAACATGCATTGATAACCCTGGTTTTACAGGATTACAAGTTTGCTCCAACAGTAATAGTGCACATCAGCTAAGCTCCTGCATATATGGCCTTAGCCAAAGGACCACAGTGTAGATTTCAGCTGTAAATTCTTTTTTTGCTCTTTGTCTTTTATTGTTACAGCACTTGTAAGAGGCAGACATGTGAAAGCGAGATGATAAATGAGAGAGAGGAAAAGTGACAGGACTAATGTGTTTGCAGTGCTCAGTAGTCGAGGAAGATGGTGTAGATAGGAAATTATGTCTGCCTTCACATTTGATTTTCCTGCCAGGAGATCTTAAAGTGCTCAGACCTCCGTGTCTGTCCACTGGCCAAAAAATGGCCAAACAGGATTAAAGTTGCCCAGTGTTCCCAAGAGCTCTGGCCTCTTTGGAGCCTCTTTTTGGACAACCTGGTGTTGGAATTTCCCTAAACCCCCAACCACCACCCCCACCCAGCCCGTCTTTGTGTTCTCGCCTCTGAACCCACTTCTTTTTCTTCTGCCTTATTTTCACTTTCCTGACTCTGTCCTGAGCGCAGCAGAGTCTCCGGAACAGCTTGGAGGTTGCGTGTGATTGCGAGGGGTGATCTGCTGCTGTGGAATAATAGGCTTCCTCTCCCTGGTAATACTGCCGTTATTAACAGACTTATCATAACAGGATTATTTCCCCATCACAGACCCCACCTCTGGATCTTATTAGAGAGCTACCTGGGAACCTCTTTCTTCTGTCAGTCCTGCGCTTACTCACCCTGGGCCAGTTGGTGGCATGTGGAGGGTAAACTCTCACAACCACTCGGTGTATTTACAGTTCCTGTCAGTAGCAGTGAGGCTGCCTCTAAGCCATTCAGCATCATTTAATAGTTTTAGAGTGTCAGGATGCGGTATAAAGTGGCCTCAGGTTGACCCCATAATAGCTGGCTGCAACACTATTGGAGTTTATTTTTGAACATCGAATCAAATGCCTCGCCAAGAGAAACGCCTCATGAAAGACTATCAGAATGATTTGAGGCACTTGAGATGTTTTCTATTTTTAGCGACGATGACTGGTTTTTCTCTGCCTGTCTTGTGCTGCTGACAGCAGAGGAGAATGCATGTAATGAGGAAGGTGGAGGAAGCAGCGAGGGCGATTGGAGGCATGGTGGAAGTATTTTCACTTTAGTCAGAGGAGTGCACCCAAGACTGGGAGGAGAGGGCGATGGCTTCAGGGACTTACAGAAACAATCAGTGAGCAACATCAGAGGGGGAAAATTAGCTTTTGGGATTTGTTGCCTGAGTAGCCAGAACAAAACCAGACCCTTGGAGGTCACAGGGGTGGGAGGACAAAATCAGACCAGCTCCCCTCCACTCATCAGGGGGTCAGGGGGTGAGGGCACAGTTGACGGTCTCACAGGATTGTTAATTCTATTATCCCTGCCTGAGAGGTCCTTGTCAGGGCTGGGAGTGAAGAAGAGGTGGGGACGGCCGGATAAAAGGTGAAAGGAGGTTGTGAGGTGTGATTTATTTTGGCATGGGAAGAGATCACATACCACACATATCTTTATCTCCTTGACTCGTGCACTCATGAAGTCTGTCTCCTGTCTGAACCTCCCCCTCACTCACTGTCACGTACTCACAGACCTGCTCACTGTTTACTCATTATGGTAGGAATTGAGGCACTGCATGATTTGACCCAAAATCACTAAAAATTATCATAATTAGTTGGATTAGGAATTTGTTATGTCATTTCTCAGGCTGACCTTTTGAACTGAACTGGACCACCTCCATCCTTGCTGATGTAGTCACCACCTAAATCCTCCACACTCTTCTGCTTCTTTTTTATTCTGCATCATTTTGTAATTTTCCACACATACATCTTGAGGGTTCAGTGCATTTAAAACAAAGTAGTTTGTATGGCAGAAAAAAGGCAACAGTGTTCGTACCTGGCCAAAGTCAGATGGGGATAATGGGTACTCGTTCACTGTCTCTCCTCAAATGCATTTACACTGTTGTCTTGCACTGCCATTCAAATCCTGTACACCTGGCCAGTTCCTACCAATAATAGGTGTGGTTATTGCATTGTCTGCTTCGAAAAGACTGCTGGACTACAAGCTTCAGTACACTTCAAAGACAGTGCTTGTTGATTTGTTGGAAAGCGTATTAAAACCATCCTCTCCCTTTTCAGCAAGTGGGTTAGGAAGGTGAAGCTCAGAAACAATGAGATTGAATGCATGAACAGCATGCTCAGTTCCCACAGTGAAAGCAGAGCCCGACGCCTTTCGTCTGGTAATTGTTTCAACTTTGCCAACACCATGCTCACCACTGGTAGCGATAACTAAGTGTGCAGAGGTGAGAAAATTAGGCAGGATTTGAACTTCAACACGTTATAAACACCTTTGCCCCTATTGGTCAATCACACCTTGAATGAATTACTTTGATTGGCCTTGAGGGCATTTCAGACACTGTCAGATGGTTCGACAACCACTACATTTTGAGGATAGTGAACAAACTGAGCATGCCAAATCTGAAGTTGTAACTTTTTAAATATTGTGCTGTTCTTTCTTTTCTTTGTCTTGTTTTTTGTTTGTTTGTCAATGTACAAGAGTTTCCAGATCACATTTCAAAAGTAATCTGGCAACGAACTGCAGTCTGATCTATTTGTTTGATTAAATTGTGCTCCAGTGAGCAAAACAGAAACTCTAAATAATGTAATGTTGATGCATCAGTTTTTTAATATATTTGCCTGTTCATGTATGAGCACATTGCCGTGTGTGTAAGTGAGTGCCATTTTGTATGATTGTGTTAGTTCTGGCAGACTGTGCAGCCATAGCTGGCATGGATTATTCTACTTGGCCAGACGGATTTGGACTTGGCATGACAGGCTGAGGATATGTGTCCCCTCTGTGTCGCTCCAGGCAACTAACACTGATAATACTATCTACAAATGGAAGACTTAATCTGCTGCCACTTACTGCGTTAATAATATGTATCCGTGTTTCTCATCCTAAAAATAGCGTAGTGACTAAGTGAGCCTATTATTCATCTTTTTCGAAGGTTGTGATCATGAAACAGTGAAGTTTTCAATATCCTTTGGAAGTAATACATAGATGACTGCTCACCAGGTTCAGACAGGGACATTCAGGAAAATCACAGAGCAGCTGCAGATGGTGATGACCGTGACTCATTCTGTCTCCCTCTGTCTGTTTCATTCTCAGTCTTTACTAAATCCATCCTCTTTTATTTCCTCTTCCTGTCTCGATAATGACATTGACAATTAGCAGTGGCGTCACCAGAGACACAGGGTGTATTTAATGAGGGTTGAGCCTTTGCTCGGTGGGTGGATGTGGGGGGGGGTCGCGCCCCCAAAGGAGTAATGTTTCAAATAAACAGATGTAAAGTGGCTGTGGCTAATGAGTTTTGTAAGTGGCAACAGGCCTAAAATCAATAAATAATTTGGCTTCATTGTTGCAAAGCAGATCCTTTTTACTTGTAATTGGTTTGTACGTGTAGTAAATCTGTCAAACTGTAATGTTGCAAATGTTACAAATTCTGTGTTTAATTATTTTGATATGAACAGTTTAGGATTAATGGTAAAATGATTAGCCCTATACTTCAAAGCTGACAGTGAAGCTATTTAACACATAATGGGTCTCATTGACATATTTTTAACACTTTGATGAAATGCTAAATACAAATCACATCAGTGAACTGCAGCAGTTGTATTTCATGTTTAGCTAAAGTTTATTACATCTGCAGCAGGGATAGCACAGGTGTGAATAATGGCGTTAATGATGGCTGAATTCCATTTAGCGTCCCACCATCACAACTTACTGGGAAACTCAAATAGATCAGATTGTTAATGTTAATAGTAGCACACGTGCTTCTTCTTTCAGGGGATAATAAATGAAAACGTATGAACTCATGCTTCAATAAATCAATAAATAATCAATCATTCACACAAGTGAAAGAGATATATTATTATTACTCATATTTCAGTCATCAATATTGCCTCCTACTTAAAAGGTTGGTACTCAGAGTACTCGAGTGGTACTTTGAGCTAAATGCAAATGTGAACATGTTGACCTGCTAACAATGGCAGTGCTAGCATGCTGGTGTTCAGCAGGTATTATTTACCATGTTCACCATTTTGAGTAAACGTGTGCGCATGCTACATTTGCTTCTTCTGGTACAAAGAGTAACTGCTCACAAGAAACTGATCACTGAGGTGACAAATGCCAAATTATCAAGAAAGAAAAATCTGCATTGTTTATAAAAACTATATCACCATTATTGTTTATTGCATGCTTTATGTGCATTGCTGTAGTTGTTACTACTTAATTTAGAGGCAGCATACATTTTGACTGGTTGTGTCGCAGTGGTTCCTGAAATGGATCTTATTGGATGCATACTGTAGGTACTAATACTGTTAGTTACATCTTTTGTTTGATCAGTCAGTCTAACCACTGTTAGTCAGTCGAAGTAGCCACAGCCATCTCAGGAAATATGTGGAATAAAACTGGAGAAACACGACTCACTTCATAAACCTTACTGATGTGTCTTAAATTAAACAGCCTTTGGTGTCGCTGCCCCCTTTGGTGAAATATTTTACAGATATTTTTTTTTTTTTTTTGCAGGTGTCAGTTTTCATCCGACCATAGCTTTATCTATATGTGTGGCTGTGTATCCACTCCGTCTCACTGGTTTCCCCAGAGTGCAGCTCTGTGCAGGGGACTCTGCCCACAATGTTGTATGTTGTGATTTGTGAGTCTTCATCAAAAAGATGAAACAAAATATTTGAGGAGAATTATTTGGCAGTTAGAAGGAAGTGTTATGTTTTATGTTTATTGAATGGAAAATCTTGTATGCATGGGTTCTGTCCAACAGAGCATGTGTAATGTTCACACCTCTTACATGTAGAGTATGAATTTAAAAAGCTGTCCTTATTTTCCCTCCTCTCATCAGAGTGTGTGGTGTGTCTGACGCCGACGGGGTGCCATGGCTCTGGTTCAGGCACTACCTGTGACCGTGACTGACCACCCCAACCCAGGTGTTGACATCCAGCAGTGCCGGCCGCTATCGTCCCACTCCCCCTCAGGCCCCTGCCCCGGTCCCTGTGGGCCCTGCAGCTCTGGGACAGCCATGGGTTCTGTCAGCAGTCTCATATCAGGCCGGACATACCAGGAGAGACACTGCCGGGCCGCCAGTGAATTCACCACCAAGTCACGCCGCTCCACGCCGGCTACCAGCTGCTTCCGGCTCCAGGATAACACACTCCGTAGTGGGAGCTCCCTGGAGCAGCTGCTGGTTATCAGCAACCAAACGCATCCCCAGGCACAGGTTCAGCCTCCGCCGTTACCCACTAAGAAGCAGCCCCGACCTGGTAACTCCGCTGGAGCAAGTGGTGGAACAGTTGCTGGAGCAGTAGGTGGCAGCACTAATGGAAACTTTGGGTATGTGAGCGATGAGGTGGTGGTTGGAGACTGGAACGATAGCCTAGTGCTGGCAGCTACAAGCCCCTGCAGTGACTCGGAGGACCAAAGGGACAACAGGACTCTGAATGGGAACATTGGAGGGCCTCCACCCAAACTCATCCCAGTGTCTGGACAACTAGAGAAGGTAAGAGGAGTCACTAGACAGATAAATCTCAGAACTGTAGCTTATTGCAGATTTGTCAGTGGCTGTGTAAATTGTTGTTGATAAGTAGCAAAAACATTTGATACATAAATGCCAATTAATTGAGGTGATTTAGAAACAGTCACTTAAAAACCTGAGTGGCTGATTTTTCTTTGTCAAAAACTTAATATTAACAAAACTACTTTCAATGTTTACATCTTTACTTTTTCTGTATCTGACATCTTCATCATTATTTGCTACATTCACACTGATAAATGCAGGCACCTGACCAATACATCAGCATGTCAGTGGAAGGAACTGTAGAAACAAAACGCTAACACTGTTTTCATAGTAGAGCATGAAAGTTTATTCTTGTACTGCAGAAACTGAGAAAAAAAAAAAACAAGTCTCATTTGACAAAATCATTTTAACCCCAGGTCCACTGACAAGCTCACTTACAAGCTTTCAACCATATCACAGTCTTCTGAGCAAACTCCCTTTGTAGATGAAGTCAGTGAGGTGCAGCTGAAAGCTCTGTAAACAGCTAATAAGTGTTCATGTGATATGTTTATGTGGAAAAATACTCTAACCCTCAACTTTCAGTATCTAATAAATGGTATTTGTTTTACCTGATATTACTATTAAGTATGCGACACACATTTGAGGCAATATGGTGATACAGAAAGTGGAAACACGACCTCACTTGAAGTGTTTAAAGTGTTTAAATGCCTTTCAGTGTGACACTGAATCCACACCAGCCCCGTAAGTGGAGCTCTGTAGTTGACCTTTAACCTGAAGATATTCAGAGGAAAATGTTGTCTTTAATCACAGCTCTATATTCTAGTCTGTGACATTAAATATCATAGCATGGCCTTTTTTCTCTGCTCTCCCTGGAATATACAATGTATTCACGAGCATCTCTGCAGCATGTGCCGGCATGTTGAACAGCAGATTGCCTCAGCTGTCTAATTGGCTATTTATTTCCATCGATCCAGAGGGAAGCTTAATCACTGGCCTGACAGGCTCAGATGGATCATTTGACAGCTACTCACCTTGCAGACACATCATGATCAATGTCAGAGCTCACTTACATTCAGTGACGTATTTAGTGAACCCTGAGGAAGATCGTTAAGAAAAATGCTTACAGAACATGTGAGGAGCTTTCACCCTGTCTATCTTTGTCTTGCCTCTTCCTCCACTCTCCTCCCTCCCTAGGTTCTCTGCCCTTTAATCAGATTTCCTGCGTCCTCTCTTCATTCACTGGTCTTGCCTCTCTATCTTAGATGTTAGGAAAATCATTAAGAAAATTGCTTAATGAAGCCCATGAATATCAATTAAACCAAATTAAACTAATCTGAGCCTTGAGGGGTGACCTGCCAGCCTATCAGTCACCCCTCTCTAATGAGTTTTATTCAGCCGTTGCTAATTATCACAGCTTAACTTTTATCACTCACTAATGCGTTTTTTTAAAATAATTTTGTACTTTTAGAACATGGAGAAAGTGCTGATTCGTCCTACAGCGTTCAAACCTGTCATTCCCAAGAATCGCCACTCTGTGCAGTACTTGTCGCCACGGCCAGGGGGCAGTGGTCTGTCAGAGAGCCAGGCCAGCCTCAACCTCCTGCTGCCCCTTGGAGGACCAAGCAGCACCAGCGGCACAACTGGAATTGGAGGGAGCAGCAGCTCCAGCTCTGAAGGGAAGCGCAATTCCTACAGCGGAGGCCGCAATGCTCGGAGCAGCCAGTCCTGCTCCATGTCAGACTCAGGGAGGAACTCCCTCTCCAGCCTCCCAACTCACAGCAGCACAGGCTACAGTCTAGCCCCCAGTGAGGGCTCCAGCTCGGGGTCTGGCTCTGGGGGCCAGCTGGAGCCTGTGTCAGGCCTGGGCCGAAACACTTCAGGTGGAAGTGCAAGCCATGGCCATACTAACTCAGACAGTGGACGTTCGTCATCCAGCAAGAGCACAGGCTCCGGATCGCTAAGTGGGCGCGGGCAGCCCCTGTCAGACAGCGGGTCCTGTGGCCACTCGCCACCACCCGTGGAGGGCTATGAGGCGGTGGTTAGGGAGCTGGAGGAGAAGCTTAGGGAACGAGATTTGGAGCTCCAGCAGCTCCGAGAAAATCTGGATGAGAATGAAGCTGCCATCTGCCAGGTGAGACATAAAGACACTCACCACACTAACCAAACCTTCCTTTAAAACACTAAAGTAAATGCCAGTACAAATAAACGACTGACCTCACACCTCTCACCCACATCTGTTTTCTGAAAGGTGTATGAGGAGAAGCAGCGTCGCTGTGAAGCAGAGATGGAGGAGCTGAGACAGAGCTGCGCAACCAAGATGAAGCAAGCTTCTCAGAAGGCCCAGAGGGCACAGCAGGTGCTACAGCTACAGGTATGCTAAATATTTAAAAACCTCTCAAAACATTTGTATAAAAATTGGCTGATCTGTTTGGAAGGAAACATTTTCTGACTTAAGCTTTTGTCAAGAGGTGCAGCAGCTTATTTTGACTTTAGGGTAGGAGTTATATTATTATACTATTTTGAAATGAACCTCTGCTAATCTGCAGATATGTTTGAGATTCCTTCTGTGAGGCTTCATGTCTTTTTCTGTTTTTTTTATTGTTGCAGTTGTAAAATGTAGATCTCTGTGTGTCTTCAGGTATTTCAGCTACAGCAAGAGAAAAAGAAATTGCAGGAGGACTTCTCCTCTCTGCTGCAAGACAGAGAGACACTTGAAAGAAGGTGCGCCACCATCCAGAGGGAGCAGACCCAGCTGGGACCACGTCTGGAGGAGACAAAGTGGGAGGTGAGCTAGGGTCAGACACTGGAAAGATGTAACATGATTTGAGGTGCAGACTGTGAACTGCAATGTCCCTATTTGAGTCTGACAGGGGACCACTGCGGCATGTCATTTCCCACCTCTCGTACTGTTGACTCACTAATAAAGGCATGAAATGCTCTCAAAATAAAGGTGTTAAGACAGAAGTGACACCAAGTTGGCTTAAATTAACCTCATAAGCTTAAAGGTTTGAAAGAATTTGAGGATTACTTTCTAAGTGCAAGCAAATCCAAAGTTTTTAATCTGCTATAAGAGACAGTTTGTTCTGTATTTTCAGCATTTTTGCCTCTCTCTCTAACTTGTCCTGTCCCTTCAGGTTTGTCAGAAGTCAGGAGAGATCTCCCTCCTGAAGCAGCAGTTGAAAGAGATCCAGTCAGAGCTCAGCCAGAAAGCCGGAGACATTGTGGTGCTGAAGGCCCAGCTGAGAGAAGCCCGCTCTGAACTGCAAGCCAGCCAGGCTCGATCTCAGGAGGCCCAGGCAGCCCTGCGGACACGATCTCTCGAACTAGAGGTCTGTGAGAACGAATTGCAGAGGCGCAAGAGTGAAGCTGAGCTTCTCCGGGAGAAACTGGGCCGTTTGGAGGAGGAGTCGGCCCGCCTTCGTGACACTTTATCCAATCACAGTGGACTCTGTCTACCTGCAAATGCAACCATGAAGGGGCAGTGCATGAGCCTCACCCTCCAACAGGGCAGAGGTGTGACAGGACGGGGTGGTCCAAGTCCCTGCGTGTACCGCGATGGAGAGGAGACTCATCTGGTTTGGGGAGGAGAGAGTGATGAAGCCAAGGCACAGAGGCAGAGTGCAGAAACACTGTTGGGACTCAGACAACAGGTAACTTGTGTTTTTTCTGCACCTTTTCAAGGCATAAGTATTTCCATTTCAGAGGAAAATATTATACAGAGTAACGACTATAAGATATGCATATAAGGCTGCTTACATGTTATTGTATCGGTATTAGTAATTGAGTAACATTAAAATTAAGAATATTGTAGACAAATATTCTGGCTATTGAGAACCTTTAAATCTGAAACACAAATGATCATTTTGCTGATAATACCTCTCTGCTTTCACTATATTGTTACTTTTTGTCAAGTAAAGAGCTAAATTTGTCTTCCACTGCTGTAACAGAGAAGTTTCTGATATTTCTTCTTTTTGTTCTCAGGTGGACAGACTGAAGGCTGAGCTCATGTATGAGAGGAGGACGAGTGAGGAGCATCTTTCACGGTTTGAAGATGAGAGGAGGGTCTGGCAAGAAGAGAAGGAAAAGGTAAGAAAGGATATTTATAGTCTAATTCCTTGGATACATTTAAAGAAAAACAGAACTATTGAACAGATTTGAATGTTTGCTCTGATCCTCCCTACCCTACATATTGTACTCCTTTCCACCCAGGTTATCCGCTACCAGAAACAGCTGCAGCAGAACTACATCCAGATGTACCGTCGAAACCGGGATCTGGAGCGAGTGATGAGAGAGCTGAGTCTGGAGTTGGAGAACAGGGACATGGAGGACTATGAGGTCCACAGTGGCAGCAACGACATCCACTTTGAGGAAATCACTGCCACTGAGATCTAAAAGTCAAAACACACACATTTGCAGTAGTGCACAGAAACATGAAAACACAACTCACAATAAACTCTGATGTAAACCAAACGTTAAAGTCCAGGCCAAATACTGCACTATCTCCAACGTGGCTTTAGCCGGAGCATCGAGCGAGCACTCACCACTTGTCACTGTCAAAAGGGAGATCTCCCAATGGTGCATTCTTACTTTCTGCTAACTGACATGTACTCCGATAAATCCTTATAAAGCGTCCATCCAGGCACTTTTAATGGGTTTTATCCACTACAAAGCCAGCACAAAGACTTTTTTCCTTCCATGGGAGCAAAAGTAGTGTGTGTTTCTTTCTCAGACCACGTTCAAATCAGGGTATCAAAAATCAACTGGGGCATAAAGCAAAAAAAAAACAAACATGTTAAACATGCACATCAATCTGGTCATGTGCAGTCACACCTTTCTCCGTAGCACACAAAGTTAAATATTCAGCCACCAGCACACATGTAATGAAGCATCATGACCATCACCCCATTGCCCCCGCCGCTGCTGGCTGTTAAATATGACCTCAACACCTGTCCAAACTGTGCTCATTGGCTAACAACAAATAACAGCTAATGGGAAAACGACACCAAATATGGCAAAAACTTCATTTCTTGGCGTTCAGAGGATCAACCGTTCATTTTATTTCACAAATTCACAAAAGGAATAGCAACCTCAGCTGTATTTGAAAGAGAATGTATTGTGACTGTTACCCCTCCAGAGAAATGCAGTATCAATGGACATCCCCAGCAGTGACAGAATCTGCTTCACCAAGGGAAACATGGTCTCATTTCGTGCAACGTTCATGCTCTGCTTTGTTCGAGACTGTGGTTCTTGTGAGGCAAATCATCAAATTTACACAGACCCAGTTTTGACATGTGTTATCCTGGTTTGCTTACATGTGGACATCCTATTCTGTCATTTCCCAAACCGTCGAGGACACAGAAACCAAACGCTTGAAGGAAATGCTTTACTTGAACTCTGCTCGTATTTTCTAGACCACCAACAGTCATGCCGCTGTGCTCAATAAGTGTTTCAACTCATTTAGACAATGCAGCAAGTTCTGACATAAACATTTACATTTTACTATTATGTAGCACTAGGAAGCAGACTGTAGCATGGGAGACTTCACCAGTATGCTGCTGATTCTCCTCTTTCTCTGTCTTTTTCTGCCTTTGTCTCTGTCTGCTCTCTCTTTCCGTCTCTATCTCAACTATTTTTATAACAGTGAAAAGGCTCCTCAGCAGTTGGTATCAGGAAACTAAAAATGGAGCATATTCTTTCAGTGTGGTCGGGACGTCACTGAGAGATTTAAGCCAGTGTTTGAACTGTAGGCATGCTTATTCAGAGTTTCCGTTTATTCTGCTTCATTTCCATTAGTGCTCTTTATTTAGCTTTTGGCAATACAAAGCCAAATAACACTTTTAAAGTCTTCCTAGTCTCCCCTAGACTATAATCTTCACTGACTGCTATACAGGTAACAAGACTGGCATGTCTGCATGTCTCTTTCATAAAGAAGCCTGTTCAGATAGCATTGAGACGAGATTTTGCCGATGCTCCTGCACGCTGAATGGCCTCTGAGGCTGGTCGGCTGTTAAAGGCCTAAATATAAACTGGTGAGGAGCATGTTAACGTTTGAAGCTGTGGGTTGCTCCGTTTTCTCACAGTATATGCAGGACCGTGTAAAACACTGAGCATGGCGGGTCTCTATGAAAAAAAAGTAGCAGGCTGAAAACTTTTATTTTACGAAGAGTCTATATCAAGGAATAATAGTTAAATGGAAATCTATATAATGGAGGAGATGTTGTATATTTTTTTATATATAGCACCTGAAGATATTTTGTTGTAGTACTGGTATAAGTGTGGGTTTAATATACAAAGTATAAAGACTTCTATATATATATCTATATATCAATATCTCACATACCAATATTTCAAATGATGGATCGGTTATAAATGGAGGCAGCAGTATAGAAGGAGTGCACCTAATACTGTAATGCATGAAACATGTTTACATTATATAATCTGTGTCACACAAGCATACACTTTAATGACCAAACCTTGCAGCTGGTAAAGCTGTTGGGAGCTTTTAATTTTGGGCTCAGTTTTGACCTGCTGTCCCTGCATTTCAACTGATCTCTCATTTGATCATCAGTATCATAATATCACACCGGTTCATGTCTTCATTGTTGGTATTTTGTGCACAACATTCGTCCCTAAATGCACAGGAGAGGTCACTTCTTCATTAAGTTGAGGTTGAAGCTGAGGCAAACCAAGGAAGCGTTTTGTTTCTTTGGGTTGGAAACTGTGTCGAACCCCTTTTAGAAAACTTTGATCAGAATATTGATCAGTATATCATCTATAGTTTGCATTCACTGCGGTTTGAGAGGTTTTGTAGATTATAAAAAGTCTGCACTGTGCATAAATTGACGAAATAAAGCCATGGGAAGAGACTCGGCCTGGAACAAGTTGGGTTTGTCCAAACATATTATTAACCAGACCTAGACTGTTGCAGCACAGGTACAGATTAGCAACAGACTCCCCCACTGAGAAGTGTGCATCCCGGACATTTGTCTTTTCCTCATATGTCAGTCCTCTTCATTGATGCATAACCATTTTCTGTGTAAATATGTAAAACACTAAATAGTATAACAGAGTGACATTGTCTTTTATTTAGACAAAATATCTATTTCAAATGTAGCCACTGTGACTAGACCAAAGCAACGTAACACATTTCTTTTCTGTGGCATTTTTCTCATCCTTTTGTGTGCATCTTCTTTTTTTATGTCTACTTACTTTGTGTCTTCAGTAATTCATAAAGTATGTAGTTGTCCATGTATATTTTTATGTGTACATTTCTTGTACAAATGACTGTGTTTTTAATTAAAGAACAAGTTGTCACACCTTAAAGTCACCGTTGATTGAACTGCTTGTTCAGCACATGGACAGAGTATACTTACTGAGCATTTATTTATTGCATTAAAGTCAAATATCTTTTAAATAACTTAAAGGAAAAGACGCTTTCAGTTTCATCTATAAATTTAATTGCATGTCTGTAACATTTCACCTTGAGCTTTACTAGCACTTATTAAACCAGTGTTTCAGTAACATTTATCAGTGTTTCCCCACTGCAAAATAAGGCACTATGCACACTATTCCAGTTACCTTGCTGCCCCCATCTCCTCTACCCTACTTTAAATTAAACTGTGCCACTGGCCTTCATGTCCTGCATTTCTCACTGACATGTTTTTCCAACTCCTCCACATGTCTGCATAAGCTCAGTCCACAGCATGGTGTAATTAAGCCTCTAAAGTGGCGGATTGCTCCAGAGCACAAGCACTTCTGCCAGAAAAATACAGCACAAAAATACTGAGCAGCAATTTGTAATAATCCCCCCAGACATCCACTAAACCCAAACTATCAGTTTTGACATAATACAGGGGTTTAATCTGGGTATAAATCTATAAATCTCATGACACAGGCTGGGGTAATCTCCCTCTGGCAGGCCTGCAGGGCTGCTGGATCTGAGATGCTCCAAGTGAAAAGTGCAGACCACTGGCTCCATAGTAAGACGATGCTCAGAGGTCACGGCAAGGCTGCCACGTGTCAAACAGTGGCATAATTTCAACCAAGCAGGAGTAAATGATCATTAAGCACATATTACTTTTTGTCCAGTCACTGTGCAATGTATGCATTTAGTACATTTGCTAAAAACACTAAGAATGTTATAAAAGTCATATAGCTGCAACATTAAACATCTAACATTTCATCATAGCAAAAGTGATTTATAATAATCTTTATCCTGATAAATAAGCTACTGTATCAGACATAAATACCTGCTTCAACATGTTCACCTTTCTGTTTGACATGTTTCCTGCTACTCGCTGCCATAACTCTGCCTTTTAGAGGACAAATGCCTCTGTGCGTCCATTTCTGTCCACTGTGACCGGAAAAATACCTGCCCCATATTTCCGCCTTCAGGGGTGAATCCTGTAGTTTATTCACTCCCATGGGAGGGTTACAGGTTTGGGTGCCCTTCATGCCTGAGCTGCTGTCTTGCTGTGAGTTGCACGCAGAGGTTAGTCAGCAGGTCTCCTGGGGCTAGTGGGGTTAGTAGGGACCTTTGGGGCCTTGACCACAAAAACCATCGGGTCTTTGGCCTTGTTGCTGAATGCACGACGAATTACGTCCACTGCATGCTGATGTGTCACTCCCTGCAGACTCTCGCCATCCACGGACAACAGTTCATACCCTGCCTGCAAATGCAAACACAGGTAAAAAGGTAGAAGGTTTAACCTGCAAAAGAATAGGATTGCTAATTATTCATATTTCATTATTACATACATCTTTATATATTTTCCTCTCTCTCTATGTCTCTTTATTCTGTGGCTATCTTTCTCTTCCAAAAGCAACATTATAGACAGTTTCCATAAATCTGCAGTGATTCTGTCCCTTAGCGGAAACCTGATTTATGCCAGAGAGAATTGGGACGCTCCTGTAATTTTAATATATTCACACTGAAGGCCGTCACTAGTGTACATATAACATTTCCCTTTCAGCACAAGGTTGTTGAAAAGAGAACATGCACTGAGACAACCACACACACACACACACACACACAATTGGGATGGTTTGCACAGTGTTTCCTGCAGGATGCAAGCAGAGAGTGAAAACTTTGGAGCCCTGAGGAGAGGAACTTCCTCTGATGTCATCAGCATTTGCCAAGGATGCACCTGTCTCTTGTGCTCAACCTCAATGAAGGTTAGCAACACAATACAGACACGCAAGGCCGATGGCCATTGTTGTATCTCCACGAATCATGTCCCTTTCCCTCTTCCTTTCCAGTCATTAGGCACAAATACATAGGTTTTGTCTTTACTCTGTACCGGGCCATCTTATCTCTTATGGGCCAAACATGTTTGGGTAGTGTAGGAGAACAGATCTGTGTTGCTTTGTTTTTATCCGGACAGGTTTTCTTACAGCTCACCACACAGTCTGGTGTTCACCCATAACCTTAGAGCCTTCTGTGAGAACAGTATCAAAAGATTTAGATCCATTTAACCAAAGAGGAGATTAAAGGTGCTTTTTCATTTTTGAAAAGTAATTTATTTGAAGTAAATAGATCACCCCCTAATCTGCCCCATCCTCTTTACAGTCATTTATGGAGCGCATTTATGGGGGTTTCCTCTTTTCTAGCCAATGGACGTCACGATACAAAAATAACTGTGTAAGACTGTATGGAAGGATCAGTGAATCATACATAATGTGTTTTACAGAGCCACTACAAATATATTCAACAAGATTATTTAGCTAAGTAAAACTCTCTCTATATATATCACAGTGGTGCATCTGATTACAGATGCTAAACTTATAAAATTTAAATGACCAAATAATAGTCAAGCATTTGCTTATTTTTTGCCTGTTGTGCTTACAAAATTAAAAATGTACATTTAATATATATATAATATACCACACACACACACACACACACACACACACACACACACATTGTTGACACTATGTTGATGCCACCTAATCCAACAGATAAATCTGGACCCAGGTGGTGGACTGACCAACCAACCGTCATCACAAACCATATGGGATAATATGCATTATTTCGCACTCTTACACAGCCAGTTATACCCAGACATATGAAACACATCCAGGTTTACACTGATAAAAGCAGGTGTCAGAGTGTAACGAACAGGAAAGTATGTGGCCACGCACAGAAACAGACAAAACAGCATTCTTCACTGATTATATGTTATCATAAGTATGGATCTAAGGAAACAGGATGCATGTTAACATTGAGCTGACCTGGTCTCACTTCCCTCTGCAGAATTGGGAGAGATAACAGTGAGCCAGTGAGCTGATATGAGTAGCTTAATATGCCTAGTTTTGAGCTGTGAAGTAGTGCAGCGCATGGCTAGGAATGACAACGTCCGCATGCATGGTCTGTCTACCACTTTGATCACCATCAGGTCAAACCTTTCACTAAAACTGTGTAAACTGTGTCTCAATAATCTGGTGAAGGATTCCATGAAATCTGGAACTGACATTTATGGTTTCCAGAGGAATAACCTCACAGACTTTGATGATCACCAACACATTTGTGTTTTTAGAGAAATGTCAAAACAACTAATGCATGAACTTCAAAACAGATATTTTATTGTCAATTGACAAATGTTTGCATGCTAATTCATAAAATTAGGAAAATTAAGAACATGTGGGAGAAGGTTTTTACTAAACATCTGTGTATTATCAATGTGATTATGTACATGTCAATATACTAATGCTAGCATTTAGCTCAAAGTACTGTTGTGCCTATGCAGTCTCAAAGACCTGCTCTGTGTGTGTATGTGTGTGTGTGTGTGTGTGTGTGTGTGTGTGTGTGTCTACAGACTCTTGTTTCAATCTGTCTCTCTTTACCAGGTTCAGGCTTTTACACCCTCCAATATCCTGTTTTATTTCCCATCTTTGCCATTTCTGCCACTTTTGCAGCTTTGTTATTGATTTTTTGCTTTCTCTCAATTTATATCTTCTCTTCTTTTATGTTCCTCTTGTTCCAAGATTGGGTGCACAGCATGTGCCTTTGTGTGTGTGAGGTGGACTTTGAGTGCAGGCATGTTTGTGTGTAAAGGGACTGTAAGAGGGACGTTTGAATTTGAAAGGCTGCGCAGATACTGGATCCTCTTTGGTTTGACACTCTAATCAGACATTAGACCTGGGCAACATGTGTCAATTGATAGCTAGCTGTTAGGAAACACATGCATCTTAACCCACACAAACACGCCTATTATTGCAGGCGTACATTCTAGCTTCAGACTGAACACACACACACACTTATTTTCAAGTGTATTACAACAAGATTTATTTGATGATTACTTCTTTGACTTTAGTCTGTAGAAGTAGTCTGTGGTTGACTGTGAATGAGTGTGTGTATCAACCAAGATCATGGCTGACTGTTAAGTTACTGCACAGTCAATATATTACCAATACATTAGCAGACCAGCACCTGTGTACTTCATCAATAATGGAGGTGAAGGGCTACTTGAGATGGCTCTCTGCTCTTCTCCTCTCCGCTCCTCATTACTCACCTTCAACCTCTGTGTTATAGAGAACCCAGTAATAGCAACAACAACTCATAACCACAGGACAGCTCCTCTGGCAGGTACTTACAATAACAACCAAGCCAGGATGGACATGTGCTTTAAAATCAGGGTGCTATGAAGGAACACTTCTACATGTACAATTTTAATGTTAAAAAGATGTTACTATGTTTTATGAGTTTTCCACATGATCTCTGGGCTGGCTAAGAATCATCGTCATGTTTTCTTAAAAATGTTTAGCCCTTTGCAATTTAACTGACACCCATTATTGTAATATATGCAGATGTAATCTATAAGTGCTCACCTTCAGTGCCTCATTTGTTGAGGCAGCTCCGCCTGGGAAGATTTTCTCTATCTTTATCATGGGCTGGACTCTGGACTCCATACCACCAGAGATACTAATACCTGTAAACACACAGAGACATAATAAAATAATCAGATTGGTTGGTTGATTGGTTGACAGTCCCTGATTCCTGGATTCTAACTTGTCTGATATTGTACATACTCTCTTTGGTCTTTTTCTCAGTTATAAAATGAAGCATTTAACTCTTCCAAATCCCTCTCAATTTAGTAAGTGGTACCCTGACCTCTACTGGTGATGTAATGGATATGGGACAACATTAAAATGTTCAACTTTACAATAGTTTTGGAGCAGTTTCAATTCTACTCGCAAGCATATTGAACAAATTTGTTGACAGATGACAGATTTAGCCCCCACACATTGCTGAAAATACATATAACTTAAATTTAAAAGGTGTGAGGTACAACAGTTGTCTTCCACACTCACCTAGTGACTGCTTAGCCTTGGAGATGGTCAAAGTATTGATTTCATACTCCTCAGGTGACAGAGTTGCTCTTCTTTTCACACCATGACCATTTTGTGAATGTCCATTCAGTGGCTGACTGCTCCCTCTGCCTGTGGATGGACTCTTTTCTCTCTGGAGCTCAAATACATCAGCCAGAGGGGTCCTCCCCAATCGCTGTGAGGGAACACGTACGCTGACCTCTGTGTAGCCCTCCTGTCTGCTCATTCTGCCATCTGTACTGTCAGGACTTGCCTCCCTCCTCACTCTCCCACGACCATTCCTCACAGGTGACCTCCCTCGTTCAGGAGCCCCGTCTCCATGGTCAGACAGGGACAACAAGGTGACCTCATCATACTGCGACACCCCATTCTCTCTTCTGTTTGGGGAACGATGTGGTTGTTGCCCACGTTGGGTGCTATGTGTGGATTCTGTGAGGAGGGAGCTGTGGGTGGGTGAGGGGCTGAGGGAGCGGGAGCGCACAGGGCTGGAAGCGTAGTTGTCCACATGTACATCAAGCAGAGGGGTGAAGGCACGGGATGGAGGCACATGGCCTGACTGTTGTCCAGACAAACGTAGTCTCTCCAACTCCTCAATCAAGTGACGCTCCTGCTGTGTGTCCTGGACCGGCTGGAGGTGGAAGCCACCCCTGTAGTCTGGGCAAATATAAAAACAAGAAGTTCAGCTTTAACCTTGATAAAACCAAACATTTCTTTCAGGTGAAGAACCTCTATAGAGCTTCAGCATATGAACACAGTGATGTGAAGACAATTCAAAGCAGGATTCCAGCATGAGCTAAAACTCCACCAATTTATCATTGAACTTCTGTAACATTGTCGGACTCACAAAGGACAGATGGAGAAAAGGATAAGAACATATGCTGCATATTTAGAGATATCAATTCTCAGCTTATTCAGAGCTACATTCCAGCATTGTTATTGCAACTACAGTTTTCTAGTTTGACTTCCTCAATATAAGGAAACAACAATGTACCCTTTAAGAATTACAGCTTTGGGTTTCTAATGCAAATAAAACACCAGGGCAAGTTTGGTTATGCAACAATCTCAAGGATGTCAAACAGCAGGTGATGATTTTACATTACAGCGCCTGAATGACAAAATGTGAAATGAATTTTATTTTAATATTTGTGCATTTTGGGATAAAAGAATCACCTAGAAAATATAAAGTCTAAATTCTCTTTGATAATAAAGGCATAAAAGAACAAAACCACACAATTTCACAGTAAACCAAAAAAAATGACAACTTCCTTTTGTGAGGTAGGCATCGAACTGAAATTATTGAATACCTTTTTATACAATGTCTTATCCCAGCAGGACCAGCTATATTATTAGATGAAGTTGAGTTCAACATTTTATTGGAGTCAAATATCCAACAGGACAAAAAAAATCTCTGGCTTCCATAAAACTCTGCCAGCTGAGTGATGCCCTGTCAACTCCTATCTGAATCCATATCACTGACCCTGTGACCCCTGATCTGTGACTTCAGAAAGTGAGATGGCTGCAGTCAGTCTAAAGTGAGAAGTACTGATTGTGTCTCAATGACTCTTGAATGAGGAAAAGGCTAAAATCTCTGTGTTGTTAAAGTGTCACACTGGTGAACTGGGTACATCTCAGTGCGTTCTATTGGCCACAGAGATGTAACACAAGCCTCTGCTTTAGAGCAGGCACCAGGAAACCTGAGCTATTGTGTGCATTTGTGTGTGCATTAAAGATATGAGATGAGAGAGGAAAGACCTGAGGTAAGTGAGGAACAGTAAGAGCAGGGAGGGGAATGGAGACAAAAGGTGAGAGAGGTTTAAGCCCCTCGTGTAGCTCATATTCCTCGGGATTAGAGAAAGCAGCAACCAGACGGAGAGGGAATCAGAAGACAGAAGTGAGGCCTAGAAAGGGAAAAGGTGAAAGGAAGAGTAATGAACATATAGAGTCCAGGTACCTGGGACTGGGGTGATGAGGTGACGTCGAGGGGTCCCACTGCGGGGAGAGCGCAGAGCTGGAGAACGCACTGAGAAGAAATAACAACCAAAGATGATTTCACTTCCATTTCTTTGATCTGTTTAATCACGCCTGCTTTTTCTGACCTCTACATACTTAAGCTTTTGTTTCTTTCACGCAAACAGCGAATCATGTATTTATCTCAAGCGATATGACTAGAAAAGATCCCTCTGCCTACCAGAGCGAGTTTTGAGGATATCATATGCCTCCAGCTCAAAGGGCATGACCATGCTGTCAAACCGAGCCAACTCAGAAGTAGGTATCAGCATTCTGCAGGGGAAATGATCGGAGACTGTTTGACATATTGATGTACTACAGTATGTATCCAAAGAAAGAGTATAATACTCTACAGAAACTCAGTGTATCTTACCTTATTTCTCGGAGAAGTAGCAGTTTCTCTGGCCGGTCCAATATTGCCAAAAGGGGACGCACTAAATCCTCAATCACATTGTCAGACAAAAACTGAGGGAAAGATTAGATCAGTCCATTAGACAAATGGAGAAAGAAGAAACAATTAGAATAGTTGTCTGTGTAGACAGATCTCCATCAGGCTGTTTTCTGCAATGCACCAATTTAACATGTTCAGTTTAGTCGTCACAAGGAGCACCGTCTCCTAATCCTGTAATCCTGTAATCCTGATGATATCAAAGTGATGTCAATGGAGTTTGCAGCTTGATCTTGAGATGGAGAAAGTCTACATGTAAAAACTGAAAGTATGAGGGTAGAAAAAAGTGAGCATTTAGGAGGCAGTGTTCAATAAAGGACGTTATACCAGTGCATCCTGGGAAAAGTAGGATACACTACATATTTGAGACTAAAAGCCAGATATTTGGATATCTTGGATTATTATTCATTTTTATCATTCCATTGGCAAATCTGTTGTGAGCCATTAAATTGTACAAAAGTGCATCACAAGATCTGAAGTAGCTCTTTAATCACAGGTGTAAAACCAAAACTGCAAAAGACCAACATGTACATTAAATATTCACTTTTCTATAGGCACCAGAACACTCTACTGTTTTTAGCCTTTGGCGTTTAATTACTGTATTAACAGGTGAGTCATATTGTGCTCTGAGAAGGCTCAATATCTTCTGCAGTGGAGGCACAGAGCCAGCCAAGGACTGAAATTGGCTGGAGTGTGAGACTGGCCAAGAGAGACGAGAGGATCAAAAGATTGTTGATATTTGATCCTAATCATAAATGACAAGCCAAATCTGTCTTTTGTCACAGCTGCTGCCAGACGCATCTATCACTACAGGACACACAGCGACACAGGGAACAATACTGCACACTTAAGCCCATAAGTAGTTAGGCTGATTTTCATTCAGTGGGAGGAAAATACACACACAGGAGAGTTCCAGTGAGGTGTGAGAGACAATAAGTTCAGATCAGAAACTCACCCGCTGACAGTGTCTCATCACAGCAGCCACCTCATCCTGGATGAGAAGTTTCTTTGCCACGTCCTCCACATGCTGCAGGGTCTCGGCTCGGGGCAGCGGGCTGCTGTCTTTAACCCCAGCACGGGATTCCCTCGGAGAGGTCAAGAGCTGGAAGGGATGACTTCGCTCTTTATCTAGGGAATTAAAGTGAAAACTGAAATAAACAAGATAAAAACAATAATATCTGCAGACGGCACGAGATACTAACCCTTATTTATGTTGAAAATCAACCAGTTAGGAGAATTTGTTTACCTTACATACAATATTTAATATGATTTATTTGTTTACACTGAAATCAGCTACATGCTAGGAGTTGAATGCAACATAAAATTATTTATTAACATCATTTTTTTAGCATATGCCATGATGGTGCCATGGGTTAAAAAAAAGTACATACTTAGTTTGTCATGCACGGGCAAACCCAAGCACACATGCACTTGCATTGGTCAGACAAACTCATGTCTCACTTATAACATTACATTGCAAAAAAAGAACTTTGTCTTCTTTCTCAATCTCTATAAATATAATCTCCAGCAAAAAACATGACTCAATTTTTTTCATAATCATCGGTCCTGGAAAACTTCTCAGAAATGAGGGACATTTGGCTGAAAAATGTAGCACTTTAATCAACATATTATTAAGATATAAAACATGAAGTCATGTGTGAATCCCACCTAAAGCATTTAACAGTATTTTCTCTTAAATACCAGTAAATATGTTTGTTTGTATAGATAATCGCAAATACCTGAATGAAACTCGGCTCAGAGATCTTTGACTGGTGAGAAAAATATGTTCGTAAATTAGGTTTGTCCTAAACATCAACAGACCATACTGTATACAGAAGGATCAATGTGCACTGAGCATCATGAATGTTGAACTGTGAACTGATTTGAAAAATGAATTAATCATACAAAATAAAGATTTCACCTGAAAAACCCACAGGTGTTCATGCAAAATGTCTCAAAACCTCTTCAGTGGGGCTGCTCCAAAGCTGAATCATCTCATAACTATTCTAATATTTGGAGGTTCCCATTTTGTATTATCACTGACAGTCAAAAATGATGTAAACTTATAAACACTCTGTGGGAAACCCCAAATACCAGGAGTATAATCTGAAACAAGACACTACGTATTTTGTTTAGTTCCAGATATCTAAACATCATCAAATATAAGAAATGAAGTAGCAGGAAATAGCAATTCAGTTTAAACCTTCAGCTGTGCACAATATGTGCCAGGAAAGGGTAAACTGCCCTGTGATGGCATCCTAACCTTTGTCAGTATGGTGAGATGGTGACTTGGAGTGACTCTTCTCTTTACGGTCTTTCTTAAAGAACAGGTTGACAAAGGTTTTAGACCGCTGCAGGTTGGTTTTACCCTCCGATGAGCGCTTTTCCTTCTGTTGCTTCTTCTTTTTCTGTCTGTCCTCTAAAGGTGGAATAAAAAAGAAGACTGAATAGTATGTAGTCCTAACATAAGTAGTCAATGCAGATACATTGTCCCCACCAAATGTTGTGAAATATGACAGATTTTACCCTATTTTTACATTGTTTGTGAGTCTGCTCAGACTTTTACCTTCTAAATGATGTAAAAAAAAATAGAAACAAGTAATTCAAATCTGTGTAAGCTTAACTTTATCTTTGTGATGAAGAGCACACAGTTACATGCTGTCTTTACTGCAGTTTTACCTCATTCGTATGAAAATCCTTCATTACATGTTGGATGTTGGGTGTTGGACCATAGCAAGAATAGGACATTCGGCATTTCTGCGTATAGCACTGAAAACATAATTCATTAGGCTGCTCTGTGCTTAACTGTTAGCCAATAACAGTGGGTGATGCACACTCTCCGCTATGAGTACAGACTGTTCATTTCTCTTCCAGTCAGCCCCTCTGTGCGCTGCAGTAAATCTGCCACTGTGGAAAGTAACACAGTAATACTGATGAATAGCAGCTACACCAACCTGAACACACTCCCATCTATTGAGGACGCTACAGCCAAGTGCTCTCAGCTTACATAACAAATGTCCAATCAGCCCTGGGCTTTGCCACAAGCCCCCGCCAGGTCCTGGAGGTATGAATGAGCAGGATAAATTGAAAAGGAAAGGCTAATAACTCAACGGCCTCGCCAAGGCTTGGATGGATATTTCTCCATATGCTTGTTCTTATTCATTTCTCACAGAGGTACAACAAGTGAGAGTAAAGGGCAGTGATTAATCATGAGTCTGTGTTAACTTTGTGCTCTTGGACAAATTTTGTCTGGAGCTTGAATCAGCAATGTGCAGTCTGGATGTTCTTGTTTACTTCCTGGAGTGACAGAGGTATGAGGGGTCATTAAACTGACTGATGCCGTACAGAAAGATCTCTGGAGGGTGTGAGAGTGGATCTCATTACACAGTGAACACAGGTACTGTCACAGAAATCAGCTAAAGAACTGAGCCTGGCCTTCATTTTGGAAAGGTTTGTTTCTCAACTGAGATGAATGATGCTGTCACTATAATCAACAGCAGTAATACAGAGAATTTTAGCACCACCATCAGGTTGACATTTGGCCAAAACTTTGTTTTTTGACCCAATGCTTTTAAACTTTATAACTCACCACTGCACAAAGCAGCACCAAGCTGAATACAAAAACAAAGAAACCATTATTATATTTGACTATTTTGGTACAGTGAATTCTTGTGCCTTATCAGCCGGCATATTCCACAGTACTGACACATCTGCAACAGGCTCACTATATGATACAACAGGCCAGCCAACTTATCGGTCTACTTCTAATGCATTTTAAATAATAGTCCAGCTAAGCATAAAAAGCAACTTTACACTCTCCTTACAGTCCCAGTGAGCCTGTAGGTCTCACCTGACACGGTGATGTGGCTCTGGGAACGTCTGATTGGCTTCCTTGGTCTGCTCAGGGCCATTAGTGCTGCCGTCTTAGGTGACTGTTTGGCTACTTCCCGGTCCCCTTCTGACAGCGTCCTTGTCCGTCCCCGCCCTCCTTCCCCAGCCCCTCCCATGTCCCGCGGTCCTTCCCCTTTACCACGTATGACTGTGTCCCTCAGCAGCACTGTGGCACCTACGGTCCGGCTGGTTTCAGTGGTGACCAGCCTGTCAGGGTACAACCCATTAGTCGAGGAGTGGTCTGAGTAGTTTGGAGGGTGAGGGTCAGTCTGTATGGCAGTGTCCGCAGTTCGCTCTGTGCTGCTTGGACGTCGAGAGTGGTCCTCTGTGGAGATGGCGACGTCTACCATCTCAGAGCCAAAGACAGGAGGGAAAAGGACCTGGGAGAGACCACTGAGGGAGCTGAGGGGGGTGCTTGAGGACAACGAGGAGGCAGAGGAGTTGGAGTCTGAACCTTGGGAGGACGGTGCAGGGCCCCCATTGACTACTGTAAATGAGAACTCATAATTAGAATAAAGTATGGGGATTAGTGCGTGTTTAAATTATCATTGTGCAAGTGCAATATCTTATGAAACTGCTATTTCTGAGTACAACACTGACTCAAAAACTAGACTAGATTAAACAGTGAATAAGATTTGAGTGGTAAGCTTCATTTCTTTTTTGTACAAAGTCTGCTTTGTTTGGATCCAAACTGTCTGCCCTCATGTCCTGTTAATCTCTTCAGAGACATAACATGACCCTTGAGCTCTTCTGTTTCTTTTCTTCTTTTTTTTGTGATGAAACTCCAAAATGATTCTGCATCTTGACCCAGATGTCAGGTTGTGCTCTGTTCCAGACGACTGAGCTGCTTTTGAGTACACTGAATTAATCCCTGGCTGTGTTCAGAAGTATCAAACTGAAATACAAGGAATTTGAGGTCTGCAAAGAATTGGAGTGACAGGCCTTTAGTATACAGAGACTTCATGTGGTCTGTGCTCTACTTTTTTTGTAAGGTTTCCATGTGAAGTCCAGCCAAATGTTAATTTTCTATTTTTTTCTGTTTTACTCTATGAAAAACTCCAAACCACCACGTCATCGTCAGTATTTTTTCCTCAATATTTAGGTTTGTTAAAGTATTTCTTTTCACATCACTATTCAAGTCATTTTTCTTCTAAAATTCAAACACTGTCTTTACTTGTAAAGTCATACTTAGTGACACTTTCGGAGGAGTCAACATACATTTGTCGAGCCAGCCGTATTCTGCCACCATCTCCTTGTAAGCAGGGTATCTCCCAGCTTCCTGTTCAAGTGCAAAAACACATAGTCATCAAGATTCATCTTCTGCATCTTCTGGGCACCATTAATATCTATATGAAGTTTAATGGCGATCCATCCAGCAAAGTGGAAGAGCAACCGACAGACAGATGTTTCCATCCATAAAATGAGACAAGGCGTCATTTGTCAGTGTCAAAGTCAGACCTACAGGTTGCACTCTCGGTGCTGTGCAGCAACGTTGCCTAAATCCTATTATTTCACTTAATATTTAAATAAATTAATACACTGTATGTGACATGTGTTGCATCATTATTAATTTCATTTATAATTTGTTAAAATCAATCCTTACATTAGATATCTGCTATATTACTTTAGCTAAAAACAGAGCATGTGTGTAGATCTATTTGGGCATGAAGGAGGTACCATGGAGTAAAATCATCACTATTTGCAGTGTTTTTATCGGAAAGAGCCATTTTGCATTAAGAATGAGAGTACAATAACCAATTTCAAAGGATTGTTTGCACAGCTTAAGGTCAAAGAGAAGAAAATTAGGGTTACATTTACAATTTTCCACCCTGGTTGTCCATGTGTGAGAAGGTTTAGTAACTAAAATTAACCCTGGCTCCACTATGTGTGTCTCAGTCCCACAAGTGGGTCTAATAGAGCACAGAATGAATACATAAAATTAGGCTTTCTGTTGATTATAACCTGATCCCTAACTGCCTTTGAATAATGAACGTCGTTCCTGGCTGTTTTTCACACATGGAACCTGAGATCAGATGAGTAAAATGAGCACACAGCAATGTTAGCGAGCTAAGAGAGCGCACATACACACTCACAAACACACTGCACAATGCACATGTGCCTATTCATACACACAAACATACACACAATTCCTTTATCTAAAAATGACACAGGTTAAGTGCCGCGGCCTTGCGCACATGCATGTGCACGCAGACACACACAAGAAATTGAGGGCTGTAAGCCAGCTGTCTGTTCTGCTGTGCTCCCCTCCTGAGGAGAGCTGGTGTTGTTTAACACGCTGTAACATTTATTATTGTGTCACAGCACCTAAAGCACCCAATCAATTGTTATGTTTAAACCTGAGTAAATGATTAACACTGCCATACAATGCTGCAGCACAGATGTATGAAGGACCGATGGAACGCGTTTCTGAAATCAGACTTGCAATCAAACTTGCATTAAAAGATTTGTTTTTCCTTTTGAAGGCACAGCAACACTGACATATTATCACCTTATGAAGTTGATGTACTCCAATCACACATCCAGCAAACACAAAGCAACATCAGCATTAATTTAGAGCTGTGATGTATTTAGGTCCAATATTCAGTTTCCCTTAAAACTCTGTTTTGTTCAATAATTCCTCAATAATTCGTCAGAAATATCTGACACTTTAGTTGCTTAATGCTGCACAGTGTTCTCCAGCTGGTCGCTAACTTTGTGTTCAGTCTGTTTTTAGAGCTTTTAAGCTGAAAACAGGTATGACGAGAGTTGTGAGAGTGAACCAAAACACTAAAGTTGACAGTTGTTAAAAAAGAAACAATGAGCTTAAAGAAGATAAAATGCTCCACAGAGCTAAGCTTGGTCGATAATTCTGTGTTGGTTCATCTTGACTGGTGAGGCCTTTTACATTTTACCTCACTATTTGATGCATTATTATGTTCATCTGTAAAATTGTTTCTTACCCTGATGGTCAACATGACATGGGTGTGGCTCTTCAGGACCTCGACTGCATTGCTGTGGGTGATGTTATCAAAGCTGACTCCGTTGGCTGCAAGGATCTGATCGCCCATTTTAATGCCATGCTGTTCTGCAAGCCCGCCTGGGTCCAACCTGAATAGAAAATGTATGACAGCATGCAGAGACACACACAGGTGATATAGTCATTTATTAATTCTGAACAGCTGAAAGAAGAATATGTGCCAATAGACCATGTTACCATGTTTATGTCAAGTCTTTTTATGTTATTAAACTTGATGTCAAGTATCACAATTATTTCAATTTCTACTCTATTAGATGTATATTTTGTCACATTCAGTATTAGTTGTGAATGTTGTGTTAAATGTAACCATGTCTTATTCACAACAGGAGCTCATTAAGGCAGTTTCTAAACCTTCATTGTAGTGACCATGAAACACAGTTGATCTGCCACAACCTTCAAACTGGAGCCTGGTTGCTTTGATCCTAGGTCCCACCACATACACATATTATTTTATCATGAGTAATTGTTTATTTGGTGCACAACAAAACAAAAAGATTTGGCAGAATGTGTTTTAAACCACACTTGGTTCATACTTAGAGACATAAATCCCCAGTCCGAACTCTTTGCCTCCTCTGATGTTGAAGCCCAGACAGTAGTCATCCGAGGTGGTGAAGAGATGTACAATCCTGCGGAGAGCGCTGTCTGAACTGGCTTCTGAAGGTGTACGACCATTTTCCTCTACCACCATTCGCCGGTGAATCAGATCCACCCTACACACACACACACACACACACACACACAAGACGAGATACATGCACACATGGAAACATTCACATTTCCCTTTTCTCCACCGAGCTCAGGCCTGTCAGTATCGGTTAATCAAATAGCCATAAAGGTCACAGCGGTAATCCATCCACTGCTGCCACATGAAACCAAGATACAGTATATCCCAAAAGAAAGATAGCTGTGTGTGAGCTACAGTCAAGTGACAAGACTTCACAACAAAAGAGCTGTGCAGAGGTCAGTGGCAGGAATAACAAGGTTATAGCCTGTATATACAGTCACAATATACAGATAGTGTAGGGTGCAGTTGTTAAATAAACTATGGTGTAATTATTTTATTATTCATTAGATGATTTGATTAGATAATGTTTGGCAACCTTATTCATATTGGCACAACTTGTACTAAGCTGCACCTCAGCGCCTCACCATGTTGTTTTCTCCTTGGAGTAGCGGATGCCGGGGATCTTGCCCACCCGTCTCACCACCATCCTCAGCCTGTTGTTGCCTGTCAGGACCTTCACAGCGCTGCTCATGGTGATGCTCTCCAAACTGACCCCATTGACCTCCACCAGCTTATCGCCCACAGTCAGCCCAGCCTGCGCTGCAGACACAGGTGGAACTCAGCATGACACACAAGAGTAAATAAAGAGAAGAACTCATGTCCAGATGTAGGCACGCTGACAAATAAGCTTGCTATTCAGAGACAGACTAATAAAAATACACACACTCACACCCGTTTCCTTCCTAACCTGCAGAGCTGTCATCCTCCACCTTGCTGACAAATATGCCAAGTCCATGTTCAGAGCCCCCACGAACACTGAAACCCAGACGCCCATCTGGACTCTTATCGACTGTCACTGTGTGAATGTCTTCACTGTCATCCCCTCCTGCAAACACACAAATCCACAAAACACACTGACATGTACCCTCCACTAAAGGTCTGAACAATCCCACAACCAACTATTGACAAGGACTGTGGCTGTCACAAGTAAATAAGATTTAATCAATTTTAGTTACTGTGGGATTGTAATGATTCATCAATATGTTAAGAATATTTTCAACTACATTGCACTAATTTTTAATACCTAAAACTATTGACCAACTTCATGTCATACAGTCAGTTAATCAGAGTTTTTAGACCTTGAATCATTAACATATATATTTACACTTGTGTGGTAATTACTAGGGCTGCAAACTAATAATTATTTTCATTATTGATTTAGCTGCCATTTATTTTCTCAATCAACTAATGAATTGTTGGAAAATTGTAAAAAATGTCCATCACAAGCCAAAAGTGGCTTCCTTGAATTGCTTGTTTGGTCTAATTGTTTGCACAAAACCCAGATATATTCAGGTTAGTATCATCAGAGAATATGAAAACGTGTAAATATTAATATTTCAGGGATCAGAAAAAACTGCATCTTTAGTATTTTTGCTAAATAGAAATAAACAACTGATTGATTATCAAAATTCATGTTCTGTCTATTGACTAAGTCATTCCAACCACAGGTTGTATAGTATATTGTTTTATTAATAAAAGATTGTGTTTCTCTGAACTGTAATCCAAACTTAGACTCATGACTAACTAAGAGAGTGACCTGAATGTGCCTCTGCTGCTAGTGGCGCTGCGTGTGTAACCCTGGCAACAGAGGACAGTTAGCAGGTACCAAACTCACCGTCAACAGGTGCATTGATGAGAATGACCCTGCCCATTGGTGAGGATGACCTGTGTCTGTGGCGGTGCTGTTTCTTTAGCATGTAGCGCGTGGTGCTGTGGGAACCCCCGGTCTGGCCTCCATTGTTGAAATGGGGGTGCCCCCCTCCATTTGTCATCTCCCTCCAGCCAGAGGGGTGAGACGATTGAGCCATACTATGTGTCTGGCAATTCTTCCCCTAGTCATCCAGACAGGAGGATATCTTGGGCCTGATGTCAGGATGGATGTGGCGCAGCATGAAATAGGATGAGGGGAACACGTGTGGTGGAGAACTGGCCTTTTCTGCACCTGCTGGTCCAAAATAAATGGTGAAACACTGGAGCTGGTCCCCACTGAACTAGGCAACTTACAAAGCTGTAGTTATCATCACTGATCTTCATTGAAACCAGCGTCTGACTTTAAATAGAGTTTAAGAAAAGAATCTAAGACCTGAAGTAGAAAATGCTACACAGAAAAACTCAGGTGGTAAAAAGATGGTAAAAAGTAGTGATCCATAATTCAGTTGTAGACTATGAAATCCTAATTGTTGGTTAAAAAGGCTGGCATAATCCACTGGTTTTCTTTGGAGCCTCTGAACTGATCTCCATAAAGCCCATGGTGCATGTTTCCCTCTGCTTCAGCTGAGAGGTCTGCAGAGAAGTCAGCGGTGCATGGTGATTCCCCTTGGGTCATGTTTAATTAAATGGATATCTGTTGTGAGAAGAATATGCAGTGATGAGTCATGTGAGTTCAAGAGCTCCAGATCAGATAATAAAACACAATCACTTTGACTGAGTTATGACGTATAAACTGGGATCTTGAATGAAGTAAAATAGAAGTAAAATAAAAAACGATGTTTTGTTGAACACGTGTTCTTTTTCAGCACCATGGACAGTGACTATGAGACAATATACATAAAGAAGTCATTAGCATCTGTTCATCCACGTTAACTAACTAAATTTCTACTTGTTGACATTGTTCCGAGTCGAGTTGGTAAACTTGTCGGTAAACTCGCCCGTGAAACAACTGCAACATCTTGAGTTTTAAACCAAATCGAAAAAGTGTGACAGTGTTACCTTCTGTTGTCCATGTTGTGCCGGATGAGCTCCCTGGTCCGCCCCGCTGACGCATTATCGGACACATCCGGAGTATTAGTGCCGCCTCATTTGTTCTCCAGGTGACCATTATTGTCTAAGGAGGTGTAAGCCTTTTACATAAGCCCCCGCAGCTGTGCAGTCATTAGAGCTGTACTAGTGATGATTAAGTACACTAATTGCAACTCAAGTCTTCTCTCAAGTCACTTTCAGTTTGTCCTCGGGTAAACTCTGTTGTAAATGTGCTAATTAAGCCCATATTTTCAAGTACAGCAGTAGAGAGGTGTATGTAGACAGACAGAGCTGTGGATCGTCCTGGCTGTCTCAATCACGCCTTTGAGATGGATAAACAACCCCACCCGGTGGTCAAAGGTGTTACAACACAACATACACGTCCCAGTCTGTGCACATCTGACTTAATCTCAGGGGAATTAAATGGTTATGTTAAAATTTAAGTCATCACCCAGGAACCATTAAGGTCGCTTTAGCTGAAAATAATTTGTATTTTTGCAACTTAATAAATAAAATCAATATGCATCAACGAGACAGGAAGTCTTATTGCTAAACAAAATGACAGAGCAATCTAATATAGTGCCCAGTGTCCACTCAATATAGTGTGAATAGACACATACATGAAGCTATTGAAACATAAAAACGCTTATCTAAGGGGGATGGATGCAGCCTATAACACTAAAATTACAAGAGTAAATTGATAATGTTTGTAAAAATGGTAGAAATTGCAGTTGCTGCATGTTGTGACCCAAAATTTCTCTCAATCTATTATAAATATAAACGTATATAAACTGATTTTATGACATTTAAATTCCTTTCTTCGCTAACTTTAAGAATTTCTTAGAGGTGTGAAACGTCCTTTGTCCAATCATGTGCTGTCTACCTCCTACGCCTAAGGGGTTTCCAGCAACTCATGTCTTCCATGACAAAGACCGCCCATGGTGTATCACTGCGCAGTGCTGCTTTCTAAGGCTTCTGTGTAGCTCGGACTTTTGAGTGTCCAACATCTACGCAACCGATTTCATCTTGTTTGATCGAATTTTCTCAAATTTTATGAGAAAGTAATAACACACAATCGAAATGTATGTTTGGTCATTTAAGACCGAGTGCGAAAGAGATACATATCATGCAACAAGGAAGTGATGGTAATTTTTTTTTAGATATTTGCCTGAAACTATCTCATCAGGAAAATATTATTAGAAGCATCACTTTATCATTTTGCATTAAAGAACAACAATTACATATAATATGTGACTTACCTTAACTATCTACCTTCCCTTTATTTGCAGTGAAGCAGTGACTTACGACATTCTTAACCGTACTTGAAAGCAACACTGGTCCACCCGGTGCTGCTGTGATATTGAGAGGTCATACATTTTCGAAAAACCAAGAAAACAAATCAGGTACGTTTCTATACCGATGAGTTTGTATCTTTAATGTATTTATACCAACAATCCGACCCGGTTTATGTTTACTCCGCCTTGATATGTACCCATGAAACGCCAGTTGAAGTGCTAGCATATTAATACTACCTGGCTAGCTAGCGGGATGTTGTTATTTTACCAAGAAAACATTGAAGTGGTTTGTTATGGTGGCGCGAAAAGGCCGCTCACTGTCCCTGCTAACTCAGCTTTTGGTGTGTAGAGGATTTAATTCATTTCTGGTGTCCCGTTTGAGGATTTATTTACTCCACAGTTTGAGTGATTGAGTGTTATCAGCAACCTCGCTAGCTTGTTAGCTGCATTCGTTAGCCGGCTCGCTGACAGGAACCGGCAGCGTGTCGTGACTTCCCCAATCCTATCTGTTACTGTGTGTGTGTGTGTGTCACGCTATTTTTTTCGATCAGCTACTTACAACGTGACACATTGGATGTTCTTGGTTGTCTCGGTGCTTACTTTACACGTTTTAACTTTCAGGTCAAACATATATTTAAAAGGAAAAAACAGCAATCATAACACCAGCTGTTATCTCGCCCTTGAACGTCCTGGAGGTCTTTTCAGTTGCTATTTGCATGACTGTACATGTGGCCATGGCCTTGTTGTGTCCTGAACATTGGATGGGCTATCTGAGCACACACTGCTGGACTGCTCTATGAATATACATCCCTTTAATGGTTTAATGTTGGTTTTCACTTAGAGAAGTGTTTCTTGTGCTAGTAATCAATATGTGCAAAGGCACAGAGTAAAAACTGTTTCTTTTCATCCTTACCAGCATATCAGTTAAATCTGTTTTAAGGTAAAATCTTACTACTTGTTCCAGCTCATCAAATGTGAGATTTGGCTGCTTTACATTGTCTTGAGCAACAGTACACTGAATATCTAAGGGTTTTGTCATACAAATACATACAAGTGTTCAAATTCACCTGCGTACACAAACACCTCAAGTGCTGACCCACATACCCACAAGCAGAGTTTGTTTTTCAGTGTTGTTCTTTTTTATCTCATACTCGCAGCCACAACTGATACAAGAAGTTTGACATCAGGCTCAACCTGGTACAGGCCTCTAGCAGTGTTCAGTCTGACACAGTAATAACAACAGACAGGGACACATTGTCAACCTTTAACTGTGTCCTTTTATATTTTAAAATGTTTTGTAAGGAACACACATGCCAAGTGAACTTGGTTCACTGGTTATTTTCATAGAGATATTATGTGCAGTTGTCTATTGTTTGCTGATCAGTAATGGGGGAGGGGGGTTCACCTTAATGCGCTTCATACTGCAGCAGATCTGTTAATAGAGCAGAGGTGCTGGGCTTAAATGTTCATGTAAATTGTTTTGATAAAAAATAATCTCACCTGTTTACAAAACCTTTTTTATATTCCCCAAAATTCATAATATCACAGCATGTTGCAAACGATCCCATTGAAAGCGTGGTGAGATTTGTAGTGAAATTTGTAGTGTTCTGTCTCTTCTGTTCTTTGATTAGACAACCTCCAATTGAAAAAAAAATAACCAATTTCTTCAAGTTTATCTTAGAAATAGACAAAGTTCTTGTATTTAGACAAAATACCACATTTGAGAACCTGACCTATTGAAATTTTTTTGTTGACTGATTTATTAAAACCGAATGGTTTTGATATGACAGCCAAAACGCTGGTGTCGTTGCAGCAATAGTGTCAAAACCTGGTTATTTTTTAAGCCAACATCCAACAAATAATTAGCTGATTGTTCTTCTGAACTTCTTTCAAATTGGTATATTTGTATTTTCATGTGATGTCATACGAGATCTGTATAGATTTCTAACATGTGAATGCTAATTGACATGTTTGCAATTAATCATGCAAAGCCAGGATGTCTGGAGAGTTATCCCTCAACATAAACATCAAGGAACCCAGATGGGACCAAGGCACCTTTATGGGGCGTGCCAAGCACTTCTTCATGGTCACAGATCCCAGGAACGTTCTGCTGTCCTCTGAGACTCTGGAGGAAGCCCGAGTGATCGTGGAGAACTACAGGTAGATGGTCAGGACATACAGAGGATGAAGTAGGTGTATGAATTATAATGTTGTGTTGGAATGAGGCTTGAATATAAATGAGAGTTGATGTGATGTGACCAGCCAGGTAATGATGTGGTTAGTTATTCCATTTACACTGAAATGTGAGAAATGCCCTTTCCTTAATGGGGGAGCATCGATATAAAAATCAATTACAATCATGCTTGGCGTAGATGAAATTATTTTATGTTATATAACTTAGAATGTGGCTAATTTAATAAGGTGTGTTAATGTGAAGTGCTTCTTTGCTTCATTCCTCTCTTTTTACTTTTTTTAGGGCTGGGATCGTGAAGCCAGGCCTGACTGAGGATAAGCTCTGGAGGGCCAAGTACATCTATGACTCCGCCTTCCACCCCGACACAGGGGAGAAGATGTTTGTGATTGGCCGGATGTCTGCTCAGGTGCCAATGAACATGTCCATCACTGGCTGCATGCTCACCTTCTACAGGTACAGCAGATGTTTTAATACATGATTCAGTTGTATTGTTAACACCAAACTAAAATGCCTTCAGCTAAATAAAACAGAGTAACTATAAGAAATACAAAAAAGAAAATCATGTATTCTGCCAATATGCTGACTAAATATGATACCATCTTCATGCGATATGAGTGTAACCTTAATACAGCATTCAGCACTGCATAAATATTTAATCCCTGCATGGAGTGAAAATCCTCTTAAAGAATAAAAAAAAACACTCTCACTACAGAATACTGATAGAGCACTGGGCCACTGAGAGGACAGTAAAGTCATGTGGTAATGTTGTGCTCAGATGACAAATTGATTAATAATAAAAAGTAAATTGGAATTTTGTCTGGTAATTAGACTTTATTAATTTATTAAATTTCATTAGATACAATCAATGTCGTTTTAGCTTAGTCCCACTGGGGGGAGCCAAATTTCAAAATTTCAAATTACACAGACAGTATCTTTAAATACTTAAACTAAGTAATACAAACAAATAAGGCAAGCTGTTAGATTATTCACTAAAGGTAAAGAATTGTGCAAAATACAAATAGCTCCATCTCTGCAGAGTGATTTGAAAAGGATCAAATCAGAGAGACATTTTTACTCCAACATGCTATTTGGCCCAAAGGAAAAAAGTTATAAATGGTTAAAATATGAATCTAGTATAGTTCACAGGTTAACAGCAACGTGGATAGGGGGCGTAAGAATAAATGGTGATTTGACATATCAGACATAAATTAGCAAGATACCTGTGACCTGTTAATCAGGTCACCCTTGCAACAAACATAAGACATCTGTAGCCACATGTGTTTTGTGGTTTATTGGATGTCTTAATCTGTTACTTATGCAAACCATTTTATAAGAAATGCAGGGTTGACTGACTGACAAGTACAATAAATAATTGTTGCTTTCCGCAAGTATGAAATATGGCATGTTTAGCATGCACTGTAGTTAATATAAAATAATAATATACTCTATGAATGCACTGTATAATCTGTGCACCATTATGCCTGAAAGCACCTGCAGAGTGCTTGTTAACTCACTTCCATCACCAGATTCTTTTGCCGCTGTGACAAAATTGTAGCTTGTGAAATAAACTGTGAAAACTCACACACTGTTGTTCCCTCGTGTTTACAGGACAACTCCAGCTGTGGTGTTCTGGCAGTGGGTTAACCAGTCCTTCAACGCTGTTGTCAACTACACCAACCGCAGTGGAGATGCCCCCATCACTGTGAAGTAGGGAGGACTTCTCACTTCACTTCCACTCTTGATCATTCCTGTCCTCCCCCTAAACTAGTGTCTGTAAGGAGGCTGTGGGAGCTGCTGTCCTCTCCCCTTCCCTCACAGCGGTATTACGTTCCACTGTTAAGCATGCTCAACCCCATGTCACCATGCGCTCATGCTGTGTGACGAAATGCATCTTTTAGATGCTGCAGAAATCCACCAGTTGCATGCTTTTATGAAGAATAGACATTTACAGATCATGGATTATGCATGTCAATGAGGATGACACATTACATTGTCTTCTTCTTCCTGATCATTATTTGTGAGGATGTTCTTGTTTTTTACCTTTTGCACATTCACACATAGCATGAATTTACTATCTTGTTGAGGTAACTGCTAAGAAAAATCTCACTGTTGTGTACTTGACAGATACACAGCTGCAGTCACGTGCCATAGCATAAGTCAACTATTTATGTTGCGTGAAAATGTTGAAAGAGGAAGTGGTTGATTAATGTGTGATATGTGTCTAATGCATCTGTCTGCTCACAGTCAGCTCGGTGCAGCCTATGTCAGTGCTACAACTGGAGCTGTGGTCACTGCCCTGGGACTTAAGTCTCTAGCTACGGTAATGCCCATAGTTCAAATGAATAAACAAAGTAAAATAAAGTAACTCAGATACATACATATGCATTCATTCATTTATTTATTTATTTTATTTTTTTTACATATTTGTATATTTGTTATTGTCTGACTTTGTCTCTGATCCTGTCCCATCGTTGCAGCGTCTCCCTCCAATCGTCAGCCGGTTTGTCCCGTTTGCTGCTGTTGCTGCTGCTAACTGTATCAATATTCCCTTCATGAGACAAAGGTGAGGGCTCCTTATGTAAAAGGGACCTCTGTTTTTTTCCCCCTGGAGATTTTATGAACTGTAAAGACGCCAAAAACTGTTCTGCATTACTTTTTTCTTTCCGTCTTCCAGGGAGTTGAAGTATGGTATCCCTGTGACGGATGAGAATGGAAACAGGTTAGGAGAGTCTCCCAATGCTGCCAAGCAGGCCATCATACAGGTGGTGGTGTCAAGGATTGGCATGGCAGTGCCAGCAATGGGTAATGTCAACATTACGTCTGCTGGTTTGTTAAAACAGCTCCCCTCTGTATTATGGAGTTCTATAGTGTGTTTCAGTTTGTTGGTTAACTGTCTGATCAACAAAGTCACTGTTCTGATTCACTCATTGCTTTCTTAGTGTTGTTTTTGGACAGCAGGCAGCAGTTTTCAGTAATAAAAAAACTCTAAAAGCCTTCTGTGCACTACCTGCTCAGCATCAACCTGCAGACAGACACAGTTGGCAACTAATTGGTACACAGTACAGCTAGAGTCTGATTTTTTTCAGTAGGAATCAGTAGAAATTAAAGACAATGGATATTGGACTTTGGTGAGATGTTCTGTTTTGCTTCATCTGACTTATATTTACTATTTCACAGCTATTCCCCCTGTTATAATGAACGCTCTGGAGAAGAGAGCTTTCATGAAGGTAAGCAGAATGCATGGGTGACTGTTGTACTGTTGTTTGTTTAGTCGTTGGATTTACTGGGTGTGCTGGTGTTTTTGTGAGGCTGAAAAGAGTTGTCACATTCCAAATGTTACACATACATCGAATTCTTACGTCCCTGCAGAAAAGCACGTCCAAGGTCAAACTTGGCTGCCTGATTCACTGCAGGTTTCCTTCCTCTAATTTTTGTCTCCTTGCAGCGATTCCCAGTTCTTAACGCTCCAGTCCAGGTGGGGCTCGTTGGTCTGTGGTAAGTAAAATACACACAGTTGTATTTATTGTAGCGTTTTTGTGGACTTGCAAGTATCCAAGTGACTAACACCATCTTAAACATTCCTCTTTGTCTCAGCCTGGTGTTTGCAACTCCTCTGTGCTGCGCCCTCTTCCCACAGAAAAGGTATGAGCAGCCACCTCACTCCCCATGAATTAGAAGTCATACGTGTGCTTGAAGCGTGATCTAACATGTAGCAGCATTTTTAAAATCATGATTCAACCATCTCTTTATAGCTCTATGAGTGTGAGCGGGCTCGAAGAAGATCTGCAGGAGAGGATACGACAGACCAGTCCCCACACCACCACTGTATACTTCAACAAAGGCCTGTAGGACCAGCAAACATGCACACACTCAAGACAGGCACACATATACACACGTGCACACACACACACACACGTCTGTTGTCCTGTGGACACAAGTGGGAGGGCAAAACAAATTTTATTTATGCATTTTTTGTTATGTGTACTGCTGCATATTTTTTATTTGACTGCATGGAGCTGCTCCAAGTGTATGAGTAGAGGATTCACTGAAGGGAAAATAAAACACTTTAAGAACGAAGATCACAGACAGCTCTCTGCACGTAGACGGCGCTCCTTTGCTCCTGAAAAGAAAAGCTGACTTCAGATTTATTTTTTTTTTATCATTTCGTGGTGTGTTTCCTGTCTTCCTTCTGTCAAAACTGCCTGCACAGTGGCAGCTCTTGAAGTTATTAATTTGTGTTTTACTCACCAATATTCATGTTGCATTCAGGTTCATGCAAGTTCTCTGATAAATTATTTGAAACTGCATACATTAAAATGAAGGCTTGTGCTCATAAGTTCTCTATGTAATTTCTTCTGAATGTAACATGTATCTTTTTGCCTTGTGTGCTCCCCCAATGTAGATTCCTTGCTTCGCCTTTGTTATTCTATTTTGAAAAGTAATATTTAAGCAATTACACAGGAACTATAGCATGTTAAGATACTTGCCACCAATTAGTTTTCACCTTGTACTTCCACGGTGTAGTTGTACTGGAAATACCAGTGTGTTAATTCGCTCTGGACAGTCCAGCCCTTAATGATTACGTTCCTCTTTCGCTGTACTCCTTGTTAACAAGTGTGGAGCTTCTTACTCTCTTTAACTGTCCTTTAAGTGTACTTATGCCCCTTCATATTCATAGACCAGCTAATGAGGTGCTAGGTACAAATGGCAAAAAAATACGCAGAAATTAAACAGACGCTCTCAAAGCACAAACTATAGAGTACATCACTGATCACTAATGCGTGGGATTTCTGTCACCATAATATATGTGCTGTTGCCATGGCATTGGGAGCCTGTTTTTCAAGGCCTTTATTATTTGAGATCATTTCATGAACTATTGCAGTCGCTATCTTTAGTGGCATATTAATTAATTCTTGATTGTTGTAGGTGGTAGTGCTTGTTTGGTTGCTGTGTCAGGTGGGCGCATGTACTGTGTTGTGTCTATATGTGGTTGCTAAGAGGAAGTGATGCAATCTGTACTGGAATTTCTTGGCCATTTGTGAGTTTTAAAGATGGTGATGTGCGGAAAAGGGACAATTTGTTGCTGCTGTCATGTGAATACTGTAGCCATTTACATTTTGCTGGTTTTAATGTCCACACTTGAATTGAACGATTATATGAGCAGGCTAGGAGAAGTCAGAGCTGTCTGAATATAGTTCTTTATTGTAGGTTTTTTATGTGCAACAGTTAGTAGGCCTTCTTCAAAACTGTGGTTTGCCCCAGAGCCATTGATGTCTCATCGTACCAAATGAAAGTAGCAAATATCCCGTGACAAAGTCAAAACAGCAAATATTTATTTTATGGTCAGGGGGGTGGGTAAAACTGTGTGCACAGTGGTAGTTGCTTTTAAAGCAGGCAGTTGGACTGAGTGTGATAGTAATTGATGGTGTACGTGAGGAAATATCAGCTGATCTTATCTCAGTGTCTTCTGTCTGGATTATGTATGAATAAATCTATTTTTATCTGATATATTCATAAATATATATATATATATGATGCACAATATGTGGAATAGATATGCATGAGGGATCTTAGACATTTTAACTTCAAGGTGTGCCTCTGGTAGTGAATCCACCAGATGGCCCCACGTATGCATCAGAAACAACGTCAGCTGCTCGTGTTAAAGAAGTAGTGAGGTGTGCTGCAAAGGAGCTGGTGCACCTCTTGCTTCAGGGTTAATTAGCTCTCAGATTAGAGGAGTGTTCCTCTAGTCCGACCTGATACGGTGAACACCTTCACAGAGTAACAACTATGATTCAATGTTTGTGTCAAGTGATGTTTATGTGTGGTGGACACTACACCCTATTATACAGTAAGATTGTACAGGCCATGTTCATACTGAATTCACCTCCATCAAGCATCTGTTGTTGAGGGAAGTTGTGCAGTCATTCATTGAAACTAAACCGATTGTAGGCAGCAGCTGCACAACTGTTGCATTTTTACGAATCAACTCCTGTGCAGACAGCAATACGCTATGATTGTGTTTTTCCTAAACCTAAAGAGTTTACTTCCAAAGTGGTATTCTGATGAATTTTTTTTAAAAAACAGAAATTTGCAACGTATCTAACTCTGTTTTGAAAGAGAGTGTTTCAATATGAATTTCTGACATGATGTTTAAAGAATGCATATCTCACTTTGGAGTGAAACTCTTCTTTCTCCAATGTCTTATTTGGCCCCCTTTTGAAACAATCAAACTCCCAGTCAAGACACATGTTTTCCATTAAGAGTGCTGATGGTAGCGATTGTGTGTTGTGTTTTCCTGCTGAGGGTGAAACTGCACTATATAACCTTTGCTGTGCTGCTGTAGGAGCTAGTTGGACTTGTGTTGCTATTTAAAAGGAGCTTTTTAAAGTGTGTATTGTAGACTGTTTGTTTATCACGCTGGATAATGTTGAATGAGCTTTGGTCACGTTACTGCAAATTTGTTATTCATTCATTGTCTGGCAGCTTTTGTCGCTCATTACTAAGTAGATTCATTCTACGTTTTTACTTTTGTGTTTTTATGTGCTTTTTGAATTATGGCGCTTAAGTGTCAAGAACAAAACTGGAGGGTTTTAGTTGGAATTTAAAAACGTTTGTAAGCGCGTATCTCACCTGTGACTGTGCTGTACCATCGTTACATGTCACACCCATGGATCTAGCCAAAGATGAGACGGGTATGAAATGTATAGGAATTGTACAGGATTGAAGAGAAGAAGTGTGTAGCTTTTTGTTTCAGCTTTATCGTATGGACCTTTTGCCAGGCTTTTCTCATGCAAAAAAGCATTTTTCTTTCTTTTTTTTTTGTTGCAACACTCATAAGCACACCAAAATTTTGAAGAATGTCACAAAGTTTCATTATTAATACAAGTCACAAATTGAAGATTTCAAGACCAACATTTTCATAATGTTAAAGATTTTTGGTTTTGATTTTATTTACATTATGACAGAATCTCCTAATAAACTTGACTCTACATAACAAAGCACCCACTAATTTCTGACTTGCACGTCATGAAAAAGAAGTCACATCTTTGCATACCGAACGCACAAATGCAAAGACAGTCTCTGTTATTGTTACACTCCATGAATGTTTTTGGTTTTTTCATATACAGTACTACTCGGAAAATTAGAATATCCTGAAAAAGTGCATGCATTTCTGTAACTTAACTTTTAAAGGTGACTTTTTAAAGGCTCAGGACCCTTTTGCAGGTGTTTTGAATTACTTACCTGATTAGTGTGTGACACTTTGAGCCTACAATACTGAAGCTTTTCACAGTATTCTAATTTTCTGAGTTTTTGGGTTTGAGGTTTTAAGCTGTAAATCATAATCAGCAAAATTACAACAAAAAATGTTTGCGATATCTCACTTTGCATGTAATGAGTCTATAAAATGTATTGGTTTCACCTTTTATGTTGGATTGCCTGAATAAAACAACTTTTACACGATATTCTAATTTTCCGAGTAGTACTGTACATACAAACATGCAGTCCTGTCAGTATTGGTACACAGTGTTTTCTCCCTCCTTTTTGTATTGTGTTGAAATATATTTTCTTGACGTGAAATGTATTTTACTCAGAGCAATAGAATAAAATATGTAACATTAATGTGCAAACCTGTCTCTTTCTTGTGATGTTGTTCACCGCTGTATATCGTAATACTGTTAAAACATATCATTTTCCTGCTGTTGAGGAAAGAATATTAGAGTAATCTAATCTCGTCTTGTCTGACCAAGATCCAGGGAACAATGTAGCGATCAGATAAAAGGTTTAACCGGGACGTCATCTTGCTCCATTGCTACATGGAACGTTTTGGCCGTACAGATTAAAAAGAACAGCACTGCTTGGAAAAACAAAACATCTACTTTTGAGAACAGTCATCCAAAAGCAGATGTCTTGGATTAGATGTCTGAGAAGAAATGAATTCAATGTTGATTCAAATGTGTAAAGCCATACAGTTTCACTGACATGTTTGGAGCTGTATAGTTTTCAGTCATAGAATTTCTACATTATGTTTCTGTAGCAATAATGAACTCTGTGTTATTTAGTAGGAAAACGTGCTTAAAATATAAAATTGGCTATTTTTGTTGTTTGACTATACATGTATTGCTATTGCAAAGTATACGGGGACTGATAAATGAGCCATTTGATATTTAATAAACTGAAAGGAGACAGAAGGAGGGTATATGAAGTGTAACTGAAATTGCAGGAGTGACATGTTTACCTTCCATGAATGGATTGATTTCTGTGTTGCCCTGTACCAATGATTAGTGAAGTTTTCATACAGAATAATTTTGTACTCCATCCTAATCCTTTAGACTTCAGATATTATTTATCAATATAAATGCATAAAATAGATGAGACAGGAACCTACTCCCTAGTGTACTAACTTGGAACAGGTAACACATCTGAGTCATCAGTTTCATGATTTCTCAGTCCTGTTACTAAAAAGGAATTCACACCTGACAGTCAGCCCAGAATTGTGAATTTTCAGAGCAGTTTTAGATTTGTCTGAAAACGTTGTGCTAGAAATACAAAGAAACCCGGAGTCTGTTATTTTATTACTCTTGCTGAGAATCCCCTGCCAATGTGTAAATTGTGTTGTGGTGTTGCCCCAACGTACAGATAAAATCTTTTTAAAAATGAAGCAAACAGGAGCACAGTGAAGGGCGATGAAATCTTTATTTTCTGCAGCTAGTATTCACATGAATCAGCCTCTCTTTCTCTCCCTCTCTCTCTCTCTCTCTCTCACACACACACACACACACACACACACCTGCTTCAGTAACCAAAAACACTCCTCAAACATGATGATGGTGGCTGATCCTGTATGTGTTTGTGCATCAAACCTGCTCCTCTCAGTAATGAATTTAGAGTCAAGTTTTCATTATCACACACACAGACCTCACACACACTCGTCTGCCATGTTGGAGGCCCATTTAGGTGCCTGACCAGGAGAAGCTAACGGAGATAACACACAGGAATTTTACTGAAAATGTACCAGACTTCATAAAATAATAAATCAAGTTCAGATTAATCAGATCAGCAGACTGACTCTTCCTTCTCTAACAGGAATATTCAAGTGATATTAAATGTAATAGTTGATGTACCTGATGAAAATGCTGCCTTTAAGTCCCTTTCTACCTGTTATTAATACCCGTCTGTGTCTGCAGAGGTAAAGAAGAATAATCACTGACAAATCCTGTAATAATATTGGATCCGTTTCACAGCATGACTTTTGTAACCAAAATTAATTAAATTAATGTGCAAAAGACAGCTAATATTTTGACACTCAAATGTCATTATATCAGTGTTTCAGTGATGGGCGGACTTTGACTGCAACTCAACTATGTCAAGTTGTCAAATTATGTCTTAAATCTAGTCCTAAACACAGTGTACTTTTGCCTAGTGGAGAAAAAAACAAAACAACTTATTTCGCTGGCACAATTTTCCTGACAGCCTCTAAAACATCTGCAGTCTCCACCTTATTGCCGAACTCCTTCTCACGATGCTCCAGGATAATCCCCTGCAAACATAACATGCAGTCAAAGCACAGACATGTTTTGCAGAAGCTTTTAGGCCAGATGTTTGAAAGATACACTACCTGGTCTCCTGCGCCGATGACAAACACTCCACCCAGGATGAAGCCCTCGCCGTTCATGTTGCCTTGGTAACCAGACCTCCAGGCACGTATGAAATTCTGCCACACTCCAAGGCGAATGAACCCCAGACCACCCATCTTCCTCTGCAGCGGGCCGTAGAAGCATTTCTGCAATTACACAGTTTAGTTTTAGTCTAGTTTTAGTTTTAGTCTAGTTAAGTTCTATCTATCTCTATCCGTTCTGTTTTTCAGAATATTAGACCAGTATTAAAAACAGGTAGAGTGGGGAGAATTAACAAAAAGGACAAAGGAAAAAAGTATTAAGCCTTTGGATTCTGGCCTTAGTTAACAATCATCAGTTGTACTAAATGAATATAACAGTTACACCAGGGCACCACAGAGGTTTTAGCCTTTTTCCTGACAAAGCTCTGTCAAGCTCAAGTATATTTTACATCAGGAACATTTGTGAAGTCAAAATATAAATGTTTTCTTCATGTTGTCTTTGTTTGCCTTGCCTAGGAGGTCTTTTTGAACAATTGTTTATGGCCTCCATTGTTTGTAAGTCTTTTTAAAATTTGTTATTACTCCTTGACAGTCATTGATGTCCTTTGCAGCTCTATATTCTTTATGTCCATGTCCATAAAATCAACCCTTTTTTCTTTAATCCTCCACAACATTGCAGCAAGTTAAAATGAAACGAAAATAAAAATGAGCCACTGTGTATCTACAATAATGCATCATAGGTATCCCATGGCATTTAGAAAGACAGGCATTTGACGTAGGTCAACCTAGTCTTGAGTTTGTCAAGTGCGGCCAGATTTTAGGACAGGTTGTCAGTATCAGTTTGTGCTTCTGAGATACAAAGAACGTTACTGTTTTAAATGCAGTGTAGCTCAAAATGACTGACACAAGTGTAAGATCTGAAAGATGACATGTTGTGTGCTCTGCCGACCTCTTCATCTATGTAAATATCCCCAGCGAAGTGCGGTCTGAAGTCCTGGATCTCTGTGCCGACGTTCTCCTTCACCACAGCGACCAGAGGGACCCTGAGCTCTTCTAGCTGGGGCTTCAGAGAGGACAGCTCAGAGGCCTCCTACAGAGAGAGATTATACCTTCAAATATTACCCATATACACTGATTAAATTTCAACTTAGCATCACATGTAAGATCACCACCATCACCTCTCTGCACAAAAATCATCCAGGCCGTCGTACAGCCATGATCACAGCCCCGTTTCTCTCCCACAGGGTCTTTGCCTTGATGACCTTTCCATCTGCAGACAAAACAAGAAGAAACTGTTTCTAAAACATGTTTCCAATCTGACACGTCTCTGAGTCAAAAAAAAAGGATCACTAAGAACCTCATGTTTTGTACTGCTGTAAGAATTCAATAAAGATAAAAATGGCAAAAAACATCATGTTCATGGTCACATGCAACATCTAGATGGCGAATATGCTTAAGAATAACACGGTAACTCGACCTTCAGCTACAGGCAAAGACCTAAACAGTGATCTAATCTGTAATACCAGCAGATTTGAGAAAGCAGCTTTGCCTTAAGTGCCACACAAGACCTCATTCAGTGTGTGTACAATGCACACACAAATGCAACAGTATAGAAAAATGCTAATGACCAATTCTTGTGCTGATGTAATGGTAATTCTCCTCCTAATGGGTTTAACAACAGCTAGTGTTAAAGAAAACGGGCTTATTAAACAGCCAATCAGAAAGCCATCCTACCATCTATGGTGGAGCGCAAGTCAGCATCTTCAAGATACTCCAGTGATGCGTTGGCAGCTTTAGACAGACACAGATCTGTGTTGGCCAGGAAGATCCCAGCTAGAGCAGCTCCAACTGCGCCAAGACCCAACGACCACATCCCCATCCTGAACAGCTCCTCCTCCAGCCCCGATCCAGAGGAAAACGCTGCTGAAAGACAACATGAGGAGAGAAATGTGTCACATGACAGATGTAATCATACTGAAAGAAACACATTCTTAACTTTGATAACAGCGTTTTTAGAGCTTTCTCATACATTGCAAATTGAATATAGACCACTTGATGTGCATGCTAGTTCATATTTGCACATTTCACAGTAAAATCGCCTTTTCTGAGAGCTAAATTAGTCTGGTAGCCTCTTCTCACATTTCTCTAATCTAAACCTCATCTATGAGATTAAATAGTTTACATACTTTCTAAAGAGATGCAGTGAAACGATGCAATAACCACAGCATGTAGGCATTATTTCTGCCTGAAGCTGAGTAAGTCACTCTGGGACAGGCAACCTTATTTGTTAATATATATGTATATTTCTTTCTTTACAAAATCTTGCAGTGTAATGTATGGCTGCAACTAACGGCTATATTCACAGTTAATCTATTTTATCAATTAACTGCTTGGTCTATAAAATGTCAGAAGATGGTGAACAATTTTCCCCGAGTAACATCTATAATCAGATATCAGAACTGAGCAAAGCAGGAAGTTAATGCACTGTTTTAAAAAAGCTGTTCCTGACAGATAAAATCATTATTTTTAAATGATTTGTTTATCGTGTCTACTTTCATAACACACTCAGTGTCATGAAGGTCTAGAGTCTCCTGAGCACAAAGTGGCTAGAAAGCAGGGGAGCACAAGTCACAACTGTAAAACTGTTTCTACAACAGGTTTGGAGTTTGAGTTATGATGCAGAGCAGCTAACTGTGTAGGCAGTCAAATATGTCCTTGCCTGAAGCGGGCTTGTTTGGGTCAGGACTGGCTTTGGCTTTACTTTGGTGAAACAGAGCAGTCTGGGTTCTTAGAAACTGGGGCCAGGATGTGGTGGAAGGCTGGCTGCTCATCTTAGTGCTCCCCAGAGAGAGGGCAGAGCAGCGGAGGGACAGACTCCACCTCAAGGCAGTCGAACACCTGCACAGAGCCAGCATTGGGAGCGTGGCACAAGTCTGACCCTCTGACTACAAACACCCTCAAATTTTCACTGAAAGAAAGAAACACAGGTCTTTTCTATGAAAATTAAAGCACTCGGGCCATGCCACAGACGTTTCAAGGACAAAAATACAATCCAACTCTACTGCAAGTCTTTTATTCATGGAGCCTGCATTGAACTGGACAGATTTAAGAGAAAAACACCGTGGCAACCTCTTTATGATGAAACTTTCCAGAAAAAAACTCTGCAACCTACTGTTAAATCTGTGACCCAGGTTTTGTTTATGCATACAAGTTAAAACAGGATTTTAGTGTGATATCAAAATAAAAGAAAGATAAAAGTGTACTTTGTGGTTCTTATCATCTCACTGGGGTGTGATGCTTCTTTATTCATAAATGAACTTCCTGTTCCTGTAGCCTACACTGCCTACACATAACACACAACGCACAACACATAAATTACACCAAAAACACAAATATATAAGTCACTTTCTAGCATGCCACACAGAGAAATTCATGTGAATTAACATTAGCATTTTTACAGTACTACAAAAGAAAAAATAATGACTTCAAGTTTAAAAAGGATCAGATCTATCTTACTTTTAGAACTGCAAAGCAAAAATGGTTTATACTAACTTGTCTCCATTTCCAAACTGCGGTGAAATACTTTGTCTCCTGGGTTTTAGCTCCTCATGTTTCAAACAGTAAATAACCCGAATGAATTTGTGCTCTGACACTTAAAAAATGGGAAGGACAAAGGTCTGAAAAAAATAATAACAGCAGCCAATAGCGTGAGAGAGACGACAACGCCTGCCACACCAGGAAGAGTCTAGATTCTTTGAATGCATCTGCAGAGCAAGTGATGAAAGGAGCTGTCAACACCGATACCCCCAGACATCCTGTGTTGCCCGAAACTTTGTAAACAATGACAAATTCAATAAATCAAGAGCTATTAATTTTAATCAGATGCCTAGACTATGCTAGGAGAAAGGATTGCATAGTCATTAGTAGTAACTTAGTACTTTTACTTAATTCTGTCCAGAACAGGTTTGAGGTACTTTACTGAAGCACTTCCTTTTGATTTGGCTTTATACTTCTCCACTATATTTCAGCGGGAAATACTGTTTTTTTTACTGCACTACTTTGATGTGGCATGTATGGAGTATTTTTACACGGTGTTACAGCCCCTTTAAATTAAGTAAAGGGTCTAATGACTTTTTTCACAGCTGACCTGCAGGTACACTTCTGCTGTATGTTTGTTTACTTTAGTCAAATGCTGCTTTAGACTTCTAGTGTGGTATTTTTCAGGGGGCTAATCACTTTACTCCATTACATTTATTGGACAATAAAAGTTTATAATAAAAGACTAATTTTTAATATAAAACATATGATTCACTTCTTAAATATGATGATTTCTCTTAAGTAACATACATAAAATAGCTCAAACATCAGCTCATTTTAAAATGTCTTATCCATTTTTAACTTCACCTAAAAAATCAATATCATAAATATGACAATTTAAAGAGGGACATTTAGCATGGTGAACTTCACTTTTACTTTTAATAATTTGAATACTTTTCCTTGAGTACATGTCCTCCTTACAAGCCTGATTTGTAAAAGGACACGGGAATCAAAGTCACACAGCATCAGTCCACATCCAGTACTTGCTGTACTTGGTGATTATGAGTAGTCTAACAAAACTGCATTAATAAAAAGAAATAATAATTGTCCAACACACCTTATTTGATTTGTACCTATCATTAATGCGTCATTAAGTTTTAATAATATCCTGCTTTGTGTAATTGGGTTCTTACTCCCTGTTTGTTCTCTCTAAATATTTGCTGATACAAAATTCATAAATACACTAAAAAAAACAATAGTACTGTCATTTTGAATGCAGGACTTGTTATTTATTATCTTTACGCCTGCGACACTGCTCCTTCTGCCTATGGCCTAAATACTTTTCCCACTACTGACACTTTAGCTTATAGCCTTACGTTAAGGTGAGGTCACACCAATAGCATAGACAGTAACCGCCCTCTCTAATTGTGCAGATGATGACCTTGTAACTGTCAATGAGTAATCAATTACTTAATGGCTCAAAGGGCTTTAGATAAGATCTGAAAAGAGGTAGCAGCGGGACATATCTGCGCTTAAAATGTTAATCAGAGCACGATTACATAATAAATGCATACTTTCGGCGCCACACAAAGTTACAGTCGCTCGTCAGTGACAGTGACGATAAATTAGCAGTTGGCTCGCCTAACGGTTCAGTCTCTGGTCTACTGTCTCTGTGCCCGGAGCCAGCAGGGCTTGTTTCAGCAGATGCACCTGTTTAAAAGCTCAAACTCCGACTTTAAATGAATGGAATCGTTTTATAATAAGGACGCACTCACCAGAATCAATGAAGCGACAAGCAACGCCTCTGGGCTCAAGCGTTTGGTAAACACGTCTCAGCGAAGGCGTACTAAACGATCCAGGGAGCAGGAAAACTAATCGAGCAGGATAGCAGGCTAAGGAGAGTTGAACTTCGTCAAGAATGTTTATGCGGCGCGAATCGAGGCAAAACAAGATACACAGACAGGTAAACAAGCAGGTAATGTTGGTGGTAAGCACGGCTAATTTATTGGTTTATTAGATGGCGAACACAAAATGCGCTTTATCACTCCAGCTGTTTAATCTTCCTCATGTCGAGCCAAAACTGTCTTGTTATTTGAGTTGGCTTTGTGTGCTAGCATCAGACCTGTTCCCTCAGCAGAGTTTAGAAACAGATCTTCATTAAAACACACAAAAGCCCATCACGTAACGAAGGTCAGATATTCAGACAGTGGGTAAGAAAACAGTTAATGCGGCACATTTTGCACAGAGTTGTGACACTGCATAACCAGTCAGCAGAAGGTGAATGCATTAGATTTACAAATAGAACAAATGCAGTGTGGAATAAGCAGATATCAGCATGTGAGAAGCTGTCATGTAGAGAAAAAAGCCTTGGGTTAGCCTGAAAGAATACAGAAATGCAAATGGGAAACGTGCCGCAGCCATTTAGATAATACCAAACTAACAAACAGTCCATTCATTCACATTTTGAGTTCTATCTTGCCATGTTTTCCTGCATTTTACGGGCTGTTCTGAGTACTGCCAGTGTATTCACTTTATCCCCAAACTCCTTCTCGCGGTGCTCCAGAAGAATACCCTGGAGAAAAAACACATAAGAATGACTATTAAAATATCCAGATACATTGGTCAGAAAAGTTTTATTTTATCAGTTGCTGCATACCTGATCTACAGGCCCAATGACGAAGACTCCACCAAGGATGAGTCCTTCACCTCTTAAGTTTCCCCTGAAGCCCCTCCTGTAGGCCCGCCAGAGGTTCCTCCACACACCAACACGCAGAAAAAAGGAAAAAAACATCCACCTTTCTTGGGGGCCGTAGAAATTTCTCTATGAGAGTAACATAAAGCAGCTTATCATAAATTATGCAACTCTCCATGTTTGGCTTAATATCTCAAAGCCATGTTTTGCAAAAGCCAGACCTTCTGGTCCACATAGACCTTCCCAGAGAAGTACTTCTTGAAGCAGTCCAGCTCCTTGCCAAGGTTTTCTTTGACCACAGCAAATAGAGGGACCTCAAGGTCCTGCAGCTGGGACTTCAGAGAGGACAGCTCAGCAGCCTCCTAGACAGTGAAGGATAGAGACATTTAAATAGCAGGAACGAAACTTAACTAGTTCTCATTACTCAAACACATATAGGCATGTCACTTCATACCTCTCTGCACAATAATCATCCAGGTCGCCGTACAACCATGACCACAGCTCCAGTCTTTTCCCAGAGAGTTTTGGCTTTGTGTCGCTCATGGACTGAAAGAGACAGAGGAGCATGATGAATCTGATTGTTCCTCATAAAGTATGACACATATTTTTCAGATGAAGTCCAGTAAATATCTTGACCATTATGAATACTGTCACTATTATAGACAATTAAGATCTTGTGTATTAATCTGTGTGCTGTCAAACAGATGCCAAAAGTTGAAGTCTTCAACAATCACATTCATTTAAAGAGTCCCTTTTTGTTACTTTCACAGAAAAGAGACGTCTAACTACAAAGACTTTGCAGTGCAAAAGTACAGAATGCCTGCAGCTCAATAGATTCTACTTATGTCTGACTCACCGCCTCCAGTACTCTTCAATTCTGTGTCCTCCAGCACTTCTAGGTTGGCCCATGTTGGTTTGGTCTGGAACCAGTCTGTGATGGAGCTGATGAGCTCTGCAACAAACAGGCTCACCACCTTCAGGACTGTATTCACAGTCACCATGACCCTAAACTCACTCCTCAGGCCACCTACAATGAAAATGCATGAAAAGATTAACTTTCACACATGCCTCTGCTTCAGGGGCGTTTAATAGGATTAAGATGTTTTTACTTCATCAGTCACCTTACTTTAGTATGACTATCAGCTCCATTGTTGTCTTTGTACATGAGAAACAGGGGCACTCATGCATACTTACTGCATAATTATTTTATCTAATTTTTGCAAGATGATCAACATATTTCTGTTCACGAAGATTTACTAGACATTTAAAATGTAATTGTTCAGAAAACCTGAATGCACTGTTCCCTGTGACTGCTTGACACGCAGAATTTGATTGGATTAACAAAGTGCATGAATTTCACATATTAACAAAATAAAAATACCCCTCAGATGAAACAGTAATGTCTGTAATTTATAATATGTCAGCAATAAAATGTAAAAAGGTGATACTCACCAGACGGTGCCTCGCTGCTGAAGTGGAGGAATCTGATGTTTTCAACCAGCCCCTTAAGCTCTCAGATCAGATCAGTCCAATCACAGTGAAAGCTTTGCTTATGTGAACGTAACACGATAGGAATTCCTGCTGTGAAACAAGGCTCACGTTGAGCTGAATCCTCAGTACCAGGTTCAGCATGGTGCACAGTAGAGATCTCATCAAAGAGCAACACCACCACAGCAGTCCAACAGTGTTTTTAAACATTTATTTCATATGTTTTTCTTTCATTATGTTCAAGCTCTTAACATCCACAAAACAGCATCTGTTATTAAGTATCTCTTATGAAGTATTTAAGAATACCACTATGCACAACAGTTCAGTCTCCTGATCTTCATAATTAGGTTAATGAACATCAGCTGAATGTCTTATTTTACCTGCTAAGATATACGCATGTGAGAGGAAAGCTCGAATATGTCCATGTGAGATTTTGCTTTTCATTTTCTCCACAGGTCAGTGCCAAAGAAGCTGCAGGGGCGCTGACATTACAATCCAGCTGTTTTGACTCAGACCAAGATCACCCCCTGCAGGAGGTTAGTGACATCACAGGGCGAAAACTCTGCCAGTATAAGGCTGACTGCAGGGCTGCAACTAACAATTGTTTTCTTGATTAATCTGGCAGTTCTTTCTTTAATAGTTAATAAAAATTATTAATTAGTTTGTCAATAAATTGTCAGAAAGCAGTAGCACAGGATCATGTTTTCAAATGATATGCTTTATCCATCCATCAGCATCAAATCCTCACTTTTGAGAGGCCGTTTTGCACTCATGCTTGAAAACCTATTCAAATGAATATCAAAGTAGTTGCTGATTAATTTGCTGCCAGTTGATTGCACACTAAAACTAAGATTAATTAATATCAAAACAACACAGTTTAATCCAATACGGGTGTAACTTGAGTCAGTCAGTCTTAACATATTGTCTTTTAGTGCACTCAAATTGTTTCAGCTCTTATCTTTACATCTAATGCAAAACTGATTCATATTTGATAAAACATCATCAGACTCACTTCACCAAATAATACACCATCTTTATTATACCGTTTTTTTTGTCAACAAGACAGGTTTTCCATTTACAGCTCCCCATTACAATATACTGTACAGTAGATTTCCAGTCTGTTAAGTTATTACTTAAAAATCTTACATTACAATTCAGTTCAATACAGTGGCCTTAAAATAACCTTTATTTCATGAGGCTAATGTTCAGTTTTGTTTTGTTTTTCCTGTGAGACTTGATTTGACTCAGTGGTCCTGAGGCCATTCATAGCTGGTCAGTAGATATTTGTTTACTTCTTTCAGGAGTTGTTACCAATAGTTTATTAAAACCCATTTACACAACTAAGTAGAGAACATTTCTTTGTACCACAGTCAATTTAAAAGCTGAAGGAGCACACTCTAAGAAAAAACATTATTACACTTTAAGAGACAAATTGTTTTTTCCAGGGTCAGTGTTTTACATAGACCATGTACATCTTCAGAAACATCCTGTCTCTGTTTTATGACACTTTTTACAGCCACAACCAGTGGAGATAGCATCTTTATAAGGGGAACCATTGATAAAAATGGTCCACCTCAGTGTGGCGTAGTAAAAGGGGGTTCAAGGTGTGTAGTGTGTGTGTGACGGGGGTAAGCTTACATTATTCCTCTGACTCTGTGTCAGAGTTTTATTGCTTTTCATTAAACTTTAATTTCTACAAGGTATCATTGACAGCCAGCTGTAGCTAACACACTGTCTTGCTTGTGTGTGTGATGAAAGTGCATTGCTAGAATGGTATTGTAGTTATATTTCACTCATTGGTGGCAGCTTCACAGAGGAATGTGCTGAGGGTCCAAAATGAGCTGGAGTAGAGACGGGATAGGATGACAACCGACAAGCCCAGCTGCTGCACTCCCTCTGGCTCCTCTGCTTGGCCATATGTTGGGCTGTGAATGTGTGTGTGTGTGTGTGTGTGTGTGTGTGTGTGTGAGTGAGTGATGGTCTGCCCACGTGCTTGTTTTTGTTGTTTGAAGTCATTTCAGGTCATCAGCTAAAAAACATAATAGATATTTTTTCCCCCAAAATATATGAGAAAGCGAGGGTTCCGCATCAGATAAACAGCCATTTGTGGTAAAAGTCTGCAAAGAAAAATCAATGTGCTGGAAACATGTGACACATAATGCAGAAAAATGCTCATCTCTGAAGTTCAAGTGAGGTCTTGGGTTGGTTAGACTGGTATTCTCATTGCACGCACACACACACACAAAAACACTCACACACACATGCAAACATGCACACAAATACAGAACTGTGTTTTCTTGGACCAATGCTGCTCTTGTGGGGAGTCTGCGGGGCCAGCAGCCAATCAGCGCTGAAGATTTGCACCCCACCTCTTCTGTGGCGTTCTCACTCACAGGCATTGGTTGACATGTCAAATCCTTACTCTGTGAGTGAAGCCAATCAGAGAGCAATTTGAGGAGTAGTAAAAGAAGGACAGGGAGTACGATAGTAATTACTGTCTGAATCCATTTTAGAGGAGAGATTTGCTTTGGGATCTGTTTCAGGCCTTGCATGGCTATTTGATCAACTGGCTTCCATTGCTTCGCTCCGAGCGATCTCGAAAAACTTTGTGTGAAGGAAATTTGTTGTTTTAATATTTCTATATAATTTCTGCAAACAATTTTCAGGCCAAAAGTTAATTAACAAACATATCACCAACAAATCAGCATAGTAGAGAGCCAGCTGGTGCTGTAAAAACCCTTAAAAACAGTGGAGATAAAATAGAAATATCTATAAACATACAGTAACCTCATGCTGATGATGCAGTGTTTATTAGCATGTAATTCCTTATATAACATGTTGTACACACAAATGACTCCATAATCTTTCAGCTATGCAATAAAAGACCATGACTGCTAGGATCCAACTTATCCTGACTGCCATCCAGATGAAACTGGTTGGTAACCAGACGAGCTCAGAGCGCGGAGAGACGAGCTGTGGAGGAAAAACCACGCGTCCTTGAACCAGGGGAAAGACAAACAGGTGTTAACAGCCCTCGAGGCGGCCAGGGTTCATTTATCTCGTCCTGTTCTGTCAAGTTTCAGTCTGACTGACTGTCAAATCCCCAAAAGTGACCCCAAAACCATGACCCCGGCTTTTAAATTGACACACAATGTGGGTAAATACATTTCATAGGGCCAATCAGAGAGAAGGAGGAGACGCAGTTATGTGGCTTAATTTTTTCATCACTTGGGATTGGTTCAGCCACTACTACACCTAATGTCTAAATGATGAATTCAGTGACGAATGTCTGTTTGCTTTTTCACCTAGTTTAATTCAACTTGAAGTTAATTACATCATTAAGAGTGGCAGCATAAATGATGTGTTAAAATCGAGGGGACTCTCATGCACTTTGACATCCAGTTGTTAAATAATTGGGTGTAGATCTGAAACACACTGGAACCCCCCCTTGTGCAGCAACACAAAGGTCACCCAGGCTTTATCATTGGTCTCTTCATCCTCTGAGGGGCCCAAACAGCTCTGCGGATGAAGGATTTGAACTTTAAACTTTAAACTAGTGTGTGCCCTGGGTATGTTTCATAAATCCGCCTCTTCACACTGACCCATTGAACGCATACTATACAAAGAATTAATTATTAAGAATTAATTATGGAGATAAAACAGTTTTTTTTAATTATGATTGATTTGAGGAAAACTGTCTCCTGCATACAGCAAACCTGCACCATGAACATGACTATTTGTCTCAGGTGAAGACACTTTTTACACACACAAATCCTTGCACCTAGTAAAGTACAATAAAAGATAAATCAATAACTTTTCCTGTGTAGATTATTTATGTGAAGTGGTTTAAAAATTATGTATCAGAAGTTGAATCTATCAAGATAGACCACAGAAAGATGACCAGAGTGGTGTTTCAGACATTTAAAAGTTATTTTGAATGAAATAGGTTTAACTGAACACACTGTATCTATATGTACCTTTGAATTGAGTGAATTATGGGTATAATATGACATAGGCTTACAGAATGATTCAACTCCTCTAATAAGAAATGAGAATAAGACTTCTGTAAAGAGATGTAGTCAAATGCAAAATAAGTTTGAGTGGATACTCCTGAGCTGTTCACACTAGTTGAAGGGAATGTGGACCTTGTGGATCGTAATTGCATTTTTTTTCCTAAAGGTTTGAACACCATATGATAACTAGTGCACATAGAGTTCAGATATATTTCACCTCTTTACCCTGTCTTCTAAGCCCCTGCTAGTCTTTGATTCACCCCATGTGTAACATAGAAGGAATATTAGTCAATAAGTTACTCTGAGGGTTACAGTATCATCTGGATTATATTGTTGTCTGAATTATTCTGCACTAATCTATTGAGAACCAGGTAAAGTCGGCAGTGCACATTCATCCTCGTCATGTTTCATGCTGACACGTTGTCAAAACTCTGATAGCCGTTATCTTTCAGCGTAACCAGAACAATCTTGTTAGAGTTGACAAAAATCCATTTCCCTGGTCAGTCATTAACAAATGTTTGGAGGCGAAACCACACAAACTCAGAGAGAAGCTATTCCTCCCTCTTCAAGATTGTGTTCACGTGTGCACACGTAACCATGTAAAAGGTGTCTTGAGCGTTTGCATCCTGGCACACAGACTCGAGGCAGGCCAAAATAAACAGGTGTATCATTCAGAGGCCGTTCACTGTGCCATCAAACTATCGCTCTGCCTTCTTTGGCATCAGGCAGGACAGTCATGTTTTCTCTAGTTTAATTTTTCTCTCATCTGTTACATTTAACTGTCTCTGACCTCTTTTTCCGTGTGGACACGAGTAGTGTTCCAGTTTCAGGCTGTGCACCAAACCCAAGCAAGCTTTGAGCTTGTACAGGGTTAAAAACAAAATAAGCAAACAAAACAAAATAAGTATGCACATAAACAAAACCTTGGTTTTTAAGTATGCTGTTGTTGTTTTTGTACAAAGCAATGCACAAAAAATTGATGCACTAATTACAGCTGCAAAGACATTCAAGCATTTTTTAGATGGTGGAAAATCAGCTTTGTAAACAACTTTGAAAAGAGTTTAGATTTGTCTCAGTGGCAGTGTGATTAATATGTTGGGGCAGACCTACTTGCTGAGGGGGTTGGTAGTCCTGTGTTTATGGTTCTTCTTCTCTAGTTACTTAATAATATAATCAGTGACATTGGTCATAAACACAGTATAAAAATTACCAAATGTATTATGCCCCACAGAAAAAAATGTATTTCAATAAAGAAATTGTTTTTACATTTGGTCCAGTTTCTTTTATACCACTAAAATGGTTTATTTATACCACAGCAGCAGAGGTCAAACTTTTTAAATCAAGTTCCCATTATCTTTGGCCATCCACTGCAGCTGTTACTGTTCGGCTCTAACTGCTGTTATTTGTCATTTATCATCTCTGTTAATCTCTTACTTTTAGAATGATTATTTCAGTTGTAAGTTACTTTAGCTAACTATGGTGTAATCAACCACTGATGGCTGATTTCTCCATGTTATAACTAACTATTTATCTATTTATCTACTATTGCTATCTACTATTTATAACTATTGTATGTATTTAAAGTACTTCACTTGACTACCGATTGAGTTGAGGTAATCATTTCATCTTCTGTGCCTCCCTGCTAACTAGTTTCTTTGCAATATGAAATTGTTTATCCATAGGCTGTTTGGGGACTCTCTCACAAAAGATTGTCTTATTTGTTGGCAAAGAATGCTAATGTATACTGTCCTGTAGCCCCCGATCAGCATTCATATCCCACTCAGCATGCAGCTCCTGTATCTTTAGGTTTGATTTGATTCCGTTGGCCTGAGGTTAGATTAGGTCAGCTTACCACTTAAGTGGCATTTATTTTTATGTTACCACAGCTGTTTATAATTTTCACCCCTTCCTCTTAACAATACGTAATGTGCATGCATCACCTGCTGTTCAGCCAGAAATGCTTTTTATTTAAACTTTTATAATTTTGTGTTCTCGCATCATGCTTTCTTAGTGTTTGAAAAACAAACAAGTGTCTCTTATCAAAAGCCCACAAAAGTCCAGCACTTGCAAAGACCTACAGGTTTACTGTAGTTTCACAAATATAAAAGGAAACTAGACTACTGTATCTCAAACTTCAAGCCATTTCTAGACTTTCAGTAAAACTAGTTATACAATCCCTGCTGCTCTAAGGTTGTTAATAGGTTGTGCTTTTTGCTTTTCTGGTCAAATCTGTTTTAAATGAGGCTTAAAGCAGCAAGGAAGAGTGGTATTTTATTCACTGCTGAGAGCTAGTTAAAATTCTCCTCTCATTTCATGAGGCTAACTCAACACCAAGTGAAATTAGAGCCAGATGAGAGAGAGAGATGCAGAGAAAGGGTTTGTCCCTCTGCACTGTTTACCCTACAATAAAGAGAGGTTTGTTTATCTCTCACTGTCTGCAGAGTCATATGAAAAGGTACAGACTCCCATTGTTTCTCCAGGTGTATGTTTGTGCATGCACATACAGTATGTGTGTTTCTGCTTGCATCACAGGCACAAACAGTCCTATGTAGTCCCCAGTATTCTGTAAAAACACAGGCACAGTGAGTCACCTGAAAGGCCACAAGTTATCTGAGAGACACATCTTCATTATTTGATCTCCTCTCAGGAAATGGCTCAATATTTTCTGCAGTTGTGTACAGAGACAAAGGCCCCAGGCTGGGACTTAGATGGTAAAGAGCATTTAGATAACAGGTGACTGTCTGCTTCAAACTTAATTACAGGCAGTGATGGAAAGTAACTACTTACATAGCACTGTACTGAAGTACACATTTATACACTAATACTTTTATTTCCTTTTTTTACTAGTAAAAACTTCTACTCCACTACATTTCAGAGGGGAATATTGTATTGCATTTAATATTTTGAAGTTACAGCTGCTAGTTTAAATTTACCTTTGCAGGTAAAGGTTACATATATAAAAACAGTGATTGAAACTAACTCATAACATTTACTCAAGTACTGGACAGTATAGTTTTAATGATCCACTCAGTTGCATAGTTTCATTTTATCCAACATAATACATCTCTGCGTTACAATAGTTGGTTCAAATATGACGCATTTTAAAAGATTAAACAACAGAGAACTGTATAAAGAAGTTATTCTTCCAGCTAACGATACAAATCTCCTTACACCCTAATGAACCTACAATAATAATAATCCAATAAGCTGATATGTATAATAATATTGATAATAATATTGTCCTCTGGATGGCAACTGTGAAAATTAGTACTTTTACATTTTTTTAGTTTAAGTACATTTTGCAGAAAAAAACTTGTGAATAATAACTTCAGTATTGTATTGAACTGTATTGTATTGTATTTTACTAACAGTGTATTTTAGATTATGGTATTTTTACTTTTACTTAGGTAAACATCTCAGCGTCTCCTCCGCCACTGACAAAATGTGATCAGTTTATGAAATATGATGCATTGTTAGATTTCACCAACAGCATAAAATAAAGCTCACCTTTATCATTACCAACACACATTAATACATTTTACAATAATAATTCAAAGTTCTACACAAAGAGGCTCTTAACTTTGACAATACTTTTACTTTCAATGGAGTACTTCACATTGTGATATATCCTCTATCACTTCAATTAAGGATCTAACAAACATACTCTGATCATTATAAACACAATAACCTCAAGTCATTGTTTATTGCACTGCAGTTGTGTGAGTGTTTCTGTTTTACACTCGTATTTATGTATGTTTGTAGAAAAAAACAGAATATACACAGTGGTGTAAAAAAGTAAGATATGAGATTGTTACAAAAACAGCAATACTACAGTAAACGCATCATCGCAATAATAAAGTACAGTACAAGTAGAAGTCACAAACTAACTCAAGCAAATACATTTAACAATTCATTATATTTTTAGAAACTAAACATGTTTTGTGCAAAATCTCAAAGTAACTAGTGCCTACAGCTGTCCCATTAATGTAGTCAAGTAAAAAATACATAGTATAAAGAAGTATAAAATAGAACACGTAAGTACAGTAAAAGTAGTTAAAAACTATACCGTAGGTGTAATAATTGACTAAATGTACTTAGTTACTTTCCACCACTCAAATTTACTGTAATCTTAGACCAAGGAAAGCAGCAATTCCTCTTGTCTGAAAACATGAAACTATGAAATCTTCATCGAAAAACAGTTGCCAATTATTTTTTTCTTTCAGTCCTAAAAAGAACAAATTGTTACAACTCATTCATATTTGAAATTTGAGTCTTTCTTTTCTTTTCTTTTCTTTTCTTTTCTTTTCTCTTTTCTTTTCTTTTCTTTTCTTTTCCAGTGCTTTTATTTTTCTTTCACCACTAACTGTCAAACTCACATTGCTCTGAACATGATGTAAACAGTGGTAATTGCATCATTTTCAAAGTTGACAACAACTACATTTTTCTCTCTGTCCATAGGTTGGCAGCCTGGCAGAGTCCCAGCAGACAGAGCTGTCCCACTGGTGTGATGGGGGGTGGGTTGAGGAGAACCCCCCCCATTTATGATGTTTTTGCTCCCACCCTAGAATCATCACACCCCGCGGCAGCGTGTCAAAGCAGAGGTGACAACAATAAACACACACTCAAGCATCACACTGTACACAAGGGGTTAACAAGCAGTTTCCATGGGCTGAAATGCCCTCCCATCATCCACTCCCCCCTGGAATGGACTGTCCCATGGATTCACATGACATGTGTGTGTATGTGTGTGTGTGTGTGTGTGTGTGTGGGAGAGAGTGTGTGTGTGTGTGTGTGTGTGTGTGCGTGTGTGAGTTCTCTTAGCCATATATATTGGGCCATGTGGACACAGACGTGGAGTTTTGAGGCATAGAGTCTGTATTGGCTGCAGGGCTGTTGGCCTTCCTTTCTTCATTTCTCTCTTAAAGAGAACCGGCAGGAATATAAAGCAGTCTTCAGATCTCTCTGGACTGCTCGTTGGTGGGAACTGAGGAACCTTTTTTCCCTGAGAGTACCAAGTTCCTGGCACTATAGAAAAAAAAAATGGGTGATCTGCTGGATGATGGCTCTTTCATGTTCACGTCGGAGTCCGTAGGAGAAGGACATCCAGGTGAGTCTTCAATCAACTTCAGCTACCTGAGTGTGAAACTGCTGCTTGGGGTCACACTGAAAATGATGTCTATTGAGCTTTTTCCTTTAAGATGTCTCATGACTTGTCAGATCTCTTGGTTAGAAAATAAAATAGAACAATTTCCACAACTTCTTTCTCCAATTTATTATCTGTACACAGTGAAACTCAAACATTTCTACTAAAACAGTAGTTTTGTTTTGCAGATGCATAGACGTATGCAAGCCGGCCTATATGTCCAAAATAACTTCACAGTGTTGCATATTTACTCTCCCAGCATGGTTGGTATTCCATTCACAGCAACATGTGTTTACTGCCCCTCACTCTCTAGTATGGGTAGCAGGACCTGAGTGTGTGTGTGTGTGTGTGTGTGTGTGTGTGTGTGTGTGTGTGTGTGTTAGACAGTGTGGTTGCACACTGAAGAAAAGGTGATTAATAAATGAGAGAGCAGAGGGACGGCTGAACTCCATGCCGGCTCTGGGATACAACTGGCACATTGGCATTGGTCACAGAATAGGAATAAATTTACAGCCATTGAACAAATTGTCTCATAGCTTCAAACTGATCAAAGTGACCTAAAGTCTTGACTGTCAGAAGTTCAGAAATGCGCAATCCAGTGTCGTCAGCCCTTTAAGCTGTCCAGTTTAGCAGTTGTAAGCAGTGTATATGAACATTTAAGAAACGTTTATTTAACACACTAAATTGTGTAAAATACAAATACAGTACAAACAAATACTGTATATCCTAAAAATGTCTTTATATCTGCTTAAAATGACATTACATTACAGCATATTTAATAAACCATTTATTAAATATGCTATTTTTAAATCTAGGTAGGGCGAGTGAAATGATACCCAGGTGCTCTGTACTCACCTGAGAAAGCTTTTCTAACTTAGAAACTTAACGGTCCAAGTTAAAAATGTACTCTGTCCTCTACACTGCAGCCTATACTCTCCACACCATCCCCACCCCCTGTCAGTGTGTTGTAATCCCTTAACTAATATATAACTTTACAAAGTCCCCTGTACTAAATCAATAATCAGTAATCGTAGCAGAGTAAATAGATAGCAGCAGAACGTGACAACTGTGAGCGCCAGTATTATGTAAAACCGCAGTGTCTTGATATTGGATTAATTGGTTTTTTTTACCATTAATACAGTAAGTAATATACAGTAAGAGTTTCTGTACACTGTCTGTGCATTCAGAGTCGTGTGTGGCCTTGGTTGATAACACACCTTGAGGTCTGGGCTGTTCCCACAGATAGTCACACACCATTTTTTGGGATCAGAGTCAGACCTGTCAAAAACATATAACTGCGTACACCTGCATCCAAAACAAAGAGTACCAAGCCAGCTTAAGAAAAGATGAAACTCCTTTTATATTGAAATTGTCTTAAATCAACATTTTGAAATTTTCAATGTTGTGTTGTCAGTGTTTTCAGTACTGACTCATTGAAAGCTAACATTGATGCTGTGCCTTGAAACCCATGTGGTACATTGGTGCAACACTCATCTTCTTTGTAATATTACCATGTAACTTTTCAGAGAAATATGTTTAAACTTCTCAGAGCTAACATTTTCTATTAATATTTTGCTCAGATAACTCAAATAAACAGGCCCAGAGATTGCAGTGCAATTATAAATTCAAATCATCCTGTCTTAACTTTTATGCCTCCTTACTGGCAACAGCTGTGAGCAGTGACATTGCGTATGTTTCTGGGTCGTTTGCCCTCTTGGATTCGTGGGTGAACTCGTTAGATTTTGGTGGTCAAAGGTCACTGAGTCCACTTTTGGCCATAACTGAAGAATTTATACCCTAATTATGCCAAAAATCCACATAAGTGGCTAATTGGATAAAAGGATGAAGTGACGACATTGTGTATACAAAAGGTCAAAGGTCAAACCTCACAGTGACATCATAATGTTCTGTAAAAACGAAATTACTGTAGCCATTATTCAACCCCATAACTCATGAGTAGAAGGGGAGATTGCGGCCTGATTGAAGGGATCTTCTGTGCTTCTGTGCTGTTGTTGTTGTTGTTGCACCAAGTGACAAACAAACTGTATGAATGAAAAAAATAAAATGAATAAAAAATAAAATTGAAAACCTTTTTATTAATGTCTTCACTACATATTTTACATGGACAGACAGATATGGATGAACTGTATACATAAAAGTACAAGAGGGTAATTTCAGTTTCTTTACAGACAAGATTTGTGACCAGATCAGTGATGCTGTCCTGGATGCTCACCTGATGCAGGACCCAGATGCCAAAGTGGCCTGTGGTGAGTAAGCTAGAGTTCAAAATGAGTAAATGCCATATATTGAAACACATATATGAGATACACAGAGAAAAATATTAGTATCTTAACCCAATTTTTACCTAGTATGTCAAAGGGCAACCTGTGGTCAGTTTGATGCAGCTGAGTACAAGCAAACTGAATCTGACCTGGAATTTAAGTCATCTGCATTGTTGAGATTATTGATTATATTTCCTTATTGATGTGTGAATGTCACGCAATGTAAGGTTGCGAGCCGAACCCTGTGAACTTGCTGATTAAATGGCAGTCAGTACAGTGGTGGTGTTGCAATAGCTATTTCTAAGTGATTGAAGAGATTTTTAAAAGGGTTGGTGGGGGATGTTTTTTGATTGTATTCACAGAAACGGTGTGCAAGACTGGCATGGTGTTGCTCTGTGGAGAGATCACATCTCGGGCCAATGTAGACTACCAGAAGGTGGTTAGGGACACTATCAAACACATCGGCTACGACAACTCGGACAAAGGTAATATGGAATACAATAATATGGAAATCATCAGAAATTAGTGCGTACTGTGCTGACAGGTTTTTCACTTTCTCTCTCTTGTTTGCTTTCCTCCTGTAGGTTTTGACTACAAGACATGTAACGTGCTAGTGGCTCTGGAGCAGCAGAGTCCGGACATTGCTCAGGGGGTCCATGTTGACAGACGGGAGGAGGACATTGGAGCAGGAGATCAGGTAGGACTGTTGCAACAGGACAACGTGTCCTTTGTCATGTTGGCTCTGGTGCTGGCTGATAGCGACAAAAGTCAAATATCACAGTTTTAACTCAATATCTTTGTTTAAGACATTTGGTTGAATGAATGTCAGTGTTTTTATTTATGAAACCTGAATCGTTCAGATAATCATTAAACAGCAAGCTTGTGTTTTACTGCGGTAGTTGTTTGAGGCTGTGCTTTAATCACGTCATTCACATACGGTCACAAGATAATTAGTGAGGGTTTGGAGAGAAGAAAAAACACATTTTTGCAACACAAATTATCATTAATTTTGTTTTAAGCATCTATTTGAGGCAGCATAAACCGGAGAGGTTTGGAATCACAGGTTTAATCTTTTACAAGGTATTATTAACTTATATCTTCTATATGAAGTGTCATCATTGAAGTAACTGTAGTAACTAACTAATAAACTATCAAAAGGTACAATACTTCCATCTGAGATGTAAATTGTACTTGAGAACAGCACGTGAGTAAATGTATTAGTTGCACTGCTGAGATTTAAGTAATTGAATTTGTAACACAAGTCTGCAATAAAAAAAACAAGAAACAAGTCAATATCTTATAACATACATTTACCTGAAAGCCAAACTTATTTGCTTGATTTACCTTTTTTTATTTTACTGGATTTTATTTTATTTTTATTTTATAAAACTAATATGTTCTCCCTTTGCTGTTGTTCAATGCAGAGAATTTTGCAACTTATCATAGATTATATCTTGTCTTATGCAACAGCACTGAGCACTGTTGTATTATTTTAGCCAGTTGATCCATCACAGGCAACAGTGATGTCTCATTACTGATTGAGCCAGTACTACTGTTTCCTGCTGCTGATGGTCTGTGTCTTATCCTTGTGTTTGTTCTCTCTCTGCTCTGCAGGGTCTGATGTTCGGCTATGCTACTGATGAGACAGAGGAGTGCATGCCCCTCACCATCGTCTTAGCCCACAAACTCAACGCCAAGATGGCTGAACTTAGGCGCAATGGCACCATCGCCTGGCTGCGCCCTGACTCCAAAACACAGGTGAAGTTTTGTATTGGATTACAACGCAGAACAACAGAAACAACACCACAGAAGTCTTTTTCTGTGAATTAGTTTATTGTTTCCACTCTGGATGTCTTCCAAGAGATTTATTTCGGTGCCAGCAGACAAAATCGGATCAACAGTGGCTACTGCGAGTATTTAAGATAAAGCTCTCTGTCTAGAAATAATAGACTTTTGACTGATTTAGAGGCAGTTAGCCGCTGACTGCAAATCTGTGACATAAAGTGTCTAAAGCCTTTGTGTTCGAGGTCAAATGAAGGTTGTTAGAACATGGAGGCATTTGAACACAGAGTTTCAGTTTTATCCCAGCTTGGACTGAGCACCTATTTTAAATACACCAAAGAAGTATGAATTAATCAATGAATAAACAAAGTAAATATGGGATTAAACAGTCTCAACTTCAAAAAATAAACGGGTCTGGCTGCTGCAGCATGAACCGTTGGCTGTTACAGACACAACCAACCAACTTTTTCTGGGATGTTTCCCACAGAGTTTTAGTTGATACTTGCTTGACACTTAAGCTGCTACACAAGAAAAAAGACACAATTACAGGAAAGTTAAGCCATCCTGTGGAGAAATTGCAGTCTCTAGAGCGGCTATAAATTGTGTAAAAGTGACAGAAATGTAGATGTAGGACAGTAAATTTAACACATTTCAACACTGTGTACAAGATGTTGACTTATTGTTTGTCTCACAGGTGACGGTACATTATGACCAGAAGGAAGGAGCTGTGATCCCCAAGAGAGTTCACACCATTGTGGTCTCTGTCCAGCATGATGACTGCATCTCTCTGGAGGAACAGAAGAGGGTGCTCAAGGAGAAGGTAGAGCCTCGTTAAAACACCTAACAGGGATCTGACTGATGTTTTTCTCTGGAAATTAAGTCGTGTTATTGTTTTTAATGTTACATTGATTCTGTCAGGTGATTAATACCGTGGTTCCTGCTAAATATTTGGATGACAAGACAATCTACCACCTTCAGCCAAGTGGCCGCTTCGTCATTGGCGGACCCCAGGTAAGCATCACACACAAATTCAAAAACGTCTTATCGCATCTAAAAAAACTTCAAAGTCATCATGACTGATTTTTGCTCATTCTCTCCCCTTGTTTTGCCCAACAGGGAGATGCTGGTGTGACGGGGAGAAAGATTATTGTAGACACATACGGGGGCTGGGGAGCTCACGGTGGCGGTGCTTTCTCTGGCAAAGACTTCTCAAAGGTCGACCGCTCTGCTGCCTATGCTGCCCGCTGGGTGGCCAAATCTCTGGTCAAAGCCAAACTGTGCAGGAGAGTTCTGGTTCAGGTGAGAGTACAGCTTCACATTATTCACCCATCACAATGAGGATGAAGGATGTGTGCAGATAAAAAATAACTCTACCTGTCTGTGTGTGCTACAGGTGTCTTATGCTATCGGAGTGGCACAGCCTTTGTCCATCTCCTTGTTTACCTACGGCTCCTCCCAGAAATCAGAGTCAGAGCTGCTGCAGATTGTCAACAAGAACTTTGATCTGCGGCCTGGAGTCATTGTCAGGTAAACACTGTCGATGTAGCATCTTTCAAATTAGTCTCAGGGCATACATTTTGGAAAATGTAGTAATAGTTAAGCTGGTGCTTTCTTCTGCAACTGAGCATTTTTACCAGTAGGAGGAATCAGAGTTGGACACTTTGAAATTGTACATATATCTCGTGTTTTCACCACATGGGGTGGCTTTGCTCAGTTTTTTGGGTTTTCTATCTTTGCTGAGTTTCCAAATAAGCTGAGATGATACCAAACTAATGAAAACACTGCAGGCTGATTGGTCAAAGAGAATCATCACTAGAGTCCTCACTGGTGTGGCACTGACATCCTGCACACTATCCACAAATTACAACCTCATTTTGTGTATGAAAACAAAACACACCCGTCATGAGTTTACTGGCTGTTCTCACTTCTAATGTTGCATTTCTTCTATATCCTTCACAGAGAACTGAACCTGAAGAGGCCGATATACCAGAAGACAGCCTCTTACGGCCACTTTGGCCGATCAGAGTTTTCTTGGGAGAAGCCCAAAAATCTTGTGTACTAAAATACTCCACCTGCTTGTCCTCTCCTGGAGGCTGTACAAGACGCCTCTTTGTGGGCTACAACTACCAGCTCCATCAACAGATTGGACATTTTTTAATAGGAAAAACTAAAGCCAAAGTGAGAGATAAGTCTGCTTTAAAGAGGTGAGAGGATAATTATATGCAAGAGTGGTTGTAGCCGACAGACATGTAATGGGAGACCCTATCAATGAGAAGCAGACATCTCAGTAACCAATCCTTTCCCCCTGTCCTCTTCTAGTCCACTAAACATACAATTATTGGTGCTTTTGAAACATATGTACAATCAGTATGACCAATATGATGTACAGAAAGAGCCTCAGAGCTCCATCTTCAAATGTAACTATTGACAACAGCAAGTATTTCATCAGTGACTTTCAAATGAATGTCAAAAGTGTAATTATTGCTCAACCAAAGGCTTGGCTTTTGAAATCATTTTAATCTTTTTGTTATGACTGTAAAATTCCTTTTTCTAAGTCTTATTTTGTAATACGTGCTGCAGGAAGCTGTTTGCACTGTTACAATCACCAACTGTACAAGAAGACAGGTCATTAAAACTTGGGGAGTGCTCATGTCTCTGAAACATATGTTACAATCAATTACATGTAAAATGGCCAAGCAGTTTTCATACTACTCTACTTTCGTGTCATCCTTTCAGCCCTAGTTTGTTTTAAATATCAAGTAGCTTTTATTCATGGCGCATTTGTATCTTTATATGTCTTTTTTACCTGCAGGCCTTAGCAAAATAACTATAAGTGACGATTTGACTGTGAATTTATCTTTTCTCTTTGTGGTGAACCACAAAGCTGCACGCCATTGAGACTAAAGTATTTGTAGACCACTGATGTCTTACAATTGCTGCATTTTTTACTAGAAGGTGATCCAAGGTAATATCTGACATAATACAACCTGAGTCAATATCTTTGAGATATTTAGCTTATAAATAGGAGTTAGCTCTATCTGAAAACACCTTGTTGTCTCGTTACACTGCAACTGTATTGCAGGCCGAGATCTCCCCCAGGAACTTGGAGGAATAAAGGGAGTGTTTATTAAAAATATTTCTCACAGGGCATTTAGAAACTTTGTCAAAGTCAGCTCTACCAGTGCTTGATCAGAAAGTCTTTAATCAAGTTTTTTCCTTTTGAAACACTTTCCATGAGACTGAGGAAGTGTGAACAGGACTCACTCTAAAATGTTGTGTCTGTACAAGTTCAGGACTTAGTGAGCGTACCAATCCATGCTTTCATTGACAGCAAACACTGTTATTGTAAAAGAGGTTTTCCTCCATTTAATGTGTTGATCTGTGTCGTCCTCTGTCAACCTTGTTGGCAAAGGAATTAGAGAATGTAAATAATTAAACAATAAAGAAAATTAAAGATAGAAACTGTTGTTGTTCTTAACTTTCCCACAATGAGATTTAAGTCGTGGTGAAGATTAAGTTGTCATTTGGATGAAAATCATATGAGGCTGATAATAAAAAGAAGAGTCAATCCAAGGTTTTTATTTGTTGAACTTTAAGGCATATGTATACTGTATATACAATCATGAGTTTTTCATCAAAATAGAATTTACAACTTAAACCTCTTTGGTTTTCATTATCAAAATAATACATAAGGCACATAGGGAGCATTTTGCAATTGAGATCTGAGTATCATGTAACAGATTTTTGCAAGGTTTACTGTACAGATGCCAGTTAGTGTGTCAGAATGCTCTCACCAATGATCTACTGATTGCATGAACAAGTTATTTTTCCTTGCAGATATTTAACCATGTTTGTGTGAGCAGCATAAGCAGTCTCACTAGCTAGCCGTCCAGGAATGTTTATTTCTGAGCTTTACAGAGTCTTGATTAACAAAAATAATCTATTATATTATGGCTAACCATCAAACCTACAACTGAAAAGGCAGTTGAGCATATACTACACAGAACAAATAAACATGACAAATCCTGAAAAACATAAAAGGAATTCCATTAAAACAAAGGCGAAGAAAGCAGAGTTCATTCTGCTTTGAATCAAACAATGCAGCTGGTGTCATAACATTTTCCTGAGTGCAAAGTTCAGACAGATCAGTAAACAAGAAAATAAGGACAGAAAGTAGAGAGGTTGACATGACATGACATGACATGAAAAGAAGGAGGCAGAGCACGCAATCTGGAAATATTTTAAATCATGTTTGTTGAGTTCAGTGGAGAACAGCGGCATCATGCATAGATTCCTAACATGCGCAAACCATTAAGTAAAATTAAACACTTTGAGTAAATGACAAAATATTTCTTGCTAGAGCAGCATGAGCAGCACCATCATTTGTCTTAACATTTATGTGATTTCTTAGAAGAATGCATATTGTATAAGTAGTCTCACAAGGCGAAGTCTTACTTAAGGAAGGACAATCTGAAGATCACAGCTGAACTAAGGCCAGAACTACAGGCTGGAGTTCAAGTGCTCTTCATTACATAGCTCTGCCATCTTTGTAAATGTAGACATACAACAGATGCAGACATGTCCCAAACATGTAGCTGACTGAATATTCTTAGCTGTGGATATAAAAGTGTATAGTTTTTCAAGTTTTTCAACAAGACTTCCTGCAAGCTTACAGCTCTGATTGCAGCACAAACTCAAATGCAATAAGCAGTGTGACCAGTAGAGAGAAGCAAGTGATCAGTGGTGCGGCTGGTGTTTCAGTCCTTCCAGCTCATTCCACAGTGCAGCAAGCACAAGTTTTTCCACTCCAGTCTTGTTGAGAGCATTAACACATTCAGTCTGATAGTAAATTATTACATTTCACCCTTTCTGTAACAGATAGTAAAACTCTGTTTGAAAAATAGCAACTAAACCACTTGAACCCAAAATACTGGTGCTAGCAAAACCTCTGTCCAAACGTGGCCAGCTGTGGCATGAAGGAGTGATATTTTTACTGTTTGAAAACCAACTAACAAGACTACCACGGTTGTAAACTGTTCCGGTTTTTCCACCAGAGAGCTCAGAGTGTGTTAATATTCCACTGAGATGTTGAACATTTCCTAAAAATATAAACAGTAATTCACGCTGCACAGGACGTCACAGAAAGTCAATGAATTCAAATAAACATTTGAAAAGCAGCACAGAGGGACCACTGAAAGAAAAAGGTATGCAACCATGATGCTGAACTACACTGACAGACATCATGTCAGTGTAGGTAGCAGGGAACATTTTCCAATGTAAATGAACTGGCAGGGCCAAATATCTGCTTTGGTATTCTTGGCACTCGCAGGTGTGCATGCAACCTTCTGTCCCAGCTCTCCCACTTATTCCCATAGCTCCATCTTATTGCTTTCTTTTATCAGACATTATCATAATTACAGCTAAAGTCAAGGGGGAAACAGACAGGATAAGGCCTTTTGTGTTTGAGCACCATCACCACAGGCAAGCTGATATTTGGCATATTCTGATGTAAAGACACACAGAGGCAGGACAGTGCATCTCAGGTAGATCCTTTTTTTCTTTCCCTTAGTCCCACTACTTTAACTACAAACTGAGTATCTGAGATTCAAAAATGAGTAAGCAGGTACAGACCTAACAACATGTTTTGCTCCTTCTTGTTTGGGAACAATGTGATGCAGACCTTCGTCCTTAGGACCTGAAAACACGTGTGGTGTTTCATCACCAAACTCAATAAACCCAGAGCTCTGGCTTGAATTAGCTGGTGCAGATTTGGCCTGTGGACACAGATTCATCTCGCTTTCATATTCTTTACTCTCCAGAGAGGAAGCTGATCACATACTTCTTGAGGTTTAAGGTCAATATAGTGTATTGATCCCTACAATAATACAGATTTTTTTTTTTCAGGACTGAGCCATTAAGGTTTAAATTATGAGGCAGCAGGTCTACTGTATTTTCTGTATGCAGTTAAAATAATGATATGGCACATCACCCAGACACCAAAACACTGTGTGCGCTGGGTTTGGGCCTCATGAATGCATTAAAAAAGTGTTAAGAATTGCTGATCAAACATAAAGTTGTGGATGGTGCATATTTTAAATCTGTATTAAGTGAACTTTTGACCACAAAACAAACAGCCAATGTAAACATACAACTACACTATTATCCTAAAATATATGAGCTGAATACTAGCTTTCCTTTTGAGCTTGGTTAACCAACACCTGAGAAACATATCTGGGTCCTGGCTTGCCACATGGTCGACTTTCTTTACAATCTGCATGTTAACTTTGGCTGGATGGTAGTGTACAGTTGGCTTGACACCAAAACGGTAATAAAAACAGTTTGCTAAAAGCTGCAAGAAATCTAGCCAGCGCTTGGGTGTTAGCACTCCGGGGATTTGGTACTATGAAGGACTCTTAGACATATCAACATATTACTTAATACAGGTTTAAATGATTCCAAAATGTAGACCACTGCCCTGTTCTATCTCCAGGACTGATGGAAACATTCATAAACTCTTCTATCTGGCAGACTGTTTCTTTGACTTATTGCATTCATTCATTGTCTTGAATGACAACAAGCCTCAGGTCTCACCTTGTCCCCAACTAACACAAATACATCTTCATCTCTTCCTCTGCTTCTCTCTGCATTTAATTAGTGTAATACCGTCAGCAAGACTGTCCAGCAGCCCTGACTCCTTGACGTATACTAAAAGCACGACAGTCATCTGAAGTGGAAATGGTCTGAGTTCACTCATTTAGACAGGTTGTAGAATCTTGGGGTGGGGGTGGGGGTGGGGGTGGGGGGGTACATTTTCTTGATCTGATTGACAAAACACTCCTCTGCTGATCACTGAGGACAGGACTGAGTTGGTAGAAAATTTGGTTTCACACTTGTGCAACGTGCAAAATGCAAACAAGTTCTTTAGAGACAAAGCTCTGACATCAGCACAACACAGGTGGAGCTCTCCACCTTGGCAGCACATCGACACCCCTGGGGTTCAAATAGTAGAATCCACTCTGCTGTGAACGGTGACTGCACTGGCCTGGTTCATTTCAAAGCTTCAGATAAACGTGGCTGGGAATGAATAATTAAACTCAAGTCGACAACCGGAGTTTGAGAGGAATAAAACAAGCCAACTGCGTGGCATCGAGATGTGCCAGCAGGCTACAGTATGGACATGTTTTCAGATTGGTGTGCATGTGTCTGTGAGTGTGGACCAGGCCCTCCCAGTGCTCCCAGCGCGTCCACCTTGTGTTCTCTCCCAGCAGGTCCCAGGGCCCCTCCTCTTGCCAGCACCGCCATGGTATCTCCTGACATGCTGGCAAACTCAAAGGCAAACGTCCCGTAAAACAGCATCACAATGACGCAGAACACCCATTCAAAGATGGCTGATGCATGTTGCAGGACGAAGCTCTCTTGACAGAAAAACACACCACCTGAAAACACGGTTAAGGACAACAACAGCAAAGCGGTCTGAAAGCTGTGCCATGGTTACTTCTGCAGGCAGCAAGGAACTGAGCATATTCCGATTCTATAAATAAAAGGTTGTTGGACACCAAAAAAGCACTAATTCAAAAATGTTATGTTTATGTGGTTGTGTTGGTATAAGAAAGTAGTCAGCGTGTTTTTGTTATTTCTCACTTTTTACATACCGGCTGTTGGAGCCTTGGTGACTTATCATGTCTGTATACTGCTTGTGCTGTTTCTAAAAAATTCAAGATTGGATGCCTCGTCTACTGCAAACCAAGTCTACCTATAGGTACAAGTAAAGTAACCTGAATCTGTAAAGATTAAAAGATGAAACCTGATCCAAGAAAAATTGAGTTTCAGTGATACATCTGTGAGTATTTTGGCTTTTGAGATGCAAAAACACTGTGTAACACTTTATAGTAACAGGAAACAGAAAATACCGAATGTTTACTAATTTTACTCACTTAGTAAAGAGGATTTTGTCAAATATACAGTACAACTTCTAAAAACAGTTGGACATGGACTTGCACACAGGCCTGTGTAAAACTGCATATTGTTGTTTTTACACCAGATGAAACAAACATGATTAAACATGTAAATTAGTGAGCTTTAGAGGTGCTTGTACCTTGCTATGTTCAGACTGAGGTGTTTTTTTGTGTTTATGCTAAACTAGGCTAGGCTGCAGCATCATTTTCCCCACACAGACATGATAGTGTTATCTATCTTCTCATTTAAGTCAGTCTCAGTAAGAAAGCAAGAAAAAACAGCTCAGAGTAATGCACAAAACAGATCAGACTGTCACCGGTCAGTCTTTGAATCTGCCTATATATAGCTGTGGCCCATAACATAAAAGACAAGATCTGACATTGTATACTGGAGGGAAACTGTTGTTGTGATATAATGTGCAGGGGGTGACTCTGTCCTTAATCAGGCTGGCAGGACTACACTCTATTCTAAAGCACTTGACAGCCTCGAGGGACCATCAGCTGCCATCTGTTAGTGGCTGGAGAGGATACTGAGCACCAAGGCTACGAAGGCCAGCAGGGTCATGCAGAGCCGGAGGTGGGCAACGTTGTACTCCCCCTGGGTCTTGGCCAGTCG